>CP136057.1:368329351-369579351 GCA_032464435.1 Aegilops umbellulata
TTCATATCTAAGGGAAATTCCTACCGCCGTTGTGCTGCATCATCCCTTCCTCTTTGGAGAAATACCGATGTAGCTTCAAGCGACATCAAAAGGAATTTCTGGCGCCGTTGCCGGGGAGGATCTTCAACATATACCAGGTTCCTAATCACAAATCTCATCTGCTTGCACTTTACATTATCTGCCATTTGCCTCTCGTTTTCCTCTCCCCCACTTCACAAAAAAATTTGTTGTTTTATTCGCCTCTCTTTTTCGTTTGTCGTTTTCTTGCCGGATCTGTTTTTTAGTGCAATCTTGTTGTGTAGTCATCATGACTCAAGAAAACACCAAGTTATGTGATTTCTCAAATACCAACAACAATGATTTTATTGGCACTCCGATTGCTCCTCCCGCCGCTAGTGCGGAGTCTTGTGATATTAATACTGCTTTGTTGAATCTTGTTATGGAAGATCAATTTTCCGGTACTCCTAATGAGGATGTCGCGTCCCATCTTAATACCTTCCTGGAATTATGCGATATGCAAAATAAAAAAGATGTGGACAATGATGTGGTTAATATGAAATTATTTCCGTTTTCTTTGCGTGATTCTGCAAAAATTAGTTCTCTTCTTTGCCTCGCAATAGTATTGATTCTCGGAATAAGTGCAAAGATGCTTTTATCACTAAGTAGTTTCCTCCCGCAAAAATTATTTCCCTTAGAACCGAGATCATGAATTTCAAGCAACTTGAACATGAGCATGTTGCACAATCTTGGGAAAGGATGAAAATGATGCTAAGGAATTTCCCAACTCATGGGTTAAATCTTTGGATGATCATACAAATTTTTTATGCAGGATTGAATTTTGTTTCTCATAATCTTTTAGATTCCACCGCGGGTGGTACTTTTATGGAAATTACTTTGGGTGAAGCCACCAAATTTCTTGATAATATCGTGGCAAATTATTCACAATGGCATGCCGAAAGGGCTCCTACTAGTAAAAAAGTTAATTCAGTTGAAGAAATTTCTTCTTTGAGTGAAAAAGTTGATGCTCTTATGAAATTGGTTGCTAGTAAAAGTGCTCCTACTGATTTTAATGATATGCCTTTGTCTACTTTGATTGAGCAAAATAGTGGTGCCATGGATGTCAATTTTATTTCTCGAAATAATTTCAACAACAATGCTTGTAGAGGTAATTTTAATCCTAGGCCTTTTCCTAGTAATTCCTCTAATAATTATGGTAATTCCTATGGAAATCAATCTTATAATAATAATAGGAACACCTCTAACCTTGAGAATAATATTAAAGAATTTATCAACACACAAAAAGTTTTCAACACTTCCATAGAAGAAAAGTTGAGTAAGATTGATGATTTGTGTGGAAGTGTTGATAGAATTGCTCATGATGTAGAAAATATCAAGATGAAAATTTTTGTGCCTAAAGTAGATGAATCAATTAAAGCTATTTATGTTTCTATGGATGAAAGTAAGAAAAGAACCGCTATGCTTAGGGCTAAAAGAGAATTTTTAGAAAAAGCCTTTTCTAGTGATTTCTTTTGCAAAAGTGATGAAGATCTTAAAATGGTTAGTGTTTATTCTATTGATTCCTTGTTTAGTAAAGTTAATATTGATGAAAAAGGGACTGGAGAAGAGTCAACTTTAGGTAGAAGGCGTCCCAATATTTCGGAGGGTGAAAATCTTGTTGAGAAAATTGATGAAAGTGGGTTTGGAGAGGTCAAAACTTTAGCTAGTGATGTGCCCACTCTTTTGGATTGCAAAGACTTAAATTATGATAGTTTCTCTTTGATTGATTATATTTCTTTGTTGCAATCCATGATAAATTCACCCCATGCTTATGAACAAAATAAAGATTTTACTAAACATATTGTTGATGCTATGATGAAAGCTCTTGAAGAAAAATTGGAATTGGAAGTTTCAATTCCTCGAGAATTGCATGATGAATGGGAACCTACTATCAAAGTCAAGATTAAAAATTATGAGTGTTTTGCGTTGTGTGACTTGTGTGCTAGTGTTTCTATAGTTCCGAAATCTTTATGTGATGTGCTAGGTCTTACTAATCTTGAAGAATGTTCTTTGAATTGCCCTTGGCGGATTCTACTATTAAAAATCCTATGGGAAGAATTAATGATGTTCTTATTCTTTCAAATAGGAATTATGTGCCGATAGATTTTATTGTTCTTGATATTGATTGCAATTCGTCTTGTCCAATTATTCTTGGTAGACCGTTTTTACGCACTATCGGTGCCGTGATTGATATGAAAGAAGACAATATTAAGTTGCAAATTCCTTTGAGGAAAGGTATGGAACACTTTCCTAGAACAAGAATTAGGCCACCATATGACTCAATCATGAGGGCATCTTATGGATCTCGAACCAAAGATGACAAAACTTAGATCCTTGCTTTATGCCTAGCTAAGGGCGTAAAACTATAGCGCTTGTTGGGAGGCAACCCAATGAATAAATTTTATTTTTGCTTTTTGTTTTATGTTCTTGAGTGTTAGCACAATTATGTCACTGTTATGATTGTGTTTTTTTATTTAATTAGTGTTTGTGCCAAGTAGAACCAATAGGATCTTCTTGGGTGATAGTTGTTTGATCTTGCTGAAAAAGACAGAAACTTTGTACTCACGAAAATAATTGTTAAAAAGACACCAGAATGCGATAAAATGGCAATCCTTTTTGCAGAAGGTTAATATACAAATTACCCAGGTCGTCCTAGTTCTTGAGAATTTTGGAGTTCCAGAAGTATTCGAACAAATCAGATTGCTACAGACTGTTCTGTTTTGACAGATTCTGTTTTCTTTGTGTTGTGTGCTTATTTTGATGGCTCTATGGTTTTCTTTGATGAGTTTTTGCCATAGAAAAGTTGGAATATAGTAGATATAATACAAAAACAAAATAAGAATTGGTTTGATACAACACTTATAGTAGTGATTTATTTTTCTTACACTAACGGATCTCATGAAAGTTTTGTTGAGTTTTGTGTGATTGAAGTTTTCAAGTTTTGGGTTATCTTATGATGGATGAAGGAAGGATAGACGAGTCTAAGATTGGGGATGCCCCAGCATACCAAGCTATTATCCAAAAATGAGCAACCAACTAAGCTTGGGAATGCCCGCGAGTGCATCCCCGCTTTCTTCCAACAACTATCGGTATTTTACTCGAAGCTATATTTTTATTCGTCACATGATATGAGTTTTGGTTGGAGCGTCTTGTATGATATGAGTCTTTGCTTGTTTTATTTTGTGTTTTAAGTCATCAATTCTTTCTGGACACACTTACTTGGGAGAGCTAAAACTATGTCATGACTTGTTAGAATTGCTCTCTATGCTTCACTTAAATTTTTATGAGCAATGGACTTGCTCTAGTGCTTCATTTATATCTTTTTGAGCATGGTGTGCTTACCATTTTTGAAGAAATGCTCTCTTGCTTCACTTAGATTTATTTGAGAGTTAGTAAAATTTTAAAGAAATTCTCTCTTGCTTCAATTAAATTATTTTGAGAGAAAGAAGAAAAAATATGCTCATGATCTTCACTTATATTTGTTTGAGCTTATGAAAAGCAACACATGAAAATTAGTCCCAAAGTGATAGATATCCAAGAAGGATATAATAAAAACTTTCATGAATATCATTAGACAAATAAACTTGATTCTTATTAATAGTTTTGAGATATGATGATGTGATATGAGTTATGTTGATGAGTAATTATGCTTTAGTAAGAACTAGCACAAATGCCCGTGCGTTGCAATGGGAGAAAACAGCACTCACACACCCACATCGAGTCATCTATGTTGTCACTTCTCCTCTTCGTCATTATCATCCATGTTGATCACTTGCCCGCCTATTTCATCAAATAAGATCAGTCCCAAGGCAGTGATCTTGTTCATCACAATCACCATGCCGATTTCTCGAGCCCCTACGTGCACCAGCTTGTAATTCCTTGTGTGTTGCAACCGCACATACATGTTCATGTGATTCAACACCAATCATGTCTTAATATACCAGACGATGCATTTCTTTATTGAGAGCTCACAATAACAATTATTAATGCAAAATTAAATTAAGGTGTGAGGGTGTGAGGTCATCAACTTGTTCACTCAACTTAAACCCCATATCGCCATCGTCCACCTTCATCGTCTCTAACATGAACTTGGGCATGTTTCTGGCTGGTAACCATGTTGTGTCGTTCTGCCATGGCAATCGAACCATGCATTTGGATGTCTGTATATGAGATGAAAATCTTGATTTAGTATTTCAGCAAGTCCAGTTCAACTACTTGGGTTTGTTCTGCATTAACTCACAAAAATGAATCGAATGCCCGGCTCATCCCCCGCCAATGCGTGCGTGATCTTGTGAAACACAGAGCCCCGTTGCAGTGGTTTGGGGTGACTTCACTCTTGCCTCCACTGCCGCAAAACTTGCAAATAAATTCATAACACGGAAGTGACTGGATCACCTGTAATAGTAGAAGGTAGAGTGACATATACCTATTGTCAGCTCTCACGTACATAGGAATCATTAATATTACATGATGATAACTACATGACAAAGCAATGTGAGAGTGAACTTATTGTTATAACCATCAAGTGTGAGAAAAAGCAAAAATTAATATTCACGAAGTTCATTCCCATTCCTACAAATCAATTAATTGTTAACTTAGCATTCACACTGCCATAAATAATAACTCATTACAATTATAATACCTCACATGTGATTCAACAAAAAAACATCATCAGGAGTTTCAAAAGTAACATGGTCACTTTTGACAAGCTCCTCCATGATCCAAGTCTTAGATAGAGGCACGAAGGAACTTTTTTTATGCACGCACAGTCGAGGATGCATGACTCAGTATATTTAATTGGTCCACAACAGAATTTATTTTGTTCTGTTAATTCCTTAACTATGAGATTTTTATTTCTTATTTTAGTTCCCAGCGAATTTTATTTCCTCTTTAATTCCTTCCGTTCATACCTCATACAATTAGCGAAATTTATTCTTTATTTTATTCTTTCCTTGTTTTCCTTTAATTCCTTCTCGTCCTGCGTTATCATAAAGGATGGAATTTATTTCATCTTTTATTCTTTCCTTTAGTTCCTTCCCTTCCTGCCTTAATTATCATAAGGATGATCATTTATTCCTTTTTTTGCTTTCCTTCCAAAACAGCGGAACCCCTCTATTTACCTCATTTCCTTCATTGTAATTTCTTTTAAGAAAAATCGTTTAGCCAATATAAAAGGACAGCTTCCTCTTGCTTCGCCAATGACATGTTAGCTAGGCAGGCTGGTTAGTACAAGCAGATTCTTTTCTGGTGAACTCGGTTCAAGTCCCACATGACGCACTTTATTTTTGCATGGTGCGTACCTGAAGGAAAAAAACAGGATGATGTGTAGGGTGTAGACAAAACAATTGATTGGACCAAAAAAGTGGAGAACCAATCCTCCCTTTAATATTAGGTAGAGATATTGGTGTTAAGGTTTGTGATTCCCTATGCAAGTACGAAAGTCAATAGTCATGCAATGAAAATTATATCCTACTTGTGGTGCATTATTCGGTGTTATTTATGCTTAATGCTTGCTTATGAGATTATCCGTTTCTTGGTTGGTCGCTTCCCAATCTTTTGCTAGCCCTCACTTTGCACCAAGTATGACCACTACTTGTGCATCCAAAAACCTTCAAACCAGTTTTGCCACATGAGTCCACTATATCTACCTATATGCGGTATTCTTTTGCCGTTCTAAGAAAATTTGCATGTGCCATCTCTAATTTTCAAAATAAACTTCTCTTTTGTGTGTTTGTTTCGCTTGCGGAGCGGTGACGGGTGGCTAATAGTTTCCATGCTGGATGTGTTATTCTCACGATGAGTGTTTATTCACTTGTCATCGCACGAGAGTAAGGCAAAGGTCTTAGGGATGCCCAATCCTGAAATGCAAAAAAAATGAATTTACTTCATGTTGTCAAATAATAAATTCCTTGGGAAGTGTTGGTATGCAGGGCACCCGTGGATACGGTTAGCCATGGAAAGTGAAAGTATGGTGGAAAAAGGAGTAAACTTTATTTTCTGTTTGGGAACCGCCTATGGCATATCTAGCATGGAAAGTGTTGGGAACTCTAAGTCGTTTTTTGTTCGTGGGATGGATACACCTCCCAAAATGTTTTTATCTCTAAGTTTTTCGCTTTGAGCTCTGGCACGTCTACAAATCCCTACTTCCCTCTGCGAAGGGCCTTTCTTTTACTTTATGCAATTTTTATTTTGAATTTGAGTCTCCATATTCTCTCATAAAATGCACCAACTAGGAGGCAATATGATCGTACTTAAGTATTGGGTGTAGCTAATATTCGACTGTGTTTCATGAATGGATCAATGTTTGAGCATGATGGGCTATAGATAACTTATTTTAGCATTGATATTTTGGAAGACTTGGTTGCTTGTTTATATGCTTGAGTATCTAAATTATTATGTCAAAACTAGACTATTGCTTTGAATCACATAAAAGTCCAAATGTCCATGCTATAAAGAAGATAATATGATATGACATGTTAGGCAGCATTCCACATCAAAAATTCTATTTTTATTACGTACCTACTCGAGGACGAGTAGGAGTTAAGCTTGGGCATGCTGATACGTCTCCAACGTATCTATAATTTTTGATCGTTCCATGTTGTTATATTATCAATCTTGGATGTTTTATAATCATTTTATAGTCATTTTATATCATTTTTTGGTACTAACCTATTGACATAGTGCCAAGTGCCAGTTGTTGTTTTTCCATGTTTTTTACATCGCAGAAAATCAATACCAGACGGAGTCCAAATGCCACGAAACTCCATGATGATTTTTTATGGGCAAGAAGGAACACATTGGTCCCTAGCTGCGCCTGGGGGTGCCCCGAGGGAGGCACAACCCACCAGGGCGCACCCTAGTGGGTTGTGCCCACCTTGGGTGCCCCCCGGACCGCCTCTTTTCTCTATAAATACCCCAATATTCTAGAAACCCTAGAGGAGTCGACGAAATATTCATCTAGCCACCGCAGAGTCCAGAACCACCAGATCCAATCTAGACACCATCTCGGATGGGGTTCACCACCTCCATTTGTGCCTCTCCAATGATGTGTGAGTAGTTCTTTGTAGACCTTCGGTTCCGTAGTTAGTAGCTAGATGGCTTCCTCTCCCTCTTGCTGAATTCTCAATACAATGGTCTCTTGGAGATCCATATGATGTAACTCTTTTGCGGTGTGTTTGTTGGGATCTAATGAACTTCGAGTTTATGATCAGGTATATCTTTTTATATCCATGGAAGTTATTTGAGTTTCTTTGATCTCTTATATGCATGATTGCTTATAGCCTCATATTTCTTCTCTGATATTTGGGTTTTGTTTGGCCACCTTGATCTATTTATCTTGCAATGGGAGGAGGTGCTTTGTAGTGGGTTTGATCTTACGATGCTTGATCCCAGTGACAGAAAGGGAACCGGCATGTATGTATCGTTGCTACTAAGGATAAAACGATGGGGTCTATATCTACATAGATAGATCTTGTCTACATCATATCATCGTTCTTATTGCATTACTCCATTTTTCCATGAACTTAATACACTAGATGCATGCTGGATAGCGGTCGATGTGTGGAGTAATAGTAGTAGATGCAGGCAGGAGTCGGTCTACTAATCTTGGACGTGATGCCTATATAATGATCATTTCCTAGATATCGTCATGATTATTTGAAGTTCTATCAATTGCCCAACAGTAATGTGTTTACCCACTATTTGCTATTTTTCTCGAGAGAAGCCACTAGTGAAACCTACAGCCCATGGGTCTTCTTTCTCATGTATTTTCCTTTGCGATCTACTTTTATTTTGCATTTATTTTCAGATCTATTAAACCAAAAATACAAAAATACCTTGCTGCATTTTATTTCTATTTATTTTATTTGGCGTTTGATCTATCAAACTATTACAACTTATTCTCGTCCGCACGCCGTTTCTGGCGCTGTTACCCGGAAGGTATTGATAACCCCTTTAACACGTCGGGTTGCGAGGTGTTGTTATTTGTGTGCAGGGGTTGTTTACGTTGTGTTGCTTGGTTCTCCTACTGGTTCGATAACCTTGGTTTCATATCTGAGTCAAATACCTACCGCCACTGTGTTGCATCATCCCTTCCTCTTTGGGGAAATACCGACGTAGCTTCAAGCGACATCAGGCTTCGCCTAAGCACTACGACAATATGACCGGAGGAGTAAACGGTGGAGGGGGCACCGCACACGGCTAAGAAACAATTGATGTGCTTTGGGGTGCCCCCTACCCCGTATATGAAGTAGGAGAGGGGAGGAGGCCGGCCCTAGGTGGCGCGCCAAGTGGGGGAAACCCACTAGGACTCCTAGTCCTAGTCCCCCCCCTCCTTCTTTTGGAGGGGGAAAGGGGGAAGGATAGGGAGAGGGAGAAGGAAAGGGGGGCCGCAACCCCTCCCTTTGTCCAATTCGAACTCCCCATGGGGGGGCACCACCCATTGTCGGTTGCCCTCTCTCTCCCCTATGGCCCATAGTGGCCCATTACTTTCCCTGGGGGGTTCCGGTAACCCCTCGGTACTCCCATAAATATCTAAAACACTCCAAAACCATTCCGGTGTGCGAATACTATCATCCAACATATCAATATTTGTATCTCGACCATTTCGAGACTCCTCTTCATGTCTGTGATCTCATCCAGGACTCCGAACAATCTTCGGTCACCAAAACACGTAACTCATAATACAAATCATCATCGAATGTTAAGCGTGTGGACCCTACGGGTTCGATAACTATGTAGACATGTTTGAGACACATCTCTGATCAATAACCAACAACGGAACTTGGATGCTCATATTGGTTCCTACATATTCTACGAAGATCTTTATCGGTCAAACCGCAATGACAACATTTGTCATTCCCTTGTCATTGGTATGTTACTTGCCCGAGATTCGATCGTCGGTATCTTCGTACCTAGTTCAATCTCGTTATCGGCAAATCTCTTTACTCGTTCCGTAATGCATCATCCCATAACTAACTCATTAGTCACATTGCTTGCAAGGCTTATCATGATGTGCATTACCGAGAGGGCCTAGAGATACCTCTCTCATACTCGGATGACAAATCCTAATCGCGTTCTATGCCAACCCAACAAATACCTTCGGGAACACCTGTAGAGCATCTTTATAATCACCCAGTTATGTTGTGACATTTGATAGCACACAAGGTGTTTATCCGGTATTCAGGAGTTGCATAATCTCATAGTCAAAGGAATATGTATAAGTCATGAAGAAAGTGATAGCAATAAAACTTAATGATCATTATGCTAAGCTAACGGGTGGGTCTTGTCCATCACATCATTCTCCTAATGATGTAATCTCGTTTATCAAATGACAACACATATATATGGTCAGGAAACTTAACCATCTGTGATTAACGAGCTAGTCAAGTAGAGGCATACTAGGGACACTTAGTCTTTTCTATGTATTCACACATGTATCAACCTTCCGGTTAATACAATTCTAGCATGAATAATAAACATTTATCATGATATAAGGAAATATAAATAACAACTTTGTTATTGCCTCTAGGGCATATCTCCTTCAGTCTCCCACTTGCACTAGAGTTAATAATCTAGATTACATTGTAATGATTCTAACACCCATGGAGTCTTGGTGCTGATCATGTTTTGCTCGTGGAAGAGGCTTAGTCAACGGGTCTACAACATTCAGATCCGTATGTATTTTGCAAATCTCTATGTCTCCCTCCTTGACTTGATCACAGATGGAGTTGAAGCGTCTCTTTATGTGTTTGGTTCTCTTGTGAAATATGGATTCCTTCGCTAAGGCAATTGCTCCAGTATTGTCACAGAAGATTTTCATTGGACCCAATGCACTAGGTATTACACCGAGATCGGATATGAACTCCTTCATCTAGACTCCTTCATTTTCTGCTTCTGAAGCAGTTGTGTACTCCGCTTCACACGTAGATCCCACCATGATGCTTTGCTTGGAACTGCACCAATTAATAGCTCCACCATTCAATATAAATACGTATCCGGTTTGCAACTTAGTGTCATCCGGATCAGTGTCCGAGCTAGCATCGACGTAACCATTTACGATGAGCTCTTTGTCACCCCCCTAAACGAGAAACATATCCTTTGTCCTTTTCAGATATTTCAGGATGTTCTTGACCGCTGTCTAGTGATCCAATTACTTTGGTACCTCCCTTCTAAACTTATAGCAAGGCACACATCAAGTCTAGTACATAGCATTGCAATCATGATAGAACCTATGGCTGAGGCATAGGGAATGACTTTCATTTTCTCTCTATCTTCTGCAGTGGTCGGGCGTTGAGTCTGACTCAACTTCACACCATGTAACACAGGCAATAATCCTTTCTTTGACTGATCCATTTTGAACTTCTTCAAAACTTTATCAAGGTATGTGCTTTGTGAAAGTCCAATTAAGCGTCTTGATCTATCTCTATGGATCTTGATGCCCAATATATAAGCAGCTTCACCGAGGTCTTTCATTGAAAAATTCTTATTCAAGTATCCTTTTATGCTATCCAGAAATTATATATCATTTCCAATCAACAATATGTCATCCACATATAATATTAGAAATGCTACAGAGCTCCCACTCACTTTCTTGTAAATACAGGCTTCTCCGAAAGTCTGTGTAAAACCATATGCTTTGATCACTCTATCAAAGCGTATATTCCAACTCGGAGATGCTTGCACCAGTCCATAAATGGTTCGCGGGAGCTTGCACACTTTGTTGCCACCTTTAGGATCGACAAAACCTTCTGGTTGCATCATATACAACTCTTCTTTAAGAAATCCATTAAGGAATGCAGTTTTTACATCCATTTGCCAAATTTCATAATCATAAAATGCGGCAATTGCTAACATGATTCGGACAGACTTACGCATCGCTATGGGTGAGAAGGTCTCATCGTAGTCAACCTTGTACTTGTCAAAAACCTTTCGCAACAAGTCGAGCTTTGTAGATAGTAACATTACCATCAGCGTTAGTCTTCTTCTTGAAAATTCGTTTATTCTCTATGGCTTGCCGATCATCGGGCAAGTCAACCAAAGTCCATACTTTGTTCTCATACATTGATCCCATCTCACATTTCATGGCCTCAAGCCATTTCGCGGAATCTGGGCTCATCGTCGCTTCCTCATAGTTCATAGGTTCGTCATGGTCTAGTAACTTGACTTCCAGAACAAGATTACCGTACCACTCTGGTGCGGAACATACTCTGGTTGACCTACGAGGTTCGGTAGTAAATTGATCTGAAGTTTCATGATCATCATCATTAGCTTCCTCACTAATTGGTGTAGGCATCACGGGAACAGTTTATTGTGATGAACTACTTTCCAATTCAAGATAAGGTACAATTACCTCATCAAGTTCTACTTTCCTCCCACTCACTTCTTTCGAGAGAAACTCCTTCTCTAGAGGATCCATTCTTAGCAACAAATATCTTGCCTTTGGATCTGTGATAGAAGGTGTACCCAACAATTTCTTTTGGGTATCCTATGAAGACGCATTTCTCCGATTTGGGTATGAGCTTATCAGGCTGAAGCCCTTTCACATAAGCATCGCAACCCCAAACTTTAAGAAACGACAGCTTTGGTTTCTTGCTAAACCACAGTTCATATGGTGTTGCTTCAACGGATTTAGATGGTGCCCTATTTAACGTGAATGTAGTTGTCTCTAATGCATAACCCCAAAATGATAGCAGTAAATCGGTAAGAGACATCATAGATCGCACCATATCTAATAAAGTACGATTACAACATTCAGACACACCATTACGTTGTGGTGTTCTAGGTGGTGTGAGTTGTGAAACTATTCCACATTGTTTTAAATGAAGACCAAACTCGTAACTCAAATATTCGCCTCTGTGATCAGATCATAGAAACTTTATTTTCTTGTTACGATGATTTTCCACTTCACTCTGAAATTCTTTGAACTTTTAAAATGTTTCAAACTTATGTTTCATTAAGTAGATATGCCCATACCTGCTCAAATTGTCTGTGAAGGTCAGAAAATAACGATACCCACCGCGAGCCTCAACACTCATCGGACCGCATACATCAGTATGTATTATTTCCAATAAGTCAATGGCTCGCTCCATTGTTCCGGAGAACGGAGTCTTAGTCATCTTGCCCATGAGACATGGTTCGCAAGCATCAAGTGATTCCAAAAGCCCATCTGCATGGAGTTTCTTCATGCGCTTTACACCAATATGACCTAAGGCAGTGCCATAAATAAGTTGCACTATCATTATTAACTTTGCATCTTTTGGCATCAATATTATGAATATGTGTATGACCACGATCGAGATTCAACAAAAATAGACCACTCATCGAGGGTGCATGACCATAAAAGATATTACTCATATAAATAGAACAACCATTATTCTCTGGTTTAAATGAATAACCGTCTCGCATCAAAAAAGATCCAGATATAATGTTCATGCTCAACGCTGGCACCAAATAACAATTATTCAGGTCTAGAACTAATCCCGAAGGTAGATGTAGAGGTAGCGTGCTGACGACGATCACATCGACCTTGGAACCATTTCCGACATGCATCGTCACCTCATCCTTAGCCAATTTTTGTTTAAACCGTACCCCATGTTTCGAGTTGCAAATATGAGCAACAGAACCAATATCAAATACCCAGGCGCTACTACGAGCATTAGTAAGGTACACATCAATAACATGTATATCAAATATACCTTAAACTTTGCCAACCTTCTTATCCGCCAAATACTTGGGGCAGTTCCGCTTCCACTGGCCAGTCCCTTTGCAGTAGAAGCACTCAGTTTCAGGCTTAGGTCCAGACTTGCGTTTCTTCCCGGGAGCAGCAACTTGCTTGCTATTCTTCTTGAAGTTACCCTTTTTTCCTTTGCCCTTTTTCTTGAAACTAGTGGTCTTGTTAACCATCAACACTTGATGCTCCTTCTTGATTTCTACCTCCGCAGCCTTGAGCATTGCGAAGAGCTCGGGAATCGTCTTGTTCATCCCTTGCATATTATAGTTCATCACGAAGCCTTTATAGCTTGGTGGCGGTGATTGAAGAATTCTGTCAATGACACTAGCTATCATCTGGAAGATTAACTCCCAACTGAGTCAAGTGGTTATGGTACCCAGACATTCTGAGTATGTGTTCGCTGATAGAACTATTCTCCTCCATCTTGCAGCTATAGAACTTGTTGGAGACTTATTATCTCTCAACTAGGGCATTTGCTTGAAATGTTAACTTCAACTCCTGGAACATCTCATATGCCCCATGATGTTCAAAACGTCTTTGAAGTCCCGATTCTAAGACGTAAAGCATGGCACACTAAACTATCGAGTAGTCATCAGATTTAGCTTGCCAGACGTTCATAACGTCAGCAGTTGCTCCTGCAGCAGGCCTTGCACCTAGCGGTACATCAAGTATACAATTCTTCTGTGCAGCAATGAGGATAATCCTCAAGTTATGGACCCAGTCTGTGTAGGTTCTACCATCATCTTTCAACTTGGCTTTCTCTAGGAATGCATTAAAATTCAAGGGAACGGTAGCATGGGCCATTGATCTACAACATAGATATGAAAAACCTATCAGGACTAAGTTCATGATAAATTTAAGTTCAATTAATCATATTACTTAAGAACTCCCACTTAGATAGACATCCCTCGAGTCATCTAAATGAGCACGTGACCCATATCAACTAAACCATTGCTACCTCTTGAGCACTGCGTTGGTTTTCCCTTGAAGAGGAAAGGGTGATGCAGCAAAGTAGCGTAAGTATTTCCCTCGGTTTTTGAGAACCAAGGTATCAATCTAGTAGGAGGCCACACGCAAGTCCCTCGTACCTACACAAACAAATAAGAACCTTGCAACCAACGCGATAAAGGGGTTGTCAATCCCTTCACTGCCACTTGCAAAAGTGAGATCTGGTAGAGATGATAAGATAATATTTTTGGTATTTATATGATAAAGATTAAAAGTAAAGATTGCAAAATAAACAAAGATAGAAATAGCTTGTTGACGGAAGATTAATATGATGGAGAATAGACCCGGGGGGCATAGGTTTCACTAGTGGCTTCTCTCAAGATAGCATAAGTATTACGGTGGGTGAACAAATTACTGTCGAGCAATTGATAGAAAAGTGCATAATTATGAGAATATCTAGGTATGATCATGTATATAGGCATCACGTCCGTGACAAGTAGACCGACTCGTACCTGCATCTACTACTATTACTCCACACATCGACCGCTATCCAGCATGCATCTAGAGTATTAAGTTCATAAGAACGGAGTAACGCTTTAAGAAAGATGACATGATGTAGAGGGGTAAACTCATGCAATATGATATAAACCCCATCTTTTTTATCCTCGATGGCAACAATACAATACGTGCCTTGCTGCCCCTACTATCATTGGGAAAGGACACCGTAAGATTGAACCCAAAGCTAAGCACTTCTCCATTGCAAGAAAGATCAATCTAGTAGGCCAAACCAAACTGATAATTCGAAGAGACTTGCAAAGATAACCAGTCATACATAAAAGAATTCAGAGGAGATTCAAATATTGTTCATAGATAATCTTGATCATAAACCCACAATTCATCAGATCTCGAAAAACACACCGCAAAAAGAGTTACATCAAATAGATCTCCAAGAGAATCGAGGAGAACATTGTATTGAGATCCAAAGAGAGAGAAGAATCCATCTAGCTAATAACTATGGACCCGAAGGACTGAGGTAAACTACTCACACATCATCGGAGAGGCTATGGTGTTGATGTAGAAGCCCCCCGTGATCAATGCCCCCTTCGGCGGAGCGCAGGAAAAGGCCCCAAGATGGGATCTCACGGGTACATAAGGTTGCGGTGCTGGAATTTGGGTTTTGGCTCCGTCTCTGATGTTTCCAGGGTATATGAGTATATTAGGCGAAAGAGGTCGGTCAGGAGGGCTACGAGGGGACCAACTTGTGACGCCCCCGATTCAATCGTACACTAATCATGCACGCAAATGTGTACGATCAAGATCAGGGACTCACGGGAAGATATCACAACACAACTCTATAAATAAAATAAGTCATACAAGCATCATAATACAAGCCAGGGGCCTCGAGGGCTCGAATACAAGTGCTCGATCATAGACGAGTCAGCGGAAGCAACAACATCTGAGTACAGACGTAAGTTAAACAAGTTTGCCTTAAGAAGGCTAGCACAAACTGGGATACAGATCGAACGAGGCGCAGGCCTCCTGCCTGGGATCCTCCTAACTACTCCTGGTCGTCGTCAGCGGGCTGCACGTAGTAGTAGGCACCTTCAGAGTAGTAGGAGTCATCGTCGAAGGTGGCGTCTGGATCCTGGGCTCCAGCATCTGGTTGCGGCAACCGGGTAGAAGGGAAAGGGGGAAAAGGGGAGAAAGGCAACCGTGAGTACTCATCCAAAGTACTCGCAAGCAAGGAGCTACACTACATATGCATGGATATATGTGTAAAAGGGCCATATCAGTGGGTTGAACTGCAGAATGCCAAAATAAGAGGGGGATAACTAGTCTTATCGAAGACTACGCTTCTGGTCGCCTCCGTCTTGCAGCAGGTAGAAGAGAGTAGACTGAAGTCCTCCAAGTAGCATCATATAGCATATTCCTACCCGGTGATCCCCTCCTCGATGCCCTGTTAGAGAGCGATCACCGGGTTGTATCTGGCACTTGGAAGGGTGTGTTTTATTAAGTATCCGGTTCTAGTTGTCATAAGGTCAAGGTACAACTCCGGGTCGTCCTTTTACCGAGGGACACGGCTATTCGAATAGATAAACTTCCCTGCAGGGGTGCACCACATAGCCCAACACGCTTGATCCCATTTGGCCGGACACACTTTCCTGGGTCATGCCCGGCCTCGGAAGATCAACACCTCGCAGCCCCACCTAGGCACAACAGAGCGGTCAGCACGCCGGTCTAAACCTAAGCGCGCAGGGGTCTGGGCCCATCGCCCTGAGCACACCTGCACGTTGCGTACGCGGCCGGAGAGCAGACCTAGCAACCTCCATTTCAAAGGAAGTCACGTTACGCGGTCCAACCCGGCGCGCGCCGCTCAGTCGCTGACGTCATGAAGTGCTTCGGCTGATACCACGACGTTGGGATACCCATAACTACTCCCGCGTAGGTGGTTAGTGCGTATAGACCAAATGGCCAGACTCAGATCAAATACCCAGATCTCGTTAAGCGTGTTAAGTATCGCGAACGCCGACTAGGGCCAGGCCCACCTCTCTCCTAGGTGGTCTGAACCTACCCTGTCGCTCCGCCTCAAAGTAACAGTCGGGGGCCGTCGGGAACCCAGGCCCACCTCTACCGGGATGGAGCCACCTGCCCCTTCAGCCCCCATCTCCGAACAGTATCACATGCAATGTAACAGTGTAAAGTATATAGTATGCCCGTGATCACCCCCGAGTGATCACGGCCCAGTAGTATAGCATGGCAGACGGACAAGAGTGTAGGGCCACTGATGGAACACTATCATCCTATACTAAGCAAGTAGGATTGCAGGTAAAGGTATCAACAGCAGTATCAAAGACAGGCTATGCATCAGGATAGGAATAACGAAAGTAGTAACATGCTACACTACTCTAATGCAAGCAGTATAGAGGAGAGTAGGCGATATCTGGTGATTAAGGGGGGGGGGCTTGCCTGGTTGCTCTGGCAATAGAGAGGGGTCGTCAACTCCGTAGTCGAACGGGGCAGCAGCAGCGTCGGTCTCGGTGTCTATCGAGAGAATAGGGGGGAGAAACAATAAATATTTAAGCAAGCAGATGCATAGTGATGCATGACATGACAAGTAACGGCGTTAGAGGTGCCCTAACGCGGTATGCGGTGATACCGACGAAGGAGGAACACATCCGGGAATGTTTTCCCGGTGTTTCGCGTTTTTGGGCAGAGGAGCCGGAGGGGGAAAGTTCCGAGTTTGATATGTTAGGGTTGTGTGACGGACGAACGGGTTGCGTATCCGGAATCGTCTCATCGTTCTGACCAACTTTCATGTTTAAAATATTTTAATCCGAGTTATGGATTAAAAGATATGGTTTTCTAAAGATTTTATTAATTTCTGGAATTTAATTAGTTATCTAAATTAATTCGAAAAATAGGTTAATGACATCAGCATGATGCCATGCTGACATCAGCAGTCAACAGGGTTGACTGGTCAAGTCAGTGACACATTTTAATTAACAGATTAATTAAACTAATCATAATTAATTAGGGGGGCACTGTCATACTAATTAATTAGCTAATTAACAGTGGTTAATTAGGTTAATTAATCATTAGGTTAATTAATCTTAATTGATTAATTTAATCAAAATTAATTAAGTTAATTAATTAGTTGATTAATTAATTAATGATTTTTATTATTTATTATCATATTTTATTATTATTATTATTTTGTCCTCTTCCTTTTTTTTTATTAAAACGTTCTGGGGCTGGGGGAGGCCCACTGGGCAGTGGCGGGGCACCAGAGGCCGGCGAGGTAAGGGGGAGGGCCGGCCAGCTCCGGCGAGCGGCGGGGCCGGGCCGACCACGCGATAGGGGAAGAGGCCTCGGGCGCGGCCATGGCCAGCCAGGCGCGAGGGGGGCACGCGGGCGCGCCCTGGGCGTCACGGGGAGGCCGGAGATGGCGATGCGGGGCCGAGGGGGCGAGGCCAGGGGAGCGGTGGCCGGTGCGGGCGGGCGCAAGAGAGAGCGCGGGGCCGCGGCGGAGGTTCGTGGGTAGCAGCCGGTCAACAGGGGAGGCGAGGCGAGGTCGCAGTCCGGGCGCTGCACGCGCGGGCAGAGCGCGGGGCGCGGCCCCGAGCGGCGAGCAGGAAACGAGGGAGAGAGAGGAGGGGCGCGGGGGTTGCTCACGGCGCGGAGTAGGGTTCGGGGCAGCAGGCTCGGCGGAGGTCGGGGAGGTCCGACGAGGGAGAGGATGAGGACGACATCGGCGGAGGTGGCGCGGGCTCCGGGCGGCGGCGTCCAATCCGCGAGGGGCGGCACGGATCGATCCGGCGGCTTCGGGGTTGGAGACGGGGCGAGGCGACGGCGGCGATGCGAGGCGGCGCCGAGGACGCGCGCCGGCGTTGAGGAGTGGGGTGGCGCGGCCGCCGGGGAGAGGCGGCGGGGTCGGCGATGGTGGTCGACGCGGGCGTCGGGGTCGAGGGGTGAGCGCGCCCTCGATCCAGATCGTGGAGGAGGGGGTCGTGGGAGGAGTGAGTAGGGAGCGAGGGGATCGATCCCGATCCAGGGGGATCGGGGGAGCGAGTGGGGCGAGTGGGGGGGTTACGGGTTAGGGTTTCGGGGGAGCGTGGGTTATGGAGAGTGTGGGGGGTGGCGGCTGGGCCAACTGGGCTGGCCGGCCGGTAGCTGGGCCGGTTGGCCCGGGGGGTCTTTCCCCCCCCCTTTTTTTTAGTCTTTGTTTTCTCTGTTTTTGTAGTTTCTTTTCTTTTTTAGTTTTCTTTTCTGTTTTAAGTCATTTTAAATTATCTAGGCATTTTATAAAAATGTGTTTGCTTTACTATAATTACCCAGGCATTTAACTGCACACCCCGAACATTTTAGTTTAATATTTTGAAAACTTTTTCGTTTGACATTAATTGAATTTGAATTTGAAACGTTTTCGGATCAACCCGAGATTAACTACAGTGACCGAGGTGACATGGCACCATTAACGTGAGATTACTGTAGCATGATTATCCGGGCGTCACAATTTTCCTCTACTACAAGAAATCTCGTCCCGAGATTTAAGAGGTAGTGTAGGGGGAAGGGATTTGGTTACGAAATTCTAACGAGTGTTCTCGGTCTTGGTTGCTCTTCCTGAAGTACTTGATCCTCCTCGTTGGTGTCTTTATTTCTCTTCTTTTTAGGTCATCATGATGACTTTGTCCTCCTTTCTTCTAACATTATGTCATACTTAGGAATAGGTAAGGGGCTGCTCTACAACGATAGAATGGTATAAGGGGAAATCATTTGGTGTTATCACAGGGATGAACACAAGAGTATCTCTCGAGTTGAACGGATGAAACATATCGAGAGCCAAGTAAGAAGGTACCATGAGAAGTTTCAAGCGGGTAGGCAACTGTTCGATGCCTAGAACAAAGTGTGAAAGGGGTTCAGAGCAACGGGAAATAGTATTGTGTCTGATACCAGAATAGATCACTAGGTAGGTGGCTCGTGAATTACATATGAAGGCAAGCGCGAGGATTAACCTTGGCAACAGGGTGTACAGCAGAGTCAGGTTTCGATCCTGTGGAACTGTGGGTTATGGGCCCACCATGTGGGTTAAAAGAGAGAAGAGCTTGACATTTTGCATGGCCATGATAGCAAGGTATGTCAAAGGGTAGCCTATCAGTTATGTCGGCAACAACATCAGTACCAAGTGCGAGGGACGAAGAGAACCATTATCCTTCTCGTTGAACGAGGCGGGCCAATAGGCAAAGTTCTCGTCCAACGGTGGTTACCGGAATGTCATCAACAATAGAAACAGGGTCTTGCTGACAGGATTGTACACCGAGGTGTTTACATAAGCAGGAGAATATTACTGCTTAGATCATATAGATCACAAGAGAGGTTAAACCAAACAATGGAAAGGGAAATATGATTATTAGATTAAACAGAACAATGGAAAGGAAAATGTGTTAAAACACATATTCCAGTTGTATATCCTTCCAAAGGACAAGCGGGGCATGATATCCATGACAGGATAGAAAGTAGAAAACCTTTTAGGTAAGGGGAGAGGATTTTCATGGCATTACCCATACATCGGTGTTTGGATAATTAATAAGGAAAACTTAACATTTGTGCTTCAAAGGTTCTTATTGAAAATCGGAGTACCACAGACATGCCTCGAGATAGCATTGACATGGTCTTCAAGCAAAGGTTGTACTTTGGATACTCAATGGATTCATCAGGAACAACTTATAGAATAAGTCTTTCAATTTCCTCATGGAAGGATGGTTAACATTGCTAAAAGGAAAAAAACTATAACAATAGGCCCTCCAGCCAGGTGTGCTAGGCATGACATCACCTTACCGGGTCATAAAAGACCAGTGTTATAACTCTTGGAAAAATGTTCCAACCATCATATCTGACCGAGATTCAGATCTGATCGGTGTTAGGATACCTCGGACTCAGGATGTCTGAGAAGGAAAGGTGCAAAACAAATTGACGAGACGACATTGTAAGATTCTTGGGAAATCTACTATGGAAGCGAGTTCCGAAATAGGAGCTCATCATTAAACAAATGAAGGGATAAGGAGGTAGCTGATGAACTCAGCGACAATTCATCAAGACTTCCAAAAGAGGGGTTTCCACAATTATGTGAACAAGGAGATATCATTAGTCAGATCAAACGATATAACGATGTATGCTCGAGGAAATCATACATAATTAAAAATGGTTGAAAGGTGCACCCGACATATGGGCTTAGGTAGCACGATCAATGTTAAAATGGTGATTCAATTATCGGAAGACTTAGAGTGAAACTGTAGACCAATAACTTCAAAGCAATAGGGTTGCTAGAAGTTTAGAATTTACACATCACAGACCATTTGTCGGTATTCCGGTTAGAAACATCACGGAGACCAAGAAATGAACGCAAAAGGCGAGAGGTATTACTATATCAAGAATTCTCAAGAGGTGGTAAATTTACCACGACATTCTTGACATAAAAGGTGGTAATATTCCAAGGTAAAGAAGAACAAATGCTGGATAGCAAGGGTCTCAAGTATAACACAAAACACGAATAAGTTTGTGTCGAACGGGAGGCAATAAAGTGGTCGGTGATAACACAAACCATTGAGGGGCGAGGATGGTATTTCTCATCAAGAATTCGATATATATATTGGAAGAGCTCAGGATGTTGATGATGATCACGACACACTCTGTCGAGAGATTTCAAGATGTAATCGATCGGCGATGACATCAAGTCAATGAATGGTGAAGCGAAAGGTTATTGGAACCAAGGGTACGACACAAACTCGAAACCAAGCTCGTTGTTCAAGGCGAAATGATATGATGAGGAAGATCGACGTAAGCTTAGCTCATTGTCGAAAGTGGTGCTCCGGGAATAAGGACCAGGTAGCATAGTTAAAGTCGGCTTGGCAAGGATATAGCCAAGCAGGCTAGGAATGACGTGATTGATTACAAACTCGTAGGTAATGAAGGTTACCAAGAGTTGCTTAATCGTGATGCGGACTCGAGTCAGTTATTGGTGTCTTTGAGTGTTAATAACTCAGAGCCCGTGAAAAATTGGGATCAATGAGAATGTAGCACTTGATGGTGAACTCATAAGAAGTTATGCAGTTTCGTGATAATCTCGAGATACCAGGGGCTAATACTCGACGACAGATCAAAGCAGAGGTTGGAATGGGGTATTGCTCCGCAGCAGACAAGTGCTTACACTTGCATGAGAAATGGTATTTGAAGGAGAACATGGTCAGAACCATGATTGCAAAGGATCAATTCACCGATACCAAAGGATAGTATATCAAGGAAATAGTTACCAGAAGTTTCCATGATAGGATCTACATCGTGTCCATGGGCATGAACACAAAGTTCAAGGTCGACTCCCACTTCTCCAATGCATAACCTTTCATTCACTTCTCGCGTTCGATGAAGTTGCAGTGTTGAAATTTTATCTGGCGAAGCATTAGAAGAGTATGGCTCGTGAAAACTTTCGGGTTCCCACGGTTTAGAGAAGGCATATGTTCAACCCATAGGGGCTTCTTGGAAACATATACCACAAGTTTCAAGAGTAATGAACACAAGCCCGAAAGCAGAGCATGGTTGTCAAAGAAGGGGATACAATTTACCAAAGGCATTATGTATCAGGGAAAGAACTTCTCGAGGTTTTTGTATACGAAGGACGATGTCGGATGATACTTCAACAAATGATCCGACGGTCCATAGTGGAGCTGATGTGAGCATCGGCACACAACCAGTTGAAGAAAGCAGATTATAAAACATCTGAATGATTCGATGCTTAGATATCAAAGGAATTATGATTTCCAAACCGAAGGATCATAAGAAGACGCTCTGATCAAGGATGGATCAATTGAATATACCAGAGGCACAATCGACGACAGATAGTTTGGTCGAGAACCAACTCATGTCCAAAATGACGTCTGAGCCGAAAAGATAATCCTAGGATTCGACTGATGATTGTGAACATTCACAACGTATTGAATCAATGGACTCAAAAATGATGGTGACAAAGGATGCCAATAAGATTACTATACTTATGGGATTAATCATAATGAAAGCAATCAAAAATTCCAGAGCAATAGGTTGCTGAGGATTTTCGGAAGATCGAATGGTATTTCGAAGACTTTTGTGTAACCCATGAACAACTAGGGGATGAGCGGATACTCGACAAGTGCGAGAATTATCCGTAGGGGTATTCAGGTGACAAAGAACAGCAAGGCAGTAAGCTCAAAGGATTATCGAACAACGACGAGTTTTTCAGGGTATCTTGTAATAACAAGACCAACTGGGGATGAATGTAAGAATAACAACTGTAAGCAGTTATCCATAAGGGTTTACGGTGGAAGGGAAATTGCAAATGCGATGAACACAAGTTCTCGGGTTAACAGCGGAGAGTATCTCCAGGGTCTTCTGGTGCAGCAGACGATCATCAATAATAAGGGGCTCTCCGGATGAAAGTGATAACGAGATCCTAATGTTAGATTTAGCAAAATTCATTTAACCTAAATAGAGGAGAGATCAGAGTCCCAGAGTATAGGTTGAGGAGTAAAAGATCCTACTACCACCCGATGGAGACGTGTGCCCGTAAGACACACAGCCAAGTTAGTAAAAGTTTTGCAATGCCTAGACTCGACTTCGGCCAAGGAGTTGGAAAGGGGGATTCCTACAGGCAGTCGGCTCTGATACCAACTTGTGACGCCCCCGATTCAATCGTACACTAATCATGCACGCAAATGTGTACGATCAAGATCAGGGACTCATGGGAAGATATCACAACACAACTCTATAAATAAAATAAGTCATACAAGCATCATAATACAAGCCAGGGGCCTCGAGGGCTCGAATACAAGTGCTCGATCATAGACGAGTCAGCAGAAGCAACAACATCTGAGTATAGACGTAAGTTAAACAAGTTTGCCTTAAGAAGGCTAGCACAAACTGGGATACAGATCGAACAAGGCGCAGGCCTCCTGCCTGGGATCCTCCTAACTACTCCTGGTCGTCGTCAGCGGGCTGCACGTAGTAGTAGGCACCTTCAGAGTAGTAGGAGTCATCGTCGAAGGTGGCGTCTGGATCCTGGGCTCCAGCATCTGGTTGCGGCAACCGGGTAGAAGGGAAAGGGGGAAAAGGGGGAGAAAGGCAACCGTGAGTACTCATCCAAAGTACTCGCAAGCAAGGAGCTACACTACATATGCATGGATATATGTGTAAAAGGGCCATATCAGTGGGCTGAACTGCAGAATGCCAAAATAAGAGGGGGATAACTAGTCTTATCGAAGACTACGCTTCTTGTCGCCTCTGTCTTGCAGCAGGTAGAAGAGAGTAGACTGAAGTCCTCCAAGTAGCATCGTATAGCATATTCCTACCCGGCGATCCCCTCCTCGATGCCCTGTTCGAGAGCGATCACCGGGTTGTATCTGGCACTTGGAAGGGTGTGTTTTATTAAGTATCCGGTTCTAGTTGTCATAAGGTCAAGGTACAACTCCGGTTCGTACTTTTACCGAGGGACACGGCTATTCGAATAGACAAACTTCCCTGCAGGGGTGCACCACATAGCCCAACACGCTTGATCCCATTTGGCCAGACACACTTTCCTGGGTCATGCCCGGCCTTGGAAGATCAACACGTCACAGCCCCACCTAGGCACAACAGAGCGGTCAGCACGCCGGTCTAAACCTAAGCACGCAGGGGTCTGGGCCCATCGCCCTGAGCACACCTGCACGTTGCGTACGCGGCCGGAGAGCAGACCTAGCAACCTCCATTTCAAAGGAAGTCACGTTACGCGGTCCAACCCGGCGCGCGCCGCTCAGTCGCTGACGTCACGAAGTGCTTCGGCTGATACCACGACGTCGGGATACCCATAACTACTCCCGCGTAGGTGGTTAGTGCGTATAGACCAAATGGCCAGACTCAGATCAAATACCCAGATCTCGTTAAGCGTGTTAAGTATCGCGAACGCCGACTAGGGCCAGGCCCACCTCTCTCCTAGGTGGTCTGAAGCTGCCCTGTCGCTCCGCCTCAAAGTAACAGTCGGGGGCCGTCGGGAACCCAGGCCCACCTCTACCGGGATGGAGCCACCTGCCCCTTCAGCCCCCATCTCCGAACAGTATCACATGCAATGTAACAGTGTAAAGTATATAGTATGCCCGTGATCACCCCCGAGTGATCACGGCCCAGTAGTATAGCATGGCAGACGGACAAGAGTGTAGGGCCACTGATGGAACACTATCATCCTATACTAAGCAAGTAGGATTGCAGGTAAAGGTATCAACAGCAGTATCAAAGACAGGCTATGCATCAGGATAGGAATAACGAAAGTAGTAACATGCTACACTACTCTAATGCAAGCAGTATAGAGGAGAGTAGGCGATATCTGGTGATCAAGGGGGGGGCTTGCCTGGTTGCTCTGGCAAGAGAGAGGGGTCGTCAACTCCGTAGTCGAACGGGGCAGCAGCAGCGTCGGTCTCGGTGTCTATCGAGAGAATAGGGGGAGAAACAATAAATATTTAAGCAAGCAGATGCATAGTGATGCATGACATGACAAGTAACGGCGTTAGAGGTGCCCTAACGCGGTATGCGGTGATACCGACGAAGGAGGAACACATCCGGGAATGTTTTCCCGGTGTTTCGCGTTTTTGGGCAGAGGAGCCAGAGGGGGAAAGTTCCGAGTTTGATATGTTAGGGGTGTGTGACGGACGAACAGGTTTTTTTATCCGGAATCGTCTCATCGTTCTGAGCAACTTTCATGTTTAAAATATTTTAATCCGAGTTATGGATTAAAAGATATGGTTTTCTAAAGATTTTATTAATTTCTGGAATTTAATTAGTTATCTAAATTAATTCGAAAAATAGGTTAATGACATCAGCATGATGCCATGCTGACATCAGCGGTCAACAGGGTTGACTGGTCAACCTGACCAGTGGGTCCCACTAGTCAGTGACACATTTTAATTAACAGATTAATTAAACTAATCATAATTAATTAGGGGGGCACTGTCATACTAATTAATTAGCTAATTAACAGTGGTTAATTAGGTTAATTAATCATTAGGTTAATTAATCTTAATTGATTAATTTAATCAAAATTAATTAAGTTAATTAATTAGTTGATTAATTAATTAATGATTTTTATTATTTATTATCATATTTTCTTATTATTATTTTTTTGTTCTCTCCCTTTTTTTTATTAAAACGTTCTGGGGCTGGGGGAGGCCCACTGGGCAGTGGCGGGGCACCAGAGGCCGGCGAGGTAGGGGGAGGGCCGGCCAGCTCCGGCGAGCGGCGGGGCCGGGCCGACCACGCGATAGGGGAAGAGGCCTCGGGCGCGGCCATGGCCAGCCAGGCGCGAGGGGGGCACGCGGGCGCGGCCTGGGCGTCACGGGGAGGCCGGAGATGGCGATGCGGGGCCGAGGGGGCGAGGCCAGGGGAGCGGTCGCCGGCGCGGGCGGGCGCAAGAGAGAGCGCGGGGCCGCGGCGGAGGTTCGTGGGTAGCAGTCGGTCAACAGGGGAGGCGAGGCGAGGTCGCAGTCCGGGCGCTGCATGTGCGGGCAGAGCGCGGGGCGCGGCCCCGAGCGGCGAGCAGGAAACGAGGGAGAGAGAGGAGGGGCGCGGGGGTTGCTCACGGCGCGGAGTAGGGTTCGGGGCAGCAGGCTCGGCGGAGGTCGGGGAGGTCCGACGAGGGAGAGGATGAGGACGACATCGGCGGAGGTGGCGCGGGGTCCGGGCGGCAGCGTCCAATCCGCGAGGGGCGGCACGGATCGATCCGGCGGCTTCGGGGTTGGAGACAGGGCGAGGCGACGGCGGCGATGCGAGGCGGCGCCGAGGACGCGCGCCGGCGTCGAGGAGTGGGGGGGCGGCCGCCGGGGAGAGGCGGCGGGGTCGGCGATGGTGGTCGACGCGGGCGTCGGGGTCGAGGGGTGAGCGCGCCCTCGATCCAGATCGTGGAGGAGGGGGGTCGTGGGAGGAGTGAGTACGGAGCGAGGGGATCGATCCCGATCCAGGGGGATCGGGGGAGCGAGTGGGGCGAGTGGGGGGGTTACGGGTCAGGGTTTCGGGGGAGCGTGGGTTATGGAGAGTGTGGGGGGGCGGCGGCTGGGCCAACTCGGCTGGCCATCCGGTAGCTGGGCCGGTTAGCCCGGGGGGTCTTCCCCCCCCCCTTTTTTTAGTCTTTGTTTTCTCTGTTTTTGTAGTTTCTTTTCTTTTTTAGTTTTCTTTTCTGTTTTAAGTCATTTTAAATTATCTAGGCATTTTATAAAAATGTGTTTGCTTTACTATAATTACCCAGGCATTTAACTGCACACCCCGAACATTTTAGTTTAATATTTTGAAAACTTTGTCGTTTGACATTAATTGAATTTGAATTTGAAACGTTTTCGGATCAACCCGAGATTAACTACAGTGACCGAGGTGACATGGCACCATTAACATGAGATTACTGTAGCATGATTATCCGGGCATCACACACGAGGGAGGGGGCGCGCCCAGGTGGGCAGGCGCGCCTCCCTGCCTCGTGGCCTCCTTGTTGATTGCTTGACGTCCACTCCAAGTCCTCTGGATCACGTTTGTTCCGAAAATCACGTTCCCGAAGGTTTCATTCCGTTTGGACCCCGTTTGATATCTTTTTCCTTCGAAACACTGAAATAGGCAAAAAAAACAGCAATTTGAGTTGGGCCTCCGGTTAATAGGTTAGTCCCAAAAATAATATAAAAGTGTATAATAAATCCCATTAAACATCCAAAACAGAATATATATTAGCATGGAACAATCAAAAATTATAGATACGTTGGAGACGTATCAAGCATCCCCAAGCTTAATTCCTGCTCGTCCTCGAGTAGTTAAATGATAAAAACAGAATTTTTGATGTGGAATGCTACTTGGCATAATTTTTAATGTAATTCTCTTATTTGTGGCATGAATATTCAGATCTGAAAGATTCGAGATGAAAGTTTAATATTGACATAAAAGTAATAATACTTCAAGCATACTAACTAAGCAATTATGTCTTCTCAAAATAACATGGCCAAAGAAAGTTCATCCCTACAAAATCATATAGTTTGGTCATGCTCCATTTTCGTCACACAAGAATGCTCTCATCATGCACAACCCCGATGACAAGCCAAGCAATTGTTTCATACTTTAGTAATCTCAAACTTTTTTCAACTTTCACGCAATATATGAGCGTGAGCCATGGATATAGCAATATGAGTGGAATGGAATATGATGATGGGGGTTATGTGGAGAAGACAAAAAAGGATAAAGTCTCACATTGACGCGGCTAATCAACGAGCTAGGGAGATGCCCATCGGTTGATGTCAATGCAAGGAGTAGGGATTGCCATGCAACGGATGCACTAGAGCTATAAATCTATGAAAGCTCAACAAAAGAAACTAAGTGGGTGTGCATCCAACTTGCTTGCTCACGAAGACCTAGGGAATTTGAGGAAGCCCATTGTTTGAATATACAAGCCAAGTTCTATAATGAAAAATTCCCACTAGTATATGAAAGTGACAAAACAAGAGACTCTCTATCATAAAGATCATGATGCTACTTTGAAGCACAAGTGTGGGAAAAGGATAGTAGCATTGTCCCCTTTTTATTTTTATTTTTTGGGCCTTTCTTTTATTCTTTATTTGGCCTTTCTCTTTTTTTTGGGACAATGCTCTATGAATGATGATCATCACACTTCTATTTATTTACAACTCAATGATTACAACTCGATACTATAACAAAGTATGACTCTATATGTCGGTGTACTAAAGTAGGGGTACCTTAGTACCCCGAACTTGTGCACGGGCAGTCGTAGCACCCCACGGCAAGGCCTGCCAGGCGATCGCCAAGACCCTCAATGGTCCCCTCTTGGGCCATTCAAGAACAAAGTATTTGAGCCAAGGCCCCGGCAAGAGGAGCTTGCCGGGAAGGCCACCCGAAGAGAGCGAGGCCCTGGCAAGAGGAGTTTGCCGGGACTGCCGCTCGAAGCACAAGACCCCGACAAGAGGAGCTTGCCGGGAAGGCCATCCACGGCACGACAAGGACCCTGCCACGGCGCGCCCCGCGCCCCGGCAAGGCCCGGTGAGCAACAAGCTCCCGGGCGCGACAAGACATCCACCGTGGCAAGGCGCTTGCCGCGGCAAGTTACCACCTCGTGCCTGCGCTCCAGCTCACCCACCAACGTGTCGCTCTGGGGGGCATCCCAGGCACACGTGGCGGAGGCTGGGCAGTGAGGAGCATGCGGTGGCGAAGCGAAGCTGACAGAGTAGCCATCGTGGCAAACGGTGGCGCTCCTGACGGTCCACTCCCCTGCTCCGTCTGGGCAACGCGGACGGGCATTTAATGCCCTTGTCCCCGCCGTCAGAGTTAGGTATGATAGCACTGTACAGCCACTGTGCAAGCAGTTGTACCCACTACAGCATTCTACCATTTTTGCCCTCACCTACGCTGCCACCTGTGGGTAACCCCTTGAGCATATAAAAGGAGGCCCCATGCGCACGTAGAGGGGGGAGACCAATCTTTACGCTCGACCTCGCCGGCGGCCCGCGTGTACTGTAGCACCGCGCGCTCCCGAGCAAGAACACAATACAATCCACCAAGCAGCAGTAGAGTTTTACGCATCCTTGCGGCCCGAAGCTGGGTAAAATCCCCATGTGTGCTTCGCCTCGATCTGCTCTTTGTGCAACCTCCGCCCCCCGCCGAACCAGTAAGGGGCTCGGTCCCCATAGGTGTTCGAGGAAGCCGATTCCCCCCGACATCTTTGGCACGCCAGGTAGGGGGCGTCGAAGTTGTGCGAACCTGATCTGGCGTCTGCACCAGCTAGATCTCCTTCATCCTCGGCGACATGCCACCGAAGAAGAAGGCTCCGGAGGTGGCCGGTCCGTCCGCGTCGAACCCGCCTCCCTTGGAGCAAACGGGTGGCGGGGACCGCACCGGCGACGGGACGGGCGTCGTCGAGCCAGCCCGTGGCGCCGCGGCGCCCGAACATGCACTGAGCTCGTAACACAACGGCGTCCACACCCGCGCCGACGCCCCTCGGCACAGGCAAGCCCTGGTCATACCAGGCAACCTTTCGCTCCATTCCATGGAGCGGAGGCAGTTAGCCCCGCAGATCTCGCGTACGGCCCACCTCGAGTGCTCGCTCACGCTGAGCTCGAGCGAGAGCAGCTGCGTCGAGATGACGCGCTGCTCCTCGAGGAGGACCGTCTTCAGGCTGTTGTGCGAGCTGCTCGCTACCAGCAAGCTTTGCGCCGCTTTTATAGCCGCAGAGTTAGTGCCAGAAGTCCCGGGAATGTGGGAAAGCCCTTACTGGGTGAAACGAGTCGATAGGCCTGGCGCTGTCCGCCTTGAGACCGAAGATACCACTCCGGTGAGAAACTCCTGGAACGTTGGGCATCTTTGTAAGTTTCGCCCGTAAGGCGCGGTTGTCGGACCCCGTCCGGCAACCACCCTTCTGTACAAAGTCTTGTCGTTGTTGCATGTGATCCTTTGTACAGAGCCAAGCGCAGACCCTGTGCTGATTGGTTTCGTGTGCTCCGCGCACTTTGTCGATCTCGTGCTCTTTATTCTTTGCATGCATTATCTGACACTCTGTGCAGCACTGACCCCCGGTAAGCGGCGGCGAGCCCCATGCCTCGCCCTGCCGGAAAGCGACCTTGCCGGGCAGCGAGCCACGGAAAAGCTAAGTTGCTAAAGCTTGAGCAATTGAGTTCTTAAATTTTTGAGGTTATCTTCCTCGAACGACCGTACTCTGTATGGAAAACCTGTGCGCAGAGGGACCGGCTCGTGGCTAGTTGCGCCCTTACTTCGTTTCGAGTCCGCTCAACGACTTAAGTGTGCTACAACCAGAGTGGCATCCTTACTTTGTTTCGAGCTCGCTCGGCAGCTTAGGTGTGCTGCGACTGCAGTCGCAACACTTACTTCGCTTTGAGCCTGCTCAACAATCTAAGTGAGTTGCAGCTAGCCGCGACAAGGTTTCTTGCCGGTAGTAGCGCCGCTGGCGGGCTGCTGATGTCCCGCACTCAGAGCCCGCGGTAAGGCGGAGGCCTACGCCGACAAGTCCCCAGAAGCGTAGGGCAAAACATACAAAGCACGGAGTCAAGTAGAGGAAATAACAGTGCAGTCACTACCTAAGATAGAGTTATATTACAAAAGCAAGCTTGTCGCAGCCCTAATGAATCGCCTTCATGACTTGGCCAGCAGCGACAAGAAAAGGAAAGGGGAGGCGGCCTAGTCCACTCGGTCGCCCTCGATGCTCTTGATCCCGGCCACCTTCTCCACTATAGGCGCGACGAGGGCCTTGATCTCCTCAAGGTCAGCCTCCGCCGGCAGGGATTTGAGGATGTTGGTGAGCCTGATGCCGGGGTTGCGGAAGGCGACTTTCACCAACACCTTCTCGAGGGCACCGGCGGCGGCTTCGCGCGTCTCACCGGCCAACTGCTCGGGGATCGCATTCCGGAGATGCTTGAGGGCCGCCACCACGCCCCTGAAGAACGAAGTGAGCTTGGCGCTGGGTGGGACGTTCTCGCCGGTGGGATATTCGTGGCCCTCCATCCACAGCAGCGTTAGCTCCTTGTCGATGGAGGTGGCGATGTCCACGAGGCCCTCGGTCCACTGCTCCACCATCGCCCTGAACTCGTTCTGGGTGACCGCGGCGCTCTCCAACAGCGCCTCATTGTTCGCGACCTCCTTCCGCAAGGCCACCTCTTGCTCCTTGGCGCTGTCCAGCGCCTTGGACAAGGTGTTCAGCTTCAGCTCGAGGTCGGCGTTGGAGTCCTTGGCGGCGTCGATCTCTTTGATCTTCTCGGCGAAGCGGCCCTGTAGCTCACCAAGGGTGTGGACACCCTTCTCGCGCTCCTGCTTGAGCGCGGCAAGCTCCTCGCCGCTCGCCCTGAGGTCGGCGTCGAGCTGCGCCACCCTTGCCTCCAGTGCCTCCTTGGCGGTCTCGGCGGCCGCGGCAGCATCTCGCGCCTCTTTGAGGCCTCCGCCGAGCGCTTGCTCGCGTGCGGCGACCTCCTCCTCGTGGCTGGCGAGGCTGGCTTTCTGCTGCGCCAGCTCGCCCTCCCGCGCGGCTAGCCCCGCGGCGGCAAGCCTTTGCTGCTCCTCGGCTTCCGCCTTCTCGAGGATGAAGGCCGTTCGCGCCTCGTCGAGCTGCCTTCGCTCCTCCGCCAAGAAACGGAGGGCCTCCTGGTTGAGCTCCCGGAGCTCCCTGGCGCGCTTCTCCATGTCAGCTCCCGCCTTCGCGACAAGCGCTTCCCGGCGTTCCGCCTGGGCTTGTTGGGCGCGGTAGAGTGACACCAGCTTCCGGAGCAGCCGCTCCTCTTCAGGCTCACCGCCGCTGCTGCTTGGCGTGTCGTCCAAGGCCTCCCCCTCGACCGGCGCCCTGGAAGTCGACTCCCAGGGGAGCTTGATGAAGACATCGTCGCCGGCCTTCAGGTAGGCGCCTGGCTGGGGCTCCTTGGGGCCCGACGCCGTGGCGGAGGCAGGATCGGCGGTCGGCGCAGCGCCTGTCGCTCCTGCGGCCTCAGGGCCGTCAGTACGATCGCCGGCCCCCTCACCCGCGGCTGCCTTGGCGGCCTCTTCGCCGACCGGATCTTCGGCACCCTCCGCCCGCCCCCCGGTGGCGGCCACATCGTCCGTATGGCCGCGCGCGTCCTCCTCGATGACGACCTCGGTCTCCATCGAGTCCGTGGCGGGCGGGTCTGAAGGCCGTAGGAGGGGGAGAAGTCAGGCAGCTATCCAAAAAAGAAGAACCCCAGGGGAGTTTTGAGGCAAGAAGGCTACCTGGGCCAGGGTCTGCCGTCGCGGTCTCCGTCGCCAAGGAGGCGTCGGCATCGCACCTCGCCGGAGACGGCTCCCTTGCCGGGGCTGCTCCCGCGCCGGGGACGGCTCCCTCGCCGGGGAACTCCCCCTTGGCGGTGTAGTTGTAGCGGGTGGCTCCTCGGGGGTGGTCTCCGGATGCTCCTGGTGGGGTTGCTCTGCTCCTACACGAATCGTCAGCCAAATGTCAGAAGAAGCGAAGGGTACCCGGGCGCGCCCAACGGCGGGAAGCAACCCATATGCTTACGCTGGGGGCTGCGCTGGGGGCTGCTCTGAGGATTAGTTGGCGGGTCCGGCAAGGTCATCTCAGGCGCACCCCCTGCCACCACGGAGGGCTCGTCGTCGAGGATGACCACTGGGACCTTGGCTCTCTTTGCCGCCCTCTGGGCCAGAGTCCTGCAAAGGACCAAATTCGGAGGAAAGCAAATGAGATGCGAGGCACAACTACAAGAATTGAAGAGACACAAGGACAGCGGGGATCTTACTCCTCTCCCTCTTCCTCGTCGGAGCTAAGCGCGGAGAAGTCGAAGACCGGCTTGCTCCTGGCGCGGGGAGGCGGGGGAGTAGGCTCCCGTGGCCGCTTGGCGGGAGCAGTGGACGACTCCGCTCCGGCCGCCGCCGCGGCACGAGAAGTGGCAGGAGCAGAAGCCGCGGCCCGCGAAGACCCCGCTCCTGCTGCCTCAGAGGAGCGCGTCGCGCGGCGCTGCGGTTGTGGGCTCGTCTGCCGCACCACCTCCCCAGCCTTGCGGAGACGCCTCCGTGGCTGGGCAGGGGGCTCTGCTTGCGACGAGCCGCCCGCGGGATGGGAGGAAGAAGCGCCGACCTCCGGCAAGACGCTCGTGTCCTGGGCAGACTCGCCCTCGGCATCGTGCCCGGCAAGCTCTTCCTCGCCGGCAAACTCCGCTCGATCAGCAAGGCTTTCCGCCTCCGCTGCGTCTGCCTCCGCCAACGTGAAGCCGAACTCGCCTGCGGCCGCGGCTGCCGCAGCCTCCTCCATTCGGGAGGCGATGTACGCCAACTCCGCGTCGGTGGTGTCGCGGGTGAGGCCCCTCTGCTCGTCAGCGTCGACTGGCCTCTCCACCAGGTCGTCGAAGAACGCCCGCACGACATCGTCGGCGGGCTCCTGCCACGTGGAGTCGATCCCGTGCGAGTCGCACAGCTTCATCATTGCGAGGATGCGGCTGAGCGACGAATTATTGCACAACGGGACGACGCCTCGTGGCAGCCTGAACCACTCGGGGTGGTCGGGGTCGTGCTTGAACAGCGCCTTGAGCGTCCCGTCAAGCTCCAAGACGGTGAAGTTAAAGTTGACGCCAGGGCGCAGCCTCATGATGTCTGCCGCATTCTGGAACTCCCATGCAGGCCTCTTCTTCTCCTGCAAGGGAGCGATGCGGCGGCGGAGGAAATCTGCGCCAACGGCCCCAACTGTGAGCCCTGCACGCCTGAGCCGCAGGATCCGGGTGACGGCAATACGCAGCTTGTCGTCGTCCGGGGCCACGTCGCTCCAATCCTTGCCGCGCACCACAGGGGCTTGGCGCACGGCGGTGAATGGCTGCGGGTTCTCCTCGACAATCAGGCACCAGTCTGCCCTCCATTCCTCCCATTTGCTGCGGAGCTCTCCCTCTAGATAAGCATCCTTCTTGCCGGGCTTCGAGATCCAGGCGATCCCGCCAGAGAGGGGCTCTCCTCTCTCTACTCGAGGCATGAAGAAGTGGCGGAAGAGAGCTACGTTTGGAAAGACTCCGGCAAAATTTTCGCAGAGATGTGCGAAAATTGCCATGGTCAAGACAGCATTGGGGCTGAAATCAAGAAGGTGGAACCCGTAGGTGTTCATGATGTCGCAGAAAAATTCAGAGAAGGGAGGGCAGAGCCCGCAATAGAAGAACAGAGCGAAGAAGGGATACCCGGTCGGATACTCCTTCTGGGCGATGCCAGGAAGAACCCTCGTGCGCGGATGCGCTCGCGTCCTCGCCGACCAGAAGAGGTAGTATTCCTCCCTCAGGACCAGCGCGTCGAGCTCCGGAGGGAAGACCGCCTGCTCCTTTCGCTGCGCCTCGAGCCGCAGCGCCTCGGCCGACTTCACGGCCTTCCCCTTTCCCTTGTCACCCTTCGGGGCCATGGCGGAAGGAGGGAGGGAGGTCGACGGCGTCGGTGGCACCGGTGGTGGCGGAAGGAGAGGGGGCGGAGCGCTGCTTCTCTTGGGAAGTGGCGAAGGATTTCGAGGAATCGCAACTGGCGGGTGGGCGGACTGCCCCTGTCTCCCCTGCTTATAAGGAGAGGAGGGGTGGGCGTTTCGCCTTTCCAAGCCAACAAATCGCCCGTGACGTGACGCATGCCTGCAGGGCTCGGCCCCGCGCACGCCACCCACGTCACGCACGCCTCTCCCCCATGATGCCGCATTCGACGCGTGCCGTTCGGGGAGGACGTGGTGGGCGCAGAAAAAGATGTACCGTGACCCAGGCCGCGCGTGCCCGTGCACTGTTTTGGGCCTGGCCCAACAGCGCTCGGCACCGTGTATGGCCCAGGCCCGGGGGCTCCTCTCGGTGTACTAAAGTAGGGGTACCTTAGTACCCCGAACTTGTGCATGGGCAGTCGTAGCACCCCGCGGCAAGGCCTGCCAGGCGATCGCCAAGACCCTCAATGGTCCCCTCTTGGGCCATTCAAGAACAAAGTATTTGAGCCAAGGCCCCGGCAAGAGGAGCTTGCCGGGAAGGCCACCCGAAGAGAGCGAGGCCCTGGCAAGAGGAGTTTGCCGGGACTGCCGCTCGAAGCACAAGACCCCGGCAAGAGGAGCTTGCTGGGAAGGCCATCCACGGCACGACAAGGACCCTGCCACGGCGCGCCCCGCGCCCCGGCAAGGCTCGGTGAGCAACAAGCTCCCGGGCGCGACAAGACATCCACCGCAGCAAGGCGCTTGCCGCGGCAAGTTACCACCTCGTGCCTGCGCTCCAGCTCACCCACCAACGTGTCGCTCTGGGGGGCATCCCAGGCACACGTGGCGGAGGCTGGGCAGCGAGGAGCATGCGGTGGCGAAGCGAAGCTGACAGAGTAGCCATCGTGGCAAACGGTGGCGCTCCTGACGGTCCACTCCCCTGCTCCGTCTGGGCGACGCGGACGGGCATTTAATGCCCTTGTCCCCCGCCGTCAGAGTTAGGTATGATAGCACTGTACAGCCACTATGCAGGCAGCTGTACCCACTACAGCATTCTACCATTTTTGCCCTCACCTACGCTGCCACCTGTGGGTAACCCCTTGAGCATATAAAAGGAGGCCCCATGCGCACGTAGAGGGGGGAGACCAATCTTTACGCTCGACCTCGCCGGCGGCCCGCGTGTACTGTAGCACCGCGCGCTCCCGAGCAAGAACACAATACAATCCACCAAGCAGCAGTAGGGTTTTACGCATCCTTGCGGCCCGAAGCTGGGTAAAATCCCCCTGTGTGCTTCGCCTCGATCTGCTCTTTGTGCAACCTCCGCCCCCCGCCGAACCAGTAAGGGGCTCGGTCCCCATAGGTGTTCGAGGAAGCCGATTCCCCCCGACACTATATGAATGCCTCCGGCGGTGTACCGGGATGGGCAATGAATCAAGAGTGACATGTATAAAATAATATGCATGGTGGCTTTGCCACAAATACAATGTCAACTACATGATCATGCAAGGCAATATGACAACGATAAAGCGTGTCATGATAAACGGAACGGTGGAAAGTTGCATGGCAATATATCTCGGAATGGCTATGGAAATGCCATAATAGGTAGGTATGGTGGCTGTTTTGAGGAAGATGTAAGGAGGTTTATGTGTGATAGAGCGTATCGTATTACGGGGTTTGGATGCACCGGCGAAGTTTGCACCAACTGACAAGGTGAGAAAGGGCAATGCACGGTACCGAAGAGGCTAGAAATGATGGAAGGATGAGAGTGCCTAAAAATCCATGGACTCAACATTAGTCATAAAGAACTCACATACTTATTGCAAAAATCTACAAGTCATCAAAAACCAAGCACAACGTGCATGCTCCTATTGGGGGTTGATTTGTAGGAAAAGACCATCGCTCGTCCCCGACTGCCACTCATGAGAACAATCAAATAACACCTCATATTTCAAATTTGTTACACAATGTTTACCATACGTGCCGCTACGGGACTTGCAAACTTCAACACAAGTATTTCTCAAATTCACAAATACTCAACTAGCACAACTTTGATATCACTACCTCCATATCTCAAAACAGTCATCAAGTATCAAACTTTTCTTAGTATTCAACGCACTTATAAGAAAGTTTTTACTTATCTTGGGCGCCTATCATATTAGGACTAATTTCATAATTTAGGCAAATTGCCATGTTGTTTTGTAGGACTATCAAAATGATATAAGTGAAGCATGAGAGGACAATAATTTCTATAAAACAAAACCACCATCGTGCTCTAAAAGATATAAGTGAAGCACTAGAGCAAAAACTATATAGCTCAAAAGGTATAAGTGAAGCACATAGAGTATTCTGATAAATTCTGAATCATGTGTGTCTCTCCCAAAAGTGTATTCAGGGAGGATGATTGTGGTAAACTAAAAATCAAATACTCAAATCATACAAGATGCTCCAAGCAAAACACATATCATGTGGTGAATAAAAATATAGCTCCAAGTAAAGTTACCGATAGACGAAGACGAAAGAGGGGATGCCTTTCGGGGCATCCCCAAGCTTAAGCTTTTGGTTGTCCTTGAATTTTACCTTGGGGTTCCATGGGCATCCCCAAGCTTAGGCTCTTGCCAATCCTTGTTCCATAATCCATCAAAACTTTACCCAAAACTTGAAAACTTCACAACACAAAACTTAGCAGAAAATCTCGTGAGCTCCGTTAGCGAAAGAAAAGAAAACACCACTTCAAGGTAATTTAATGAACTCATTCTTTATTTATATTGGTGTTAAAACTACTGTATTCCAACTTCTCCATGGTTTATAAACTCTTTTACTAGCCATAGATTCATCAAAATAAGCAAACAACACACGAAAAAACAGAATATGTCAAAAACAGAACTGTCTGTAGTAATCTGTAACTAACGCAGACTTCTGGAACTCCAAAAATTCTACCAAAATAGGAAGACCCATATAATTTGTTTATTGATCTACTGCAATTGGAATCAGTATTTTATCATGTTCTGGTGATTTTTAACAATTGTTTTCGTGAACAGGAAGTTTCTGGAATTTTCAGCAAGATCAAATAACTATCATCCAAGAAGATCCTATAGGTTTAACTTGGCACAAACACTAATTAAAACAAAAAAAAAATCTAACCAGAGGCTAGATGGATTATTTATTGAATAACAGCAAGTAAAAATATATGGTTGTCTCCCAACAATCTCTTTTCTTTAAAGCCTTTTAGCTAGGCATTGATAATTTTAATGATGCTCACATGAAAGACAAGAATTGAATCGCAAAGGGAGCATCATAAAACATGTGACAAACACATCTAAGTCTAACATACTTCCTATTAATAGGCATATTATAAGCAAACAATTTTTTAAGGCAAGCAAAAACTAGCATATGCAAGGAAGAAGAAAGTGACGATACAAATCTCAACATGAAGAGAGGTAATTTAGTAACATGAAAGCTTCTACAACCATATTTTCCTCTTTCATAATAATTACATGTAAGATCATATTCAAATTCAACAATATAGCTATCACATAACATATTCTCTAGATGATCCACATGCATGCAAAGTTGACACTCTTCCAAAATAGTGGGAATAACATAAACTAAAGTCATGACCTCTCCAAACCCACTTTTATCAAAAACTTCATAAGATTGAACATTATCCAAATATGTGGGATCCAAAGTTGACACTCTTCCAAACCCACTTTCAATACTATTGCAAACATTATTATCAATCTCATATTCATTATGGGGCTTAAATAAATTTTCAAGATCATAAGAAGAATCACCCCAATCATGATCATTGCAACAAGTAGTGGACATAGCAAAGTTAGCATCCCCAAGATTAGGGTTTTGCATATCATTAACACAATTGACATTAATAGAATTTATAATAAAATCATTGCAATCATTCTTTTTATTCAAAGATCTATCGTGAATCACTTCATAAAGCACTTCATCACAATTTTCAAATTCACGTATTTCAAGCAAAACCTTATAAAGATAATCTAGTGCACAAAACTCACTAGCAATTGGTTCATCATAATTGGATCTCTTAAAAATATTAGCAAGCGGATGAGGATCCATAAATCTTAGGTTCTCTGTTTAGCAATAAATAAACAACTATTCCAAGCAAACGAGCAAACGAGCCAAGTAAGACATCAACGCAAACGAAAAGACGAACAGAAGAAGGGTGAATAAAATGGCAAGGGTGAAGTGGGGGAGAGGAAAACGAGAGGCAAATGGCAAATAATGTAATGCAAGGGATAAGAGTTTGTGATAGGTACTTGGTATGTCCTGAGTTGTGCGTAGACTCCCGGGCAAAGGCCCCAGAAATGGCTCATTGACAGGAAATTAAATCTTGACTTGACTTGGTGGAAGCCTCCCCCGCAACGGCGCCAGAAATCCTTCTTGCTACCTCTTGAGAACTGCGTTGGCTTTCCCTTGAAGAGGAAAGGGTGATGCAGCAAAGTAGCGTAAGTATTTCCCTTAGTTTTTGAGAACCAAGGTATCAATCCAGTAGGAGGCCACACGCAAGTCCCTCGTACCTACTCAAACAAATAAGAACCTTGCAACCAGCGCGATAAAGGGGTTGTCAATCCCTTCACGGCCACTTGCAAAAGTGAGATCTGATAGAGATGATAAGATAATATTTTTGGTATTTTTATGATAAAGATTAAAAGTAAAGATTGCAAAATATACGGCGACAGAAATAGCTAGTTGACGGGAGATTAATATGATGGAAAATAGACCCAGGGGCCATAGGTTTCACTAGTGGCTTCTCTCAAGATAGCATAAGTATTATGGTGGGTGAACAAATTACTGTCGAGCAATTGACCTCCTCCCTAGATGGGAGAAGGGTTTCCCCTCTGGTCCTTGGCCTCCATGGCATGGGAGGGGCGAGAGCCCCTCCGAGATTGGATCTGTCTCTCTGTCTCTCTCTGTTTTTGCGTTCTGGGATTCTGCCCTTTCACTGTTTCTTATATATCCGGAGATCCGTAACTCCGATTGGATTGAAACCTTCACCCATATTTTTCTACGAAAATTAGCTTTCTTGCGGCCGAAGAAGAGCAGCAACCACCTTACGGGGTGGCCACAAGGGTCTAGGGCGCGCCTGACCCCCTGGGGCGCGCCCCCCTGCCTCGTGGCCCCCTCGGGCATCGTATCGTGTTGATTCTTCTTCCCAAAAATAAAAAATATTCCAAAAAAATCTCCATCAGTTTTTATCTCGTTTGGACTCCGTTTGATACGGGGTTTCTGTGAAACATGAAACATGCAACAAACAGGAACTGGCACTGGGCACTGGATCAATATGTTAGTCCCGAAAATAGTATAAAAAGTTGCGAAAAGTATATGAAAGTTGTATAATATTGGCATGGAACAATCAAAAATTATAGATACGACAGAGACGTATCAGCATCCCCAAGCTTAATTCCTGCTCGTCCTCGAGTAGGTAAATGATAAAAAAAGATAATTTTTGATGTGGAATGCTATCTAGCATAATCTTGATCATGTATCTAATCATGGCATGAATATTAAGACACGAGTGATTCAAAGCAATAGTCTATCATTTGACATTAAGACAATAATACTTCAAGCATACTAATAAAGCAATCATGTCTTTTCAAAATAACATGGCCAAAGAAATTTATCCCTACAAAATCATATAGTCTGGCTATGCTCCATCTTCACCACACAAAATATTCACATCATGCACAACCCGGATGACAAGCCGAGCAATTGGTTCATACTTTTTAATGCGCTTCAGCCTTTTCAACCCTCACGCAATACATGAGCGTGAGCCATGGACATAGCACTATAGGTGGAATAGAATATGATGGTGGAGGTTGTGTGGAGAAGACAAAAAAAGGAGAAAGTCTCACATCGACGCGGCTAATCAACGGGCTATGGAGATGCTCATCAATTGATGTCAATGCGAGGAGTAGGGATTGCCATGCAACGGATGCACTAGAGCTATAAGTGTATGAAAGCTCAAACTGGAAACTAAGTGGGTGTGCATCCAACTTGCTTGCTCATGAAGACCTCAGACATTTGAGGAAGCCCATCATCGGAATATACAAGCCAAGTTCTATAATGAAAATTCCCACTAGTATATAAAAGTGATAACTCAAGAGACTCTCTATATGAAGAACATGGTGCTACTTTGAAGCACAAGTGTGACAAAAGGATAGTAACATTGCCCCTTTTTTTGGCGGGCTTCTTTGGCCCCCTTTTTTTATTTAGGCTTCTTTGGCCTCTCTTTTTTTTCTTGGGGCGATGCTCTAATAATGATGATCATCACACTTTTATTTACTTACAACTCGATATTGCAACTCTAGAACAAAGATATGACTCTATATGAATGCCTCCGGCGGTGTACCGGGATGTGCAATGATCTAGCATAGCAATGACATCAAAAAACGGACTAGCCATGAAAACATCATGCTAGCTATCTTACGATCATGCAAAGCAATATGACAATAAATGCTCAAGTCATGTATATGATGATGATGAAAGTTGCATGGCAATGTATCTCGGAATGGCTATGGAAATGCCATGATAGGTAGGTATGGTGGCTGTTTTGAGGAAGATATAATGAGGCTTATGTGTGATAGAGCGTATCGTATCACGGGGTTTGGATGTATCAGCGAAGTTTGCACCAACTCTCGAGGTGAGAAAGGGCAATGCATGGTACCGAAGAGGCTAGCAATGATGGAAGGGTGAGAGTGCGTATAATCCATGGACTCACATTAGTCATAAAGAACTCATATACTTATTGCAAAAGTTTATTAGCCCTCGAAGCAAAGTACTACTACGCATGCCCCTAGGGGGATAGATTGGTAGGAAAAGACCATCGCTCGTCCCCGACCGCCACATATGGAAGACAATCAATAAATACCTCATGCTCCAACTTCGTTACATAACGGTTCACCGTACATGCATGCTACGGGAATCACAATCCTCAACACAAGTATTTCTACAATCCACAACTACCCACTAGCACGACTCTAATATCACCACCTTTATATCGCAAAACTATTGCAAGGAATCAAACATATCATATTCAGTGATCTACAAGTTTTATGTAGGATTTTATGACTAACCATGTGAATGACCAATTCCTGTCATTTCTCTAAATAGATATAAGTCAAGAAAGAGAGTTTAATTCTTGCTACAAAAGATATGCCCAAGATCTAACAAATATAAGTGAAGCAAAAGAGCATTCTACAAATGGCGGTTTTCTATGTGAAGAGAAACAGGCAATCCAAACTTCAAATGATATAAGCGAAGCACATGAAGCATTATATAAAGCCATACTCAAAAGATATAAGTGAAGTGCAAAGAGCATTCTATAAATCAACCAAGGACTATCTCATACCAGCATGGTGCATAAAAGAAAAAGTGAAAACTAAATGCAAAAGACACTCCAAGATTTGCACATATCGCATGAACGAAATGAATCCTAAAACATACTGATACTTGTTGAAGAAAGATGGGATGCCTTCCGGGGCATCCCCAAGCTTAGACGCTTGAGTATCCTTGAATATTTACTTGGGGTGCCTTGGGAATCCCCAAGCTTGAGCTCTTGCCTCTCCTCCTTCTCCTCACATAGAGACCTCCTCGATCTTCGAACACTTCATCCACACAAAACTCAACAGAAAGATCGGTAAGATCCGTTAGTATAATCAAGCAAATCAATACTCTAAGTACTGTTGCAAACCAATTCATATTTTGTTTTTGCATTATAGCTACTGTAATATAACTTTTCCATGGCTTAATCCACGGATAGAAATTGATAGTTTCATCAAAACAAGCAAACGATGCATCAAAAACAGAATCTATCTTAAACAGGACAGTCTATAGTAATCTAAACATTCACCATACTTCTGGTACTCCAAACATTCTAACAAAATTAGGAAAAATAAACAATTTGTATATAAAGACAGTGCAAAAAGTTCCAGAACAATTTGACGTTCTAGTAAAAAATGTAAAATCGCACACTACAGCCAAAGTTTCTGTCCTGCACCATACAAACCAACAAGCATTGTAAACATCCTAAAGGCAAACCTTGGCAGATTATCTTTATAATACAATGGAATTGTACAAGGGGATAATTACTTTTTTTGAAAAGTTTCTGTAATCAAGATTCACAAAGTTTCCGTGAGCATGAACAAAGTTCAAGGAGCTCCCCCACTTCAACAATGCTTGTCTCTCTCATTTTCACTTTCCTTTTTGAAAAGTTTTGGGTTCCCCTCTTTATTTTTTTGTTTTTAAACTTTATAAAAGAACTCAACGGAAATAAACGACTCTCTAAAACTTCCAGGTTGTCACCCTGGCAGCGCTTTCTTTAAAGCCATTAAGCTAGGCATATAGTGGTCAAGTAATGGGTCCAGCCAGATCCCAAGGTATATCAAAGCCAATTTTAATTAACAATGATTTGTAATTTAGTAGTGAGCACAAAGTAACATATAGCATGCAATGACGAAGTCTAACTCTCTTCCTATGCATAGGCATGTCATAAAAGAACAATTCATGCACACAAAGTAAAGGCCAATGCATAATATAAACAGTTTCTTGCAATTTTATCATGTTGGAAACATAGAGAGGCGGAGATGTGGTTCCTCTCTCATAATAATTGCAAGTAGGAGCAGCAAGCACATGCATATTATATCTATCAAAATCATCATGTGCAATAGTAAGACACAACCCATCAATATAATCCTTAATAAGGGCAAACTTCTCCGATATAGTGTAGTCGGGAGAATTCAAAAAGATAATAGGACTATCATATGTGGGTGCAATAGCAACAATTTCATGTTTAACATAAGGAACTATAGCAAGTTCATCTCCATAAGCATAATTCATATTGGCATCTTGGCCACAAGCATAGCAAGCATCATCAAAAAGGGATATTTCAAGAGAATCAACGGGATCATAACAATCATCATAGCTATCATCCTTCGGTAAGCACGAACGGAAATTAAACAATGTATGAGTTGAAGAGTTACTCTCATTAGAAGGTGGGCACGGGTGATCAATCCGTTCTTCCTCCTTTTGTTCTTCACTCTCCTCCTCATCTTCTTCATCCAATGAGCTCACAATGTCATTAATTTCTTCTTCCTTAGGCTCTTGCAAAATATTAGTCTCTTCTTGGACAGCGGAGACTTTCTCAATAAATTCATCAATATTGGAATTGAATTCATAATTCTCATAGAAATATTTAAGGATAGCTAAATTTTCATGTCTATAAACAGCATCATAAAGATTTTCACACTCTTTGAACAAAGATTCAATTTCATAAGCACCCATAAAAGCAACAAATTCTTCTATTTGTTCCACATCATAGTAATCATATATACCATTAGCATAAGAAGCCAAAGTTTATTATCATTAAATTTGCATAAAAAGGGAAGGTGTGGAGCCTTCATCCTAGAGCAACAAGTATAATCATAACTCAAGCATACTTGCCGAGCATACCACTTCAACATATAAATTTGATCCCATAATGGTTTCCCTTTTTGAGTCAAGAGATAATCCCTAAAGTATTCACATTGATCCAACGTGTCTCCCGTTACCAGATTGAATGGGGTTTTCTCAGGATTATCAAAGTAGTACATAATATCTGTCACATAACGAGCATCGAGGGTTTTAGGAGGTTCCCCATCTCCATGAGCAGCAAGTAAACCTAATTTTTTTGGTATTTCGTGCTCCATATCCATAACTAAAGATAGAAAACAACTAAGAACAGCAAATAAAAATTACTTAGTGATAAAGCAAACAAGCACACACGAGAATATTCACCCCACGCTATGACTCCCCAGCAACGGCGCCAGAAAAGGGTCTAACCCACAAGTATAGGGGATCAATTGTAGCCTCTTTCGATAATTAAGAGTGTCGAACCCAACGAGGAGCTAAAGGTAGAACAAATATTCCCTCAAGTTCTATCAACCACCGATACAACTCTACGCACGCTTAATGTTCGCTTTACCTAAAACAAGTATGAAACTAGAAGTACTTTGTAGGTGTTTTTGGGATAGGTTTGCAAGAATATAAAGAGCACGTAAATAAAAACTAGGGGCTGTTTAGATAAAGACACAACTAAGTTAGTTCTAGCGGGTGTGGGAAAGTGGTGATAGGAGTTGTGAAGTTGTCCCTAAGCAATTGACTACTTTACTAGACCGATAGCAAGTTTTATGTGGGAGAGGCCACTGCTAGCATGTCATCCCTGACTTGGAATTCTATGTACTTATGATTGGAACTATTAGCAAGCATCCGCAACTACTAACATTCATTAAGGTAAAACCCAACCATAGCATTAAGATATATTTGTCCCCCTTCAATCCCGTATGCATCAATTTCTATGCTAGGTTGAAGCTTCTGTCACTCTTGCCCTCCAATACATAGTCCTGTCAACATACAACTAACCCTATGGTGTGATCCACGCGCGCACTCATATGATGGGAACCAAAGGACAGCAACATAACCACAAGCAATTTAAACCAATCATAGCAATTCACCAATTACCGATAGGACAATGAAAATCTACTCAGACATCATAGGATGGCAACACATCATTGGATAATAATATGAAGCATAAAGCACCATGTTCAAGTAGAGGGTACAGCGGGTTGCGGGAGAGTGGACCGATGTAGATAGAGGGGGGAAGGTGATGGAGATGTTGGTAAAGATGGCGCTGGTGTTGGTGAAGATTGTGGTGATGATGATGATGATGGCCACGGCGATGTTCCGGCGCCACCGGAAGAGAGGGGGAGAGGGCCCCCCATCTTCTTCTTCTTCCTTGACCTCCTCCCTAGATGGGAGAAGGGTTTCCCCTCTGGTCCTTGGCCTCCATGGCATGGGAGGGGCGAGAGCCCCTCCGAGATCGGATATGTCTCTCTGTCTCTCTCTGTTTCTGCGTTCTGGGATTCTGCCCTTTCACCGTTTCTTATATATCCAGAGATCCGTAACTCCGATTGGATTGAAACCTTCACCTAGATTTTTCTCCGAAAAATAGCATTCTTGCGGCCGAAGAAGAGCAGCAACCGCCTTACGGGTGGCCACGAGGGTCCAGGGCGCGCCTGACCGCCTGGGGGGCGCCCCCTGCCTCGTGGCCCCTGTTGGGGAACGCAGTAAATTCAAAAAATTTCCTACGCACACGCAAGATCATGGTGATGCATATAGCAACGAGAGGGGAGAGTGTTTGTCTACGTACCCTCGTAGACCGAAGCGGAAGCGTTGACACAACGTAGAGGAAGTAGTCGTACGTAGAGGAAGTAGTCGTACGTTCTCCTCGCGATCCAACCGATCACAGCACCGTTACTCCGGCACCTCCGAGTTCTTGGCACACGTTCAGCTCGATGACGATCCCCGGGCTCCGATCCAGCAAAGCGTCAGGGAAGAGTTCCGTCAGCACGACGGCGTGGTGACGATCTTGATGTGTTACCGGCGCAGGGCTTCGCCTAAGCACTGCAACGATATAATCGAGGTGGAATTTGGTGGAAGGGGGCACCGCACACGGCTAAGGAACGATCCGTAGATCAACTTGTGTGTCTTTGGGGTGCCCCCTGCCCCCGTATATAAAGGATCCAAGGGGGAGGGGCTGGCCGGCCAGGTTTGGTGCGCCAGGAGAGTCCTACTCCCTCTGGGAGTAGGATTCCCCCCCCCCCAATCCTAGTTGGACTAGGATTGCTCCAAGGGGGGGAGAGAGAGAGAGGGGGCGCCCCACTTCTCCTAGTCCTAATAGGACTAGGGAAGGGGGGAGGCGCGCAGCCCCTAGGGCTGCCCTCTCACCTTTCCTCCAAGGCCCATGTTGGCCCATTATGCTCCCGGGGGGTTCCGGTAACCCTCCCGGTATTCCGGTAAAATCCTGATTTCACCTGGAATGCATCCGATGTCCAAACATAGGCTTCCAATATATAATTCTTTATGTCTCGACCATTTCGAGACTCCTCGTCACGTCCGTGATCACATCCGGGACTCCGAACTCCTTCGGTACATCAAAATGCATAAGCTCATAATAACTGTCATCGTAACGTTAAGCGTGCGGACCCTACGGTTCGAGAACAATGTAGACATGACCGAGACACGTTTCCGGTCAATAACCAATAGCGGGACCTGGATGCCCATATTGGCTCCTACATATTCTACGAAGATCTTTATCGGTCAGACCGCATAACAACATACGTTGTTCCCTTTGTCATCGGTATGTTACTTGCCCGAGATTCGATCGTCGGTATCCAATACCTAGTTCAATCTCATTACCGGCAAGTCTCTTTTCTCGTTCCGTAATACATCATCTCGCAACTAACTCATTGGTTGCAATGCTTGCAAGGCTTTATGTGATGTGCATTACCGAGAAGGCCCTGAGATACCTCTCCGACAATCGGAGTGACAAATCCTAATCTCGAAGTATGCCAACTCAACATGTACCTTCGGAGACACTTGTAGAGCACCTTTATAATCACCCAGTTACGTTGTGACGTTTGGTAGCACACAAAGTGTTCCTACGGTAAATGGGAGTTGCATATTCTCATAGTTAAAGGAACATGTATAAGTCATGGATAAAAGCAATAGCAATATACTAAACGATCGGGTGCTATGCTAATGCAATGGGTCATGTCAATCAGATCATTCAACTAATGATGTGATCTCGTTAATCAAACAACAACTCTTTGTTCAAGGCTAGGAAACATAACCATCTTTGATTAATGAGCTAGTCAAGTAGAGGCATACTAGTGACACTCTGTTTGTCTATGTATTCACACATGTATTATGTTTCCAGTTAATACAATTCTAGCATGAATAATAAACATTCATCATGATATAAGGAAATAAATAATAACTTTATTATTGCCTCTAGGGCATATTTCCTTCAGTCTCCCACTTGCACTAGAGTCAATAATCTAGATTACAAAGTAATGATTCTAACACCCATGGAGTTTTGGTGCTGATCATGTTTTGCTCGTGGAAGAGGCTTAGTCAATGGGTCTGCAACATTCAGATCCGTATGTATCTTGCATATCTCTATGTCTCCCACCTGGACCAAATCCCGGATGGAGTTGAAGCGTCTCTTGATGTGTTTGGTTCTTTTGTGAAATCTGGATTCCTTTGCCAAGGCAATTGCACCAGTATTGTCACAAAAGATTTTCATTGGACCCGATACGCTAGGTACAACACCTAGATCGGATATGAACTCCTTCATCCAGACTCCTTCATTGGCTGCTTCTGAAGCGGCTATGTACTCAGCTTCACATGTAGATCCCGCCACGACGCTTTGTTTAGAACTGCACCAACTGACAGCTCCACCGTTTAATGTAAATACGTATCCGGTTTGCGATTTGGAATCGTCCGGATCAGTGTCAAAGCTTGCATCGACGTAACCGTTTACGACGAGCTCTTTGTCACCTCCAAAAATGAGAAACATATCCTTAGTCCTTCTCAAGTACTTAAGGATGTTCTTGACCGCTGTCCAGTGATCCACTCCTGGATTACTTTGGTACCTGCCTGCTAAACTTACAGCAAGGCACACATCAGGTCTGGTACACAGCATTGCATACATGATAGAGCCTATGGCTGAAGCATAGGGAACATTTTTCATCTTCTCTCTATCTTCTGCGGTGGTCGGGCATTGAGTCTTACTCAATTTCACACCTTGTGCCACAGGCAAGAACCCTTTCTTTGCCTGATCCATTCTGAACTTTTTCAAAACTTTGTCAAGGTATGTGCTTTGTGAAAGTCCTATTAAGCGTCTTGATCTATCTCTATAGATCTTAATGCCCAATATGTAAGCAGCTTCCCCGAGGTCTTTCATTGAAAAACTTTTATTCAAGTATCCCTTTATGCTATCCAGAAATTCTATATTATTTCCGATCAGTAATATGTCATCTACATATAATATCAGAAATGCTACAGAGCTCCCACTCACTTTCTTGTAAATACAGGCTTCTCCGAAAGTCTGTATAAAACCAAAAGCTTTGATCACACTATCAAAGCGTTTATTCCAACTCCGAGAGGCTTGCACCAGTCCATAAATGGATCGCTGGAGCTTGCACACTTTGTTAGCTCCCTTTGGATCGACAAAACCTTCTGGTTGCATCATATACAACTCTTCTTCCAGAAATCCATTCAGGAATGCAGTTTTGACATCCATTTGCCAAATTTCATAATCATAAAATGCGGCAACTGCTAACATGATTCGGACAGACTTAAGCATCGCTACGGGTGAGAAAGTCTCATCGTAGTCAATCCCTTGAACTTGTCGAAAACCTTTTGCAACAAGTCGAGCTTTATAGACAGTAACATTACCATCAGCGTCAGTCTTCTTCTTGAAAATCCATTTATTTTCTATTGCTTGCCGATCATCGGGCAAGTCAACCAAAGTCCACACTTTGTTATCATACATGGATCCCATCTCAGATTTCATGGCCTCAAGCCATTTTGCGGAATCTGGGCTCACCATCGCTTCTTCATAGTTCGTAGGTTCATCATGGTCTAGTAACATGACTTCCAAAATAGGATTACCGTACCACTCTGGTGCGGATCTTACTCTGGTTGATCTACGAAGTTCAGTAGAAACTTGATCTGAAGTTTCATGATCATTATCATTAGCTTCCTCCCTATTTGATGTAGGTGTCACAGAAACAGATTTCTGTGATGTACTACTTCTCAATAAAGGAGCAGATACTGTTATCTCATCAAGTTCTACTTTCCTCCCACTCACTTCTTTCGAGAGAAACTCCTTCTCTAGAAAGTTTCCGACTTTGGCAACAAAAATTTTGCCTTCGGATCTGTGATAGAAGGTATACCCAATAGTCTCCTTTGGGTATCCTATGAAGACACATTTTTCCGATTTGGGTTCGAGCTTATCAGGTTGAAGCTTTTTCACATAAGCATCGCAGCCCCAAACTTTAAGAAACGACAACTTTGGTTTCTTGCCAAACCACAGTTCATAAGGCGTCGTCTCAACGGATTTTGATGGTGCCCTATTTAACGTGAATGCGGCCGTCTCTAGAGCATAACCCCAAAAAGATAGCGGTAAATCGGTAAGAGACATCATAGATCGCACCATATCCAGTAAAGTACGATTACGACGTTCGGACACACCATTACGTTGTGGTGTTCCGGGTGGCGTGAGTTGCGAAACTATTCCGCATTGTTTCAAATGTAGACCAAACTCGTAACTCAAATATTCTCCTCCACGATCAGATCGTAGAAACTTTATTTTCTTGTTACGATGATTTTCCACTTCACTCTGAAATTCTTTGAACTTTTCAAATGTTTCAGACTTGTGTTTCATTAAGTAGATATACCCATATCTGCTTAAATCATCAGTGAAGGTGAGAAAATAACGATATCCGCCACGAGCCTCAACATTCATTGGACCACATACATCAGTATGTATGATTTCCAATAAATCTGTTGCTCTCTCCACAGTACCGGAGAACGGTGTTTTAGTCATCTTGCCCATAAGGCACGGCTCGCAAGTGCCAAGTGATTCATAATCAAGTGACTCCAAAAGTCCATCAGTATGGAGTTTCTTCATGCGCTTTACGCCGATATGACCTAAACGGCAGTGCCACAAATAAGTTGCACTATCATTATTAACTCTGCATCTTTTGGCTTCAACATTATGAATATGTGTGTTACTACTATCGAGATTAAGTAAGAACAAACCACTCTTTAATGGCGCATGACCATAAAAGATATTACTCATATAAATAGAACAACCATTATTCTCTGATTTAAATGAATAACCGTCTCGCATTAAACAAGATCCAGATATAATGTTCATGCTCAACGCTGGTACTAAATAACAATTATTTAGATCTAATATTAATCCCGAAGGTAGATGTAGAGGTAGCGTGCCGACCGCGATCACATCGACTTTGGAACCATTTCCCACGCGCATCGTCACCTCGTCCTTAGCCAATCTTCGCTTAATCCGTAGCCCCTGTTTTGAGTTGCAAATATTAGCAACAGAACCAGTATCAAATACCCAGGTGCTACTGCGAGAATTAGTAAGGTACACATCAATAACATGTATATCACATATACCTTTGTTAACCTTGCCATCCTTCTTATCCGCCAAATACTTGGGGCAGTTCCGCTTCCAGTGACCAGTCTGCTTGCAATAGAAGCACTCAGTTTCAGGCTTAGGTCCAGACTTGGGTTTCTTCTCTTGAGTAGCAACTTGCTTGCTGTTCTTTTTGAAGTTCCCCTTTTTCTTCCCTTTGCCCTTTTTCTTGAAACTAGTGGTTTTGTTAACCATCAACACTTGATGCTCCTTTTTGATTTCTACCTCCGCGGCTTTTAGCATCGCGAAGAGCTCGGGCATAGTTTTGGTCATCCCTTGCATATTATAGTTCATCACGAAGCTCTTGTAGCTTGGTGGCAGTGATTGGAGAATTCTGTCAATGACGCAATCATCCGGAAGATTAACTCCCAGTTGAATCAAGTGATTGTTATACCCAGACATTCTGAGTATATGCTCACTGACAGAACCATTCTCCTCCATTTTACAGCTATAGAACTTATTGGAGACTTCATATCTCTCAATCCGGGCATTTGCTTGAAATATTAACTTCAACTCCTGGAACATCTCATATGCTCCATGGTGTTCAAAACGTCTTTGAAGTCCCGGTTCTAAGCCGTAAAGCATGGCACACTGAACTATAGAGTAGTCATCAGCTTTGCTTTGCCAGACGTTCATAACATCTGGCGTAGCTCTTGCACCAGGCCTGGCACCTAGCGGTGCTTCCAGGACGTAATTCTTCTGTGCAGCAATGAGGATAATCCTCAAGTTACGGACCCAGTCCGTGTAATTGCTACCATCATCTTTCAACTTTGCTTTCTCAAGGAACGCATTAAAATTCAACGGAACAACAGCACGAGCCATCTATATACACAACATAGACAAGCAAGATACTATCAGGTACTAAGTTCATGATAAATTAAAGTTCAATTAATCATATTACTTAAGAACTCCCACTTAGATAGACATCTCTCTAATCCTCTAAGTGATCACGTGATCCAAATCAACTAAACCATGTCCGATCATCACGTGAGATGGAGTAGTTTCAATGGTGAACATCATTATGTTGATCATATCTACTATATGATTCACGCTCGACCTTTCGGTCTCTGTGTTCCGAGGCCATATCTGTATATGCTAGGCTCGTCAAGTTAAACCTGAGTATTCCGCGTGTGCAACTGTTTTGCACCCGTTGTATTTGAACGTAGAGCCTATCACACCCGATCATCACGTGGTGTCTCAGCACGAAGAACTTTCGCAACGGTGCATACTCAGGGAGAACACTTCTTGATAATTTAGTGAGAGATCATCTTATAATGCTACCGTCAATCAAAGCAAGATAAGATGCATAAAAGGATAAACATCACATGCAATCAATATAAGTGATATGATATGGCCATCATCATCTTGTGCTTGTGATCTCCATCTTCGAAGCACCGTCATGATTACCATCGTCACCGGCGCGACACCTTGATCTTCATCGCAGCATCGTTGTCGTCTCGCTAATCTTATGCTTCTACGACTATCACTACCGTTTAGCAATAAAGTAAAGCATTACATCGCGATTGCATTGCATACAATAAAGCGACAACCATATGGCTCCTGCCAGTTGCCGATAACTCGGTTACAAAACATGATCATCTCATACAATAAAATTTAGCATCACGTCTTGACCATATCACATCACAACATGCCCTGCAAAAACAAGTTAGACGTTCTCTACTTTGTTGTTGCAAGTTTTACGTGGCTGCTACGGGCTTTAAGCAAGAACTCATCTTACCTACGCATCAAAACCACAATGATAGTTTGTCAAATAGACTCCGTTTTAACCTTCTCAAGGACCGGGCGTAGCCACACTCGGTTCAACTAAAGTTGGAGAGACAGTCTTCCGCAAGCCATCTCTGTGCAAAGCACGTCGAGGGAACCGGTCTCGCGTAAGCGTACGCGTAAGGTTGGTCCAGATCGTCTCATCCAACAATACCGCTGAACCAAAGTATGACATGCTGGTAGGCAGTATGACTTGTATCGTCCACAACTCACTTGTGTTCTACTCGTGCAAATAACATCAACCATAAAACCTAGGCTCGGATGCCACTGTTGGGGAACGCAGTAAATTCAAAAAATTTCCTACGCACACGCAAGATCATGGTGATGCATATAGCAACGAGAGGGGAGAGTGTTTGTCTACGTACCCTCGTAGACCGAAGCGGAAGCGTTGACACAACATAGAGGAAGTAGTCGTACGTAGAGGAAGTAGTCGTACGTTCTCCTCGCGATCCAACCGATCACAGCACCGTTACTCCGGCACATCCGAGTTCTTGGCACACGTTCAGCTCGATGACGATCCCCGGGCTCCGATCCAGCAAAGCGTCGGGGAAGAGTTCCGTCAGCACGACGGCGTGGTGACGATCTTGATGTGTTACCGGCGCAGGGCTTCGCCTAAGCACTGCAACGATATAATCGAGGTGGAATTTGGTGGAAGGGGGCACCGCACACGGCTAAGGAACGATCCGTAGATCAACTTGTGTGTCTTTGGGGTGCCCCCTGCCCCCGTATATAAAGGATCCAAGGGGGAGGGGCTGGCCGGCCAGGTTTGGTGCGCCAGGAGAGTCCTACTCCCTCTGGGAGTAGGATTCCCCCCCCCCCCAATCCTAGTTGGACTAGGATTGCTCCAAGGGGGAGAGAGAGAGAGAGGGGGCGCCCCACTTCTCCTAGTCCTAATAGGACTAGGGAAGGGGGGAGGCGCGCAGCCCCTAGGGCTGCCCTCTCACCTTTCCTCCAAGGCCCATGTTGGCCCATTATGCTCCCGGGGGGTTCCGGTAACCCTCCCGGTATTCCGGTAAAATCCTGATTTCACCTGGAATGCATCCGATGTCCAAACATAGGCTTCCAATATATAATTCTTTATGTCTCGACCATTTCGAGACTCCTCGTCACGTCCGTGATCACATCCGGGACTCCGAACTCCTTCGGTACATCAAAATGCATAAGCTCATAATAACTGTCATCGTAACGTTAAGCGTGCGGACCCTACGGTTCGAGAACAATGTAGACATGACCGAGACACGTTTCCGGTCAATAACCAATAGCGGGACCTGGATGCCCATATTGGCTCCTACATATTCTACGAAGATCTTTATCGGTCAGACCGCATAACAACATACGTTGTTCCCTTTGTCATCGGTATGTTACTTGCCCGAGATTCGATCGTCGGTATCCAATACCTAGTTCAATCTCGTTACCGGCAAGTCTCTTTTCTCGTTCCGTAATACATCATCTCGCAACTAACTCATTGGTTGCAATGCTTGCAAGGCTTTATGTGATGTGCATTACCGAGAAGGCCCTGAGATACCTCTCCGACAATCGGAGTGACAAATCCTAATCTCGAAGTATGCCAACTCAACATGTACCTTCGGAGACACTTGTAGAGCACCTTTATAATCACCCAGTTACGTTGTGACGTTTGGTAGCACACAAAGTGTTCCTACGGTAAATGGGAGTTGCATATTCTCATAGTTAAAGGAACATGTATAAGTCATGGATAAAAGCAATAGTAATATACTAAACGATCGGGTGCTATGCTAATGCAATGGGTCATGTCAATCAGATCATTCAACTAATGATGTGATCTCGTTAATCAAACAACAACTCTTTGTTCATGGCTAGGAAACATAACCATCTTTGATTAATGAGCTAGTCAAGTAGAGGCATACTAGTGACACTCTGTTTGTCTATGTATTCACACATGTATTATGTTTCCAGTTAATACAATTCTAGCATGAATAATAAACATTTATCATGATATAAGGAAATAAATAATAACTTTATTATTGCCTCTAGGGCATATTTCCTTCAGACCCCTCGGGCATCGTATCACGTTGATTCTTCTTCCCAAAAATCACAAATATTTAAAAAATATCTCCATCAGGTTTTATCTTGTTTGGGCTCCATTTGATATGGGGTTTCTACAAAACATAAAACATGTAACAAACAGGAACTGGCACTGGGCACTGGATCAATATGTTAGTCCCAAAAATAGTATAAAAAGTTGCCAAAAGTATATGAAAGTTGTATAATATTGGCATGGAACAATCAAAAATTATAGATACGATGGAGACGTATCACCTCACCCCCCCCCCCTGCTCACCAACGCGGATGAGAACCCCGTCGCCTCCCGCCTCTACTCCTGCGCCCGCTGTGGCCTCGCTCACGCCCACTGCCCCGCAGTTGCGCTCGCCGCGCCTGGTCTCCGCGCTCGCTGCGATCAGGCCGCGCTCCCGCGTGCCCAGGGCCACGCCTACCTGCACCGCCACAACCTCGCGCGACCCCGCTGCTCGCACGCCGCCCAACTCCCGCGCTACTGCGCTGTCGCCGTTGTGCCCGCACCGTCGCCGCGCTCGACCGCGCGCCCTGCGCGTCCTGGTCGCCCCCTGTCCCACGCTCCTCCTCCCCGCGCCGCGCCTAATCAGGCGCCCCGCTCATGCCACGACCATGTCGCGCTTTGCGCCCTCGTGCGCCCCCCTGCTGCAGCCCTGCTGCGCGCCCATGCGCGGCCTCCACTCGCTCACCCCCGGCCCGTGCTGGCCTCGCCTACGCCGGCTTGGTGACCTGCCAGGTCCACCGACCCCCCCCCCCCGCGTGCCCCTGGGAATGCGCCAGCTCGGGCTGCACCTAGCGCCCGCAGCTGCGGCGCCTGTTCGGGCGGCGCCCGCAGCACCCGAACCCACTATGGCCCTTAGGGCCAATGACATGTGGGGCCCCAGCCCTAGAATGGTTTTAAAATAAATGAATAAATAAAAAGATAAATAATAAAAATTATAAAATTATAATTAATTAGTTAATTAATTAACTTAAATAATCATGTTAATTAAGCTTAATGGTCTGATTAGATAAACAGTCACTGACAGGTGGGACCCACCTGTCAAAGTTGACCGCTGACATCATGATGACATCATAAATGCATTTTAGAATTAAATTAACTCTGTTAATTCTAGAAAATGATAGAATCCTTTTAAAATTAATATAAAATAAACTGTTGCTCGAATGAAAAAACTTTGTACATGGAAGTTCCTCACAACGACGAGACGAATCCGGATACATAACCCGTTCGTCCGTCACACATCCCTAGCATAACAAACACGCAACTTTCCCCCTCCGGTTCATCTGCCCGAAAACGCGAAACACCGGGGATACTTTCCCGGATGTTTCCCCCCTTCGCCGGTATCACCTCCTACCGCGTTAGGGCACACCTAGCACCGCTATTGTCATGTCATGCATCGTCATGCTTATGTTTGCATTATATTTATTGTTTCTTCCCCCTCTTCTCGCGCTAGACACTGAGACCGACGCCGTTGCTACCCAGTACGACTACGGTGTTGACGACCCCTCCTTCTCGACTGAGCTTCAAGGCAAGCCCCCCCCCCCCTTGATCACCAGATATCGCCTATTCCTTCTCTCTAATGCTTGCATTAGATTAGTGTAGCATGTTACTGCTTTTGGTTAATCCTATTCTGCTGCATAGCCTATCATTGTTGCTACAGTTGTTACCCTTACCTGCAATCCTAAATGCTTAGTATAGGATGCTAGTATTCCATCAGTGGCCCTACATTCTTGTCCGTCTGTCATGCTATACTATCGGGCCGTGATCACTCGGGAGGTGATCACGGGTATATACATACTACATTATTATACATGATACATTGTGGTGACTAAAGTCGGGTCGGCTTGTAGAGTACCCACAAGTGATTTCGATGTGGGGGCTGAAAGGACAGGTGGTTCCATCCCGGTAGTGGTGGGCCTGGGTTCCCTGCGGCCCCCGACTGTTACTTTGTGGCGGAGCGACAGGGCAGGTTGAGACCACCTAGGTGAGAGGTGGGCCTAGCCCTGGTCGGCGTCGGTGGTTACTTCACAGTTAGCACGCTTAACAAGATCTTGGTATTTGATTTGAGTCTGGCCACTGGCCTATACGCGCTAACCAACTATGCGGGAACAGTTATGGGCACTCGACGTCGTGGTATCAGACGAAGCCTTCTTGACGTCAGGGACTGAGCGGCGCGCACTGGATTGGACTGGAACGCCTGGTCTTGTATTAGGGAGGCTAGGTCTGCTTCCGTCCGCGTTCGCAACGTGCAGGTGAGCAACTGGCGATGGGCCCAGACCCCTGCGCGCATAGGATTTAGACCGACGTGCTGACCTCTCTGTTGTGCCTAGGTGGGGCTGCGACGTGTTGATCTTCCAAGGCCGGGCATGACCTAGGAAAGTGTGTCCGACCAGAGGGATCGAGCGTGTTGGGTAATGTGGTGCACCCCTGCACGGCAGTTTATCTATTCAAATAGTCGTGATCCTCGGTAACAGGACGACCCGGAGTTGTACCTTGACCTTATGGCAACTAGAACTGGATACTTAATAAAACACGCCCTTTCAAGTGCTAGATACAACCGGTGATCGCTCTCTAATAGGGCGACGAGGAGAGGATCGTCGGGTAGGATTATGCTATGCGATGATACTTGGTGAACTTACTATCTACTCTCTTCTATATGTTGCAAGATGGAGGCCGCCAGAAGCGTAGTCTTCAACAGGACTAGCTATCCTCCTCTTATTCTGGCATTCTGCAGTTCAGTCCACCGATATTGCCCCTTTACACTGATACCCATGCATATGTAGTGTATGTCCTTGCTTGCGAGTACTTTGGATGAGTACTCACGGTTGCTTTTCTCCCTCTTTTCCCCCTTTCCATTCTTCTCGGTTGTCACAACCAGATGCTGGAGCCCAGGAGCCAGACGCCACCGTCGATGATGACTCCTGCTACATTGGAGGTGGCTACTACTACGTGCATGCCGCTGATGACCACCAGGAGTAGTTTAGGAGGATCCCAGGCAGGAGGCATGCGCCTCTTTCGATATGTATCCCAGTTTGTGCTAGCCATCTTATGGAAACTTGTTTAACTTATGTTGTACTCAGATATGGTTGCTTCCGCTGACTCGTCTATGATCGAGCACTTGTATTCGAGCCTTCGAGGCCCCTAGCTTGTATTATGATGCTTGTATGACTTATTTATGTTTTTAGAGTTGTGTTGTTATATCTTCCCGCGAGTCCCTGATCTTGATCATGCACGTTTGCATGCATGATTAGTGTACGATTGAATTGGGGGCGTCACAAGTTGGTATCAGAGCCGACTGCCTGTAGGAATCCCCCTTTCCAACTCATTGGCCGAAGTCGAGTCTAGTCATTGCAAACTTTTACTAACATGGTTGTGTGGCTTACGGGCCCACGTCGCCATTGGGTGGTATTAGGATCTTTTACTCCTCGTCTATACTCTGGGACCCTAATCTCTCTTCTATTCGGGTTAAATGATTTTTACTAAATCTAACACTAGGTTCTCGTAACTACTTCCTCTCGGAGAGCCCTTACTCCAGATGATTGCTTGGTGCACCGAAGGATCCCGAAGATACTCTGTGATGTTCTCTCGAGACTTTGTGCCATCGCTTTTGCAATTCCCTTCCATTGATAAACCCCCTATGGATAACCACGTACACTTGTCCTTCATAAAATCATTTCCCTTGATCTTGTTATTACAAGATACCCCAAAATTCTCCCTATTGTTCTGAAAATACTTTTAGATACTGCCTTGCAATTCTTTGCCACATGATTACCCCTACGGGTAATTCCTCGCTCTTACCGAGTATCCGCTCATCCCCAGTTGTTCATGTGTTTCCCAAAATTCTTTGAAATGCTATCCGATCTTTCGAGAATCCTCTGTAGCCTATGGCTCTTGAAATTCTTGTCTGCCTGCATTATGGTTAATTCCAAATTCCTAGAAATATTCATTGACGTTCTTTGCCTTTATCATCTTGGGTCCCTTGATTCAATATGTTGCGAATGCTCGCAATCCTCAATTAGATCCTAGAAGTCATCCTTTAGGCTCACACGTAATTTTAAACATGAGCTGGATCTCGACCAATCAAATTGCCATCGATTGTACCCTTAAGCCTACTCAACATATCCATCCTTGACCAGAGTGTTGCTTCTGATCCCTTGATTTGGAAATCATAATTCTTTTGCATTTGAGCTTTGAATTAGTCAGTTATTTCTATAATCAGATCTCCTTGCATTCTTCTTCCTCTGGTTGAGTACCGATGCTCACATTAGATCCCTTGAGGACCACCGAATCCTTTGTTGAATTATCACCCGACAGTGTCCTTCATATACAAAACCTCGATAAGTTCTCTTCCCCTGATACATAGTGCCTTTGGTAATTCGTATTCTCTGATTTGGACAAGCATGCTCTACTATTGAGCTTGAGTTATTTACCCCTGGAGTTTTTGGTATATGCTCCTAAGATGCCTCGGTGGGTTGAACATATGCCTTCCCTAACATGTGTGAACTCGAAAGTTATGCGGGTTATACTCTACTGGCTTTTCGTCAGATGAAATTTCAACGCTACAACTTCATGGAAAGTGAGTAGTGAATGAAGATTATGCATTGGAGAAGTGGGAGTCGACCTTGAACTTTGTGTTCATGCCCATGGACACGATGTAGATCTTATCATGGAAGCTCCTCTTAAAATTTATTAATTCCTTGGTATAAGTTCATCTTATATCTGGGGTTTGGTCCTTTGCAACCGTGGTTACGACCATGATTATTCTCCTTTGGTTCTATTTCTCATACAAGTTAAAGTACTTGCCTTCTGCATATCAATACGCCTGCCCAACCTCTACTCTTCTCTACCTTCGAGTTTTACCCTCTGTCATCTCGAGAATATAACGAAACTACATAACTCCTTATGAGTTCTTCATCTACTATTATTCTCACCGATTCCGGTTCTGAGTTGTTAGACACTCAAGGACATCGACAACGGAATCGAGTCCGCACTGCGATTCAACGAGGATTAGAGATCTTCATTGCTTACAAGTTTAATACTCCATCATGTCTTTCCTAGCCTGAACGGCTACATCATTATTATGCTAATTTTAACTGTGCTACCTGGTCCTTCTTCCCAGAGTACAAATTTCGATGGTGAGCTAATCTTATGTCGATCTTCCTCGTCATATCATTTCTCCTTGAACAACAAACTTGATTTCGAGTTTGTGTCGTACCCATGGTTCCAATAGCCATTGGCTTCATCATTCCTTTCACTTGATGCCATCACCGATCGATTACATCTTCATGGAATCTGTCGACAAATGTGTCGTGATCATAATCAGCATTCTAAGCTCTTCCAGGATATCAATTGAATTCATGATGAGAAATACCATCCTTGCCCTCGATGATTTGTGTTATCATCGACCACTTTATTGCCTTCCGTTCAACACAAACTTGTTCGTGATTTGTGTTATACCTTGAGATCCCTTCTATCCAGCATTTGTTCTTCTTTACCTTGGAGTATTGCCATCTTTTATGTCAAGAATGTTGTGAGAATTTCACCACCTCTTACGAATTCTTGATACAGTGATGCTTCCCGCCATCACCATTCTTCTTGGTCCCCGTGTTGCTTCCAACCGGAATACCAATAGGTGAGCGGTGTTGTTTGGATTCTGTACTTCTAGAAACCCTATTGCTTTGAAGTTAATGATCAATAGTTCATTCTTAGCCTATTGGTTATTGAATCACCATTCTAACAATTGATCAGGCTACCTATGCCCATATTTCGGGCGCACCTTTCTACCAATGTTTAAATTGTGTATGTTTTCCTCGAGCATACATCATTATATCATTTGATCCGACAAATGTTATCTCCTTGTTCACATAATTGTGGAAATTCATCTTGTCGAAAATCTTGATGAATTGTCGCTGAGTCCCTCAGTCACCTCCTCGTCCTCTCCTTGGTTTGATGATGAACTCTTGTTTCGGAACTCGCTTCCATAGTTCAATTCCCGAGAATCTTACAATGTCATCTCAACAATTTGTGTTGCACTTTTCTTCTCAGGCATCCTGAATCTAAGTTATCCTAACACCAATCAGATATGAATCTCGGTCAGATATGATGGTTGGAACATATTTCCGAGAGTTATAACATTGGTCTTTATGTGACCCGGTAAGGTGATGTCGTGCCTAGCACACCTGGCCGGAGGACCTATTGTTATAGTTTCCTTTTTAGCAAAGTTATCCATTCTTCCATGAGGAAATTGTAAGACTTATTCTATGAGTGTTCCTGATGGATCCTTTGTGTATCCAAAGTATGACGTTTGCTTGAAGACCATGTCAATGCTATCTCGAAGCATGTCTGTGGTACTCTGATCTTCAATAAGAACATTGGAAGTACAATACTAAAAAAAATATTGCTCAATTATCCAAACACCGTTGTAAGGGTAATGTCATGAAATTTATCTCCCCTACCTAAAGAGTTTACTACATCATATTCTGTCATGGATATCATGCTCTGCTTGTCCTTGGGAAGGACATACCCTTGAAATATATGTTTAAACACATTTTCCTTTCCATTGTCCTGTTTAATCTGATAAGCATATTTTCCTTTCCATTGGTTGGTTTAACGTTGCTTGTGATCTATATGATCTAAGCAGTAATATTCTCCTGCTCATGTAAACATCTCGGTGTACAATTCTGTCAGCAAGACCCAGTTACTATTGTTGATGACATTCAAGTAGCCACCGATGGACGAGAACTTTGCCTATTGGTCTACCTCGTTCAGCGAGCAGGAAAATTGTTCTCTTCGTCCCTCGCCCTTGGTACCGATGTTGTTGTCGACATAACCGACAGACTATCCTCTGACATGCCTTGCTTACATGATTGTGCAAGACGTCACCACCCTTCCTGCTTTTAACCCACATTGTGGGCCCATAACCCTTAGTTCCACGGGATCGAAACCTGACTCCACTGTAAACCCCCTGTTCCCAAGGTTGTTCCTCGCGCGTGCCTCGTAAGTAATTCATGAGCCACCTTCCAAGAGATCATCAATTCTGTTATCAGACACAACACTTATTCCCATAGGTCTTAACCACTCTCACATTCTGATTCAGGCAACGAATGATTGCCTATCTTCTTGGAACTTCTTATTACACCTTCTTACTCTACTCTCGATGACTTTCTTGAATGTCAACTCAAGAGATGCCTCTATACCTCATTCACTCAGATAGCCCCTAGGTACCTAACATGTGTTGAACTCCGTCCTTCCCGAGTTTTTCCACTTAACTTTCCCTAAGTACGACGGAGATCCTGAAGAAAGGGTGACGACTTCATCATGATGACCTGAAGCAGAGAAATGAAGATGTCAATGTAATGGATCGACCTCTTCGAGAAGAGCAACCAAGGCCGAGAAGATCCGTTAGAATTTCGTAATTAGACATCCCCCTTCTCTACCTCTTAAATCTCGGGATGAGATTTCTTGTAGTGGAGGAGAATTGTGACGCCCGGATAATCAAGCTACAGTAATCTCTGCTAATGATGCCACATCACCTCGATTATTGTTGCTAATCTCGTGTTAATTCGAAACCGACTCAAATTCAAATTCAAAATCAAGCAAACAATCAAACTTTTCAAATATTAAAACTAAAATGTTAGGAGTGAACCAAATATTGCATAAGAAATTATGGTGGAGAAACAACACCTTTATAAAATGTTTAAATACTATAAGCTGAATAAAACAGTAGCGAAAACTATTATTTAAATACTTTTAAATATTAAATAATTACGAAACTATTTTAGCTTGGGTAGCAAATTAATGTGGCAATGGTATATTTGACATACTAAATTTAGGTGTTGTTTTGACATTTTATAAATTGAACTAAATTAAAGTTTGAAAGAAACGGTAAAGGAAAAATAAATAAAAAGGAAAAATCAAAACAAAAACAAAAGAAAAAGAAAAAGACAGTAAAAGCCCCCCTCACTGGGCTTCGGCCCAGTTGGCCACTGGGCTAGCCAGGCCGGCCCAGCCGGCTCACTCCACTCCCCCGTATCCCCCTGTCTAGGAAACCCTAGATCAAACCACCCCACTTCCCCCACTCCCTCTCGCTCCCCCCTCCCGATCCGATCTGGATCGGGGCTACGACCCCATCACGCTCGACGTCCTGGACGCCGCCGCCCGACGCCGTCCCCGGACCCCACCGCCGCCCGTCGCCTCGTCCTCCTTGTCTCCTTGCCGGCGACGCGTCCCCGCCCTCCTCCCCAAAGGCTCCATCGAGCCTCACCGCCCCCCTGCTCACCAACGCGGGTGAGAACCCCGTTGCCTCCCACCTCTACTACTGCGCCCGCCGTGGCCTCACTCACGCCCACTGCCCCGCGGTCGTGCTCACCGCGCCTGGTCTCCGCGCTCGTTGCAACCAGACCGCGCTCCCGCGCGCCCATGGTTGCGCCTACCTACTCCGCCACAGCCTCGTGTGACCCCGCTGCTCGCCCGCCGCCCCACTGCCGTGCTACTATGCTGTCGCCCCTGTGCCCGCATTGTCGCCCGCTCGACCGCGCGCCCTGCGCGTCCTAGTCAACCCCTGTCCCGCGCTCCTCCTTCCCGCTGTAACGCCCTAGATGCGGCTATATCTCCCACGTGTCGAAGCACGACTTAGAGGCATAACCGCATTGAAAGCAATGTCGCAAGTGAGGTAATCTTCACACAACCCATGTAATACATAAGGGAAAGAGATACATAGTTGGCTTACAATCGCCACTTCACACAATACATGAGTAAAACATTACATCATACAGATACAATCAAGGTCCGACTACGGAACCAAAATAAAAGAAGACTACCCCAAATGCTACACAGATCCCCGATCGTCCCGACTGGGCTCCACTACTGATCAACTGAAACGAAACAACACAATGAACAAGATCTTCACCGAACTCCTCCTTGAGCTCGGATGCGACACCTGCACGGTTTCATCGGCACCTGCAAACTGGTTTTGGAAGTATCTGTGAGTCACGGGGACTCAGCAATCTCACACCCGCGAGATCAAGTCTATTTAAGCTTATAGGTAGGGTAAAAGGTATGAGGTGGAGCTGCAGCAAGCGACTAGCATATATGGTGGCTAACATACGCAAATGAGAGCGAGAAGAGAAAGGCAAAAGCACGGTCGAACAACTATGATCAAGAAGTGATCCTGAAACTACTTACGTCAAGCATAACTCCAACACCGTGTTCACCTCCCGGACCCCGCCGAGAAGAGACCATCACGGTTACACACGCGGTTGGTGTATTTTAGTTAAGATCAACATTCGGGTTTTCTACAACCGGACATTAACAAATTCCCATCTGCCACATAACCGCAGGCACGGCTTTCGAAAGTTCAAACCCTGCAGGGGTGTCCCAACTTAGCCCATTATAAGCTCTCACGATCAACGAAGGATATTCCTTCTCCCCGGGAAGACCCGATCAGTCTCGGAATCCCGGCTACAAGACATTTCGATAGTAATAAAACAAGTCCAGCAAAGCCGCCCGATGCGCCGACATCCTGATAGGAGCTGCACATATCTCGTTCTCAGGGCAACACCGAATAAGCGAAGCGTACAGGTACCAACATAACCCAAGTTGCCATGGGACGGTCCCGCACGGTGCTCTAGTTTGGACCAACACTTAGACAAGCATTGGCCCGGGGGGCTAAATAAAGATGACCCTTGGGTTAGCTACTCCCAAGGGAAAGGTATAGGTGGTAGGCAAATGGTAAAACCAAAGTTGGGCCTTGCTGGAAAAGTCTTATTCAAAGCGAACTGTCAAGGGGGTCCCATAAATCACCCGATCGCGTTAGGGACGCAAAATCCGGGAACATAACACCGATATGACGGAAACTAGGGCGGCAAGAGTGGAACAAAACACCAGGCATAAGGCCGAGTCTTCCACCCTTTACCAAGTATATAGATGCATTAATTAAATAAGATATATTGTGATATCCCAACAAGTAAACATGTTCCAATCAAGGAACAACAACTCCATGTTCCAACAAGGAACAAACTTCATCTTCACCTGCAACTAACAACGCTATAAGAGGGGCTGAGCAAAGCGGTAACATAGCCAAACAACGGTTTGCTAGGACAAGGTGGGTTAGAGGCTTGGTTTAACAATATGGGAGGCATGATAAGCAAGTGGTAGGTATCGCAGCATAGGCATAGCAAAAGAGCGAGCATCTAGCAAGCAAAGATAGAAGTGATTTCGAGGGTATGGTCATCTTGCCTGAGATCCCGCAAGGAAGAAGAACGAGTCCATGAAGAAGACAAACGGACGTAGACGAACGGATCCTCACAATCGCAACATTATCGGAACTAACCCAAAGAAGCAACACCGGAAAGAAGCAAACAACAAAGTAAACAACCACCACATAAACATGGCATGATATGCGAGATGTGATATGCAATGCATATGCATGCTTCGGAAGGAAAAAGATGAACAAGGCATAATCTTGGCAAACCAAGTATGCCACTGGAAAGGTGAGGTGATTTCGGTTGAAATCGATATAAAGATCACCGGAATCGGATGCACAGTTTGCAAATGACAAGCAACACAAGAATGACAAGATTTTGTCATTAACAGCATGATGCTACTTAGCAAGCAACAAGAAATTAAGCTACTGCACCCAAACATATCAGCAAAGCATATGGCAGTGATATACTCAAGATGCTTGACAAAAGATGAACACTGAGCTACGGCTAAATCACAACATAACCGGTTCAAAAAAGCATGGCAAAAGTGCAAAAGATAACAGGTTCACAGACTTAGTGAAAATAACAACATGCCAGAAATTAACATCAGGATGACATGTTTAGAGCAAGGAAGAAACAAGATACAGGAACACACTATAGCAAAGCAAGGCATGGCATGAATCTACTCAAAGCATAAAACAAAAGTCCCTTACTGACCTTAAGCCAAAAGAGATCAGAAAATATAATAACACCCATGTCAATTAAGCAAGTTTCGTTACAGGTTTCAGACTTAGCAGAAAAACTGGACATGTCAAAAACAGATAACAAGTAGGCATGTTTATGAGCTCGATGCACTCACTACAGAGCATTGCATGATAAACTAAGCATACATACATCAAGAAGACATGGAATAGAATCTAGGCATGGCAAGAACAACATCATAGCATGCAAGGATCAACTACAACAAGCTTGGCAAAATCGAATAACATGTAAACAATCTGCCAGTAACATTTTATAGCAAAAGTAGAGCTCGATTGACTCAAGCTATGGCACTTCATAAATACAAACAAAAGTATGGATGGATAGAGAACATCCATATGCTTAAAACACTCTTACTTATCATGCTCAAAAGAGGCATAGATCTCTCTGAAACAACATGAACACATGGCATAAAAATAACAGCAGAACATGACTTGGTAAAAATACTATATTATGATCCCTAGTTTGCATGCTTGTGCTAGCCACCACAAAGATCACAAAAATACATGGCATAAACCTCTGGAAAGATGGCATGGCATATTACAAAATACATGTGGGACTCAACTCCATAGGATGCACACATCAATCATGGCAAAAATGACAAAAGTGCATGTACTGAAACAGATATGAATCTAACATCACATAGTCCTCTTCTAACAGCATTTAGGGCATCAAGATGAGCTCAAATGAAAATGATGCAATGAGATGAAATGATTTACTCATCGAGACGAACAAATCAATATGCTATACTCCCAAAATGGAGCCACGGATGCGGAGATATGGCATGATGAACATAGCCATAAAATGATAGAATTTCGGGGACTTGGTGGAAATCTCAGGGTCAACCTCGAGTGCACGCTTCCCGATGCACGATCGGATCTCACCGGAGAGACGCCGGAGAGGAGGGAGAAGGCGAGGGAGAGCTCCCCCCGGCCGGATCGGGCCCGGAGCGGACGCGGGACGGCACGGCAGGGCGGAGGGCGCGACGGGGAGGCGACGCAGAGGCGGGGCGCCGGCCTCCGGGGAGCTGCGGTGGCCGGACCGGCAAGGTCGGGCGGCGCGGGCGGAGGAGAAGCGACCGGGAGGCGGCGACGTGCCGCGGCAGCGGGGAGCCGGCGGGCGGAGGGGCTCGGGCGCGCGGCGCGGCCCAGATCTGGGCGACGGCGCACCGGCCGGCGGCGACGGGAGAGGAGCCGGGCGGCGGACAGACGGAGGCGCGGGGACCCGAGCGGCGACGGCGGGGCGCTCGGGCCCGCGGGGTGCGGCGGCGGGCGCGACCGGGCTCGCACGGGCGGCCTCGGGCCCAGATCCCGCCCGGGGCGGGCCTGCCGCGGGCCTGGCGGGCTGACGGCGGAGGGAGGAGGCCGGAGCGACGTGGCCGGCTCTGGATGGAGGAGAACGGCGGCGCGGGGGGGGGCTCAGGTGGCGGCGCGCCCTGTCTCTAGTCGCCAAGTGGCGACGGCGGGCTGGCAGCGCCAGATCCAAGGGGAAGGAGCTGGGAGGCGGTTGGGAGATGATTGGAGGCACGGAAATTTAGGAGGAGGGGTAGGTAGCTGCCCAAAATGGAAGGGGAGGTGTATATATAAGGAAGGGGGGCTAGGGTTAGAGGTTTTTGCTCCGTTTTTGGACCGTCGGATAGCGATCGGACGGCTCCGGACCCGAGGAGAAGCTAGGAAGCTCCAAATGGAAAGCGGTTTGCGACCACATGATCGTGATCGAACGACCGAGAGGATGGAGATGACTTAGATGGGTTTTGGGCCACTTTGAAGGGGGTGTTGGGCTACACACCAAAGAGGTCTTTACGGTTACCCGGTTAACCGTTGAAGTATCAAACGACCTCCGATTGACCCGAAACTTGACAGGCGGTCTACCGGTGCTATACCAAGGCCGCTTGACAAACCTCGGTCCATTCCGAGAAAGTTTAATACCCGCTCACGGAAAAAGGTAAAGGGGACGCCGGGGAACATAGGAGCGCCGGATTGCAAAACGGACAACGGGGAAAATGCTCGGATGCATGAAACGAACACGTATGCGAATGCGATGCACATGATGACATGATATGAAATGCAGATGATGACATGGCAAAGTGCAACACGCAAGCACATGACATGGCAACGACGGCGAATAAACGACGGACACCTGGCGCATCGAATCCGGGGCGTTACACCCGCGCGACACCTAATCAGGCACCTCGCTCGCGCCACGGCCACGCCGCGCCTTGCGCCCTCCTGCACCGAACCTCGTGCGCCCCCTGCTGCAACCTTGTTGCGCGCCCATGCGCGCCCACCCACGCGGGGTCGTGTCGGTCGCCGCTCGCTCACCGGCCGGCCCGTGCTGGCCTCGCCTACGCCGGCCTGGTGACCTGCCAGGTCCGCCGACGCCCCCCCCCCCCACACCCCTGGGCATGCGCCCGCTCAGGCTGCACCCAGCGCCCGCAACTGCGGTGCCTGTTCGGGCGGCGCCCGCAGCACCCGAACCCACTATGGCCCTTAGGGCCAATGACATGTGGGGCCCCAACCCCAGAATGGTTTTAAAATAAATAAATAAATACAAATATACAATAATAAAATAATTAGAAAATTAAAAAATTAAAAAATAATTAATTAACTTAAATAATCCTGTTAATTAACCTTAATGGTCTGATTAGATAAACAGTCACTGACAGGTGGGACCCACCTGTTAGGTTGACCAGGTCAACGGTCAGAGTTGACCGCTGACTTCATGCTGACGTCATAAATGCATTTTAGAATTAAATTAACTCTGTTAATTCTAGAAAATGATAGAATCCTTTTAAAATTAATATAAAATAAACCGTTGCTCGGATGAAAAAACTTTGTACATGGAAGTTGCTCAGTACGATGAGACGAATCCGGATATGTAGCCTATTCGTCCGTCACACATCCCTAGCATAGCGAACACGCAACTTTCCCCCTCCGATTCATCTGCCCGAAAACGCGAAACACCGGGGATACTTTCCCGGATGTTTCCCCCCTTCGCCGGTATCACCTCCTACCGCGTTAGGGCACACCTAGCACCGCTCATTGTCATGTCATGCTTATGTTTGCATTATATTTATTGTTTAATCTGCCTCTTCTCTCGCTAGACACCGAGACCGACGCTGCTGCTACCCAGTACGACTACGGTGTTGACGACCCCTCCTTCTCGGCTGAGCTTCAAGGCAAGCCCCCCCCCCTTTATCACCAGATATCGCCTATTTCTTCTCTCTACTGCTTGCATTAGAGTAGTGTAGCATGTTACTGCTTTCGGTTAATCCTATTCTGCTGCATAGACTATCATTGTTGCTACAGTTGTTACTCTTACCTGCAATCCTAAATGCTTAGTATAGGATGCTAGTATTCCATCAGTGGCCCTACATTCTTGTCCGTCTGCCATGCTATACTATCGGTCCGTGATCACTCGGGAGGTGATCACGGGTATATACATACTACACTATTATACATGATACATTGTGGTGACTAAAGTCGGGTCGGCTCGTAGAGTACCCGCAAGTGATTTCGGTGTGGGGGCTGAAAGGATAGGTGGTTCCATCCCGGTAGTGGTGGGCCGGGGTTCCCGACGGCCCCCGACTATTACTTTGTGGCGGAGCGACAGGGCAGGTTGAGACCACCTAGGTGAGAGGTGGGCCTAGCCCTGGTCGGCGTCCGTGGTTACTTCAAAGTTAACACGCTTAACGAGATCTTGGTATTTGATCTGTGTGTGGCCACTAGCCTATACGCACTAACCAGCTACGCAGGAACAGTTATGGGCACTCGACGTCGTGGTATCAGCCGAAGCCTTCTTGACGTCAGCGACTGAGCGGCGCGCGCCGGATTGGACTAGAACGCCTGCTCTTGTATTGGGGAGGCTAGGTCTGCTTTCGGTCGCGTTCGCAACATGCATGTTAGCAACGGGCGATGGGCCTAGACCCCTGTGCGCATAGGATTTAGACCGGCGTGCTGACCTCTCTGTTGTGCCTAGGTGGGGCTGCGACATGTTGATCTTCCGAGGCCGGGCATGACCTAGGAAAGTGTGTCCGGCCAGAGGGATCGAGCGTGTTGGGTAATGTGGTGCACCCCTACAGGGAAGTTTATCTATTCAAACAGTCGTGATCCTCGGTAACAGGACGACCCGGAGTTGTACCTTGATCTTATGACAACTAGAACTAGATACTTAATAAAACACACCCTTTCAAGTGCCAGATACAACCTGGTGATCGCTCTCTAACAGGGCGACAAGGAGAGGATCGTCGGGTAGGATTATGCTATGTGATGATACTTGGTGAACTTACTATCTACTCTCTTCTACATGCTGCAAGATGGAGGCTGCCAGAAGCGTAGTCTTCGACAGGACTAGCTATCCCCCTCTTATTCTGGCATTCTGCAGTTCAATCCACCGAGATTGCCCCTTTACACTGATACCCATGCATATGTAGTGTAGCTCCTTGCTTGCGAGTACTTTGGATGAGTACTCACGGTTGCTTTTCTCCCTCTTTCCCCCTTTCCATTCTTCTCGGTTCTCGCAACCAGATGCTAGAGCCCAGGAGCCAGACGCCACCGTCGACGATGACTCCTGCTACACCGGAGGTGCCTACTACTACGTGCAGGCCACTGACGACGACCAGGAGTAGTTTAGGAGGATCCCAGGCAGGAGGCCTGCGCCTCTTTCGATTTGTATCCCAGTTTGTGCTAGCCATCCTATGAAAACTTGTTTAACTTATGTCTGTACTCACATATGGTTGCTTCCGCTGACTCGTCTATGATCGAGCACTTGTATTCGAGCCCTCGATGCCCCTGGCTTGCATTATGATGCTTGTATGACTTATTTATGTTTTTAGAGTTGTGTTGTGATATCTTCCCGTGAGTCCCTGATCTTGATCGTACATGTTTGCGTGCATGATTAGTGTACGATTGAATCGGGGGCGTCACACATGATATGGCCAACATCATCTTGTGCCTTTGATCTCCATCTCCAAAGCACAGTCATGATCTCCATCGTCACCGGCTTGACACCTTGATCTCCATCGTAGCGTCGTTGTTGTCTCGCTAACTATTGCTTCTACAACTATCGCTAACGCATAGTGATAATGTAAAGCAATTATATGGCGATTGCATTACATACAATAAAGCGACAACCATAAGGCTCCTGCCAGTTGTCGTTAACTTTGACAAAATATGACCATCTCATACAATAACATATATCACATCATGTCTTGACCATATCACATCACAACATGCCCTGCAAAAACAAGTTAGACGTCCTCTACTTTGTTGTTGCAAGTTTTACGTGGCTGCTACGGGCTTCTAGTAAGAACTGTTCTTAACTAGGCATGAAAACCACAACGATTTTTTGTCAAGTTTGTTGTTTTAACCTTCAACAAGGATCGACCATAGTCAAATTCGATTCAACTAAAGTTGGAGAAACAGACACCCGCCAGCCACCTTTATGCAAAACAAATTGCATGTTTGTCGGTGGAACCGATCTCATGAACGTGGTCATGTAAGGTTGGTTCGGCCCGCTTCATCCAACAATACCGCCGAATCAAAATAAGATGTTGGTGGTAAGCAGTATGACTATGATCGCCCACAACTCTTTGTGTTCTACTCGTGCATATCATCTACGCATAGACCTGGCTCGGATGCCAATGTTGGGGATCGTAGCATGCAATTTCAAAAAAATTCCTACGATCACGCAAGATCTATCTAGGAGATGCATAGCAATGAGAGGGGGAGAGTGTGTCCACGTTTCCTCGTAGACCGAAAGCGGAAGCATTAGCTTAACACGGTTGATGTAGTCAAACGTCTTCGCGATCCAACCGATCAAGCACCGAACGTACAGCACCTCTGAGTTCTGCACACGTTCAGCTCGATGACGTCCCTCGAACTCTTGATCCAGCAAAGTGTCGAGGGAGAGTTTCGTCAGCACGACGGCGTGGTGACGGTGATGGTGATGTGATCCGCGCAGGGCTTCACCTAAGCACTACGACAATATGACCGGAGGAGTAAACGGTGGAGGGGGGCACCACACACGGCTAAGAAACAATTGATGTGCTTTGGGGTGCCCCCTGCCCCCGTATATTAAGGAGGAGAGGGGAGGTAGGGGCGCGCCAAGTGGGGGGAAACCCACTAGGACTCCTAGTCTTAGTCGCCACCCCCCTTCCTTCTTTCGGAGGGGGAAAGGGGGAAGGAGAGGGAGAGGGAGAGGGAGAAGGAAAGGGGGGCCGCACCCTCTCCCCTTGTCCAATTCAGACTCCCCATGGGGGGCACGCCACCCCTTCTGGGTTGCCCTCTCTCTCCCCTATGGTCCATAGTGGCCCATTACTTTCCCCGGGGGGGGGGGGGTCCGGTAACCCCTCGGTACTCCGATAAATATCTGAAACACTCTGAAACCATTCCGGTGTCCGAATACTATCGTCCAATATATCAATCTTTATCTCTCGACCATTTCGAGACTCCTCGTCATGTCCGTGATCTCATCCGGGACTCTGAACAATCTTCGGTCACCAAAACACATAATTCATAATACAAATCGTCATCGAACGTTAAGCGTGCGGACCCTACGGGTTCGAGAACTATGTAGACATGATCGAGACACATCTCTGATCAATAACCAACAGCGGAACCTGGATGCTCATATTGGTTCCTACATATTCTACGAAGATCTTTATCGGTCAAACCGCAATGACAACATACGTCATTCCCTTTGTCATCGGTATGTTACTTGCCCGAGATTCGATCGCCGGTATCTTCATATCTAGTTCAATCTCGTTACCGGCAAGTCTCTTTACTCGTTCCGTAATGCATCATCCCGTAACTAACTCATTAGTCACATTGCTTGCAAGGCTTATCATAATGTGCATTACCAAGAGGGCCCAGAGATACCATACTCCGAGTGACAAATCCTAATCTCGATCTATGCCAACCCAACAAGTACCTTCGGAGACACCTGTAGAGCATCTTTATAATCACCCAGTTACGTTGTGACGTTTGATAGCACACAAGGTGTTTCTCCGGTATTCGGGAGTTGCATAATCTCATAGTCAAAGGAATATGTATAAGTCATGAAGAAAGCAATAGCAATAAAACTTAACGATCATTATGCTAAGCTAACGGGTGGGTCTTGTCCATCACATCATTCTCCTAATGATGTGATCCCGTTTATCAAATGACAACACATGTCTATGGTTAGGAAACTTAACCATCTTTGATTAACGAGCTAGTTAAGTAGAGGCATATTAGGGACACTTTGTTTTGTCTATGTATTCACACATGTATCAAGTTTCTGGTTAATGCAATTCTAGCATGGATAATAAACATTTATCATGATATAAGGAAATATAAATAACAACTTTATTATTGCATCTAGGGCATAGTTCCTTCAGGTAGTCCACTTGAAATTCTTGGTTTGTTTTAGCAATATGTAGAGGGGTAGAGCTTTTTCCCCGAGTCTTGAGATAAAGCGGCTTAGTGCAGCCATGCAGCCTGCCAACTTTTGGACATGTTTGAGTTCGGTTGGTGCCTCTAGTCGGCCCAGGGCTCGAATTTTGGCTGGGTTGGCTTCGATTCCTCGGTTGGACACAATGAAGCCAAGGAGTTTGAATGTCGGTACACCGAAGACGCTTTTTTCAGGGTTGAACTTGATTTGATATTCCCGTAGGCTGGTAAATTTTTTGCGAAGGTTGTCGACTAGTTGCCTGATGTGTTCAATTTTGACAACCACATCATCGACATAAGCCTCAACGGTTTTACCGATGTGTTTTTTCAGACATGTTTGGATCATGCGTTGTTACGGTGCACCGACATTTTTCAGTTCGAAAGGCATTGTGTTCAAGCATGATGGCCTATAGGGTGTGATAAATGCGGTCGCAACCTGGTCGGATTCCTTCATCTTTATCTGATGGTATCCCGAGTAGGCGTCTAGGAAGCACAGTGAGTCATGCCCTGTTGTTGCATCCACAATCTGGTCAATGTGTGGTAGGGAAAAGGGGTCCTTAGGGCAGGCCTTGTTGAGGTCCTTAAAATCGAAGCGCCAGGACATATCCTTCTTGGGTACCATGACTAGATTAGCTAGACAGTAGTACATTTCTGCGACTCCTTCATCATCCTTCATCTTGAACTTGTCAAGTTGACTTTAAAGCACATCCAACTTGGATTCCTTGACGGAATCGATGCCTTTATGCATATTAACCAAAGTATCCCAAACTTCCTTGGCATTCTCAAGGCGGCTGGTTTTGTTGAACTCCTCGGGGCACAATCCATTTGAAGAGTATGTCACATGCTTGAGCATTGTATTATAACATCTTCAACTCTTCCATTGTTGCTTCACGATCCAAAAAATTTCTATCTTCAAAGAATTCACCTTGCAAGCCAATACGAACAATTGCCCATTTGGCGGGGTTATAACCAAGAATATGCATTTTCATCTTATGCTTTCAACTAGCAAAGTTAGTACCATCAAAGTAAGGACCTCTACGGTGATAACTGCCCTCACTAGAAGCCATACTTCTCCTTAGTGTTTAAGCCAAAGCAATGAAGACCAAAATTATGATACCACTTGTAGGATCGTAAGTAGGTCTAGAGGAGGTGATTACACTACTTGCCCAATAAAAACCTAGCATTTTCCGAATTTTAGTTCTTGATGGATTTTAGCAATTCTAACAAGTCTACAAACACCCTACACATGCAAATCTAATAGAGTAGTAGCGGAAAATAAAGACTTTGCCAGTGATAGTAAGTAGAGGAAGGGTTTGGAGACATGCAAAATGCTATGGGGACATGAAGATTTCTCCTGTGGTTCCAATAGGTGATGCTATCTTACATCCAAGTTGATGGAGGATTCAATCCACGAAGGATAACGACTGCGAAAGTCCACGTAGGGCTCCACCCACAAAGGGTCCACGAAGAAGCAACTTTGCCTATTCCACCATGGCGTACGCCCACGAAGGACTAGCCTCACTCAGGTAGATCTTCACGAAGTAGGCTATCTCCTTACCCTTATAAACTCTTGGTTCACTCCACATGATTTGAAGGCTCCCACATGACACCTAACCAATCTAGGAGACACCACTCTCCAAAGGTTATAGATGTTGTTGTTGATGATGAACTCCTTGCTCTTGTGCTTCAAAAGAAAGAAGTCTCCCCAACACTCCAACAATCTCTCACAGATTTTGGCTATGTGGTAGGAGAGGGATTTGGGTGGAAAGCAATTTGAGGTGGCTAGAGGTCAAAGTTCTATGGTTGAAGTGAAATCCCTTTGATCTCAACAGAAGGATATGGAGCTCTCTCAGAAAAATGGATGGGAAGTGTATGCTTCGCTCTGGTTGCTCTCTGAGAGTTGGTGGAATGGGTCGGGGTATATATAGGTAGCACCAAAAAATCAACCATTACACACTTTTGTGCACACTTTAGTGGGACCGGATGAAACCACTCTGTGAGACCGATATGTGCAAGAGGTTTGAACTTTTAGGATTTTCGGTGAGATCGGATGAAACCTCTCGGTGAGATCGAGTCAAGCTGACCTAAGCACTTTCCACACTTATAGGTGTCACAGATTGAAATCGATCAAAAATGTCGAGTCAATTTCAATTGGTAACAAAAGGTTCGCAAGTGCTCTTCGGTGGGACCGAAGGGCCAACTCGGTGAGACCGAGATGCTAGGGTTTAGGCAATGCCTATGTCAATTGTATCTCGGTGAGCCCGGGTGTATGTGTTTCGGTGGGATCGAGATGAACTTTAGGGTTGTGGACACAGTGGAACACGAGAGTGTGGTTGAGGATTATGGAGCAATATATCTAAGCATTTGGGTAGTTAGATCGTCATTAAAACCTCATCCCTTTTTAATAGTATTGACTTTCTATGAACTCAATGTTGGATCACTTAAATAAAAATGTAGAGTCTTGAAGCTTTGTCAATGTATGTCCTTAGCATTTTAAGGGGTCCACATTCACTTCAATTGTTGTACCTTGATTGAACTTTCCTAAAATATTCTTTGAGTAGGCATTAGTTCAATTATGTATATGTTGTGATGAATTACCAAAACCACCGAGGGACTAGATGCACTTCCATAAGCACTTATATAGTAGGCGATATTGCAAATTACGTACAATATTGTGGTTCGACAACCAATACCCGAATCGTAAAAAATGTGATATTTCCTAGCCCCCCCTCCCCCCCAGACTAATAGTGGATGGATGACGCCACCGCTATTGCGACCGCTATTTAAAAACTTGATTGTAGTTATGATGCGCTAATACAAGTTTGTATATGTCGAGGGGAGGTGGACCTCCCCACTTCACTACACAACATGTACCCTGTTTGGGACTTCGAAGCCCAAGAAAGGACGACAAAAGGGGCCCAAACCTAAAGCGCTGACTTCGTAAACATGCCACCAATGGTTTCTTTACCTGAGAGGCTTCAAGGCTACAAGGACTCCAAGGTGGATACAAACAAGGAGACCAAGACAAAGATGGCCAAGGCAACCGACCAAGGAACCAATAAATGAGCGACGGCCCGAGGGAGATCATCATTTTTGATCGGAGCCAGAGGAACCCAAAGCCCCAAGATCTCCAAGATTAGCTTAGCAGATTAAATATGATATAGACATCCCATCTAGATCGCCCACTCCCAACTCACTAGTTCACCCCAAACTGAACACATCATGTACACGATCATTGTAATCCTTTAATAGCAAAGAGCTTTGTGAAAGCTTGTCTCTCCTTCAACATCAATTAAGACAGGGGCTTCTTCCTCGACAAACCAATGGGGCCATGTAATGAATTCATGAGTGCAACGGGGACAATTGACCTCTTCATTTCCTTTATGAGGTTTGTAAAAATTTATATCACATAGGACAGTTGCATATGAGAACTTCATGGTCGGGAGCAGGTCATCTCGGGAGCCTGGGGTTTCTGCTGGGGAGGGGGGTGAGAGATGCTGGGAGGCGTGAAGTTGCCAGTTCTGAGGGCGGAGGCGGCACGGGAGAACTTGTCAATGTAGTTTGCACTTTTTTTATTGTCATACTAATGCTGATGAGTCTTTGTAATATGCTTTCAGGGCTGAGATGCACAACATAAGCATACATGAAAGAGTGTCACCTCTCTTGCGGCCAGGGTAGGCCTCAACGGTCCATCCATGATAGGAAATATAGACGGATGAAACCCCGTTAAAAAAGTAACAGTCCACACAACATGTAACTGCCCAACATCATCACAACGTCACAAAACCAGTGATTGCACAATAACTTGAGATGTTACCAATCTTACTTTTTACGGGACACGGAGCAATATTCTGTTTCAGCAAACCAGCCAATGATTTGATCATTTGGCACAACGCCAGTCAGTTTCTGCTATGTTTTGCCAACATAGTGTTGCATGCCTGCAGTTGTTGAACCAGAATTGAGCAGCAACACTCTGGTAGGGGTTGGACAAAATGTCACCAACCTGACGTCCTACTTGATACAGCTCTACATATAACTCAGCTTCAGAATGAGCTGCTATGTCCTTTGCCTGCAATTTGTAGCGCAGATAACAGAGATCGTCCATGCTAGCAAAGAAATGAACTGCCAGACCTGTTGAATACTGCCAGGATGCATGTAGGCATTAATTTGTACTAGTACCTCCGTTCTAAAATATAAGACGTTTTGGCAGGCTAAACTAGCCTACCAAAACACCTTATATTTTGGAATGGAGGTAGTAGTACAATAACTATGCAAACATGCTCTTCCTGACCTTCTGTATGGTCAAGGTTAAAGAAAATGCATGATTCATGCACCGGTTTTCTCATAGGATAAAATGGGATCATGTCAACAGAAATGTGAGTAGGATCAGAGGGAGTCATGTAAGGACTGAGACACAAGTGGGGAATTTTGGATAGTCATGTAAGGACTGAGACACAAGGGATTGAACGAGGAATCTTGCCTGAAGGAGGAGCAAAATCTAGCTACAGTACACTAGAGAAATTAGTTTACCTCCTTTCTTACTACTCATTCAAGCATCGAACAGAATACATATAGCCAGCCTGGCTTACAACGGTGAGGAATATGAACAATGACTAGTGAAAGTTCAGAGTAAAACAGTATCAACTGAAGTAAATGCGACTGTAAGTAAAATGGATCACAGCCATTCATCCATCTGGTGCTCGAAGTAGTTCTACCGTCCGATAACTGAATCGGTATCTTCCTTATATGATATAGATACTGGTTCAGTAGGGTCCTGACACATCACCCTTGCAACAGTGACAAATAAGGATGAAGAGGCCAATTTTGGGTTTCTATCTATACGTTTGGGGTCCCCTGACAAGTTTTCTTCCAAAAAAAGGACGATGAGAAAATAAATAAATCCTTTATTTGTGAAAGAAATGCTAATAAAGGCATCCAAGAGTAGAATGCGAGAATCAAAGATACAATTAACTGATTAACTCTGTTGCCCTATGGCTGTGGAGATGGATTGAGTACCTGTACTGCAGAAACACCACACTCAATAAATTCCCATATGTACACTACAGATTATATCATGACTGATACGATTGTTCTAGTCCTCTGTACATGTCTACATGACAAAGATTCACCATCTGAGCTCTAGCAGGAAAAGAAAGCCTTAATGTACCTACAACAAAAATACCCCAGGTCAAATTTGTAAAATAAAACAAAACTGATGCCACAAATAATCCAACTTAATATTCCTCCAGTGAAAATAATTTTCTGTTGATATCTGTACTACTATGAAGACTATAATGAAGGGAATTGGTGGTGGTGGTCCGTTTCATTCTCCTCTCAGGCTCTCACCCCCTTGCACGTAGGATTGGCCTTCTCCTCCTTTGATTACATTTCCCTTCCTGCTATAGCCCAAGAGACAATATATTATGGTTGTCCTTAACAGGTCCTCATCCATCGCCTCCCCTCCACAGCTCGAATTCAAATAAGACAATTTCGCTGCTCCTTCATCCCAGTTCTGCTTTATTCTTCTTTATTCAGAGCACAAAGACAGAAGACTGCATTACACACTGTGCAACTAATTTAATTACAACTTTGTTATGCCCAACAGACGTTTTGTGTGACGAATCTAGAAGTCTGAGGTAAGAGAGACTTTAAAAAGGATGAAATGAGGCAAGGCGATTGGCCCTGATTGTATACCCATTGAGGTCTGGAGAGGCCTTGGAGACATAAAGATAGTATAGCTAAGCTTTTTAACCTCATTTTTCGGTCAAACAAGATGCCCGAAGAATGGAGGCGAAGTACATTAGTACCAATCTCCAAGAACAAGGGGGTGTCCAAAGTTTTACTAATTACCGTGAAACTAAATTCATGAGAGAGAGAGAGAGAGAGAGAGAGAGAGAGAGAGCATCGCTTAAGAAGAACAACAAGCGTGACCAAAAATCAGTTTGGTTTCATGCCTGCGGGGTCAACCGTGGAAGCCACTTTCTTGGTACGATAACTTATAGATACATAGAGTAAAAGAAGGACATGCATATGTTGGCCATTAGCTTGGGGCCTACGATAAGATACCACAAAATGTCATGTGGTGGGCCTTGAAGAAACACAAACTCCCAACGTAGTACATTACCCTCATCAAGGGCATTTTCAATAATGTTGTGACAAGTGTTCGAACAAGTGATGGTGGCACTAATGACTTTCCAATTAAAATAGGGCTACACGTGGGTCAGCTTTGAGCCCTTATCTTTTTTTGTTTTGGTGATGGATGAGGTCATAAGTGATATACAAAGAGATATCCCAAGGTGTGCTCTTTGCGGATGATGTACTAGTATCCCTAGACGGGGGAGGGGGTACATATATGAACATCATATCCAATCTGTTCTGAAACAGCCATGTTTAGTTGAACATGCCAGTGTCACCATAACCTTAATAATTGATGTTTGATGTTTCAAGTTCAACATAAAACATGTTTAGAGTTTCAGATACTTGAAGTATTGACTCTGGCTTTTTAGGACTTATAGGTTCATAGACAAAGCAGTTGAGATACCCAGTAGCTCAGTTATGTTAAGCTTCATGCACTAGCCAACGCAACCAAAAGTCCGAACTGATGGAAAGGGCTAGTGCAATCCACATATACTGTAACACCCCCTCTAACGTGTGACGGGGAAGACAAGTCAACACGTGCAACCGGAAGAGAGCGACGGCGCGCGAAACTCACGTATGACTAAGAGGCCTATACGTGGACACAAATGGGAGCTACCAGCAATTTTTGGATAAATTGCGAAAGCCAGGACTTGAACTCAAGACCTTGGGCTCTGATACCATGTTAGGAAAGCAACTTATCTCTATTGAAGGCCCATGGGGCATATATATATTACATAAGACATGAGGTGCAAGGAAAGTAAACATAGACTAATACTTCCTAACAAGTGTCGTCGTAGCATGAAGAGTCTTCAAAACCTGTCGAGTCGCCAAAGGGGATAACGAAGAGATTGCACATCAGAGGAAGACACTGCATCAATAGAAGATACAAGAGAAGTATCAAGAGAAGATGGGTTGTCAAAAGAAGATGGCACATCAAGAGAATGAAGTATTGCTTAAAGAATCATGGCCCATGAAAACCGACGGCGAAAGAAGCTTGGCGGCAAGAGAATGGGCTTAGATTAAAAATGCAAAGAGAGGCCACAGAAATCCTATAGAGAGGACAATGACCAGAAAAAGGTTGACGGACAAAGCTATTGTGGACTCGCTTGGCATGAGAAACACAAAATATCAACGGATTTGGTGGACGCAGCGGAAATTATACTAGAAAATTAGGAAAAAGAGCACGCGACACCCCAAAAAAAATTGCTTGAAGCGTGAGACAGCAGCTAGCAAGCACGGGAGAACGCAGTAGCAAATCATAGCAGCAAAGGGCAGTAGGAACAGCAGCAGCACGCAGATGGACGTGCAAGCGCAGAGCATGCAATTGGGAGCAAAGCAACACAGGTGCAGAGACATAGCTAGGCAAGCAGCATACGCTGGTAGAGCCTGGCCGGCCGGGGGCCTTTTGCCCACGGCCGGGCAAGATGGAAGGGATTTCCTTCTTAATTCTTGCTTGATTAGATTGATACATCTCCTCTCTTTATATAGAGAGGTTTACTTGACTCCCAAGCAAGGCTTACTTGACCCCTAAGCAAGCGACCCTTATATTTAATTAACCCTAAGACTAACGGGCTATACCGCCAGCCCAGGCCCAGGCCCATTACGTACTCTAACACTACACCCCACCTGGACATGCAGCTTGTCCTCGAGCTGCAGCCTAACCAACTTATAACCATGACTCGACACAGCACAAACCTAACACCTAAAAACAACCCTTTTACATCTCGGCTTGTTTCATTACTCTCAACCTTAAATGGACTGGGACGCTTTATTTTGGACCCCTAAACATAAAGTGGACACCATCCGATCCCATGGACACCATCTGGACAAAAGGAGTGCATGTGTATGGCCACCTGGAAGTGGTCGCAAGAACGACCAGCAGGGACGTCCTCGCGGCGGCAGGCGGCGGAATACAGTGGTGCTATGTGATGCGCTCCTGTTAGTGACACCATGCCTTCTCCCCGCCGGACGGCTGTTGGCCTGCACCGTATAGAGAAGAGTGGAGGGTTGTCGATGGAGAATGGCGAGGAGGGGTGCACCCCCCCCCCCAACCGCCGATGTCGCAGACTTTGAGGTCGCTGTCCATGGGGAAAACAGCATGCCCAAGATCCCCAACGCAGCGAACAAGATCAAGGTCCTTTGCGCAGTGAAGCGCAACTGGGAGGAGCGGCAGCTGCAGACCATGCATCTCCCGCACACGCCGACGTGCTAGGAGGCCGCGCGCAGCAGCCTGCAGCCTCACCGCCGCCGACACATGGCGGGTAGTGATCCAAGCCGGAAGCGGTGACGGCGACGACGGGAACTTGATCTGCTGGATCGGGACTCCCGCCGGCGCGGTCGATGCGGGGCCGGAGCTGACCGGCGGTGGCTGCTGTAGCTGCAGCGACTGCTGCGGCGGAGCGCCGGGCGCAGCGGAGGCCGCCAGGAGCGGCGGCTGCCACTGCAGCCAAGGCAGGGCGGTGGATGGCAGCTACAGCGGCCCGGCGAGCGTGGCGGAGGCCGCCTGGTGCAGCGGCAACCACGGCAGCCACGGCGGCGCAGCCGGGTGCGACCCGGCGAGCGCGGCGAAGGCCGCCTGGTGCGGCGGCTGCCACGGCAGCCACGGCGGCGCGGTGGCGGCGATGGGCAGCGAAGCCGGGTGCGGCCCGTAGGACCCGGCCAAGAATAGATGGATCTCCTGGACCGCCTGGGTTAGGTCCCGCAGCACCCCGGACACCTCCTCCGGGGTGAGGACGGCGGGGGCGGGCGCGACGGAGGAAGACATGATCGAACCGAAGCTAGCTGATACCAAATTGTTATGGCGCTGCTAGAAGGAGGGCGCGAGAGGGCCGGCGATGGAAGGGATTTCCTTCTTAATTCTTGCTTGATTAGATTGATACATCTCCTCTCTTTATATAGAGAGGTTTACTTGACTCCCAAGCAAGGCTTACTTGACCCCTAAGCAAGCGACCCTTATATTTAATTAACCCTAAGACTAACGGGCTATACCGCCAGCCCAGGCCCATTACGTACTCTAACAGGGCAGCACTCGAATCGGGCAAGGAAGCAGCCGGGCAGGACGGTAGCCGGTGGATTGACAGAGGTGACCAGCGGATCGGCGACCTTGGACGGGATCCACGAGCAGAGAAGGCAGCCGGCAGCCCGACCTGGCTGACGCATGGACAACGCCAAAGAGATCGACATCTGCAGCCGCTCCTGACTGAATCAGCGGATGGCCTTGTCCATCGCGTGCAGCCGCTCCCGCCCTTGTCCAGCAGAGGCGTGCAGCCGCACCTGCAGCGGGGGGCAGGTCAGGGTGCTGACCAGCAGGCCGGGGTGACGTGCATGTGCAGATCAGGAGGGTAGCACATACGCAACACGTTGATGTAGATTGAGGCATGCTGGAACAAGAGGGAGCAGCGTCAACCATCGGGGGAGAAGGGCAGCAGCGCGAGCAAGATTGGATCGGGAGATTGAGAGGAAGAACCCGATCGGGAGGGCGCGTTGCGGTGCCCGAAAAAAATAACCTAAGCTCTAATACCATGTTAAGCTTCATGCACTAGCCAACGCAACCAAAAGTCCGAACTGATGGAAAGGGCTAGTGCAATCCAAAAATATACTGTAACAAGTTAAAAGGGGTATATCAGTTGTCTCTAGTTACAATTCATCTTTCCTGGCATTTTTTTCCTGAGATGTGAACCATCGAATCAAAGCCGGATGGATGAAGTGGCGCCAAGCTTCTGGCATTCTTTGTGACAAGAGAGTGCCACAAAAGCTTAAAGGCAAGTTCGACCCGCAATGTTGTATGGCGCTGAGTGTTGGCCGACTAAAAGGCGACATGTTCAACAGTTAGGTGTGGCGGAGATGCGTATGTTGAGATGGATGTGTGGCCACACGAGGAAGGGTCGAGTCCGGAATGATGATATACGAGATAGAGTTGGGGTAGCACCAATTGAAGAGAAGCTTCTCCAACATCGACTGAGATGGTTTGGGCATATTCAGCGCAGGCCTCTAGAAGCTCCAGTGCATAGCGGATGGCTAAAGCGTGCGGAGAATGTCAAGAGAGGGCGGGGTAGACCGAATTTGACATGGGAGGAGTCCGTTAAGAGAGACCTGAAGGATTGGTGTATCACCAAAGAGCTAGCTATGGACAGGGGTGCATGGAAGCTTGCTATCCATGTGCCAGAGCCACGAGTTGGTTGCGAGATCTAATGGGTTTCACCTCTAGCCCACCCCAACTTGTTTGGGACTAAAGGCTTTGTTGTTGTTGTTGTTGTTGAGTTATTCAGCACAGTACTTGCTTGCCCTCCACATCTTTGGGTGTTGAAGTGTGTTATTATTTCCATTTGTTAGCTTCCGATTATTCCATTCCATTTTCTCTCTAAAGTTCCATTTTGTGGGTAAGGAAACATGTATTGACCTGGTCAGGTGCTGTCCAAACATGTATCCATACCTTATAATGTGATTGATATGTCCTATTGCTGTACAAATGTGTTGCTTGTCGCAAAGCATCTCTATGTGGAGTGCTAAACTAACCCAAAAAGAACTATCAGGAACAGAACCAAGGCATATCAGGAATATACATGTTTAGAGTCTGGATTCTGGACAACATTCTGTGAGGAAGGAGGGAGATGGTACTAATAGTCAGCATACCCATTGGATTAAAATTGCATATTCAGTTAACCAACAACAGAGGGCCAAAGTAAGCAACACATCTTCAAGGTAACTAACTACAGCAAAGCCACAAAGCATTATACATGTCACATTTACCATATTTGGTCTTCAAGGGGATCGTTCATTCCACCCCCAAATATATAACAATATAAAAACGAGTCCTGAAAAGAGAGAAACACTTGCATTTAGTACTCAGCATCAGACTTGTTACTACAGTATTTCAGTTCACAATGCTCTAACAAATTTCGTTTACATAATGCATAAGATCACTAATTTGTGTATCAAAATAACTCCTCCTTCTGCTCTCTTTGTGAAGCCTGTGTGATTCAACCCTAGATATTTTGCAACTTACAAGTTCAAGATAAGAATCAAGGTAAGTTTGCTTACATCAGTCACTCTCGTTGACTTCGCTGCCTGCGCCTGTCCGACGGAGGCCGTCGTGCGCAGTAGCCAGAGATGGGTCGATTGACGCGGCGGTCTTGAAGGAGTTCCTGGCTTCGGCAGTGAGGCCCTTCCTCTCGTAGCACTCGCCAAGCAGAGCATGAGCGCGGGGGTTCTCGGGGCTAAGGCGGACGGCCTCGGTGAGATCCGCGGCGGCCTGATCGAGGCGGTGGCGGCGGTTAAGCGCTAGCGCGATCTCGGCGCGCTTGGCGAGCGCGTCCCCGCGCTCCCGCGGTTCCAGGGATCGCGCGAGCGGCGGCGCCAGGGCGACGTCGAGGGTGCGCAGCGCGGGGAGGCGGTGACCCTGGAGGTCGAGGGCGAGGGCCTTGAGGATCAGCGGCGCTGCGTCGCGGGGGTCGAGCGCTATGGCGCGGTCGGCCTCGGCGAGGGCCGCGCGGGCGAGCGGGCCCGGGGGCTTCGGAGCAGCGGCTCGCGCGCGGGCGAGGAGCTGGGCACCCAGCGCGAAGTGCCGGCGCGATTGAGCGGACGAGGAGCCGCCGGCGCCGCGGCGGAGACGATGGGCAACTCGGCGGGGGAGGGAGTGGAGGGCCACGAGCATACCCGCGGCGAGGACGAAGAGGAGGCACTGGACGACGGCCTCCGGCCAGGTAGCGGCGGCTCCAAAGGCCAGGACTGTCATGGCTTGATCTCGGTGCGGTTCAGCTTGGGTCGAGCTCACTCTTGAAACTTAAAAGTTGGAACTGGTGTCTCAAAAAGAAAACTTAAAAGTTGGAACTTATAATGAACGGAAACACTAAAATCTTACCTGAGTTTGGGGTAATAACGGTACAGCCCCATACGCTCATACATACACTCATTTATATAAACGTACGCACACAGGACCCGCCGCCGCCGGCGGCTGTTGGCCTGCTAGTTTCTTCTCGAAACTATGTTGTAGGTGATCTAACGAGGGTTCTCCTCTCTTGACTTGTTGTCCCTTAGCAAAGAAGGGTTTGTTGTTCTTCTGTCGGTTAGAGTTTCTCTTTTGGCGTTCCCCATTGTTTCGACAGTCGCTGCCTGTTAGAGTTTGTTGGTCTTGATAATCTGACGAGGAGGCTTCTCTATAGACTTGTTGTCGCCTAGCAAGAATAGCTAGGGTTTGTTGTCCTCTGGTGGTTCCTGTTGTCGAGAGTTTTTTGCTTCTTCGTTTCTTGTTGCACTGATTGTCGACGACAATGAAAGTCGTTACTTGGAATTGTCGCGGCATGCTCTCAGCGACGGCAGTACTTGAGCTGTTAGATCTTCAAGGGCGAGTGAGAGCAGATGTGATCTTTTTGTCTGAATCTCATCTGAACAAAGTTAAGGCAATTCAGTTGAGGATTAATTTAGGGTTCGATTCCCTTCATGTTATTGAAAGCGATGGTCGCTCTGGTGGCCTCGTTTTGTTTTATAATAATGAGATGGAAGTGTTTCTGAACTATATGACACGAAATTTTATCAATATTCTGGTTATGAAGAGGGATAGGCCAGATTGGGGATTAACCGGGTTCTACAACTTGGGACCGGTGTCATTTGTCTTGGTGTTATTTTAGGAAGCTTAAGGGAGATGTTACAGGTCTATGGCTAGTAATTGGAAATTTTAACGAAATTCTCATGCCAAGTGAGAAAGAAGGTGGGAATCCTTGACCACTGTATATGCTTCAAGCTTTTAGTGATTGTCTATTTAAATGTGGCCTGGTCGGAGTTGAGTTTTTGGGAAATCAGTTAAAATGGAGACGTGGTGATATCCAGGAGAGACTGGATCGGGTGGTAGGCAACAAGGAATGGTTAACAAAGTTTCCACTGGTGGCGGTTGTTCACGAGCACCATGTGTACTCTGATCATCGGCTGTTGTTGTTGAACATTATGATGGATCTCAGTTCAGGAACTCGTCCTGCAAAAAGTTTGGGGACCGCTGGTTATGTGAAGAAACAGTGAATGAAATCGTTAATATGGCGTGGGAAAAAGCGAAGTTAGCTGGTCTGGGACCGTCCTTGGCTGATAGGACGAAGGTTGTACATGCAGATTTGCACTAATGGGACAAAGATGTCTTAAAAGGCCCGAAGAAGCCGGTGGGTAAATTGAAAAAGGAACTTGAGAAACTTAGACATGGGGTTTTTTCTCCCGATTCCATTGCCAGGCAGAAGGAAATTCTTCTTTTGCTGGAGAATATTATGGGACAAGAGGAGATCTTCTTGCTTCAAAGAGGCAGGACGGAATGGTTGTTACATGGCGATAGAAACATGAAGTTTTCCCACAATATGGCCATGGCAAGAAAGAAATGGAATTGTATAAAGAAGTTGCTCGATGACACAGGAATGCGGCGTCAAGGTACGGCTGAAATTAGTGACCATATTATGTAGTAATTTTCTGGTTTATTAACAACTAAGGTTGATGCTCCTGATCAGAATGTCTTGGCATCGGTTAAAAGAATAGTAACATGGGACATGAATAATGCTTTGCTACCTCCTTATTCGGTCGAAGAGGTCAAGAAAGCATTGTTCGATATTGGCGATCTGAAGGCCCCAGGACCGAATGGCTTACACACGATATTTCACAAGAGGTTTTGGACCATGCTTGGACAAGATCTTGTTGATGAAGTGTTGAAGGCCGTCAATTCAAGTACAATCCCACCGATTGGAATGAAAGTATAGTTGATCCTGAAAATAAATTCTCCAGAGAAAGTGACTCAGTTCTGACCTATCAGCTTATGCAATGTTGTTTACAAGGTAATACCAAAGATGCTAGCAGCAAGGCTGCAAGTTTTTTTACCAGACATTATTAGCCCAACGTAGAGTGCTTTTGTTCCTGGGCGTTTGATCATAGACAATGTCATGGTAACTTATGAAAACTTTCATGCGATAAAGAACAAGAGAGATGGCCATAATGGTTAGTGTGTGGTGAAGATGGACATGCACAAGGCATATGACCAGGTTGAAGGCCGTTTCTGGAAGGTATTCTGCTGAAATTGGGATTTCATGAAGAGTGGGTTAAACTGGTTATGCAATGTGTTAGTACAGTAGAATGTCGTGTACGTTTTAGCATAGAAGAAACATAAACTTTTAAACCGTCTAGAGACTTTAGACAAGGCAATCCATTGTTGCCTTATTTATTTTTGTTATGTACCGAAGGATTGACTACTTTGCTGAATAAAGCTGAGGAAGAAGGGAAGCTTGAGGCAGTGAAGGTGTGCAGGGAAGCACCGACCATCGCTAATCTATTGTTTGCAGATGATTCATTAATCCTGATGAAGGCCAATACTACGAATGCTGAGTGTCTAAAAGAAATCCTTGCATCATATTGTGCTTCTTCGGGACATAAGGTTAGTGTGGACAAGACAAGTGTGTTTTTTAGCCCTAATACTAGAGTTGAGATGAAGGAACAAATTTTTTGGAGACTGAATATAATGACTGAGGCACTATCGGATGCTTATCTTGACTTACTGCTACCTCTTGAGCATGCGTTGGTTTTTCCTTGAAGAGGAAAGGGTGATGCAGCAAAGTAGCGTAAGTATTTCCCCTTAGTTTTGAGAACAAAGGTATCAATCCAGTAGGAGACAACACACAAGTCACCTAGTACCTACACAAACAATCAAGAACCTTGCAACCAACGCGATAAAAGGGTTGTCAATCCCTTCACGGTCACTCGCAAAAAGTGAGATCTAATAAAGATATTAAATTAAATATTTTTGGTTTTTTTGTTGTATAGATTGGAAAGTAAAGATTGCAAAATAGTAAACAAGATGCGATGTAAATAAAAGAGATGCAATATAATAAGGAAGAGACCCGGGGGCCATAGGTTTCACCAGTGGCTTCTCTCAAGACAGCATGTATTACGGTGGATGAACAAATTACTACCGAGCAATTGATAGAAAAGCGCATAGTTATGAAGATATCTAAGGCAATGATCATGAATATAGGCATCACGTCTGTGTCAAGTAGATCGAAACGATTCTGCATCTACTACTATTACTCCACACATCGACCGCTATCCAGCATGCATATAGAGTATTAAGTTCATAAGAATAGAGTAACGCATTAAGCAATATGACATGTTGTAGAGGGATAAACTCAAGTAATATGATATAAACCCCATCTTTTTATCCTCGATGGCAACAATACAATACGTGCCTTGCTGCCCCCACTGTCACTGGGAAAGGACACCGCAAGATTGAACCCTAAGCTAAGCACTTCTCCCAATGCAAGAAAGATCAATCTAGTAGGCCAAACTAAACCGATAATTCGAAGAGACTTGCAAAGATATCAAATCATGCATAGAAGAATTCAGAGAAGAACCAAATAATATTCATAAATAATCTTGTTCATAAATCCACAATTCATCGGATCTCGGCAAACACACCGCAAAAGAGTATTACATCGAATGGATCTCCAAGAACATCGAGGAGAACTTTGTATTTTGAATCAAAGAGAGAGAAGAAGCCATCTAGCTAATAACTATGGACCTGAAGTTCTGTGGTAAACTACTCACGCTTCATCGGAGAGGCAATGGTGTTGATGTAGAAGCCCTCCGTGATCCATTCCCCCTCTGACAGATTGTCGGAGAAGGCCCCAAGATGGGATCTCACGGGTACAGAAGGTTGCGGTGGTGGAAAAGTGGTTTCGTGGCTCTCTAGGATTGATCCAGGGTATAAGAGTATATATATAGGCGAAAGAAGTACGTCGATGGAGCTACGAGGGGCCCATGAGGGTGGGGGCGCGCCTACCCCCCTGGGCGCGCCGTCCTGCCTCGTGGCCGGCTCGTAGAGTTTCAGACTTCAACTCCAAGTCTTCTGGATTGCTTTCGGTCCAAGAAAGATCATCGCGAAGGTTTCATTCCATTTGGTATTCCTTTTCTGTGAAACTCTAAAATAGGCAAAAAAACAGAAACTGGCACCGGGCCTCCGGTTAATAGGTTAGTTCCAAAAATGATATAAAAGAGCATATTAAAGCCCATTAAACATCCAAAAGTAGCATGGAATAATAAAAAATTATAGATACTTTGGAGACGTATCAAGCATCCCCAAGCTTAATTCATGCTCGTCCTTGAGTAGGTAAATGATAAAAACAGAATTTTTGATGTGGAATGCTACCTATCATAATTATCAATGTAATTTTATTTACTATGGCATGAATATTCATAGCTAAAAGATTCAAAACAAAAGTTTAATATTGACATAAAAATAATAATACTTCAAGCATACTAATAAAGCAATCATGTCTTCTCAAAATTACATGGCCAAAGAAAGCTATCCCTACAAAATCATATAATCTTCATCACACAAAGTATTTAAATCATGCACAACCCCGATGACAAGCCAAGCAATTGTTTCATACTTTTGATGTTCTCAAACTTTTTCAATCTTCACGTGTCAGGACCCTGATCCTAAGTCACATCGATCTAGCATGTAACACATCATATCAGTTTGCGACCTCACGCACGGTATTACCACGGGTGCCACCTTACCTGGCCCGGGACCGTTTGCGCCTTTTGGCTCACGTATATGATAGTGTCGCTAGCATCCATATGACAGAGAACCCGGGCCGACATGACTAGTCGTGAATCCAAAGTGGCACTAACTTACAGGGACATGCATACATGACCCAACAACGAACGTGTCGATCATCAACGTATGAACCCAAGTCGTAGCAAGCTACAAGGACTTAAAGGAACTACGCGTGACATTTCCCCGAAGGGACAGACACAAGAACGAAGAAGGACACATGCCGGCTAGCCTAAGTGTTCCGGAGCAGTAGCAAGCTACCACGGCTCAGTGGAAGCACTAGGAGACATTTCCCCATAAGAGAGGCTACCAAGAATAAACAACTAGGTTGTCGGATCCCACACATACCAAGAATTTGAATAACATACACACAATATGCTCGATATGTGCAAATACAACATGGCATCACAACAAAACTCTATGACTCAAAGTATTTATTCATTAGGCTCCGAAGAGCCAGATATTACAAACATGGGTCTGATGACCCAGCATTCAAGTCATACAAGCAATAAGCACATGCGGAAGCTTAACTTGTCTGAGTACAGACAACTACAAATGAAAAAGTCTGAGAAGCCTGACTATCTACAAGACCCTGCCGAGGGCACAAGATCGTAGCTGAGGTAACAAGCTAAACGTCGAAGTCCACGCGGAACTACTAGTGAGACTGAAGTCTCTCTGCAAAAACATAAATTAAGCAAACGTGAGTAGAAATGTACCCGACAAGACTTACATCAGAACTAGCTACATATGCATCAGTTTCAACAAAGGGGGTGGTGGAGTTTAACTTCAGCAAGCCATCTTTGACTCAGTGGCTATCATGTACTACGACCGCAACTCTTTTAAGGTGGCGCACACGAGTCCACATATTCACCATATCAATACACCACTATGGATCCGATCCCGTCTCCCTACGAGAACGCCATCCATAGCACTCACGCTTATCTTGCACATTTTAGAGTATCCACTTTCACTTGTCTATGAACTGTATAGGCAACCCAGAAGTCCTTTACGGCGGACGCGGCTATTCGAATAGATCATGTCAACCCTGCAGGGGTGTACTTCTTCACACACGCTCTCACCACTTATCGCCTTCTACACAACATGTACTCGGCAACCTTCAAGCGGAAGCCCAGCGAGGGTGTTGGCCATGACCTGACTAACCACACAAGTCTCTAGTCCAGGTTTATCGCCTATTCGGGTTCCATCCGTAAGGAAATCTGGCCGGGGTGTCCTCAACGGCCCCAAACGATGTGTATAGGGTTCCCAGGTCACCAAACAGGCAACTCGGTACACTGGGCCACGTGCCTACCGCATCACAGCCCACCCCACAGGTCAGCGCTGCGCACGGCCTCCAACATACTACAAACACCAGAAACTAGTTGCAACTCCTGGACAGAGATCAAGGCGATTAATAAGTCGAGAGGGGCACTTAAACATTCCAATGTGTGGTAGTAGTTGTTCATGGATCACAAACACAAAACTCAGTTCCTGAGGACGGTTTCAATGAGACAACCCACCATGTACTCCTACATGGCCTCTCACCGCTACCTTTACCAAATCGTGTTCACACACTTAGCTCTCATCACATTCCAATTCATCCCCGATGAATCAGACCTGATTCGACTCTAAGCAGTAGCAGACATGACAACAAGCATGAATGAGTAGGCACATCAGGGCTCAAACAACTCCTACTAATGCTAGTGGGTGTCATCTATTTACTGTGGCAATGACAGGTCATGCAGAGGAAAGGGGTTAAACTACCGCAGCAGGTAACAATTGAAGCATTGTTGTCCTAATGCAGTAAAAGAGAGCATAAGTGAGAGAGTGGGATTGTATCGGAATGAACAAGGGGGTTTTGCTTGCCTGGCACTTCTGAAGATAGTATAGCTCTTCATCGGTGTCATCGAACTCATCGCTGGAACAATGTCTACTGAGGGGGAACAATTACCGGCAACAGAGAGGAAACACAATCAATGCAATGCGACAATATGATGCATGAATGTGACATGGAAAAATGAGTGTGTTGAGCTAATGCAACTAAACCCAGAAGGGTTTGAGTCAATTTGAACCAATGGTTCAAATTCCAACTCAAGTTATGAATTTATAAAGTACATTATCATGTCTTGATCTAAACAGCAAGGTCAAGTTGCTTTTTCATGAATGAAACCAGTACCAATGGGTAGATTGGATTCTTCTGATCATTTCTCATAAATAAATCTTTTCATTCTGAGCTGTAGATTATTTTCTATGATTTATTGAAGTTTGTCGGATGTGGGGTTTTGGCAAACCCTTAAGGTTCGAACACTGGGGTGCGCGGGAAGTTTTTCCCTCCTACCGATCTACGCCCTAGCTCACAAAGATCTCGCGGACGAACTCGACGAACTCGCAGCATAGAAAGACACGAGATTTATACTGGTTCGGGCCACCGTTGTGGTGTAATACCCTACTCCAGTGTGGTGGATGGATTGCCTCTCGGGCTGATGATGAACAGTACAGAGGGAAGAACAACCTCCTAAGGTTGAGGCGTTCTTGTGTTTGGTGACTTAGCAGGTGAGAGCTGGGTGAATTGCTCGATCCCCCCTATTGTGGTGGCTAGCTCTACTTATATAGGCCCTGGTCCTCTTCCCAAGTATTGAGCGGGAAGGGGGCCAACAACGGTGGGCAAATTTAAAGGGGGACAACTAGTACAAGCTATGCTGACAAAAGTGGTCTTCGCCTGTGAAAGGCTCTAGGGGTGACGCCGTCTTGGGCTTCACAATGACCTCCATCTTGCCGTCCTCCTGGTCTTGGTCTCGTTGCACCAATATAGCAACCTTTGCCTGATGCCTCGGTACTCTTCGCCTGCGCTAGCCTTCTTAGCACCAAAGAGGAAACAAGGACGTTGCGTGCGCTGGCGCCCGCTTGGCGCCGATCGTCACGGCTCATGTCACGAGAGCCTCATGAGGTTTGCCCCGCCTTGATATCTCCGCTCCTCGTGAGCCTGCCTGACTAGGCCACTCCTGAGGAGGTCTTGCGTCGTCCGCCTCGCGAGGCTTGGCCCCTCGCGAGGGTCTTGGATGCCTTGTTGATGAAGATGGGACCTACGGCCTGCTGGCTTAGCCGCGCCTGGGCCGCAGGCAGGCAAGTCTGGGGACCCCCGTTCCCAAAACGCTGACAGTAGCCCCTGGGCCCAAGGTGCGCTCGGGCTTGGCTTTGCGGCGAAGCCAAGGGTCAAGTTCGGAGCGTCGCGGGCCCCAAAAGCCTGCGGCCTTGGTTGACGCGTGGCGGTTGATTGGACGTGGGCGTCTCCGCTTCCCCATGCTGCCTCGGCAACTGCATGACTTGACAATTCGCTGCGACATGCAAGGAAAACCATCATTACCTGCGGTCGTGGGAGGCACCGGTCGGCCTTCTCTTGATACATAAATGGGGAGGGGGGCGGAGCCCCCGTCGCCCATCTCTTCCTTGCTTGCTTGCTTCTCCTTCCTCACTCCACTGCTAACGTCAATGGCGCCTAAGGTTCTCTGCTGAAGAAAAGGGGAAGGCCCCCTGGGATGTCCCAGGGCCACTTCCGCCAAAGAAGAGGTCGGTCCACCGCCGTGATGAAGCAGCGATGCAGATGGTGACGAGGCCTTGGTGCGAGCGGCCTCCTCCGGGGTATCCGCTACCCTTGTACACCCGAGCCGAGGGGTCAGGAGGACGGAGCGACGAGCAGCGTCGCCCATGCCGTGCCCGGGGTCGCCGCGCCATAGCGACACGCGTCGTCGCCCCGGAATCCATGCCGCGGACTCCTCGCGCGAGCTGATGCTGTGGGCGCCGATTCCTCCAAGCTCCTGGATCCGCTTTCCGCGGTTCTTCTCCGATGTGATGCTGCCGAGGGGGCCTCTCGAGCTCTGGTTGCAGCACACCGACTGCAGCGCTCCGGCTACCGGAGCAGAGATCGAAGCGGACCCCACTGGCAAGATCTTTATGACTCGTGGCTGGGGCGAGATTGCGCGGGTCTGCCGTGCGAGGGGCGCCCTCACGATCCACTTCGAGTATGACGGCGCCTCCACGCTCTTCTTCAAGGTCTTTGATGCCGAGGGCCGCCTCCTAGATTGTTGCTCCGGAGAGGAGCGCCAAGCTAACGCGCGCCCCGCTCGCGGCCACTCCAGCAGCAGCAGCCCTTGGGAGTCCAGCAGCTCTCCTGAGCTCTACGAGACTCCGGAGACGAGCGACGACAGCTACGTGCCCCCGAGCTCTCGCCGCGCTTGGAGCAGAGCTGCGGCGTCCGGCCGTCGCCGCCGCTGATCTGGATGGGGTTGGCGCCGGCCTCTCGTGGTGCACTGTTGATGATGGTGTCTGCCACGGGGGGTGTAGATAGGATTCCCCTTAGTTTTAGATTTTGTTCCCTGCGAAGAGTCATGAATTACCCCGCGGGGGCATGTAAGGGTCTGCAATGTCTTTTGTGCTTATCTTCCCTATTATGAAAATTTGGTGAACGCATGTCCCGTTAAGGCTCGGTCCCCCTTTCTTTCCTCGCGATAGCTTGTTGCTCTATGCTGACAGGTCCCGGTCCCCAGGCAGGCTATAACCGTCGCTGGTATGCCAGGTCGCGTGCCGTGGTCAAGGCCAGGAGGTGCGCGGCCCGAGGTCCAGTAAGAGCCCCCGAGGTGCGATGCTCAGGAGGCCCCCCTTAGCGCTCAAGCAGCCATGTTAAGGCGAGAAAGGGAGTTAACGTGGCCGCAACGGGGTTGCGGCAAGGCGAGGGTGACTATTAGGCCCCAACATTTGGCTGATCTAAGAGCGGGACTTATCTTGTTGACTTTGCAGCGATTCCTGATGGTGCGCTAGGCCTGCGCGCCAACTTGTGCGGCATAGCCAGGCTGGCCCATACAAGTTTCCTTCCTCTCATGCTCCCCTTAGTGCTCTACGTCCTCAGGTCCCGGCCCTCGAGCAAGCTCAGCCGCCGCTGGTATGCCAGGTCGCGATGCCGTGGTCAAGGCCAGGGGGTGAGGGCTGGAGAGCCAGTGAGAGCTCCTGAGTCGCGATGCTCAGGAGCCCCCCTTTTAACGCGCAAGCGAATTGCATGAGAGTAAAGGAGACCCGCGGCGCCGCCTGCTATCCTCCCCATGGGATCCCTGTGAATAGGCACAAGAAGAAACACAGTTTGCCGTTATGGCTGCCAGCCTGCCGCTGGTTGGTCTGGATGAAGTGATGGCACTGAGGGCCTGGTGAGGTGACGTGCGCGGGGCGTGCGCGAGCTAGAGCTCGACCGCTCAAATTTGTCGACATGGCAGGGATGGACCCATGCTCTAGCGTCGTGCCTATGAGGAGCCCCCGTGGGAGGCGATGATCGAGCGGGCGATAGCCGTAGGCAGGTTAAGCATAGAAAGCATATCAACTTGGGTAAATGCAGGAAGATACATGCCACCGGGTCCGGCCCAAGCGGCTTGGGGATGATGCAGCCCGAGGGGCGCCCCCAGTAAGGTAAGCTAAATACATAAACAATAGGGATACATGCCGCAGGGACAGACCCACGCGGCCTGGGAATAATGCAGCATGAGGGGCGCTCCCAGCTAAACGAGCTTGGAAGATGTCACCTAGTTCTGTAGATGAAGTAGAGTTGGTGAAGCTGAAGGCGTGCGTCGAACAAATGACTCCTCATGAGCCACCAGAGCCCTGAGCCTTGGGAGGCTCTGGGGGCTCGGGAGGTTCCCTGAAGACTGTCTCCATCTCTTCCTGGATGGCATGGTACCTGGCCTCCTGAGCCGCCAGGACATGGCGCATGTTGTGCTGATAGGCTGACGCTACGCTCGGCAAGCCGAAGGACATGCGAACGTAGCTGTGTGGCGGGCCCTCGCAGCGGCCCACACGCGAAGGCCAGAAGCGCTCTTGAGATGCGGCCCTGTTGAGCCCTGGGACGTCGATGCAGACACGCAGCCCAGCATCCTCGCCAGGATGGGGAGTTGTGCCTCGTGAGCGGCTGTCGCCGCGCATGGCTCTTGCGTCATGCAGTTCCTGAGTGGTCTTGGTGATAAACTCCTGAGTGGTGGGCGCTCCTTGCCCTGTGTTCTCTTGAGGGAAACATGCTGCGAAACACGCCTCCAAGTGGTGCCCAAGCGCCTCCCTCGTGAGGTTGGCAAGGTCTAAGGCCCTCCAGAAGAGAGCACCCGAGCCCTGCCCGAGGAGGGCGCCGAGCGCGCCTTCCTATGCGATGGAGGGAGGCGCCCCTGGGACGGACGCTGATCCCGATGAGGCTCCTACCACGACGCCATCCTCCTGAGGTCCTGCGCAGCGCAACTGCTTCTTCTTGGGGATGGTCTCCGAAGGGTCCTCGCTTCTGCTGTCGAGGTCGTTGATTGCTGCAGCTTGGAAGGCGCGCTCGAGGGAGCACACCGCATCTCTCTCTTCACATGGGACCGTGATGATTCCACCGCTCCCCGGCATCTTGAGGATGTTGTAGCCGTGGTGGGTGACCGCCATGAACTTGGCCAGCGCCGGATACTCGAGGATGGCGTTGTACGGCAGGCGGATGTGTGCGACGTCGAAGTCGATGAGCTCAGTGTGGTAGTTCTTGCACTCTCCGAAGGTGACAGGCAGGCAGACCTGCCCTATCGGTGTGGTGGAACTGTCGGTCACTCCTGAGAAAGGTTTGGTAGGCTGGAGCTGCTCATATGGCACTTGGAGGTTGTCGAACGTGTCGACGGACAGGACGTTGAGCCCTGCACCACCGTCGATGAGGGTCTTGGTGACCTGCACGTTGCTGACGACTGGGGAACACAACATAGGGAGGGCACCGGCGGTGGCCGCGCACTTGAGCTGATCTGCCGAGTTGAAAGTGATGGCGCATTGGGACCACTTGAGTGGGCGCGTGGCCTCGAGCTTGGGGAGCATCGCGTTCACCTCGCGAGCGAACTGTTTGAAGATGCGCTGAGAGGCTGGGGCCTGGGCGCCGCCCAAGATGCAGGCGATTGCATGCGGCTCCTGGAAGCCCCCAACCCCCTCGTCCTGATGGTGGTCGTCGTTCCTTCTCGATGGCGGCAGTGGGGGAAGACCGGCGTTGCTTTGGGGGCGATCCTCACGAGGCTGGTCCCTCCAGTTCCCCTCGCGAGGATGGTCCTGCTAGCGGTCCTCACAAGGCCTATTGCGCCATTCTTGGCGCGAGCCCCGGTCGTCCCAGCGTCCTCCTCCACGGTCGTAGCCCTGGTCGTTGCGCTCGGGGCGTCGACCGAAGCGTCCTTCTTGTATGGCTCTGAGCTCTTGACAGTCGCTGGTGTTGTGGGTGTTCAGGTTGTGGAAGGTGCAGAACGTCGGCTGTTCTTGGATGACTCGAGCTGATCTCTGCCCCGCTTGGTGTCGGGCTCCGCTGCTAGCACTGCTACTTCCTTGCGCTTCACGTCCTTGGCCTTGGCTTTCTTCTCCTCTGCGCACGTGGCCGGCAGCTCAAGGAGAGAGAGGCGCCCCTCCTCAGCTCTTGCGCACTTGGTTGCCAGGTTGAATAGCTCCTGAGAGGTGCAGAGCTCCTCGTGGATAGCGAGCTCTTCCTTCATCTTGACGTCACGGACGCCGTCGAAGAATGCAGAGATGATGGCCTCATCCGTGACCTTGGGGATCTTGAGGCGGGTGTTGTTGAAGCACTGGATGTACTTCTGAAGGGTCTCTCCTGGTTGTTGCTTGATGCGGCGCAGGTCACCCGCGGCCGGCGGGCGGTCGTGAGTGCCCTGGAAGTTGGTGACGAAGCGGTCGCGCATTTCGTCCCAGGAGGAGATCGAGCCGTGTTGCAGGTTCAGGAGCCAGGAACGGGCTCCATCCTTGAGAGCCATGGGAAACCAGTTCGCCATGACTTCTCATCGCTGTTGGCCGCTTCGATGCTCAGATTATAGAGCTGCAGGAACTCCGCGGGGTCGGCAGTGCCGTCGTAGCGAGGAGGCAGATCCGGCTTGAACTTGCCTGGCCAGGCGACGCTACGCAGCTCGGGGGTGAAGGTGCGGCAGCCGGCCGTGGTTGCCGGGGCCCGCTTCGGAGGTGGGGCTTGGTCTTGATGAGGTCCGCGCGGCGCCGCCGCGGGCAGTGAGCGGTCTTGACGAGGTGGCGCGGGGAGCGCAGGTACAACTTCTCGCGGTCGAGGAATTTCTTGGCTGCTTCTTTCTTCGTGCGCGGGCACCGGGCATGGCGGATCACGCCGCGGGGCCACGCGCCTTGGTGCCAAGGCACCGTCTTGGGGCATAGGTGGCGGATGTGCGCCATGAGCCTCATCGCCCATGGCTAGCTGAGGGAGAGGTAGAGAGAGGGATGGCGCCACAGAGCCCCCTGCGGCGCGGACGATCTCGGCGACGCGGTCGAGCCATTCCTCGTAGAGGTCGTCGACTGGGCGGTAGCGCAGGAGTTCGTTTGCGGCGAGGAGTGCGGCCCGCGCCTCCATGGGAGCGCAACACGCGTGAGACGAGGAACCGGCCGGGGTCAGCGATGGAGTGGCGGTGCGGCCGTCTTGCCGCACTGAAGGATGCAGAGAGGACGCCTGCTGCTCGTTCCCCGCCGGGCCGGTGGCAGCGTTGGCAGTGGGAGACGGAGAACGACGAGGTGGCCCGCCGATAGGAGCCGTCTGAGCAATGCGGGCGGTGAGGGCAGCCCGACGCTCAGCTGGAGCACGACGAGCGTACGCCATGGAGACGACGGAGCGATGAACTGATAGAAGGGAAGCTACGGCGCACCCCTACCTGGCGTGCCAAATGTCGGATGTGGGGTTCCGGCAAACCCTTAAGGTTCAAACACTGGGGTGCGTGCGAAGTCTTTCCCTCCTACCTATATACGCCCTAGCTCACTAAGATCTCCCGGACAAACTCGACAAACTCGCAGCACAGAAAGACATGAGATTTATATTGGTTCGGTCCACCGTTGTGGTGTAATACCCTACTCCAGTGTGGTGGTGGATGGATTGCCTCTCGGGCTGATGATGAACAGTACAGAGGGAAGAACAGCCTCCTGAGGTTGAGGCGTTCTTGTGTTTGGTGACTTAGCAGGTGAGAGCTGGGTGAACTGCTCGATCCCCCTACTGTGGTGGCTAGCTCTACTTATATAGGCCCTGGTCCTCTTCCCAAATATTAAGCGGGAAGGGAGCCAACAACGGCGGGCAAATTTGAAGGGGGACAACTAGTACAAGCTATCCCGACAAAAGTGGTCTTCGCCTGTGAAAGGCTCTGGCATAAAAATAACAATACTTCAAGCATACTAACAAAGCAATTATGTCTTCTCAAAATAACATGGCCAAAGAAAGCTATCCCTACAAAATCATATAGTCTGGCTATGCTCTATCTTCACCACACAAAGTATTTAAATCATGCACAACCCCGATGACAAGCCAAGCAATTGTTTCATACTTTAACGTTTTCAAAACTTTTTCGATCTTCACGCAATACATGAGCGTGAGCCATGGATATAGCACTATATGTGGAATAGAATGGTGGTTGTGGAGAAGACAAAAAGAGGGGAAGATAGTCTCACATCAACTAGGCGTATCAACGGGCTATGGAGATGCCCATCAATAGATATCAATGTGAGTGAGTAGGGATTGCCATGCAATGGATGCACTAGAGCTATAAGTATATGAAAGCTCAACAAAAGAAACTAAGTGGGTGTGCATCCAACTCGCTTGCTCACGAAGACCTAGGGCATTTTGAGGAAGCCCATCATTGGAATATACAAGCCAAGTTCTATAATGAAAAATTCCCACTAGTATATGAAAGTGACAAAATGAGAGACTCTCTATTATTAAGATCATGGTGCTACTTTGAAACATAAGTGTGGTAAAAGTATAGTAACATTGTCCCTTCTCTCTTTTTCTCTCATTTTTTTATTTGGGCCCTTTTTTATGGCCTCTTTTTTCTCTTTTTTTTATTTTTTTATTTCTCGTCTGGAGTCTCATCCCGACTTGTGGGGGGAATCACAGTCTCCATCATCCTTTCCTCGCTGGGACAATGCTCTAATAATGATGATCATCACACTTTTATTTTTCTTACAACTCAACAATTACAACTCGATACTTAGAACAAAATATGACTCTATATGAATGCCTCCGGTGGTGTACCGGGATGTGCAATGACTCATGAGTGACATGTATGAAAGAATTATGAACGGTGGCTTTGCCACAAATACGATGTCAACTACATGATCATGCAAAGCAATATGACAATGATGGAGCGTGTCATAATAAACGAAACAGTGGTAAGTTGCATGGCAATACATCTCGGAATGGCTACGGAAATGCCATGATAGGTAGGTATGGTGGCTGTTTAGAGGAAGGTATATGGTGGGTGTATGATACCGGCGAAAGGTGCGCGGTATTAGAGAGGCTAGCAATGGTGGAAGGATGGGAAAAGTGCGTATAACCCATGGACTCAACATTAGTCATAAAGAACTCATATACTTATTGCAAAAATCTAGAAGTTATCAAAGCAAAGTATTACGCGCATGCTCCTAGGGGGATAGATTGGTAGGAAAAGACCATCGCTCGTCCCCGACCGCCACTCATAAGGAAGACAATCAATAAATAAATCATGCTCCGACTTCATCACATAACGGTTCACCATACGTGCATGCTACGGGAATCACAAACTTTAACACAAGTATATCTCAAATTCACAACTACTCAACTAGCATGACTCTAATATCACCATCTTCATATCTCAAAACAATTATCAAGCATCAAACTTTTCTTAGTATTCAACACACTCATAAGAATTCTTACAAATCTTGTATGCTTAGCATATTAGGATTATTTAAGCAAATTACCATGCTATTTAAGACTCTCAAAATAATATAAGTGAAGCATGGGAGTTCATCTATTTCTTCGAAATAAAACTACCACCATGCTCTAAAAGATATAAGTGAAGCACTAGAGCAAACAACAAACTACTCCGAAGGATATAAGTGAAGATCAATGAGTAGTTATATAATTATGTAACTATGTGAAGACTCTCTAACATTTAAGAATTTAAGATCTTGATACTTTATTCAAACAGCAAGCAAAGCAAAAGAAAATAAAATGACATGACGCTCCAAGCAAAACACATATCATGTGGTGAATAAAAATATAGCTCCAAGTAAAGTTACCGATGAACTAAGACGAAAGAGGGGATGCCTTCTGGGGCATCCCCAAGCTTAGACGCTTGGTTATCCTTGATTATTACCTTGGGGTGCCTTGGGAATCCCCAAGCTTAGGCTCTTTCCACTCCTTATTCCATAGTCCATCGAATCCTTACCCAAAACTTGAAAACTTCACAACACAAAACTTAACAGAAAACTCGTAAGCTCCGTTAGCGAAAGAAAACAAAACACCACTTCAAGGTACTATAATGAACTCATTCTTTATTTGTATTGGTGTTAAACCTACTATATTCCAACTTCTCTATGGTTTATAAACTCTTTTACTAGCCATAGATTCATCAAAATAAGCAAACAACACACGAAAAACAGAATCTGTCAAACACAGAACAGTCTGTAGTAATATGTAACTAACACAAACTTATGTAACTCCAAACATTCTAAAATAAATTGGTGGACCTGAGTAATTTGTCTAGTAATCATCTGCAAAAAGAATCAACTAAATATCACTCTCCAGTAAAAAGTTCTAGCTAATCTCGTGAGCGCTAAAGTTTCTGTTTTTTACAGCGTGATCATAAAGACTTCACCCAAGTCTTCCCAAAGGTTCTACTTGGCACAAACACTTATTAAAACACAAAACCACATCTAAACAGAAGCTATATGGATTATTTATTCCTAAACATAACCAAAAAGCAAGAAACTAAAATAAAATTGGGTTGCCTCCCAACAAGCGCTATCGTTTAATGCCCCTAGCTAGGCACGATGATTTCAATGATGCTCACATAAAAGATAAGAATTGAAACATATAGAGAGCATCATGAAGAATATGACTAGCACATTTAAGTCTAACCCACTTCCTATGCATATTGTGAGCAAACAACTTATGGGAACAATAATCAACTAGCATAGGAAGGCAAAACAAGCATAACTTCAAAACTTTAAGCACATAGAGAGGAAACTTGATATTATTGCAATTCCTACAAGCATATATTCCTCCCTCATAATAATTTTAATTAGCATCATGAATGAATTCAACAATATAACAAGCACCTAAAGCATTCTTTTCATGATCTACTAGCATAGAAATTTTATTACTCACCACATAAGCAAAATTCTTCTCATTCGGAATAGTGGGAGTATCATAAGAGACTTGAATACAATAAATTGTTTCCACATTAAAAGAGTAATGTTCAGAGAAAGGGTACTCATAATCATGACAAGTTTTATAAATATAATCATCACTACTCTTTATAGCATAAGTTTTATCACAATAATCATCATAAGTAGCAACTTTGTTCTCATCATAATCGATTGAAACCTCTTCCGAAATAGTGGATACATCACTAAATAAAGTCATGACCTCTCCAAATCCACTTTCATAAATATTATAAGATTCAACATCCTCAAATATTGTGGGATCACTACTTCCTAAAGTTGACACTCTTCCAAACCCATTTCCATCAATATAATCATCATAGGTAGAAGGCATGCTATCATCATAACAACTTTGCATATCAAAACTTGGGAGGCTAAAAATATTATCATTATTAAACATAGCATCCCCAAGATTGGGACAAACATTAATTACAGCAAATATATTCTCAAATATGTCATCCTCATCAAATATAGCTTCCCCAAGTTTGAGCCTTTTCATATCATAAGCATAATCACTCTCATCATTAATAGTATAGATAGCACCGATAGTATAGCAATTATTATATTCTTCCAAGCAAGTGCCAAAAAGATTTTCAAGATCATAAGGAGTATCATTATCTTCCCAATCATAATCATCACAACAAGCAATAGGCATAACGAGATCATCATCAAGTGCACCATCTTCCATAATTATTTTTGATTCATTTTCATGAGGCACAACAATAATAGTAGCAACCTTATTTGGGAATATATCTTTTTTACCTCTCTTCCTTTTTCCTTTCTTCTTCTTCACCTCATGTGTGGGTTCAATCCTCTTTTTGGAGCTCCTTGTTAATGAGATTGGTTGAATAGAAGGCTCCTCCTCGTTACCTGATTCATCATAAGAAATAATAGGAGAATATTGGGAAGTCTCTTCCCTTTTGTTAGTATTCTCTTCATCTTCTATTTGTTTTCTTTTCTTTATGTAATTGGCAATATAAGGATTTTCAATGCAGTTCACCGCACAATACATATAAATTTCCTCTAGATCAATATCGAGGAATTTCTCAAGGTTATATTCTGGAATATGCTTAGTTTGACGTTTCATTTCTTCATAACCCAAAAGCAAACTAAGTTCATTATGATGTGCAAGGGAAATCAAGTCATCACAATTTCTGGACATGATTCGATCATGAAATAATTTGCAATTGATATTTAAATGACCATGTTCATTGCAAAGTTCACTTGTACGGTAAAGATATTTTAAATTTTCAGCACTAACATTTAGCCTTTCTTGCAACCATTTAGTTTCTAAGTACTTATGCCTCTCGCAATATCTATCTTCCCTATTTGGTGCGTACTTGCAAACCCAATGCACTCCACAAAACTTGACATGTTTATAGGAGTCATTTTCATCATAACTAGTGCAATCATCATTAGTACTATGGATATTCAAGGAGTTCATACTAACAACATTGCAATCATGCTCATCATTCAAAGATTTAGTGCCAAACAATTTAATGCATTCTTCTTCTAACACTTTGGCACAATTTTCCTTTCCATCATACTCACGAAAGATATTAAAAAGATGAAGCATATGAGGCAAACTCAATTCCATTTTTTTATAATTTTCTTTTATAAACTAAACTAGTAATAAAACAAGAAACAAAAAGATTCAATTGCAAGATCTAAAGATATACCTTCAAGCACTCACCTCCCCGGCAACGGCGCCAGAAAAGAGCTTGATGTCTACTAGGCAACCTTCTTCTTGTAGACGTTGTTGGGCCTCCAAGTGCAGAGGTTTGTAGGACAGTAGAAAATTTCCCTCAAGTGGATGACCTAAGGTTTATCAATCCGTGGGAGGCGTAGGATGAAGATGGTCTCTCTCAAGCAATCCTGCAACCAAATAACAAAGAGTCTCTTGTGTCCCCAACACACCCAATGCAATGGTAAATTGTATAGGTGCAGTAGTTAGACGAAGAGATGGTGATACAAGTGCAATATGGATGGTAGATATAGGTTTTTGTAAACTGAAAATATAAAAACAGCAAGGTAACTAAAGATAAAAGTGAGCGTAAACGGTATTGCAATGATAGGAAACAAGGCCTAGGGTTCATACGTTCACTAGTGCAAGTTCTCTCAACAATAATAACATAACTGGATCATATAACTATCCCTCAACATGCAACAAAGAGTCACTCCAAAGACACTAATAGCGGAGAACAAACGAAGAGATTATGGTAGGGTACGAAACCACCTCAAAGTTATTCTTTCCAATCAATCCATTGGGCTATTCCTATAAGTGTCACAACAGCCCTAGAGTTCATACTAGAATAACACCTTAAGACACAAATCAACCAAAACCCTAATGTCACCTAGATACTCCAATGTCACCTCAAGTATCCGTGGGTATGATTATACGATATGCATCACACAATCTCAGATTCATCTATTCAAACCAACACAAAGTACTTCAAAGAGTGCCCCAAAGTTTCAACCGGAGAATCACGACGAAAACATCTGCCAACCCCTATGCATAGGTTCATGGGCGGAACCCGCAAGTTGATCACCAAAACATACATCAAGTGAGTCACGTGATATCCCATTGTCACCACAGATACGCACGGCAAGACATACATCAAGTGTTCTCAAGTCATTAAAGACTCAATCCGATAAGATAACTTCAAAGGGAAAACTCAATCCATTGCAAGAGAGTAGAGGGGGAGAAGCAACATAAGATCCAACTTGTCGTGGGTTTGTCACGGCAGATGTCCTAGCGAAAGGACTTAGTCGTGGAGCCATCGCAACGGGTTAACTCGGAGGGGTTAAAGCGGACACAGGGACACAGAGGGTTTATACTAGTTCGGCCCCTTCGATGAAGGTAAAAGTCTACGTCTAGTTTGTGATGGAATTGATGGGGTTTCGATGACTAGGGAGCAAACAAGCTTCCCCTAGGTCTCGAGTTGTGGTTGTCTGTCCTTGAACCGTTATCGGGTCGTCCCCTTATATACACGGGTGACGCCCGTCGGTTCACAAAGTCCCAATCTCCGGTTCATACTCGTATCCGGGTTGGTCTCTTCCTATTCCTAACTTACAATACAAGTTCATATACACATCGGTTTACGGCTACACGTGCTGAACCGACTATGGCCTTGGGCCTTTATCTGGCTTCTGGGCTTTAACACCTTTGGACTACTGATGAAGTTAACCCGGCCCAGGTAGGCCGGTTTACGCCCAGTAGTAATATCCCCAACATTAGGCCCCAGATTGATTTGAATGGGTTCATGTCAATCCTTAGCAGAAATCTTCACTTTCAACATCTTCTCGTAATTGTTGAACCGTCGTGTCATCATCTTCTCTGGTCGCTGTAAACCGGAATGACGTCATCTGCCATTATGAAGTGATACTTTCTTATTTAATAGATCTGCAACAATCGAGGCGTCAGCTCCGCTTCGTGGCTCCTTGATTCTCGCGCCTGACACATATCCCTTTTCCTTATAAATAGGACCGAGGGGTCATTTCCTTTTTCCCTTGTGTGCCCTTCTGCTTCGTCTTCCTCAAGCCATCCTGCTCCGGAGCTCTGCCGCCATCGTCAACTTCTGCATCGACCTAGGCCGCTGCGTCATCCTGAACGTACCAGAGCACTGCGGCGATCCCCCGCATTCCCATAGCTCCGGTAAGTCTTCTGCTATTTTCAGCTCAGATCTGTTCTTAGGGTTTCCATGTTCTTCTAGTGTTCTTCGTTTGCTTCGAGCTCAAACGAGATAGATCTTCAAATGAATCTATGAACCTTTGCTCCCTACAGCGGTAGTTTTTAGCATCCGCCTTTACCGTAATATTTTTGGACCGTAGATCTGATCCATGACTGCACAACTCCTTCTAGGTCTTGAATATTTATCCATTTTACGAGCACGCGCCAGATCCAATGCTATAATAGAATTTTGTGAAATCTGTTTCCGCACACTTGTTCATCCGCAATCCCAACTGTTTCATCATTTAGATCCAGTGGTTTAACTTTGTAGAATAGAAATACCAAACTGGTATACACCATTAGTCCCCTTGTTGAACTGCCAGAATTCCTTAACCAATTATGCCGCTTTGCAAACTCCGATTAATGATTAGCTTCCTCCGATTTAACATTAATCATATCAGCATATAACCTGTACTCAACACAACCTTGAACCGGAATCGCTTTGTTCTGTAGATTCCATCATGGCTAAACAAGTGTACGAGTGCAACTGGGCTCCTTCTCGGGTTACAGAAACGCAGCTGAACAACTTGGTCTTGACCGGCGCTTTAAGCAGTAAAAACACCATCCACTGGAGGGTCCCAGGCAAAGAGTGTACTCCCACACCTCGAGAAGGAGAAGTTGTAGTCTTTGCGGATCACCTAGCCCGAGGTTTTAATCCGCCCGGTTCAAAATTCTACCGGGATGTCTTAGCCAATTTCCAGCTTCATCCACAAGATACTGGCCCCAATTCTGTCACCAATATATGCCATTTCCAAGTGCTCTGCGAGGTGTTCTTTCAAGAGGAACCTACAGTGGAGCTGTTCCGAGATTGTTTCCATCTAAACCGCCGTACAGAATTTCCTGACGGTTCCAATATGGAGCTGGGCGGCGTGGCGATTCAAAAAAGGAAAGAGGTCACTTATCCTCATACGAAACTGCACAGTCATCCCCAGGAATGGAATAATACATGGTTCTATTGCCAAGACACCTCCCCTGATAATGAAAATCCCTTGCCTGGTTTTCGTCCGAAGCGCCTTAGCAACACGCACCCCTTTCCTCAGAGGTTAACTGGCAAAGAGAGGATGAAGTATGCTCCCCAACTGTCCAAGCTCAGAGCCTTTATGGCCAACGGTTTAACAGGAGTTGATCTTGCCCGTTGCTGGATATCCTGGAGTATACTGCCGCTCAGCCAACGCCCCGGTTTGATGTGTGAATATACGGGCAGTGTTGACGATCCGCTACGGCATGTAAACATCCAGCTTACTGATGAAGAAGTCACAGAAGCTGTGAAGAAAATTTTGAACGAACCGGAGCACGTCTGCGCCCGTACCGGCCTGCTTCCTTTCTGTGCTACCAACAAACCGCCAGCCGTAAGTCTACATTTTTTCTTTTCACTAGCTCTGATACTATTGTACTTGTTTTTTATTGATACCAATATCTGCCGACGCAGGGCAATGATCCATTTTGGAGTAAGAAGCTCCCACAAGAGAAGGCAGAAAGACCAACCCGGCCTAAGACAAAGGTCGTTAAGAAGTCTGCCCACAAAAGGAAGACCACCGCATCTTCTGATCCGCCCGCTGATGACGATGTGGGTAATCCGGACCTTGAGGCAGAACTTGATTCCCTCGGTTTACTTTTTATACACCTTATTGATGATGATATTTGTCAGGATGATGCCGAAGCTAGCCATGCTGACGATGCAGAGGTAATTACTCTTTCTTCTGATTCAAGCCTTCCGCCCTCACACAAAATCCGTCAGGCATACCGAAAAGTTAAATTTTCTCATCCTCTTGCTTACTTGGATCCCAACTTTCTTATGAAGACCCAACAGCATGAGGTGCACCGCACAACCCGACACAGCGGCCAGGTAGTTACCTCCGCCGGTTTACCGAACAGTCCGGTTCGGAGACGTTGTTCAGAGGTCTCTAATTTGCTTGTTAGTATTTGTCCTAAAGCGGGCTGTTTTCGTCAACCGCTTAACCCATCTGACTCCGATTATCAGGTCACCTCCCACTCATCCTCTGGCGAGTCAACTGGCACCCAGCTGCCTCCACTAAAAACCGTGCTTGGGTAAATTTGCACTTATCATAATGTTCCTGGTATTTTATCTTGCAACATAGACCGTTTTTTAACTTTGCGTATCCTTTCAGGGCTAAACCGAGGCCGAGCAAAAAAGCCCGCCCGGATAAAGCGGACGGAGAAGAAACTACTCCTGAACCGAGTGCCACCCCAAATGTTAAAGCGGCCATCCAGGAAGATGTGGCCAATGACCCGCTAGTGCATGATGAAGTTGTTACTGCTGAAGAAGGTTTTGTTAACGCCTCCGGTCCTGCTGACCAGCCTGCCAGCCCATCCGGATTGAGAAATCCACCAGTCCTGCCTATAAATCGACTGCGCCCGTGCAAATCGGTGAGTCTAAGGATGATGAAGTCATAATCACCGGCATTGGTCCTTCCGAGCCAGGGAATCCCGTCGCTTTAGCCAAGCATACTGCCAAAGAAGAATTTTCTGCCATGAGCAAAGGCAAATGGGATGTTGATCTGGCGATGTACGCTGCTCTGAACGCCCAAGACCTTCACTCTGGTTATTTGAACCGGTTATATACTAGCCGTGATTATGAGGCTGGTCTGGTAAAGATGATGAAGGAAAAACTTGAGGTAATTTCCATGTGCTTGTTCCAGTATATTGCCAACATAGCCCCCAAGGGCCGGTTCAACTTATTATAGTTGAATCGGGTCTTGACATAAAACTTCAACGCTCCAAAGTTCACTGATGTAGCCCCCAAGGGTCGGTTCAACTTAATGTAGTTGAATCGAGACTTTCAATCTTCATACAATATCATCAGAAAGAATATTGAACAAATAGCCATTAGCCCCCAAGTGCCAAGTTGAATATTTGTATTGAGCTTGGGACTTTGCAACCAGGTGACAACTGTAGATCAAATAGGCATTAGCCCCCAAGTACAAAGTGCATAACTTGTTATGTGGTTGGTACTTCATTTTCTGCATCATTTGTTGAACCGTATAACTGTCTGAATGCAGGCTGAACTAAAGGCTAAAGAAAACCAAGTCGCCGATCTTCATGAGAACTTGAAATCCCAACAAGCTGAAACCTCCAAGGCAAAGGAGGAGTTCACCAGCGCTTTAAGCACCATGGAACAGCTGAAGGAGGGTTTCAAGAAGGAACGGGCTGATTGGGCCATAAAAAAGGCCACTTTAACCAAGAAGATTGAAGACGCTGAGGCTGCCCTTAAACCGGTAACAGATGAATTGACCAGCGTGAAGCGACAAGTGCATGCAATGACTACCGCCATTTTTGGTAAATGTCCTGTGACTTCTATGATAATCTTGATCCTCTTATAATAGGCCCGGTTTTGTGAACCGCTCTATCATGTTGCAGGCACCCGCATTAGCCACTTGGGGTCGGATGTGCGAATGAAGCTGAAAGCTGCCTACACCTTAACCGAGCAGCTGTACATTGGAGCGCAGCAGATTATCTCAACTGCGTCACATAATAATCCAGCACCCTCCTTGATTCAAGATACGCTGAAGAGATTGTCAATGCTTCCTGCTCGGATTGAGGAGCTAAAAAAGTCTGCTGCTCGAACCGGAGCCATCAATGCCTTAATCCGGGCCAAAGCATGGGTGCCTGATTTTGATCCCGTTGAGGCAGCTCAAGGCTATCCCAGCTTGAAAGAAGATGGCTCAGAATTCAACGAAGAGGATCTAAGAGCGATAAACCGGGCAGTGCGCCCTCTGGCCTGCCAATTGGCAGAAGAAGCTGATTTGTCGCATTATCAAGCTCAGTATAATGATCAGAACAAATGAGTGGCTGCACCAATCCCCGAAGCGGAGAACCTGATTCCTCCAATCCGTAAGCATACTTACGCTCCTGATATTGAACCGTCTTCACTGATCCATGAGGAGGCTGTCTTTCAAGCATTAATGGGAATCGACTGGACCACTGTTGACTTCCAGCCACTGGGTAGAGATGAGGAAGCTGAAGCGGCGCAGGATGACCCACAACAGTCAAACCGGGGCGGCGAGCAGGCGTGAACCGGAAGCAGGATTAACTAGCTGCTTTATTATATTCCGCCAAGAGAACAATGATCTTATTCGAGTACCATGCTGCCTTGTAATAGGATAGATAATACTTTTGCTTCTTGAGATGCCTTCGTGCATCTGTGCTGATACTTTTATTTGGAAGATCGACATTGCCAATTTATATCTCCTGCAATCATAAAATCTTAAACTACCAGGGCGGTTGTACCGCCAGCCGGTTTATGAATCTTTATATATATACGCAAGGAGACTCGCAGATATGATCAAAATTTGTGATACGAAATACCTTCCATTATTGGGCATGAAGTAGGCGTTTAGCCAATCTTGAAACGGAGGTTTAATAACCATAAACCGTCATGGGAGAAAGCAACTCCTGTATATATAACGCCGGTTTACTGTGTAAACCGTGCTTTAAAACATTTTGTTACTCCAAAAAAGGATGTTAACAGAAAAAACCAAACCGGGTAAATAATCTCCGGTGTAAAAATTGGACCGTGTTCCGCAAATTTGGCTGCTTGAACCGGTGTAAAACGCTGTCGGTTTAAGAACGCAACCAAAACAAAACAGCAATTTTATCAAGAAAAGATATGTGAAGCAAAAGGCAATGATAGGACCGTTTGCAAAAAAGAGGCTTTACTGAGCCGATCAGATGGTGTTACCGTGGTCGGACACGACCAAGCTCCCAATAGGCGTAGTTGTGGTTCAAGTCAGCCAGGTCCCCAAATGAAACCGTGGCATTACGCCGATCAAGTGGCATGGCAATGGTTCGGATTCGACCAAGCCCCCAAGTGACTCTAAGGCCTTTAGGCCGATCAAGAGGCGTGACCGGTTCAGACTTGACCGTGTCCCCAAGTGATCTGGTGGCTTTCGCCGATCAAAAGGTGTTGCATCGGTTCGGACACGACCGAGCCCCCAAGTGATCTGGTGGCTTTCACCTATCAAAAGGTATTGCATCGGTTCAGACATGACCGAGCCCCCAGGTGATATTTTTAATTTTTGCAAGGGGTAAACCGGAGGTCGCTTTAAAACGGAACAACTCCATGTAACCACACATGATATAAACGAAACAGATACCCCGCTTTAGCTGAGGATCCGGTTTATTGTATTTATAATATATATACATTGTTATAATATGTACATAAGCAGAGCCAATGGCTCAAGTATAGTAAGGCCGAAGATGAGCTATGTTCCACGGCCTGTTGGTCTCCTCCTTTGACTTACGTGAGTCCTTATGATCTCGAATATCAATCAAATAGTATGACCCGTTGTGCAGATTTTTGCTGACCACGAAAAGTCCCTCCCAAGGCGGAGATAACTTATGCATATCGGTTTGATCTTGAATGAGTCGAAGCACCAAATCTCCTTCTTGAAAGGTTCTGGTCCTGACCCAACGACTGTGATAACGACGAAGATCTTGTTGGTAAATCGCCGAGCGGGCAGCTGCTATGTCTCGCTCTTCATCCAACCGGTCCAAAGCGTCTTGTCGAGCCGTCTCGTTGTCCACTTCAACATAAGCCGCAACACGAGGTGAATCGTGACGGATATCACTAGGGAGAACCGCCTCTGCTCCATAAACCATGAAGAACGGCGTGTATCCTGTCGATCTGTTGGGTGTAGTATTAATACTCCATAACACAGATGGTAACTCTTCAACCCAACAACCCGGCGTCCTCTGCAAAGGAACCATAAGCCGGGGCTTGATGCCTCTCAAGATCTCCTGATTAGCTCTTTCTGCTTGACCATTGGACTGTGGGTGCGCCACTGATGACACGTCAAGGCGGATGTGCTCTCGTTCGCAGAACTCTTTCATGGCACCTTTGGACAAATTAGTACCGTTGTCTGTGATGATACTGTGTGTAAAACCAAACCGGAAAATCACCTTTTTGATGAGCTGAACCGCGGTGGCTGCATCACACTTGCTAACTGGTACTGCCTCCTCCCACTTTGTAAATTTATCAACCGCCACCAGGAGGTGGGTCTTCTTGTCCTTGGACCTTTTGAAAGGCCCAACCATATCCAGCCCCCAGGTTGCAAACGACCAAGTGATTGGAATCATCCTCAATTCTTGAGCCGGAACATGAGCACGTCTTGAAAATTTTTGGCAACCATCACATCGTCGGACCAGATCTTCCGCATCAGCTTGGGCAGTTAACCAATAGAAACCGTGGCGGAACGCTTTAGCCACCAGAGATTTTGAACCGGTGTGGTGACCACAATCCCCTTCATGGATCTCACGCAAAATTTCACAGCCTTCCTCAGGAGACACACAACGTTGAAATGCTCCTGATACACTGCAATGATGCAACTCGCCATTGACGATTGTCATGGACTTGGACCGCCGTATTATTTGTCTGGCCAGAGTCTCATCCTCTGGTAACTCGCCCCGGTTCATGTATGCCAGGTAGGGAAGTGTCCAATCCGGAATGACGTGGAGTGCTGCCACCAACTGAGCCTCCGGATCAGGAACAACCAAATCTGCTTCCCCAGGTAGTTGAACCGATGGGTTGTGCAGTATATCGAGAAAAACATTGGGCGGAACCAGTTTACGTTGTGAGCCTAGCCGGCTCAAAGTGTCCGCCGCTTCGTTCTTCCGACGGTCCACGTGGTCCACCTGATAACCCTTGAAGTGACCTGCAACAGTATCGACCTCACGACGATATGCAGCCATGAGTGGGTCTTTAGAATCCCAAGTACCAGACACCTGTTGAGCCACCAGGTCCGAGTCACCGAAGCACTTAACCCGACTTAAGTTCATCTCTTTAGCCATCCGGAGACCATGGAGCAAGGCTTCGTACTCAGCTGCATTGTTAGTACAAGGGAACATTAAGCGGAGAACATAACAAAACTTGTCACCTCGTGGGGAAGTTAATACGACTCCAGCCCCCGAGCCCTCCAATTGCCGTGATCCGTCAAAATGGATGGTCCAATATGTGTGATCCGGCTTCTCTTCAGGGGCCTGCAGCTCCATCCAGTCATTGATGAAATCGACAAGTGCTTGGGATTTCACCGCCGTCCGAGGCACGTATTTCAAACCGTGCGGCCCAAGCTCTATAGCCCACTTGGCAATCCGGCCCGTTGCTTCCCGGTTCTGGATGATATCACCCAAGGGGGCAGAGCTGACCACTGTGATGGAATGCCCTTAGAAATACTGCTTCAGCTTCCGGCTTGCCATAAAAACTCCATACACCAGCTTCTGCCAATGTGGATACCTTTGTTTGGATTCAATAAGCACCTCGCTGATATAATAAACCGGACGCTGAATCGGGTACTCTTTGCCCGCCTCCTTCCGCTCCACCACAATAGCTACACTGACCGCGCGAGCATTGGCAGCAACATACAACAACAACGGTTCCTTGTCAATGGGAGCGGCGAGCACGGGCGGATTGGCCAATTGCCGCTTTAAGTCCTCCAATGCCTGATCAGCGGCAGAACTCCAGACGAACTGATCCGTCTTCTTCAACATCTGATACAACGGGATCGCTTTCTCACCAAGGCGGCTGACAAACCGGCTCAACACGGCAATCCGGCCGGCCAAACATTGAACATCATTAATACACTTCGGTTTAGCCAGAGAAGTGATAGCCGTGATCTTCTCCGGATTAGCCTCAATTCCCCTGTTGGACACCAGAAAACCCAATAACTTGCCAGCCGGTACACCAAAAACACATTTGGCCGGATTGAGCATCATGTTGTACGTCCTTAGGTTATCAAAGGTTTCCTTCAAATCATCGACCAAAGTCTCCTTCTTCCTTGACTTAACCACAATATCATCCACATAAGCATGCACATTACGGCCAATCTGTTTGTGGAGACAATTTTGCACACATCGTTGATAAGTTGCCTGGGCACTTTTGAGCCCAAAAGGCATAGATACGTAGCAGAAGGCTCCAAAGGGAGTTATGAACGCTGTCTTCTCCTGGTCCTTAACTGCCATTTTAATCTGATGATAGCCGGAATACGCATCCAGGAAACATAAACGCTCGCAACCTGCCGTAGCATCAATAATCTGATCAATACGGGGGAGGGCAAAAGGATCCACAAGACAAGCCTTATTAAGGTCAGTATAATCCACACACATGCGCCAGGTGCCGTTTTTCTTAAGGACCAGCACCGGATTAGCAAGCCACTCAGGGTGGAAAACTTCAACAATGAAGCCAGCTGCTAAGAGCCTGGCCACCTCTTCTCCAATAGCTTTTCGCCTTTCTTCATTGAACCGGCGGAGGAACTGTTTCACCGGTTTGTATTTAGGATCCATATTAAGAGTGTGCTCAGCGAGTTGCCTCGGTACACCTGGCATGTCAGAAGGCTTCCATGCAAAGATGTCCCGATTCTCACGGATGAACTCGATGAGCGCGCTTTCCTATTTTGGATCTAGATTGGCACTGATGCTGAACTGCTTGGACGAATTGCCAGGTACGAAGTCAACAAGCTTAGTCTCAGCGGCTGATGTAAACTTCAGGGTCGGATCATGCTCCGTAGTTGGCTTCTTTAAAGGAGTCATATCCGTCAGATCAACATTGTCCTTATAATACTTGAGTTCCTCGGTGGCACAAACCGATTCTGCATAAGCCACATCTCCTTCTTCACATTCCAAAGCAACCTTGCGGCTTCCATGAACCGTGATGGTCCCCTTATGACCTGGCATCTTGAGCTGCAGATACACATAGTAGGGCCGTGCCATGAATTTGGCATAGGCCGGTCGACCGAACAGGGCGTGATACGGGCTTTGGATTTTCACCACCTCGAACGTCAGTGTCTCTGATCGGGAATCGTGATCATCTCCAAAGGCCACTTCCAACGCTATCTTCCCAACGGGGTATGCTGACCTGCCAGGTACCACACCATGAAAAACCGTATTCGAAGGTCGGAGATCTTTATCTATTAGCCCCATTCGACGGAAAGTCTCATAGTATAAGATGTTAATGCTGCTACCCCCATCCATAAGTACTTTGGTGAACTTATAACTTCCCACCTGAGGCGCCACCACTAAAGCCAACTGACCCGGATTGTCAACCCGGGGAGGGTGATCCTCTCTACTCCATATGATTGGCTGCTCTGACCAGCGCAGATACCGGGGCACGGCCGGTTCAAGAGAATTAACTGCCCGCTTCTGAACCTTCCGGTCCCGCTTGTCCAAGCTAGTGGTGAATACATGATATTGCCCACTATTTAGTTGCTTTGGATTGCTCTGGTAACCTGACTGCTGCTGTTGCTGATTGTAACCACCCTGGTTATTCTGATTATGCTGATCGTTATGTCCGCCCGGATTACCGTTAAATCCTGAACCGGAATTTCCTCCACCGTGACCCAGCCCAGATCCAGAACCACCACCAGAACTGGGGTCATACCGGAAAGCATTGGAGCTCTTGAACTCTTGCATAATGTAACAATCCTTCCAAAGGTGGTTTGCTGGTGCCTCCCTTGTCCCATGCTTTGGACAGGGCTGGTTCAACAGATAATTTAAGCGTTCCGGATTAGGACTAGGCGCACCGCTGCGGTTTATGCCCTTACGTCGCTGGCCCCTGTCTTGCACATTAGTATTAGCCACAAAATCCATGTTGCCATCCGCTTTACGCTTTCCTCCACCACCGTTTCCTGCCGAGTGATGCTGCTGACCTTTGGAGTTGTTGTTCTTCCTTCCCTTCCCTGTCTTTTCATCGTCAGACTCGGGATCCTTGGTACTATCAGAATCAGCGTACTTTACCAAAGCGGCCATGAGAGTTCCCATGTCAGTACAATGGTGCTTCATCCGTCCTAACTTCAGCTTCAAGGGTCCAAACCGGCAATTGCCTTCCAAGGTTATAACTGCGGTGTCCGCATTGATGCGGTCTGATGAATGCAGAACTCGTGAGACCCTACGCACCCAATGAGTCGTTGATTCTCCTTCCTCTTGGACACAGGCAGCCAAATCCACTATCGACATGGGCTGCTTACACGTGTCTTTGAAATTATTGATGAACCGGGCTCGCAACTGGGCCCATGAACCGATAGAATTGGGCGGCAGGCTCTTTAACCAAGTACGGGCTGTCCCTTCAAGCATCATGGTGAAATATTTTGCACATGCCGCCTCATCCACATCAAGCATCTCCATGGCCATCTCATAACTCTCCACCCATGTCTCCGGGGGTTGATCCACCGTATAGTTCGGCACCTTGTGCGGGCCCTTAAAATCCTTAGGCAGGCGCACATTGCGTAAAGCGGGGACAAGGCAAGGCACTCCCAAAGCGCTAGAAGTGAGTCCCGGTTCAACCGAAGTGGTGGGACGAACCGGCGTAAGCTGACGAGTCTGATGCTGTGCTGCTAACTCGGCTTCCCTGCGCGCTCGGGCCCGGTCTACCACCTCCTGGGCATCGGGAGCCGGATTGTTGCCACGGGGCACTCCACGCCGTGCATTACTTGACTCACCTGGCTCCTCCACATGTCTGCTATAACTCCGGCTTGGACGTGGGGTAGAATGAATCCGCTCACGGCTGTACGAATACGCTTCCTGTTGGACCAACGCCGTCCTGAGGAGCTCCTTGACCCGGCGTGTCTCTATCGCCTGCAACGAATCCCCTTCGACCGGAATAGCCTCCAACCGTGCCACCGCTGCAACAAGGTTATCTAGCGGATTGGAATAGTGATCCGGAGGTGTGGGCACAACCTGCGGTACTCCAGTGTTATGATGGGGTAGATCTATTACACGGGGCTGAACCGGCGCACCCGTCCCGGGCGCCTCCGCCCGGTTTACCACTGGCTGATTACTGATCCCTGCTCCAGGGGTGTTGAAAAGGTCCCTTCCTTCAAAAACTGAGGGCAAACGAGATCGGTACTTCCTCCTTCCTGTGAGGCGTTCTGGTCCAGCATGAGTTTATAGGCTTGCGCGTCCAAAGCGGCCCGCTCCGCAGTCATCCTGACCTCTTCAGCTGCTAGATCCGCTTTGGCCTGGGTAATCTGCCCTCTCACCTTTGCAATCTCTGCGTTATGAGCATCCTGATCCGCCAGATTAGCCTCCGCCATGAGTGCAGCCAATGCGTCGAATAGATCGGATAACACTTGAGCCGCGGGCGCACAGAGCCTCCTGCTCCGGCAGCCGTTGCCGCTGCTGAACCGGAAATCATTGCCGCGGCAGTCGATGAGTGAGGTGCTGCTTGTGTACCGGCCATGAATTTTCCAACCCGGTTGGGCAGATCGGAGGGGTCCGGAATATTGTCGCCATCGGAACAGCCCCCAATCCGGCCATCTTGTAGCTGATACAACGACTCAGTTTCTCCGGTCGATGACTCGTCGCCAGAGTAAACGACGGTTTCATCACCAGATCCTGATCCGTCCTCATAGCTTCCTCCATGGATGAGTCCCACGAAGGCACGTTTCACGGCCAGTTTAGCCCGGGCAGGTCACGCACGCTGAGCTGTCTCGACGAGGTCGGTGCAGGTGTCCAGCTCAGGGCCCGGTTCACCGATCTTGCCGATGAAGACGTGTATGCCACCAAAGGGGACCCGGTACCCGTACTCAATTGAGCCGGCCTCGGGGCCCCAGCCTGCGTCGTCAATGTAGATCTTGCCGCGATGACTCTTGGTCATCCGGCCCATGGCGTATCCCTCGAGTCCTTCAAAGCGGCCCTCCAGGAACTTGAAACCATCGTGCGATAGCCCCACGGTGGGCGCCAACTATCGTGGGTTTGTCACGGCAGATGTCCTAGCGAAAGGACTTAGTCGTGGAGCCATCGCAACGGGTTGACTCGGAGGGGTTAAAGCGGACACAGGGACACAGAGGGTTTATACTAGTTCGGCCCCTTCGATGAAGGTAAAAGCCTACATCTAGTTTGTGATGGAATTGATGGGGTTTCGATGACTAGGGAGCAAACAAGCTTCACCGAGGTCTCGAGTTGTGGTTGTCTGTCCTTGAACCATTATCGGGTCGTCCCCTTATATACATGGGTGACGCCCGTCGGTTCACAGAGTCCCAATCTCCGGTTCATACTCGTATCCGGGTTGGTCTCTTCCTATTCCAAACTTACAATACAAGTTCATATACACATCGGTTTACGGCTACACGTGCTGAACCGACTATGGCCTTGGGCCTTTATCTAGCTTCTGGGCTTTAACACCTTTGGACTACTGATGAAGTTAACCCGGCCCAGGTAGGCCGGTTTACGCCCAGTAGTAATATCCCCAACACAACTATAATAGCAAAGCTCGCGATACATCAAGATCGAATCACCTAAGAACACGAGAGAGAGAGAGAGAGAGAGAGAGAGAGAGAGAGATCAAACACATAGCTACTGGTACATACCCTCAGCCCTGAGGGTGAACTACTCCCTCCTCATCATGGAGAGTGCCGGGATGATGAAGATGGCCACCGTGCGGGTTCCCCCCTCTGGCAGGGTGTCGGAACAGGATCCCGATTGGGTTTTTGGTGGCTACAGAGGCTTGCGGCGGCGGAACTTGCCGGATTTCGGGTTCCGGCAGACCCTTAAGGTTCGAGCTCTGGGGTGCGCGCGGAGATTATGCCCTCTACCTCTCCGTCTCGCAAGGATCTAAACTACCAAAAGAACAACACAAAAGACACAGAGTTTATACTGGTTCGGGCCACCATTGTGGTGTAATACCCTACTCCAGTGTGGTGTGGTGGATTGCCTCTTGGGCTGGTGATGATGAACAGTACAAGGGAGAACAGCCTCGCGAGGGCGTGTTCTAGCTGGGACGATGAACTGCTAGGGGAGTTCAGCCGCCCTTCTCTCTCTCTCTCTCTCTCTCTCTCTCTCCCTCCTTGCTCGGATTCTGGATACCCGATGCCTGATGCGATTGCTAGATCGCCCGTCTCCTCTACCCTGGGGGCAGCTAGTCCTATTTATAGGCAAGGGCCCTGGGCCTCTTCCCAAATATTGAGCGGGAAGGGCGCCAACAATTGGCCAATTCGAAGGGGAACACCCAGTACACTTATCCTGACTAAAGTTGGTCCTCGCCTGCCAAAGGCCCTGTGGTGACGCCGTTCTAGGCTCCACGATGACCTCCTTCCCACCGTTGGACTGGTCTTGGTCTCGTTGCACCGAAATGGACGCCTTTGCTTGATCCTCTCGCCTGCGCTTGCCCCCTTTGCACCAAAGAGGAAAGGGAGGACACTGCGCGGGCTGGCGCCCGCCTGGCACCCTTGGTCGTAATGGCTTGCGTCATGGGCACCTCATGAGGTACCCTACCTTGATCTCTCCGCCTCCTCGTGAGCCAGCCTGACGAGGCCGCGCCTGAGGAAGCACCGTGCTGTCTGCCCCGCGAGGCTTGGCCCCTCGCGAGGGTCTTGGGTCTTGTGTTGATGAAGACGGGCCATGCTGGGCCTCCCTTGAGCCACGCCGCAGGCCGCAAGCAGGCAAGTCTGGGGACCCCCGTTCCCAGAACGCCGACAGTAGCCCCCGGGCCCAAGGCGCGCATGGACTTGGCCGTGTCGAGAAGTGAAAGGGCAAGGGCGAAGCGCCGCGGGCCCTAACAGCCTGCGGCCTTGGGCGCCGCGTGGTGTTTGATTGGACGTGGGCGTCTCCGCTTCCCCACGACGCCTCGATGATCGAGCGGATTGGACAAGTCCCTGCATGCAAATCGTGTCATGATTACCTGTGATCGTGGAGGCCGACGGTTGGCCTCCGCCGGCTATAAGTACGGCACCGCACGTGCCCTTCTAGTCCGTCTCTCCTCGCTTTCTCCTTCGCCTTGATTCTTGCTCCTTCTTGACGTGATGGCCCCGATTCGCCGGTTTTCTGCAGCGGAGAAGGGAAAGGCTCTCCAAGAAGGACCAGACCCGCTTCCGCCGAAGAAGCGACCTGCCCTTCGCAGCCAAGACAAAGGAGACCGCCAGGTGGTGTCAAGGCCTTGGTACGAGCGGCCTTTGCCGGGGTTTCTGCTTCCCTTGTTTGCCCACGTCAGGGCCTCGGAGGGGGCAATGTCGATCCCCGCGGCCGGCGCCATCGCCGCCGGGTCACGAAGGTGTGGGTTGTTCCACCTGGAGTCCACGCCGAAGGCTCCTCCCGCGAGCTCGTGCTCCACGCCGCCATGCCTCCGCGAACTTGGATTCGCTTTCCTCCCTTCTTCGCCTCCATCTTCCCACAGGGAAGACCCCTGGAGTTATGGCTGCAGCACGCCGACTGCAGCACCCCCGCGACCGTGGCAGAGGTGGCGATCCTTGCCTCGGGTGAGGTCTTCATGACTCGTGGCTAGGGCGAGATCGCTCAGGGTTGCAGAGCAAGGGGCGCCCTCATGATCCACCTGGAGTACGATGGCGCTTCGGTGATGTTCTTCAAGGTCTTCGACGCAAACGGGCGCCGGCTGGAGTGCTGCCCCAGGAGAGGTGGCCTGGACCCTGCCATGGTGAGAGCTGGGCCCGCCGACCGCTCCCTGGGCAGATCCACAAGCGACGGAAGCACTGGAGGATCTAGCGATCTGAGCGAGATCTTCGCGACCCCGGAGACGGGCGACGACAGCTACGAGCCCGCGAGCCAGTGCCGCTCCCGGAGCAGGGCCGGCTCGCTCGGCCGCCGCCGACTCTGATCTGAATGGGGTTGGCGCCGGTGCCTGGCGGCCCACTATTGATGATGGCATCGTTTGCAGGGGCGCGTGTAGATAGCATCCCTTAGGATCCGTTTCCTGCAAGGAATCATACTGCGCCCAATGGGGGCTTGTAAGGTGTCCGTGATCCTTCTTGTTAATATGCGACTTTTGCTATGGAACTGTGTGAGTCGTTAATTCCGTCGTAGCTTAGTCTTCCCTTTCGAACCTCGCGAGGGCTTGGTGCTCTGCATCGACAGGTCCCAGTCCCAAGGCGGCATCAGCCGTCGCTGGTATGCCAGGTCGCGATGCCGTGGTCAAGGCCAGGAGGTGAGTGACCCGGGGTCCGGTAAGAGCCCCTGAGTCGCGATGCTCAGGAGGTCCCCTTTGGTGCCCAAGCATCCGTCGCTCGGTGAGGAAAGGAGGGTGACGTCGCTAGTACGGAATTATGTTAGGTGCGGGGGTGATGCTACGGTAGCCGGTGTTTTCAGGCGGTGACTTATCTCGTTAATCAGGGGTTACTCTCGGTGTATCGCCGGGTCTGCGCGACAGCTGGAGCGGAGTCGCTTGACGAGGTCCCTGCGTGCCCCTTCCCCCTCGCCTTTGCTCCCCTTTGTGCTCTACGTCCTCGGGTCCCGGCCCTCGAGCTGGTCTCAGCCGTCGCTGGTATGCCAGGTCGCGATGCCGTGGACAAGGCTAGAGGGTGAGGGCTGGAGAGCTAGTAAGAGCCCTGAGTCGCGATGCTCAGGCGCTCCCCCTTTAACGTGCAAGCGGTTCGCACGGACGTGGATGAAGGGAGCTCCGCGAGGGCCTCGGCTTGCGCAATTCCCTCAGGGGATCCTGCAAGCTCACCACAGAAGGAGAAAAAGGGTTGCCACGATGGCTATTAGTCGTCCGTTAGTCGTTCTAGTTGGCGCATGTGAGGTGTACTTGGGCACCCATGAGCCAGCACGGGACTCACGAGGCCCTACCTCTAGGCGGGTTGCGCCTGGCACTGGGCCGTATCTTGGGATGTGTTCCTGCAGATTGGGTTAGATGCCGGCACTCTACGTCCTCGGGTCCCGGCCCTCAAGCTTGTCTCAGCCGTCGCTGGTATGCCAGGTCGCGATGCCGTGGACAAGGCCAGAGGGTGAGGGCTGGAGAGCCAGTAAGAGTCCTGAGTCGCGATGCTCAGGTACCCCCCCTTTAACGTGCAAGTGGTCGACATTGGGGAGAAGAGGTGCCGTGAACAAGCGTCAAGTAATCAAGCATGATAGGCGAATGCACAGTTGGAATAAACGCAGGGAAGATACACGCCACTGGGCCTGGCCCGAGTGGCCTGGGGATGATGCAGCCCGAGGGGCGCCCCCAACAAAGCAAGCTAATGATCGAAAACTAAAAAGGGATACATGCCGCAGGGACGGACCCACGCGGCCTGGGAATGAAGCAGCCCTGGGGGGCGTTCCCAGCCGGAAATGGAGCTTGAAAGATGTCACCTGGGGTTGTCGCGGACGAAGTGGTGTTGGTGTAGCAGACTCGGTGGGCTGCGGGAGCCGATCCTCACGAGCCCCCAGACCCAGGGGCCTAAGGAGGCTCCGGAGGCGCTGGTGGCTCCTCGCGAATCATCTCCATCTCCACCAGGACTGCGGAACGCCTGTCTTCCTGAGTCTCCATGATGCCCCTCATGAGGCACTGGTACGCAGCAGCCACGCTCGGCAAGCCGTAAGGCATGCGAACATAGCTATGGGGCGGACCTCCACAACGCCCCACTTGTGAGGGCCAGAGGCGCTCCATTGTGGCGACTTGATTGAGCCCTGGTACGTCGATGCAGATGCGCAGCCCACCATCCTCGCCTAGATGGGGGGCCACAACTGGTAGACGGCGGCAACCTCTCATGATTCTTGACTCTTGTAGTTCTTGAACGGCCTAGTTAACGAACTCCTGCTGGTCTGACTCTCCTTGCCTTGCTCCTCCTTGAGGGAAACGTGCTTCGAAGCACGCCTCCACGTGGTGCCCAAGCGCCTCCCTCGTGACCCTGGCCAGGTCGGTGGCCCTCCAGGTGAGAGCCCCCGAGCCCTGCCTGAGGAGGGCACCGGGCGCGCTTTCCTATGCGATGGATGAAGGATCCCCTTGGGCGGACACGGGCCCTGAGGGGCCTGCCTCCTGAGGGGCTGAGCCTGATGATGTCTTCTTCTTCTTGGGGGTGATCTCGGGAAGCCTCCTGCTTCCGTGATCTGGGTCTTCTAGTGATGCGTCCTGAAAGGCTCGCTCCAGGGAACACACTGCATCATTTTCTTCACACGGCACCGTGATGACTCCGCCACTTCCTGGCATCTTGAGGACGTTGTAGCCATGATGAGTTACGACCATGAACTTGGCCAGCGCCGGGTACCCGAGGATGGCGTTGTACGGCAGGCGGATGTGAGCGACGTCGAAGTCGATGAGCTCGGTGCGGTAGTTGCTGCGGGCCCCGAAGGTGACAGGGAGGCAGACCTGCCCGATCGAGATCGTGGAACCGTCGGTGACTCCGGAGAAAGGCTTGGTTGGCTGAAGCTGGTCATAGGGCACTTGGAGATTGTTGAATGTTTCCACGGAAAGGACGTTGAGCCCTGCTCCACCGTCGATGAGGGTCCTGGTGACCAGTACATTGCTGATGACTGGAGAGCAAAGCATCGGGAGGACCCCGGCCGTGGCCGCGCACTTGAGCTGATCCGCTGAGCTGAACGTGATGGTGCACGCCGACCACCTAAGAGGGTGCGTTGCTTCGAGCCTGGGGAGGACTGCATTCACTTCGCGTGCAAACTACTTGAAGATGCGTTGGGAGGCTGGGGCTTGAGCTCCGCCCAGGATGCAGGCGATTGCGCGCGGCTCCTGGAAGCCCCCAGCCCCCTCGTCTTGGTGGCGGTCCTCATTCCTCCTTGGCTGAGGCGGCAGCGGTGGAAGGCCTGCGTTGCCCTGCAGGCGATCCTCACGAGGCTGATCCCTCCAATCCCCCTCGCGAGGCAGGTCCCGCCAGCGGTCCTCGCGAGGTTGATCACGCCACCCTTGGCGCGGGGCGCGATCTTCCCAGCGTCCTGGGTTTATTCCTCCTCCTCGGCCGTAGCCCCGGTCAGCACGGTCAGGGCATCGGCCGATCCTTCCTTCTCGCACGGAGCGGAGCTCTTGGGTGGTGTTGTGGGTGTGGAGGTCGTGGTACACGCAGTATCGGCTGCCCCTGGAGGATTCAGGCAGATCCTTGCCTCGCTTGGTATCAGGCTCTGCTGCAAGCACGGCAGCCCCCTTGCGCTTCACATCCTTGGCCTTGGGTTTCTTCTCTTCTGGGTCCGTGGCGGGCAGCTCGAGGAGGGAGAGACGACCCTCCTCAGCCCTGGCGCACTTGGTCGCCAAGTTGAACAGCTCCAGGGAGGTGCACAGGTCTTCATGCATCGCCAGCTCCTCCTTCATCTTGACGTCGCGTACACCGTCAGAGAAGGCTGAGATGATGGCTTCCTCGGACACTTTGGGGATCTTGAGACGCGCGCTGTTGAAGCGCTGGATGTACTTTTGCAGGGTCTCTCCAGGTTGTTGCTTGATGCGGCGCATGTCGCTCACGACGGGCGGCCGGTCGCGAGTACCTTGGAAGTTGGCGATGAAGCGGGTGCGCATCTGGTCCCAGGAAGAGATCGTGCCTGGGGCCAGGTTCAGGAGCCAGGTACGAGCCCCTTCCTTGAGCGCCATGGGGAACCAATTCGCCATGACCTTTTCGTCCCCGCTGGCAGCTTCGATGCCCAGCTCATAGAGCTGGAGGAACTCGGCGGGGTCAGTCGTGCCGTCGTAGCGAGGAGGCAGGTCTGGCTTGAACTTGCCCGGCCACGCAACGCTGCGCATCTCGGTGGTGTAGGCGCGGCAGCCGGCCGTGGCCACGGGAGGCTTCGGTCGAGGGGGAGCTTGGCTTTGAGGGTCCCCATGCGCTGTAGCCGGAAGCAGCGCGGGGTCTTGATGTGCCGGAGCTGGAGCAGGGTCGCGGCGAGCCGGAGCAGGAAGCGCTCGGGCAGCCTCTTGCGGTCGAGGAACTTCTTGACAGCTCCGTTCTTGCTGGGCTGGCGCCTGACGGAGCAGGTTCCGCCCGGGGGCCATGCGCCTTGGAGCCATGGTGTCTTCTTGGAGGGGAGGCGGCTGGTACGCCCCCGAAGCTTCATGGCCTGCGCGGGGCGGGGTGCGGCGCTGCGGAGCGGACGGTGTAGGAGAGCCCCCTGCGGCGCGGACGAGCTCAGCGATGCGGTCGAGCCACTCTTCGTAGACGTCGTCGACGGGACGGTAGCGCAGGAGCTCGTTTGCCGCGATGAGTGCAGCTCGAGCCTCCAAGGGCGCGCGGAGCGCGTGGGACGAAGAGCCAGCTGGCGTGAGCGACAGAGCAGCTGTGCGGCCGTCTCGCCGCACGGACGGGTGCTGAGACGACGCTTGCTGCTCGTTCCCCGCCGGGCCGGTGGCGGCGTTGACGGCGGGCGACGGGGAACGACAAGGACGCCCATTGACGGGGGCCGTCTGGGCGACGCGGGAAGCGATGGCGGCCTGGCGCTCGGCGCGGGCCCGACGAGCTTCAGACATGGACGCGACGGTCGGCGGAGAACGAAGCGGTGGAAGACAAATTCTGGCACACCCCTACCTGGCGCGCCAAATGGCGGATTTCGGGTTCCGGCAGACCCTTAAGGTTTGAACTCTGGGGTGCGCGCGGAGATTATGCCCTCTACCTCTCCGTCTCGCAAGGATCTAAACTACCAAAAGAACAACACAAAAGACACAGAGTTTATACTGGTTCGGGCCACCATTGTGGTGTAATACCCTACTCCAGTGTGGTGTGGTGGATTGCCTCTTGGGCTGGTGATGATGAATAGTACAAGGGAGAACAGCCTCGCGAGGGCGTGTTCTAGCTGGGACGATGAACTGATAGGGGAGTTCGCCGTCCTTCTCTCTCTCTCTCTCTCTCTCCTTGCTCGGATTCTGGATACCCGATGCCTGATGCGATTGCTAGATCGCCCATCTCCTCTACCCTGTGGGCGGCTAGTCCTATTTATAGGCAAGGGCCCTGGGCCTCTTCCCAAATATTGAGCGGGAAGGGCGCCAACAATTGGCCAATTCTAAGGGGAACACCCAGTACACTTATCCTGACTAAAATTGGTCCTCGCCTGCCAAAGGCCCTGTGGTGACGCCGTTCTGGGCTCCACGATGACCTCCTTCCCACTGTTGGACTAGTCTTGGTCTCGTTGCACCGAAATGGACGCCTTTGCTTGATCCTCTCGCCTGCGCTTGCCCCCTTTGCACCAAAGAGGAAAGGGAGGACACTGCGCGGGCTGGCGCCCGCCTGGCACCCTTGGTCGTCATGGCTTGCGTCATGGGCACCTCGTGAGGTACCCTGCCTTGATCTCTCCGCCTCCTCGTGAGCCAGCCTGACGAGGCCGCGCCCGAGGAAGCACCGTGTCGTCCGCCCCGCGAGGCTTGGCCCCTCGCGAGGGTCTTGGGTCTTGTGTTGATGAAGACGGGCCGTGCTGGGCCTCCCTTGAGCCACGCCGCAGGCCGCAGGCAGGCAAGTCTGGGGACCCATGTTCCCAGAACGCCGACAGAACTCCCGATCTAATCTCTGTTTTGGAAGTTTTAGGGTACGTAGGTATATATGGGTGCAGGAAGTACGTCGGTGGAGCTTCGGGGGCCCCATGAGGTAGGGGCGTGCCCTAGGGGGTGGGCGTGCCCCCACCCTCGTGAGCACCTCCCTTGTCTCCTGACGTGGGGTCCAAGTCCATCCGGTAGCTTTCCTTCCAAAAATAACTTCTCCAGTTGATTTTGTTCCATTTTGACTCCGTTTGATATTCCTTTTCTTCGAAACACTGAAATAGGCAAAAAAACAGCAAATCTGGGCTGGGCCTCCGGTTAATAGGTTAGTCCCAAACATAATATAAAAGTGGATAATAAAGCCCAATATTGCCCAAAACAGTAGATAATATAGCATGGAGCAATCAAACATTATAGATACGTTGGAGACATACCAGAGAGCGTCTACGAGCTGCTGGTGATCCGGCGCATCCAACGGTGCAAACGGGGCAAGCTGGGGTGGCCGGAAAAGTGACTGGCGACGAGGTTCAGCGGTGGCAGCAGCTCGGGCATTCTCGGTGTGGCGCTACAGAGCTTGGGAGGAGGCGCTGCGGGTGGCTACAGGCTCATGAGAACGGGATGAGCACGATGGTGTGCTCGGACACAAGCTGCAGTGGCTGTGGCCATGGAGGCGACTTGGCCGGCGGAGCCGAGCTCGCGGCTCCGGTGGAATCGGTGGCTACATGGTGCAAATAACGTGGGGAGGAGAGGGGTTGGTGGCAGGAGCTCATAGAGGTTTGAACAGGGCGGACGACGAACTCGGGGAGGTGTCAGGGAGGGCACACGGTCGCCGGTGATCTCGGCGGCCGAAGCTTGAAGAATAGGTCGGGGAAGCCGCTGCAGGGCAAGTACGCTCGTGTGGCTTGGTCGAGACGGTGTAGAGGTTGACGGTGGAGCTTCTCGGCGTGTCGGAGAGGCGTGTGGAGGCCGGTGGTCGTGGTGGTGCTCGTCGTCGGCGACAGGTGTGTTCGGCGGTGTCGCACGGAGAGCAGAGGAGGGGAAGGGGTACAGGGGAGAGAGGGGAGAGGTGCAGGGGGTGCTGGGCGTCTTCGTGGCGCTCGAATGGGTTCGGGGAAGGAGGAAGCAGGCAGGGAGTTGTCCACGGCGATCGCGCGCGCGTCGACACGCCTCTGCCTACTGGCAGAGGTTGAAGACAGCCGCTTCGCCTGATGGGCCGGGCCACCAGCTAGAGTTGGGCTAGGTAGGCCCAGGTAAGTGGCCTAGTGGCCATCCCTCTTTTATTTCTTTTCTGTTTTTCTTTTTTGTCATTTGTTTTCATTTAGTTTTAGGAACTAAATCATTTTATTTTCTTCTAATAACTTTTGTATGGACTAATTGGATTATTCCAAAGCCCTTCACCAAAGATCGGAATTATTGGACATATCTTAATTATTTAACAAATATATATCCAATGCAGATAGTTATTGATTTAATTCAAAGGCCCAAAATAAATATCTTTGAGATTCCGAAAATATTGTTTTGAGTTTTACCTCTTGCCAATATTTTCAGAGACTAAGAGGAACATTTTCTTGGACTTCTTCGAAGAGATTTTAATGTTGATTATTTCTGAAATGATTTCTGAGGCTTTCCACTTTCCCCAATCCAACTTCCATAAATTTAAGTACAATGCATGAAGATTGATGCAAGGACAAGTACTGACTAGCAAGGGATGTGACATCACGCAATACATGAGTGTGAGCCATGTACATAGCACTATAGGTGGAATAGAATGGTGGTTGTGGAGAAGACAAAAAGGAGAAGATAGTCTCACATCAACTAGGCGTATCAATGGGCTATGGAGATTCCCATCAATAGATATCAATGTGAGTGAGTAGGGATTGCCATGCAACGCATGCACTAGAGCTATAAGTGTATGGAAGCTCAAAAATAAACTAAGTGGGTGTGCATCCAACTCGCTTGCTCACGAAGACCTTTTTTTTAGAAAAGGAGGAGGACCCCCAGCCTCTGCATCTGGGCGATGCATACGGCCACTTTATTAATTATGCTCACGAAGACCTAGGGCACTTTGAGGAAGCCCATCATTGGAATATACAAGCCAAGTTCTATAATTAAAGATTCCCACTAGTATATGAAAGTGACAACATATGAGACTCTCTATCATGAAGATCATGGGTGCTACTTTAAAGCACAAGTGTGGAAAAAAAGGATAGTAGCATTGCCCCTTCTCTCTTTTTTCTCTCATTTTTTTATTTGGGCCTTTCTCCCTTTTTTATGGCCTCTTTTTTCTCTTATTTTTTAATTTTTTGTCCGGAGTCTCATGCCGACTTGTGAGGGAAACATAGTCTCCATCATCCTTTCCTCACTGGGACAATGCTCTAATAAGGAAGATAATCACACTTTTATTTACTTACAACTCAAGAATTACAACTCAATACTTAGAAAAAATATGACTCTATGTGAATGCCTCCGGTGGTGTACCAGGATGTGCAATGATTCAATAGTGACATGTATGAAAAATTTATGAAGGTGGCTTTGCCACAAATACGATGTCAACTACATGACCATGCAAAGCAATATGGCAATGATGAAGCATCTCATAATAAACGGAATGGTGGAAAGTTGCATGGCAATATATCTCGGAATGACTATGGGAATGCCATAATAGGTAGGTATGGTAGCTGTTTTGAGGAAGGTAAATGGTGGGTTTATGGTACCAACAAAAGTTGCGCGGTACTAGAGAGGCTAGCAACGGTGGAAGGGTGAGAGTGCGTATAATCTATGAACTCAACATTAGTCATAAAGAACTCACACACTTATTGCAAAAATCTATTAGTTATCGAAACGAAGTACTATGCGCATGCTCCTAGGGGGATAGATTGGTAGGAAAATACCATCGCTCGTCCTCGACCGCCACTCATAAGTAAGACAATCAAAAAATAAATCATGCTCCGACTTCATCACATAACAGTTCACCATACGTGCATGCTATGGGAATCACGAAATTTAACACAAGTATCTCTCAAATTCACAACTACTCAACGAGCATGACTCTAATATCACCATCTTCATATGTCAAAACAATCATAAGGAATCAAACTTCTCATAGTATTCAATGCACTTTGTATGAAAGTTTTTATTATACCCATCTTAGATGTCCATCATATTAGGACTAATTTTATAGCCAAAGCAAATTACCATGCTGTTCTAAAAGACTCTCAAAATAATATAAGTGAATCATGAGAGATCAATAATTTCTAAAAAATAAAACCATCATCGTTCTCTAAAAAGATATAAGTGAAGCACTAGAGAAAAATTATCTAGCTCAAAAGATATAAGTGAAGCACATATAGTATTCTAATAAATTTCGATTCATGCATGTCTCTCCCAAAAGGTGTGTACAGAAAGGATGATTGTGGTAAAATAAAAAGCAAAGACTCAAATCATACAAGACGCTCCAAGCAAAACACATATCATGTGATGAATAAAAATATAGCCTCAAGTAAAGTTACCGATAGACGAAGACGAAAGAGGGGAAGCCTTCCGGGGCATCCCCAAGCTCAGGCTTTTGGTTGTCCTTGAATTTTACCTTGGGTTGCCTTGGGCATCCCCAAGCTTAGGCTCTTGCCACTATATTCCAAAATCCATCAAATCTTTACCCAGAAACTTGAAAACTTCACAACACAAAACTTCAACAGAAAATCTCATGAGCTCCGTTAGTATAAGAAAATAAACCACCACTTTAAGGTACTGTAATGAACTCATTCTTTATTTATATTGGTGTTAACCCTACTGTATTCCAACTTATCTACGGTTCATACCCCCTGATACTACACATAGATTCATCAAAATAAGCAAACAACACACGAAAAACAGAATCTGTAAAAGACAGAATAGACTGTAGCAATCTGATTCGTTTGAATACTTCTGCAACTCCAAAAATTCTGAAATAAATGGGTGGACATAAGGAATTTTTCTATTAATCATCTGCAAAAAGAATCAACCTAAAATAACTCTCCAGTAAAAATGGCAGCTAATCTCGTGAGCGCATAAGTTTCTGTCTCGCAAAGACTTCACCCAAGTCTTCCCAAAGGTTCTACTTGGCACAGACACTAATTAAAACATAAAACCACATCTAAACTGAGGCTAGATGAATTATTTATTACTAAACAGGAACAAAAAGCAAAGAACAAAATTAAAATTGGGTTGCCTCCCAAGAAGCGCTATCGTTTAACGCCCCTTGCTAGGCATAAAAGCAAGAATAGATCTAGGTATTGCCATAATGATAAGGCAAATCACGAAAACTCATCTCATACTTGCTATGTTCAGCAGCAAGTTTTCTTTGTGGCAGGCAAAAGTAAACAAAAGGGCTAAATTTAATGGGACAAAAGTCCCCAAGATCAAGCTCGAGAGGTATTGGTTCCTCCTTCAGCCCCTCATATTGCACAACCAATTCATCATTATAAGCATTCTTTTGGCAAACAGTCATGAGCCTTTGTTCAAGAGAAAAACCTAACCCATTGTTCTGAAAAGCAAAATTATCATTGAGTTCAGAAATCCTATCAACTAGAACATCAATAGGAACCTTTGTTCTAAGATTTTCATTATAAGCAACATGATCTAAAGATCGTAAACGCATTATGTCTTCTTGATTAAAAAGGATTGCTTCTATGGGAGGACGGCCAACATCCACCCTATAAAGCACAAAACTTTTGTTGGCATGTTTTGTTATAAATCTGAACTCATGTGCTAAAAAGATGGTAGCTGCTCGCTTAACAGAAGATTGCTCAATATTGGAAAATCCTAGAAAAATCCTTTGTATGCAAGGATGCATGTGGATAAATTGTCTTTCAAGTTCAACCACGAGCAAAGATATAGCATCCTCAAGACTACTAGTTCTATGAAGAATAGACCCACCCATATTGGGCAAAGCACCGGCCCAAGTAAAAAATCATGAATAACTCCTTTTCCAATAATATTACCACTACCAATACGAAACTTTTTAGTGTGTAAAATAGTAGGTTCTTCATGAGGATTATCAAAAGCATCAAAGTTTCCCCCATCGTTACTACTATCCTTTTCAACGATAACCTCCCTAGTTTCATGCATGATGGCAACAAACCGCACTAAGAATGAGCACACAAGAGGCAAGTGAAAAGAGACGAACGGAAAAGGGCAAAGAAAAGGCAAAGGTATTCGAAAATCATTTTAGAATTGGGGGAGAGGGAAACGAGAGGCGAATGGCAAATAATGTAATGCGAGGGAGAAGAGTTTTATGATGGGTCCTTGGTATGTCTTGAATTGGCGTAGATCTCCCCGGCAACGGCGCCAGGAATCTTTCTTGCTACCTCTTGAGCATGCGTTGGTTTTCCCTTAAAGAGGAAAGGGTGATGCAGCAAAGTAGCGTAAGTATTTCCCTCAGATATAAAATGGAAGGCAATGTTACTGACAGCAGGCTTAACAACCATCAAATATTGCAATTCAAACTGGTATTGTTGAAAATGAATAGAACGTAGGTAATGCTTAAACATCACACTGGATAAATGTGTAAAACTGAAATAAAGGGCATGTGTTAACTACACCAGGAATAACTGGAACCAAATATAGCCGTTCAAACAGGTATTGATGTAGACGAGCGGCATAGTTCCGACTTGCACATAATGAACAACACATTGTGAATGACTGAAATAAACAAGGCATAAATGACCAGTATAAAAACCAAATATAGCCATTGGAAACTGGACAGAGTCTCATTGCAACCAACCTAACAAGTAAATACAGATAAATAGGGCATATGCTTGAAAACTGGACAAATGCTCACTGCAACCAACCTAACAAGCAGATAAATATAAACAAGGCATCTGCTTGATAACTGGACAAATGCTAAAAAAAGCAACCTAACAACCAACTATAGATAAACAAGGCATCTGCTTGATAACTGGACAAATGCTAAAAAAAGCAACCTAACAACCAAATATAGATAAACAAGGCATCTGTTTGATAACTAGACAAATGCTCACCGCAACCAAACTAAGAACCAAATACATATAAACAAGGCATCTACTCGATAAATGAAAAAATGCTCACTCCAACCAACCTAACAACCAAATACAGATAAACAAGGCATCTACTCACTATAAACAACCAAATGTAGCCATTCGTGAAACTAAAGTGGACAATTCATACTTAAATATCACATAACCCTATTGAACAATACATTTTTGCATAACTAAAATAATTAAACACGACATAGTTAAAGCACTGCGCGGCAAATGCTGCTACAACAAAGGGTACGGGTTGGCAAGCTAGAAAAGGTAAGATTTGCTGATAGAATGTTGCCTCACATTTCATGGACGGGAACCTTCCAGTTGGAAGAGCACAGACCCATGGTGCACTCTTTGATGTCACAGATGGGCTGTTTCACCTTGGAAGAACGTTCGTGGGTGCCCTCCTTGTGGTCGTGGTGGATGAGATCTGACTTGGCAATTGAGAATCCCAAGTCGCCGCCGTAGAACGTGTCCTTCAGAAATGACAAAATGGGCTCGATGGCGTATAAAGCTCACAAATCCTTGACCGCTTGGCGGAGGAGATCAGTGGCAGGGCCGTCGAAGAGATCGACGACAGTTGAACTAGAGGGGTTGGGGATAGACCACTTAACTTGTGACATGGACCGCGTGAAGCCGTCGTTGTGGACGAGCTTGATGTCGTAGCCAGCTTTCCCAAGATACAGTAATACTCTAGCCCGTTGACATGAAGCCTTCGGCATGGCAACGTAGTCAACGTCTTTACCGGATTCCGCGGCGATGTGTTGCTCTGGGATCGAGAGGTCAGGGCGAACGGCGACCACCTCGCCAATGTCCGCCGGAGAGGCCATGATAAACCTCTTCTTGGTCGAATGCTCGTCGGGCTCCCTGGGATATGTGGTCGAGCTTAGGCTGCGACATTCTGGAGCAGGGGATGCGGATCTGTCGGGGAGGGACACCACAAGCCTCATCTAAAAACTCAGGGGCGTGGGGCGATGGTATGGGAATCGCTGGGTAACCTGAACTTTATTATCTAAGCTAGGAGGAACGGGCAGACCGACAGAGGTTGGCGGCGGCACCGGCGGCGGCCGCGAGCTAGGGTTCGAGGGGGGGGGGGGGAGGGGGCGGGTGGGGCGTTGTGGAGGGGGTTTGGTGTTTGAGGATACACCGCGGCTACTGATACATCCATTTTGCATCATGCTTTTATATCAATATTTATTGCATTATGGGCTGTTATTACACATTATGTCACAATACTTATGCCTTTTCTCTCTTACTTTACAAGGTTTACATGAAGAGGGAGAATGCCGACAGCTGGAATCCTGGGCCGGAAAAGGAGCAAATATTAGAGACCTATTCTGCACAACTCCAAAAGTCCTGAAACTCCACGAAAGTCAGTTTTGGAATATATTAAAAATATTGGGCGAAGAAAACACCAGAGGGGGGCCACCCACTGTCCACGATGGTGGAGGGTGCGCCGTACCCCCCGGGCGCGCCGCCCTGCCTCGTGGGCCACCTGGAAGCCCCCCGATGCCCATCTTCTGGTATAAGGTGTTTTTTGCCGTGGAAAAAAACATAAGGAAGCTTTTGGGACGAAGCGCCGCCGTATCGAGGCAGAACCTTGGCGGAACCAATCTAGGGCTCCGACGGAGCTGTTCTGCCGGGGAAACATCCCTCCGGGAGGGGGAAATTGTCACTGTCGTCATCACCATCGATCCTCGCATCGGGACGGGGTTAATCTCCATCAACATCTTCACAAGCATCATGTCCTCTCAAACCCTAGTTCAACTCTTGTATCTTATCTTTGTCTCAAAACCTCATATTGGTACCCGTGGGTTGCTAGTAGTGTTGATTACTCTTTGTAGTTGATGCTAGTTGGTTTATTCGGTGGAAGATTATATGTTCAGATCCTTTATGCACATTAATACCCCTCTGATTATGAACATGAATATGATTTGTGAGTAGTTATGTTTGTTCCTAAGGACATGGGAGAAGTCTTGTTATAAGTAGTCATGTGAATTTGGTATTCGTTCGATATTTGATGAGATGTATGTTGTCTTTCCTCTAGTGGTGTTATGTGAACATCGACTACATGACACTTCACCATTGTTTGGGCCTAGGGGAAGGCATTGGGAAGTAATAAGTAGATGATGGGTTGATAGAGTGACAGAAGCTTAAACCCTAGTTTATGTGTTGCTTCATAAGGGGCAGATTTGGATCCATATGTTTAATGCTATGGTTAGGTTTACCTTAATTCTTCTTTCGTAGTTGCGGATGCTTGCGAGGGGGTTAATCATAAGTGGGATGCTTGTCCAAGGAAGGGCATTACCCAAGCACCGGTCCACCCACATATCAAATTATCAAAGTAACAAACGCAAATCATATGAGCATGATGAAAACTAGCTTGACGATAATCCCCATGTGTCCTCGGGAGCGCTTTCCTTTATATAAGAGTTTGTCCAGGCTTGTCCTTTGCTACAAAAAGGATTGGGCCACCTTGCTGCACCTTGTTTACTTTTGTTACTTGTTACCCATTACGAATTACCTTATCACAAAACTATCCTTTACCGATAATTTCAGTGCTTGCAGAGATTACCTTACTGAAAATTGATTGTCATTTCCTTCTGCTCCTCGTTGCGTCCGACACTCTTACTTATTGAAAGGACTACGATAGATCCCCTATACTTGCGGGTCATTAGCTACTGAAAATTTTAGTAATGGTTGGTGCAGATGGTGGTGGATGAGGGAGGGCGACGGTTTAAATGCCTCGGCTACTGCAATTTTACTATAAGGTCGATGCTGGAGGAGTGTGGGCGACGGTTGAAGTACGACGGCTACTAAAATTTGGGAAAAGGAATTGATGTGGGGTGGTAGTGCCCAAGATCGCGCACGGTCCAATAGCAATATGCGTGTATGATAATAAGGAAAAGTGGTGCCGAACCGCTGATTTTTGCAACGCTCAAGGCGGGCAATTTGTTTTTTTATTTCTAGCTAGGTGGTCTATCGCACACGGTTCGTCCTAATTTCCAAATAAACTTACATGCCTTTAGCTTGCACATGTGGTGGTTTTACAGCGCACTTGCATCGCACACGGTTAAGCTAGTACCTCCACCCTTTGCTCGCGCTTGCATGGTCGTGGTGATTTTACAGCGCACTTGCATCGCACACGGTTGAGCTAGTACCTCCACCTTTGCTCGCGCTTGCGTAGGCGTGGTGATTCACAGCTCACTTGTATCGCACACGGTTAAGATATTATACCCGTGTCCGTTGAGAGTCATCAGAGTCTTTGCAGCAAAAAAATAACGTTAGAGAGGGTCAGAAGACAGCCACATAAGCATGTGGCCCAAATATATATGAGTGAAAAGGGTGGTCTATGATGTTCAAAATTCCAATGCACAACTTTGACCGCACGGGCCCATGGTTGGGCGCGTCGTCGAAGATCAATGAGAGGGGCCAGAAGTCAAGAACCACCTGGAAGTGGCCAAATATATGTAGGAATATTAGGGATGTTTAAAACTTTAAATACACAATGCATAATTTTGGTGGCACCTGCCTCGTACAAGGGTGCTTTCGGGTTTATGATATATCGTACCTAGCTAGGATGCTTGGCCCACCACCTCCCACTTCATGTCAACGGGGCAAATGCACGTAATGATCAATACTTTGCTCATACATGCATGTCGCCATGACCTACCATAAGACGGACCAATGAATCTATCATTTGGTCAAATGACAGTTGTTGTTGTCGATAAACCGCTTGGGCCAATAGATTGAACCATCATAAAAATCGCACGAGAGGGACCACAAAACCAGCACCTCTTGCATGAGGCCCAAAATGATTGTCGGTGTACTAAAGTAGGGGTACCTTAGTACCCCAGACTTGTGCACGGGCAGTCGTAGCACCCTGCGGCAAGGCCCGCCCCGGAAGCGCCAAGAGAAGACCAAGCATTCAAGACAAGGCCCCCGGCAAGAGGAGCTTGCCGGGCCAAGAAGACAAAGCCCCCGGCAAGAGGAGCTTGCCGGGCCAAGAAGACAAGACCCCGGCAAGAGGAGCTTGCCGGGACGACTGAGCCCATGTAAGGCCATCCAAGAACAAAGTATAACGAGACAGAAGATCGAGCCCCCGACAAGAGGAGCTTGTCGGGAAGGCCGAACCCAGGCACCACAAGAGAAGCCCGCCGTGGCGCGCCAAGCGCCCCGGCAAGGCCTGATAGCTGGCACGCTATCAAGCACAGGAAGACGACCCCCGCGGCAAGCCACTTGCCGCGGCAAGATCGCCACCTCAAGACTGCGCTCCAGCTCGCCCGCCACGCGTCGCTCCGGGGCTTCCCCCGAGGGCACGTGGCGAGGCACCGCGCAGCCTGGGGCATGCGGTGGCATGCAGCCGCCATCGTGGCGAACGGTGGCGCACCTAACGGTCCGCCTCGGTGCTGTCCGGGCGACCGTGACGGGCATTTAATGCCCTTGTCCCCTACCGTCAGAAGTAGGTATGATAACACTGTGCCGCACTGTAGCACCACCGTTCCCGCACTATTACAGCTACCACCCCTTTTACACTTTTACCCCTTTCTCTTACGTTGACACCTGTCGGTGACCCCTTTGCGCTATAAAAGGAGGCCCGTGTGCAACGTAGAGGGGGTTCGGAGGCTCCGGGGTTGGGAGACTCGGCATCCAGACAGCCATACGCTCGGTGCAGCTAGCTCTCCAAGCTCCCGAGCTCCCCAGTCGAATACAACTAAGCAGGAGTAGGGTTTTACGCGTCCATCGCGGCCCGAACCTGGGTAAACCGCCCGTGTGCCCGCCTCGATCTGCTCTCCGCGCTCCCTCCGCCCCCCTCGCCGGACAACGAAAGGGGCTCCGGCCCCATAGGTGCTCGCGGGGGGACGCCCGTCCGCCCCGACAATGATGTACGTTGGGAAGGGGTGATGTGTGTTTTCAATATAGAATAATGTACAATTTAGATGTGGTGCCTACCTCTCGATACAGATAACAACCATGAAGGCAATGTAGTTAAGGACGAGATACGCAGGGTTTGATGTAGGTCGAACCGAGCAATCCGAGCATGTGGGAGGGAATCCTGACAGCGCATGAGCTCGAGCTTTGGTTGAGCGACATGTGACGGTGACCAGCCCTAACATGAACTAGGAGGAATCCATTCATGGCCAACACATACCCCTCATTATCGGTCAAAGGGATGATATATACACACTCGGGGAGCCCACAGATATGTGTGTCGTCACAAAAAACCGCACAAGGGAGACGTGGTCGGTCATAAGACCCCGTATACACTGCATGCGGCCCGAAAATATGTATGGGTACGGTGGCGTGTGATGTGTTTAAATCCCAAATGCACAACTTCGATGGGCCACCAACTACATTACAAACCGAACACCGTACCCGACTCCAAGCCTAGTTCAATACGTACGATGTTAGTTTCCCAACTTCGAGGCGGCAGCGGCGGCGGCGGGGGGGGGGGGGGTCATCCCACGCATGTGCTCAAACTTTATTTGGTCTTGCATGACACACATCTATATATATCTATACATCTATACACCTATATAGTGTGCGAATAACTTTGAAAGTTGGTCGTTGGATGAAGCCAATCCGATGGTACAGAGATGGAAAATCCGAGCACTACTGGCCGTTGGATATCATCTACATTCCACCAGATTCCGCCACATGTACAATCTAGAAGACTCCATGGTTGAACTTAAGCATAATGCACAAACCTCAAAACACAAGCACTTCTCTTTTCTTCTCTAGAATCTTCCATATCTTAATTGCCCAAACTTTTTTTCTAAATGAATTGTCACTTTTTGTTTTTACCTTCACAATGCACAATTCAGTGAATCTTAAAACATATTTTTTTAATAAAACTAATTGATTTTGGATGAGATGAACTATAAGAATTAAACGAACATCTACATCATGCATATATGACTCAAACCTTCAATGAGCATTGCCACTGGTAGCGGGAAAACGATGGGAGTAGAGGCGGGAAACCGATGAGAGGAGTGACGAGAAACGGTAGCCTGTTTTGAAAACCTAGTAGAGAAGGGAGCGTGAGCTAGCACGACACATGCGCATAGTGCTTACCCATGTACTGCATGTGCTGTCGAAAAGGGTCAGGGTTGTCGTTCGATCTGGGAGCATCCAACGGTGCACACGTACGATCCGTGGGGTTTGGGTTCTGGCCAATCAGAATGCACGACTCAGATCGCGCACGCAGCAGGGGGGAGAATATCATACGAAAACCAACATTCGGTGGAAACCGGTGAAAACCACGAGAAAAAGATGTTTTGAAGTTTCAAAAAAATGGAAAAAAATGCGGGATGTTTAGAGGATGATGTTTTATTGCCACACGAAATTTCAAGTTGAAACACATTACGAGATGTGAGCTATGAAAAAGACAAAATCAGCATTGAATAGTGCCAAATAGTAATGTCACTATTCAGGGCTGAATTTGTCTTTTTCACAGCTCACATCTCGTAATGTTTTTCAACTTGAAATTTTGTGTAGCAATAAAACATCACCTTCTTAACATCCCAATTTTTTCAAATTTTTATGGAACTTTAAAATATGGTTTCCACGAAGTTTTTATTGAATATCAGCTTTCGTGACTGAACCGTGTGCTATTTGAAAACATTTCGTGAGAAGAATCTCGGTTTTTAAATCCCTGTAAATCAAAAACTAAGCTAAAAATCATGAAACCTGGCATGGTGTCACGACACGACACTTATATGTCGAGGAATTTTTTTCGTCCATTGTGGCGCAAGTTTTATTACAAGCCTCTTAAAAACCGAAGCTTGTCTCAAAGAAGCCTCGTGGTTCTGGTAGGGAAATGTGTCCCCCTTGTGGGCGAAACGTAATCACTGCCTCTTTTCACCTTGTATTTCCTTTTACGGGTAACATGGAACGATAGGATATCCGTGCTAAAATTTAAACTTATTCAGGGTTCGTTTGGCATTTTTATACACTAATTGAGTTTCCTAGGCATTTAATGTCCATAATTCAAATCTGAACTTCGGATACATGCTCCAGTTCACCAAAATGGCTAGAAAATTTATACTTGTGTCCTTGGGTGCATGTTTAAGTCCCATGCCAGGAATGGGAACGAATTACAACCGTACCCGCGTCCTGGCTCGTCCTCAAACATTTGGAATCTTAGTTTTTAAATCCCCGTAAATCCTAAACTCACCAGAAAGTCATCGAAGGTGGCACGGTGTCACGTCATGGCGCATATATGTAGTGCTAAAAACATTGTCCAATTTGGGCCAAGCTTTATTAGAAACCTCTTACAAAAACTGAAGCTTCGCTCAAAGAAGCCTCATGGTTCCGATAGGGAAACGTGTTCCCCTTGTGGGTGAAATGTAATCACTGCCTCTTTTCGCCTTGTATTTTATTCCACGGGCAAGATGGAACTACATGATATCTGTGCTAAAATTTAAACTTATTCAGGGTTCGTTTGGCCCTTTTATATATACACTAATTGAGTTTCCTAGGCATTTAATGTCCATAATTCAAATCTGAACTACAAATACATGCTCCAGTTCACCAAAATGGCTAGAAAAATTATACATGTGTCCTTGGGTGCATGTTTAGGTCCCATGCCAGGAATGGGAAACGGATTACAACCGTACCGGTGTCCTGGCTCGTCCTCAAACATTTAGAATCTTGGTTTTTAAGTCCACATAAATCCAAAACTCACCAGGAAGTCATGAAAGGTGGCATGGTGTCACGTCATGGAACATATATGTCGTGGTAGAAACATTGCCAATTTGGGCCAAGCTTTATTACATACCTCTTACAAACCGGAGCCTGTCGCAAGAACCTTCGTGGTTTCAATAGGGAAACGTGTCCCCTTGTGGGCCAAAAGATAATCACTCCCTCTTTTAGCCTCGTATTTTCTTCTACATGCGACATGGAGCAACTGGAGATTCCCGCTGAACTTTGAAATTATTCAGGGTTCGTTTGACCTTTTTTATTCATTAATTGAGTTTTCTAGGCAATTTAATGTCCATAATTCATATCCAAACTACAAATACATGCTCCGGTGCACCAAAATGGCTAGAAAAAATGTATATGTTTCCTTGGGGTGCATGTTTAGGTCCCATGGAATGAATGGGAACGAATTCAACCGTCTCGCCGTCCTGGCTTGGCCAGAAACATTGCGAATCTTGGTTTTTAAATCTCTGTAAATCCAAAACTCACTAGGAAATCCTGAAACTTGGCATGGTGTCACTACATGGTACATATAATTGTCCAATTTGGGCGAAGCTATCTTACAATTCTCTTACAAACCGGAGCCTGTCGCAACCCTCGTGGTTCCGGACTTCCGATAGGGAAACATGCCCCTCTTGTGGGTGAAACGATAATCGATGCCTCTTCTCGCCTTGAACTTTGTTTTCTACAAGCAATATAGAATAACAGGAGTGTCGGGCTGAAATTTGGAACTGTTCAGGGTTTGTTTGGCCATTGTATATATATTACTAATTACTAAGTTTTCTATGCATTTAATGTTGTCCATAATTCAAATTTTAACTACAACCACATGCTCCAGTGAAGCAAAATGGGTGGGAAATCGTACATGTGTCATTGGGTGCATGTTTAGGTCTCGTTTAAGGAATGAGAATGAACTACAAACTTGTCATCGTCCTAAAACAATGAGAATCTCGGTTTTTAAATCCTAGTAAATAAAAAAGTCACCAAAAAAACATGAAACTTGGCATGGTTTCATGACATGGCACATATATGTCATGGTAAAAAAATCGTCCAGATTGAGAAGAGGCGCACACATTAGTAGCCAACGATGTCCTTTTTGAAACAAAAAGCTAACACGTTAATATCACAAACGGTTGTATTATATTAACCATGTCGAAATTTAACCATACTCGATGGCGTTCGTGCAGCTATTTGATTAGACGGGACAAGCGCAAGAATTCCACCGTGCAGGCACGACGGGACGCGTGCGAGCAGTCCACCGCACAGGCTCGACGGGACACGTGCATCCTGTCCACCTCGTAGGCTCGACGGGACACATGCGAGCAGCAAGGCCACCCATGCTCATCGGGAAGCGAGCTCTTTGACCTCCATGCACCAGCCGCCGCCCGCCTCACTCACAATTTCTCCATTAATGGGTTAATTAAAGCACCTGGACGAAGGGTGTTTGCTTGTGATCCCATGGCAGCATTTTCTTTTGTTCATGTTTTCAACTCGTATTCCGCCTTAATTTAAATTGCCACATAGGGCAACGGATAATACGACCACAAATAAAATGGCAACGGATAATGCGACGATAAATTTACAATGGCGCAGATAATAATTGTCTTACATATTCCGGATAATTTAAAGTTCCACATGCGGCAAAGCCCGGAAGACACGGGGGCAAGAGAAGAAGGAAATTGAAGACGACGATCTGGGTTGCTACTGTCTCTACTCGTCGATGGATTACCGGGCGACGAAATCCTCCATCTCCTTCTTCAATTCCTCATGACTTTGCTTGAAAGCAGCCACGAATTCCACCACCTCCTGCTCGCGCTTGATCTGGAGCTTCCTCAAGCCACCCATCAGTTCCTCGATGATCGCTTTCAGCATCTCTCCGAGGCACTGCTCTGCGCATGCAGCATCTTCCAGCCGACGGCCTCCTTGTCCTTCTCGGCGAGCAACTTGAGGAGCTTCGCATCGTCACCCATGAGTTGCTCGATGAGGCCGATTGCCTTGTCAACCGAGGCATCACTGATCTTGAGCAGCTTCATCAAGCCGTCGACCAACACCTGCTGCGTAGTGACGCCAAAGAGAATGTCGTCATCACCGGCGAAGGACTTTAGGAACATCGGCTCGTCGCGATGGCCGACACCGTGAATGCGCTTGTGAGAGCCCTCGTGTGCCCGTGAGAGCTCTTTCGAGGGCTCCGCGGCGCGCCGGGACATCTCTGCTACGACTACAACTTCACAACGGGACCTCTCTGGTGCTTCCGCGGCCTTGGTCTTTGCTGCATGGTTATATGTCCACCCTAAACTCCTCCTACCGGTCATGGCGGAAACACTTGATAGGAAAGACCAGTTTTGTGGGGTGATGAGGAGAGGAACTGTGAAGTAATTTTTGAGTGGGTAGTTTTTATAGCCCGGTGCTAAGTGTAACACATATTAGTTAGATAGATGTGAACAGATTTGCAATTACTTATTGCTTTGTAATCTGTAATGCGACGAGAAACAAGGTCAAAATTTATTGATGGCAGAAGGTTCACCACGTGGTTGCTCGCCGTTGAGGCGGCCGCGGCGCACTCCGCTCTGGCGTCCCTGCGCGCTCTCTCCTCAGGCTTGAGGCAAATTTACAATGGCGACGGTTAATAATTCTTTATAATTGTCTTACATATTTAGGATAATTTAAAATGCCACATGCGGCAAGGCCCAGAACACTCACAGCCTACATATGCATACAATTATAATAAAATATAAGCTAAAAGGCTAAGTTGGCGGCCTTCCGACGATGATCTTCTCGGACTCCATGATCAGCTTGGCACCCTTGCGGCCGTTCACCCCAAGTGTCCTGACCCGCCTCCGCCTACGGAGCCGCTCGCGCTGGGAGGCTCTTTGGGCTGCTGGGCCTCTTCCAGAAGAGCTTGACATGCAATCGCGCGCATGACAACTCCGCAGAACCACTCCATTTCCATGTCTCTAGCCTGGTAGCAAATTCCGTCCATCGCTTGCATCATCAAGATATCACGCTGGCGATGTTCTACTTTGTCGGGGACGTAAACTCCGCCAAGGATGCGCTCGAGCCTGGCCACCACAACACCGGGATAGAGGTTGAGATGGCCACCACGGGCAATGATGAAGCTGCAGGCTGCCTTTGTCTTGGCTGAATCCTAGAGGTCCTCTGCCCATTCCTTGTGGGGCATCAGGCTCTCGATGAGCACTAGCGATGGCAGCTCTTCGAGAGGTCGTCGATCATGCCGCCGAGCAGCTCTGGATCTTTTTCACGGTGGATGGCAAACTGCTTAGCACACCTCCTCTACAATATGTCGATTGTGCTCCCAAGGACTGTCACGCTGATATCACTGCCGATGGGCCATGGTGCCTGCACCGGCTGATGAAGCTATTGCTCCCTAGCCTGCTCCGGCTCGTTCTCCTCGCCGAAGATGTAACGTAGGTAGGCGTCGACGTCAAAGCTTTGGTCGTTGCCTGGCATGCTTGGAATAATTAATGGTAGATGGGTGAGGACTAGATCTGCGTAGAGTGCCGCGGCGGTGCATTGCCGCCTGGGTTATATGCAGCAAGCATTAGCTGGTGGCGGGAAACATGTGAGCGAAGAGGCGTGGATTTTACAATTCACCCATGTGGAGCGCAGGACGCATTCGCTGGAGCGCGGGAAGCATTCGCTGGAGTGCGGGAAGACTAAAGGTGGAGCACGCACACAACCCGAATACCGTATCCGGTGCCACGTGTTATTTATCACACAAGTGTTAACATAAGGAAACGTATGTTTAACTTACTAATCATCGCACACGAGTACTCGCAGACGCATCGTGTGCAATACTTCTAGCCACCGCAAGCAACTAGTTTGCATTTTTCAAAGTTTTTTGTACACACAGAATCGCACACGAACTAACTGTATTAATCGTCTGTGTTGTAATTTCTCATCGCAAACAGTCGTTCCGAGTCGGTTGTTTTCCACATATCACACACATCTTGTTAAGTTGAACCGTTTTTGTTGTATCCGCTAATCAAAAACAGTTCGTCCGAGTGAACCGTATGCCCTATATCACACACAACTTGATTTGGCTAACCGTTTCTATTGCACTCCCTAATAGCAAACAGTTCATCAGAGCGAACTGTATGCCGTATATCGAACACACATTGATATGGCTGCCCGTTTCTGTTGTTCTGCCTCATCGCAAATAGTTCAAACGGGTTAACCGTGTGCCCTGAATCACACACGCAAGTAAAATCTGAACCGTGTTTGATGGCTCCGCCATCGCAATCGTTTTGCACCTTTTTTGATGATTTTTTTACATCCCCGTTTGTGATTAATGCATTGTACACAGTTTCATCAAAGGGTCTATGATCGTAGTGTCGCGTTAGCAGCATCCTACAGTACTGATTGTTTCCAGTTTTTGGTGGATCGAGTTATGAAAAGAATTATGAGATGGAAGGAAAGTCAACTTTCAACAGAGGGAAAAGAAGTTGAAAGAGCATGGTGCCCTCACGTTTGGTTTTGGTAATTGATGACAATCCCTATGGACCAATGGTTGCCTTGAGTTATATTTGAAGGGTTTGTCCATAGACTTTGCTTGAAGACCATTTGATGGTTTCAAGGTGTCAATAAGAAGATTACATGTTGACCTAGGTGTTATTCAAGGAATTATCCAAAGGTTGGTTATGTGAGAGTTGAGCCTATTGCATGTGTTGCATAAAAAGATTGTGTGAACATTCGTGTTTTCCTTAAAGACATCATCTTTATGAAGAGAGAAGATAAGATACAAGGTTTATCAAGGTGATCAACACATAAAGCATAGAAGGTGTGCCGAGTGGGATCAAGTGATCTCATGGTATGCTATCGTTCCATGGGCTCGCGTCAAGAGAAATATCTCATGTAACACATGGAGGATGACATCAAGGGGCGATCGTCATCAAGGTTTCGTTGTGCCAGTTCAAGTGGAGCATCACGAAGAGATCACATGCTTGAAGATTGTCGTCCATTATGGTGACAATGGACTTGTGAAGATTTGCCGAAGAGTGGTTCACCCATAGTGGGGTATGGGGAAGCAATCTACTAGTCTTCATCGAGCCAGCGCAATCAAGAAAGGTGGTCCAACTTGAGGAGGTCAAGTCGTCATCGTCTAGCTCAAGTGGACCATGTGCAATGAAAATGTTTTTCCTTGATATGTTTTATTGTTGGAAATATGCCCTAGAGGCAATAATAAATTGATTATTGTCATATTTCTTTGTTCCTGATAAATGTTTATTATTCATGCTAGAATTGTATTGACCAGAAACTTAAATACATGTGTGAATACATAAACAACACCGTGTCCCTAAGTAGGCCTCTACTAGACTAGCTCGTTGACCAAAGATGGTTAAGGTTTCCTAACCATAGACATGGGTTGTCATTTGATAAAGGGATCACATCATTAGGAGAATGATGTGATGGACAGACCCAACTGTAAGCTCATATCATTGTGTCACTAACTTCACTTTGTCGTAGCTTTCGGAAGTATCTGTTCCTTAGACCATGAGATCATGCCACTTCCGGATACCGAAGGAATTCCTTGTGTGCTATCAAACATCACTTCGTAATTGGGTGATCATAAAGGTGATCTATAGGTATCTCCGAAGGTGTCTGTTGAGTTGCATGGATCGAGACTTCATCACTCCGTGTGACAGAGAGATATCTCTGGGCCCTCTTGGTAATACAACATCATAAGAAGCTTCATGTGACTAATGAGTTTAGTCACGGGATATTGTATTATGGAATGAGTAAAGAGACTTGTCGGTAACGAGATTGAACTAGGTATGGAGATACCAACGATCAAATCTCGGGCAAGTAACATATCGCTGGACAAAGGGAATTGCATACAGGATTCACTAAATCCATGACATCATGGTTCAACCGATAAAGGTCTTAGTTGAATATGTGGGAGTCAATATGGGCATCCAGGTCCTGCTATTGGTCATTGACCGGACATGAGTCTTGGTCATGTCTGCATGTTCTCGAACCCGTAGGGTCACACACTTAACGTTTAGTAACACTAGGGTAGTATTGAGATATTCATATGGTGAAGTCCTAAAATAGTTCGGAGTCCCGGATGGGATTCAGGACATCACGAGGACCCCCGAAATGGTCCGGAGGTAAATATTTACATATGGGAAGTCATATTCAGGGTTCCGAAAAATGTTCGGGTTTTTTGGTATCATACCAGGAAGGTTCTGGAGTGGGGTGCACATGGATGTGGGTATTGGGGAAGGGCCCCACTACCCCTGTTCTAGGCGCACCAAGATCCCTAAAAGGAATATGATCATATCCCGAAGGGATAAGATCAAGAACCCTAAAAAAGGGGAAAGCGGTCGATAGGGAAGCAAAGGAGGGATTTCCTTCCTCCCCCGTGTAAGTGCATCTAGTGCCCCTTAGTGATTCTGGTGTATTGAAGACTTATAGGTTAAGGGACTAATGTGTTTGTGATTATACAGAGGTTCTATAAGTCTATGAGGAGTTTGATATTTACGAAGAAAATTGACCCCTCAAAATGATTTTCTTCATTTGAAGACTTTGGTTTTCTTGAAGACTTTGAAAATGAGGAAATTGGTGTGACCTTGAAGACTTCGATATTGATGTGAGGATTATGAAGCGTGAAGACTTTTGTTTTCGTTGTTTCATTTTATCTTTCTTGATGAAGGAAATATGCCCTAGAGGAAATAATAAAGTTGTTATTTTATATTTCCTTATATCATGATAAATGTTTATTATTCATGCTAGAATTGTATTGAGCGGAAACCTTAATACATGTGCGAATACATAGACAAAACACCGAGTCCCTAGTGAGCCTCTACTTGACTAGCTCGTTGATTAAAGATGGTTAAGGTTTCCTAACCATGGACATGAGTTGTCATTTGATAACGGGATCACAACATTAGGATAATGATGTGATGGACAAGACCCATCCGTTAGCTTAGCATGTTGATCGTTCAGTTTTATTGCTATAGCTTTCTTCATGTCATATACATATTGCTTTGACTATGATATTATGCAACTCCCGGATACCGGAGGAATACCTTGTGTGCTATCAAACATCAAAACATAACTGGGTGATTATAAAGATGCTCTACAGGTATCTTTGAAGGTATTTGTTGGGCTGGCATAGATCGAGATTAGGATTTGTCACTCCGAGTATCGGAGAGGTATCTCTGGGCCCTCTCGGTAATGCACATCATAATAAGCCTTGCAAGCAATGTGACTAATGAGTTAGTTGCGGGATGATGCATTACGAAATGAGTAAAGAGACTTGCCAGTAACGAGATTGAACTAGGTATGAAGATACCGACGATCGAATCTCGGGCAAGTAACATACTGATGACAAAGGGAATAACGTATGTTGTCATTACGGTACGACCCATAAAGATCTTCATAGAATATGTGGGAACCAATATGAGCATCCAGGTTCCGCTGTTGGTTATTGACCGGAGAGGTTTCTCAGCCATGTCTACATAGTTCTCGAACCTGTAGGGTCCGCATGCTTAACATTTGATGATGATTTTGTATTATATGAGTTATGTGATTTGGTGACCAAATGTTGTTCGGAGTCCCGGGTGAGATCACGGAGATGACGAGGAGTATCTAAATGGTTGAGAGGTAAAGATTCATATATAGGAAGATAGTATTCGGACACCGGAAGTGTTCCGGGGGTACTGGGTACGTATCTGGTCACTGGAAGGGGTTCCGGGCAACCCCCGGCAAACTATATGGGCCTAATGGGCCAAGAGAGGGACAGACCGGGGCTGGTGAGCTCCCTATTGGCCAAAATAGTAGGGGAAGGAAAGGAGGGAAGGGAGAAGGAAAGGGAAGGATTCGGCCTCCCCCTTTCCTTCCCCTTCCCCCTCTCTTTCCTTCCCCCTCCGATGCATATGGAAGGGGGGAGGCCGACTTGGAGGAGGCGCCCAAGGTGGATCCCTCCTACTTGGGGTGCCCCTTGCTGCTCCCCTCCCTCTACCACCTATATATATATGTGGGGGGGGGGGCACTGCTAGAACACACAACATTGATTCCTAGCCATGTGCAGCGCCCCTCTCACAGTTTACGCCTCCGGTCATATTCACGTAGTGCTTAGGCGAAGCCCTGCGCGGATCACTTCACCATCACCGTCACCACGCCGTCGTGCTGACGGAACTCTCCCTCGACACTTTGCTGGATCAAGAGTTCGAGGGACGTCATCGAGCTGAACGTGTGCAGAACTTGGAGGTGTCGTACGTTCGGTGCTTGATTGGTCGGAATGAGAAGAAGTTCGACTACATCAACTACATTGTCCAACGTTGTCGGTGTACTAAAGTAGGGGTACCTTAGTACCCCGAACTTGTGCACGGGCAGTCGTAGCACCCCGCGGCAAGGCCTGCCAGGCGATCGCCAAGACCCTCAATGGTCCCCTCTTGGGCCACTCAAGAACAAGGTATTTGAGCCAAGGCCCCGGCAAGAGGAGCTTGCTGGGAAGGCCACCCGAAGAGAGCAAGGCCCCGGCAAGAGGAGTTTGCCGGACTGCCGCTCGAAGCACAAGACCCCGGCAAGAGGAGCTTGCCGGGAAGGCCATCCACGGCACGACAAGGACCCTGCCACGGCGCGCCCTGCGCCCCGGCAAGGCCCGGTGAGCAACAAGCTCCCGGGCGCTACAAGACATCCACCGCGGCAAGGCGCTTGCCGCGGCAAGTTACCACCTCGTGCCTGCGCTCAAGCTCACCCACCAACGTGTCGCTCTGGGGGGCATCCCAGGCGCACGTGGCGGGAGGCTGAGCAGCGAGGGGCATGCGATGGCGAAGCGAAGCTGACAGAGTAGCCATCGTGGCAAACGATGGCGCTCCTGATGGTCCACTCCCCTGCTCCGTCTGGGCGACGCGGACGGGCATTTAATGCCCTTGTCCCCCGCCGTCAGAGTTAGGTATGATAGCACTGTACAGCCACTGTGCAGGCAGCTGTACCCACTACAACATTCTACCATTTTTGCACTCACCTACGCTGCCACCTGCGGGTAACCCCTTGAGCATATAAAAGGAGGCCCCATGCGCACGTAGAGGGAGGAGACCAATCTTTACGCTCGACCTCGCCGGCGGCCCGCGTGTACTGTAGCACCGCGCGCTCCCGAGCAAGAACACAATACAATCCACCAAGCAGTAGTAGGGTTTTACGCATCTTTGCGGCCCGAAGCTGGGTAAAATCCCCCTGTGTGCACCGCCTCGATCTGCTCTTTGTGCAACCTCCGCCCCCCGCCGAACCAGTAAGGGGCTCGGTCCCCATAGGTGTTCGAGGAAGCCGATTCCCCCCGACATCTTTGGCGTGCCAGATAGGGGGCGTCGAAGTTGTGCGAACCTGATCCGGCGTCTGCACCAGCTAGATCTCCTTCATCCTCAGCGACATGCCACCGAAGAAGAAGGCTCCGGAGGTGGCCGGTCCGTCCGCATCGAACCCGCCGCCCTTGGAGCAAACGGGTGGCGGGGACGGCACCGGTGGCGGAACGGGCGTCGTCGAGCCAGCTCATGGCGCCACGGCGTCCGAACATGCACCGCGCCCCTCTCAGGAAGCACGGGACCAGCAGCGTCTTAGCGCCCACGGTACCATACGCTCGCTGGACCCAAATCGAGCCGGTGGATCCCAGGGCGCTCAAGGCCAGCACTCGCACCAACGCGCTGGCGCGGCTGCCTGGCCCGGGTGTTGCTCCTTCTACGTAGTTAGAAGTTCGAGCACATCCCGCTCCACGCGCCGTTCGCCGCCGCTGCCCGCCACTCCAGCAGAAGCTCTGGCGCGAGCCCAACTGCTCCTAGACTACCCTCCGACGGCGGACAAGCTCGACGACTGGAGGGCCACGATACAGAGCCTCATCGGTTTCGCTAACGGCGACACCCCGCGGCAGCACAACACGTCGCAGCCGCGGCGGGACGGCCAGGCGAGGACCGATGGCGCCAGGACCGGCGGGGGTGCGACCACCGTCCACTCCCTGCCCCGGAGGCCAAGATCGCCGACTCGCCGGAATCACCACAACAACGACTCCACTGCATCGTCAAATCCGCGAACTCGTCGCGATCAACGCCAAGTTCTTCACGAGCGAGAGCAAGAGGACGCTCGTACTCGCATCGAGCGTCGGAGAGAAGCGCGGCGTCAATCAGACCACCGCGCTGGGCCCTCTGTCGACATGCATGCACCAGGGGAACCAGGCGACCTGCCGTACGCGGTGGGCTGCCCTGCGTTCACCCGTGAGCTGCGGCAAGTCCAGTGGCCCAGCACAAAGGATTTCAAGCCAGACGTGCCAGAGAAGTACGGCGGCAAGTCGCATCCGTCGGAGTTCCTCAGCATCTACACCATTGCGGTGCAGGCTGCCGGGGGGCGAAACGACAAGATCCTTGCCAACTACTTCCCGCTGGTGCTCAAGTCCAACGTCAGATCCTGGCTCATGCACTTGCCGGACAACTCCATAACCTCCTGGACAGACTTGTGCCATCAGTTTGTTGGTGCCTTCACGGGCGGCCACAAACCCCATGGCCAAGCGAGCGACCTTCACCTGCTCGTCCAGAAGGAGGGAGAACCTCTGCGCAAGTTCATCCTGAGATTCAGCCGTGTACACTACAACATCCCAGACGTCCACCCCGCCACGGTCATCAGCGCGTTCCATCAGAACGTGCGTAACCGTAGGATGCGGGAGGAGATGGCGATGTGCAAGATCAAGGACGTCAGCGAGCTATACGCCCTGGCCGACAAGTGTGCCTGTGCTGAGGAAGGGAGGAAACTCCCCGGAGAGAGCGCTGGAGCGGGAGGATCTGACAGTGAGGATACCGCCCCGGCGAAGAAGGGCCGGCGGTGGAGCAACAGGAAGAAGAAGGGCCAAGAGGTACTGGTTGTTGAGCAGTCCGGCGATGAAGGCACCGCCAAGAAGGCCCAGGCTGGCAGCTCTGGCAAGGAGATTGCCGGATGCGTCCACTGCCAGGCCGTGGCGGTCGCCGACAAACGGGATGGCACCAGCAAACAATACTGCAAGATCCACCGCACCAAGGGCCATGACCTCCAGAGCTGCAAGCAGTTCGAGCGGCTCGTCGAGCTGCAAAAGGCCGAGTACGAGCGGCGAGACAAGGAGAGAGCCCGAGGAGGTGGCGGAGGATCAGGCACGAAGCACCCCGGCCAGGGAGGACGCCGCGACAAGGACAAGCAGCGGCAAGTGGAGCGACCTCCCCGCGGCCGCGACAAGAACGAAGACGACGATGAAGACGAAGACATGGATGACGTCGAGACCAGTGAGCAGGAGTTTCAGAAAGCCACAGAGGTCTTGTGCGTAGACGGTGGCGCCACCCTTCATACTTCTCACCGCCAGCTCAAGCAGTGGGCGCGGGAAGTCAATGCAGCGGAGCCACCCGTCGAGTCGCGCAAGCCTCTGAAATGGTCCAGCACGCCTATCATCTTTGATATTGAGGATCACCCTGATTGCACTACTGCGATCGGGTGCTTGCCGATGTTGGTTTCGCCAACAATCCGCAACCTCAAGGTCACCAAGATGCTGGTTGACGGCGGGGCCGGCTTGAACCTGATCTCCTCCGCTGTGCTCCGAAAACTCCAAGTCCCCGACAGCGAGCTCGAAGAAACCGGCACATTCCAAGGAATCAACCCGGGAAGGAGCAAACCGAAGGGGAAGATAACGTTGCCAGTAACATTTGGCGGCGAGCTGAACTTCAGGACAGAGAGGATCACCTTTGACGTCGCCGATTTTCCATTGCCATACAATGGAATTCTCGGCCGTCCAGCGCTCGCCAAGTTCATGGCGGCCTCTCACTACGCCTACAACATGCTCAAGATGCCAGGCCCGATAAGCGTCATCTCTGTCCCCGGCGACAAGAAGGATGCCCTTATCTGTGCCGACAAGATCTATCGGGAAGCAGCAGCCGCAGCGGATCACAAGCCGCTTGCCGCTGAAGCTCCCGGAGGAAAGAAGAGGACCAAGCCCGGCAAGTGCTCTGGCGCCCACTCCGGCAAGCGCACCTCTCCGGAGTGCTGCGCTACCGTCGAGGACGCGCCATCGAGCTCCACCGGCAAGAGTAAGAAGACAATGGCGGCTCCGCCAACGACCAAGAAGGTGCCCGCCAAGGAGGACGGCACTGGTGGTACCTTCACCATCAGTGCCACGCTCGACCCCAAATAGGAAAGCGCGCTCGTTACTTTCCTGCAGGCGAATGTCGATGTGTTTGCCTGGCAGCCATCTGACATCCCCGGCGTTCCCAGTAAAGTGATTGAGCACCACCTCGCCGTCTGTCCTCATGCATGGCCCGTCAAGCAGAGAGTCAGGAAGCAAGCAGTGGAGCGCCAAGAGTTCATCATAGAAGAGATCAAGAAGTTGGAAGCGGCAGGCCTCGTCAGAGGTGTGCTCCATCCAACGTGGTTGGCCAATCCTGTTGTCGTGCGCAAAGCAAATGGGAAATGGAGGCTTTGCATCGACTTCACTGATGTTAACAAAGCTTGTCCCAAAGATCCCTTTCCCTTGCCGCGCATTGACAAGATTGTTGACTCCACGGCCGGATGTGACCTGCTTTCATTTCTTGACGCCTACTCTGGATATCATCAGATCTTCATGGCTGAAGAAGATGAAGAGAAGACCGCGTTAATCACTCCATGTGGCACGTACTGTTTCGTACGGATGCCTTTCAGACTGAAGAACGCCGGTTCGACATTTGCAAGGGTTGTCCACACCGCTTTTGAGCCACAAATCCACAGGAATGTGGAGGCCTACATGGATGATATAGTGGTCAAGAGCAGAGACCGGACAACCCTGATTCAAGATTTAGAAGAGACCTTTGCGAATCTGCGCAGGATCAGCCTCAAGCTCAACCCCGAGAAGTGCGTGTTCGGAGTTCCTTCCGGCAAGCTTCTCGGGTTCTTCATGTCTCAGCGAGGGATAGAAGCCAACCCAGACAAGATCAAGGCCATCGAGCAGATTGAGGCACCAACCCGTGTCAAGGACGTGCGAAGGCTTGCCGGCTGCGTCGCGGCTCTCAGCAGGTTTATCTCTAGGTCTGCAGAGCGCGCCCTGCCATTTTTCAAAATTTTGAAAAAGGCGGGTCCAGTAAAATGGACTCCGGAAGCGGAGGCTGCGCTGCAGGACCTGAAGAAATACCTGTCCTCCACTCCGATACTTGTCGCGCCTAAACCACAAGAGAAGCTGCTGCTGTACCTAGTGGCAACTAATCAAGTGGTTAGTGCTGCGTTAGTAGCGGAGAGGGAGGCCGATGATGAGCCAGCGACCGCGGCAAGCACGTCCAGCGACAAGCAGGGGGCTTCCCCGACAAGCTCTGGCCCCGACGAGGATGAATCTGCGCAGGAGCAAGTGGAGGTGCGGAAGAAGAAAATGGTGCAGCGCCCAGTGTACTTTGTCAGCTCCCTTTGCAGGGGGCCAGGTCAAGGTACTCTGGTGTGCAGAAATTGCTTTTCGGTCTCCTCATGGCCTCGAGAAAGCTGCGCCATTACTTCCAAGCACACGAGATTACAGTTGTCACCCGCTTTCCGCTGAAGAGGATACTGCAAAATCCAGAAGCAACGGGCAGGATTGTCGAGTGGGCACTAGAACTGTCGAGCTTCGGTCTCCAGTTCGAGAGCACCTCGACTATCCAAAGCAGAGCTTTGGCGGAGTTCATAGCGGAGTGGACACCAACACTGGACGAACATATCCCAGAGACGAGCATCCCCGCCAAAGAAGCAGGCAAAGAGTGGCTGATGTACTTTGATGGTGCCTTCTCGCTGCAAGGCGCCGGCGCCGGTGCGTTACTTGTCGCGCCCACCGGAGAGCACCTCAAGTACGTAGTCCAGATGCACTTCCCCAAGGAACAAGCAACCAACAATACTGCAGAGTATGAAGGTTTGCTTGCCGGTCTCAGGATTGCGGCAGAACTTGGGATCAAGAAGCTCATTGTCAGGGGTGACTCACAGCTCGTCGTCCGCCAAGTGAACAAGGATTACCAGAGTCCGTTGATGGAAGCGTACGTTGATGAAGTGAGGAAGCTGGAAGAGCACTTTGACGGCCTGCAGATGGAACACATTCCAAGAGCTGAGAATGACATCGCTGACGGCCTGTCAAAGTGCGCATCATTTAAGTTACCTGTGGAACCAGGGACCTTTGTGCTCAAGCTGACTCAGCCATCCGTAACGCCATCAACCAAACAGATCAAGAAGAGGAAGTTGGTCTCCGGCGACTATCTTCCGGCAGAGCTCCCCGGAGCCGCCGCCAAGAAGGTCCCCAGGATCGACGCCAAGAGCGCTGAGGAACCGTCTACTCCGGAAAACCCCAGGGTTTACTCCGTAGAAGCAGGCGCTCCCGACAAGCTTTGTTCCGGCAAGCTTGCCGGGGAACGTCAAGCTCCGGCCAAGCCCCAGATCCTCGCCGTAGAAGCAGACGTTCCCGCAGCGGCAGAAGTGCCTTCAATCCTTGTTGTCGAGCCGCAGGCTCCAGCATGGGCGCGGCAGACTGTCCATTTCCTCCAGTACGGAGAACTTCCCAAAGAACAAGAAGAAGCGGAAAGAGTAGCCCGGCGCTCGAGTATGTACCAGTTCGTCGACAACACACTATACAGAAGAGGGCGCAACGGTGTGAAATTGAAGTGTATTCCCCGGGAAGATGGACAACAACTGTTGGCAGAGATACGTGGAGGCATATGTGGTCACCACATTGGCGCAAGAGCACTTGCCGGCAAAGCGTTCCGGCAAGGCTTCTTCTGGCCAACAGCCCTCCAGGATGCAACTGTACAAATAACCAAGTGTGAAGCGTGCCAGTTCCATTCCAAGCAGATACACCAGCCAGCTCAAGCTCTCTAGACGATCCCTTTATCCTGGCCATTTTCGGTCTGGGGGCTCGATATCCTCGGCCCTTTCCCCCGAGCCGTCGGGGGCTTTGAGTACTTGTACGTCGCAATCGACAAGTTCACAAAGTGGCCGGAAGTGGAACCAGTGAGGAAGGTGACAGCACAATCAGCCATCAAGTTCTTCAGGTCGATTGTCTGCCGCTTCGGGATCCCCAACAGGATCATCACCGACAACAGTACGCAATCCACGAGCCGCGCCTTCATGCAATACATCCAAGATCTCGGCGCCAAGGTCTGCTTCGCTTCTGTTGCTCATCCCAGGAGCAAAGGTCAAGCTGAAAGGGCCAACGCCGAAGTACTGCGCAGGCTCAAGACCAGAACTTTCGACAGGCTGCACAAGTGCGGAAGATACTGGATCGAGGAGCTGCCGGTGGCTCTTTGGTCGATCAGAACGACACCAAATCGAGCCACTGGCCAGACAGCATTCGCTCTAGTCTATGGAGCAGAAGCAGTTACCCCCACGGAACTCGTATACGGGTCACCTCGAGTGATCGCTTATGATGAGCTTGAGCAAGGGCGACTGCATGAAGATGACGCGCTGCTCCTTGAGGAAGATCGTCTTCAGGCTGCTGTGCGAGCCTCTCGCTACCATCAAGCTTTGCGCCGCTATCATAGCCGCAAAGTTAAAGCCAAAAGCTTCGAGGAAGGCGACCTTGTTCTTCGGCGCGCCCCGTCCGCCAAGAATCATAACAAGTTGACGCCGAAGTGGGAAGGACCTTACCGGTGAGACGAGTCACGAGGCCTGGCGCTGTCCGCCTCGAGACCGAAGATGGCACTCCGGTGAGAAACTCCTGGAATATTGAGCATCTTCGTAAGTTTTACCCGTAAGGCGCGGTTGTCGGGGCCCGCCCGGCAACCAGCCTTTTGTACAAGTCTTGCCGCAGTTGCATGTAATCCTTTGTACAAAGCCAGGCGCAGACCCTGAGCAGCAGAAATGAAGCGCTGGCGCCCTAAGTTTTAGCATGCATGCTAAGTCGAGTCTCGTCCTTGGTTAGGGTTGATAGTGCCTAACAGCTACTAACCCCTAGCTTAGAGGTCGAGTCTGCGTCCTTTTTCCTGTTCTTTCAATCCTTTTGGTTCGCAGGGGTTTGTACATCCTGGCCAGACCACTTAAAGGCGAAGAAAAGAAGAAGGGCGGGCCAGCATCTGGTCCCCGGCAAGCCAGTATTACCAGGGGCTGCAAGTACGAAGATTCGTCCGCGGCAAGCCAAAGCTGCCGGGGGCTGCAATCCCAGATAAGTTTTCGCATCCCTTGTCATGCATTCTCTCATGAACTGTGGAATACGAAAACCCTTTTTTTCCCCTAAAAGCTGCCGTGCTCCCTCGACGACAGGCCCCAGAGCGCGTTCCTGGGGCCCGTCTTGGTAGTAGTCGCGGCGGCAAAGGGGCGAAGCAGGGGGCCGGATCCCGCCTTCTCCCCACCTCCGCCAAAGGCGTGAGGAGGGCCGAGCGGCGCGGGAAGACGGTAGGGCCTGTTGCCGGGCGAAGAAATGTCTATCCTAACAATACAAAGGGTTCGCTCCTTGGCGTGGGTTCCACCCACAGGACAAATGGCCCGGCAAACTCCCCCTTTTCATCAAAAACATTCCGCTCAGGTACAGTTCAGAGAGAATGAAAAACATGAAAAGATGGGATTACAAGCTTTGAATGCAACTAAGGCCCGAAGGCTTACAGGTTGAAAAAAGATGAGGTGCTCGTAATCCCTTTGTTGTCTCTCTCCTCAGGAGGTAGGACAAGGAGGCGAAAAGGGCAAAAGGGGCGCCTAGGCGAGCTACGGGTGGCAGAAGACACCAAGAGAACGCCCCGGGGGCTCCGGAGGCTGGATGGTGGCACTGGCGCCGGAGATGGAGCTCGAAGATGAGGCAGCGGGATGTCAACACGCTGTCGGGGGCACCTAGCCCTCGTACTCCGAGTTGACGGCCTTGCCGCTAGTCCTCCTCCTCTTCCGCAGCCTCGCCACTCCAGCCGCCCGGGAAGACGACCCCGAGAAGCTCAAGGAGCCGGCGACCCGGATGATGGGGTCGCCGGTGCCACACGGAGCTGCGACTGGCACCTAGTCGGACCCGTCATCCCGACGACCGCTGCCCTCGTAGTCGCTGTCGCTCCCCTCCTCATCGCTCTCGCTCGAGGAGGAGCTTTCGCTGTCGGAGGAGCTATCCACGCAGCACCTGGCCCGGGTCCCGAAGTCCCCGAAGGCCTTGACGGAGAGGAGATCGCCCTCCATCAACTTGAAATGGAGGGTGAACCCCTCCATCAAGGTGTGGATACGGGCGAATGTCTTCCACCCTCGGTCAAGATACACCACGCCGGGGGCTGGGAACTCGACGTGGACCCGCGTGCCGCTGATCCCGCAACCCTTCATGCGCAACCTTAGCGTTTCGGGTTGCTCCATCTCCATCACGCTCACGAAAGGAGCCAGAAGGCGGAGGCGGTGACGAGGCGCCCGGCGCAGCCTGACGAAGAACTCGCAAGGATCGTCCCCGAGATGGACCGCCGTGGGAAGAAGGGCCGCTGGCGGAGGCGAGGCCGGCGCGTCGCCCCGCCCGCCTCTTCCCCGAGCACCGCGGCCTCGTCCACGCCCTCGTCCACGACCTTGCCCCCTCCCCCTTCCCCTTGCGGCTGGCTCCGCCACCGCGGGTGCAAGGGGATGAGGGGCGCGCTGCCTGGCGGCAACCCTCGCCGCCACCGATGAAGGACCCGGATTCCCTTTCTCCATGGCTAATGGAGAGAGGGGGTCAGAGGAGGAAGAGATGGAGGAGTGTGGGTTCCCGTCGCCCCCCTCTTGCTCCTTATAAAGGAGCAGGGTGGGGACTCGACCAACCCGCTCGACCAATCAGGGCGCAGGGAGGCCAGGCGACCGGGACCGGCCTGCTGCCTCGACCCGCGACGGCCCGGTTTCCCGCCTCCACCGTCCGCAACTCCAGGTGCATGGAGGCCGCGTGGCTGACGTGCAGGGCCGAGGCGACGGGTGAGGCGGCCTCTCCCCCACCACGTGATCGTGGGGAACGGGCGCCTCGGAAACCGTGCCTCGGCCCCATCCAGCGAAGGAGCCACGCCTCCACACCTCCCTCTACTTATGAAGATGGCACGAACCGTCCCCATTTATTGCGACGTGACGCATGCCTGCAGGGCTCGGCCCCGCGCATGCCACCCACGTCACGCACGCCTCTCCCCCACGATGCCGCATTCGACGCGTGCCGTTCGGGGAGGACGTGGTGGGCGCAGAAAAAGATGTACCGTGACCTAGGCCGCGCGTGCCCGTGCACTGTTTTGGGCCTGGCCCAACAACGCTCGGCACCGTGTATGGCCCAGGCCCGGGGGCTCCTGTCGGTGTACTAAAGTAGGGGTCAGGTGTATTAAAATGTGTCACTGACCAGCGGGACCCACTGGTCAGGTTGACCAGTCAACCCCTGTTGACTGCTGACGTCAGCATGACATCATGCTGATGACATAAATCCATTTTCGAATTAAATTAATAATGAATTAAATTCCAAAAATTAATAAAATCTTTAGAAAATCATATCTTTTAATCCGTAACTCGGATTAATTATTTTCAACATGATAGTTGCTCAGAACGACGAGACGAATCCGGATACGCATCCCGTTCGTCCGCCACACATCCCTAGCATAGCGAACCTGCAACATTTCACCTTCGGTTCATCTGTCCGAAAACGCAAAACACCGGGGATACTTTCTCGGATGTTTCCCCCCTTTCACGGTATCACCTAGTACTGCGTTAGGGCACACCTAGCACCGCGTATTGCCGCGTCTTGCTTTGTGTTACATTTGATTGCTCTGTTATTTATCGTGTTCCCACTCCGTTACTTCTTTCCGGTAGACTCCGAGACCGCTGCCGATGTTCGTGTATTCTACTACACCGAGATGACCCTTCCTTCTTGCCAGAGCAACCAGGCAAGCCCCCCTTTGGTCACCAGATATCGCCTATTCTTCTCTATACTGCTTGCATTAGAGTAGTGTAGCATGTTACTGCTTTCAGTTAATCCTATACTGCTGCATAGCCTGTCCTTGCTACTACTGTTGTTACCTTTACCTGCTATCCTACTGCTTAGTATAGGATGCTAGTGTTCCATCAGTGGCCCTACACTCTTGTCCGTCTGCCATGCTATACTACTGGGCCGTGATCACTTCGGGAGGTGATCACGGGCATATACTATATACTTTACACTGTTACATTACCTGTGATACTGTTCGGAGATGGGGGCTGAAGGGGCAGGTGGTTCCACCCAGGTAGTGGTGGGCCTGGGTTCCCGACGGCCCCCGACTGTTACTTTGTGGCGGAGCGACATGGCAGGTTGAGACCACCTAGGAGAAAGGTGGCCTGGCCCTGGTCGGCGTTCGCGGATACTTAACACGCTTAACGAGATCTGGGTATTTGATCCGAGTCTGGCCATTTGGTCTATACGCACTAACCATCTACGTGGGAGTAGTTATGGGTATCCCGGCGTCGTGGTATCAGCCAAAGCCTTCGTGACGTCAGCGACTGAGTGGCGCGCGCCGAATTGGACTGGAACGCCACTAGGCTAGGTCTGCTTCCGGCCGCGTTCGCAACGTGCAGGTGTGCTCAGGGCGATGGGCCCAGACCCCTGCGCGCTTAGGTTTAGACCCAGCGTGCTGACCGCTCTGTTGTGCCTAGGTGGGGCTGCGACGTGTTGATCTTCCGAGGCCGGGCATGACCCAGGAAAGTGTGCCCGGCCAAATGGGATCAACCGTGTTGGGCTATGTGGTGCACCCCTGCAAGGAAGTTTATCTATTCGAATAGCCGCATCCCTCGGTAAAAGGACGACCCGGAGTTGTACCTTGACCTTATGACAACTAGAACCGGATACTTAATAAAACACACCCTTCCAAGTGCCAGATACAACCCGGTGATTGCTCTCCAACAGGGCATCGAGGAGGAGATTGCCGGGTAGGATTATGCTGTGCGATGCTACTTGGAGGACTTCAGTCTACTCTCTTCTATATGCTGCAAGACGGAGGCTGCCAGAAGCGTAGTCTTCGACAGGATTAGATATCCCCCTCTTATTCTGGCATTCTGCAGTCCAGTCCACTGATATGGCCCCTTACACATATATCCATGCATATGTAGTGTAGCTCCTTGCTTGCGAGTACTTTGGATGAGTACTCACGGTTGCCTTGTTTCCCCTTTTCCCCGTCTCTCTACCCGATTGCTGCAACCAGACGTTGGAGATCAGGATCCAGACGCCACCGTCGACGACGACTCCTACTACACTGGAGGTGCCTACTACTACATGCAGCCAGCTGACGACGACCAGGAGTAGTTAGGAGGATCCCAGGCAGGAGGCCTGCGCCCCGTTCGATCTGTATCCCAGTTTGTGCTAGCCTTCTTAAGGCAAACTTGTTTAACTTATGTCTGTACTCAGATATTGTTGCTTCCGCTGACTCGTCTATGATCGAGCACTTGTATTCGAGCCCTCGAGGCCCCTGGCTTGTATTATGATGCTTGTATGACTTATTTTATTTTTAGATTTGTGTTGTGATATCTTCCCGTGAGTCCGTGATCTTGATCGTACACGTTTGCGTGTATGATTAGTGTACGATTGAATCGGGGGCGTCACAAGTTGGTATCAGAGCCGACTGCCTGTAGGAATCCCCCTTTCCAACTCCTTGGCCGAAGTCGAGTCTAGACATTACAAAACTTTTACTAACATGGTTGTGTGCCTTACGGGCCCACGTCGCCATTGGGTGGTATTAGGATCTTTTACTCCTCGATCTATACTGTGGGACTCTGAGCTCTCTTCTATTTGGGTTAAATGATTTTGCTAAAAACAAAACTAACTTTAGGTTCTCGATAATACTTTCTCCCGGAGAGCCCCTCACTTCAGATGGTCGCCTGATGCACTAGAAGATTCCGAAGTTACTCTACGATGTTCTTTCGAGTCTTTGTGACATCGCATTTGCGATTTCCTTCCACCGTCAACCCCTATGAAAACTGCATACACTTGCCATTCATACAATCATTCCCCGTTGATCTTGTTATTACAAGATGTCCCGAAATACTCTCTGTTGTTCCGAGAATCCTTTGAGCTTAGTGCCTTGCTGTACTTTGTCACCTGAATACCCCTACGGATAATTCTCGCACTTTCCGAGTATCCGCTCATCCCCAGTTGATTCTGGTATTTCACAAAAGCTTTTGAAATACCATTCGATCTTCCGAAGATCCTCAACAACCTATTGCTCTTGAAATTCTTGGTTGCTTGCATTGGGATTAAATCCTATAAGCCTAGTAACCTTATTGGCATCCTCTGTCATTATCATTTTAAGTCTGTTGATCCAATATGATGTGAATGCTCTCAATCCTCATTCATATCCTAGAATTCATCTTTCCGGCTCAGACGTCATTTCAAACCTGAGCTGGTTCTTGACCAAGCAAATTTGCCAGCGATGGTACCCTAAGCCTATTCGACTTATCCATCCTTGATCAGAGTGTTTGCTTCTGATCCCTTGATTTGAAGATCATAATTCCTTTGCATTTGAGCTTTGAATTAGTCAGGTGTTTCTATGATCCGATGCTCTTTCGATCATCCTTCCGTTGATAGAGTACCGATACTCGCATCAGCTCCGTTGTAGACCACAAGACCCCTTGTAGGATTGTTATCCGACAGTGTCATTCACATTTGATCACTTTGTGAGTTCTTCCCCTGATACATAATGCCTTTGTTAACTTGTATCCTCTGCTTGGCCAACCATGCTCTGCTTTCGGGCTTGTGTTAATTACTTTTGAAACTTGTGGTATATGTTACTAAGATGCCCGATGGGTTGAACCTATGCCTTCCCCTAATCCGTGAGAACCCGAAAGTTTTCACGAGTCATACTCTTCTGGTGTTTTGCTAGATAAAATTTAAACATTACAACTTCTCCGAAAAGTGAGAAGTGAATGAAAGGTTATGCATTGGAGAAGTGGGAGTCGACCTTGAACTTGTGTTCATGCCCATGGACGTGATGTAGATCTTATCATTAAAGCTTCTCTTAAATTAATTATTCCTTTGGTATAAGTTCATCTTATATCTGGGATCTGGCCTTTTGCAATCGTGGTTCCGACCATGTTCTCCTTTAAATTCCATTTCTCATGCAAGTTTAAGCACTTGTCTTCTGTAGAGCAGTACCCCAGTCCAACCTCTACTTTGATCTGACGTCGAGTGTTACCCCTGGTATCTCGAGGTTATAATGGAACTGCATAACTTCTTATGAGTTCTTCATCAAGTGCTACGTTCTCACCGATTCCAATTTTTCACGGGCTCCGAGTTAATAAACACTCGAAGACACCGATAACTGAACCGAGTCCGCATTACAGTTCAACAACTCTTAGTAATCTTCTTTACTTGCGAGTTTGTACTCGATCATGTCATTCCTAGCCTGATCGGCTATATCATTATCGTGCAAACTTCTAACTGTGCTACCTGGTCCTTCTTCCCGGAGCACAAAATTTTCGACGATGAGCTAAGCTTACGTCGATCTTCCTCGTCATATCAGTTCGCCTTGAACAACAATCTTGATTTCAAGTTTGTGTCCTACCCATGGTTCCAATAACCTCCCGCTACCTCATTTCTTTGACTTGATGTCGTTGCTGATGGATTACATCTTCATGAAATCTCTCGACAAATATGTCGTGATCATCATCAACCTTATGAGCTCTTTCAGGATATCAATTGAGTTCATGATGAGAAATACCATCCTTGCCCTCGATGACTTTATTATCATCAACAACGCCCTTGACTTCCTTTCATCGCGAACTTGTCCACATTATGAATAGAACTTGCCCTCCAGCTAGTGTTGTGTTCTGCCTTGAAGTATTACTGTATTTTCTGTCAAGAATGATGTGGGGATTGCTCCACCTCTTAGAAATTCTTGGTATGATGATACTTCGCATCATCACCATTCTTCCTTGGTCCCCGTGTTGTTTTTAACCAGGATACCAATATGCTAACGATGTTGTTTGAGTTTTGTACCTCTAGCAACCCTATTGCTTGTAAGTTAGTGAACGATAGTTACATTCTTTGTGTATTGGATATCGAATCACATTCAAACATTGATCGTGCTACCTAAGCCCATATGTCGGGTGCACCTTTCAACCAATGTTTAAATTGTGTATGTTTTCCTCAAGCATACATCATTATATCATTTGATCTGATAAATGTTGTCTCCTTGTTCACCTAATTGTGGGGATCCATCTTTTGGAAATCTCAATGAATTGTCGCTAAGTTCATCAGCCACCTTTTCATCCTCTCCTTGTTTAATGATGAACTATGATTCAGAACTTACTTCCATATTTCATTTCCCGAGAATCTTGCAACACCATCTCGTCAAATTGTGTTGCACCCCTTCCTTCTCAAGCATCATGAGTCTGTGGTATCCTGACACCAATCGGATCTGACCTCGGTCAGATATGATGGTTGGAACATATATCCAAGAGTTATAACACTGGTTTTTATGATCCAGCAAGGTGATGTCATGCCTAGCACACCTGGCCGGAGGACCTACTGCTATAATTTCTTTTTAGCAAGGTTAACCATTATTTCATGAGGAAATCATAGGACTTATTCTATGAGTTGTTCATGATGGATGCCTTGTGTGTCCAAAGTCCGAACTTTTCTTAAAGACCATGTCAATGCTATCTCGAAGCATGTATGTGGTACTCCTATCATCAATAAGAACACTTGAAGCACAATGCTAAATGTTTTCTTACTCAATTATCCAAACACCATTGTATGGGTAATGTCATGAAATTTCTCTCCCCTTACCTAAAGAGTTTTCTACATTATATCCTGCCATGGATATCTTGCTCTGCTTGTCCTTGGGAAGGATATACCCTTGAACAATGTGTTTAAACACATTTTCCTTTCCATTGTTCTATTCAATCTGATGATCACATCTTTCTTTCCATTGGTTTGTTTAACCTTTCTAGTGATCACTATGATCTAAGCAGTATTAATTCCCTGCTTATGTAAACCCCTCAGTGTACAATTCTGTCAGTAAGACCCTGATACTTTTGTTGATGACATTCCGGTAGCCACCGATGGACGAGAACTTTGCCTACTGGTCCGCCTCGTTTCAACGAGCAGGAAAATGGTTCTCTTCGTCCCTCGCCCTTGGTACCAATGATGCAGCCAACATAACTGACCGGTTATTCTCTGACATGCCTTACTATCATGATCGTGCAGGATGTCAACGCCCTTCCTACTTTTACCCCACATGGTGGGCCCATAACCCACAGGTCCCAGGATCGAAACCTGACTCCTGTACACCCCCTGTTCCCAAAGTTATTCCTCCTGCGTGGACTCGTATGTAATTCATGAGACACCTTCTGATGAGATCATCAATTCTGACATCGGAAACAATAATTATTCCGTTGCTTGAAACCCCTTTCACCTTCTGACTAGGCATTGAACGATTGCCTGGCTGCCTGAAACTTCTTGTTGGACCTTCCAACTTTACTCTCGACGTGTTCTATTTGTTCAACTCGAGAGGTACTCATATGCTCATTCATGGGCTAATCCCAGGCTATTACCCTTATAGCATTCTGTCGTTTCCGATCTACCCCGTTACCTATTCGTAAATACAATGAAGATCCCAAAGAAAGGATGCTGACTTCATCATAAGGGCCTGAAGCAGAGAAATGAAGACATCGATGTATTGGACCGGTTCTCTTCGAGAAGAGCAAGCCAGAATGGGAAGACCCGCTAGATTCATAACCAAACCTTCCCCCCTTTCACTACCTCTTAAATCTCGGGATGATATTTCTTGTAGTGGAGGAGAATTGTGACGCCCGGATAATCATGCTACAGTAATCTCACGTTAATGGTGCCATGTCACCTCGGTCACTGTAGTTAATCTCAGGTTGATTCGAAAACGTTTCAAATTCAAATTCAAATTAATGTCAAACGACAAAGTTTTCAAAATATTAAACTAAAATGTTCGGGGTGTGCAGTTAAATGCCTGGGTAATTATAATAAAGCAAACACATTTTTATAAAATGCCTAGATAATTTAAAATGATTTAAAACAGAAAAGAAAATAAATAAATAAAAGAAAAGAAACTACAAAAACAGAAAAACAAAACAAAACAAAAAAGGAAGAAAGACCCCCCCACGCTGGGCTACGGCCCAGCTGGCCACCCACCCTCAGCCCACCAGGCCCAGCTGGCCACCCCACTCCCCATAACCCCGTGGCGACCGAAACCCTAACCCACATCGCCACTCCCTCTCCCCCTCCCGATCCGATCTGGATCGGGGATGAAACCCCACTCCCCCTCTCGCTCCCCATCCCCCCCCGCGACCCAGAACTGGATCGGGCCAAACCCCCGACGCCGGAGCCTGCTCGCCGGCCCCCGCCCTCTTCATCGACCCACCCCACCTCCCTGACGCTCGCCACCGATGCCGCCCGGATCGCTACCTCGCCGGAGACCGCCATCGCCGGTCTTCCTCCCCATCTACGTCGACGCCGTCGTCCCCGTCCCCCACCACGAGCACCATTGCCCCATCCCTACAAATCCCGGTGAGGCCACAACCTCCGCCCTCCTCCTTCCTCTGTCCCCGTGCACGCCGACCCTGCCCGCCACGACCCCGCCGCACCCACGGTCGCGCCTTCGCACGCGCGCCCGCGTGCCGGAGCTCACGCTCTGGGCAGCACGCGCTCACCCCACGCCCGGTCCCGCTCCCGTGCGGCCATAGCCGCGGCCACGACGCCTGACCCGACCTCCTCCTCTCTGCGCCATCTCGCTCGCCCCGCCATGGACGAAGCTCGCCGCCGTCGTGTACCTCCCCACCGCATCCACCGTATGCGCAGCTCGCATTCGAGCCCTGCGCCATGCTCAGCACGCCCCCGGGGGACGAACACCGACCCCAGCGCCGCCTGTCGTGCTCCGTGGCCTCGGGTTCTCTCCTGCCCGAGCTTCGGTTGCCGCGGACCTCGTCGCCGGCGCCGGCTCTCACCAGATGGCCGCCGCGGCCAGTCGGGTGCACCCCCGCGAGGCAGCGCCCATTTGGGTTGTGCCCGACGGCCGACCCGCTATGGCCCTGGGCCACTGCCAAACGGGGCCCGCGCCCCCCACCGAAGATTTAACAAAAAAAAAGAAAGGAGAATTAATTAAAATAATATTAATTAATTAAAGAATTAATCAACTTAATTAATTTTGATTAAATTAAACAACTAATTAAACTAATTAAACTTTAGTTATCTAATTAACCTTGGTAGTTAATTAGCTAATTAAATAGTCAATGACGAGTGGGGCCCACCCCCCCTAATTAATCTTGATTAGGTTAATTAAAATGCTTAAATAAAATGTGTCACTAACCAGTGGGATCCATTGGTAAGGTTGACCAGTCAACCCCTGTTGACTGTTGACGTCAGCATGACATCATGCTGATGACATAAATCCATTTTCGAATTAAATTAAGTAATTAATTAAATTCCAAAAATTAATAAAATCTTTAGAAAATCATATCTTTTAATCCGTAACTCGGATTAAATTATTTTCAACATGAAAGTTGCTCAGAACGACGAGACGAATCCGGATACTCAGCCTGTTCGTCCGCCACACATCCCTAGCATAGCGAACCTGCAATATTTCACCTTCGGTTCATCTGTCCGAAAACGCAAAACACCGGGGATACTTTCCCGGATGTTTCCCCCTTTCACGGTATCACCTAGTACTGCGTTAGGGCACACCTAGCACCGCGTATTGCCGCGTCTTGCTTTGTGTTACATTTGATTGCTCTATTATTTATTGTGTTCCCCCTCCGTTACTTCTTTCCGGTAGACTCCGAGACCGCTGCCGATGTCCGTGTGTTCGACTACACCGAAGATGACCCTTCCTTCTTGCCAGAGCAACCAGGCAAGCCCCCCCTTGATCATCAGATATCGCCTATTCTTCTCTATACTACTTGCATTAGAGTAGTGTAGCATGTTACTGCTTTCAGTTAATCCTATACTGCTGCATAGCCTGTCCTTGCTACTACTGTTGTTACCTTTACCTGCTATCCTACTGCTTAGTATAGGATGCTAGTGTTCCATCAGTGGCCCTACACTCTTGTCCGTCTGCCATGCTATACTACTGGGCCGTGATCACTTCGGGAGGTGATCACGGGCATATACTATATACATTACACTGTTACATTACCTGTGATACTGTTCGGAGATGGGGGCTGAAGGGGCAGGTGGTTCCACCCAGGTAGTGGTGGGCCTGGGTTCCCGACGGCCCCCGACTGTTACTTTGTGGCGGAGCGACATGCCAGGTTGAGACCACCTAGGAGAGAGGTGGCCTGGCCCTGGTCGGCGTTCGCGGATACTTAACACGCTTAACGAGATCCGGGTATTTGATCTAAGTCTGGCCATTTGGTCTATACACACTAACCATCTACGCGGGAGTAGTTATGGGTATCCCGACGTCGTGGTATCAGCCGAAGCCTTCGTCACGTCAGCGACTGAGTGGCGCGCGCCGGGTTGGACTGGAATGCCACTAGGCTAGGTCTGCTTCTGGCCGCGTTCGCAACGTGTAGGTGTGCTCAGGGCGATGGGCCCAGACCCCTGCGCGCTTATGTTTAGACCGGCATGCTGACCGCTCTGTTGTGCCTAGGTGGGGCTGCGACGTGTTGATCTTCCGAGGCTGGGCATGACCCAGGAAAGTGTGTCCGGCCAAATGGGATCAAGCGTGTTGGGCTATGTGGTGCACCCCTGCAGGGAAGTTTATCTATTCGAATAGCTGTGTCCCTCGGTAAAAGGACGACCCGGTGTTGTACCTTGACCTTATGACAACTAGAACCGGATACTTAATAAAACACACCCTTCCAAGTGCTAGATACAACCGGGTGATTGCTCTCCAACAGGGCATCGAGGAGGGGATTGCCGGGTAGGATTATGCTATGCGATGCTACTTGGAGGACTTCAGTCTACTCTCTTCTATATGCTGCAAGACGGAGGCTGCCAGAAGCGTAGTCTTCGACATGATTAGATATCCCCCTCTTATTCTGGCATTCTGCAGTCCAGTCCACTGATATGGCCCCTTACATATATATCCATGCATATGTAGTGTAGCTCCTTGCTTGCGAGTACTTTGGATGAGTACTCACGGTTGCCTTGTTTCCCGTTTTCCCCATCTCTCTACCCGATTGCTGCAACCAGACGTTGGAGATCAGGATCCAGACACCACCGTCAACGACGACTCCTACTACACTGGAGGTGCCTACTACTACGTGCAGCCAGCTGACGACGACTAGGAGTAGTTATGAGGATCCCAGGCAGGAGGCCTGCGCCCCGTTCGATCTGTATCCCAGTTTGTGCTAGCCTTCTTAAGGCAAACTTGTTTAACTTATGTCTGTACTCAGATATTGTGGCTTCCTCTGACTCGTCTATGATCGAGCACTTGTATTCGAGCCCTCGAGGCCCCTGGCTTGTATTATGATGCTTGTATGACTTATTTTATTTTTAGAGTTGTGTTGTGATATCTTCCCGTGAGTCCCTGATCTTGATCGTACACGTTTGCGTGTATGATTAGTGTACGATTGAATGGGGGGAGTCCCATGAACCTTGACCATCCTTTAGCATCAATCACCATGCAACCATCCTTTGTACTTACGGTATATTGAGCAGGTTCATTCACACCAAGGATGCGCATGGTAAGAGAAACTTGGCCGCGGTCGCCCGGATTGTTGAACGACTCCCTCGTTGCTCTAGGAATTCTCTGTTTGCAAACAAGAAGACATACCCAAGTAGTTAGATCAACACAGTGAATCATGTGAAACAACATGGAAAGAAAAAAGAACGAAGCACTTGGGCGGCTAATGCTTACCAAGAAGGTGGACATGTCAGTTTTTGTAAGGACTTTGGTATATGAAGTGCGAACTGTAGCCCAGTCTGTTGCCGGTGCAACTGCACGGGCCGGAGCAGATGCAAGTGCAAGTGTTGGTGCAGGCGCCGAAGCCGCTGCTGTTGCCGGAGATGGTGCTCCTTGTAGAGTTGGTGCAGGTGTCGGAGCAGGTGCCGGTGTCAATGCCCGATCCTCCGGTAGATCAGACTGATCCGCTGACGCGGTCGGTGCTCAATCCTCAGCTGAATCAGACTGAGCTGCTGCCGCTGTCAGTGCTAGAGCAACTGCTGGTGCTTGATCTGTGTGAGACAGCGGCGATCGTGTCTGGTCTGCTATGATCAGCTTTCTAACTTGACTAGGATCCGTGACCGTGATCCAGTTTTTTCTTCATTTCTTTTAAACGCGAGGACTAATTGTGGCGTTTTTGTTAAACCAAACTACAGTTCATCATAGGGATTCAGCTTGTACTCAGACAACAGACTGATCCAATTTTTTCCAGTAATATAAGTGATGGACAGTGCCTTCGTTACTGACACGACATAACAAGTGAAACCTGCAAAAATAGCCATCGTAGAGCAAACCAAACGGTTTATTCTGTGATGAATGTCACATGGCAAAAACTGCATCGTAAATTGTAGGAAAAGAAAGAAAACATGACATTAAATCAGTAAGATTTAGACAGTAAATCAATAAGATTTACTTGATGTGACACGAGTGAATCCTTACCAGGAAATCACTATGTTGAAGTACTAAACAGTAGATTGATCGTCCAACTACACGTGGCATGCAGGGGCCCCACCTACTCCCACAAGCAGGACAGTCCAAATGTCGTGACAAATCGTATGGACCAAGCATCCATGGGACTGGAAATCGTAGTGGGTGCGGTAAACCCTGCAATGCATACATATATTGGAGTGTAACCATAATTGATAAACCGTCCTCACAAAAAATATGATCTGGATACTTCAAAATATACAGACTGAATTGAGTGGACAAACATTAACATAGACCGTTCTCAGGACTGACCACACACCAAAAGCGGCAGTACTAATAAACAATACAGGGTTCACAAACACAAATCAAGTACTGAACAATAGTACTTACTACAGACAAGCAAAGTTGCACTAGCTAAACTCTGCAGACTATTTCTTGCCACCGACCTACGGGATGAACCCCACATAACTGACCAGGCCATGGACTTCGTGTGAGATGTCTACATGCACCATCACCATCTTGTCAACCTTGGAGAACCTAACAGAGTGGTATTTCCACTCATAAACATGATGATGAAGACATGCCGCATCAGATTTGTTGGGAAGCTTTACAAGAACCACACCCTTCGTAATCGAAGGCACAACCAGGAAATTGTTGTGGTCAAGTACAACCTCGAGAACACGCCTGACAACAATGCTACAGGAAAACACTAGTTCAGTACATGTGGCGACAAGGACACAGCAGCTGGATAGTTCAGCAGCAGAACTCATCATCAGGTCTTCCATTTCACACGACATGACTTTGAGAACTTCATCTCCACTGCGGACCTGGTTCTAATTCAAATAGAAACCATATTTTATTACTACCTCCATTTAGAAATATAAGATGATTTTCGATATTATACTCCATATATGACTACATATACGCACAGAAATGAGTGAACAAAGACACTAGAACATGTCTTCAAAGGCATGAGAGCAGAGGGATGACATGCAATATCCATAACACAAGTTACTGAGGCAAATATACCATTTTAAAAGGTAGAATTGATGTTCATAAAGTACTCCCTCCGTCCCAAAATTCTTGTCTTAGATTCGTCTAGATACGGATGTATCAAGTCACATTTTAGTATTAGATACATCCGTATCTAGACAAATCTAAGACAAGAAATTTAGGACAGAGGGAGTAGTTGAAAGTAATCTATAAGAAATCAGTGTCAACCTCTCGCATGTTTTGGTCAAAAGAGGAATTTAGAACCTTCATTTGTCACACTAAAATCACATGCAAGATCACCCAGAAAGTTGTACTACCAGTACTAGTACTGCGTGTTAGATGAAAAAACACGATCAAGATCGAGAAAAAGATCGTCAACAAGAGACATTACCTGGACTTGCTTAATGAGGGATCCCAGAGAGGGGGGGCTTGGACGGGGCGATGGCTTTGAGCTTGTTTGCGGTAGTCTCGGCGGGGGTGCTTGCGCTTCTTCATACCATGAGCCTCAACGGTTTTGGCCAGAGCCATAGACATCACGTCGGCCGGTGCTCCGGCGTCCATCCAAGAGAGGAAGATGAGAGAGAAGTGTGAAAGGAGGAGCGAGATGAGGGAGAAGCGAAGTGAGTGGGGGTTTTCTTCAAGAGAGGAAGCTGAGAGAGAAGAGTGAAATGATGGTTGCTTCGTCCGTCCAACTTACTGCTGGAAAGGAGGGGGTTTTGTGATTTGACGGCTCATTGGGAATTACTGCGGCGGTTCGATCGGGGTAGTCTACCGTCACTCTACTACAGAGTAATTTAGTGCATGGCTGGTGGACCCAGGTGCTGGCTGTCCCACACGTCAGTGAAAGTGAGTAATTTAGTGCATGGCTGGAGGAAGATCCGCACGGTAGAGCGTGTCCACTGTTTTTCTGAAGAAAAAAATGATTACAGCAAGCGTTTCCACTCTTATGACGAAGGAGTGCAAAACACGGCAGCCACTTGAACATACACAGTGCTCCTACTACTAGGCATGTGCAGTGGTTCATACGTCAGTACTAAACAATCTTGTTGCTAGTGTAGTAAGATATGACGATAACAAATGATGTTGTGCGCATGTCAAAAACTCCTATATGTAACATAGTACCGCTTTTTCGATTGTCCGATCGAGTATGCACAGTGAGATCAATGTTAACAGAACTAGGTCCACAGCGCACGGAGAGTACGGTGCTACAGTACTCCATGAAACATGAACCATATGAAGCCCGGATAGTGTTAGGCAGGGTGTATAAAGGGTGCACGGGATGGGAGCAAAAGTTACCTTCTCGACCCACTTTTGGGTGTTTGGCAGAGTGCATGAAGGGTGCATGAGTCCACACTAGTAGGTTGACAAAAATACACAAAGAGGAAACAACTATATTGAGATGAGAATGCAACCAAACAGACCCACACGCTTTGTGCTACAGTGACTGATCTGCACCGTCTGAGTTTGATCCAACGGTCATGTTGCGCCGAGACATGGACATGCCCATGCAGAGGGCGCCTAAACACCACCGAAGACCCTCTGCTTCTCGAGGCGCACGACGTTGGTGATGTAGGGTGCAACCGCCCGCAGAGCCCGCTCCCGGTCGACGGGAGCCAGCTCGTCAAAGACGGCGTCCAATGGCACGAATGGATTCCGGTGACGGAGCCCTGAAAGGATTCGCCCGGCAACAGCGACGGCAGCCCGCAACCCCTCCTTGTCCAGCTCAGCACCCACCATCGCGCGGAGATGACTCAGCTCCTCGGAGATATAGGTGAAGAAGGAGACCAGGTCAGGAAGCCGCAGCTCGTTGAAGTCGACCGAGTGGTCAAACGGGTTTAGCCCGACGACCGGCATCGTCGCGCTGGCACGACGATAGGCATCACGCAGCCGCAACACGTGCGTGGCAACTTGGTTCACCAAGTGGCTGAGGCGATCCTAGACCTCGTCACGATCGGCCCATTCGCGCTCCAGACGGCTCCCCTGACGTCCTACCGTATCTCCCACTTTCTGCAGCAACACCGCCGACACCTCAAGCATCTTTGTGGTGGACGCCTGCCGCTTTCGAAGCTCCGTGAACTCCCGCAATAACGGAGGAGCATGGCACTCCTCTCCTCCTTGAGATCACGGAGCTCCACGTCCTTGGCCCTGAGCTCCGCATCCTTGGCATGGAGCTCCTGTGTGAGGCGCCTCACCTCGGACTCCGTGATCTAGTGCGCCGCCATGGCACTAGGTAGAAGCAATGGGGAGAGGAAGCAAAGGGGGCGAAACCGCTGAAAGGCAATGCAATCTACGAGAAGGCGGAGGGAGCGGGGAATCTTTTGGTTTTCACCACGGTAAAACACCAGTCGACGACTTCTCACATCAGGGAGCAGTGGGTTTTTACAGGCGGAGTCATCATGACTAATTGCTGCCGCGCCTGCTCCCGTCAATCAAAAAATTAAAAATCCTGCCGTGCCTGCTCCCGTCAATCAAAAAATTAAAAATCATGCCACACCAAAATACGAGAGCAACGCCGCGGTGGATATTTAAATTTACCTGCCGGCAAGTAGATAAAAAGGGGTGAAAAAACAAATGTGGCGGCGGCCTAGCTAACTGGTCGAACTAGCCCAACTAGCTAGCCACCGTGCTTCACTGATGTACTCGGCAGGAAAGGTGGTCTTTCGTGATTTGACGACTCATTTACTTGCTTCGGTGCTACGACCGAGGAGGACCCAGAAAACGCGTGGTAGGGCATCCCACGTCAGGAAGAATATATGCGTGCACCACCCGGGAGGACCCCGAAATCGCGCGGTAGGGTGTGCCACGTCTCGGCACAGAGGGAAAATGTGCGTGTAAAAGTATACTGTATCAGACGTAGTACCTATGGTCCGACCTGGGGTCCCAGCCAGTCGGTCAAAAACACCCCACTAGCCACATAGCTTCATCATGCAAACGTGGCACGGAGGATAGATGTGGTTAGCTCCGTCTCGACCAGCCACAATGTCTCTTGTTCTAGGAAATTCTTCTATTTTCCAATCTTTTTTTAGTTGTAATAACACCACGGCAAGCTAGCGTCGCTCTTCGCGTGTGCCCGTGCAAAGGTTAGACGATGGAGAGAAGAGAGATTGAGATCGCAGACCTGGGACCCACCAGTAAGTGAGACAACGGTCATGCACGTGTTGACGAGGCACTCCCTCTACTCTACTCAACGCAATTACTGTATAAAATCAAGTTATGGTACAAAGCTAACAACCGTTCGTTTTTCTACGCTACCGACTTATGCTTTATAGTCCAGGTTGCCATTTCGAATATCGTCTTTTAAATTTGTTTGTTTTAGGTCCAAATTTGATTAATGACAAGTGGGACCCCTGTGTGTTGTTCCGATATTTCAGTGTAGGATGGTTTTTTTGAACAAACACTTTGCGTGGTTAGACAAGTAACGACACGAGTTACACGTATTTTGCAAGTTTACGAACAAAAATGACAGCGGCATAGAATATCACATCCACACCGCAGCTTAGATACTATGGTGATACGAGTTTTTACACCGTTGGAAGTGAGATCCAATGGCTTGGGAGTAGTCTTTGTAATTATGCGCAATTTCCAAACTCTCCAAAGGTTTTTTTGCAAATAAAACATTCAGGCCTCGTGTGTGCTGCTGCATCTTTGATCCAACGGCTCTCCGGTGCTCATATTAGGTGCTCCCCGTAGCTTAATTACCCGCTACGGTGATATGAGCATCTAGGTCATATGATCAGTGATCAGATGGCACATGCGTAGTACTTGTACTTTATGCGCATTTCCCAAACTCTATCAGCCGTATATTGCAAAAACATTCAAACCTCCTACTGTGGTTTGTTAGATCTCAGTGAACTCGTATCACCATAGAATCTATGGTGCGGGAGCACCTCATACTCTCCCGTGCGAGAAAACATAAGGTGCTATCGCAGCTTGGATGCTACGATGATACGAGCTTGGAGGTCGTTTGATCTGAGATCCAATGGTATCTGAGCAGTCTTTGTGCTTGTAAGCAGTGGCCAAACTCTTTTGGGGCTTTTCTGCAAAAAACCATTCGAACCACCGAGGAGGTGTTGGGTCACAAATCCAACGCCTCCGAAGAGCTTGTATCACCAAAGCATCTAAGGTGTGGTAGCACATGATATTCTTACATACAGGAGAATATGATGTCCTCCTTCATCTTAGATGCTACGGTGATACAAGCTTCGAGGTCGTTGGATATGGGATCAAAGGGCATCTAAGTAGTTGTCGGCATTCTGGGAACGGGGGTCCCCAGACTTGCCTGCCCGCGGCCTGCAGCGTGGCTCAAAGGAGGCCCAGCACGGCCCGTCTTCATCAACACAAGACCCAAGACCCTCGCGAGGGGCCAAGCCTCGCGGGGCGGACGACACAGTGCTTCCTCAGGCGCGGCCTCGTCGGGCTGGCTCATGAGGAGGCGGAGAGATCAAGGCAGGGTACCTCGCGAGGTGCCCATGACGCAAGGCATGACGACCATGGGCGCCAGGCGGGCGCCAGCCCATGCAGCGTCCTCCCATTCCACTTTGGTGCAAAGGGGGCAAGCGCAGGCGAGAGGATCAAGCAAAGGCATCCATTTCGGTGCAACAAGACCAAGACCAGTCCAACGGTGGGAAGGAGGTCATCGTGGAGCCCAGAGTGGCGTCACCACAGGGCCTTTGGCAGGCGAGGACCAACTTTAGTCAGGATAAGTGTACTGGATGTTCCCCTTCGAATTGGCCAATAGTTGGCGCCCTTCCCGCTCAATATTTGGGAAGAGGCCCAGGGCCTTTGCCTATAAATAGGACTAGCCACCCCCAGGGTAGAGGCATCTGGTATCCAGAATCCGAGCAGAAAGAGGGAGAGCGAGAGAGAGAAGGGCGGCTGAACTCCCCTAGCAGTTCATCGTCCGAACTAGAACACGCCCTCGCGAGGCTGTTCTCCCTTGTACCGTTCATCATCATCAGCCCAAGAGGCAATCCACCCACCACAAACTAGAGTAGGGTATTACACCACAATGTTGGCCCGAACTAGTATAAACTCTGTGTCCCTTGTGTTGTTCCTTCAGTAGTTAGATCCTTGCGAGACGGAGAGGTAGAGAGCAGAATCTCCGCACACACCCCAGAGTTCGAACCTTAAGGGTCTGCCGGAACCCTAAATCCGACATTTGGCGCGCCAGGTAGGGGTGCGCCGGAATTTGTCTTCCACCGCTTCGTTCTCCTCCGACCGTCGCGTCCATGTCTGACGCTCGTCGGGCCCGCGCCGAGCGCTGGGCCGCCATCGCCTCCCACGTCGCCCAGACGGCTCCCGTCGGTGGGCGTCCTCGTCGTTCCCCGTCGCCCGCCATCAACGCCGCCACCGGCCCGGCGGGGAACGAGCAGCAAGCGTCATCCCAGCATCTGCCTGTGCGGCAAGATAACCGCACGGCTACATCAACACCCCCGGTCGTCGCGGCCCTTCTGGGCGGCTCGCAGGTGCCGCCCACAAGTCGCCATGTCAAGCCGTTTGTCCGCCAGGTCGGCGCCATTTCCGCATGGCAGGGGGCTCCCATGGACCAAGTGGCGCGCGAGGCCGGTCTGGCCTTCAGCTCGGAGGACCATCCCGCCAACTTGGCTGGCTCGGGCGCGCTCCCCATGTTGTGCACCCCCACCATCTGCCAGGTGGCTGTCACCAGAACCCTCGTCGACGGCGGCGCCGGCCTCAGCGTGCTTTCGGTTGAGACCTTCAACCTCCTCCGCATACCCCTGGAGCGGCTGCAACCCAGTTGGTCTTTCTTGGGCGTCGGCGGCGGGTCATCCAGCTCCCTGGGACAGATCCGGCTCCCGGTAACCTTCGGCACCTACGACAACTTTCGCACGGAAATGGTCGACTTCGACATCGCCCCCATCGGCCTTCCTTACAACGCCATCCTCGGCTACCCGGCGCTGGCCCAGTTCATGGCCGCCACGCACCCGGCGTACAACCTCATGAAGATGCCCGGGAGCAACGGTGTCCTCACCGTGCCTAGGGACACCGGAGATGCCCTGCGGGTACTCAAGCTCGCCTACAAGGCAGCGGCCTCGGCACAGCCAGCCGACGTGGAGACCCCCCGAACCCAAGGGGGCTGCGCCAGCCAAGAAGAGGCAGTTGTTCACCCAGGACAAAGCAGAAACCAAGCAGATACCTGTCGACGAAGACGGGTCCTCTAGTGCCACTTTCACCATAGGCGCCAATCTCGAGCCTGAGCAAGAGGAAGCTCTGATCAGGTTCCTGCGCGCAAATAAGAAGGTATTCGCTTGGGAGCCTGATCAGTTGGTAGGGATCCCCCGGAGCGTCATCGAGCATCACCTCAACGTGTGCCCAAACGTGCGCCCCGTGAAGCAGAAAGCCAGGCGGCAGTCCGCAGAGAAGCAGGCCTTCATCGTCCAAGAAACCCGCAAGTTGGAGGCCGCTGGGGTCATTCGCGAGGTCTGATACCCGGATTGGTTGGCCAACCCTGTCGTTGTGCCCAAGAAGGGGGGAAAGGAACGCATGTGTGTCGACTTCACCAACCTCAACAAGGCATGCCCGCAAGATCCGTTCCTGCTCCCCCGCATCGATCAGATCCTCGATTCCACTGCGGAGTGTGAAATACTCTGCTTCCTGGACGGCTTCTCTTGGTATCACCAGATCAAGATGGCGGTAGAAGACGTCGAGAAGACCGCCTTCCTGACCCCATGCGGGGTGCATGCCATTTGGGTTGCGTAATGCAGGGGCGACCTTTCAGCGGCTGATGCACAGCGCCTTTCGCCCGCAGCTCGGGAAGAATGTCGAAGCCTACATCGACAACATCATGGTGAAATCTTGGGAAGCCAAGACCCTGATACAGGACCTGGAGGAGACCTTCGCGAGCCTCGACGCAGTGAACCTGCGGCTCAACCCAGAGAAGTGTGTGTTCGGAGTCCCCTCAGGCAAGCTCTTGGGCTTTCTCGTGTCCCATCGGGGCATCGAGGCTAACCCGGAGAAGGTCAAGGCGGTCGAGGACATGAGCCCGCCGAAAACCCTCAGAGAAATGCAGAAGCTCACCGGACGCGTGACCGCGCTAGGGCGCTTCATATCCAAACTGGGGGAGCGAGCACTGCCTTTCTTCCAGCTGATGAAGAAGAAGGGACCTTTTGAATGGACAAAAGACGCAGATAAGGCGTTTCAAGATCTCAAGAGGTACCTAACCAGTCCTCCAGTCATGGTGGCTCCGCGTCCTCGAGAGCCCTTGCTGCTCTACCTCGCTGCCACTCCCAACTCCGCCAGCGCAGCCCTGGTGGCGGTTAGAGAAGAGCGCGAAATTAGAGCCACATCGGCAGCCCGAGACAAGGCAAGGCAGGAACAAGGAAGGCCCACGGGAGACGTAACTACAGCTGAGGAAGATCAGCCGTCAAAGTGTGCACCGAGGCAGAAGAGGCCTCTCCTCTGGACGGACGACCTCCCGAGGCCACATCACCTCGCGAAGCGCCCTTGCCTCCGGAGGGCGCCGCGAACACTGATGCTCTCGGCCTTATTGAGCACCCAGTCTACTTTGTCAGCACGGTGTTGCGAGACGCGAGGGCACGGTACCCCCTGCCCCAGAAGCTCCTCCTCGCACTACTGGTGGCCTCGCGTAAGCTGCGTCACTACTTCCAAGGGCATCCCATCAAGGTCGTCTAGTCATACCCCTTGGAGAGAGTGCTCAGGAGCCCTAGCTCAGCTGGACGGGTCGTCGAGTGGAACATAGAGCTACAGGCATTCCAGCTCGAGTTTAGCACGACCAGGGTCATCAAAGGGGCAGCGCTAGCAGACTTCGTAGCAGAATGGACTGAAGCACCCGGCCTCGAGAACAACGAGGATCGGTCCCTCTCCCCAGGGAGCGAGGCACCGGAAGGCTGGGTCGTGTACTTCGATGGGGCGTTCTCCAGGCATGGCGCCGGGGCAGGAGCGGTGCTGATATCGCCCACTCAGGACAAGCTCTACTACGCCGTACAGCTCTGTTTCCAGCAAGGCGAAAAGGTCTCGAACAACATAGCGGAATATGAGGGTTTGGTAGCAGGGTTGAAGGCAGCGGCAGCTTTGGGGGTGAAGCGCCTCACCGTCAAGGGTGATTCGCAGCTCCTTGTCAACTTCTCCAACAAGGTGTACGAACCAAGGGATGAGCACATGGAGGCCTATCTAGCGGAGGTCCGCAGGATGGAGAAGCAGTTCTGGGGGCTGGAATTAAAGTATGTGCCCCGTGGCACCAATCAGGAAGCCGATGACATTGCCAGACGGGCGTCGAGGCTGCTGCCTCAGGAGCCTGGCGTATTTGAAGAACGACTCTTCAAGCCCTCAGCCCAGCCGTCGTTGTCAAGCACCGCCCAGCCTCGGGAGGAACTCCCTCAGCCACCGGCCTCAGGAGCCCCGGCCTGCGGCCCCGCCTTAGGGGCACGCCTGCTCCTGACTATGGAACCTCAGGAGGAATGTTGGATCACTAAACTCCGGAGTTATTTAACACAGGGGCCCCTGCCGGAGCAGGAGGAAGAAGCGGAGCGTGTGGCGCGGCAAGCCACGACATACTGCATCAGGGACGGAGAGCTCTACCGGAGGCGTCCAAATGACATATCCCTGTGCTGCATTTCCAGGGAGCAAGGGAAGGAACTGCTGGAGGACATACACGGCGGGGACTGCAGGCATCACTCGTCATCGCGGACCCTCGTCGGCAAAGCATTCCGCAGCGGGTTCTATTGGCCCACCGCACTCAACGACGCTGTCGAGCTGGTGAAGGCTTGTGAGGCTTGCCAATTTCATGCCAAACAGATCCATCAGCCGGCAGGAGGCTTGCAGACTATACCCCTTTCATGGCCATTTGCAGTTTGGGGGCTGGACATTCTGGGCCCGTTCCCTCGGGCGCCAGGGGGCTACCGCTACCTCTACGTCGCCATTGACAAATTCACCAAGTGGGAAGAAGTGGAGGCTGTCCGCACCATCCCCGCGGGTTCCGTGGTCAGGTTCATCAGGGGCATCATGAGCCGGTTCGGGGTGCCGAACCGCATCATCACAGACAACGGTTCGCAGTTCACCAGTAACCTCTTCAAAACATACTATGCTAACCTTGGAACGCAGATATGCTACGCTTCGGTGGCGCACCCGCGGAGCAACGGCCAAGCCGAACGAGCTAACGCGGAGGTCCTGAGGGGCCTCAAGACAAGGACGTTCAAGAAGAAGCTGGAGGCCTGCAGCAGAGGTTGGTACGATGAGCTCCAGTCCGTGTTGTGGTCCATCTGCACAACCGCGACCAAGCCAACCGGGGAGACCCCGTTCTTCCTGGTCTACGAAGCCGAAGCAGTCCTCCCTCACGAGGTCAGACATCGCACCGCGCAGGTCCTGGCGTTCGATGAGGCGCAACAGGACGCCATGCGGGGGTTGGACCTCGTGCTGGGGGAGGAACGCCGCCGAGAAGCCGCACTGCAAGCGGCGAGGTACCAGCAGGCGCTGCGGCGATATCACTGCCGCAACATCCGGCCCAGGACCCTCGAGGTAGGAGACCTCGTGCTTAGACGGGTTCTCTCCAGGGAAGGGCTGCACAAGCTCTCTCCCATGTGGGAGGGCCCGTTCAAGGTTATTCATGTTTCCAGGCCAGACTCCGTGCGCTTGGAGACTCAGGAAGGGGAGCCGATCCAGAACGCGTGGAACATCCAACACCTCCGGAGGTTCTACCCATGAAGGCCCAGAGCCTGTGAAGAAGGCGAACGCCTGTGAAGATTAATCCTTTTTTGGAAAAGGCCCTGAGCCTGTGAAGAAGGCGAACGCCTGTGAAGATTAATCCTTTTTTGGAAAAGGCCCTGAGCCTGTGAAGAAGGCGAACGCCTGTGAAGATTAATCCTTTTTTGGAAAAGGCCCTGAGCCTGTGAAGAAGGCGAACGCCTGTGAAGAATAATCCTTTTTTGGAAAAGGCCCAGAGCCTGTGAAGAAGGCGAACGCCTGTGAAGATCAATCCCTTTTGGAAAAGGCCCAGAGCCTGTGAGGAAGGTGAACGCCTGTGAAGCTCGTTACCCCAAGAAGAAAGGCCCGAAGCCTATGAAGAAGGCCAATGCCTGTGAAGCTCGCTGCCCGTGACACTCTCACGTAATAATGAGTGGGGCTGTACACGCCCCGGAGTCTCAGGAGCGCCGGCCTCAGGCCCTGGGGCTCCCTCCCACGCCCAGTGGCAGCACTTAGCTCCGCGCTGGTGAGAAGACGTCAAAGACTAGACTAGTTGCCGGACGCGGCTTTTTCATTTGCTTTCCGCAGTTGGTTCGCTTTGTTCGCAGTTGAAGTTTTATTGGAATTATTGCCGTCACTGGTTTACATTTAGTCGATTTTCACTCCCTCGTTTTGATTCCTCTTGCAATAAGTCTCGCGAGGGGGAGCAGCCGAGTGTCCTCGCGAGGGTTCCTGTCCTACTCGTTCTGGGGTTTCATGACCTGGGTCCATTACGGGAGCACCCCTCCGGTCCGTGCCCCTCGGGCACCGCGACACGCACACAGGGCCTGGGTCGGTCGCCCCCCACGGCTGGGGCCGGGAACTATTTACGTGCGGACACACAGCTGAAAAGCGCGAAAGCTAAATCAAGGTAGTTTTTAACAGCAATAACTTGCAACACGCCCCCACACGGCACCATGCAGCTGTTCTCTTTTACACAGGAAACAAAAGGCAAAGAAAGGACGATCCAGGCGCGACATGCCTCGCTCCGGCCAGCCGAGGCGACCTGGGGTGCCTCCAGGGCTCAGGCGGACTCCCTCTCGCGCTTCACCGGGGCGCGGCGACGGGCGGATGAATCGCCACCCCCAAGCAAGCGCGACGGCGTGGGGGCTGGCTGCGGCCACCGCTGGAGGAGCCGCCTGAAGAAGAGTTGGTGGAGCTTGGGGAGCATCGAGCGCCGCCATGCGAGCGGGCGCTGTCTCCTCCATCGTCGTTGGAGCGAGGCCCCTGGCCACGGTCGTCGCCCTCGGGGCAGCATCCTGCGCGGCGACCATCTTCCCCAAACACCCTCACATAGAGGGTGCCGTCGCCGTCGAACTTGAAGTGCAGGGTGCACCGCTGACTCAGGCCGCGCGCGCGGGCAAACATTTGCCAGCCGCGAGTTAGGGCCCCGTTCCCAGAAGGGGAGACCTCAAGCGAAACCCAGGAGAACCAGCTGCAGCAACCGTCAGCCTAGAGCCAGAAGCCGCACGGGGCACTGGCCGGCAGCTCGCCGATGAAGAAGCGAGGGAGCTGGAGCCAGGTGTTGGTCGGGTCCGCCGACCACACGACGAACTCCGGCAGCACCTCCGCCGAGCGAAAGCGCGGCCTGGGGGGCCGCGCAGTCACAGCCTGCCTCCCCTTGGTAGCCGAGCGCTCACCACCACACGGGGAACCATCCCTGTGGCCACGGGGAGCCGCAACGGGGACCGCGGGATGCTTGCGGGGACGACCCCGACCGCGCTTGGCCGGGGGGGAGTCGGGCCCTGCCCGACTGGCCTTTCCCTTCTACGCGGCTGAGAACCTCTTTGGAGCCATGCGATCGGTGAATGGCCAAGGAGGAGAAGAAGAGAAGCAGGAAGGGGCGAACTGGCGGAGCTCACGCGGCCCCGTACTTATAGCCGGAAAAGGCCAAACGTCGAGCACCACGATCGTAGGTAATAATGACCCGTATCTATGCATGCAGGGACTAGTCAAGTCACGTAGTTGCCAAGGCGTCGTGGGGAAGCGGAGACGCCCACGTCCTATCAAACCGCCATGCGGCGCCCAAGGCCGCAGGCTGTTAGGGCCCGTGGCGCTTCGCCCTTGCCCTTTCGCTCCCCGGCATGGCCAAGTCCATGCGCGCCTTGGGCCCGGGGGCTACTGTCGGCGTTCTGGGAACGGGGGTCCCCAGACTTGCCTGCCTGCGGCCTGCGACATGGCTCAAAGGAGGCCCAACACGACCCATCTTCATCAACACAAGACCCAAGACCCTCGCGAGGGGCCAAGCCTCGCGAGGCGGACGACACAGTGCTTCCTCGGGCGCGGCCTCGTCAGGCTGGCTCACAAGGAGGCGGAGAGATCAAGGCGGGGTACCTCGCGAGGTGCCCATGACGCAAGCCATGACGACCAAGGGCGCCAGGCGGGCGCCAGCCCGCGTAGCGTCCTCCTGTTCCACTTTGGTGCAAAGGGGGCAAGCGCAGGTGAGAGGATCAAGCAAAGGCATCCATTTCGGTGCAACAAGACCAAGACCAGTCCAACGGTGGGAAGGAGGTCATCGTGGAGCCTAGAGTGGCGTCACCACAGGGCCTTTGGCAGGCGAGGACCAACTTTAGTCAGGATAAGTGTACTGGATGTTCCCCTTCGAATTGGCCAATTGTTGGCGCCCTTCCCGCTCAATATTTGGGAAGAGGCCTAGGGCCTTTGCCTATAAATAGGACTAGCCACCCCCAGGGTAGAGGCATCTGGTATCCAGGATCCGAGCAGAAAGAGGGAGAGCGAGAGAGAGAGAAGGGCGGCTGAACTCCCCTAGCAGTTCATCGTCCCAACTAGAACACGCCCTTGCGAGGCTGTTCTCCCTTGTACCGTTCATCATCATCAACCCAAGAGGCAATCCACCCATCACAAACTAGAGTAGGGTATTACACCACAATGGTGGCCCGAACTAGTATAAACTCTGTGTCCCTTGTGTTGTTCCTTCAGTAGTTAGATCCTTGCGAGACGGAGAGGTAGAGAGCAGAATCTCCGCGCGCACCCCAGAGTTCGAACCTTAAGGGTCTACCGGAACCCTAAATCTGACAGTAGTTTTTGTACAAATTGTGTGCAATTCCCAAACTCATCAAGGTTTCCTGCAAAAATATTAAGACACATCATGTGAGCTGCTATATCTCATATCTACAAGCTCCAAGCAACTTGTATCGGCATATAGCATCTAAGGTATGGGGGCACATGATATTCTCCCGGGGAGGAGGGGTGGGGGTGCACAACCAATCGGTGGTTGGGAGGGTGGGGACAAATATAATCTAAACAACCCTAAACAGAGCTCCACAATTTTATCTAAGGTCGAGGGGTTGACCCCCGACAATCATAGCTCTGCCTGAACACAACATTTGCATGTACTGTAGTACTAGACTTAATATTCATGTTTCAGTTTCATGTTCATTTTAAATATTGAACTGAGGACCATGGATGTCTTACATTTTACAACCTTCGTTCCTAAATATTAGTCTTTTTAGAGGCTTTGAATGGACTGGCACATACAGATGTATATAAACATATTTTAGAGTCTAGATTCACTCATTTTGCTCCGTATGTAGTCACTTGTTGAACTCTCTAATAGACTAATATTGAGGAATAGAAGGAGTATTTTTGAATTCGTGTCATACATGCATGGTTTGGAAAAATAGATGCACTATACTTATTGGATTGTTGTTTTGTTCGTGCGTGTGTGTCTCTCTCTCTGTGTGTGTGTGTGTGTGGTCATATGCTTGATACATACAAAGTTTTCTCACCTCCATATTGTTCATCTTTTAAATTTGAATTTGCATTGGAAAACTTACTAGGGATACCATGAAATGTGAAATCCACATTGAGACCACTATATCACAAATTCACTCTAATTCAACAACTTGTCATAAATCAATTACCATGTTGAGATTAGTATTTGCAAGGAAAATACGGGTATTGTTGTCACATCCCTAGCTTTACCCTGGCCTTGGACTAGCTTGGTTGCTGCATCATGTTTAAATTCAAATGAAATTTTAATTGAGGAATTTTAAAAGCCTCATAATCCTTTTAAAAGTGATCAAGATAAAAATTGCTTCAAATAAGTCCAAGAAAATGTTCCCGTTATCCTCTGGAAATATTGGCAAGAGGTAAAATCCAAACCAATATTTCTGGTATCTCAGAAACATTTATTTTGGGCATTTGAATTAAATCAATAGCTATTTGAATTGGATTTATATCTACTATTAAATAAATATAGGTCCAATAATTCTGAAATATTTTGTGGAGCATTGTTTTAATTCTTTTAGCTCCTACTTTTTTTTCAGAAGCAAAACAAATTGAATTGGTTTCAAAACCAAATTCAAAACAAACCTGCAAAATAGAAAAACAGAATTAAAATAGAAACCAAAGAGAGATGAAAAACCTACCTAGCCACTTACCTGGCAGCCCAAGTAGGCGGCCCAGCCCACTAGCACCCTGCCGTCGTCTCCCTCCCCTCGCCCCGAAGCAGCTGCGTGCCAGCAGCAGCGCACACAGGAGCTCCACCTCCTGCTTGCCACGGAGGCACCCCCGAGCCCATCCGACGCGCCTGGAGAAGCCCCGCGGACCTCCTCCCTCACTCCCCCATCTCTCTGGTCTCTCCCTCACCCCCTAGATCCTCCCCGAGCTCCATCCGAGAGCAACCGCCGGCCGCCGTCTCGCGTACGCGTAGCCATCGTCCTCCTGTCGCCGCAACGCCAGGTCTAGAAGCTCCACTGTCGAGCACCTCGTCTCCACACTGAAGGAAACGAGCCGGAGGGCTCCGCTTCGTCGCCAATGTCGCCATCTTCGCCGTCGGTGCCCGAAGAAAGTCACCATCGATTCGCAGCAACCTGGCCATCCCCGACCTCGTTGACGACGCCATCGGATGCGCTGTGAGCACCCACGTCGTTTACCCCTTCTCCCCTGGTCGCGCTCGTCCTCTAGGCTGTAGCCCCGCCATGGCCGAAGCTCCGCCGCCGCATATGCTCGCTGCCGCCGCCGCTACATGCCGTCCCCGGCATCCCCACGGCCACCATTGGATGCGCGCGAGTGAGGGCCTCCTCCCGGTGCGCTTCGCTCGCCCAGCCGCCCTCTGTAGCGCCGTCCCAAGCAACTCCGGCGAGTCCCCGCCGTTGCTGTGGTCGTCGGCGTCAACTGCTGACGTGGCGCAGTTTAATTAGCGCTAATGACCCTACTAAATACCCCTAGAGCCACTGCCATGTGGGCCCCTGTGCCTATTTAGGTTAATTTAATTTCTGTTTAGATTAGTTCATAACCCAGCGGGACCGACACGTCAGCATTGACTTCGCTGACGTGGACGTTGACCGGTCCCACCTGTCAGCCACACTAGCCAGCTCTGTGCCACTGACGTGTGGACCCCACACGTCAGGTTTGACTCTGGGCGATCCAGTTGACGTGCTGACTTCACTAATACGTTATGCTGACGCAGTAAATAGTTTCTGGGATTTAAAATAAATCAAAAATGATTTATTTGTTTCAGAAAATATCCCAATTTCTAAAATTCATATAAATTCAACCGTAGCTCAGAATGAAATAATTTATATATGAAAAATGATCAGAAAAATACAATCTATCCATCTGTACTATTTTCATGCGTGTTAGAACAACTTATAGATACTGTTTTGGACAAATAAAATGAATGGCATTTAAATAACCATATGTGGAGTTTGAATTTGAACCTTGGGTTCAAACCAACTACACTTAATTGTGTTGCTAGTTGCATTAGGCCAAATCACAAGCATATTGCCATGTCATGATCATGCATCATATTGTTGCATTGCATTGATTGTGTCTTTCTCTGTTTGCCGGTAACCATCCCCTCTCAGTAGACGATGTTTCCGACGATGTGATCGATGACACTGATGAAGAGCTATATTATCTTCAGAAGTGCCAGGCTAGCAGAACCCCCTTGTTCATTCCGATACAATCCCACTCTCTCGCTCCTGCTCTCTTTTACTGCATTTGGACAACAACGATTCAACTGTTACATGCTGCGGTAGTTGAACCCCTTTCCTCTGCATGACCTGTCATTGCCACATTAAATAGATGAAACCCACTAGCATGAGTAGCAGTTGTTTGAGCCCTGATGTGCCTACTCATTCATGCTTGTTGTCATGCCTGCTACTGCTTAGAGTTGAGTCAGGTCTGATTCATCGGGAATGAATTGGAACGTGGTGAACATGTCCTACCGTTGAGAGCTAAGTGTGTGAACACGATTTGGTAAAGGTAGCGGTGAGAGGCCATGTAGGAGTACATGGTGGGTTGTCTCATTGCAGCCGTTCTCAGGAGCTGAGTTCCGTGTTTGTGATCCATGAACAGTTACTACCACACATTGGGTTCCGGTAACTCGGCCCCTCTCGGCTTATTAATCAACTCGATCTCTGTCCAGGAGTTGCAACTAATTTCTGGTGTTTGTAGGTAGTGTTAGTAGTCTACCAAGTGGCACCCGGTACAGGTGGGCTTGGGACAGACTAGGCACAGTGGCACGGTGTACCAAGTGGCACCCGGATGGTCGGCTTGGGAACCCTGCACACATCGTTTGGGGCCGTGAGCGACACCCCGGCCGGATCTCCTTGCGGATGGAACCCGAATAGGCGATAAACCTGAACGAGAGACTTGTGTGGTTAGTCAGGTCGTGGCCGACTCCCTCGCCAGGCTTCGCTTGAAGGTTGCCGAGGTACATGACGTGTACATGGTGGTAAGTGGCGAGAGCGTGTGTGAAGAAGTACACCCCTGCAGGCTTATCATTATCTATTCGAATAGCCGGATTCCTCGGATATGGAAACTTGGACCCCTTGCATAGTTCATAGACAAGTGAAAGTGGATACTCTAAAATGCGCAAGATAAGCGTGAGTGCTATGGATGGCGTTCTCGTAGGGAGACGGGAGCAGATCCATAGTGGTGTGTTGAAATGGTGAATATGTGGACTCGTGTGCGCCACCTCAAAAGAGTTACTTGCAGTCGTAGTTCAGGATAGCCACGAGTCAAAGCTGGTTTGCTGCAATTAAACTCCACCACCCCTTTGTTGATACCGGTGCATATGTAGCTAGTTCTGATGTAAGTCTTGCTGGGTACATTTGTACTCACGTTTGCCTATTTTATGTTTTGCAGAGAGACGCCAGTCTCGCTAGTAGTTCCGTGTGGACTTCGACGTTTAGCTTGATACCTCAGCTACGATCTTGTGCCCTCGGTAGGATCTGGTTGATAGTCAGGTTTCTCAGCCTTTTTCATTTGTAGATGTTTGTACTCAGACATGTTAAGTTTCCACATGTGCTTTGACTTGTATGCTCTGAATGTTGGGTCATGAGACCCATGTTTGTTATATCTCGCTCCTCGGAGCCTAATGAATAAATACTTGAGTCGTAGAGTCTTGTTGTGATGCCATGTTGTATTTACACATATCGAGCATATTGTGTGTATGACTGAAATGCTTGGTATGAGTGGGATCCGACAATCTAGTTGTTTATCCTTGGCAGCCTCTCTTATGGGGAAATGTAGTCTAGTGCTTCCTTGAGCCATAGTAGTCCGCTACAGCCTGGTTCACCGGAGTCCTGCTAGCCCAACACTACTGCTCAGGACACTTGACTGGCCGGCATGTGTTTCACTTCGTTCCTGTGTCTGTCCCTTCGGGGAAATGTCACGCGGTGACATCTGGAGTCCTGCCTAGCCTGCTACAGCCCGGGTTACTAGAGTCCTGTTAGCCCAGTGCTACAGCCCGGATTCACACACTGTTGACCGACATGCTCGAGGTTGATTAATGTATGCATGTCCCCATGGGTTAGTGCCGCTTTGGGTTCACGACTAGCCATGTCGGCCCGGGTTCTTTGTCATATGGATGCTAGTGACACTATCATATACGTGAGCCAAAAGGCGCAAACGGTCCCGGGCCAGGTAAGGTGGCACCCGTGGGAATACCGTGCGTGAGGCCGCAAAGTGATATGATGTGTTACATGCTAGATCGGTGTGACTTAGGATCGGGGTCCTGACAATTGTAATACACATAGATTCGTTTGGCAATTTAAAAGGTTCCTTTCGTATTCTCGAATGGTAGGACCCAACGGCATACCAGCCAGACCTTGGCTCGTGTTGATCCTAAAAAAACCGGGCTCGTGTCCTTCGGTGGCGTGCGTGGTACGCACATTAGGCAACCCCAACCAGTCGAGCCTCAGTGTTTCAAGTTGAAATATCTGGCGGCCAGAATTCCAGCCCTAGGAAATTCCCCTCATGTCCCTAGTCCATAATGACTAACGATGAACAACGAAGGGATGCTTTAGTAACTAGACAACGTTACCTACCATACCGAGCATGGTTCAATTCCCTCGGTTGCCGCTCGTCAAGGTCACCCGTCAACTGCATTGCCTAGTACTACTACTACTACACCAGGATGAGCACATAATTGATCCCGTTTGTTCATGCCTAGTACTTGAGTTAATATATCAGGCAATGCACTGGTACGGAGGGATTATCCTTTTACTCTGCATATATAACTTGTCTGAAGTCTAACTAAGCAAAATGTTTGACCAAATCCTTTTGTAAGAAATACAACAGGACAGATGTATGGCTTGAAAATTTATTGCATGATGCAGGTTATGATATTGTTTCGAATCCTGGATCTTAAATTTCAGAAAATCCAAAACTGAGCATAAATTCTTGAAACTAAGCATGGTCACGTGATATGGCACAAATATTACTTCGTAAGTTTTTTTTTCAATTTGAGACAAGCTGCTTATGACAAGTTGCACAAATGAAGAGCCAAGGTATTTTGGAACAAAGACCTGTCACGTTAAGGCGAACACTTTCGCTATTGAAACGGCGTTTACGTGCCGCCATGAGTTCCCGCTTCTCATCGGCAGGTGCCGTCCGAGCAAAGCGTGTGAGTCGACGGGAGGCGTGCGAGCAGAATGCTGCGCCGACTGTCAGGAAGGCGTGCGAGCAGACCGCTGTGCAGGCTCACCGGGAGGCGAGCCCTTTGACTAGGCTCCGCCGCCCACCGTCGTCCCAACTGCTCCCACATTTAATTTCGCCGGTGCCGCAGTTTAAAATCAACCCCGCACTACCCTATATCGCTACAATCCTCTCTCTTCCTCTCCGATTCTCCTATCGACTACCTCCAACTAGCTTGACCTAAACGTACGCCATGCCGCATCATGATGGTCTGCCCTTAGTGTTCCAGTTTCCTGAGGAAGACACCCAGCCGGAGTCTCAAGAACATAAGGCGCTTTGGGACGAGCTTGAACTGGCCTTGCGGGAAGACACCGCGCCCGTCCCCGCTCCCGTTCCGGCTCCCGTTGCCCCGACTGCGCCAGCGCCCATCCCCGTGGCACTGATGGGCTGGGAGCCGCACATTGTCGCCAAGCTTGATCCCACGGGGTTCCACGAGGTCCCCGCCAGCTTTCACGCGCCCGTGCACCTGCCAGCGCATGCGCCTGCGCGTGCACTGACACGCACGCCCGTGCACTGACGTGCGTGCCCATGCCGGTGCCCGTGCACATGAATGTCTCCGCCGCGCCGTTGATAGCGCCTCTCCCCGCGCGGGTGCCAGTGCCCCCCTCAGCAGCATGGATGGCCGCCATCGACCGCTTCCTTGCACCAACGCCAGTCGCCTCCTCCCGCCAGTTGACTCGCTCCCAAGTCCAGAACATTTTGGCCTTCCTTGAAGCTAGGCCAACGTCCAGGAGTACGCCAACAACGGCGCAAGACGCCGCCGTCGCCGCCGGTCAGTGGCCCGACGACACACAGAGCACGGCAGAGGAGCCGCTTCCCACCGCGAGATGCCCCGCCGCCGCCGCGTAATCTAAATTTTCCATGAAAAATGTTTGGATTGCCATGCTTAAAATCCGAACATTTATCATTTCCGTTTATTTTATATCGATTGTCGTATAATTTAAAGTCGGAGTCAGACTGAACGAAATGTATGGTTTGATCGATTGAATGTTCTGCTAGAGCCGTATCAAATTAAATATAAAATGTCATCAAGCCACATGTATTCCTTGTCATCCAACGACCTAGACTGCTTCAATGTCGATCGCTCAACACGTTTAGCGTGCAGTTAATTTCATGCCAAAAATAGTGCTAATCACATGACAACACGCAAATAATATCCTAGTAGTTAATATCTGCATGCACTTAATATACATCCAAATTAACGTGCTTTGCACGTACACACTGACTAGTGCTGCTAGTACGTGAAACTAGTGCCGTGACTTGTGAACGCGTCCAGATATGGTCAACAGCAACATCGCCCGCGAGTTCTTCCTGTTTGCCCGTGCGTCTAAACGCAGAAGGGGAGGAGAGAGAGAGCACACATGGAACCCACCAGTAAGTGAAGGCGAATAGTACTAAAAATAATATTACATGTTATCCATTAATTAGGCTGTGGTAATATAAAAACATTATGTGAACAAAGGGGGTACAACAAACATTGCTATTCTACGTATGTTGCCTATTGATGTGCGGCTTGAAGGCCCGGTCGCATGTTCGATCCTCGTCCTTTATTTTTTAATTTGTATATGGGTCCAAATTTGTTTCATGACATGTGGGCCCCTCGGTGTGTAGTTTGTAGCACTTTAATTTGTGGGTCGAAATTTGTTCTATTCCAAGTGGACTATTGGTGTGTAGTTTTGTAGCTTATTTATAATAATTAAAGAGAACAACATAGTTTTTTTAATAATACCATGGTGCGACGTTGAAGGTGAGAAAGGATGTGAGATAGAGCGATGACCGAGCGAGAGGGAAATCAATTAGGGGAGTTGCGTGGGTTGCAACGGTGTTTGGAGTAGTTGTGGGCCGAATGCTACGAAAATATAATCTAAACCGACCGGAATAAATGCCTACACAAGTTAACCCAAGGTTGGAGTGCCCCTCGCAATGTAAATAGCTCCGGCTTTGCGAGGGATGGAGAGGTAGGAGCTTCAACGCGTGGAAGATCCAGTGTGAGAAAGCGAGGTCAATCGAGAGACATATACATAGAGAGACAAAGTGAGTGTGGTTCGACATTCATTGAACAAATATATATGCTCTTAAGAGATATTGTCCGATTGAGCTTTTTGGCAAGGGTGAGGGCTGTAAGATAGAGCTTGAGAGATGATCCAGTCATAGACGTGTAGATATATTTTGTGCGCGGGAGGAAGCAAGGTCAACCGATGACATAGGGTCGCCGTGCGATCGAAAGAGTGAGATGGGTTGGAGAGAGTGACCTAGATAGACGATGTGCATGAGAGAGTATACAATGTGAATAGGTCGAACTGGGATCAAACATGGTGATATATCATTTTTGTCCGAGAAAGAGCGAGGTCAATCGAGACATACGGAGAGAGAGAGAGAGAGAGAGAGAGAGAGAGAGAGACAGAGAGAGAGGGAGAGAGAGATAGAGATTGAGTGAGCATGGCCCACCATGAGGTCGAAAGAGTGGCGGCGGCTTGGATGGACTGACCTAGATAGACAATATACGTGAGAGAGTATAGAGTGTGTCGATCGAGGACCGATCAGGTAGATATATCATTTGTGTGCGAAAGAAAACGACGTTAAACGAGACTCAGATAAAGAGAGCGAGATTGAGCGAGTGTGGCCCGCCGTGCGAAGAAAGAGTGAGACAGTCTCAAGGGAGTGACCTAGATATACAACGTGTGTGCGTGCGCATGAGAGGTTGGGGGCTAGATAGATAATGCATGTATTTAGCGCGAGAGGGTGAGAGGGAGAGGGGGGAGAGAGAGCGAGCTCGAAATGGGGTCCAATGGCGGGTGTGTGAGGTAAATACATTTGGTAACAGAGTGGAAAAGTTGACATTGACTCAGTTTGTTGTGCTATTTTGTAGGTCATATGTTTGAATCCATCCAAAAGTTTTCTCACTACCATGGTGTTTATCATATACATATGAATTTGTATTAAAACAGTAGCGTGGATACAGTGAAATGTGAAATCCATGTTAGAATTGGAGATCGCTACGTGACACACACTCTAATTCAAATAACTAACTACGTGACACACACTCTAATTCAAATAACTAATTATGTGACACACACTCTAATCCACGTTAGCTTGGGTACCGTTTCAATTTTTTTCAAATAACTCCTCATTAATTAATTTATAGTACTCCCTCTGTTCACTTTTATAAGACCTTGAAGACATTTCAGACAATGTGCAAAACAGTTCATTTTAAGTTGTCTGAAATGACTTACAGAAGTGAACGGATGGAGTATCTCGTTTCGAATGACCTAATTATTGCAAGGGAAACACGGGCATGGTAATACATACAGATTCGTTTGCAAATGAAAGAAGATTCGTTTGCATTCTCAAATGTAGGCGCACCAGGCAGACCAGGGTCGTGTCGGGGTGGACGCTGCTTCGGTGCCTTAAAGGCAACTGCCTTTGGGTCACTGACATGTGGGTCAGCCACCTGTTGGGCCCACATGTCATGGACACAAAGGCAGGTGCCTTAAGGCACCGAAGCATAGTCCTATCGGGGTGGTCGCCTGTGTCGGACGGACGTGTAGCACCCAACCACCCACCCCCCTCCCCCCAAAAAAGGATGACGACAATATAAGTCCGCACTTCCACATTTTGGATTGAAATATCTGGCGGCCCCAATTCCAGCCCTGCAAAATCTCTCTTCTCCACTGTCCCCTTCCGCGCCCAGATTGCTCAAATCCCTAATTCGCCGCCAACCCTTGAATCGCCCCTCGTCTCGTCTCTTTCCCCACCGTTCCCCACCTCTGTGCCGGACAACGACGACGAAGACGACGGTCGCGCTTCACCACCGCATCGAAGCTACCTCATCTACGCCCTCGTCCACCGCACCGGGTGGTCCACCGACAACGTCGGCCGCCGCAACCGACGTGCCTCACAGACACCGAGTTCCACCGCATCAGGTGCGCTTCACCGACGCCGTCTCCCAGCTCACCGGGGCTACTTCACCGAGCACATCGTCGCACCTCCGCCCCCCGAGGCCGTTGGGGCTTCACCAACGGTCTCTCCACCGCATCGTAGCACTCCGGTGCCACTCAAGATCTGCATCCGTGCGCGACCAGCCAACGCCAGCGCATCACCCTCAACGGCTCTGAAGTGACCCACACTCTAGCTAGGCGAGCATGCCCAAACGCCGGCCCAAACTAGGTATCCACACATCACTCCCTTGTTCACTGTTCCGATGATGTTTGGATATCCTTTCTGTCGGTGTCAAAACCGGCGGATCTCGGGTAGGGGGTCCTGAACTGTGCGTCTAGGCGGATGGTAACAGGAGACAAGGGACACAATGTTTTTACCCAGGTTCGGGCCCTCTTGGTGGAGCTAAAACCCTACTCCTGCGTGATTAATATTAATGATATGGGTAGTACAAGAGTAGATCTACCACGAGATCAGAGAGGCTAAACCCTAGAAGCTAGCCTATGGTATGATTGTTGTTCGTCCTATGGACTAAACTCTCCGGTTTATATAGACACCGGAGAGGGCTAGGGTTACACAGAGTCGGTTACAACGGAAGGAGATCTTCATATCCATATCGCCAAGCTTGCCTTCCACACCAAGGAAAGTCCCATCCGGACACGGGACGAAGTCTTCAATCTTGTATCTTCATAGTCCAAGAGTCCGGCTGATGGTATAGTCCGGCTATCCGGACACCCCCTCAGCCTGGAGATTGGGAGAGATGTTCCATCCTGCACAGCGAGCTAGTGACGCTTCAAACCAAAGGATTTCTTCCCCTAGCCTACATGGTCCTGGTTCGAGCCGGGCTTGCCACCTATAATGGCGAAGAGCAAGCGGAGAGCGTCCCTAATCCCTCCAAAGGAGAGCGGGTATGCCTTGTCCCCTATTTGAAAAAGAGGGCTTGGATTTCCAATTCATCTGTTTCTCCGGGGGCTCCTGGAGTTCTACGGCCTCCAGTTGCACAACCTTACACCTGCCTCCATATTGCATATCACGGGCTTCGTAGCCCTTTGCGAGCTGTTTTTGGGCTGTGAGGCTCATTTCGCGCTATGGAAGAAGCTGTTCTGCCTCGTGCCCCGTTCTCAGAAGGGGTTAGTATATCAAGTCGGCGGAGCCGAAGTATGGCGCATCTCCGGGACCGGATATCTATCCGGAACCCCAAAGAAGGCGTCCAAAGACTAGCCTTCAGAATGGTTTTATATAGAAGATGTCCCCCTGCCGGACCCTATTCGGATTGGCCTCCCTGAGTTCGATAATGCTCCCTTGAAGAAGCGCCTAAGCTGGCGTCCACGGAGCCCTCAGAAGGAAAATGACAAGGACGTCCTTTTTCTGATGAGCTGGATAAGGTTGTTAGCTCATTCCGGACTGACCATGATCGAGGTCATGGCCACATGCATTATGCGGGGGGAGCAGCCGCTTGAGTATAGAGGGCACCCCATGTGGGATTTCAACGGGGAGGATGATGCCACCCGCTGCGGCCGTAAGGGGCCGGAATCGGTTGCCGCTATGATGAAGATCTTGTCCGCATTGTACAAGGGAGAGGAGGAGGAATTTCTCCGCGTCAATCCACAGGGCGGATTTTCTATGTATAATCCTCCAAACTGGGTAAGCGGACACTTCTTTTGCCCATCCGTTCCATATTCCCATTGTTAAGTACCTTATCTTGTGACTTCGACGCAGGAACTGCGTCAGGCCGTAAAGGAGATAAACAACCCTCCTCCGCAACCCGAGGATCCAGAATGGTCCCTCGACCCGGCCTCCCGAGAGGATCCGGACATATCTGTGGAGCTGATCGACGGGGTATTTTACCAATTGAGTGAAAGCAACGTCTTGGTGGCCATTACGGCCGATTATCCTGGACTGCTCCCCGCCTCATAGGTAACTGAGACCGAAGTCCCAATACCTCGAAAATGATCCGTCCGCGCTTATTTTTGATCATCGTGTACCAACGGTGCTTCGGAGGGGAGGATCTCGAGGCGGAATGCTGAGCCTGCGGCGACTAGCCAACAAGGGACCGCGAGGGCGGGCAGGATGAAAAGACCCGTAGTCCGGATCGAGACACCGGCGCAGCAGTAAGGCGCGCCGTTTTATTCCAAGGTATTATTCTGACGATGCATACTAACACCCATGCTCTTTTTTTAGGAAAAAGAGGGCTCGCCGGACTATATCCCGAGAGGTTGCCAATCGTGCCTCCACTAGCCAGGCTCCAAAGCCAGGTCTAGAAGCAGAGGCGAACACGAGACGTGCGTCGGACGCTCCTCCAACAGAGGACGTGGACAGAATGTCCGCCACCAATTCTGAGGTGGAAAGTGCCATAAACCACAGGCACCGCCGGACAGTTCTTCGCGACGCTTGTTTCTCCCAAGAGGCATTGGATGCCTTCAACTCGGGAGATGCGTACCTCCGTGCCGCTCAAAATGGTCTAACCAGGGCCACGGAGCAGTATGTGAAAGACATACGGGTGAGAAAATTTGATGATTATATATACATCAGTAGCCCCCGAGACTTGAAACAGTTAGAATAACGGATTTAAGGATCATTTGTTATGCAGGTTCTTACAGAAAAGAATACCCAACTGTCCCAGGAGCTGGAAGAGTGCAAAGCCCAACTTCAGGCCGCACTAGCCGCAGCAGGGGAGCCTAAGAAGACACCCTCTGGTATTATATGCCTCACTTGATGAGTATCATGTAGAGTGCGGCGTGTATGTAAATCTGACAATGGAATTGCAAATGGTGCCGAATTAGATCCGGAGAAGCAGCAACTCCTATGCCAGCTAAAGGTTGGTGAGAGCGTGCTTACAAAGGTGAGGCAGGAGAAGAATGATCTCCAAGATGCCAACACCCAGCTGGGCGTGGAACTAAAGGATGTTCGTGCCCAACTGTCGGACTCCGTTAAGGAGAATCGGCGTCTTCGACGCGGCATGTTTAGTAAGTGCTTGAACGAACTTTGAAAAAGAGTTCGGTGAGGAAGTCGACTAATAGAGTTATGTCTGTAGGTATGCTAACGGGTCGTCCTGCAGAGGAAATGCCCGGTTCTACGGGTGACCTTCTTCCCGAGCTCTCACAACTGCACGAACGAGTTCGGCAGGCATTGCCCAGGCCTTGTGGCCATCCGTCTCCATGCCCGAAGGCCTTGGAGAGCTTTCAGAGAAGCTGAAGGGAGCATGGTGGCGTTTCCGATTATGGAAGATATCGGCCTGCCGTCAAGGTGCCAGGGGGGCCTGGGCCATGGTGAAGACATGGTACATGAAGGCTGACCCAAACCACATGGCCGAGGTCGGACCTGCAGGGCCCGATGGGAAGGAGATCCCTGTGAGCTTAGTATACGGCCAAGTAGAGTTGGCCGCAAAGCATTCCCAACAGGACTGTAAACTGGACAGCTTGTTGGATGGCATTGAAGATGAATATAACCAGTCAAATTGACTATGTAATTTAGGATGACACGTATAATGCCTTCCAGCCGGATTGTAGATCGTTTGTCATGGCAGACCTTTTCGCTTCAACCTCGGGACCCGACGGTCCGGAGTGTGTCCGAATACCCTTTCGGTTATGTAAGAACCGGGGCATGCATGGAGACCAGGCGTAGGGGTCATTAGTGCTTGAACAGACAAGTGCCCAACTAGTTATGTTATATTACATGGTTAGTAAGAAACATCTTCCAGGGAGAATAGTTCTGTTAGGGGTTCCTTTCCCTAGGAGGCATGCCCTAAAGTGCATGTCCGGACTGCGAAAAGAGACGCAGGAAAAACATCTGGGGGCGCATAAGTAAATAAGTGAGAAATCATCTTTTAGTTCACCGACCGAATATTCCCTTAAGAACGCTAGTTTTCGGCTTCACCCAGTCTGAGGTACACATCCGGCTGACCCGGCAGTAACAATCGCAGAGGTGCTCCCTTTACCGCCTAGCCGAACAATCGGGAACGTAGGGGTAAGCACAGGAGCCAGGCAACCCAGCTTGGCCAAAACTTAAGTCATATCGATGCATATAATGGTGAATAAAAGGTACATGCGGAAGTGTGACACATGTGTTGGGCATGAAGCCTGTATAAATAAGCTTCCGTGAAAGAAGCCCCCAGGTATAATGAGCGCGGATAGCACGTCAGTCGTGTGCGAGCAAGGCGCAAATGAGCCCTTAAAGGCTATAATAGAAAGGGAGGTGAGAAGGAGAGAAATATAAGACAACTAGTGTATAAAAAATAGACAGAGGAAGGAGACGAACACAGAGTCCGGCGCTAGGCGTAGAATCTTCGAAGACGGGCTGCGTTCTATGGGTTCGGCTCAAGTCGGTTATCCGATGCATCTCGCAGACGGTACGCTCCACCAGTTAGGACTTGGTCAATAATAAAGGGACCTTCCCATTTGGGCTTGAGTTTGTTCTTTTTCTTGTCCGGCAGGCATAGAACTAACTCGCCAACATTGTAAGTTTTGGCCCGTACTTCTCTGCTTTGGTATCTTCGAGCCTACTGTTGATAGAATGCGGAAAGGGCTTTTGCCACGTCACGCTCCTCCTCCAAGGCGTCCAAACTGTCCTGCCGATCGAGTTCGGCTTCTCTTTCTTCGTACATGCGCACGCGAGGTGAGTCATGAATTATGCCGTAGGGCAGAACCGCCTCTGCGCCGTATAGCATAAAGAATGGTGTGTATCCGCTGGTGCGATTCGGTGTGGTTCGCAGCCCCCAGAGTACGGAGTCGAGCTCCTCTACCCAGTGCGTGTTAGATTCCTTGAGGGACCGAACTAATCTGGGTTTGATGCCGCTCATGATTAGACCATTTGCTCGCTCGACTTGACCGTTAGTTTGTGGGTGATAGACTGAAGCATAGTCGAGCTTGATGCCCATGTTTTTGCACCGGAGTTTGACCTCGTCGGCCGTAAAGTTCGTGCCGTTATTAGTAATGATGCTATGGGGGATGCCGTAACGGTGTACGACCCTAGATATGAAGTCTATCACCGGTCCGGATTCACCCGTCTTAACAGGCCTGGCATCTATCCATTTGGTGACCTTATCCACCATGACCAGTAAGTATTTTTGCTTGTGGGTTCCTCCTTTAAGGGGTCCAACCATGTCAAGCCCCCAGACCGCGAAGGGCTAGGTGATGGGTATAGTTTGGAGGGCGGTGGGCGGCATATGGCTTTGGTTAGCAAAGAGATGGCAACCAACGCATCATTGGACTAAGTCCTGAGCATCTGCCCGGGCAGTCGGCCAATAAAATCCTGTACGGAAGGCCTTGCTTACAAGGGCCCGGGCTGCAGCGTGGTGCCCGCCGAGTCCGGCATGAATTTCAGCCAGAAGATTCCGCCCTTCCTCTTCGGAGATACACCTTTGAAGGACTCCGGTGGTGCTTTTCTTATAAAGCTCCCCCTCATGGACTTTATAGGCTTTAGATCGCCGCACTATGCAGCGTGCCTCATTTTGGTCCTCGGGAAGTTCCTGCCTGGTTAGGTACACTAGGAATGGTTCTGTCCACGGGGCGATGACTGCCATTATTACGTGGGCTGAGGATGTTAATTCGTTGGCAGAGCCTCCAATTGTGTCAGAGTGTTCGATGTCGGGCAGTGTGGTTGGGTCCGGGCTATTATTTCCGGGTTCCCCTTCCCATACTACGGATGGCTTGAACAACCTTTCCAAGAAGATGTTGGGAGGGACGGCATCGCGTTTTGCACCGATGCATGCCAGGACATCTGCCGCCTGATTGTTTTCCCGGGCTATATGGTGAAATTCGAGCCCCTCGAACCGAGCTGACATTTTTAGGACGGCGTTGTGATAAGCTGCCATTTTTGGATCCTTGGCATCAAAGTCTCCATTTATTTGGGATATCGTGAGGTTCGAATCCCCGCGCACCTCTAGGCGTTGAATGCCCATGGATACTGCCATCCAGAGACCATGTAGAAGGGCCTCATATTCGGCTGCGTTGTTGGAGTCCGTATACATTATCTGGAGTACGTATTGAACGGTATCTCCAGTTGGGAACGTCAAAACGACGCCAGCCCCTAGACCAGCCAACATTTTGGAGCCGTCGAAATGCATGATCCAGTTGGAATATGTGTCGTACTCTTTAGGGAGTTCGGCTTCCGTCCATTTGGCGACGAAGTCGGCCAAAACTTGCGAATTAATAGCTCGCCGTGGCTTGTAGGTTATGTCGAACGGGAGGAGCTCAATGGCCCATTTGGCAATCTGGCCCGTCGCGTCATGGTTGTTTATAATATCGTTAAGTGGCACTTCTGAGGCTACCTTTATCGAACACTCTTGAAAGTAGTGTCGCAGCTTCCGGAACGCCATGAATACCGCGTACGCTATCTTTTGATAATGCGGGTACTGTGACTTGCATGGAGTAAGGACCGTGGACACATAGTAAACCGGCTTTTGAAGGGGGAATTTGTGTCCATCCATTTCTCGTTCGACGACAAGTACTGCGCTCACAACTTGATGTGTTGCCACAATGTACAATAGCATTGGTTCGGCAGTGTTTGGCGCGGCCAGGACTGGGTTTGTTGCCAATATGGCTTTAATTTCGTCGAGTCCGGCCATGGCGGCATCCGTCCACTCAAAGTGTTCGGTGCGCCGGAGTAGGCGATAAAGGGGTAATGCCTTTTCTCCCAAGCGGGAGATAAAGCGGCTTAGAGCCGCTACGCATCCGGTCAATTTTTGTATTTGTTTGAGGTCCTTTGGGATATCCAATTGTGACAGAGCTCGGATCTTGGCTGGATTTGCTTCAATTCCTCTACCGGATACAATGAAGCCCAAGAGCTTTCCGGCCGGTACGCCGAAAACGCATTTTTCCGGGTTGAGCTTGATGTCGTATGTTCGGAGGTTATCGAATGTGAGCCTCAAGTCTTCTACTAGAGATTCGACATGCTTGGTTTTGACGACCACGTCATCTACGCATGCCTCCACTATTTTGCCGATCTGGTTTGCCAGACATGTCTGAATCATGCGCTGATATTTTGCGCCGGTGTTTTTGAGCCCGAAGGGCATTGTGTTGAAGCAGAATGGGCCGTATGGTGTGATGAATGCCGTTGCGACTTGATCTGACTCTGCCATCTTAATTTGATGGTATCCGGAGTATGCGTCGAGGAAACACAATGAGTCGTGTCCTGTGGTAGCGTCGATAATTTGATCGATGCGGGGGAGGGGGAAGGGATCCTTTGGGCAAGCCTTGTTGAGGTCCTTAAAATCAACGCACAAGCGCCAGGATTTGTCCTTCTTTGGTACCATCACCAGGTTTGCTAGCCAGTCCGGATGTTTTATGTCTCTCATGAATCCGGCCTCCAATAGCTTGGCTAGTTCCTCTCCCATGGCTTGTCTCTTAGGTTCGGACAAACGCCGAAGAGCCTGCTTGACTAGCTTGAATCCTTTTAGGATATTTAGGCTTTGCTCAGCCAACCTGTGTGGGATTCCTGGCATGTCTGAAGGGTGCCAGGCAAAAATGTCCCAGTTCTCGCGTAGGAACTTTCGTAGTGCGACGTCTACATCAGGGTTTAATTGTGCCCCGATGGAAGCTGTTTTTGTAGGGTCCGTTGGATGGACTTGGAATTTGACTATTTCGTCCGCTGGTTCAAAGGAGGTTGACTTGGATCTTTTGTCGAGTATCACGTCATCCCTGTTCACCGTGGAGCACAGCGCAGTCAGTTCCTCAGCCGCTAGGGCTTCGGATAGTGCCTCGAGGGCTAGTGCGGCTGTCTTATTTTCGGCGTGGAGTGCTGTGTCCGGATCACTAGCAAGAGTGATGACTCCATTGGGCCCGGGCATTTTGAGCTTCATGTACCCGTAATGGGGTATGGCTTGGAAGATTGTAAACGCCTCCCGCCCTAATAGAGCGTGGTATCCGCTACTGAACGGGGCCACTTGGAATGTGACCTCTTCGGAACTATAATTGTCCGACATGCCGAACACCACATCTAGTGTGATTTTTCCTGTACAACGCGCTTCCCGATTGGGGATTATTCCTCTAAAGGTTGTGCTGCTTCGCTCAATGCGGTTCCGGTCTATTTCCATTTTTGAAGGGTTTCCTCATAAATGAGGTTCAATCCGCTGCCGCCGTCCATGAGTACCTTGGTGAGTCGAAAGCCGTCCACTATTGGACTGAGGACCAATGCGACTGGTGCTCGGGCTGTTTGGAATTTAGGTTCATCATTGGCATTGAAAGTAATAGCCGTGTCACTCCATGGGTTTATTGTTGCCACATGGTAGATTTCGGCAAGGCTGTGGAGTGTTTGTTTTCGCATATGTTTTGATGCAGAAGTCTCGAAGACTGTTAATACCGTACTGGTATCCTTTGGCTGGTGCTCTGTGGCTTCTGGGATTAGAAGATCTTCGCCACTTTTGGCCACCTGCCAGAGTATCCAACATGCTCTAAGGCTATGAGTTGGTGCGGCGCCCTCTGTACTGTGAATTTTACAGGGTCCATTGAGCCACCCCTCTAGCACGGTTCCATGCCCAGTAGAGGGTTTTTGCTTTTTGGTGTTTAACCCGGGTGTCTGGCGATAATGCACCCTTTAATTTTGGACTGGGTTTGTATTCAGGGCCGGATTGTCCCAAAATTTTATTTCGGTTTTCCAGGCGCTTTCCATCGCACAGTACTTTCGTACTATGGATGCCAAGTCAGCGAAGCGTGTAATTTCACGACGACTTATGGCGTTGAGGATTCCCTTGTCCGTGCAATTATTGCAGAAGAATGAAATTGCATCCTCCTCGCGGCAGTCCTTTATCTTGTTCATGACCAGGAGGAATCTGGCCCAGTAATGGTGTACTGCTTCTTCGGGCTCATGCCGAATTTGGGATAGATCGCTTATGTTTGGGTGGGTGGGTGGAATTAAATCCGGAATCTCACCCGATCTGAGATTCAGGGGCCAGGGAGTTTCCGAAGTCGGAAGCTTGGGTTTTTGGATGTTGTCCAATGAATCTGGCCCGCTGCCTGACTTTAGGTTCAGGGCTTGAGTGACGTCCTCCCCTCCGCGGGTATCCGGCTTGGAGGGATCGAGAATCCGGACATAACTAGTCCTTAAGATAGATGAAGGGTCACCGCATTGTTCCTCCACCACTGCGATGTGATGGGTGACCTGGGGAGAGTTAATCTCTCTCAGATCGGGTTTAGGCCCAATCTGATCGTAGTCCATAGCGACTCCCAGGGCGGCGATGCGATCCAAGATCTCGTTTAGGGAAGAGAGCTCCATCGGATCTAACTGCTCGGCGAGTTCCGAGTTGACATGAAGATTGCTTTCGATGACCCGAGAAGTCATCGTCGGCGCGACGGCCGAACATGCGGTCATAAGAAAACCACCTAGCCGGAGAGTTTGGCCGATAGCCAAAGCTCCTTTAGCAACAACGCCGTCTTTAAAGACGGGATGAGGCATCCTTCCTGATGGCGACGACACAGTGGAACTCACAATGAAAGCACCAATGTCGATGTCAAAACCGGCGGATCTCGGGTAGGGGGTCCCGAACTGTGCGTCTAGGCGGATGGTAACAGGAGACAAGGGACACAACGTTTTTACCCAGGTTCGGGCCCTCTCGATGGAGGTAAAACCCTACTCCTGCTTGATTAATATTGATGATATGGGTAGTACAAGAGTAGATCTACCACGAGATCAGAGAGGCTAAACCCTAGAAGCTAGCCTATGGTATGATTGTTGTTTGTCCTACGGACTAAAACTCTCCGGTTTATATAGACACCGGAGAGGGCTAGGGTTACACAAAGTCGGTTACAACGGAAGGAGATCTTCATATCCATATCGCCAAGCTTGCCTTCCACGCCAAGGAAAGTCCCATCCAGACACGGGACGAAGTCTTCAATATTGTATATTCATAGTCCAAGAGTCCGGTCAAATGTTATAGTCTGGCTATCCGGAAACCCCCTAATCCAGGACTCCCTCACTTTCACTACTCTCTTAGCTTACACGCCTATGCAACTCTGACTTTAACTCTTATTTATTTTGGAGATATCATTCGAAACAAGCAAATCCATTATTTAGTGAAGCATGACGGTGCTACGGGATCTGGTACACATCCCGCACACCCATATAACCTTGTAAGTATCTGTCCTCCGGTACAACATCAAGGTCGATTCCTCTTATTTGATCAACCATTCGTCGTGTCAAAAATGCAGAGGGGGATGCAAGGAGCACAAGGCCTGCACATCCAAGCAAGTGGTAACATGGACTTGTACATGGAACATCCCAAGTGCAAGCAGAGCTACAGCTTGCCTATACAACGAGCTAGTGTAAGTCCCTGCATTTCATTTAATTCGTACTGGCATTCGTGTATGATTTGTGTGCAGTGGTTGATCCACGAATTCAAGTTACCAGGGGCAAAAATTTAACTTAAAAAATACGAAGGCACTTGCACTCCGAAAATCAACATAACTTGAGAAATGTGAAGCTACATGCACTTTGAAAACCAGCTAATGATCCAAAGTAGTTCAGATTATAAACACTAAATGATGCAAGCACCAAAAACACAAAATGCAACATGGTGTACAAGGACTACAAATATGGTCTGTACCTGCTTGAATTATTCGTTCTCTGGCTGAAAGTATCGAAGTGTAATTGCACGTATAACCAGTGCGCAAACTGCATATCAATATATCTATCCTGCACAAGTATGCCAATAGTTTCAAACAACATATTAGAAAAGTATTTATGCTATGTTGTCATGATACGGGGACTTTCTGGTAGATGGTCTCGAGGTTTCCTCAAGCTATGAAAATGCACTATAATTTTCTTGTCATCAATTCCTGCAAATCTCTGTCTCTCTCAACATAGTAGATCATCATTAGACACTAAATCCTTCAATGAGCTTGCAAAATGCTTGCATTAGATCCCTCATTAGACACTATATGTTCATCACCAGGAGCATGTAAAATGTTTGCATCAAATCCTTCATTAGCAGTCTGTTCATTAGACACTTCAGACTCAAGACCAACATGAGCTTGTATGTTTGCATTGGAAACTTGATTAGATACATCAGATTCAGTCAGTTCAGTATTGATTGGGGGAGTTATAAAATAAGTAGAAATTGGTTTCATTTTCTCATAGATTCCCTACATACAAGCAGTTTTTACAACACCGTCAGTTTTAACTATTGGCCAGAAATTGAAGAGTTGAATTAGATACAATCAGGGATGTGATGTACCTGCTCGTTGCGCATGCTACTCTTGCAAGCTGCGACTGTCCGTTTGCGCAAGCTCGATGCCATGCCCGTGCTGCCGCCGCCTCCCACGCAGGCTACACCCAGGGTTGGATCTTCATCTTCTTGTCCTTCCGTTCACTTGAAGCCCGGCGACCGCCCTCCAATGAGGGCGCGAGGAAGTGTTGTGTCGGTCTGTCCAGCGGCGGCTAGGTTAGGAGCGAACCAGACTGGAGGCTGGAGCGAATGAATTGGGATTTTTCCTGCTTTCGTTCGATATGGGAGGCGCTCGTTTGGGCCACGAGCCTACTATAGGGCCTACCTTGCACTTATGTTATTGGCCCATCCAAATTGAAACATTTTTCTTCATTTTTTACATTGCCTGCTCGTGTGTTGGGATGAACAAAACTAGCGTGGGCCAACCTGGACGACTCAAACGAGGTGCACACTTTCCAGCCACCTGAGGCAGCCGCCCATACCAGCCCCTATTGTGGCGTTGAAGGAAATATGCCCTAGAGGCAATAATAAAGTTATTATTTATTTCCTTATATCATGATAAATGTTTATTATTCATGCTAGAATTGTATTAACTGGAAACATAATACATGTGTGAATACATAGACAAACAGAGTGTCACTAGTATGCCTCTACTTGACTAGCTCATTAATCAAAGATGGTTATGTTTCCTAGCCATGAACAAAGAGTTGTTATTTGATTAACGAGATCACATCATTAGTTGAATGATCTGATTGACATGACCCATTCCATTAGCATAGCACCCGATCGTTTAGTATGTTGCTATTGCTTTTATCCATGACTTATACATGTTCCTTTAACTATGAGATTATGCAACTCCCATTTACCGTAGGAACACTTTGTGTGCTACCAAACGTCACAACGTAACTGGGTAATTATAAAGGTGCTCTACAGGTGTCTCCGAAGGTACATGTTGAGTTGGCGTATTTCGAGATTAGGATTTGTCACTCCGATTGTCGGAGAGGTATCTCAGGGCCTTCTCGGTAATGCACATCACATAAAGCCTTGCAAGCATTGCAACCAATGAGTTAGTTGCGAGATGATGTATTACAGAACGAGAAAAGAGACTTGCCGGTAACGAGATTGAACTAGGTATTGGATACCGATGATCGAATCTCGGGCAAGTAACATACCGATGACAAAGGGAACAACGTATGTTGTTATGCGGTCTGACCGATAAAGATCTTCGTAGAATATGTAGGAACCAATATGGGCATCCAGGTCCCGCTATTGGTTATTGACCGGAGACGTGTCTTGGTCATGTCTACATTGTTCTCGAACCGTAGGGTCCGCACGCTTAACGTTACGATGACAGTTATTATGAGTTTATACATTTTGATGTACCGAAGGAGTTCGGAGTCCCGGATGTGATCACGGACATGACGAGGAGTCTCGAAATGGTCAAGACGTATAGAATGATATATTGGAATCCTATGTTTGGACATCGGATGCATTCCAGGTGAAATCAGGATTTTACCGGAATACCGGGAGGGTTACCGGAACCCCCCGGGAGCATAATGGGCCAACATGGGCCTTGGAGGAGAGGTGAGAGGGCTGCCCTCATGGGCTGTGCGCCTCCCCCCTTCCCCTAGTCCTATTAGGACTAGGAGAGGTGGGCGCCCCCTCTCTCTCTCTCTCCCCCTTGGAGAATCCTAGTCCAACTAGGATTGGGGGGGGGGGGAATCCTACTCCCAGAGGGAGTAGGACTCTCTGGCGCGCCCTGGCTTGGCCGGCCAGCCCCTCCCCCTTGGCTCCTTTATATACGGGGACAGGGGCACCCTAAAGACACACAAGTTGATCTACGGATCGTTCCTTAGCCGTGTGCGGTGCCCCCTTCCACCAAATTCCACCTCGATCATATCGTTGCAGTGCTTAGGCGAAGCCCTGCGCAGGTAACACATCAAGATCGTCACCACGCCGTCGTGCTGACGGAACTCTTCCTCGACGCTTTGCTGGATCGGAGCCCGGGGATCGTCATCGAGCTGAACGTGTGCCAAGAACTCAGAGGTGCCGGAGTAACGGTGCTGTGATCGGTTGGATCGCGAGGAGAACGTACGACTACTTCCTCTATGTTGTGTCAACGCTTCCGCTTCGGTCTACGAGGGTACGTAGACAACACTCTCCCCTCTCGTTGCTATGCATCACCATGATCTTGCGTGTGCGTAGGAATTTTTTTGAAATTACTACGTTCCCCAACAGTGGCATCCGAGCCTAGGTTTTATGGTTTGATGTTATTTGCACGAGTAGAACACAAGTGAGTTGTGGACGATACAAGTCATACTGCCTACCAGCATGTCATACTTTGGTTCAGCGGTATTGTTGGACGAGACGATCCGGACCAACCTTACGCGTACGCTTACGCGAGACCGGTTCCCTCGACGTGCTTTGCACATAGATGGCTTGCGGAAGACTGTCTCTCCAACTTTAGTTGAACCGAGTGTGGCTATGCCCGGTCCTTGAGAAGGTTAAAACGGAGTCTATTTGACAAACTATCGTTGTGGTTTTGATGCGTAGGTAAGATGAGTTCTTGCTTAAAGCCCGTAGCAGCCACGTAAAACTTGCAACAACAAAGTAGAGGACGTCTAACTTGTTTTTGCAGGGCATGTTGTGATGTGATATGGTCAAGACGTGATGCTAAATTTTATTGTATGAGATGATCATGTTTTGTAACCGAGTTATCGGCAACTGGCAGGAGCCATATGGTTGTCGCTTTATTGTATGCAATGCAATCGCGATGTAATGCTTTACTTTATTACTAAGCGGTAGTGATAGTCGTGGAAGCATAAGATTGGCGAGACGACAACGATGCTGCGATGAAGATCAAGGTGTCGCGCCGGTGACGGTGGTGATCATGACGGTGCTTCGAAGATGGAGATCACAAGCACAAGATGATGATGGCCATATCATATCACTTATATTGATTGCATGTGATGTTTATCCTTTTATGCATCTTATCTTGCTTTGATTGACGGTAGCATTATAAGATGATCTCTCACTAAATTATCAAGAAGTGTTCTCCCTGAGTATGCACCGTTGCGAAAGTTCTTCGTGCTGAGACACCAAGTGATGATCGGGTGTGATAGGCTCTACGTTCAAATACAACGGGTGCAAAACAGTTGCACACGCGGAATACTCAGGTTTAACTTGACGAGCCTAGCATATACAGATATGGCCTCGGAACACAGAGACCGAAAGGTTGAGCGTGAATCATATAGTAGATATGATCAACATAGTGATGTTCACCATTGAAACTACTCCATCTCACGTGATGATCGGACATGGTTTAGTTGATTTGGATCACGTGATCACTTAGAGGATTAGAGGGATGTCTATCTAAGTGGGAGTTCTTAAGTAATATGATTAATTGAACTTAAATTTATCATGAACTTAGTACCTGATAGTATCTTGCTTGTCTATGTTGTGTAGATAGATGGCTCGTGCTGTTGTTCCGTTGAATTTTAATGCGTTCCTTGAGAAAGCAAAGTTGAAAGATGATGGTAGCAATTACACGGACTGGGTCCGTAACTTGAGGATTATCCTCATTGTTGCACAGAAGAATTACGTCCTGAAAGCACCGCTAGGTGCCAGGCCTGGTGCAAGAGCTACGCCAGATATTGTGAACGTCTGGCAAAGCAAAGCTGATGACTACTCTATAGTTCAGTGTGCCATGCTTTACGGCTTAGAACCGGGACTTCAACGACGTTTTGAACACCATGGAGCATATGAGATGTTCCAGGAGTTGAAGTTAATATTTCAAGCAAATGCCCGGATTGAGAGATATGAAGTCTCCAATAAGTTCTATAGCTGTAAAATGGAGGAGAACGGTTCTGTCAGTGAGCATATACTCAGAATGTCTGGGTATAACAATCACTTGATTCAACTGGGAGTTAATCTTCCGGATGATTGCGTCATTGACAGAATTCTCCAATCACTGCCACCAAGCTACAAGAGCTTCGTGATGAACTATAATATGCAAGGGATGACCAAAACTATGCCCGAGCTCTTCGCGATGCTAAAAGCCGCGGAGGTAGAAATCAAAAAGGAGCATCAAGTGTTGATGGTTAACAAAACCACTAGTTTCAAGAAAAAGGGCAAAGGGAAGAAAAAGGGAACTTCAAAAAGAACAGCAAGCAAGTTGCTAATCAAGAGAAGAAACCCAAGTCTGGACCTAAGCCTGAAACTGAGTGCTTCCATTGCAAGCAGACTGGTCACTGGAAGCGGAACTGCCCCAAGTATTTGGCGGATAAGAAGGATGGCAAGGTTAACAAAGGTATATATGATATACATGTTATTGATGTGTACCTTACTAATTCTCGCAGTAGCACCTGGGTATTTGATACTGGTTCTGTTGCTAATATTTGCAACTCAAAACAGGGGCTATGGATTAAGTGAAGATTGGCTAAGGACGAGGTGACGATGCACGTGGGAAATGGTTCCAAAGTCGATGTGATCGCGGTCGGCACGCTACCTCTACATCTACCTTCGGGATTAATATTAGATCTAAATAATTGTTATTTAGTACCAGCGTTGAGCATGAACATTATATCTGGATCTTGTTTGATGCGAGACGGTTATTCATTTAAATCAGAGAATAATGGTTGTTCTATTTATATGAGTAATATCTTTTATGGTCATGCGCCATTAAAGAATGGTTTGTTCTTACTTAATCTCGATAGTAGTAATACACATATTCATAATGTTGAAGCCAAAAGATACAGAGCTGATAATGATAGTGCAACTTATTTGTGGCACTGCCGTTTAGGTCATATCGGTGTAAAACGCATGAAGAAACTCCATACTGATGGACTTTTGGAGTCACTTGATTATGAATCACTTGGCACTTGCGAACCGTGCCTTATGGGCAAGATGACTAAAACACCGTTCTCCGGTACTGTGGAGAGAGCAACAGATTTATTGGAAATCATACATACTGATGTATGTGGTCCAATGAATGTTGAGGCTCGTGGCGGATATCGTTATTTTCTCACCTTCACTGATGATTTAAGCAGATATGGGTATATCTACTTAATGAAACACAAGTCTGAAACATTTGAAAAGTTCAAAGAATTTCAGAGTGAAATGGAAAATCATCGTAACAAGAAAATAAAGTTTCTACGATCTGATCGTGGAGGAGAATATTTGAGTTACGAGTTTGGTCTACATTTGAAGCAATGCGGAATAGTTTCGCAACTCACGCCACCCGGAACACCACAACGTAATGGTGTGTCCGAACGTCGTAATCGTACTTTACTGGATATGGTGCGATCTATGATGTCTCTTACCGATTTACCGCTATCTTTTTGGGGTTATGCTCTAGAGACGGCCGCATTCACGTTAAATAGGGCACCATCAAAATCCGTTGAGACGACGCCTTATGAACTATGGTTTGGCAAGAAACCAAAGTTGTCGTTTCTTAAAGTTTGGGGCTGCAATGCTTATGTGAAAAAGCTTCAACCTGATAAGCTCGAACCCAAATCGGAAAAATGTGTCTTCATAGGATACCCAAAGGAGACTATTGGGTATACCTTCTATCACAGATCCGAAGGCAAAATTTTTGTTGCTAAAATCGGAAACTTTCTAGAGAAGGCGTTTCTCTCGAAAGAAGTGAGTGGGAGGAAAGTGGAACTTGATGAGATAACAGTATCTACTCCCTTATTGAGAAGTAGTACATCACAAAAATCTGTTTCTGTGACACCTACATCAAATAGGGAGGAAGCTAATGATAATGATCATGAAACTTCAGATCAAGTTTCTACTGAACTTCGTAGATCAACCAGAGTAAGATCCGCACCAGAGTGGTACGGTAATCCTATTTTGGAAGTCATGTTACTAGACCATGATGAACCTACGAACTATGAAGAAGCGATGGTGAGCCCAGATTCCGCAAAGTGGCTTGAGGCCATGAAATCTGAGATGAGATCCATGTATGAGAACAAAGTGTGGACTTTGGTTGACTTGCCCAATGATCGGCAAGCAATTGAAAATAAATGGATTTTTAAGAAGAAGACTGACGCTGATGGTAATGTTACTGTCTATAAAGCTCGACTTGTTGCAAAAGGTTTTCGACAAGTTCAAGGGATTGACTACGATGAGACTTTCTCACCCGTAGCGATGCTTAAGTCTGTCCGAATCATGTTAGCAGTTGCCGCATTTTATGATTATGAAATTTGGCAAATGGATGTCAAAACTGCATTCCTGAATGGATTTCTGGAAGAAGAGTTGTATATGATGCAACCAGAAGGTTTTGTCGATCCAAAGGAAGCTAACAAAGTGTGCAAGCTCCAGCGATCCATTTATGGACTGGTGCAAGCCTCTCGGAGTTGGAATAAACGCTTTGATAGTGTGATCAAAGCATTTGGTTTTATACGGACTTTTGGAGAAGCCTGTATTTACAAGAAAGTGAGTGGGAGCTCTGTAGCATTTTTGATATTATATGTGGATGACATATTGTTGATCGGAAATAATATAGAATTTCTGGATAGCATAAAGGGATACTTGAATAAGAGTTTTTCTATGAAAGACCTCGGTGAAGCTGCTTACATATTGGGCATTAAGATCTATAGAGATAGATCAAGACGCTTAATAGGACTTTCACAAAGCACATACCTTGACAAAGTTTTGAAAAGGTTCAAAATGGATCAGGCAAAGAAAGGGTTCTTGCCTGTGGCACAAGGTGTGAAGTTGAGTAAGACTCAATGCCTGACCACCGCAGAAGATAGAGAGAAAATGAAAAATGTTCCCTATGCTTCAGCCATAGGCTCTATCATGTATGCAATGCTGTGTACCAGACCTGATATGTGCCTTGCTATAAGTTTAGCAGGCAGGTACCAAAGTAATCCAGGAGTGGGTCACTGGACAGCGGTCAAGAACATCCTTAAGTACTTGAGAAGGACTAAGGATATGTTTCTCATTTATGGAGGTGACAAAGAGCTCGTCGTAAACGGTTACGTCGATGCAAGCTTTGACACTGATCCGGACGATTCCAAATCGCAAACCGGATACGTATTTACATTAAACGGTGGAGCTGTCAGTTGGTGCAGTTCTAAACAAAGCGTCGTGGCGGGATCTACATGTGAAGCTGAGTACATAGCCGCTTCGGAAGCAGCTAATGAAGGAGTCTGGATGAAGGAGTTCATATCCGATCTAGGTGTTGTACCTAGCATATCGGGTCCAATGAAAATCTTTTGTGACAATACTGGTGCAATTGCCTTGGCAAAGGAATCCAGATTTCACAAAAGAACCAAACACATCAAAAGACGCTTCAACTCCATCCGGGATTTGGTCCAGGTGGGAGACATAGAGATATGCAAGATACATACGGATCTGAATGTTGCAGACCCGTTGACTAAGCCTCTTCCACGAGCAAAACATGATCAGCACCAAGACTCCATGGGTGTTAGAATCATTACTTTGTAAACTAGATTATTGACTCTAGTGCAAGTGGGAGACTGAAGGAAATATGCCCTAGAGGCAATAATAAAGTTATTATTTATTTCCTTATATCATGATAAATGTTTATTATTCATGCTAGAATTGTATTAACTGGAAACATAATACATGTGTGAATACATAGACAAACAGAGTGTCACTAGTATGCCTCTACTTGACTAGCTCATTAATCAAAGATGGTTATGTTTCCTAGCCATGAACAAAGAGTTGTTATTTGGTTAACGAGATCACATCATTAGTTGAATGATCTGATTGACATGACCCATTCCATTAGCATAGCACCCGATCGTTTAGTATGTTGCTATTGCTTTTATCCATGACTTATACATGTTCCTTTAACTATGAGATTATGCAACTCCCATTTACCGTAGGAACACTTTGTGTGCTACCAAACGTCACAACGTAACTGGGTGATTATAAAGGTGCTCTACAGGTGTCTCCGAAGGTACATGTTGAGTTGGCGTATTTCGAGATTAGGATTTGTCACTCCGATTGTCGGAGAGGTATCTCAGGGCCTTCTCGGTAATGCACATCACATAAAGCCTTGCAAGCATTGCAACCAATGAGTTAGTTGCGAGATGATGTATTACAGAACGAGAAAAGAGACTTGCCGGTAACGAGATTGAACTAGGTATTGGATACCGACGATCGAATCTCGGGCAAGTAACATACCGATGACAAAGGGAACAACGTATGTTGTTATGCGGTCTGACCGATAAAGATCTTCGTAGAATATGTAGGAACCAATATGGGCATCCAGGTCCCGCTATTGGTTATTGACCGGAGACGTGTCTTGGTCATGTCTACATTGTTCTCGAACCGTAGGGTCCGCACGCTTAACGTTACGATGACAGTTATTATGAGTTTATACATTTTGATGTACCGAAGGAGTTCGGAGTCCCGGATGTGATCACGGACATGACGAGGAGTCTCGAAATGGTCGAGACGTAAAGAATGATATATTGGAAGCCTATGTTTGGACATCGGATGCATTCCAGGTGAAATCAGGATTTTACCGGAATACCGGGAGGGTTACCGGAACCCCCCGGGAGCATAATGGGCCAACATGGGCCTTGGAGGATAGGTGAGAGGGCTTCCCTCATGGGCTGTGCGCCTCCCCCCTTCCCCTAGTCCTATTAGGACTAGGAGAGGTGGGCGCCCCCTCTCTCTCTCTCCCCCTTGGAGAATCCTAGTCCAACTAGGATTGGGGGGGGGGGGGGGGAATCCTACTCCCAGAGGGAGTAGGACTCTCTGGCGCGCCCTGGCTTGGCCGGCCAGCCCCTCCCCCTTGGCTCCTTTATATACGGGGGCAGGGGCACCCCAAAGACACACAAGTTGATCTACGGATCGTTCCTTAGCCGTGTGCGGTGCCCCCTTCCACCAAATTCCACCTCGATCATATCGTTGCAGTGCTTAGGCGAAGCCCTGCGCAGGTAACACATCAAGATCGTCACCACGCCGTCGTGCTGACGGAACTCTTCCTCGACGCTTTGCTAGATCGGAGCCCGGGGATCGTCATCGAGCTGAACGTGTGCCAAGAACTCGGAGGTGCCGGAGTAACGGTGCTGTGATCGGTTGGATCGCGAGGAGAACGTACGACTACTTCCTCTACGTTGTGTCAACGCTTCCGCTTCGGTCTACGAGGGTACGTGGACAACACTCTCCCCTCTCGTTGCTATGCATCACCATGATCTTGCGTGTGCGTAGGAATTTTTTTGAAATTACTACGTTCCCCAACAGGCGTCGCCCCTTTTTGCATGTATGATTGGATGGTGAAAAATATTCCACTGGCGCTTTTGATTTACCCTCAGAATGGTTGAATTTCTTGTTTCTATGAACCGAGTTCGCCAATAATGTGAAGGATGCCAGTCTTTTCATCCTATTGTAGATTGCTTAGATCTCGATATGCCAAAAGTAATATCATGAAATATACAGTAAAAGCCAGTGTGATGTGTTTGGCTACAACTAGTCTGACTACACGTCCTCATATAACATATCAAGGATGCACCATCTTACCAGATTTACCATTCGACTTACCCATGCAGTGTGGGAAGAAAGAAGTATTGGGACTGCGTATCCAAGCAATTGATGCCATGGACTCCTTCGTACAACCTTGTAAGCGAAAAAGAAGTTGCATAGTGCCTGTACAAAGAACTAGCGTAAGTTCAGTTACCTGCTTCTCGGAATTTTAGTTAGGCACTTATTGCAAAATTGTTCAATTACGTTGCTTGGCTTAATTTAGTTTGCTACTGATTACATAATGGCACAGCCTGTTAATCATATTGTAGACTGCGCCTATCTATGTGTTTGATACTTACTGTTAAGAATTACCTGTTTGCCTTAACTTAAATATCTCCTTGTTTGTTTAACTACTTTGCTGCTGCAACAGCGGGTTACAATGATGTTAATAACTACTTTTCAGCATCCAATCGAAACTCTTTAATTCCTTGTTTGTTTAACTGGTTTGCTGTTATAACTCCCAGTTGAGATGTTTTGCTAACTTCAACTTTTCTGAATCCAATCAAAACTTTAATGGCAAAACAGGTTAGCCCAAGATCAAAGAGCGAGGTCCCCGTGGATGTTGCATCATCCCACAGCAGTGGTAATGGCCCAATCGTGCATTATGAATTGCCAACTGCTGATGCTCTAGAGGCTAAACTAGTGGTAGAAAGAGATTCTGCTTCTGCACTTAGAGATGAAATTGACATGTTGAGGAAGCAAACAGCACAATCACAAGCAGTACTCAAGACAACCATTAAATATTTGGTGGATTTCAAAACGAAGCAAGCTGAGACTGACCAGATTGTTAAGGTCCTGAAGGAAAAAAAGGAAATTAAAGTTCCTACTTGGTAAATCATAAGTGAAATGTTCTTTCCATAGTTGAATAACCTTTGTGTTGTCTGTTCATGTAATCAATCAAACCATTTGTTGTAGAGATCATGTAATGATTGTTTTTTTTGGTTTGTAATTTTATTTGAGCACAAGTGTGTATTAATTGATAAAACTTGGAGACATTTCATTTGGATTGCTGTGCCAGACCTACAAATATGCCAATCGTGCTGAATGTGCATTCAGCAATAGTAGTAGTATAGATTGACCATAAGTGGCAGGCATCGGAAAGGGCCATGATGCTGGCTAAAAAAAGGGTGCTGTTGTAGACAAAAAAAAGTACAGCGGCCTGGCTTATGTATGTTAGTTGATATATATATATATATATATGTATGTATGTATGTATGTATGTATGTATGTATGTATGTATGTATGTATGTATAATATCATCACATATACGTGGCGATACTTAACTACTATGTACAATGCATAAAATTAAAAACGAACAATACTAAAACTAATAATCCCTCCTGGGGCCAGTATTCCGGCAGCCCCTTGCCAGCAGGTCCTTGGTGCGTGGCGTCTTCCCAGTGCGGAGGCAGTACTCCGACTCCTCCGCCTCGCAGCGCTTGACGTACCGATCTGCCTCTTGTTGGCGGACGCGTGCGGCCGATCTTGCCATTTTGTTGGGCGCCCACCAGAGCTCCTCGCCGGTGGCACGCTGGAGCTTATCGGCCCACCTCCACGCAGTGACGAGGCGCCCAGCGCCTATGACCTTCCTCGTGAAGTACCCGTCTTTGTACACCTCCTTGGCATGACAACGCGCCCACCCCCAAAGCTCCGCCGCCTCCTTTTTCCAGGCGGCATCACAGGCTTAACATCCCCAACATCACACTACAGTAATCCCTTATGATCAGTGCCAAGTCATCTCGTTTTACAAAGCTTAATCATGTTGGGATAATATCTCAACTCAAGTCCCTTCTCTGAATTCTATTCAAATTCAAAGCGAAATTTGAAGTTGCACAAAACTTGCTAGAAAAATGTTCATCATTTAGCCAAAATTCCATAACATTTAATTGTTAAGGAAAACAACATGACCATTGAGCTAAGATGGACAGTAGCAATTATTTTATTGCAACTTCAACATTTTTGAATGTCATTTTAATTGTGAAAAATGTAAATGGCATCCCCTGGCCTCCAAACATTTCGTGGCACTGGCTAAAAATGCCTTGGATTTTATGGGCCCAGTTCCATAATTTATTTAAGATATTTGGATGCTCAATTAACTTCCTTTCTTTCTCTATTTATCAAACAAAAAGGAAAAAAGGAGAAAAGGAAAAGTAGAGGGGAGAGAAAGCCCCTGCCCCACTTGGGCTTCGGCCCACCCAGCCAGCCAACCCAGCTAGGCCGGCCCACTCCCCCTCCCCGGTCATCCCTCTCCTTCTCTCTGTTCACGCGACCGAGACCCCCCCAGCTCGTTCCCACCGGACCCGGCGCGGTGCCCCGCGTTGCCACGTCACCGAAGAGGGGATAAGGGCAGCCCCGACGCCTCGGGCTCCGTCCCCAATCCCTACTCCCACTCACGCCTCTCCTCCCCCAGTTCCACCTTTCCCCTCTCCCTTACGCGCTCACTCCTCCCAAGCGCCACCGTCGCCGTGCCTCGGTCGATCCCGCAGCCACCGGGCCCCTTCGGCCTTGCTGACCTGTCGTGGAGTTCCAGCGCCGTCGTCCTCTTCGCCTGGTGCCACTGGACCGCGCTGGGGGCTACCGGATTTCCCGCCTGAGCTCCTTCCTTCTCTGCTCCGCTGTCGCCGTGCTTCATCGCCACCGCGGCCACCACTGCCACCTCGCCTCGCCATCGTGCCCAACATCTTCGCCGCCGTCTTCCACGTCGCCTGACGCCTTTCGTTGGAGCTGAGGGACCCTACAGTGCCGAGCCCCTTCGTTTGCATCTCCGGTCGCCGCCGTTCCCCTCCGACTCCGGCGACCTCCCTACTGCTACTAAACTGACCACAGGCCACTGTGAGCCACTCGGTGAGCTCCTCCCTTCCTCCTTTCCTCTCCTCGCGCCTTCTGCATCGCCGTAGCTAGGTCGCCGCCGCACCATTTTCTGTCTGCCGCCCTAGCTCGTCGCTACCGTCGCTTCCGACCGCTGTAGTCGCGTCGTTGGGATAGAATGACGCGGTGATGTTCCCTTGTTCGGATGAGACCGAACACGCGTGCAAATTCGCACTGCACCCGCCTCCCCGTAGCACACCCGCGAGCTCCGCCGCCGACGTGCTCGCCGCCGTCGCCCTAGATCCTCCCTGGCCGCGAGACCGCCGCAGATCGACGCGGTTTGGTCTCCGCTTTAGAACGCGCTCAAATGGGTGCAAGACAGTGGCCGGAGCACATTTTTCGACCACCTCCTGAGCCGTACCGCCGCGTTTTGCCTCGCCGACGTTGACCCGGCGCCGTCCACCGACGTGGCTAGGCAGGCCCCTCCCTGGGTCACTACTAGTGGGCCATGGGGGCCCTGTTGACGGGTTTGACCAGTCAGCGTGCTGACTAGGCGTCCCTGTGATGCTGACGTGTGGGCCCCACCACTTAATCCTCTAATTAAAACATTTTAATAACTAAAACTAATTAGTTTAGTTAATTATTCTATGATAGGTGGGGCCTACGTGCTAAATAACTTTGTTTAGTTAGTTTTAAAACTCTGTTAGCTCTCTGTCTATGACATGTGGGTCCCACTGGACCCACTGGTCAGGTTTGACCTGGTCAGCCGCTCTGTTGACTGTTGAGGTCATCAACACGTCATGCTGACGTCATATTCCATTTCTGTTAATATAAATAAATCCAGAAAATGGTTTAAACTTTGAAAATTCATAGAAAATAAACCGTAACTCAGATGAAAATGTTTTCTACATGAAAGTTGCTCAGAAAAATCCAATGAATCCAAATACGCGGTTCGTTCATTTGTCACATGCCCGTAGCATGCTGAACATGGAACTTTCCCCCTCTAGTCATCTGTCTGTTACAGGTCCGGAACTGGGAAAACATTCCTGGTTGAATTCCCCCTTCACCTTTATCATGTAGCCATACGTTAGGTCACACCCGGCACATCATATTGCCTTGTTATACTTTGTGATGCTATGTTTGCTTTATATTTATTGTTTCTTCCCCCCTCTTCTCTCCGGTATACCACGAGACCGATGCTGCCCCTGTGATCGACTACGTCGACGACGACACTTCTTCCTTTTCAGCAGAGCTTCCAGGAAAGCACCCCTTTGATCATCCCGATATCGCCCATTCCGTTCTCTCATGCTTGCATTAGATTTTGCTACTGTAATTGATTGCTCCTATTCTGATGCATAGCCTGCTTTTGTAACCTGCTTATTGTTACCTACCTGCTTATCCTAAAATGCTTAGTATAGGTTGGTTAGTGATCCATCAGTGACCCCCACCTGGTCCTTGTTGCCCCTGCTTCATCATCGACGACTCGATCAACGTGATCGACGACCAGAGCCCAACACCTAACATCACATCACACCCCTTTTGTTTCTTGACTCTGCAGAGTTACCATCGAGTGCCGAGGGTGGAACCTCATACATCACTCCTGATGAGACCTCTGTAGTGTGGCTATTTGGTCGTGGTCATCGAGGGTGATTTCCTCCTTAACCACTTCTTATACGACTCTGTCGTGCAACCCCTCAACTGTGAACCTCGAGGGTGGTTCTTCTTATGTTCACCTTGATGATTACATCGAGTGGAATCCATCGAGGGTGGTTCCTCAGGGTTCCCCTTGGTGTTAGACACACAATTACTATGTTTACTATCACTTTACACTGAACCATGTTACTAAAGACGGGTCGGCCTTGAGGGGTACCCGCGCGAGCTTAATTGCGTGTGATGTGGAGTCGGGTTGACCTAGAAGCTACCCGCGAGATACCTACGAGGCGTGGTCGGGCATTCTTAGCCCTTGCCGCAAGTCCTCGAGACGGGGCGATGGGGTCACATAGATCGTGAGTCTCTGCTCATTACCGCGTGCTCCTAATCCACTACAATTTGCATATTTGATCTGAGGGGCCTCTGACCTGATAGCACTAACCATCACGTGGGCATAGTATGGGCGTTCTGCATCGTATACATCAGCCGAAGCCTAATAGGCGTCAGCACTGAGCGGCGCGCACCGGGTTGGACTACGTAAGAACCTGCCTTGTTAAAGGAGGTAGCTAGGTCTGCTCACCGGCCGCGTACGCAACGTGCAGGAGTTCTCGGGGCGATGGCCCATGACCCCTGGGGGCATAGGTTTAGTCCAGCGTGCTAACCTCTCTATTAAGCCTAGGTAAGGTTGCGGCATATCGTTTAACCGAGGCCGGGCATGACCCGGGAAAGTGTGTCCGGACGGAGTTAATCGAGCGTGGTGGGTAAGTTGGTGCACCCCTGGGAAGAAAACATCTATCGATAGCCTGTCCTACTGTAACGGACACTTGGACTTGTATCCCGATCGATACAACTAGAGCTAGATACTTGAGGTGATAATGGGATATTATGGCTCTAGGATTGCTTTCTCGCAGGGAGTCGAGAAAGGATCTCTGGCCGAGGTTGATAACACTACTATTACTTTACTTTATGCTATTATGTACTCTTCTGAATGCTGCAAGATGATGCACTGAGCGGCGCGCACTGGGTTGGACTACTAGATACTGGAAGATGCTAGTCTTTGATAGGCTAGGCTTTCCCCTTCTCTTCTGGCATTCTTCAGTCCAGTCCACAGATATAGCCCATTTCATTGATACCGATGCATCTATAGTGTAGATCCTTGCTTGCGAGTACTTTGGATGAGTACTCATGCTTGGTTTGTGTTGGGGAACGTAGTAAATTCAAAAAATTTCCTACGCACACGCAAGATCATGGTGATGCATAGCAACGAGAGGGGAGAGTGTTTGTCTACATACCCTCGTAGACCGAAGCGGAAGCGTTGATACAACGTAGAGGAAGTAGTTGTACGTAGAGGAAGTAGTCGTACGTTCTCCTCGCGATCCAACCGATCTAAGCACCGAACGTACGGCACCTCCGAGTTCTGCACACGTTCAGCTCGATGACGATCCCCGGGCTCCGATCCAGCAAAGCGTCGGGGAAGAGTTCCGTCAGCACGACGGCGTGGTGACGATCTTGATGTGTTACCGGCGCAGGGCTTCGCCTAAGCACTGCAACGATATGATCGAGGTGGAATTTGGTGGAAGGGGGCACCGCACACGGCTAAGGAACGATCCGTAGATCAACTTGTGTGTCTTTGGGGTGCCCCCTGCCCCTGTATATAAAGGAATCAAGGGGGAGGGGCTGGCCGGCCAAGCCAGGGCGCGCCAGAGAGTCCTACTCCCTCTGGGAGTAGGATTCCTCCCCCCCAATCCTAGTTGGACTAGGATTGCTCCAAGGGGGAGAGAAAGAGAGAGGGGGCGCCCACCTCTCCTAGTCCTAATAGGACTAGGGAAGGGGGGGGGGGGAGGCGCGCAGCCCCTAGGGCTGCCCTCTCACCTTTCCTCCAAGGCCCATGTTGGCCCATTATGCTTCCGGGGGGTTCCGGTAACCCTCCCGGTATTCCGGTAAAATCCTGATTTCACCCGGAATGCATCCGATGTCCAAACATAGGCTTCCAATATATAATTCTTTATGTCTCGACCATTTCGAGACTCCTCGTCACGTCCCCGATCTCATCCGGGACTCCGAACTCCTTCGGTACATCAAAACTCATAAACTCATAATATAACTGTCATCGAAACCTTAAGCGTGCGGACCCTACGGGTTCGAGAACAATGTAGACATGACCGAGACATGTCTCCAGTCAATAACCAATAGCGGGACCTGGATGCCCATATTGGCTCCTACATATTCTACGAAGATCTTTATCGGTCAGACCGCATAACAACATACGTTTGTTCCCTTTGTCATCGGTATGTTACTTGCCCGAGATTCGATCGTCGGTATCCAATACCTAGTTCAATCTCGTTACCGGCAAGTCTCTTTTCTCGTTCCGTAATACATCATCTCGCAACTAACTCATTGGTTGCAATGCTTGCAAGGCTTATGTGATGTGTATTACCGAGAAGGCCCTGAGATACCTCTCCGACAATTGGAGTGACAAATCCTAATCTCGAAATACGCCAACCCAACATGTACCTTCGGAGACACCTGTAGAGCACCTTTATAATCACCCAGTTACGTTGTGACATTTGGTAGCACACAAAGTGTTCCTACGGTAAACGGGAGTTGCATAATCTCATAGTTAAAGGAACATGTATAAGTCATGGATAAAAGCAATAGCAACATACTAAACGATCGGGTGCTATGCTAATGGAATGGGTCATGTCAATCAGATCATTCAACTAATGATGTGATCTCGTTAATCAAATAACAACTCTTTGTTCATGGCTAGGAAACATAACCATCTTTGATTAATGAGCTAGTCAAGTAGAGGCATACTAGTGACACTCTGTTTGTCTATGTATTCACACATGTATTATGTTTCCAGTTAATACAATTCTAGCATGAATAATAAACATTTATCATGATATAAGGAAATAAATAACAACTTTATTATTGCCTCTAGGGCATATTTCCTTCAGTTTGCTCCCCCTTTTCCCCCTTTCTTCTTTTTTCCGATTGATGCAACCAGATGTCGGTGCCCAGGAGCCAGATGCCACCGTCGATGCCTACTACTACATGGAGACCGCCGACGACCAGGAGTAGTTAGGAGGCTCCCACGCAGGAGGCCTTTCCTTTTCGATCGTAGATGCTTTTGTGCTGGCCTTCTTAAGGCAAACTTGTCTAACTTATGTTTGTACTCAGATATTGTTGCTTCCGCCGACTCTTGTGTATTCGAGCCCTCGAGGCCCCTGGCTTGTAATATAAAGCCTGTATTATTTTATTTTGTATCTAGAGTTGTGTTGTGATATCTTCCCATGAGTCCTTGATCTTGATCGTACACATTTGCGTGTATGATTAGTGTGCGATTGGATCAAGGGCGTCACAAGTTGGTATCGGAGCCGACTGCCTATAGGAATCCCCCTTTCCAACTCCTTGGCCGAAGTTGAGTCTAGTCACTGAAAAACTTTTTACTAACCTGGTTGTGTGTCTTATGGGCCCACGTCGTCATTGGGTGGTATTGGGATCTTTTACTCCTCGTCTATACTCTAGTACTCTGTTCTCTCTTCTATTCAGGTTAAATGAATTTACTAACTACATTAGGTTCTCGTGACGACTTTCCCCAGAGAGCCCCTTCATTCTGGATGGTTGCCTGCTTCACGAGAAGACTTCGAAGATACTCTCCGATCTACTCTCGAGAACTGGTGTTCATTTCTTTTGCATTCCCTTAACACCGTTGAATCCTTATGGATAACTGCGTACCCTCGCCGTTCTTACTTACATCCCTAGTTGTTCTTGTTATTACAAGATACCCAAAAGTATTCTCCAAGTTTCGAGAATCCTTTTTTCCGACTTCCTTACAACTCTTTTCTGCCTCAATAACCCTACGAATAATTCCTCACACTTATTGGGGATTCGCTCATCCCCAGTTGATCATATGTCTCACAAAATTCTTCGAATGCAATTCGATCTCCTGAAAATCCTCCGCATCCTTTTACTTTTGATTCACCTTGCCTGCTTGTATTATGGTTAATTCCATATGTCTAGCGATATTTATTAAAATCCTTTGTGATTGTCATTTTTTCCTATGAATTCAACATATGTGCGGCTACTCGCAATCATCAATTGATCCATAGGAATTTTCTTTTCGGCTCAGATATCATTTCGGATATGAGTTGGTTCTTTCCCAATCAAGATTCGATCGGTGTGCCTCTAAGTCTGGTTAACCTATCCATCTTCGATCGGAGCATCTGATTCCGATACACCGATCTAGAAATCAAATCTCCTTGTATTTAAGCATTGAATTATTCAGATGTTTCCATAAATCAATGCCCCTGCATTTCTTCTTCTTCTAGTTGAATACTGATACTCACATCAACTCCGTCGTGAATCGCCAGATCCATTGTTGGATTGTATCCGACAGTGTCCATCGCATTCAAAAACCTCGAGAGTTCTTCCCCTGATACATGATGCCTTTGGCAAATTGTATCCTCTCTTTACTTTCGAGTTTGTGTTATTTACTCCTGAACACTATGGTATAGGTTCCTAAGTTGTTCCGATGGGTTGAACCTATGCTTTTCCTAATCCGTGTGAACTCGTAAGTTACTCTTCTGGTGCTTCACCAGATAAATCTTTCGCACTACAAATTCATCGAAAGCGAGAAGTAAATGAAATGATATGCATTGAAGAAGTGGGAGTCGACCTTCAACTTTGTGTTCATGCCCATGGACACGATGTAGATCTTATCATGGAAGATTCTCTTAAAATTAATTATCCCCTTGGTATAAGATCATCTTATATCTAGGATTTGATCCTTTGCAACCGTGGTTCTGACCATGATTGTTCCCCTTTGATTCCATTTCCTGAACAAGTTAAAGCACTTGTCTTACGAAGATAAATGCATCTTCGCAACCTCTACTTTGATCTTCCATCGAGTATTACCCTTCGGTATCTTGGAAAAAACAAAGAACCGTGTTGCTTCCTACGAGCCTTCATCTGGTATTGCTGCTCATCGATTTCAGTTTTCCCTGGGTTTTGAGTTGTTAGTCACTCGAGAATGCCGATAAGTGAATCGATTCCACACTCCAATTCTGTAACTCTAAGTAATTTTTGTTGCTTACGAGTTTAATAAGCCTTCTAGTTATTCCTAGCCTGATCGTCTATATCATTATCATGATAAATTTTAATTGTGTGATACGTCTCCAACGTATCTATAATTTTTTATTGTTCCATGCTATAATATATTCTATTTTGGATGATTAATGGGCTTTATTATACACTTTTATATTATTTTTGGGACTAACCTATTAACCGGAGGCCCAACCCAAATTGCTGTTTTTTTCCCTATTTCAGTGTTTCGCAGAAAAAGGATATCAAACGGAGTCCAAACGGAATGAAACCTTCGGGAACGTGATTTTCGGAACAAACGTGATCCAGAGGACTTGAAGTCTATGTAAAGTAATCAACGAGGAAGACACGAGGTAGGGGGCGCGCCTACCCCCTGGGCACGCCCTCTACCTCGTGGGACCCTCGTTGCTCCACCGACGCACTTCTTCCTCCTATATATACCTACGTACCCCCCAAACTATCAGAGACAGAGCCAAAAACCTATTTCCACCGCCGGAACCTTCTGTACACGTGAGATCCCATCTTGGGGCCTTTTCCGGCGCTCCACCGGAGGGGGCATTGATCACGGAGGGCTTCTACATCAACACCATAGCCTCTCCGATGATGTGTGAGTAGTTTACTTCAGACCTTCGGGTCCATAGTTATTAGCTAGATGGCTTCTTCTCTCTCTTTGGATCTCAATACAAAGTTCTCCCTGATCTTCTTGGAGATCTATTCGATGTAATCTTCTTTTGCGGTGTGTTTGTTGAGATCCGATGAATTGTGGGTTTATGATCAAGATTATCTATGAACAGTATTTGAATCTCCTCTGAATTCTTTTATATATGATTGGTTATCTTTGCAAGTCTCTTCGAATTATCAGTTTGGTTTGGCCTACTAGATTGATCTTTCTTGCAATGGGAGAAGTGCTTAGCTTTGGGTTCAATCTTGCGGTGCTCGATCCCAGTGACAGTAGGGGAAATGACACGTATTGTATTGTTGCCATCGAGGATAAAAATATGGGGTTTGTATCATATTGGATGAGTTTATCCCTCTACATCATGTCATCTTACTTAAAGCATTACTCTGTTCTTATGAACTTAATACTCTAGATGCATGCTAGATAGCGGTCTATGTGTGGAGTAACAGTAGTAGATGCAGAATCGTTTCGGTCTACTTGTCGCGGATGTGATGCCTATATACATGATCATACCTAGATATTCTCATAACTATGCTCAATTCTTCAATTGCTCGACAGTAATTCATTTACCCACTGTAATACTTATGCTATTTTGAGAGAAGCCACTAGTGAAACCTATGGCCCCCGGGTCTATTTTCCATCATATTAATCTTCCAACACTTAGTTATTTTGATTGCCTTTTATTTTAGTTTGCATCTTTATTTCTCTTTATCATAAAAATACCAAAAATACTATCTTATCATATCTATCAGATCTCACTCTCGTAAGTGGCCGTGAAGGGATTGACAACCCCTTTATCACGTTGGTTGCGAGGTTCTTATTTGTTTGTGTAGGTATGAGGGACTCGTGCATGATCTCCTACTGGATTGATACCTTGGTTCTCAAAAACTGAGGGAAATACTTACGCTACTTAACTACATCACCCTTTCCTCTTCAAGGGAAAACCAACACAGTGCTCAAGAGGTAGCAAGAAGGATTTCTGGCGCCGTTGCCGGGGAGATTTGCGCCAAGTCAAGTCAAGTCAAGACATACCAAGTACCCATCACAAACTCTTATCCCTCGCATTACATTAATTGCCATTTTCCTCTCGTTGTCCTCTCCCCCACTTCACCCTTGCCGTTTTATTCGCCCTCCTTCCATTCGATCTTGTGTTACCATGTGCCTTCTTTTTGCTTGCATCTTCGCTTGCTAAGAGTTTATGGATCCTCATCCCCTTGCTAATATTTTTAAGAGATCCAATTATGATGAACCAATTTCCAGTGATTTGAGTGCACTAGATTATCTTTATGAGGTTTTTCTTGAAATTCGTGAATCTGGAAATTGTGACGAAGTACTTTATGAAGCGATTCACGATAGATCTTTGAATAAAAAGCATGATTGCAATGATTTTATTATGAATTCTATTGATGTAAATTGTGCTAATAATATGCAAAACCCTAAGCTTGGGATGATAATTTTGCTGTGTCCTCTACTTGTTGCAATGATCATGATTGGGGTGATAGTGCTTCTTATGATCTTGAAACTTTATTTAAGCCCCATGATGAATATGAGATTGATAATAGTGTTTGCAATATTATTGAAAGTGGGTTTGGAAGAGTGTCAACTTTAGATCCCACATATTTGGAGGATGTTCAATCTTATGAAATTTTTGATAAAAGTGGGTTTGGAGAGGTCATGACTTTAGCTAATGTTAATCCCACTATTTTTGAAGAGTGTCAACTTTGCATGCCTGTGGATCATGTTGAAAACATTTTATGTGATAGCTATTTTGTTGAATTTTCTTATGATCCCACATGTAATTATTATGAGAGAGGAAAATATGGTTGTAGAAATTTTCATGTTACTAAATTACCTCTCGTTATGCTGAGATTGCTATTGTTTCTTTCTGCTTCCTTGCATATGCTAGTTTTTGCTTGCCTTGATAATTTGTTTGCCTACAAGATGCCTATGCATAGGAAGTTTGTTAGACTTATATGTGTTTGTCATGTGTTTTATGATGCTCTTTTTGTGCTTCAATTCTAGTCTTTCATGTGAGCATCATTGAAATCTTTATGCCTAGCTAGAGGCTTTAAAGAGAAGCGCTTGTTGGGAGACAACCCATTATCTTTCCTTGCTGTTATTCAATAAATAATTTACCTAGGCTCTCTTTAGATTTGTTTTTATGTTTTAATTAGTGTTTGTGCCAAGTTAAACCTATAGGATCTTCTTGGATGATAGTTATTTGATCTTGCTGAAATTTCCAGAAACTTTCTGTTCACGAAAACAATTGTTAAAAATAACCAGAACGTGATAAAACACTGATTCCAATTGCAGTAGATCAATAAAAAATTGTCCTATTTTGTTAGAATTCTTTGAGTTCCAGAAGTTTGCGTTAGTTACAGATTACTACAGACTGTTTTGTTTTTGACAAATTCTGTTTTTCGCGTGTTGTTTGCTTATTTTGATGAATCTATGGCTAGTAAATGAGTTTATAAACCATAGAGAAGTTGGAATACAGTAGGTTTAACACCAATATAAATAAAGAATGAGTTCATTACAGTACCTTGAAGTGGTGTTTTGCTTTCTTTCGCTAACGGAGCTCATGAGATTTTCTGTTAAGTTTTGTGTTGTGAACTTTTCAAGTTTTGGGTAAAAGATTTGATGAATTATGGAACAAGGAGTGGCAAGAGCCTAAGCTTGGGGATGCCCATGGCACCCCAATATAATCTAAGGACACCAAAAAGCCAAAGCTTGGGGATGCCCCGGAAGGCATCCCCTCTTTCGTCTTCGTCCATCGGTAACTTTACTTGGAGCTATATTTTTATTCACCACATGATATGTGTTTTGCTTGGAGCGTCTTGTATGATTTGAGTCTTTGCTTTTTAGTTTACCACAATCATCCTTGTTGTACACACCTTTTAAGAGAGACCCAGATGATTCGGAAATTATTAGAATAATCTATGTGCTTCACTTATATCTTTTGAGCTATATAGTTTTTGCTCTAGTGCTTCACTTATATCTTTTAGAGCACGGTGGTGGATTTGTTTTATAGAAACTATTGTTCTCTCATGCTTCACTTATATTATTTTGAGAGTCCTACAAAATAGCATGGTAATTTGCTTTAATTATGATAGGCATCCAAGATTAGTAAAAATAATCTTATGAGTGTGTTGAATACTATGAGAAGTTTGATGCTTGATAATTGTTTTGAGATATGAAGATGGTGATATTAGAGTTTTCTAATTGAGTAGTTGTGGATTTGAGGAATACTTGTGTTAAAGTTTGTGATTCCCATAGCATGCACGTATGGTGAACCGTTATGTGATGAAGTCGGAGCATGATTTATTTATTGATTGTTTTCCTTATGAGTGGCGGTCGGGGACGAGCGATGGTATTTTCCTACCAATCTATCCCCCTAGGAGCATGCGCGTAATAATTTGCTTCGATAACTTGTAGATTTTTGCAACAAGTATATGAGTTCTTTATGACTAATGTTGAGTCCATGGATTATATGCACTTTTCTTCTTTCCACCATTGCTAGACTCTCTAATACCGCACACTTTTCGCCGGTATCATACACTCACCATATACCTTCCTCAAAAGAGCCACCATACCTACCTATCATGGAATTTCCATAGCCATTCCGAGATATATTGCCATGCAACTTACCACCGTTCCGTTTACTATGACACGCTCCATCATTGTCATATTGCTTTGCATGATCATGTAGTTGACATCGTATTTGTGGCAAAGCCACCGTTCATAATTCTTTCATACATGTCACTCTTCATTCATAGCATATTCCGGTACACCGCCGGAGGCATTCACATAGAGTCATATTTTGTTCTAAGTATTGAGTTGTAATTGTTGAGTTCTAAGTAATAAAAGTGTGATTATCATCATTATTAGAGCATTGTCCCAAGTGAGGAAAGGATGATGGAGACTATGATTCCCCCACAAGTCGGGATGAGACTCTGGATGAAAAAAAAGAGGCCATAAAAAAGGAGAGAAAATGCCCGAATAAAAAAATGAGAGAAAAAGAGAGAAGTGACAATGCTACTATCCTTTTTCCACACTTGTGCTTCAAAGTAGCACCATGATCTTCATGATAGAGAGTCTCCTATGATATCACTTTCATATACTAGTGGGAATTTTTCATTACAGAACTTGGCTTGTATATTCCAATGATGGGCTTCCTCAAAATGCCCTAGGTCTTCGTGAGCAAGCGAGTTGGATGCACACCCACTTAGTTTCTTTTGTTGAGCTTTCATATACTTATAGCTCTAGTGCATCCGTTGCATGGCAATCCCTACTCACTCACATTGATATCTATTGATGGGCATCTCCATAGCCCGTTGATACGCCTAGTTGATGTGAGACTATCTTCCCCTCTTTTTGTCTTCTCCACAACCACCATTCTATTCCACATATAGTGCTATATCCATGGCTCACGCTCATGTATTGCGTGAAGATCGAAAAAGTTTTGAAAACGTTAAAGTATGAAACAATTGCTTGGCTTGTCATCGGGGTTGTGCATGATTTAAATACTTTGTGTGGTGAAGATAGAGCATAGCCAGACTATATGATTTTGTAGGGATAGCTTTCTTTGGCCATGTTATTTTGAGAAGACATAATTGCTTTGTTAGTATGCTTGAAGTATTATTATTTTTATGTCAATATTAAACCTTTATCTTGAGTCTTTCGGATCTGAATATTCATACCACAAATAAGAGAATTACATTGAAAATTATGCTAAGTAGCATTCCACATCAAAAATTCTGTTTTTATCATTTACCTACTCGAGGACGAGCATGAATTAAGCTTGGGGATGCTTGATACGTCTCCAACGTATCTATAATTTTTTTATTGTTCCATGCTATATTATATTCTGTTTTGGATGATTAATGGGATTTATTATACACTTCTATATTATTTTTGGGACTAACCTATTAACCGGAGGCCCAGCCCAAATTGCTGTTTTTTTGCCTATTTCAGTGTTTCGCAGAAAAAGGATATCAAACGGAGTCCAAACGGAATGAAACCTTCGGGAACGTGATTTTCGGAACAAACGTGATCCAGAGGAGTTGGAGTCTACGCAAAGTAATCAACGAGGTAGGGGGCGCGCCTACCCCCTGGGGGCGCCCTCCACCTCATGGGCCCCTCATTGCTCCACCGACGTACTTATTCCTCCTATATATACCTACGTACCCCCAAACTATCAGAGACGGAGCCAAAAACCTATCTCCGCCGCTGCTACCTTCTGTATCCATGAGAACCCATCTTGGGGCCTTTTCCGGCGCTCCGCCGGAGGGGGCATTGATCACGGAGGGCTTCTACATCAACACCATAGCCTCTCCGATGATGTGTGAGTAGTTTACTTCAGACCTTCGGGTCCATAGTTATTAGCTAGAGGGCTTCTTCTCTCTCTTTGGATCTCAATACAAAGTTCTCCTTGATCTTCTTGGAGATCTATTCGATGTAATATTCTTTTGCGGTGTGTTTGTTGAGATCCGATGAATTGTGGGTTTATGATCAAGATTATCTATGAACAGTGTTTGAATCTCCTCTGAATTCTTTTATGTATGATTGGTTATCTTTGCAAGTCTCTTCAAATTATCAGTTTGGTTTGGCCTACTAGATTGATCTTTCTTGCAATGGGAGAAGTGCTTGGCTTTGGGTTCAATCTTGCGGTGCTCGATCCCAGTGACAGTAGGGGAAACGACACGTATAGTATTGTTGCCATCGAGGATAAAAATATTGGGTTTATATCATATTGGATGAGTTTATCCCTCTACATCATGTCATCTTACTTAAAGCATTACTTTGTTCTTATGAACTTAATACTCTAGATGCATGCTGGATAGCGGTCGATGTGTGGAGTAATAGTAGTAGATGCAGAATCGTTTCGGTCTACTTGTCGCGGATGTGATGCCTATATACATGATCATACCTAGATATTCTCATAACTATGCTCAATTCTATCAATTGCTCGACAGTAATTCATTTACCCACCATAATACTTATGCTATCTTGAGAGAAGCCACTAGTGAAACCTATGGCCCCTGGGTCTATTTTCCATCATATTAGTCTTCCAACACTTAGTTATTTTTATTGCCTTTTATTTTACTTTGCATCTTTATTTCTATTTATCATAAAAATACCAAAAATATTATCTTATCATATCTATCAGATCTCACTCTCGTAAGTGACCGTGAAGGGATTGACAACCCCTTTATCGCGTTGGTTGCGAGGTTCTTATTTGTTTGTGGAGGTGTGAGGGACTCGTGCTTGATCTCCTACTGGATTGATACCTTGGTTCTAAAAAACTAAGGGAAATACTTACGCTACTTCACTACATCACCCTTTCCTCTTCAAGGGAAAACCAACGCAGTGCTCAAGAGGTAGCACTGTGCTACCTGGTCCTTCTTCCCGGAGCACAATTTTTGATGATGAGCTAAGCCTACGTCGATATTCCTCGTCATATCATTTCGCCTTGAACAGCAAGCTTGATTTCGAGTTTGTGTCATACCCGTGGTTCCAATAACCTTTTGCTTCATCATTCCTTTGACTTGATGTCATCACCGATCGATTACATCCTCATGAAATCTCTCGACAAATGTGTCATGATCATCAGCAACATTCTGAGCTCTTCCAGGTTATGAATCGAATTCATGACGATAAATACCAGCCTTGCCCCCTCGATGATTTGTGTTACCATCGACAACCTTCTTGCAATTCTACTTGCTGTCCTGCCAGGTACATCCTGCTCTACTTGTTCTTGTGAAGGATATACTCCTGATACTTGTGTTTAAACACATTTTCCTTTCCATTGGAGTGTTTAATCTGATAATCACATTTTTCCTTTCCATTATTTTGTTAATCTTTCTTGTGATTTATATGATATAAGCAGTAATATTTCCCTACTTATGTAAACACCTCGGTGTACAACACAGTCAGTAAGACCATGTGTCGGTGGGAAACGACACCTATGGGATCACGAGAATCCCTTCCTGTGGTTGCAGGGCGCAGGGGTCATGAGAAGAGCGGATCGAGCAGGTAGTACACGATTCCTTTACCCAGGTTCGGGCCGCGAAGATGCGTAAAACCCTACTCCTGCTTTGGTGGATTATATGTTTGTGTTCTTGAGCTAGCTATGGGGCGTGAGGAGCTCCAAAAAGCCGAATCCTCCTCCTGGTCGCCTGGGGCCTCCTTTTATAGGGAAAGGGGCTGCCACAGTGGCACACAAGAGGTGGAAAGGGTACAGTGATGCGAGGTTATCCCTTGCATTACATGACAGGGCCTTGCTTAGGTGTCCTTGCTTTATCGGGGGCGGGGGAGAGCCCCGTCTCGTCCGTCGCCGCTATCTCCCGCGTCGACACGCGCCCTGGCCAGCGGTGCCTGCGATGCCATGTAGGCGGGCAGGCAGCTGAGGTGGCGCAGTGGTGGGTCTCCACGAGGATCTGCACGCCGCCACGCAGATGCCTGCCCAGCTGGTTGGGTCGGCAGCTGCATGCGAACGGTGGTGGAGGCGCGACTGGCGCGGGTCCTATGGTGGCCCCGCGGGTGTCCTTGGCAAGGGCCTTGCCGCGGCCCCGACAAAGGTCTTGCCGGGGTCCCGACAAGGGTCTTGCCGTGGCGCCTGCTGCCATCCCGACAAGGCTCTTGCCGGGGGCCTTGTGGTTTTCCTTGGCTGGGATCCCGCCAAGGACCATTATCTTCTAAAGTGTGTATCTGATCTTGAATGTCTTCACAAAGATCTGCATACCACCACGGGGATGCCTCCCGAATCCTTGCCCCATGGGGGCAGCGGACTCAAGGGTGACCCGCTCCGTAGGTGTGGGGCGAGCAGCCACGGCAAGGGTCTTGCCTGGTTTGCAAAAACCGCCTCCCGGCAAGGATCTTGCCGGGGCCCCCACTTCGTCCCCTTTGCTCTTTGTGGTCTTGGTCTTGGCGTCGTTCTGCCCCTCTTCGGCTTCGGCCCTACCTTGGTTTCTACCTCCCTTGCCGGGCTCGGTGCGGCGGCGCCCGTGGCTCAGACTGCCCGTGCACAGTCATAGGGGTACAAAAAGTGTACCCCTCTTTTCGTACACCGACAGGAGCCCCCGGGCCTGGGCCACACATAAGCGCTACGCGTTGTTGGGCTAGGCCCAAGAACGGTGCGCGGGCAGGCAGGGCGGTTTTTACCACGGTAAGTTTCTTCGCGCGCTGCGCCTCCCGTGCTTCTCGCATGTGGCGCGTCGTGGGGAGGCGTGCGTGACGTGGGAGGCATGCGTGAGGCTGGCATCTGCACGCATGCGTCACGTCGTAGTAAAAAGGGGGCGGCTCGCGCCTTCCCCATAAACGGAGGGAGGCGTGGAGGCGCGACCCATTTACTGGATGGGGCCGAGGCGTGGTCTTTCAAGGCGCCCACTCCCTTTATCACGGGGCGGGGAGAAGTCACCTCACCCGTCGCTTCGGTCCTGCATGTTCGCCACGCGGCGCTCATGCGCCTGGGGTGGCAGTTGGTGGAGGCGGGAAGCTGGGCCATCGCGGGCTGGGGCGGCGGATCGGCCCCGGTCTCCTGCGCCATTCACGTCTTCATTGGTGGAACGGGGCGGTCGAGCCCCCACCCTGCTCCTTTTATAAAGAGCGGGGGGGGGGGGGTGGGGGGGTCGGTGCCCTGCATTCCTCCATCTCACTTCTTCAGCTTCTTCTCCCCTCCCTCTCATTCGCCATGGAGAAGGGGAACCCTGGTCCTTCGACGGTGGCGACGAGGGTCGCCGCTCGACAATGCGGCCCTCCTTCTCCTGCACCTGCGGCGGTAGAGCCAGCCGCAAGGGGAAGGGGGAGAGGGCGAGGCCGTGGGCGAGGCCGAGGTGCTCGGGGAAGAGGAGGACGGGGCGGCGTGCCGGCTTCGCCTTCGCCAGCAGTTCCTCTCCCCATGGAGGGCCACGTTGGGGACGCCCCTTGTGAGTTCTTCGTCAGGCTGCGGCGGCCGCCTCGCCGTCGTCTTCGTCTCCCGACTCCATTCGCAAGCGAGATGGAGCTGGACCCGCCTGAGACACTGAGGCTGCACATGAGGGGCTGTGGAATCAGCGGTACGCGAGTCCGCGTCGACTTCCCAGCCCCTAATGTGATGTATCTTAGTCGAGGGTGGAAGACGTTCGCCCGTATCCACTGCCTGACGGAGGGGCTCACCCTTTTTTTTAAGCTGATGGAGGGCGGTCTCCTCTCCGTCAAGGTCTTCTGGTGCTTCGGGACTCGGGCAAGGTGCTGTGTGGAGAGCTCCTCTGATAGTGAAGACTCCTCCTCGAGCGGGAGTGACGAGGAGGATAGCGGCAGCGACGACGAGGGTAGCGGGCGGCAGGATGACGGGTCCGACTAGGTGTCGGGCGCCGCTCCGTGCGACACCGGCGACCCCATCAACCGTGTCGCCGGCTCCTCGAACTTCTCGGGGTCGTCTCCTTGGGCGGCTGGCGTTGGGAGGCTGCGGAAGAGGAAGAGGGCGGGCGGCAAGGCCGTCAACTCGGAGTACGTGGGCACGAAGCCTTCGACGCGTGCTGACGTCCTGCCGCCTCGTCTTCGAACTCTGCCTCCGGCGCCGCCTGAGATGTTCTCTTGGTGTCTTCTGCCACCTGTAGCTCGTCTAGGCGCCCCTTTTGCCCTTCTCGCCTCCTTGACCCGCCTCCTGAAGAGAGGGACAAGAAAGGGATTACGGGCACCTTATCTCTTTTTAGTTTGTAAGCCTTCGGGCCTTAGCTGAATTTAAAGCTTGTAATCCCATCATTCATGTTTTTCATTCTCCATGAACTGTAGCTGAGTGGAATGTTTTTAATGAAAAAGGGATGCTTGCTGGGTCACTTGTCTTGCGGGTAGAACCCACGTCAAGGGGTAAATCCTTGATATCTTTAAGATAGACATTTCCTTGCCTGGCAGCAGGCCCTGCCATCTTCCCACGTCGCTCGACCTTTCTCACTCTTTCGGCGGAGGCAGGGATGAGGCGGGTTCAGGCTCCTCGTTTCGTCCCTTTGCTGCCGCGACTACGACCAAACCTGGCCCCAGGAACGAGCCCTAGGGCCTAGAGTTAGGGGAGCACGGTAGCTTTAGGAAGAAACGAGGTTTCGCATACCTCAGTCCGTAAGAGAATGCATGATAAGGGATGAAGAACTTATCTGAAACTGCAGCCCCCGGCAACTCTGGTTCGCTGTGGGTGAATCTTTGTACTTGCAGCCCCCGGCAACACTGGCTTGTCGGGGTCTAGATGTTGGTCCATCCCTGTTCTCTCTTTTTCATCCTCAAGTGATCCGGCAAGGATATCCGAGCCCTGCGAACCAAAGGAGATAAAAGAATGGCAAAGAGATGCACACTCGACCTCTAAGCTAGGGGTTAGCCGCCGCTAAGCACTATCAACCCTAACCAAGGACGAGACTCGATCTAGCATTAATGTTATAACTTAGGGCGCCAGCGCTTCATTTATGCTCAGGGTCTGCGCCTGGCTTTGTACAAAGGGTTACATGCATCATCGGCAATGCTTGTACAAAAGGGTGGCTTGCCGGGAGGCCCGACAAGCCGCGCCTTATGGGTAAAACTTGCGAAGATGCTCGATGTTCCAGGAGTTGCTCACCGGAACGGCATCTTCGGTCTCCAGGCGGACTGCGCCGGGCCTGGTGACTCATATTACCCGATAAGGGCCTTCCCACTTTGGCGTCAACTTGTTTGAATTCTTGACCGATTGAACGCGCCGAAGAACAAGGTCGCCTTACTCAAGGCTCCAGGAATGAACCTTGCGGCTATGGTAGCGGCGCAAGCCTTGCTGGTAGCGTGTTGCTCTCACAGCCACCTGAAGGCGATCTTCCTCAAGGAGTAGTGCGTCGTCTTGCCGCAGTTGCTCTTGCTCAAGCTCATCATAAGCTAGCACTCGAGGTGACCCATATATGAGTTCAGTAGGGATAACTGCTTCTGCCCCGTATACCAGGGCAAAGGGTGTCTGGCCGGTGGCTCGATTTGGTGTCGTCCTGATTGACCAAAGAACCGCCGGTAACTCATCAATCTAGCGCCTTCCGCTCTTGTGCAGTCTGTCAAAGGTCTTGGTCCTTAAGCCTCGCAACACTTCAGCATTCGCCCTCTCAGCTTGCCCGTTGCTCCGCGGGTGAGTGACGGAAGCGAAACAGACTTTGTTGCCGAGGTCCTGAGTATATTGCATGAAGGTGCGGCTTGTGAACTGCGTACCGTTGTCGGTGATGATCCGGTTGGGTACACCGTAATGGCACACTAGCCCCTTGAAGAACTTGACGGCTGACTGAGCTGTGACCTTTCTCACTGCCTCCACTTCTGGCCACTTTGTGAACTTGTCGATGGATACGTACAAGTACTCAAAGCCCCCGACAGCGCGGGGGAAGGGGCCCAGTATGTTGAGCCCCCAGACCGAGAAGGGCCAGGAGAGAGGAATGGTTTGAAGGGCTTGAGCTGGTTGATGAAGCTTTCTTGAATGGAACTGACACGCCTCACACCTGGTGACGAGTATCGTTGCATCCTGGAGGGCGGTGGGCTAGAAGAAACCTTGCCGGAACGCCTTGCCGATAAGGGCTCTAGACCCAATGTGGGATCCACATATGCCTCCATGTATCTCCGCCAACAGCTCCAGTCCTTCCTCTCGATGGATGCACTTCAATTTCACACCGTTCGGTCTCTTCCTGTACAGGACGTCATCGACGAACTGGTACATGGCAGAGCGACGGGCTACTTTTTCTGCTTCTTCCTGCTCCTCAGGAAGCTCCCCTGTCTGGAGGAATCGGACGGTATGCTGTGCCCACGCTGGAGCCTGAGGCTCGACAGCGAGGACTAAAGGCATTTCCTCCGCTATAGGGGCGGCCGTCTCGACGGCAAGGGCTTCGCGTCTTGCCGGAGCTAGCCGTCCCATGGCGGGTTCAGTGTCCTCGGCAACATCCTTGCCGGCGGCTCCGGGGAGCTCGGCGGGAAAGTACTTGCCGGGGGGTCCTGATTTCCTTCTCTTGTTCTGCTCTGTTGATGGATCAACGGATGGCTTAGTTAGCTGAAGCACAAAGGTACCTGGTTCCACAGGTAGCTTGAGGGCAGCGCGATTCGACAGGTAATCGGCAATATCGTTCTCCGTTCGGGGAATGTATTCAGCCTAGATACCGTCGAAACGCTCTTCGAGCTTTCTCACTTCATCAACGTAGGCCTTCATCAACGGGCTCTGGTAATCCTTATTGACTTGCTTGACGACAAGCTGCGAGTCGCCCCTGACGATGAGCTTTTTGATTCCGAGGTCCGCCGCGATCCTAAGACTAGCAAGCAGCCCTTCGTATTCCGCCGTGTTGTTTGTTGACGCCTCCCTGGGGAAGTGCATCTGGATCACGTACTTGAGGTGCTCTCCGGTGGGGGCGACAAGTAGTACGCCAGCCCAGGCACCCTGGAGGGAGAAAGCCCCATCAAAGTACATAATCCAATCGCAACTTGCCTCCTTGCCGGGGAGAGCAGTCTCTTGGGCTTCTTCGTTAGGTGTGGCGGTCCATTCTGCAATGAACTCCGCCAGGACTCGGCTCTAGATCGTCGAAGTACTTTCAAACATGAGGCCAAAGCTGGACAACTCCAGTGCCCATTCCACAATCCTCCCCGTCGCATCTGGGTTGTGCAATATCCGCTGCAGAGGGAGGCGAGTGACGACAGTGATCTTGTGTTCCTGGAAGTAGTGACGCAGCTTCCTCGAGGCCATGAGGAGGCCGAAGAGCAGTTTCTACACACCGGAGTACCTCGACCTAGCCCCCTGCAAGAGGGAGCTAATGAAGTAGACCGGGCGCTGCATCACTTTCTTCTTTGGCGGCACCTTGACCAACTGTGTCGCCTCCGCACTGGCGGCGTCGGGCTCTGTTGCTGCCATTTCCTCGTCGTCGACCTCCCTCTGCGCCACTAGTGCGGCGCTGACCACCTGGTTCGTTGCCGCTAAGTATAGCAGCAACGGCTCCTGGGGCCTGGGTGCAACTAGTGTTGGTGCGGAGGAGAGGTACTTGTTCAAATCTTGCAATGCCGCTTCGGCTTCTGGTGTCCACTCCACCGGGCCCGCCTTTTTCAGGATCTTGAAAAAGGGAAGAGCGTGCTCGGCGGACTTGGATATGAACCTGCCCAGGGCAGCGACGCAACCAGCAAGCCGGCGCACATCCTTGATTCGCTTGGGTGCTTCAATCTGCTCTATAGCTTTGATCTTGTCCGGGTTGGCCTCTATCCCCCGCTGCGACACAAAGTACCCGAGAAGCTTGCTGGATGGGATGCCGAAGACGCACTTCTCAGGGTTCAGCTTGAGGTTGATCTTGCGCAGATTTGCAACCGTCTCCCGCAAATCTGAGGGTGGCCCTGTCCTTGGTTTTGACCACTATGTCGTCCATATAAGCCTCCATATTTCTATGGAGTTGGGGCTCAAAACCAATCTGGACCGCCCTTGCAAACGTCGATCCAGCACTCTTCAACCCGAAAGGCATCCATATAAAACAATACGTACCACATGGGGTGATGAATGCTGTTTTCTCTTCGTCTTCTTTCGTCATGAAGATCTGGTGGTAGCCGGAGTAGGCATCGAGGAATGACAACAGATCACACCCAGCCGTGGAGTCAACAATCTAGTCGATGCGCGACAACGGGAAGGGGTCTTTAGGACAAGCCTTATTGATATTTGTGTAATCAATACACAGCCTCCACTTCCCATTTGCCTTGCGCACCACGACCAGATTGGCCAACCACGTCGGATGGAGCACTCCTCTTACCAAACCCGCTGCCTCCAGTTTCCGAATTTCTTCAGTGATAAACTCTTGTCGTTCCAAAGCTTGCTTTCTGACCTTCTGCTTGACGGGCCGTGCATGAGGACAGACAGCAAGGTGGTGCTCAATCACCTCCCTGGGAACGCCGGGGATGTCGAAAGCTTGCCATGCAAACACATCGACATTCGCCCGCAGGAAGGTGACGAGCGCGTCTTCCTATTTGTCGTCAAGGGTGGAGCTTATGGTGAAATATCCTCCCGTGTCGTCCTTGTTGAGGGAAACCTTCTTGGTTCCTGGCGGCATGGCCCTGGAGTTCTTGCTTCCGCCGGCGGAGCTCTCTGGCAAGTCCTCGACGGCAGCGCTACACTCCGAAGAGGTGCGCTTGCCGGAGTGGGTGTCCGAGGTCTCACCGGCTTTCTTCTTCTCCCCCCCGGGGTCCTGACAGCAGGAGCGAGTGCCCCAGCGGCGGCAGCTACTGTGACTGCTTGCTGGTACACTTGATCAGCGCAAATCAGCGCATCCTTCTTGTCGGAGGGGATGGTGATGATCGTCACGGGCCCTGGCCTCTTCAGGGTATTGTAGGCGTAGTGCGACGTCGCCATGAACTTGGCCAGCGCTGGGCGGCCAAGGATGCCATTGTAGGGCAAGGGGATCTTGGCAACATCAAACACAATCCTCTCCGTCCTGAAGTTCAGGTCGCTCCTGAAAGTTACGGGCAACGTGACCTTTCCCTTGGGTTGGCTTCTCCCCGGGCTGACCCCTTGAAACGTGCCCGTTTCTTCGAGGTCTCCAATAGGGATCTGCAGCTTCTCGATCACGGCAGGTGAGATCAAGTTCAGACCGGCCCCGCCATCTACTAACATTTTTATCACCTTGAGGTTGCGTATTGTTGGTGAAACCAACAACGGCAAGCACCCGACCACAGTAGTGCGATCAGGGTGGTCCTCCGAGTAAAAAATGATAGGTGTGCTGGACCACTTCAGCGGCCTCTGGGCATCAAACGACGGCTCTGCTGCTGTGATTTCTCGCGCCCACTGTTTAAGCCGGCGTCGAGAGGCATGCAACGAAGCGCCGCCGTCAATGCACATGGCCTCTGTAGCTTTCTGAAACTCTTGGTCGCCGGACTCGTCGTCCTCTTTGTGATCGTCATCTTCTGGCTTTCTGTCACGGCCCCGAGCAGGCCTCTCTTGTTGCTTATCCTTGCCGCGACGGCCCTCCTGGCCGTCGCGTTTCTTGCCGGATCCCTCAGTACCGTCTTGGCCCTTCTCCTTGTCCCGCCTCTCGTATTCAGCCCTCTGCTTCTCAGCGAGGAGCTCAACCTGCCGGCAGTCTTGGAGAGCATGGCCTTTGGTGCGATGGATCTTGCAGTATCGCTTGTCGGAATTGCCTGGCTTCTCGGCAACCGCCAAGGCCTGGCAGGCGACACATCCGGCAATTTCCTTGTCGGGGTCACCTGCCTTGGTCTTCTTGGTGGAGCCGGTGTCGTCAGACCCCTCGACGGCAAGCACAGCTTTCCCCTTGCGCTTCCTGTTGCGGTGCCGGCCTTTCTTTGCCGGGGCGGCGGTAACCTCTTCAGAGGAGTCGGTTTCCACGCCGACATCTTCGCCGGGGTACTTCCTCCCCTCTTCGGCCCGGGCACATTTGTCCGCGAGAACATAGAGCTCCGCGACATCTTTCACCTTGTTCATCGCCAGCTCTTCGCGCATCTTGCGGTTCCGAACGTTCTGATGGAACGCGCTGATGATGGCGGCGGGGTGAACATCTGGGATGTTGTACTGTACCCGGCTGAACCTCTGGATGTACTTGCGGAGACTCTCGCCTCACTTCTGGGGAATGATGTGGAGATCACTCGCTTGGCCATGAGCTTGGTGACCGCCAGTGAAGGCGCCCATGAACTCATGGCACAAATCCGACCAGGAGGAAATGGAGTCCACCGGCAAGTGCATCAACCATGACATGGCGTTGGGTTTAAGAGCCAACGGGAAGTAATTTGCAAGCACCTTATCGTCACGAGCTCCGGCAGCCTGCATCGCGATGGTGTAGATGCTGAGGAACTCGGACGGGTGGGTCTTGCCGCCGTACTTCTCGCCCACGTCAGGTTTGAAAGTGCGGTGAGTGGGCCACTGGAACTGCCGCAGCTCACGGGTAAAAGCTGGGCAGCCTACCTCGTAAGGCAGGCCCCCAGGGCTCTCCGGTGCCGGGTGGTCCACAGCAGGCCCCGCTCGCCTATCTGACTGGTGGAGCACTCCGCGCCAGCGCTCGATGGTGGTCCGAGCGTCTTCATGTTCCCGATCCCGAAGGACCTGGCGTTGGTCCTGGTGGGTCCGCGGGTCGGACGACGCTATGGAGATTTCGTCGCCCACAATGTCGCGACGGGCAGGTGTCCGTGGCACCGGGCGAGGAGGAGGCGAGTGCACCGTGGTCGCGGCGCCGCCAGCCTTCCTGCCACTCGTACGCGGGACTCCGTCGGAATGTCGACCCGGGTGCTCCGTCGGGATCGGCTCATCTTTGTTGGTCACCGCAACAAGGCTTCGAATGGTGGCTCTCCATTCGTCGAGTTTCGCCGTAGTGGGAGGAAAGTCGAGGAGCAACTGCTCGCGCGCCAGGGCTTCTGCTGGCGTCGGTGGCGGCGAAACCTGCACGGATCGCGACGCGCTTCGACTTCTGACCATGTCAGAAGGAGCTCTATCACGAGCGCGCGATCGCACGCCGTCTTCACCAGCGCCTCTGCGAGCGGGCAGGTCTTCTACATCCCGGGAGTGGCGCTCGGGGCTTTTCCCGCGGCGACGCCCGGGGTCTTCGGGGTGATCACGCCGCTCGTCGCGCGCCGCTTGAGAGGAACGCAGCGTCGACACCGGAGTGGGAGTCCTAGAGGCCCTCGCGCCGCCAGCGGGCGGGGCAGCAGCGACCTCGGAAGGTCCCGCTCCACCTGCGGAGGACCCGGCTCCGTCTTTAGATTTGGCGGCGTGCGGCCCGTTACCGGGCGCACGAACATTGCCGCCTCCCAAACTCCGGCTGCTGGGACGGTGTTGGTGTTCGCGAACAGCGCCCCGGATCCTTTCGACGACCGGTCCGCTGCTCTCCCGTGTCGGGACGGGATGCCCGGCGTCCGACGGGCCAACCGCCACCGTCGTCTTCTTCTTGGGCGCCATGACGATGAAGAAGCGTCGAACTAACTGTTAAAGCCGATTCTCACAACTGCGCAGCCCCTGCCTGGCGCGCCAAAGATGTCGGTGGGAAACGACACCTATGGGATCACGAGAATCCCTTCCTGTGGTTGCAGTGCGCGGGGGTCGTGAGAAGAGCGGATCGAGCAGGCAGTACACGATTCCTTTACCCAGGTTCGGGCCGCGAAGATGTGTAAAACCCTACTCCTGCTTTGGTGGATTATATGTTTGTGTTCTTGAGCTAGCTATGGGGCATGAGGATCTCCAAAAAGCCGAATCCTCCTCCTGGTCACCTGGGGCCTCCTTTTATAGGGAAAGGGGCTGCCACAGTGGCACACAAGAGGTGGAAAGGGTACAGTGATGCAAGGTTATCCCTCGCATACATGACAAGGCGCATTTAATGTGCCTTGCTTAGGTGTCCTTGCTTTATCGGGGGTGGGGGAGAGCCCCGTCTCGTCCGTCGCCGCTATCTCCCGCGTCGACACGCGCCCTGGCCAGCGGTGCCTGCGATGCCATGTAGGCGGGTAGGCAGCTGAGGTGGCGCAGTGGTGGGTCTCCATGAGGATCTGCACGCCGCCACGCAGATGCCTGCCCAGCTGGTTGGGTCGGCAGCTGCATGCGAATGGTGGTGGAGGCGCGACTAGCGTGGGTCCGATGGTGGCCCCGCGGGTGTCCTTGGCAAGGGCCTTGCCGCGGCCCCGGCAAGGGTCTTGCCGGGGTCCCGACAAGGGTCTTGCCGGGGTCCCGACAAGGGTCTTGCCGTGGCGCCTGCTGCCATCCCCGGCATGGCTCTTGCTGGGGGCCTTACGGTTTTCCTTGGCTGGGATCCCGCCAAGGACCATCATCTTCTAAAGTGTGTATCTGATCTTGAATGTCTTCAGAAAGATCTACATACCACCACGGGGATGCCTCCCGAATCCTTGCCCCATGGGGGTAGCGGACTCAAGGGTGACCCACTCCGTAGGTGTGGGGCGAGCTGCCACGGCAAGGGTCTTGCCGGGTTTGCAAAAACCGCCTCCCGGCAAGGATCTTGCCGGGGGGCCGCTTCGTCCCCTTTGCTCTTTGTGGTCTTGGTCTTGGCGTCGTTCTGCTCCTCTTCGGCTTCGTCCTTACCTTGGTTTCTACCTCCCTTGTCGGGCTCGGTGCGGCGGCGCCCGTGGCTCAGACTGCCCGTGCACAGTCATAGGGGTACAAAAAGTGTACCCCTCTTTTTGTACACAGACACCATGTTACTGTTATTGATGACATTTCGGTAACCACCGATGGACGAGAACTTTGCTTATTGGTCCGCCTCGCCTTGCGAGCAGGAAAACAGTTCTCTTCGTCCCTCGCCCTTGGTACCGACGTTGTTGCCAACATAACTGACAGGCTATCCCCTGACATGCCTTGCTACCATGACTGTGCAATATCTCAGCGTCCTTCCTACTTTTGAACCACATGGTGGGACCATAACCCACGGTTCCACAGGATCAATACCTGACTCTCCTATACATCCTTGATTCTGAAGTATCCTTTGCACTCGCCTTCGTATGTAATTCATGAGCCACCGTCCTACAGATGATCTAGTCTGGTATCAGACGCAATATTTCCTTTCGTTGCTCTGAACCCCTTTGGCCTTATGATTAGGCATCAGACGATTGCCTGCCCGCTCGAAACTTCTTACGGTACCTTCTTATTTGCTCTCGATGTTTTCTTAAGATCAATTCGAGAGTTACTTTCTACCTCTTTCCCGGAGTTATCTACCAGTTAATCAACCTTGTAGAGGTCCGTTCTAGCAAAGTTACCCCGTATCCTTTTCATAAGTACGATGGAGTTTCTGAAGGAAGGATGACGACTTCATCACGGTGATGTGAAGGAAAGAAATGAAGACATCAATGAAAGGGATCACCTTCTTCAAGAAGAGCAGCCAAGAACGAGAAGACTTGCTAGAATTTTGTAACCAACTCTTTCCCCCTTACTTCACTTCTTAAATCTCGGGACGAGATTTCTTGTAGTGGAGGAGATTTGTAACATCCCCAGTATCACACTACACTAATCCCTTATGCTCAGTGCCAAGTCATCTTGTTTTACAAAGCTTAATCATGTTGGGATAATATCTCAACTCAAGTCCCTTATCTGAATTCTATTCAAATTCAAAGTGAAATTTGAAGTTGCACAAAACTTGGTAGAAAAATGTTCATCATTTAGCCAAAATTCCATAACATTTAATTGTTAAGGAAAACAACATCACCATTGAGCTAAGATGGACAGTAGCAATTATTTCATTGCAACTTCAGCATTTTTTAACGTCATTTTAATTGTGAAATGTAATGACATCCCCTGGCCTCCAAACATTTTGTGGCACTAGCTAAAAATGCCTTGGATTTTATGGGCCCAGTTCCATAATTTATTTAAGATATTTGGATGCCCAATTAACTTCCTTTCTTTCTGGGTTTATTAAGCAAAAAGAAAAAAAGGACAAAAGGAAAAGTAGAGGGGAGAGAAAGCCCCTGCCCCAATTGGGCTTCGGCCCACCCAGCTAGCCGACCCAGCTAGGCCGGCCCACTCCCCCTCCCCGGTCATCCCTCTCCTTCTCTCTGTTCATGCGACCGAGCCCCCCTAGCTCGCTTCCACCGGACCCAGTGCGATGCCCCGCGTTGCCACGTCGCCGGCGAGGGGATAAGGGTAGCCCCGACGCCTCGGGCTCTCTCCCCACTCCCCACTCCCACTTGTGCCACTCCTCCTCCAGATCCACCTTTCCCCTCTCCCTCACGCGCTCACTCCTCCCGAGCGCCACCGTCGCCGTGCGTTGGCCAATCCCGCGGCCACCGGGCCCCTTCGGCCTCGCCGGCCTGTCCTAGAGCTCCAGCACTGTCGTCCTCTTCGCCTGGTGCCACTGGACCGCGCTGGGGCCGCTGGAGTGCCCGCCTCTACTCCTTCTTCCTTCTCTACTCCGTTGTTGCCGTGCTGCATCGCCACCGCGGCCACCGCCACCACCTCACCTCGCCATCGTGCCCAACGTCTTCGCCGCCATCTTCCACGTCGCCTGACGCCTTCCGTTGTAGCCGAGGGACCCTGCAGTGCCGAGCCCCTTCGTTTGCATCTCCGGTCGCCGGAGTCGGAGGTCGCCTCCGTTCCCCTCCGACTCCGACGACCTCTCTGCTGCTACTAAACTGACCGCAGGCTACCATGAGCCGCTCAGTGAGCTCCTCCCTTCCTCCTTTCCTCTCCTCGCGCCTTCTGCATCGTCGTAGCTAGATCGCCACCGCGCCATTTTCTGTCTGCCGCCCGAGCTCGTCGTTGCCGTCGCTTCCGACCATCGTAGTCGCGTCGTTGGGATAGAACGACGCGGTGATGTTCCCGCGTACGGATGAGCCCGAACACGCGCGCAAGTTCGCACCGCAGCCGCCTCCCCGTAGCACACCCGCAAGCTCCGCCGCCGACGTGCTCGCCACCGTCGCCGTAGAGCCTCCCTGGCCGCGAGACCGCTGCAGATCGACGCGGTTTGGTCTCCGCTTTAGAACACGCTCAAATGCGTGCAAAACGGTGGCCGGAGAACATTTTCTGACCACCTCCCGAGCCGCACCACTACGTTTTGCCTCGCCGGCGTTGCTCCAGCGTCGTCCGCCGACGTGGCTAGGCAGGCCCCACCCCTGGGTCACTACCAGTGGGCCATGGGAGGCCCCGTTGACGGGTTTGTCCAGTCAACGTGCTGACTAGGTGTCCCTGTGATGCTGTCGTGCGGGCCCCACCGCTTAATCCTCTAATTAAAACATTTTAATAACTAAAACTAATTAGTTTAGTTAATTAGTCTATGACAAGTGGGGCCTACCTGCTAAATAACTTTGTTTAGTTAGTTTTAAACTCTGTTAGCTCTCTGTCTATGACATGTTGGTCCCACTGGACCCACTGGTCAGGTTTGACCTGGTCAGCCACTATGTTGACTGCTGAGGTCATCAACACATCATGCTGATGTCATATTCCATTTATATTAATATAAATAAATCCAGAAAATGGTTTAATCTTTGAAAATTCATAGAAAATAAACCGTAACTCGGATGAAAATGTTTTCTACATGAAAGTTGCTTAGAAAAATCCAATGAATCCTAATACGCGTCCGTTCATTTGTCACATGCCCCTAGCATGCTGAACATGGAACTTTCCCCCTCCGGTCATCTGTCTGTTACAGGTCCGGAACCGGGAAAACATTCCCGGTCGAATTCCCCCTTCACCTTTATCGTGTAGCCATACGTTAGGTTACACTCGGCACATCATATTGCCTTGTTATACTTTGTGATGCTATGTTTGCTTTATATTTATTATTTCTTCCCCCTCTTCTCTCCGGTAGACCCCGAGACCGATGCTTCCCCTGTGATCGACTACGCCGATGACGACACTTCTTCCCTTTCAGCAGAGCTTCCAGGCAAGCCCCCACTTTGATCATCCCGATATCGCCCATTCCATTCTCTCATGCTTGCATTAGATTTTGCTACTATAATCGATTGCTCCTATTCTGATGCATAGCCTGCTTTTGTAACCTGCTTATTGTTACCTACCTGCTTATCCTAAAGTGCTTAGTATATGTTGGTTAGTGATCCATCAGTGACCCCCACTTGGTCCTTGTTGCCCCTGCTTCATCATCGATGACTCGATCAACGTGATCGACGACCAGAGCCCGACACCTCACATCACATCACACCCCTTTTGTTGCTCGACTCTGCAGAGTTACCATCGAGTGCCGAGCGTGGAACCTCATACATCACTCTTGATGATACCTCTGTAGTGTAGCTATTCGGTCGTGGTCATTGAGGGTGATTTCCTCCTTAACCACCTCCGACACGACTCTGTCGTGCAACCCCTCAAGTGTGAACCTCGAGGATGGTTCCTCTTACGTTCACCTTGATGATTACATCGAGTGGAATCCACCGAGGGTGGTTCCTCAGGGTTCCCTTGGTGTTAGACACACAGTCACTATGGTTACTATGACTTTACACTGAACCATGTTACTAAAGACGGGTCGGCCCTGCGGGGTACCCGCGCGAGCTTAATTGCGAGTGATGTGGAGTCGGGTTGACCTGCAAGGTGCCCGCGAGATACTTACGAGGCGTGGCCGGGCATTCTTAGCCCTTGCCGCAAGTCCTCGAGACGGGGCGACGGGGTCACATCGATCGTGAGTCTCTGCTCATTACCGCATGCTCCTAATCCACTAAAAGTTGGATATTTGATCTGAGGGGCTTCCGGCCTGATAGCACTAACCATCACGTGGGCATAGTATGGGCATTCTGCGTCGTATACATCAGCCGAAGCTTAATAGACGTAAGCGACTGAGCGGCGCGCGTCGGGTTGGACTGCGTAAGCACCTACCTTGTTAAAGGAGGTAGCTTGGTCTGCTCACTGGCCGCATACGCAACATGCAGGAGTTCTCGGGGCGATGGCCCATGACCCCTGGGGGCATAGGTTTAGTCCGGCGTGCTGACCTCTCTATTAAGCCTAGGTCGGGTTGCGGCGTATCATTTGGCCGAGGTCGGGCATGACCCGAGAAAGTGTGTCCGGCCGAAGTTAATCGAGCGTCGTGGGTAAGTTGGTGCACCCCTGCAGGGAAGAAAACATCTATCAATAGCCTGTCCTACGGTAACGGACACTTGGAGTTGTATCCCGATCTACAACTAGAACCGGATACTTGAGGTGATAACTGGATAGTATGGCTCTGGGATTGCTTTCTCGCAGGGAGTCGAGAAAGGATCTCTGGCCGAGGTTGATAACACTACTACTACTTTACTTTATGCTATTCTGTACTCTTCTGAATGCTGCAAGATGCTTGGAGCTGCTTGAAGATGCTAGTCTTCGATAGGCTAGGCTTTCCCCTTCTCTTCTGGCATTCCGCAGTCCATTCCACAGATATAGTCCATTTCATTGATACCGATGCATATGTAGTGTAGATCCTTGCTTGCGAGTACTTTGGATGACTACTCATGGTTGCTTTGCTCCCCTTTCCCCCCTTTCTTCTTGTTTCCGGTTGATGCAACCAGATGTCAGAGCCCAGGAGCCAGATGCCATCGTCGATGCCTACTACTACGTAGAGACCACCGACGACCAGGAGTAGTTAGGAGGCTCCCAGGCAGGAGGCCTTGCCTTTTCGATCGTAGATGCTTTTGTGCTGGCCTTCGTAAGGAAAACTTGTCTAACTTATGTCTGTACTCAGATATTATTGCTTCCGCTGACTCTTGTGTATTCGAGCCCTCTAGGCCCCTAGCTTGTAATATAAAGCTTGTATTATTTTATTTTGTGTCTAGAGTTGTGTTGTGATATCTTCCCGTGAGTCCTTGATCTTGATCGTACACATTTGCATGTATGATTAGTGTATGATTGAATCGAGGGCGTCACTGGATGCCTGGTACCTGGCTTCCTCCTCCGCCATCTCCTTCGTGAACGCCACTTGCCTGGCTTTCTCAACCGGCGGCAGCGACTTCCACAGACAAAGATTGTACTGTCCCCAAAACCAATCCAAAGTTGGGGGGTCCAGCACAACCTCGTCAGGCGGCGCGTAGGGGTCCTCGCCGCTGCTAATCGAGTGAGTGTCCTCGGGGAGCGGCGACTCCTCGTCGGCGCGTGGGCAGACCGGCGGCGCCATGGCAGAGATTTGAGAGAGACAGAGAGAGAGAGAGAGAGAGAGGGCGAGCGATGGGAGGATGTAGATGAGAATGCAGGCGTGACAACGTGAGCAAGGTAGTATTCATTGGCGGCCGGAATCTAGATCGACGGGGACAGTACACAGGTCGGTCGCCAGAATTTACGAGTACTGTAGTTTGAATTACACATGATTCCCGCAGCAAAATCCGTGTGTGAATGATACGTCTCCAACGTATCTATAAATTTATAATGTTCCATGCTATTATATTATCTGTTTTGGATGTTTAATGGGCTTTAATATACCTTTTTATATTATTTTTGGGACTAACCTATTAACTGAAAGCCCAGTGCAAATTGCTGTTTTTTTTGCCTATTTCAATATTTCGCAGAAAGGAAATATCAAACGATATCCAAACGGAATGAAACCTTCGCGAGGATCTTTTTTGGAACAAATGCAATCCAGGAGACTTGGAGTGGACGTCAAGGAAGCAATGAGGCGGCCATGAGGCAGGAGGGCGTGCCCCAGCGGGGTGGGTGCGCCCCCACCCTCGTGGGCCCTCGTAGCTCGACCGACCTACTTATTTTGCCTATATATACTCTTATACCCTGAAACCATCGGGTAGAGCCACGAAACACCTTTTCCACCGCCGTAACCTTCTGTACCCATGAGATCCCATCTTGGGGCCTTTTCCAGCGATCTGCCAGAGGGGGATTCGATCACGGAGGGCTTCTACATCAACACCATGGCCTCTCCGATGATGTGTGAGTAGTTTACCACAGACCTTCGGGTCCATAGTTATTAGCTAGATGGCTTCTTCTCTCTCTTTGGATCTCAATACAAAGTTCTCCTCGATCTTCTTGGAGATCTATTCGATGTAACTCTTTTTGCGGTGTGTTTGCCGAGATCCAGTGAATTGTGGGGTTATGAACTTGATTATCTATGAACAATATTTGCTTCTTCTCTGAATTCTTATATGCATGATTTGATATCTTTGCAAGTCTCTTCGAATTATCGGTTTAGTTTGGCCTACTAGATTGATCTTTCTTGCAATGGGAGAAGTGATTCGCTTTGGGTTCAATCTTGCGGTGTCCTTTCCCAGTGGCAGCAAGACGCGTATTGTATTGTTTCCATCGAGGATAAAAAGATGTGGTTTATATCATATTGCTTGAGTTTATCCCTCTACATCATGTCATCTTGCCTAATGCGTTACTCCATTCTTATGAACTTAATACTCTAGAAGCATGTTGGATAGCGGTCGATGTGTGGAGTAATATTAGTAGATGCAGAATCATTTCGGTCTACTTGACATGGACGTGATGCCTATATTCATGATCATTGCCTTAGATATCATCATAACTATGCGCTTTTCTATCAATTGCTCGGCAGTAATTTGTTCACCCGTCGTAATATATGCTATCTTGAGAGAAACCTATGCCCCCCGGGTCTACTTTACATCATATAAGTTTCCAATATACAATTCTAGTTTACTATTTATTTTGCAATCTTTATTTTCCAATCTATACCACAAAAATACCAAAAATATTTATCATATTATCTTTATCAGATCTCACTTTTGCAAGTGGCCATGAAGGGATTGACAACCCCTTTATCGTGTTGGTTGCAAGGTTCTTGATTGTTTGTGTAGGTACTAGGCGACTTGCGTATAGTCTCCTACTGGATTGATACCTTGGTTCTCAAAAACTGAGGGAAATACTTACGCTACTTTGCTGCATCACCCTTTACTCATCAAGGGAAAACCAACGCATGCTCAAGAGGTAGCAAGAAGGATTTCTGGCACCGTTGCCGGGGAGATCTACGCACAAGTCAAGACATACCAAGTACCCTTCACAAACTCTTATCCCTCGCATTACATTATTTTCCATTTGCCTCTCATTTTCCTCTCCCCCACTTCACCTTTGTCTTTTTATTCACCCTTTTGCGTTCGTCTCTTTTTGTTTGCTTCTTCTGTGCTTGCGTGTTGGATTGATTGTTTTTCACGATGACTCAACATAATACTAAATTGTGTGAGTTTTCCAATACCAACAATAATGATTTTATTAGCACTCCGATTGCTCATATTACCGAAGCTGAATCTTGTGAAATTAATGCTACTTTGTTGAATCTTGTCATGAAAGATCAATTTTCTGGCCTTCCTAGTGAAGATGCCGCTACCCATCTAAACAACTTCGATGATTTGTGTGATATGCAAAAGAAGAAAGATGTGGATAATGATATTGTTAAATTGAAGCTATTTCCGTTTTCGCTTAGAGATCGTGCTAAAACATGGTTCCCTTCTTTGCCTAAAAATAGTATTGATTCGTGGAATAAGTGCAAAGATGCTTTTATCTCTTAAGTATTTTCCTCCCGCTAAGATCATCTCTCTTAGAAATGATATTATGAATTTTAAGCAACTTGATCATGAGGATGTTGCACAAGCTTGGGAGAGGATGAAATTAATGATACGTAATTCCCCTACACATGGTTTGAATTTATGGTTGATTATACAAAAAAATTATGTTGGATTAAATTTTGCTTCTAGAAATCTTTTAGATTCGGCCGCGGGAGGCACTTTTATGGAAATCACTTTCGGAGAAGCTACTAAACTCCTAGATAATATTATGGTTAATTATTCTCAATGGCACACCGAAAGGTCTACTAGTAAAAAGGTTCATGCGATAGAAGAGATTAATGTTTTGAGTGGGAAGATGGATGAACTTATGAAATTGTTTGCTAATAAGAGTGTTTCTTCTGATCCTAATGATATGTCTTTGTTCACTTTGATTGAGAATAATAATGAATCTATGGATGTGAATTTTTTTTGGTAGGAACAATTTTGGTAACAATGCATATAGAGGAAACTTTAATTCTATGCCGTTCCCTAGTAATTCCTCTAATAATTATGGTAATTACTACAACAACTCTTATGGAAATTTTAATAAGCTGCCTCTGATTTTGAGACTAGTATTAAAGAATTTATGAATTTGCAAAAGAATTTCAATGCTTTGCTTGAAGAAAAGTTGCCTAAGATTGATGAGTTGGATAGAAACGTGGATAGAATTTCTCTTGATGTTGATTCTTTGAAACTTAGATCTATTCCACCTAAGCATTATATCAATGAGTCTCTCAAAGCTATGAGAATTTCCATTGATGACTGCAAAGTAAGAACCTCTAGGATGCGTGCTAAAAAAGATTGCTTTGTGAAAGCATGTTCTTCTAGTTTTCATGATAATAATGATGAAGATCTAAAAGTAATTGATATGTCCCCTATTAATTCTTTGTTTTCCACTATGAATCTTGATAAAGATGGGACTGGAGATGAGTCAACTTTAGTTAAAAGGCGTCCCAATGATTCGGAGTTTTTAGATCTTGATGCAAAAATTGGTAAAACACTACTAGGAAAAGGGCTATAGATGAAATAGACACTAATGGCGCACCAGAGAAGTGGTGCGCCACTACTATATACTAATGGCGCACCATCTGGTGATGCGCCATTAGTGTGGAAGACACTAATGGCGCACCAGGCAAAAGGTCCGCCACTAGTAACAATTTTTTTTTTCATTTTTCCAAACATACTAATGGCGCATCCGGGCGAAGTGCGCCATTAGTAGTTATAACTAGTAATGGCGCACCAGCCACAGAGTGCGCCACTAATGTATTTTTTATTCTTTTTTTGCAAAACTACTAATGGCGCACGGCCAGGTGGTGCGCCATTAGTATGTTGGGTTATTAATGGCGCACGGCCAGGTGGTGCGCCATTAGTAACCTGGGACCAGCTAGATATTTTGGACAGCCACACCTACACACTCACTTTCCCCACTTCATTCCCTCCACCTCCTTCTCCAAGCTTGTCAGCTGCCTCCTCCTCCTCACCTCATTTGCACCATAGACTCATCAAAATTAAGTGGTGAAATTACCTTTTTTTGATAGGTAAGTAAGGGGAAAGCTATCTTCATGTTGTAGATCTACTTTTTTTCTCCCTAGCTCGCTCCAACAACGTGCACATGCACTTTTTGTGGCCTAGCTAGATCTATGTATGTTTGTGGTTTTGCATATGTTTGTGGTGTTGCATATATATTTGTCTTTGCAGGTACCGGTATTTGAAATGCGATAGTTGCCAATATTTTGCCGGTATGTTGATTCATTTCTGTTTCGGCGAGAATTTTGGCACTATGCATTCTTTTTGGTCCTATTTTTAGGGAAAGTCATGCCAAAATTTTTCTTGGTTCTAAAATATCGTTTTGCTCTACCGCGCAAGCGACCATGGTCCGCACGATGACCGAAGGCATCGTGAATAGGTTTTTGAGCTCCGCGAAGGCCGAGATGCTTCAAAAGAACGAGACGGAGATAAGATGTCCGTGTCGAAGATGCAAGCTGAAGAGCCTTATTGCGGACCCGGATTCCGGGCAGGTGTGGGACCACCTACTCTTGCATGGTTTCATGGATGGCTATCGGTGGCAAGGTGATGAAGATGACTATGAAGTCGTCCATGGGGGCCGGGCAAGAAATGAGGAAGGGCAGCAAGACAACCAGCGCGGCTCGGGCGGGCGAGAAGACGAAGAATCTCTAGGACATGATCACGACGGTGATGCTGTACACAGTCATCATGTAGAAGATGCCGGAGCAGACGAAGGGCATGATCATGAAGATGAAGATGCCGGCGGAGCAGACGACGATGGACCATCGATGGGCTGGGTGCAGGACCCTCATATTCAAGAGCTGCTTCTCAAGCAGACGGATAACGCAAGAGCTGCCGCCCGAGAGAAAGCCAAGCTTGATCAACTGAAGATAGATGCGGTTACTCCATTGTATGAAGGATGCAGGCCCGAGGATACCCGCCTGAAAGTAACGCTCATGGCTCTGGAGATGAAGGTAAAACACAAAATGACCGATGCATAATTCGGCAAGAACATGTCATTCTGGCACGAACGTCTTCCGAAGGGGAACAAGTGCCCGACCAGTTTCGAGGAGGTGAAGAAAATCGTGTGTCCTCTGGATTTACCGCACGTGAAATACCATGTGTGCATGAACAATTGCATTATTTATCGAGACGAGCACGCGGAGTCTACCATTTGTTCGGTGTGCGGCGTCACTCGATACAAGAAGAGGAAGAAAGCTCCTCGAAAAGTGGTGTGGTACTTTCCGATCACTCCTCGTCTGCAGCGCTATTTTGCGGACCCTAAGCTAGCAAAGCTACTGCGTTGGCACGCGGATAGGGAGGAGAAGAAGCGATAAGATGACGCAAATGATCCGGAGATAAATAAAAAAGACAAGATGCTGAGTCACCCAAAGGATGCGAGCCAGTGGCAAGCTTTGAACTTTGAACACCCAGGATTTGGGAAGGATCCAAGGAATATCGTGCTGGGCGCGAGCACCGATGGAGTCAATCCGTTTGGCAGCCAGAGAAGCACACATAGCACCTGGCCTGTGTTTGTGTGGATGTACAACCTTCCCCCTGGTTGTGCATGAAGAGGAAGTACATTCACATGAGTATGCTAATTGAAGGGCCGAAACAACCAGGGAATGACATCAATCTGTATCTGGGGCTGCTGAAAGAGGACCTAGACACGCTGTGGAAAATGCCAGCCAATACGTGGGACGCCGTAGAGAAAGAATATTTCCCTATGAGAGCCGCACTGCTCACGACGGTGCACGACTATCTCGGTTACGGATATCTCGCGGGGCAGGTGGTCCACGGATTTTTTGGATGCGTCAGGTGCATGGATGACACAACGTATCGCCAGCTAGATAGAGATCCCGGGTCTTCAAAAATCGTGTTCATGGGACATCGAAGGTGGCTTCGCGACGATGACCCGTGGAGGAAATGCAAGGATCTGTTCGATGGTGAAACCGAACCCCAAAAATGCCCGCGTACAAGGAGCGGCGAGGAAATAGACCAGCTGTTGAAAAATTGGAAAGATTGCCCACTGCCGGGAAAGAAGAAAAAGGCACCAGAGCCGGGAAAGAAGCGAAAGGCGCCAGAGCCGCTGCTGAAGGTATGGAAAACGAGGTCTGTTTTCTGGGACTTGCCGTACTGGAAGATCCATCGTGTGCCTCACAGCCTTGATGTCATGCATATCACGAAGAACGTGTGCGAGAGTCTGCTTGGTACCCTGCTCAACATGCCAGAGAGGACCAAAGATGGGCCGAAAGCAAGGGCAGACTTGAAATCAATGGGCTTTAGGGAGGAGCTTCACACTGATGATGATGATGATGAGGCGAAGCAGGACACGGAAAGTCGTCTCAAAGGCAAAAAGGCCAAGAAGACCGGAAATGACTACCCTCCCGCGTGCTTCACTCTAAGTCAGGAGGAGATCGAGCAGTTTTTCACCTGCCTCGTAGGAGTAAAACTTCCTTACGGTTACGCGGGGAAGATAAGCAGATACCTATACCCAACGAAGCAGAAGTTCAGCGGGATGAAGTCTCACGACTGTCACGTACTGATGACGCAGATACTTCCAGTTGCAATCCGTGGGATCATGGACGCACACGTCCGTGAAACACTATTTGGCCTATGCAACTTTTTCGATATCATCTCTCGGAAGTCGGTTGGCGTGAGGCAACTCAGAAGGCTACAGGAAGAGATCGTGGTGATACTATGCGAGCTTGAGATGTACTTCTCGCCCGCATTCTTCGACGTTATGGTGCATCTGCTGGTCCATATCATGGAGGATATCATCCAACTCGGGCCGAGTTCCTGCACAGCATGATGCCGTTCGAAAGGATGAATGGTGTCATCAAAGGGTACGTTCGCAACATGTCACGTCCAGAGGGAAGCATAGCCAGGGGCTTTCTGACCGAAGAGTGCATCTCCTAATGCACGAATTATCTAGGCATCGAGGACCCCGTTGGTCTGCCCGTCAACAGGCACCTCGGCACGCTCGCTGGATGGGGTCACCGTGAGGGTCGCCGCGAAATGCATGTCGACTTCGAGGGTCGACTCGCCGACTTTGAAAGAGCAAACCTAGTCGTGCTACAACACATAGACGTGGTCGATCCTTGGGTGGTAGAGCACAAAACCTTTATTGAGAAGACGTACAATGACCAAGGCCAACAGAGGACGGACGGAGATATAATCAAAGAGCACAACTCATGTTTCATGCGTTGGTTCAAGCAGAAGCTTCTGTCGTACCCTGTACATGAGGATTCTTCCGTTGAAGAACAACTCATATTCGCCTTGTCACAGGGCGCCGAGCACAACCTGATGACCTATGAGGCGTACGATATCAACGGCTACACATTCTACACCGAGGACAAGGACATGAAGAGCGATGGTTATCAGAACTCCGGGGTAACGATGGAATCCTACACCGGTAACGACAAGGACAGATACTACGGAAGGATCGAGGAGATCTGGGAGCTGAGCTACACTGGAGAGAAGGTCTCGATGTTCCGTGTCAAATGGGCCAAGAGCGTCCTAAAAGAAGACCAATATTTCACCACCATGGTTATACCCGAAGCCAAATCCAAGACCGCGAGCGCAAACGTCACCGCAAAAAATGAGCCATGGGTACTGGCTTCCCAAGTGGACCAATGCTTCTTCATTACCGACCCGTCAAAGCCCAGTCGTGTTGTCGTGAGGAGAGGCAAAAGGAAGACTTCGACAAGTACAGCGACCTGAAGATCGAACATGACGATGACGATGAAGTAGCAGCATACACCACAAGAAGAAGCAGGACCACCCTACCTAAAGGACGTCCGTTCCATAGAAGAGCTCCATTTGCGAAAAAGAAGGGCAAGAAGATTGTGAACAGATAGCTAGCTAGCTAAGATCGATTGTATTTAAATCGTAGTCTTCATTTCTCAATTGTATTACATGGGCACTTTTTGAACTCATGAATATTTTTGAATTTCATGGGCACTTTTTGAATTCATGAATATTTTTTCAAATTTGATGAATATTTTTAAATCTCGATCGCTATCCCCCTCCATCTCGATCTCGATCCCCAGCCCGCTCCACTGCCGCCGAGCACCCACCGCACCCTCCCCCGCTCAACCGCCGTCGCCGACCCACCGCATATATGTTACTCCCAAAAGCATATAAAGTTTGTCAAATTTGGAGCTATGGATATTTAGTTATGATTTAAACAAGTTTGAACATATTTAAACACAAATAAATATGAAACATCATTTTAAATGTTGTTAACATGGCAACAAACTGCATATTATTTTTCTACATGAAATTCTGAGCATCTAGCATATGTGACATGTTATATTTGGATGCATGCATAAAAAGATATGTGCAAAGAAAAAAATGCATAAAAACAAAAATTGGGGAGCCTGGGAATCGAACCCAGGATCTCCCAGTGTGTGTGCTGACGAGTCGGGCTAGTGTGTGTGTTCTGTTTCGGATACGGTTAGGTGGAATATAACCTGAGTGCTCGAACTGTAATATTTTTTTTTACTAATGGCGCACCGCGGGGAGGTGCGCCATTGCTGTCGTCGTACTTATGGCACACTAGGGGGAGGTGCGCCATTGCTAACCCTCCCCCCACTCCACCTATTCCCCTCTGGCCTCTCTCCGTCCCTCGCCAGATCCCCCACACTCGACCTAACCTCGCCGCAGCCGCCCACACGCCCCCGCTGCCTCCCTCTCCCCTTTGCCGCCTCCCCCCGAGCCCCGCCTCCCCCCGAGCGCCGCCTCCCTCGCCTCGGAGCCGCCCCACATCCACCAGGAGAGGAGGCCCCACGTCCACCAGGAGAGGAGGCCCGCGACCTCCCCGCCGTCTATCCCCGCCTCCCCCAAGCTCGCCGTCTCCGCCCTCCGTCGTCTCCGCTCCGGCCACCACCTCATCGTGTTCAGGTAATCCTCCTCCCTCTGCTTCTCTTCTCCTATCTTCCTCCTCTCCTCCCTCCCGGCCATGCCCTCTTCTTCTCTCTTTTGCTAGGTTTAGGTCAAATCCCTCTCGAATTTAGGTCAAATTAGGTTCAAAAAATTGTGGGAGTAGTGCCTAGCAAACATGAATAATTTGTACTCCATGTACTTGGTACCTGCAAGATTTGGACACATTGAAAAAATGCACTGGACACACTGAAGAAAAAAAATTTGTCCAGTAAGATTAGAGAAAATTTTGTGCTAATGGTGTGCTGGTAGAACGCGCAATTTTTGTTAGTTCGTTGCCATGTCATGATAGGACATTCAGTTGTTTCTGTTGTTCACAATGCTCTGAATTTGTGTGCCAAAGAGAGTTTTCTCCAAATTTGTTGTTCACAATGCTCTAATGGTTTGTTAGTGAATGGTGGTGCAATGGTGACCTCTGTTTCAAATATTTCAGCAATTGCTTGACCATAAATAAAAAAGAAGATTTGGGGATGGTAACTCCTGTGTGGTTTCTATTAAATTTAAAATAGTGAGGGTGTCATTTTCATCCATTCATCTCTTTCTCTAGCTTGTCTAAAAGTTATGTTTACAATATTGCTGCATTTTCTAGAACAGCCACCACACTATAATATTTCATAAGATGATGATATAGTTAAGAATATTACTTAAGGTATGCTTCTGAATATTGTTGTTCACAATGTCTTCTAGCCAAATGCTTATCCATTTAGGAGCCATGGTGATCATAAGCAGTCTGCTTGAGGGTGGTCTTCCACAACATATGGAATTTATCCATCTAATGTAGTCAATAGATGTTGTCAAGTGATTGTGTCATGGTTTTGGTTCTGTTATTAAAAAGGAAAGCCAGTTGTTCAGGCTTCAAGAAAATATTTTCTCATAATATTACTGCTAAGCCCAAGCTTGTTAATCATGTAACTTGAGAAAATTATTGGAGTAGATCAAATTCAGCCATTATAATGTTTGATGCCTGCATCAACACTTCTCTGTACTGCAGGCTGTTGTTATAGTTGAGGGTCAAAAGTAGAGGTTAGCTTTAACATGATTCGCTAGTGCTTTCATCACTTGTGTGGTGATTGTCTTGGTCCTTTTCATTTATTTCATGGCATTCTTGAGGTGCTGATGTATCTGAGGGCATGAACCATGATCAGGTTGAGTTCAGATTTCATTAGATTAGATGGATTATCAGAACTTGACGTGGTTTTCCACTTAGCTATCTGAATTGAGAAAAAACATAGCTTTTGCTGTCTCTGAGGCAAAACTTGCTACTCCATATACAACTAATACTACTACTAGACAAGATACTACTCCATATACTACTAATTCTACTACTGTATTTTATTTCAAAGTTCAAAATGCTGGTACTGAGATTTTCATTTTCCAATGAGTGATGTTTTTCCTAGCAGTAGAAAAAACATAGCAACTTCTCTGATTTTATAAAGTTGTTCTTATATGGGCGAAACTTCACTTGTTTTTAGGCTAGTGCAGGGTGTTTCTTCTTCTGTATGTTCCAACTATGTCACAAATAAATTGTTCCTTCTTCTGTATTTGACAAGTAATGATTTGCAAAGATGATGATCATCTTGCTAGTTTGCTGGGTTTTGTCTCCGACCATTGTGTCGTGATGAATTTGCAGGTACCCCGAGAGGCCCTTGAGTTTGCCGGAATGTCGATTAACTTCCGTTCCGGCAAATTCGGGTACTCCATATGTCCTATTTTCAGCAAAGGTCATGCTGAAATTTTCCATGAATTTTAGCATGACTTTGCTAAAAATAGGACATATGGGGTACTTGCGACTAATGTTGATTATCTTCTGCTCAAAATTTATGCTGCTATAATGTTGTATGATAATGTTGTAAGGGTACTAATTGGTCTCTTCTGCTGCTAATCAGAGATGGGGGGAAGCAGCCACTGCCGCTCTGCCTCACCGGAGTACGAGTTGGATGCTTTCGAGTTCTTCACTATCATACTTTCTTCTTCAGTATCAGCCACGAGGCATGTATATAAAATGAGAGATCTCCCCTTCACCCATCTCATTATGATAACTCTGTTGTTTGCTACATCACTCCTTGTCCCAAATTGCAGAGGCTGCCTGACGCTTTTATGAAGATGCTGGGTTAAGATCCGCCAGATAATGTGAAGCTCCGACAGGCCGGCAGCGGGGTTCGCGGGTTGTGGGACGTGGAGTTGGTGATCGAGGAGGGCCACATGTACCTGTGTCATGGCTGGGAGAAGTTCTACAGTGCCTACGACCTGCAGACCGGGTACTTTCTTCTCTTAAGGTACGACGATGACGCCACAATGCTCATCGTGAAGGTTTTCAACGCGACTATGTGTCGCATGCGCTACGCTGACGATGAAGATGCCAGTGCGTTATGTCTCTTCTTATTCCTCTACATTTGGCTTTGTCTCACATCGATTGTTAACGATCATTGTTGCATTTGGACAGGCAATGGGAGCAGCAGCAGCGACACTGGCTACAACCAAAGCAGCAGTGATTATGGCTGTAGCAAAAGCAACAACGATTCTGGCCTTAGCGAAAGCAGCAACGATTCTGGCAGCAGCGAAGACAACAAGAAGGATGATCCGGACTGGAGTGGGGGACAAGATGAGCAGAGTGGGGATGAGGAGCTGCAGGATGACGATGGGCATCAGGCTGAGGATGACCTAGCACTGGTGGTGGCTGACCAAGGGCAAGAGATGGTGGTGGCTGACCAGGTGCAAGAGATGGTGGTGGCTGACCATGGCAAGAGATGGTGGTGGCTGACCATGGGCAAGAGATGGTGGTGGCTGAGGGTGGCCTCGCGATGGTGGTGGTGCCTGACAATTACCACGCACCAGTGGTGGCGCCGGCGATCCCACAGCTGGGCGCCATGACCACGCCAATTGTGGTAGAAGACTACATCCCACAGCTGCCTCCACCGCCTCGCCGCTCTTTGGCGCATCAGGCTGAGGAAGGAGAAGGAGAAGAACAATGAGAACTGAACTATGTCAGGTATGTCAGATCTCCAAAATGATATATATATATATATATATATATATATATATATATATATATATATACTTAGTTACCTATGTTATCTCTAATATGCTTAGTTTCCTATAGGTTAGCTCCAGAATTACTTATGTTAGCACAAAATGATCAAGTTTACATAATAAGCTTATAGTCTTCTTCTTATTCTTCTTCTTTTCCAAAATGACATATGTTAGCTTCATTTTACCTAAGTTGGCTCTAATATGCTAACTTAGAGCTTATATGCTTAGTTTCCTATAGGTAAGCTCCAAAATAACTTATGTTAGCACAAAATGATCAAGTTTACATAATAACCTTATAGTCTTCTTCTTATTCTTCTTCTTATCCAAAATGACATAGGTTAGCTTCATTTTACCTAAGTTGTCTCTAATATGCTAACTTAGAGCTTATATGCTTAGTTTCCTATAGGTTAGCTCCAAAATTACTTATGTTAGCACAAAATGATCAAGTTTACATAATAAGCTTATAGTCTTCTTCTTCTTCTTCTTCTTCTTCTTCTTCTTCTTCTTCTTCTTCTTCTTCTTCTTCTTCTTCTTCTTCTTCTTCTTCTTCTTCTTCTTCTTCTTCTTCTTCTTCTTCTTCTTCTTCTTCTTCTTCTTCTTCTTCTTCTTCTTCTTCTTCTTCTTCTTCTTCTTCTTCTTCTTCTTCTTCTTCTTCTTCTTCTTCTTCTTCTTCTTCTTCTTCTTCTTCTTCTTCTTCTTCTTCTTCTTCTTCTTCTTCTTCTTCTTCTTCTTCTTCTTCTTCTTCTTCTTCTTCTTCTTCTTCTTCTTCTTCTTCTTCTTCTTCTTCTTCTTCTTCTTCTTCTTCTTCTTCTTCTTCTTCTTCTTCTTCTTCTTCTTCTTCTTCTTCTTCTTCTTCTTCTTCTTCTTCTTCTTCTTCTTCTTCTTCTTCTTCTTCTTCTTCTTCTTCTTCTTCTTCTTCTTCTTCTTCTTCTTCTTCTTCTTCTTCTTCTTCTTCTTCTTCTTCTTCTTCTTCTTCTTCTTCTTCTTCTTCTTCTTCTTCTTCTTCTTCTTCTTCTTCTTCTTCTTCTTCTTCTTCTTCTTCTTCTTCTTCTCTCTTCTTCTCTTCTTCTTCTTCTTCTTCTAACTTCTTGTTTATCATTTTGCAGATTTGATTTAATTCACGGAAGCTTGCATGGATGGAGTGCTTCTTTTCCATTTGTGTTTTTATTTTGTATCAATGTGAAACTTTTGTGAATTGATGGATAACGGTGTTGAATGAACATTGTGAAACTTTTGTAATATGTAACGATGGAACTATGTGTTGGCAATGTATGTATATATGATGAAACTTGTGTGTTGGATATGATCTGGTGGACGCAGGTAACATCGTTACATATGGCCCCCTGTATGTAAGCTAAGCAGATCTGTGTCGTATGTTATCTCTAATATTTTGTAACCTGTGAAAATATCAGAAATGAAAAAAATCCCTAATATTCATACTAGTGGCGCACCACACAAGACACTAATGGCGCACTGTGATAATCACACTAATGGCGCATCACCCACTGGTGCGCCATTAGAATGCCAAAGCACATGGGTACATATTGCCCCCTGGGAGGCATTCTAATGGCGCACTGAAGGCTATACTAATGGCGCACTACGTGGTGCGCCATTAGAACACCAGATACTAATGGCGCACTAGACGTGCGCCATTAGAATTTAATTCTAATGGCGTGATGCCAGTGGCGCACCAGTAGTGCGCCATTAGTAGGCAAAACTGGTGCGCCACTAGCATGCCTTTTCCTAGTAGTGAAAGTGGGATTGAAGAGGTCAAAACTTTACATAGCAATGAATCCACTATTTTGTATTTCAATTAATTTAATTTTGATAATTGTTCTTTAATAGATTGTATTTCCTTGTTGCAATCCGTGTTAAATTCCCCTCATGCTTATAGTCAAAATAAAGCTTTTACCAAACATATCGTTGATGCTTTGATGCAATCCTATGAAGAAAAGCTTGAATTGGAAGTTTCTATCCCTAGAAAACTCTATGATGAGTGGGAACCCACTATGAAAATTAAGATTAAAAATCATGAATGTTATGCTTTATGAGATTTGGGTGCTAGTGTTTCCACGATTCCCAAAACTTTGTGTGATGTGCTAGGTTTCCATGAATTTGATGATTGTTCTTTAAATTTTCATCTTGCGGATTCCAACATTAAGAAACCTATGGGAAGGATTAATTATGTTCTTATTGTTGCAAATAGGAATTATGTGCCCGTAGATTTTATTGTTCTTGATATTTATTGCAATCCTACATGTCCTATTATTCTTGGTAGACCTTTCCTTAGAACGATTGGTGCAATTATTGATACGAAAGATGGAAATATTAGATTCCAATTTCCATTAAGGAAAGGCACGTAACACTTTCCTAGGAAGAAAATTAAATTACCTTATGAATCTATTATGAGAGCCACTTATGGATTGCATACCAAAGATGACAATACCTAGATCTATTCTTATTTTTATGCCTAGCTAGGGGTGTTAAACGATACCGCTTGTTGGGAGGCAACCCAATTTTATCTTTGTTCCTTGATTCTGTTTCTGTTCAGTAATAAATAATTCATCTAGCCTATGTTTAGATGTGGTTTTATGTTTTAATTAGTGTTTGTGCCAAGTAGAACCAATAGGATCTTCTTGGGTGATAGTTGTTTGATCTTGCTGAAAAAGACAGAAACTTTGCGCTCACGAATATAATTATTAAAATTCACCAGAACGAGATAAAATACCTATTCTTTTTGAAGTAGATCAATATACAAATTATACAGGTTGTCCTAGTTTTCAGAATTTCTGGAGTTCCATAAGTATTCGAACAAATCAGATTTCTACAGACTGTTCTGTTTTTGACAGATTATGTTTTTGTGTGTTGTTTGCTTATTTTGATGAATCTATGGATAGTATCCGGGGTATGAACCATAGAGAAGTGGGAACACAGTAGGTTTAACACAAATATAAATAAATAATGAGTTCATTACAGTACCTTAAGGTGGTGATTTGTTTTCTTATACTAGCTGAGCTCATGAGATTTTCTGCTGAGTTTTGTCTTGTGAAGTTTTTGGGTAAAGATTTGATGGATTATGGAATATGGAGTAGCAAGAACCTAATATTGTGTATGCCCAAGGCACCCCAAGGTAAAATTCAAGGACAACCAAAATCCTAAGCTTGGGGATGCCCCGGAAGGCATCCCCTCTTTCGTCTTCGTCTATCGGTAACTTTACTTGAGGCTATATTTTTATTCGCCACATGATATGTGTTTTGCTTGGAGCGTCTTGTATGATTTGAGTCTTTGATTTTTAGTTTACCACAATCATCCTTGTTGTACATACCTTTTGGGAGAGACACACATGAATCGGAATTTATTAGAATACTCTATGTGCTTCACTTATATCTATTGAGCTAGATAATTTTGCTCTAGTGCTTCACTTATACTTTTTAGAGCATGGTGGTGGTTTTATTTTATAGAAATTATTTATCTCTCATGCTTCACTTATATTATTTTGAGAGTCTTTTAGAACAGCATGGTAATTTGCTTTGGCTATAAAATTAGTCCTAATATGATAGGCATCCAAGATGGGTATAATAAAAACTTTCATATAGAGTGCATTGAATACTATGATGCTTGATAGTTTTTTTGAGATATAAAGGTGGTAATGTTAGAGTCATGCTAGTTGGGTAATTGTGGAATTGAGAAATACTTGTGTTGAGGATTGCAAGTCCCGTAGCATGCACGTATGGTAAACGTTGTGTGACAAATTTGAAGCATGGGGTGTTCTTTGATTGCTTTCCTTATGAGTGGTGGTCGGGGACGAGCGATGGTCTTTTCCTACCAATCTATCCCTCTAGGGGCATGCGTAGTAGTACTTTGCTTCGAGGGATATAAACTTTTGCAATAAGTATATGAGTTCTTTATGACTAATGTGAGTCCATGGATTATACACACTCTTACCTTCTCTCAATTTGCTAGCCTCTACGGTACCGTACATTGCACGGTCTCACCTCGAGAGTTTGTGCAAACTTCGCTGGTGCATCCAAACCCCGTGATACGATATGCTCTATCACACATAAGCCTCCTTATATCTTCCTCAAAACATCCACCATACCTACCTATTATGGCATTTCCATAGCCATTCCGAGATATATTGCCATGCAACTTTCCATCGTTCCGTTTACTATGATATGCTCCATCATTGTCATATTGCTTTGCATGATCATGTAGTTGACATCGTATTTGTGGCAAAGCCACTTTCATAATTCTTTCATACATGTCGCTCTTGATTCATCGCATAACCCGGTACACCGCCGGAGGCATTCACATAGAGTCATATTTTTGTTCTAGTATCGAGTTCTAATATTGAGTTATGAGTAAATAAAAGTGTGATGATCATCATTAGTAGAGCATTGTCCCATGTGAGGAAAGGATTATGGAGACTATGATTCCCCCACAAGTCGGGATGAGACTCCGGATGAAAAAAATAAAAAGGAGGCCAAATAAGCCCAAACAAAAAAAATGAGAGAAAAAGAGAAAAGGAACAATGTTACTATCCTTTTTCCACACTTGTGCTTCAAAATAGCACCATGATCTTCATGATAGAGAGTTTCTTATTTTTCACTTTCATATACTAGTGGGAATCTTTCATTAGAGAACTTGGCTTGTATATTCCAATGATGGGCTTCCTCAAAATGCCCTAGGTCTTCATGAGCAAGCAAGTTGGATGCACACCCATTTAGTTTCTTTTGATGAGCTTTCATATATTTATAGCTCTAGTGCATCCGTTGCATGGCAATCCCTACTCCTGGCATTGACATCAATTGATGGGCATCTCCATAGACTGTTGATTAGCCATGTCAATGTGAGAATTTCTCCTTTTTTGTCTTCTCACATAACCCCCATCATCATATGCTATTCCACCTATAGTGCTATATCCATGGCTTGCGCTCATGTATTGCGTAAGGGTTGAAAAGGCTGAAGCGCGTTAAAAAGTATGAACCAATTTCTCTGCTCATCGGGGTTGTGCACGATGGGAGCATTTTGTGTGACGAAAATGAACCATGGCCAAACTATATGATTTTGTAGGGATAAGATTTCTTTGGCTATGTTATTTTGATAAGACATAATTGCTTGGTTAGCATGCTTGAAGTATTACTATTTTTATGTCAATATTAAAACTTTGTCTAGAATCTTTTGGATCTAAACATTCATGCCACAATAAAGAGAATTACATTGAAAAATTATGTTAGTTAGCATTCCACATCAAATATTTTGTTTTATCATTTACCTACTCGAGGACGAGCAGGAATTAAGCTTGGGGATGCTTGATACGTCTCCAACGTATCTATAAATTTTGATTGTTCCATGCTATTATATTATCTATTTTGGATGTTTAATGGGCTTTAATATACCTTTTTATATTTTTTTAGGACTAAACTATTAATCGAAAGCCCAATGCAAATTGCTGTTTTTTTGCCTATTTTAGTGTTTCACAGAAAAGGAATATCAAACAGAATCCAAACGGAATGAAACCTTCATGAGGATATTTTTTGGAACAAACGCAATCCAGGAGACTTGGAGTGGACGTCAAGGAAGTAACGAGGCGGCCACGAGGAAGGAGGGAGCGCCCCCCACCCTCGTGGGCCCCTCGTAGCTCCACCAGCCTACTTCTTTCGCCTATATATACTCTTATATCCTGAAACCATCAAGGAGAGCCACGAAACACCTTTTCCACCGCCGCAACCTTCTTTAACCGTGAGATCCCATCTTGGGGCCTTTTTCGGCGATCTGCCTAAGGGGGATTCGATCAAGGAGGGCTTCTACATCAACACCATGTCTCTCCGATGATGTGTGAGTAGTTTACCACAGACCTTCGGGTCCATAGTTATTAGCTAGATGGCTTCTTCTCTCTCTTTGGATCCCAATACAAAGTTCTCCTCGATCTTCTTGGAGATCTATTCGATGTAACTCTTTTTGTGGTGTGTTTGCCGAGATTCGATGAATTGTGGGTTTATGAAGTTGATTATCTATGAACAATATTTGATTCTTCTTTGAATTATTATATGCATGATTTGATATCTTTGCATGTCTCTTCGAATTATCGGTTTAGTTTGGCCTACTAGATTGATCTTTCTTGCAATGGGAGAAGTGCTTAGCTTTGGGTACAATATTGCGGTGTCCTTTCCTAGTGACTGCAGGGGTAGCAAGGCACGTATTGTACTGTTCCCATCGAGGATAAAAAGATGGGGTTTATATCATATTGCTTGAGTTTATCCCTCTACATCATGTCATCTTGGCTAATGCGTTACTCTGTTCTTATGAACTTAATATTCTAGATGCATGCTGGATAGCATTCGATGTGTGGAGTAATAGTAGTAGATGCGGAATCATTTCGGTCTACTTGACACAGACGTGATGCCTATATTCATGATCATTGCCTTAGATATCATCATAACTATTTGCTTTTCTATCAATTGCTCGGCAGTAATTTGTTCACCCACCGTAATATATGCTATCTTGAGAGAAGCTACTAGTGAAACCTATGGCCCCGGGGTCTACTTTACATCATATAAGTTTCCAATCTACAATTCTAGTTTACTATTTATTTTGCAATCTTTATTTTCCAATCTATACCACAAAAATAACAAAAATATTTATCTTATTATCTTTATGAGATCTCACTTTTGCAGGTGGCCGTGAAGGGATTGACAACCCCTTTATCGTGTTGGTTGCAAGGTTCTTGACTGTTTGTGCAGGCACTAGACGACTTGCTTATAGTCTCCTACTGGATTGATGCCTTGGTTCTCAAAAACTGAGGGAAATACTTACGTTGCTTTGCTCCATCACCCTTTCCTCTTCAAGGGAAAACCAACACATGCTCAATAGGTAGCAGTGAACATAATAGCTGACGGTTTCCAATATAGAACCATGTCGGATTAATGATCCCCGCCAATCACCTACCAAACCTCGAGCCGCGAGATAGAGTGCCAATCGTGTGGGGGCCAAATGTCTTGCCAGATATTTACATTTTCTTTTTTGAACACCAGATATTTACATCGTCTGATGATTTTTTAACTCGCACACAAGTACACAAAAATATGATTTTCCAAACCGTTATGGTTAGGCGTTGCATGTAGATGTAATTCAAATTCGAATTACGGTCATTAAATGGTTAGAAAATCACTTAAATGTCTTTAAAAGGTCAAATGACCCCTGAAATTTTCCAAATTTTCACATGAGAGTTGTATTAGTGCACGTTAAACGTAGGAAAAAAAATTGAAGGCCGTAAGAGGAAGCTATCTCCCGTCTGTCATCAAACATACATTGTTCCTTCTCGGAACCACGAACCTTCTAGTGAGTTGCTCCGGTTTGTGAGGGGGGTGTGTCCAAACTTTCGTCAAACAGGCCAATTTTTTTACCTCATCATCTTGGTGGCATGACATTAAATCAAGCAAGGTTTCATGTTTTTCTGATCATTTTTTAATTTTTTGGAATTAAATGCCATGGCACTCCATGCATGTGCTCATGCCTTGAGACCAATATGTTTGAAAATTCCTTCTAATTTACTGCACATGGAATTAACTCGCACACAAGTACACAAAAATATGATTTTTCAAACCGTTATAGTTAGGCATTGCATGTAGATGTAGTTCAAATTCAAATTACGGTCATTAAATGGTTAGAAAATCACTTAAATGTCTTTAAAAGGTCAAATGACCTCTAAAATTTTCCAAATTATCACATGAGAGTGCATTAGTGCACGTTAAACATAGGAAAAATTTGAAGGCCGTAAGAGGAAACTATCTCCCGTCCGTCATCAAACATGCATTGTTCCCTCTCGGAACCACGAACCTTCTAGTGAGTTGCTCCGGTTTGTGAGGGCTGTGTGTCCAAACTTCCGTCAAACAGGCCAAATTTTTTTACCACATCATCTTGGTGGCATGACATTAAATCAAGCAAGGTTTCATGTTTTCTGATCATTTTTTATTTTTTGAAATTAAAATGCCATGGCACTCCATGCATGTGCCCATGCCTTGAGACCAATATGTTTGAAAATTCCTTCTAATTTACTGCACATGGAATTAACTCACACACAAGTACACAAAAATATGATTTTTCAAACCGTTATGGTTATGCGTTGCATGTAGATGTAGTTCAAATTTGAATTACGGTCATTAAATGGTTAGAAAATCACTTAAAAGTTGTAAGTGCATCTAGTGCCACCCCTAGTTGGTTTTGGAGTATTGGCGACAAATTTGGTTGAGGGACTAATGTGTTTGTGAGAATTGCAGGATAACACAGGTAGTGTCCCTCATTGATTCGGTTTACCTACCGGAGATGACCCCTAAAAATGTATGAAGACATTGACGACACTGGCGGTATTCATATTGAAGACTATGACATGAGAAGACATTCAGTGAAGACTAAAGAGCGCGAAGACTTAGTTGTTTCGTTGTTTCCTTTTCTTCTTTGTTGAGTCATAGGAACCACCGTACTGTTAAGTGGGGTCCAAGTGAACAATGTCAGAATGACTGAAGTGATGCTCAACCCAAATCCTATGTCTTCGAGCGAAGACAATGAGAGCAAATCTTATCCAGAGCTGGATGAGTCAGCTTTGCTTGTAGCCCAAGTAAAGTTGCCGTGTGTGTTTGAAATCTGACCGTTGGAACACGTGTCAGTTCCTTAGTGACCCAGGGTCATTTTGGACATATCAGGTCGGGTTGCCTAGTGGCTATAAATATCCCACCCCCTACACCATAAATTGGTGGCTGCTCAGAGTTAGTGCACGGCTTTTGTCGTTTGAGAGCAACCCACCTCAAAGCCTTTGAGAGAGAGAAATCCTTGCGAGGACAAAGCCCAAACACCCAGAGCCAAAGAGTGTTAGGCATCACTGAAGTCTTTCTGTCTGTGTGACCTGAAGACTTATTACACTTGAGGACTGTGAATCCTCCAGCCGGTTAGGCGTCGCGTTCTGAGCATCCAAGAGTCATTGTGGATCGCCGGTGAACGAAGTCTGTGAAGGTTTGGAAGTCTACCTTGAAGACTTACTAGAGTGATTGGGCGAGGACTGTGTGTCCTTGGCTCAAGGGGAATAAGGTGAAGACGCGGTCTTCTGAGTTGAATCTCAGCCTCCCTAACCAGACGTACAGTTGTCACAGCAACTAGAACTGGTCCAACAAATCCTGTGTCTTTAACAAGTGACTGGTTCTATCCTCTCCTTCCCTTTACTTAGAGTTTGTCTTCGTAAAGTCATTGCCTGTTTGCCGTATCTATTTGACTTCATTGCTTGACTACTATTGTTGTTTGGCTTCATACCATCTTCCATCCTGATCTTTACTACCTAGCTGCTATTAGTCCTTGTGATTTCACTTCATTACATATTTGACTATGGCTTGCTTAGTGTAGTCTACCTTCTGCTGCATATCAATAGGTTCATCTCTACTGTTTGTCTTCGAAACTTCCATGTATTGAAGACATTCATAAAAATCGCATATTCACCCCCCTAGTCGATAACTAGCACTTTCAATTGGTATCAGAGCAAGGTACTCCCTTGTTCTGTGTGATTCAGTTTAACCACCTGGAGTTTTAGCTATGTCGACTACAGGGATAATCAAAGTCTCCGCTGCTTGCCCCGTCTTCGATGGAACTGAATATCCCTACTAGAATAATAAGATGCGCATGCATCTTGAATCCATTGATGTCGACCTCTGGTATGTCGTCAAGAACGGCGTTCCCAAGACTGGTGAGGGTGTCACCCCCGCTGATGTCAAAAAGTTCATTCAACTGGACTCTACTGCCAAGAACATCATCTGTGGTCATCTGACCAAAGGACAATATGGCCGTGTGAGTGCTCTGGAAACGTCAAAGCTAGTCTGGGATTGGCTATCCAAGGTCAACGAAGGCGTCTCAACCCAGAGAGATCAAATGATCAGTGTTCTTCGCAACCTCTTCAACCGCTTCAAGAGAAACGACAATGAGAATGTCCAGCTCACGTTTGATCGCCTCACTGACATCACAAATGAGCTTCATGCTCTCGGCGCCACTGAGATTACCAAGCATGAAATCGTCAAGACACTACTGAGATCACTTGACAGCTCGTTTGACACCCTTGCCCTCATGATACAAGAACGTCCTGACTTCAAGTCACTCGATCCATCGGATATACTTGAGAGGCTCAACACACATGAGTTACAGCTTTCTGACAAAAGAGATATCTATGGTCCCAACTATGGCCGAACTCGCGCTTTGAAGGCAAAAGTTGTTTCCTCATCTGAAGAAGAATCTGACTGCAGTTCTGATGAGCCTGAAGACATTGGAAAGGAACTTGCTATGCTTGTGAACAAGTTCCAGAAGTTTAATAAGAAGAAGGGCTTCAGAAAGTCTTCACGATCCAGCTCAAGAAATGATGAAGCTTCCACTCATGACTACAAGAAGAGAACGTGTCATAAGTGCAAGAAACCTGGACACTATATCTCTGAGTGTCCACTATGGGACAACGAGAAGAATAAGAAGAAGAAGAAGAAGAAGAAGAGCAAGGAATATGATTCTGATGACAAGAAGAAGAAGAGATCTTCAAAGTCTTCTTCCAAGTCTTCATCTCATAAGAAGAGCTCATCTGGCAAGGCTCGTGCTTTTGTTGGCAAGGAAATGGATTCAGAGGAGGAGTCTGCTTCTGAGGAGGCGGAGGTGGAGTCTGAGGAGGAGTCCGACCCTGGCGTTGCAAGTCTGGCTCTAGCCACTACCTATGTTGCCAAGTCCATCTTCAACACTGAAGACAATGACTTCCCCACCAACGCTGAAGCAGATGACAAGGACTACCCCACTCCCACCTACTGCTTCATGGCACGTGGTGCCAAGGTAAAATCACGCGATGCTTTCTTTCAAACATCTAGTGAAGATGACTCTGATTGTGAATCCAAACCCAGCTACAAAACACTTGCTAAAATTGCAACTGAACAACAAAAGGCTATGGAATATACTCAAAAACTGTAAGACAAAAGCGACGACCTGTTGGACGCTGAAATGACTCGTTCACAATCCTTAGTTGAAGACATAAAGAATCTTCATGCTAAGTACCAAGAACTTCAAAGTCATCATGAAACGCTCTCAACCACTCATGAAAAGCTCTCCTATGATTATCTTCAAAGGAAGCAAGAGCTTGAGAAATTGAAAGCGGCTCATGAAGATCTTCAAAAAGAGAATGAGTCACTTCGCGCTCAACAGATCAGTCCCGCTCAGGATGGATTTGAACCACCATGTCTAAAGTGCCTTGAGCATGACAACGCTACCACTGTTGCTGAATGTTCTACTGCTGCTGCTATTGCATTGTCTTCAACTACTGATGTGGTAACTAACCCCTCTGCGGAGGATACCACTACTATTGCTGATGAAAATGCTAGGTTGAAGACATTGCTTAAAACAGGGATGTATAAAAGTCTGAAAGGGCATCAGACACTTTGCGATGTCCTCAAAAAGCAGATTCTGAACCGAAACCCTAGGAAAGAGGGTGTTGGGTTCGAAAGGAAAATGAATGTAGATGGCTCCTACTGGAAGCCTGAACAGTATCCCAAAACCACATGGGTTGCTGCAAAGGGACCTTCAGTGGATCCATCCGCTTTATCTGGCTTTACCTGTGCTAACCCTGTTGTCATTGATGAATCCTTTGATGCAAACTATAAACTGTTCAAGAATCAGAATGGTGAAGTGTTTGCCAGATATATTGGTACTAACTGCAGGAATGGGTCGCCTATGAAGAAGATCTGGGTTCCCAAAAGCTGTCTTGAGAATCTTCCAGTGAATGTCATCTTGACAACACCTGGGAAGAAGACAAACCCTAGACCTAAGGGTTCATATGGTCCAAAGGCTTCATACAGACAGAGGACTCACCTGAGTCACCCTAACGCCAATGTTTTGCAGGGAAACCATACTCAGACTTATGAATATGAGTGTGTGTCTTCAAACCTCTGTGTTCATAGAACTAAGAATTTTTCTGCTTATTCGTATGAGTATGATTCATCTCCTGCAAGGCTATTTGCTAGGGCTCCAAAGCGCAAATTCTCAGATGCTGCACTTAGACTCATAACTTCTAAGCCACCCCTGAAGATGTGGGTGGTTAAGAAGAATTAACTTTCTCTTGCAGGGAAAGGTCTCCAGCCGAAAACCAAAGGCGTCTGATGCTATTGCTAGGGACCTAAAACATCTTGTAGGGCGCAAGATCAAATGCCCAAATGGTCTTACTATGTATTTTGTTCCTGAATCGTTTGCCAGTCATCCTATTAGTCCTAATCTTGATCTGAGCTTCAATAATCCTCTTGCTCGTCAAATGTTTATGCTTCACAATGCTCTTGGTGAAGCCTATCCCCCTAACTGTACTGTAGGGTATGACACCCCGTGCTTCAGAATGGATTATGGACAGCGGATGCACTAATCACATGACTGGTGATCGAAGTCTTCTCATGGACTCAACTTTACGTCCATCTGATAAGAGTCACATCACCTTTGCTGACACTGGTAAAAGCAAGGTATTGGGTCTAGGTAGAGTTGCAATCTCAAGGGATCAACACATGGATAAAGTGATGCTTATTGAATCCCTTGGTTTCAACTTAATGTCTGTCTCGATGCTTTGCAACTTGAACATGATTGTACTATTTGGAAAATACCGTTTCCTTGTACTAATGGAATCTGACAAGTCTCTAGTCTTTGAAGGGTATCGGAAAGATGATCTGTACATGGTAGATTTCTCAGCAGGACCACAACTTGCAGTATGTCTTCTTACAAAAGCTTCAGAATGCTGGCTATGGCATCGGAGGCTGGGACACGCTGGCATGAGGAACTTACACACTCTCGCCAAGAAGAAGCATGTCATAGGCATTGAGTACGTCAAGTTCAAGAAGGATCATTTGTGCGGTGCCTGCGAAGCTGGAAAGATGACAAGGGCCAAGCATCCCTCGAAGACAATCATGACTACTTCTCAACCCTTCGAGATGCTACACATGGACTTATTTGGTCCTACTCACTACTCCACCCTCACAACAACTGTCTGTCTCTATGGCTTCGTCATTGTTGATGATTACTCAAGATATACATGGGTGCACATAATTGTCTTCAAGACTGAAGAGCAAGATGTCTTCAGACGCTTCGCCAATCGAGCCATGAACAATTATGGCGTCAAGATCAAGCATATCATAAGTGACAACGGCACTAAGTTCAAGAACACCTGACTTGATCTTTATCTGGATACAATGGGAATCACTCATGAGTTCTCTGCTCCATACACACCTCAGCAAAATGGCATCCTAGAGCGCAAGAACAGAACCCTCATTGAGATGGCTCGAACGATGCTCGACGAATACAAGACACCAAGAAAGTTCTGGCCTGAAGCTATTGATACAGCATGTCACGTCATCAACCATGTTTACATTCATAAGCTTCTGAACAAAACATCCTATGAGCTCCTAACTGGCAAGAAGCCAAATGTCAGCTACTTTAGAGTATTTGGAGCTAGGTGCTGGATCAAGGATCCCCATCACAAGTCAAAATTTGCACCTAAAGCTCATGAAGGCTTCATGCTCGGTTACGGAAAGGATTCACACTCTTATAGAGTCTTCAACCTCTATCTCTACAAAATCGTTGAAACTGTGGATGTGCGGTTTGATGAAACCAATGGTTCATAAAGAGAGCTCCTGCCAAGTACACTAGACGAAGCGTCACCCAGTGAATCTATCAAGCTAATGGGGACTGGTGAAATCATGCCTTCTGAAGCACAGCCTGAAGAAGAACTTATCATTTCTGCACCTAACCAACCTGAAGACAATGCTCAGCCTGAAGCCAATCCTCCCAATGATGATGATGATCAGCAAGAGCAAAATCTTCGGCCAGTTCATCCTCGTGTTGCAAATGAAGTACAAATAGAGAAGATAATTGATAGTATCAATGCACCTGGTCCACTTACTCGCTCAAGAGCAACACAGTTAGCAAATTTCTATGGGCACTTTTCTTTTGTGTCAATATCAGAACCTAAGAAAGTTGACGAAGCCTTCATGGAACCTGAATGGATTCAAGCTATGCAAGAAGAGCTTCAACAGTTAAAGCTGAACAATGTTTGGGAACTTGTCAAGCGTCCTGACCCCCGCAAGCATAACATAGTAGGCACAAAATGGATATATCGTAACAAGCAAGATGAGCATGGTCAAGTCGTCAGAAACAAAGCACGTCTTGTTGCTCAGGGATATACTCAAGTTGAAGGAATTGACTTCGATGAAACATTTGCTCCTGTGGCTAGGCTTGAAGCTATTCGCATACTGCTAGCTTATGCTAACCACCACAACATCTTGCTATATCAAATGGATGTGAAGAGTGCATTTCTCAACGGCAAGATTGAAGAAGAAGTATACGTCGCTCAACCACCTGGCTTTGAAGATCCAAAACATCCTGATATGGTGTACAAGCTAAACAAAGCACTGTATGGCCTCAAACAAGCTCCTCGCGCTTGGTATGATACGATCGAAGACTTCCTGAAGAGCAAGGGCTTCAAACCTGGATCCCTCGATCCCACACTCTTCACGAAGACATATGATGGTGAACTATTCGTGTGCCAAATATATGTGGATGACATTATCTTCGGCTGCACCAACCAGAAGTATAGTGATGAGTTTGGATATATGATGCAAGAGCAATATCAGATGTCCATGATGGGTGAGCTGAAGTTCTTCCTTGGTCTTCAAATCCCTCAGCAAAGGAATGGCATCTTCATATCTCAAGAGAAATACCTCAAAGACTGTCTGAAGAAGTTTGGAATGCAAGACTGCAAAGGTTACACGACGCCAATGCGAGCCAAACACCATCTGGGTCCCGACGACAATGGTAAAGAGTTCGATCAACAGGTATACCGCTCCATGATTGGTTCTTTACTTTATCTGTGTGCATCTAGGCCAGATATTATGCTTAGTGTTTGCATGTGTGCTCGATTCCATGCGGCACGAAAGGAATCGCATCACATAGCTGTGAAGCGAATTCTTCGATATTTGGCTTACACCCCAACACTAGGATTATGGTATCCAAAGGGCTCAGAGTTTGATCTGGTTGGATTCTCGGATGCTGATTATGCTGGTGACAAAGTGGATCGCAAGTCTACATCAGGCTTGTAACGCCCCGAACACACCCGCCGGTGGTCGTTACTCCTGGCGGGATCTAGACTGGCCCCACAGATCAATACTAGTCTTTTCTGCGCACTTTGTCCTCACTCGTGCGCACCCGGGAGCAACTTCCCGGTCGGTCACCCATCCTGACACTACTCCAAGCTGAGCACGCTTAACTTTGGAGTTCTGTCCGAATGGGCTCCCGGAAAAGAAGGAATTCCTTATTGATATGAGTAGTCTATCATCCCTAATAAGCCAGGCTATCACAAGGCACATGTCACTTTCTGGGTCGATCACTTGTCTATTGGTCTTCAAAGAAGCAGAACTGTGTATCTCTCTCAACTGCTGAATCTGAATACATTGCTGCTGGATCTTGCTTGTCGGTCTACTAAAGTAGGGGTACCTTAGTACCCCGAACTTATGCACGGGCAGTCGTAGCACCCCGCGGCAAGGCTTGCCAGGCGATCGCCAAAACTCTCCATGGTCCCTTTTTGGGCCATCCAAGAACAAAGTATTTGAGCCAAGGCCCCGGCAGGAGGAGCTTGCCGGGAAGGCCACCCGAAGAGAGCAAGGCCCCGGCAAGAGGAGCTTGCCGGGACGCCCGCTCGAAGCACAAGGCCCCGGCAAGAGGAGCTTGCTGGGAAGGCCGACCGAGGCACGACAAGAGACTTGCTGCGACGCGCCACGCGTCCCGGCAAGGACCGGTGAGAGACAAGCTCCCGGGCGCGACAAGGCACCAACCGCGGCAAGGCGCTTGCCGCGGCAAGTCACCACCCCGCGCCTGCGCTCCAGCTCATCCACCCACGCGTCGCTCTGGGGCCATTCCAGGCGTACGTGGCAAGAGGCTGCGCAGCCAGGGGCATGCGGTGGCGAAGCAACGCTGACAGAGTAGCCATCGTGGCAAACGGTGGCGCTCCTGACGGTCCCTTTCCTGCACCGTCTGGGCGATGCGGACGGGCATTTAATGCCCTTGTCCCCTGCCGTCAGAGTTAGGTATGATAGCACCGTGCAAACTGCTGTACCCAACACAGCGTTTTCCAGTTTTACCCCCGCCTACGTTGCCACCTGTGGGTAACCCCTTGCACATATAAAAGGAGGCCCCATGCGCAACAGGAGGGGGAGGAGGCCATTCACGCTCGGTCTCGCCAGCGGCTCGCGTGTACTGTAGCACCACACGCTCCCGAGCAAGAACACAATACAAAACCACAAAGCAGCAGTAGGGTTTTACGCATCCGTGTGGCCCGAAGCTGGGTAAACCCCTTGTGTGCATCGCCTCGATCCGCTCTTCGCGCGACCTCCGCCCCCCGCCGAACCAAGAAAGGGGCTCGGTCCCCATAGGTGTTCGTGGAGGCAGATTTCCCACCGACATCTTTGGCGCGCCAGGTAGGGGGCGTCGAAGTTGTGTGAACCTGATCCGGCGTCTGCACGGGCTAGATCTCCATCATCTTCATCGACATGCCACCGAATAAGAAAGCTCCAGAGGTGGCTGGTCCGTCCGCGTCGAACCCACCGCCCCTAGAGCGAACGAGTGGTGGGGACGGCACCGGCGGCGGAACGGGCACCACCGAGCCAGCTCATGGTGCCATGGCGTCCGAACATGCACCGCGCCCCTCTCAGGAGGCACGGGACCAGCAGCGTCTTGGCACTCACGGTACCATACGCTCGCTGGACCCAGATCGAGCCGGCGGATCCCAGGGCGCTCAAGGCCAGCACTCACACCAATGCGCTGGCGCGAGCATGGCGCGACTGCCTGGTCCGGGTGTTGCTCCTTCTAACGTAGTTAGAAGTTCGAGCACATCCCGCTCCATGCGCCGTTCGCCACCACTGACCGCCACTCCAGCAGAAGCTCTGGCGCGAGCTCAACTGCTCCTAGACTACCCTCCAACAGCGGACAAGCTCGACGACTGGAGGGCCATGATACAGAGCCTCATCGGTTTCGCTAACGGCGACACCCCGCGGCAGCACAGTGCGTCGCAGCCGCGGCAGGTCGGCCAGGCGAGAACCGATGGCGCCAAGACCGGTGGGGGCGCGACCACTGTGCACTCCCCGCCCTAAAGGCCAAGATCGCCGACTCGCCGGAACCATCACGACAACGACTCCACCGCGTCGTCGAATCCGTGAACTCGTCGCGATCAACGCCAAGTTCTTCACGAGCGAGAGCAAGAGGACGCTCGTACTCGCATCGAGCGTCGGAGAGAAGCGCGGCTTCAATCAGACCAGCGCGCTGGGCCCTCTGTCGACATGCATGCGCCCGGGGGACCAGGCGACCTGCCGTACGCGGTAGGCTGCCCTGCGTTCACCCGTGAGCTGCGGCAAGTCCAGTGGCCCAGCACGAAGAATTTCAAGCCAGACGTACCAGAGAAGTACGACGACAAGTCGCATCCGTCGGAGTTCCTCAGCATCTACACCATTGCGGTGCAGGCTGCTGGGGGCGGGACGACAAGATCCTTGCCAACTACTTCCCGCTGGTACTCAAATCCAACGTCAGATCCTGGCTCATGCACTTGCCGGATAACTCCATAACCTCCTGGACAGACTTGTGCCATCAGTTTGTTGGCGCCTTTACAGGCGGCCACAAACCCCATGGCCAAGCGAGCGACCTTCATCTGCTCGTCCAGAAGGAAGGGGAATCCTTGGGCAAGTTCATCCAGAGATTCAGCCGCGTACACTACAACATCCCAGACGTCCACCCTGCCGCGGTTATCAGCGCGTTCCATCAGAACGTGCGTAACCGCAGGATGCGGGAGGAGATGGCGATGTGCAAGATCAAAGACGTCAGCGAGCTATATGCCCTGGCCGACAAGTGTGCACGTGCTGAGGAAGGGAGGAAACTCCCCGGAGAGAACACTGGAGCAGGAGAATCTGACAGTGAAGATACCGCCCCGGCAAGGAAGAACCGGCGGCGGAGCAACAGGAAGAAGAAGAGCCAAGAAGTACTGGTTGTTGAGCAGTCCGGCGGTGAAGGCGCCGCCAAGAAGGCCCAGGCTGGTAGCTCTGGCAAGGAGATTGCCGGATGCGCCCACTGCCAGGCTGTGGCGGTCGCCGACAAGCGGGACGGCACCAACAAGCAGTACTGCAAGATCCACCGCACCAAGGGCGATGACCTCCAGAGCTGCAAGCAGGTCAAGCGGCTCGTCGAGCTGCAAAAGGCCGAGTACGAGCGGCGCGACAAGGAGAGAGCCCGGGGAGGTGGCGGAGGATCAGGCACGAAGCGCCCCGGCTAGGGAGGACGCCGCGACAAGGACAAGCAGCGGCAAGCGGACCGACCTCCCCGCGGCCGCGACAAGAACGAAGACGACGACGAAGACGAAGACATGGATGACGTCGAGACCAGTGAGCAGGAGTTTCAGAAAGCCACAGAGGTCTTGTGCGTAGACGGCGGTGCCTCCCTGCATACTTCTCACCGCCAGCTCAAGCAGTGGGCACGGGAAGTCAATGCAGCGGAGCCACCCGTCGAGTCGCGCAAGCCTCCGAAATGGTCCAGCACGCCTATCATCTTTGATATTGAGGACCACCCTGATCGCACAACGGCGATCAAGTGCTTGCCGATGTTGGTCTCACCAACAGTCCGCAACCTCAAGGTCACTAAGATGCTAGTTGACGGCGGGGCCGGCTTGAACCTGATCTCCTCCGCTGTGCTCCGGAAACTCCAATCCCCGACAGCGAGCTCGAAGAGACCGGCACGTTCCAAGGAATCAACCCGGAAAGGAGCAAGCCGAAGGGGAAGATAACATTGCCAGTGACATTTGGCAGCGAGCTGAACTTCAGGATAGAGAGGATCACTTTCGACATTGCCGATTTTCCTTTGCCTTACAATGGAATTCCCGGCCGTCCAGCGCTCGCCAAGTTCATGGCGGCCTCTCACTACGCCTACAACATGCTCAAGATGCCAGGCCCGATAAGCGTCATCTCTGTCCCCGGCGACAAGAAGGATGCCCTTATCTGTGCCGACAAGATCTACCGGGAAGCAGCAGCCGCAACGGATCACAAGCCACTTGCCGCTGAAGCTCCCGGAGGGAAGAAGAAGACCAAGCCCGGCGAGTGCTCTGGTGCCCACTCCGGCAAGCGCACCTCTTCGGAGTGCTGCGCTGCCGTCGAGGACGCGCCATCGAGCTCCACCGGCAAGAGTAAGAAGACAATGGCAGCTCCGCCAACGACCAAGAAGGTGTCCGCCAAGGAGGACGGCACTGGTGGTACCTTCACCATCAGTGCCACGCTCGACCCCAAATAGGAAAGCGCGCTCATTGCTTTCCTGCGGGCGAATGTCGATGTGTTTTCCTGGCAACCATCTGACATCCCCGGAGTTCCCAGGAAAGTGATTGAGCACCACCTCGCCGTCTGTCCTCACGCGCGTCTCGTCAAGCAGAGAGTCAGGAAGCAAGCAGTGGAGCGCCAAGAGTTCATCGCAGGAGAGATCAAGAAGTTGGAAGCGGCAGGCCTCGTCAGAGGAGTGCTCCATCCGACGTGGTTGGCCAATCCTGTTGTCGTGCGCAAAGCAAATGGGAAATGGAGGCTTTGCATCGACTTCACTAATGTTAACAGAGCTTGTCCCAAAGATCCCTTTCCCTTGCCGCGCATTGACCAGATTGTTGACTCCACGGCCGGATGTGACATGCTTTCATTTCTTGATGCTTACTCAGGATATCATCAGATCTTCATGGCTGAAGAAGATGAAGAGAAGACCGCGTTCATCACTCCATGTGGCACGTACTGTTTCGTACGGATGCCTTTCGAACTGAAGAACGTCGGTTCAACATTTGCGAGGGTTGTCCACACCGCTTTTGAGCCACAAATCCACAGAAATGTGGAGGCCTACATGGATGACATAGTGGTCAAGAGCAGAGACAGGGCAACCCTAATTCAAGACTTAGAAGAGACCTTTGCGAACCTGTGCAGGATCAGCCTCAAGCTCAACCCCGAGAAGTGCGTGTTCGGGGTCCCTTCCGACAAGCTTCTCGGGTTCTTCGTGTCTCAGCGAGGAATAGAAGCCAACCCAGACAAGATTAAGGCCATCGAGCAGATTGAAGCACCAACACATGTCAAGGACGTACGAAGGCTTGCCGGCTGCGTCGCGGCTCTTAGCAGGTTTATTTCCAGGTCTACACAACGCGCCCTGCCGTTCTTCAAAATTTTGAAAAAGGCGGGTCCAGTAAAATGGACTCCGGAAGCGGAGGCTGCGCTGCAGGACCTAAAGAAATACCTGTCCTCTGCTCCAATACTTGTCGCTCCTAAACCACAAGAGAAGTTGCTGCTATACCTGGCGGCAACCAATCAAGTGGTTAGTGCTGCGTTAGTAGCGGAGAGGGAGGCAGATGATGAGCCAGCAACCACGGCAAGCACGTCCAACGACAAGCAGGGGGCTTCCCCGACAAGCTCTGGCCCCGACAAGGATGAATCTGCGCAGGAGCAAGTGGAGTTGTAGAAGAAGAAAGTGGTGCAGCGCCCAGTTTACTTTGTCAGCTCCCTTTTGCAGGGTGCTAGATCAAGGTACTCTGGTGTGTAGAAATTGCTTTTCGGCCTCCTCATGGCCTCGAGAAAGCTGCACCATTACTTCCAAGCACACGAGATTACAGTTGTCACCCGCTTACCGCTGAAGAGGATACTGCAGAATCCAGAAGCAACAGGTAGGATTGTCGAGTGGGCACTAGAGCTGTCGAGCTTCGGTCTCCAGTTCGAGAGCACCTCGACTATCCAAAGCAGGGCATTGGCGGAGTTCATAGCGGAGTGGACACCGACACCGGACGAAGATATCCCAGAGATGAGCATCCCCGCCAAAGAAGCAAGCAAAGAGTGGCTGATGTACTTTGATGGTGCTTTCTCGCTGCAAGGCGCCGTTGCTGGCGTGTTACTCGTCGCGCCCACCGGAGAGCACCTCAAGTACGTGGTCCAGATGCACTTCCCCAAGGAGCAAGCAACCAATAATACTGCAGAGTATGAAGGTCTGCTCGCCGGTCTCAGGATCGCGACAGAACTTGGGATCAAGAAGCTCATTGTCAGGGGTGACTCGCAGCTTGTCGTCCGCCAAGTGAAAAAGGATTACCAGAGTCCGTTGATGGAAGCGTACGTTGATGAAGTGAGGAAGCTAGAAGAGCACTTTGACGGCCTGCAAATGGAACACATTCCAAGAGCTAAGAATGACATCGCTGATGGCCTGTCGAAGTGCGCAACATTTAAGTTACCTGTGGAACCAGGAATCTTTGTGCTCAAGCTGACTCAACCATCCGTAACACCATCAACCAGATAGAACAAGAAGAGGAAGTTGGTCTCCGGCGACTATCTTCCGGCAGAGCTCCCTGGAGCCGCCGCCAAGAAGGTCCCCAAGATCGACGCCAAGAGCGCTGAGGAGCCGTCTGCTCCGGAAAACCCCAGGGTTTGTTCCGTAGAAGCAGGCGATCCCGACAAGTTTTGCTCCGGCAAGCTTGCCGGGAAAGTCAAGCTCCGGCTGAGCCCCAGATCCTCGCAGTAGAAGCGGACGTTCCCGCAGCAGCAGAAGTGCCTTCAGTCCTTGTTGTCGAGCCGCAGGCTCCAGCATGGGCGCAGCAGACTGTCCATTTCCTCCAGCACGGATAACTTCCCGAAGAGCAAGAAGAAGCGGAAAGAGTAGCCCGACGCTCGAGTATGTACCAGTTCGTCGACAACACACTGTACAGAAGAGGGCGCAATGGTGTGAAATTGAAGTGCATTTCCCGGGAAGACGGACAACAGCTGTTGGCAGAGATACATGGAGGCATATGTGGTCACCACATCGGCGCAAGAGCAATCGCCGACAAAGCGTTCCGGCAAGGTTTCTTCTGGCCGACAGCCCTCCAGGATGCAACTGCACAAGTAACCAAGTGTGAAGCATGCCAATTCCATTCCAAGCAGATACACCAGCCAGCTCAAGCTCTCCAGACGATCCCTTTATCCTGGCCATTTTCGGTCTGGGGGCTCGACATCCTCGGCCCCTTCCCCCGAGCTGTCGGGGGCTTTGAGTACTTGTACGTCGCAATCGACAAGTTCACAAAGTGGCCGGAACTGGAACCAGTGAGGAAGGTGACAGCACAGTCAGCCATCAAGTTCTTCAGGTCGATTGTCTGCCGCTTCGGGATCCCCAACAGGATCATCACTGACAACGGTACACAATTCACGAGCCGCGCCTTCATGCAATACGTCGAAGATTTCGGCGCCAAGGTCTGCTTCGCTTCTGTTGCTCATCCCAGGAGCAACGGTCAAGCTGAAAGGGCCAACGCCGAAGTACTGCGCGGGCTCAAGACCAGAACTTTCGACAGGCTGCACAAGTGCGGAAGAAACTGGATCGAGGAGCTGCCGGTGGCTCTTTGGTCGATCAGAACGATGCCAAATCGAGCCACTGGCCAGACAACATTTGCTCTAGTCTATGGAGCAGAAGCAGTTACCCCCACGGAACTCGTATACGGGTCACCTCGAGTGCTCGCTTATGATGAGCTTGAGCAAGAGCGGCTGCGTGAAGATGACGCGCTGCTCCTTGAGGAAGATCGTCTTTAGGCTGTTGTGCAAGCCTCTCGCTACCAGCAAGCTTTGCGTCGCTACCATAGCCGCAAAGTTAAAGCCAGAAGCTTCGAGGAAGGCGACCTTGTTCTTCGGCGTGCCCCGTCCGCCAAGAATCATAACAAGTTGACGCCGAAGTGGGAAGGCCCTTACCGGGTGAGACGAGTCACGAGGCCCGACACTGTCCGCCTCGAGACCGAAGATGGCACTCCGGTGAGCAACTCCTGGAATATTGAGCATCTTCGTAAGTTTTACCCGTAAGGCGCGGTTGTCGGGCCCCGCCCGGCAACCAACCTTTTGTACAAGTCTTGCCGCAGTTGCATGTAATCCTTTGTACAAAGCCAGGCGCAGACCCTGAGCAGCAGAAATGAAGCGCTGGCGCCCTAAGTTTTAGCATGCACGCTGAGTCGAGTCTCGTCCTTGGTTAGGGTTGATAGTGCCTAACAGCTGCTAACCCCTAGCTTAGAGGTCGAGTCTGCGTCCTTTTTCCGGTTCCTTCGTTTCCTTTGGTTCGCAGGGTTTTGCATATCCTGGCCAGGCCGCTTAAGGACGAAGAAGAGAAGAAGGGCGGACCAGCATCTGGTCCCCGGCAAGCCAGTATTGCCGGAGGCTGCAAGTACGAAGATTCGCCCGCGGCAAGCCAAAGTTGCCGGGGGCTGCAATCCCAGATAAGTTTTTGCATCCCTTGTCATGCATTCTCTTATGAACTGTGGAATACGTAAACCTTGTTTCCCCCTAGAAGCTACCGTGCTCCCTTAACGACAGGCCCCAGAGCGCGTTCCTGGGGCCCGTTTTGGTAGTAGTCGCGGCGGCAAAGGGGCGAAACGAGGGGCCCGAACCCGCTTCATCCCTTCCTCCGCCAAAGGCGTGAGAGAGGTCGAGTGGCGCGGGAAGACGGCAGGGCCTGTTGCCGGGCAAAGAAGTGCCTATCTTGACGATATAAAGGACTCGTTCCTTGGCGTGGGTTTTACCCACGGGACAGATGGCCCGGCAAACATCCCCCTTTTCATTACAAACATTCCGCTCAGGTACAGTTCAGAGAGAATGAAAAACATGAAAAGATGGGATTACAAGTTTTAAACACGGCTAAGGCCCGAGGGCTTACAGATTGAAAAAAGATAAGATGCCCGTAATCCCTTTCTTGTCTCTCTCCTCAGGAGGTAGGACAAGGAGGCGAAAAGGGCAAAAGGAGCGCCTAGGCGAGCTACGGGTGGCAGAAGACACCAACAGAACGCCCAGAGGGCCGCCCGGGGGCTCCGGAGGCTAGATGGTGGCGGCGGCGCCGGAGATGGAGTTCGAAGATGAGGCAGCGGGACGTCAACACGCTGTCGGGGGCACCTAGCCCTCGTACTCTGAGTTGACGGCCTTGCCGCCAGTCCTCCTCCTCTTCCGCAGCCTCGCCACTCCAGCCGCCCGGGAAGACAACCCCGAGAAGCTCAAGGAGCCGGCGACACGGATAATTGGGGTCGCCGGTGCCACACGGAGTTGCGACCGGCGCCTAGTCGAACCCGTCATCCCGACGACCGCTGCCCTCGTCGTCGCTGTCGCTCCCCTCCTCGTCACTCTCGCTCGAGGAGGAGCTTTCGCTGTCGGAGGAGCTATCCACGCAGCACCGGGCCCGGGTCCCGAAGTCCTCGAAGGCCTTGACAGAGAGGAGATCACCCTCCATCAACTTAAAATGGAGGGTAAACCCCTCCGTCAAGGTGTGGATGCGGGCGAATGTCTTCCACCCTTGGCCAAGATACACTACGCCGGGGGCTGGGAACTCGACGTGGACCCGCGTGCCGCTAATTCCGCAGCCCTTCATGCGCAGCCTTAGCGTCTCGGGTTGCTCCATCTCCATCACGCTTGCGAAGGGAGCCGGGAGACGGAGGCGGCGGCGAGGCGCCCGGCGCAGCCTGACGAAGAACTCGCAAGGATCGTCCCCGAGGTGGACCGTCATGGGAAGAGGGGCCGCTGGCGGAGGCGAGGCCGGCGCGTCGCCCCGCGCACACCGCCCACGTCACGCATGCCTCTCCCCACGATGCCGCGTTCGACGCATACCGTTCGGGGAGGACGTGGTGGGCGCAGAAGCAGATGCAGCGTGACCCAGGCCGCACGTGCCCGTGCACTGTTTTGGGCGTGGCCCAACAGCGCTCGGCACCATGTATGGCCCAGGCCCGGGGGCTCCTGTCAGTGTACTAAAGTAGGGGTACCTTAGTATCCCGAACTTGTGCACGAGTAGTCGTAGCACCCCGCGGCAAGGCTTGCCAGGCGATCGCCAAGACTCTCCGTGGTCCCTTTTTAGGCCATCCAAGAACAAAGTATTTGAGCCAAGGCCCCGCCAGGAGGAGCCTGCCGGGAAGGCCACCCGAAGAGAGCCAGGCCCCGGCAAGAGGAACTTGCCGGGACGACTGCTCGAAGCACAAGACCCCGGCAGGAGGAGCTTGCCGGGAAGGCCAACCACGGCACGAAAAGGACCTTGCCACGGCGCGTACCGCGCTCCGGCAAGGCCCTTGTGAGCGACAAGCTCCCAGGCACGACAAGGCATCCACCGCGGCAAGGCGTTTGCCGCGGCAAGTTACCACCCCGTGCCTGCGCTCCAGCTCACCCACCAACGTGTCGCTCTAGGGGCATTCCAGGCGCACGTGGCGGGAGGTTGTGCAGCCAGGGGCATGCGGTGGTGAAGCGAAGCTGACAGAGTAGCCATCGTGGCAAACGGTGGCGCTCCTGACGGTCCACTTCCCTGCACCGTCTGGGCGACGCGGACGGGCATTTAATGCCCTTGTCCCCCGCCGTCAGAGTTAGGTATGATAGCACTGTATAGCCACTGTGCAGGCAGCTGTACCCACTACATCACTCTCCCATTTTTGCCCCCCACCTGCGCTGCCACCTGTGGGTAACCCCTTGAGCATATAAAAGGAGGCCCCATGCGCACATAGGAGGAGAGGGACACCCATCACCACGCTTGGTCTCGCCAGCGGCTCGTGTGTACTGTAGCACCACGCGCTCCCGAGCAAGAACACAATACAATCCACAAAGCAGCAGTAGGGTTTTACGCATCCTTGCGGCCCGAAGCTGGGTAAAATCCCCTTGTGTGCAGCGCCTCGATCCGCTCTTTGTGCAACCTCCGCCCCCCGCCGAACCTGTAAGGGGCTCGGTCCCCATAGGTGTTCGAGGAAGCCGATTCCCCCCGACACATAGTAGGTGACTATAGACTTGCAAGATAGGATCAAGAACTCACATATATTCATGAAAACATAATAGGTTCAGATCTGAAATCATGGCACTCGGGCCCTAGTGACAAGCATTAAGCATAGCAAAGTCATAGCAACATCAATCACAGAACATAGAGGATACTAGGGATCAAACCCTAACAAAACTATCTCGATTACATGATAAATCTCATCCAACCCATCACCGTCCAGCAAGCCTACGATGGAATTACTCACGCACGGCGGTGAGCATCATAAAATTGGTGATGGAGGATGGTTGATGATGAAGATGGCGACGGATTCCCCTCTCCGGAGCCCCGAACGGACTCCAGATCAGCCTTCCCGAGAGGTTTTAGGGCTTGGCGGCGGCTCCGTATCATAAAACGCGACGAATCCTTCTCTTTGATTTTTTTCTCCTCGAACACAATATATGGAGTCGGAGTTGAGGTCGTTGGAGCGTCAGGCGGCCCACGAGGCAGGGGGTGCGCCCCCACCCTTGTGGACAGGGTGTGGGCCCCCTGACGTGGATTCTTCTTCCAGTATTTTTAATATTTTCCAAAAATATGTTCCGTGGAGTTTCAGGTCATTCCGAGAACTTTTGTTTCTGCACATAAATAACACCATGGAAAGTCTGCTGAAAACAGCGTCAGTCCGGGTTAGTTCCATTCAAATCATACAAGTTAGAGTCCAAAACAAGGGCAAAAGTGTTTGGAAAAGTAGATACGACGGAGACGTATCAACTCCCCCAAGCTTAAACCTTTGCTTGTCCTCAAGAAATTCAGTTGACAAACTGAAAGTGATAAAGAAAAACTTTTACAAACACAGTTTGCTCTTGTTGTTGTAAATATGTAAAGCCAGCATTCAAGTTTTTGGCAAAGATTATGACTTACCACATTCACAATAACTCTTAGGTCTCATGTTTACTCATATCAATGGCATAATCAACTAGCGAGCAATAATAATAAATCTCGGATGACAACACTTTCTCAAAACAATCATGATATGATATAATAGGATGGTATCTCGCTAGCCCTTTTTGAGACCGCAAAACATAAATGCAGAGCACCTTTAAAGATCAAGGACTCACTAGACATTGTAATTCATGGTAAAAGAGATCCAATCATAGTCAGACCCAATATAAATTAATAGTAATGGATGCAAATGATAACAGCGCTCTCCAGCTAGTGCTTTTTAATAAGAGGGTGATGACTCAACATAAAAGTAAATAGATAGGCCCTTCGTAGAGGGAAGCAGGGATTTGTAGAGGTGCCAGAGCTCGATTTTGAAATAGAGATAAATAATATTTTGAGCGGCATACTTTCATTGTCAACATAACAACCAAGAGATGGTGATATCTTCCATGCTACACACATTATAGGCGGTTCCCAAACAGAATGGTAAAGTTTCTACTCCCCCTCCACCAACAAGCATCAATCCATGGCTTACTCGAAACAACGTGTGCATCCAACTAGCAACAGCCCCGGGGGAGTTTTTTTGCAATTATTTTGATTTAGTTTGCATAAAGCATGGGACTGGGCATCCCGGTGACCAGCCATTTTCTCGTGAGTGAGGAGCGGAGTCCACTCCTCTTGAGAATAAACCACCTAGCATGGAAGATACGGACATCCCTAGTTGATACATGAGCTATTCGAGCATACAAAACATAATTTCATTTGAAGGTTTGGAGTTTGGCACATACAAATTTACTTGGAACGGCAGGTAGATACCGCATATAGGAAGGTATAGTGGACTCATATGGAATAACTTTGGGGTTTAAGGGATTGTATGCACAAGCAGTATTCCTGCTTAGTACAAATGAAGCCTAGCAAAAGACTGGGAAGCGACCAACTAGAGAGCGACAACAGTCACGAACATGCATTAAAATTAATAGACATTGAGTACGAGCATGAGTAGGATATAATCCACCATGAACATAAATATCCTGAAGGCTATTTTGATTTGTTTCAACTACATGCGTGAACATGTGCCAAGTCGAGTCACTTAAATCATTCGAAGGAGGATACCACCCCACTATACCACATCACAACCATTTTAATAGCATGTTGGCACACAAGGTAAACCATTATAACTCATAGCTAATCAAGCATGGCATAAGCAACTATGATCTCTAATTGTCATTGCAAACATGTTTATTCATAATAGGCTGAATCAGGAACGATGAACTAATCATATTTACAAAAACAAGAGAGGTCGAGTTCATACCAGCTTCTCTCATCTCAATCAGTCCATCATATATCGTCATAATTGCCTTTCACTTGCACGACCAAACGATGTGAATAATAATAAGAGTGGACGTGTATTGGACTAAGCTGGAATCTGCGAGCATTCAATAAACAGGAGAAGACAAGGCAATATGGGCTCTTGGTTAAATCAACAATAAAGCGTATAAGAGCCACTTCAACAATTTAATTATGGTCTTCTCCTATCGACCCCCAAAGAAAAGAAAAGAAATAAAAACTATTTACACGGGAAAGCTCCCAACAAGCAAAAGAAGAACGGGAAATCTTTTTGGGTTTTATTTTTAATTATTACTACTACAGCAAGAAAGTAAACTAGCTAAAGCTACAACTAATTTTTTTGGTTTTTCTTAAGGTTTATCAATCACACAAGAAGAAACCAAGAAAAATAAACTAGCAAGGATATTACAGTGAAAAAGTATGAGCACCAACATCTAGCAATGAGTGTGTGAACGTGAATGTAATGTTGGTGAGAAATATGTACTCCCCCAAGATTAGGCCGTTTGCCGAAGTTAGTTTATTGCCACGGATGGCCTGGCGGATATCCATAGAGGTAGCTGGGGTTGTACTGTGATGCGGCAGTTATTGCCTCCTGAGCTGCAGCGTGGCGGCGAGCTGCCTCCGCCCTCCTCTCGTACTCATCTGCCTCCTCTCTAGTAATAAAATGTCTTCCTTTTGCCTGATAATCAAAGAAGGCAGGAGTAGGGAGAGTAATACAGACATCACGACGTCTGTCAAAGATTAAGCGATACTAGAGAGGCGATTCATTCCTCTCGACAAACTGGTGGTGAACCATAGCATTAAAGTCTAGGTAAGCAGGAGGCAATTCAATATCATCATTATGTATGGTTACACCAAGAAAATCAGCTAAGCGGGTTGCATAAATTCCACCGAAGAAATCTCCATTAAATCTATTATGATGCAACCTACATGCAACAATGGCTCCCAAATTATAAGATTTGTCTCCTAACACAGCACTCCTAAGAATACTGAGGTCGGCGACACACATATGACATGCTTCAACTTTACCATTTATGCACCTACCTATGAAGAGAGTAAGATAATGTATAGCAAGAAAATGAATGCTCCCTATGGTAGCTTGTGCTATATCTCTAGATTCCCCCATTGTGGAAGTTTGCAAGCAGTGGTAAAATCCTCTAAGTCCATTGTATAAGATTTCTCATAAAGATCAAACAGGACAGTTGGAGAATTGCGTGAACATGAAAATTCAAACCTCCTCACAAAGGAACTAGTGATATAGTGGTACTGGTGGCACTTTTCTCCCTCGAAGCTCACAAGATCAGCGTTACGCAAATACGCGTTAAATTCTTCCTTGATTCCCGCTCGATCCATAAAGCCTTCTGAAGGCCATTCACAAGGCCACACTGGAGCGTCCCTTGGTGGCTCATCATCGGCATCGCGCATTGCGAGCCTGGGTCCTTGCTTCCTTGAAGGACCACCTTGGTATATTTTCCTAAGCATGTTTCTTCCTCTGAAAAATTTCTGAAATTTTTAGTAACTTCAAATAAAAGTGAACCAAGCTCAACAAAATTGATAGCAACTACTGCTACAAGTGCCTAGAGACTATATCATGCATTAGACCTACTTGGAACCATATAAATTTGACATGCAAGCTCAAGAACATGGTCATCTAGGCAGCACAAATTCGCAATGGATAAAGCACTAGAACAAAAACTAATTAGACCAATGGAGGAGTCACATACCAAGGAACAATCCCCCCAAGCAGTTTTGTGAGAGGTGCTTTGAGCAAGGAGATCGAAAATGGCAGAAAAATAAGCTAGAAGTCGTGCTTGAGCTGGATGGTGATTCTTTTGGGAGGAAGAAGAAGTGTGTGGGTGCAAGAATAAGTGGAGGGGAGCCACCATGGGCCCACGAGGCAGGGGGCGCCCTATAGGGGTGGGCGCGTCCTGGACCCTCGTGGCCAGGTGCTTGCTCCCCCTACTGTGTTCTCGGTTCCAGATATTCTCAAATATTTCAGAAAAATTCATATTAAATTGGCAGGGCATTTGGAGAACTTTTATTTTCGGGGTATTTTTATATTGCACGGATAATTCAGAAAACAGACAGAAAAATCTTATTTTTACTTTATTTCAACTAAATAACAGAAAGTAAAAGGGGGGTATAGAAGATTGTGCCTTCTAGTTTCATCCATCTCATGCTCATCAAAAGGAATCCACTAACAAGGTTGATCAGGTCTTGTTAACAAACTCATTCCGAATAACATGGAACCGGAGAAATTTCGAATAACACTATGTTACCTCAATGGGGATATGCACATCCCCAATAATAAGAATATCATATTTCTTCTTGACAGTAGGTAGAGGAATTTCAAAACCTCCAAAAATAATTAATGGAATTTTTCCAATAGAATTGATACTGTGGACTTGAGGTTGTTTCCTTGGAAAGTGTACCGTATGCTCATTACCATTAACATGAAAAGTGACATTGCCTTTGTTGCAATCAATAATAGCCCCTGCAGTATTCCAAAAAGGTCTTCCAAGAATAATAGACATACTATCGTCCTCGGGAATATCAAGAATATCAAATTTCCGTTAAAATAGTAACGTTTGCAACCACAACAGGTACATCCTCACAAATACCAACGGGTATAGCAGTTGACTTATCATCCATTTGCAAAGATATTTCAGTAGGTGTCAACTTATTCAAATCAAGTCTACGATATAAAGAGATAGGCATAACACTAACACCGGCTCCAAGATCACACAAAGCGGTTTTAACATAGTTTCTTTTAATGGAGCATGGTATAGTTAGTACTCCTGGATCTCCAAGTTTCTTAGGTATTCCACCCTTAAAAGTATAATTAGCAAGCATGGTGGAAATTTCAGCTTCCGGTATCTTTCTTTTATTAGTAACAATTTCTTTCATATACTTAGCATAAGGATTCATTTTGAGCATATCTGTCAAACGATACGCAAGAAGATAGGTCTAATCATTTCAGCAAAGCGCTCAAAATCCTCATCATTATTTTTCTTGGATGGTTTGGGAGGAAAAGGCATGGGTTTCTTAACCCATGGTTCTCTTTCTTTACCATGTTTCCTAGCAACAAAGTCTCTCTTATCATAACGTTGATTCTTTGATTGTGGGTTATCAAGATCAATAGCAGGTTCAATTTCTACATCATTATCATTACTAGGTTGAGCATCATCATGAACATCATCATTAACATTTTCATTAGGTTCATGTTCATTACCATATTGTGTTTCAGTATCAGAAATAGAAATATCATTTGGATTCTCAGGTGTTTCAGCAATAGGTTCACTAGAAGCATGCAAAGTCCTATCATTTTACTTTTTCTTCTTTTTAGAAGGACTAGGTGCATCAATATTATTTCTCTGAGAATATTGTTCAATTCTCCTAGGGTGGTATTTAGGATACAAAGGTTACTTAGTCATCTTACCAGTTCTAGTAGCCACTCTAACAACATAATCATTATTCTTACTATTCAATTCATTGAGCAAATCATTCTGAGCTTTGAGTACTTGTTCTACTTGAGTGGTAACCATAGAAGCATGTTTACTAATGAGTTTAAGTTCACCTTTAACTCTAGACATATAATCACCCAAGTGTTCAAGCATATCAGAATTGTATTTCAATTGTCTACCAAAATAAACATTGAAGTTTTCTTGTTTGACAAGAAAATTATCAAACTCATCTAAGCACTGTTTAGCAGACTTATAGTGAGGAATATCACCTTCATCAAATCTATAGAGAGAATTTACCTTTACTACCTGTGTCGGGTTATCAAGACCATGAGTTTCTTCAATAGGTGAGGGATTAAGATCATATGTTTCTTCAACAGGCGGTAAATTAATACCATGTATTTCTTCAATAGGAGGTAAATTCTTAACATCTTCAGCTTTAATACCTTTTTCTTTCATAGATTTCTTTGCCTCTTGCATATCTTCAGGACTGAGAAATAAAACACCTCTCTTCTTCGGAGTTGGTTTAGGAATAGGCTCAGGAGTTGACTCAGGAAGTGTCTAATTATTTTCATTTGTCAACATATTATTCAATAGAATTTTAGCTTCATCCGGTGTTCTTTACCTGAAAATAGAACCAGCACAACTATCTAGGTAATCTCTGGAAGCATCGGTTAGTCCATTATAAAAGATATCACGTATTTCATTTTTCTTGAGAGGATGATCAGGCAAAGCATTAAGTAATTGGAGAAGCCTCCCCAAGCTTGTGGGAGAGTCTCTTCTTCAATTGGCACAAAATTGTATATATCCCATAAAGCAGCTTGTTTCTTATGAGCAGGGAAATATTTAGCAGAGAAGTAATAAATCATATCCTAGGGACTACGCACACAACCAGGATCAAGAGAATTAAACCATATCTTAGCATCACCCTTTAGTGAGAACGGAAATATTTTAAGGATGTAAAGGTAGCGAGTTCTCTCATCATTAGTGAATAGGGTGGCTATATCATTTAATTTAGTAAGATGTGCCATAACAGTTTCATATACATAGCCATAAAATGGGTCAGATTCAACCAAAGTAATTATATCAGGATCAACAGAGAATTCATAATCGTTATCAGTAACACAGATAGGTGAAGTAGCAAAAGCAGGGTCAGGTTTCATTCTAGCATTAAGAGATTGTTGCTTCCATTTAGCTAATAACTTCTTAAGATTACTTCTATCATTGCAAGCTAAAATGCCCCTAGCAGATTCTTCATCCAGAACATAACCCTCAGGCACAACAGGTAATTCATATTTTTTAGGAGGAGAGTATTCATCATCACTATCTTCAATATTATCAGTTTCAATAATTTCATTCTCTCTAGCCCTAGCAAGTTGTTCATCAAGAAATTCACCGAGTGGCACAGTAGTATCAAGCATAGAAGTAGTTTCATCATAAGTATCATGCATAGCAGAAGTGGCATCATCAACAACATGCGACATATCAGAATGAATAGCAGAAGCAGGTTCAGGTGTCGCAAGCTTACTCAAAATAGAAGATGAATCAAGTGCAGAGCTAGATGGCAGTTCCTTACCTCCCCTCGTAGTTGAGGGATAAATTTTTGTTTTCTCATCTTTCAAGTTCTTCATAGTGACAGGCAGATATAAATCCCAAGTGACTCAAAGAATAGAGCTATGCTCCCCGGCAGCAGCGCCGGAAAATAGTCTTGATAACCCACAAGTATAGCGGATCGCAACAGTTTTCGAGGGAAGAGTATTCTACCCAAATTTATTGATTCGACACAAGGGGAGCCAAAGAATATTCTCAAGTATTAGCAGTTGAGTTGTCAATTCAAGTACACTTGGATAACTTAGTATCTGCAGCAAAGTATTTAGTAGCAAAGTAATATGGAAGTAACGGTAATGATATCAAAAGTAATATTTTTGGGTTTTGTAGTGATTGTAACAGTAGGAGCGGAAAAGTAAATAAGCGAAGAACAATATGTGAAAAGCTCGTAGGCATTGGATCGGTGATGGAGAATTATGCCGGATGCGGTTCATCATGTAACAGTCATAACATAGGGTGACATAGAACTAGCTCCAATTCCTCAATGTAATGCAGACATGTATTCCGAATATAGTCATACATGCTTATGGAAAAGAACTTGCATGACATCATTTGTCCTACCCTCCCGTGGCAGCGGGGTCCTAATGGAAACTAAGGGATATTAAGGCCTCCTTTTAATAGAGTACCGGACCAAAACATCAACACATGGTGAATACATGAACTCCTCAAACTACGGTCATCACCGGGAGTGGTCCCGATTATTGTCACTTCGGGGTTGCCGGATAATAACACATAGTAGGTGACTATAGACTTGCAAGATAGGGTCTAGAACTCACATATATTCATGAAAACATAATAGGTTCAGATCTGAAATCATGGCACTCGGGCCCTAGTGACAAGCATTAAGCATAGCAAAGTCATAGCAACATCATTCTCAGAACATAGTGGATACTAGAGATCAAACCCTAACAAAACTAACTCGATTACATGATAAATATCATCCAACCCATCACCGTCCAGCAAGCCTACGATGGAATTTCTCACGCACGGCGGTGAGCATCATGAAATTGGTGATGGAGGATGGTTGATGATGACGATGGCGATGGATTCCCCTCTCCGGAGCCCCGAACGGACTCCAGATCAGCCCTCCTGAGAGGTTTTAGGGCTTGGCGGCGGCTCCGTATCGTAAAACGCGATGAGTCCTTCTCTCTGATTTTTTTCTCCCCGAACACGAATATATGGAGTTGGAGTTGAGGTCGGTGGAGCGTTAGGGGGCCCATGAGGCAGGGGGCGCGCCCAGGGGGGCAGGCGCGCCCCCCACCCTCATGGATAGGGTGTGGTACCCTTGACGTGGATTCTTCTTCCAGTATTTTTAATATTTTACAAAAATATGTTCCGTGGAGTTTCAGGTCATTCCGAGAACTTTTGTTTCTGCACATAAATAACACCATAGAAAGTCTGCTGAAAATAGCGTTAGTCCGGGTTAGTTCCATTTAAATCATACAAGTTAGTGTCCAAAACAAGGGCAAAAGTGTTTGGAAAAGTAGATACGACGGAGACGTATCAATAAGATAGTGATTGACAGAGTTCTCTAGTCACTATCACCAAGCTACTAGAACTTGGTGATGAACAATAATATGCAAGGGATGACGAAAATGATTCCCAAGCTCTTCGCGTTGCTGAAATCAGCGAAGGTCGAAATCAAGAAATAGCATCAAGTGTTGATGGTTAACAAGACCACTAGTTTCAAGAAAAAGGGCAAGGGAAAGAAAGGGAACTTCAAGAAGAATGGCATGCAAGTTGGCACTCCCATGAAGAAGCCCAAAGCTAGACCCAAGCCTGAAGCTGAGTGCTTCTACTGCAAAGGAAATGGTCACTAGAAGCGGAATTGCCCCAAATATTTGGTGGATAAGAAGGATGGCAAAGTGAACAAAGGTATATTTGATATACAGATTATTGATTTGTACTTTACTAGTGTTATAGAAGCCCCTGGGTATTTGATATTGGTTCAGTTGGTAAATTTAGTAACTCGAAACGGGAGTTGCAGAATGAAGAGACTAGTTAAGGACGAGGTAACGATGTGTGTCGGAGGTAATTCCAAGGTCGGTAGGATCACCATCGCACACTCCCTCTACCTTCGGGATTAGTGTTGAACCTCAAATAAATGTTTTTTGGTGTATGTGTTGAGCATGAATATGATTTGATCATGTTTATTGCAATATGGTTATTCATTTAAGTCGGAGAATAATTGTTATTATGTTTACATGAATAAAACCTTATATGGTCATACACCCAATGTGAATGGTTTATTGAATCTCGATTGTAGTGATACACATATTCATTAAATTGATGCCAAAAGATGCAAAACTAATAATGATAGTGCAACATACTTGTGGCACTGCCGTTTAGGTCATATTGGTGTAAAGCGCATGAAGAAACTCCATGCAGATGGGCTTTTGGAATCACTTGATTATGAATCATTTGATACCTGCGAACCATGCTTCATGGGCAAGATGACCAAAACTCCGTTTTCTAGAACAATGGAGCGAACTAATGACTTATTGGAAATAATACATACCGATGTATGCTGTCTGATGAATGTTTAGGCTCGCGGCGGGTATCGTTATTTTTGGACCTTCACAGATGGTTGGAGCAGATATAGGTATATCAACTTAATGAAACACAAGTCTGAAGCATTTGAAAAGTTTAAAGAATTTCAGAGTGAAGTGGAGAATCATCGTAACAAGAAAATAAAGTTTCTATGATCTGTTCGGGGAGGCGAATATTTGAGTTACGAGTTTGGCCTTCATTTAAAACAATGTGGAATAGTTTCACAACTCACGCCACCTGGAACACCCCAGTGTAATGGTGTGTCCGAACGTCGTAACCATACTTTATTAGATATGGTGCGATATATGATGTCTCTTACCAATTTACCACTATTGTTTTGGGGTTATGTATTAGAGACAACTACATTCATGTTAAATAAGGCACCATCTAAATCCGTTGAGATGACACCGTATGAACTGTGGTTTTGCAAGAAACCTAAGCTGTCATTTCTTAAAGTTTGGGGTTGCGATGCTTATGTGAAAAAGCTTCAGCCTGATAAGCTTGAACCCAAATCGGAGAAGTGCGTCTTCATAGGATACCCAAAAGAAACTGTTGGGTATACCTTCTACCACAGATCCGAAGGCAATATCTTTGTTGCTAAGAATGGATCATTTCTACAGAAGGAGTTTCTCTCAAAAGAAGTGAGTGGGAGAAAAGTAGAACTTGATGAGGTAATTGTACCTTCTCTTGAATTGGAAAGTAGCTCATCACAGAAAACCATTCCCGTGATGTCTACACCAATTAGAGAGGAAGCTAATGATGATGATCATGAAACTTCAGACCAAGCTACTACCGAACCTTGTAGGTGAACCAGAGTACGTTCCACACTAGAGTGGTACAATAATCCTCTTCTGGAAGTCATGTTACTAGACCATGATGAACCTACAAACTATGAGGAAGCGATGATGAGCCCAGATTCTGGAAAATGGCTTGAGGCCATGAAATCTGAGATCGGTTGCATGTATGAGAACAAAGTATGGACTTTGGTTGACTTGCCCGATGATCGGCAAGCCATTAAGAATAAATGGATCTTCAAGAGGAAGACGGACGCTGATGGTAGTGTTACTATCTACAAAGCTCGACTTGTCGCAAAAGGTTTTCGACAAGTTCAAGGTGTTGACTACTATGAGACTTTCTCACTCGTAGCGGTGATTAAGTCTGTCCGAATCATGTTAACAATTGCCACATTTCATGAAATCTAGCAAACAGATGTCAAAACTGCATTCCTTAATGGATTTCTTAAACAAGAGTTATATATGATGCAACCACAAGGTTTTGTGGATCCTAGAGGTGCTAACAAAGTGTGCAAACTCCAGCGATCCATCTATGGACTAGTGCAAGCATCTCGGCGTCAGAATTTACACTTTGATGAGGTGCTCAAAGCATATGGATTTATACAGACTTATGGTGAAGCCTGTATTTACAGGAAAGTGAGTGGGAGCCCTGTAGCATTTCTTATATTATATGTGGATGACATATTGTTGATCAGGAATGATATAGAATTTCTGGATAGCATAAAAGGATACTTGAATAAGAATGTTTCAATGAAAGACCTCGGTGAAGCTGCTTATATATTGGGCATCAAGATCTATAGAGATAGATGAAGACACTTGATAGGACTTTCACAAAGCACATACCTTGATAAAGTTTTGAAGCAGTTCAAACTGGATCTGTCAAAGAAAGGGTTTTTGCCTGTGTTACAAGGTGTGAAGTTGAGTAAGACTTAAAACCCGACCACGGCAGAATATATAGGGAGAATGAAAGTCATTCCCTATGCCTCAGTCCTAGGTTCTATAAAGTATGCCATGCTGTGTACCAGACCTGTTGTGTGCCTTGCCATGAGTTTGGCAAGGGGGTACAATAGTGATCCTGGATTAGATCACTGGACAACGGTCAAAATTATCCTTAGGTACCTAAAGAGGACTAAGGAAATGTTTCTCGGTTATGGAGGTGATAAAGAGTTCATCATAAAGAGTTACGTCGATGCAAGCTTTGACACCGATATGGATGACTCTGAATCTTGATCTGGATACTTATTGAAAGTGGGAGCAATTAGCTAGAGTAGCTCCATGCAGAGCATTATAGACATAGAAATTTGCAAAATACATGCGGATCTGAATGTGGCAGACCCATTGACTAAACTTCTCTCACAAGCAAAACACGATCACATACTACTGCAGGATGCTGCTAACGCGACACTACGATCAGAGACCCTTCCACGAAACTGTGTGCGATGCAATAATCGCAAACGATGGTGTAAAAACCGTCAAAAAAGGTGCAAAACGTGCGCGATGACGGATGCATCAAACACGATTTAGATTTTAGTTGCACGTGCGATGTAGGGCATACGGTTCACTTCAATTAGCTGTTTGTGATGAGGAGGAACAAAAGAAACAGTCAGCCAGATGAAGGTGTGTGCGATATGCAACATACGGTTCACTCAGGTGAACTGTTTGTGATTAGGAAACACAAAAGAAACGGTCAGCCAGATCAAGGTGTGTGCGATATATGGCATGCGGTTCACTCAGATAAACTGTCCATGTTGAGACAAGAGAACTGAAACGGTTCAATATAACTAGATGTGTGTGATACGTGGCAAACACGTTTGTAATCAGAAATGTGTGCGAAGACCGATAATAACACAGACGATTGCTTCTAATAAGACGTATGTGATATGCTCTGTCTACACAACATCTATTGGCCATAAGGATGCGAAGAGGCATCCGATATTAGCAAGGACTAGCTGTTGCACCAATATCTCATCTAAAAGAACTCTCAAGTTAACTGTGCTCAAGCTGGAGTAGCCATCATATGGGTGACTGGATGTTTAGTTGTCTTAATGTTAAATTAACTGATAGGATGGGTCATACAGGTCAAATTAAATGACCTCTATGATCCATCCCATCAGTTAAATTAACCTCGAGGTCCTTGTTTTTCAACACATGTTAAAGAAGGTTTACCGCATTACTTTTTGACAATGTGCGATACGTGGCATACAGTTGATCCATCCGACCTGTTTATCATGAAATAAGCCATGTGTGTTGTGGGCAAACGCTTGCTAGTATACAACCATTTGCGATTGATGAATTCATCACCGACAGGTTCCCTAGTGTGGTCCGTGTTCATCTGATCATCATCTAATTCTTGTGCTAGCTTGATGTTCCTTCTATACTAAGTTTCCACTAATTGATGGCGTTTTATGAACACGCCACCGTTTCCCAACATTTCCTCACCTGTTTCCCGCCACCCAGCGATATTGCGCATAAACCTAGGCGGCGTGCGACGCACGGAGGCGACAAGCGTAACCTGTAGCACATCCACCTTTCCCAAGCATGCCAACCGACCAAAGTGTCGCCTCTGCCATCAACCTCGTCGACGAGGAAAACGAGCAGGTGCCACGGCCCGTGGAGGATGAGGCGCTCCCCGACAACACGATGGAAAACACCATGATGCGCGTCATCACCAGGGTTGAGCAGACCCTTGGCGCATGGCGCTTGAGCACCGCGGATCAAGATAGGCATGTCACCGCTGACAGGCTGTAGCTCGCCGCACAACATGATCGATGGCGCACCACAGAAAAAGCTAGGCGCGTCCGCGCCGATAGGGTACGGCTCGCCGCACGGCGAGACCGTTGGAGCGCCGCAGAGCGAGAGGCGTGCCGCGCCGCATAGCAAGAGCGGATCCATCGGCGCTTGCCTGCTGTCGACACGGCGTCGTAGCTAGGTACACGTTAGGTCAGTACCCCCATTCCTTGTGAGGAGTGGGAAGAGGAACTCTGTGCCATACTTGCACCAGAGGCCGGCCGCACCGTTGTTGTACCGGACGCCCGCCACGCCATTCACATGGGTCACGCCGTTCGCCTTGTCCGCGGCCCGCTCGATGCCAACGCGCTGGTCGGTAGGCTCGACCGCCTCCTTGGCCCAGGTGTCCACCTGGGCGCAGTAGAGGAACATGGCCGTCGCATCCTCGAGCTGGTGATCTCCGATGAAATAGCCAACTTGGAGCTCGAGATGGCGCTCCAGATGTACCGCGAGCGTGTCGACTGCTTGGACGAACGCCTGCACGAGTTCAGGCAGAGCCAAGAGCTACGTAGGCAAGGGTTGCTGGTCATGGTCTCATGGACGCGTTTTCTTTTGTTGAGTCGTTTCGACGTGGATAGTTATGTATTCACAACAATCATAATATTGCTCTGTTTCAATGTGTGTACTCTGTTTTCCATTCTTATATGTTTTATTTCAATGTGTGTATATACGCTTTCCATTCTGTATATGTGCATGATAACAACTAGATTTAAATTAGTATACAAAAATAGATAGAAAATGGAATTCATAACATATGTATATATATATATATATATATATATATATATTAATTGCTCATTAATTCATCACAGAATATATATATATATATATATATATATATAATATCATCACATATACGTGATGATACTTAACTACTAGGTACAATGCATAAAATTGAAAACGAACAATACTAAAAATAATAATCCCTCCTGGGGCCAGTATTCCGGCAGCACGTCGCCAGCAGCTCCCTGGTGCGCGGCGTCTTCCCAGTGCGGAGGCAGTACTTCGCCTCCTCCGCTTCGCAGCGCTTGACGTACCAATCTGCCTCTTGCTGGCGGACGAGCGCGAACGATCTTGCCATTTTGTTGGGCGCCCACCAGAGCTCCTCGTTGGTGGCACGCTGGAGCTTATCGTCCCACCTCCACGCAGCGACGAGGCGCCCAACGCCTTTGACCTTCCTCGCGGAGTACCCGTCTTCGTACACATCCTCTGCACGACGACGCGCCCGCCCCAAAAGCTCCGCCGCCTCCTTTTTCCATGCAGCATCACGGCCTTCATAGGCCGCCTGGTATCTGGCTTCCTCCTCCGCCATCTCCTTCTTGAACACCACTTTCCTGGCTTTGTCAGCCCGCGGCAGCGACTTCCATAGACAAAGATTGTACAGGCCCCAAAACCAATCCAAAGTTGGGGGCTTCGGCGGCGCGTCGGGGTCCTCGTCGCTTCTATTTAAGTGAGCGTCCTCGGGGGGCGGCGACTCCTCGTTGGCACATGGGCGGACCGACGGCGCCATGGCAGAGATTTGAGAGAGAGAGAGAGAGAGCGAGCGAGGGGAGGATGTAGATGAGAATGCAGGTGGGACGACGTGAGCAAGGTAGTATTTATTGGCGGCCGGAATCTAGATCGACGGGAACAGTACACACGCCGGTCGCCAGAATTTACGAGTACTGTAGTTTGAATTACACACGATTGCCGCAGCAAAATCCGTGTGTGTACATAATAGCTGACGGTTTCCAATACAGAACCGTGTCTGATTAATGACCCCTACCACTCACCTACCAAACCTCGAGCCGCGAGATAGAGTGCCAATCATGTGGGGACTGGTTGTCTTGCCATATCTTTACATTTCCTTTTTTCAACACCAGATATTTACATCATTTGATGATTTTTAACTCACACACAAGTACACAAAAATATGATTTTTCAAACCGTTATGGTTAGCCGTTGCATGTAGATGTAGTTCAAATTTGAATTACAGTCATTAAATGGCTAGAAAATCACTTAAATGTCTTTAAAATGTCAAATGACCCCTAGAATTTTCCAAATTTTCACATGACAGTTGTACTAGTGCATGTCAAAAATAGAAAAAAATTGAAGGCCGTAAGAGGAAGCTATCTCCTGTTCGTCAGCAAACATGCATTGTTCCCTCTCGGAACCACGAGCCTTCTAGCGCGTTGCTCCGGTTTGTGAGGGGTGTGTGTCCAAACTTTCGTCAAACAGGCCAATTTTTTACCACGTCATCTTGGTGGCATGACATTACATCAAGCAAGGTTTCATGTTTTTCTGATCATTTTTAATTTTTTGGAATTAAAATGCCATGGCACTCAATGCATGTGCCCATGCCGTGAGACCAATATGTTTGAAAATTCCTTCTAATTTACTACACATGGAATTAACTCGCACACAAGTACACAAATATGATTTTTCAAACCGTTATGGTTAGTCGTTGCATGTAGATGTAGTTCAAATTTGAATTACGGTCATGAAATGGCTAGAAAATCACTTAAATGTCTTTAAAAGGTTAAATGACCCCTGAAATTTTCCAAATTTTCAGATGACAGTTGTCCATTAAATGTAGAAAAAAATTGAAGGCCGTAAGAGGAAGCTATCTCCCATTTGTCATCAAACATGCATTGTTCCCTCTCGGAACCACGAGCCTTCTAGTGAGTTGCTCCGGTTTGTGAGGGGTGTGTGTCCAAACTTTCATCAAATAGGCCAATTTTTTTACCACATCATCTTGGTGGCATGACATTACATCAAGCACATAAAGCAAGGTTTCATGTTTTTTTGCTCATTTTTTAATTTTTTTGGAATTAAAATGCCTTGGCACTCCATGCATGTGTCCATGCCGTGAGACCAATATGTTTCAAAATTCCTTCTAATTCACTACACATGGAATTAACTCGCACACAAGTGCACAAATATGATTTTTCAAACCGTTAGGGTCAGGTGTTGCATGTGGATGTAGTTCAAATTTGAATTACGGTCACTAAATGGCTAGAAAATCACTTAAATGTCTTTAAAAGGTCAAATGACCCCTAGAATTTTCCAAAATTTTACATTACAGTTGTAGTAGTGCACTTTAAACGTAGAAAATTTTTGAATGCCGTAAGAGGAAGCTATCTCCTGTTTGTCATCAAACATGCATTGTTCCCTCTCAGAACCCAAAGCCTTCTAGTGAGTTGCTCTGGTTTGTGAGGGGTGGTGTCCAAACTTTCGTCAAACGTGCCAATTTTTTTACCACATCATCTTGGTGGCATGACATTATATCAAGCAAGGTTCATGTTTTTCTGATCATTTTTTAATTTTTTGGAATTAAAATGCCATGGCACTCCATGCATACATATGCATGTGTCCATGTCATAGGACCAATATGCTTGAAAATTCCTTCTAATTTACTGCACATGGAATTAACTCGCACACAAGTACACAAATATGATTTTTCAAACCGTTATGGTTAGACGTTACATGTAGATGTAGTTCAAATTTCAATTACGGTCATTAAATGTCTAGAAAATCACTTAAATGTCTTCAAAAGGTCAAATGAACCCTGAAATTTTCCAAATTTTCACATCACAATTGTATTAGTGCATGGTACATGTAGAAAATTTTTTGAAGGTCGTAAGAGGAAGCTATCTCCCTTCGTCATCAAACATGCATTGTTCCCTCTCGGAACCACGAGCCTTCTAGTGAGTTGCTCCGGTTTGTGAGGGGTGTGTGTCCAAACTTTCATCACACATGCCAAAATTTTTACGACATCATCTTTGTGGCATGACATTACATCAACATGGTTTCATGTGTTTCTGTTTTACTTTTTAGTTTTTGGAATTTAAATGCCATGGCACTCCATGCTTAATTGTGTCATAGCCATTAGACGAATATGTTTGAAAATTCCTTCCAATTTACTGCACATGGAATTAAATCGCACACAAGTACACAAAATATGACTTTTCAAACCATTATGGTTAGCTGTTGCATGTACATGTAGTTCAAATTTCAATTACGGTCATTAAATGGCTAGAAAATCACTTAAATGTCTTAAAAGGTCAAATGGCCCCTGAAATTTTCCAAAATTAGACATGATAGTTGATACTTCTTCGTCGTATCTACTTTTCCAAGCACTTTTGCCCTTGTTTTGGACTCTAACTTGCATGATTTGAATGGAACTAACCCGGACTGACGCTGTTTTCAGCAGAATTATCATGGTATTATTTTTGTGCAGAAATAAAAGTTCTTGGAATGACCTGAAAATCAACGGGAGATTATTTTCGGAATTAATAAAAAATAATGGCGAAAGAATCAAGGCCAGGGGGCCCACACCCTGTCCACGAGGGTGGGGGCGCACCCCCTGCCTCGTGGGCCCCCTGGTGCTCCACCGACCTCAACTCCAACTCTTTACATTCACGCTCGGGGAGAAAAAAATCAGGGAGAAGGATTCATTGCGTTTCACGATACGGAGCCGCCGCCAAGCCCTAATCTCTCTCGGGAGGGCTGATCTGGAGTCCGTTCAGGGCTCCGGAGAGGGGAATCCGTCGCCATTGTCATTATCAACCTTCCTCCATCACCAATTTCATGATGCTCACCGCCGTGCATGAGTAATTCCATCGTAGGCTTGCTGGACGGTGATGGGTTGGATGGGATTTACCATGTAATCGAGTTAGTTTTGTTAGGGTTTGATCCCTAGTATCCATTATGTTCTGAGATTGATGTTGCTATGACTTTGCTATGCTTAATGCTTGTCACTAGGGCCTGTGTGCCATGATTTCAGATCTGAACCTATTATGTTTCCATGAATATATGTGAGTTCTTGATCCTATCTTGCAAGTCTATAGTCACCTATTATGTGTGATGACCCGTTAACCCAGAAGTGACAATAATCGGGACAACTACCGGTGATGACCGTAGTTTTAGGAGTTCATGTATTCACTAAGTGTTAATGCTTTAGTCCGATACTCTATTAAAAGGAAGCCTTACTATTCCTTAGTTTCCAATAGTACCCCGCTGCCACAGGAGGGTAGGACAAAAGATGTCATGCAAGTTCGTTTCCATAAGCACGTATGACTATATTCGGAATACATGCCTACATTACATTGCTGAATTGGAGCTAGTTCTGTGTCAGCCTATGTTATAACTATTGCATGAGGAATCGCATTCCGCATAATTCTCCATCACCGATCCAATGCCTATGAGCTTTTCACATATTTTTCTTCCCTTATTTACTTTTCCGTTGCCACTGTTACAATCACTACAATACTGTTACTGTTACTTTTATCACCATTACCGTTACTTCCATACTACTTTGCTACTAAGTACTTTGCTGCAGATACTAAGTTATCTAGGTGTGGTTGAATTGACAACTCAACTACTAATACTTGAGAATATTCTTTGGCTCCCCTTGTGTTCAATCAATAAATTTGGGTTGAATACTCTACCCTCGAAAACTATTGGGATCCCCTATACTTGTGGGTTATCAACACTATTTTCTAGCGCCGTTGCCGGGGAGCATAGCTCCATTCTTTGAGTCACTTGGGATTTATATCTGCTAGTCACTATGAGGAACTTGAAAGACGAAGGAACTATGATTTTTCCCTCAACTACGAGGGGAGGTAAGGAACTGCCATCTAGCTCTGCACTTGATTCACCTTCTGTTTTGAGTAAGCTTGCGACACCTAAAGCTGCTTCTGCTATTAATTCTGATTTGTCGCATGTTATTGATGATGCCACCTTAGCTATGCATGATTCTTATGATGAAACTACTTCTATGCTTGATACTACTGTGCCACTAGGTGAATTTCTTAATGAACAACTTGCTAGGGCTAGAGAGAATGAACTTATTGAAACTGATAATATTGATGAAAGTTATAATGAAGATTCTCCCCCTAGATATGAATTGCCTGTTGTGCCCGAGGGTTATGTTATGGATGAAGAAACTACTAGAGACTTTCTTGCTTGCAATGGTAGGAGTGATCTTACGGAATGATTAGCTAAGATGAAAGAAAAATCTCTGAATGCTAGAATGAAGTATGACCCTGCTTTTTCTACTTCACCTATCTTTATTACTGATAAGGATTATGATTTCTCTGTTGATACTGAGATAATTACTTTGGTTGAATCTGATCCTTTCTATAGCTATGAATCTGAAACTGTTGTGGCATATTTTACTAAATTAAATGATATAGCCACCCTGTTCGCTAATGACGAGAAAACTCGCTACTACTATATCCTTAAATTATTTCCGTTCTCATTAAAGGGTGATGCTAAGATATGGTTTAATTCTCTTGATCCTGGTTGTGTGCGTAGTCCCCAGGATATGATTTACTACTTCTCTGCTACATATTTCCCCGCTCATAAGAAACAAGCTGTTTTAAGGGAAATATATAATTTTGTGCAAATTGAAGAAGAGAGTCTCCCACAAGCTTTGGGGAGGCTTCTCCAATTACTTAATGCTTTGCCTGCTCATCCTCTCAATAAAAATGAAATACTTGATATCTTTTATAATGGACTGACCGATGGTTCCAGAGACCACTTGGATAGTTGTGCTGGTTGTGTTTTCAGGAAAAGAAGAGTCGATCAAGTTGATTTGCTATTGAATAATATGTTGACTAATGAAAATAATTGGACACTTCCTGAACCAACTCCTAAGCCACCTCCAAAGAAAAGGGGTATTCTATTTCTCAGTCCTGAAGATATGCAAGAGGCAAATAAATCTATGAAATAAAAAGGTATTAAAACTGAAGATATTAAGAATTTACCTCCTATTGAAGAAATACATGGTCTTAATTTGCCGCCTGTTGAAGAAATACATGGTCTTGATAACCCGACACACGTAGTAAAGGTAAATTATCTCTATAGATTTGATGAAGGTGATATTCCTCGTTATAAGTTTGCTAGCCAATGCTTAGATGAGTTTGATAATTTTATTGTCAAACAAGAAAACTTCAATGCTTATGTTGGTAGACAATTGAAACACACTGCTGATATTCTTGAACACTTGAATAATTATATGTCTAGAGTGAACTTAAACTCATTAGTAAACATGCTTCTATGGTTACCACTCAAGTAGAACAAGTGCTTAAAGCTCAGAATGATTTGCTCAATGAATTAAATAATAAGAAGAATGATAATGCTGTTAGAGTTATGACTAGAGGGGGTAAAATGACTAAGGAACCTTTGTATCCTGAGGGTCATCCTAAGAGAATTGAGCAGGATTCTCAGACAACTAATGTTGATGCACCTAGTCCTTCTAAAAGGAAGGAAAAGAAGAATGATATGACTTTGCATGCTCCTAGTGAACCTATTGTTGACACACCTCAGAATCCCAATGATATTTCTATTTCTGATGCTGAAACACAATCTGGTGATGAACATGAACCTAGTGATAATGCTAATGATGATGTTCATGTTGATGCTCAACCTAGTAATAACAATAATGTAGAGATTGAACCTGCTGTTCACCTTGATAACCCACAATCAAAGAATCAACGTTATGATAAGAGAGACTTTGTTGCTAGGAAGCACTGTAAAGAAAGAGAACCATGGGTTCTGAAACCCAAGCCTTTTCCTCCTAAACCATCCAAGAAAAAGGATGATGAGGATTTTGAGCGCTTTGCTGAAATGATTAGACCTATCTTTTTGTGTATGCATTTTACTGATATGCTTAAAATGAATCCTTATGCTAAGTATATGAAGGATATTGTTACAAATAAGAGAAAGATACCGGAAGCTGAAATTTCCACCATACTTGCTAATTATACTTTTAAAGGTGGAATATCTAAGAAACTAGGAGATCCAGGAGTACCAACTATACCATGCTCCATTAAAAGAAACTATGTTAAAACTGCTTTATGTGATCTTGGAGCCGGTGTTAGTGTTATGCCTCCCTCTTTATATCGCAGACTTGATTTAAATAAGTTGACACCTACTGAAATATCTTTGCAAATGGCTGATAAATCAACTGCTATACCCGTCGGTATTTGTGAGGATGTGCCTGTTGTGGTTGCAAACGTTACTATTTTAACGGACTTTGTTATTCTTGATATCCCCGAGGACGATATTATGTCGATTATCCTTGGTAGACCCTTTTTGGATACTATAGGGGCTGTTATTGATTGCAACAAAGGCAATGTCACTTTTCATGTTAATGGAAATAAGTATAGGGTACACTTTCCGAGGAAACAACCTCAAGTCCACAATATAAATTCTATTGGAAAAATTCCAAATATTACTATTGGAGGTTTTGAATTTCCTCTTCCTACTGTCAAGAAGAAATATGATATTCTTATTTCCGGGGATGTGCATATCCCCATTGAGGAAACATAGTGTTATTCGAAATTTTCCGGTTCCATGTTATTCGAAATGAGTTTGTTAACAAGACTTGATCAACCTTGTTAGTGGATTCCTTTTGATAAGCATGAGATGGATGAAGTTAGAAAGCACAACCTTCTGTAGCCTCCATTTACTTTCTGTTATTTAGATTTAATAAAGCAAGAATAGTATATTCTGTCAGTTTTTTGAATTATCCATGCAATAAAAAAATACCCCGAAAATAAAAGTTCTCCAAATGCCCCGAAAATGAAATATGATTTTTTCTAGAATATTTGAGAATATCTGGCACTGAGAACACATCAGGGGAGCAAGCACCTGGCCACGAGGGTCCAGGGCGCGCACCTTGCCTCGTGGGCCCATGGTGGCTCCCCTCCACTTATTCCAGCCACCACACACTCCTTCCTCCCAAAAAATCACCAACCAGCTCAAGCACGAGTTCTAGCTCATTTTGCTGCGATTTTCGATCTCCTAGCTCAAAGCTCGACTCACAAAACTGCTTTGGGGGATTGTTCTTCGGTATGTGACTCCTCCAATGGTCCAATTAGTTTTTGTTCTAGTGCTTTATTCATTGCAAATTTTTGCTGCCTAGGTGACCCTGTTCTTGATCTTTCATGTCAAATTTATATGGTCCCAAGTAGTTCTAATGCATGATATAGTCTCTCGGCACTTGTGGGAGTAGTTGCTATCAATTTTGCTGAGTTTGGTTCACTTTTATTTTTAAGTTACTGACAATTTCAGAAATTTTCAGGAATAGATGAAGAGATTTTTGAGGGTCTCTTTGAGCCGAAGCTCGAGGGATAAGCAAAGTGAAGAGGATAAGAGGCCCAAATATAATCTCCCTCGCACCGCGGAGGTTCAGCCGTGTGAATGGCCTTGTGATGAGTTCTTAACAGCAGCCGGGATTCATGATGATTTCTATTCTTTGGTTGAGAATGCGGGCCTCACCGACTTCCTATGCGACTAGCGTGAACAGTATCTCTTACTCACTCATATTTTCGTGCAAAATTTTCATTTCCATGCTAGGAGATCACCACCTTCAATGGAATTTTATTTATATGATGAGCATAAGGAGATGTCCCTTTCTGATTTCTGCCGGGTTTGTAAGATACCCCTTACTGGCATAGAGGAATCACATCGAAATGATGTGGAAGGGTTTATTGATATGATTGCTGTGGGGGAAACTAGGAAAGTTTCCGATGCAAGAATTACTAGCATATATTTTCCGGTTCTGCATTACTTTGCGATATTTGCTAGTAGATGTTTAATTGGTCTCAGAAAGTGTGGAAACCTTAGTGCCCCTGATATTGTTATTTTGGGCCATGCCTTGTTTCGTGATAACTCTTTTAGCCTAGGTGCTATCGTTGCCAAACGGTTAAGTCTTAACAGCACGAAGGGTCCCATCTTGGGAGGTATCTTTGCCTCGCGCCTCGCTGCACACTTTAACATACCTATTAGGCATTATGAGAAAGAAGAAAAGTTGTTGCCTCCTGTTTTTCTAGACTATAGGAGTATGGTAGCACATGATTTTATCGTTAAGAATAAGGAAAAGATGCTTAAGTACAAACTGATATTTGGTAAAAATCGCCTTGAGATTATTACTTTGCCTGCTCCTTCTTTATTTGACTTCTCTACAGGCAAGTATCTTGTTCAGCCGGAGGCATTTCATGCCTACCAGGACCCCACACCAGCTACAGAGCCAGAGCTGGAACCACAATTTGATCCTTCACGACAGTCTGTTTACTAGTGGGATCCGGATGAGATTGCCAAATGGTGGCAACCCGAGGCTCCTTCTCAGTACGACCTCAACTACAACTTTGGATGTCCGCCAGGCCAGCCATGGGCCTAGACCAACTTAGGCCAAAAGCCTAAGCTTGGGGGAGTATGTATTTCTCACCGACATTACATTGATGTTCACACACTCATGCTAGTTGTCGGTGCTCATACTTTTTCACTGTAATATCCATGGTAGTTTATTTTCTTTTTCTCGCTTTCTTCTTGTGTCTTTGATAAACCTTAAGAAAAACAAAAAATAATTAGTTGTAGCTCTTAGCTAGTTTACTTTCCTTGCGTGTAGTAGTAATAATTAAAAGAAAACCCAAAAAGATTTCTTGTTCTTCTTTTGCTTGATGGGAGCTTTCCCGTGTAAATAGTTTTATTTCCTTTCTTTTCTTTGGGGGTCGAGAGGAGAAGACCATAATGAAAATGTTGAAGTGGCTCTTATATGCATTATTGTTGATTTAACCAAGAGCCCATATTACCTTATCTTCTCCTTTGTATTGAATGCCTGCAGATTCCAGCTTAGTCCAATGCACGTGCACTGTTATTATTATCCACATCGTTCGGTCGTGCAAGTGAAAGGCAATAATGACGATATATGATGGACTGATTGAGATGAGAGAAGCTGGTATGAACTCGACCTCTCTTGTTTTTGTAAATATGATTAGATCACCTGATTCAGCCTATTATGAATGAAGATTGTTGCAATGACAATTAGAGATTATAGTTACTTATGCCATGCTTAATTAGCTAGGAGTTTATAATGGTTTACCTTGCGTGCCAACATGCTATTAAAATGGTTGTGATGTGGTATGATAGGGTGGTATCCTCCTTTGAATGATTCGAGTGACTTGACTTGGCACATGTTCACGCATGTAGTTGAAACAAAATACGAAAGTAGGGGCTCTCCTTTTGACCCCTTTACTTGTGCACGGGCAGTCAGAGCCACGCGCCGCGGCCACACTTAGCAGGGTAGAAGAGGGAAGCCGGAGAAAAACTAAAGCACAAGATAACCAAGGCAACGCCAAGACCGGGAACACAGTAGAGCAAGAGGGCGAGGTAGGTTCCCTCGGCAAGATCCTTGCTGAGGCAGCCTCCGTAGCCCCGGCAAGAGCCTTGCCGGGGCAGCTTGCCCGATGCTAGCGGAGCAAGCCACCCTTGAGCCCATGGGTTCCAACCCCACCAACTACATTGGAACCAAGGCTCGGGAGGTGCCTCTGTGGTGGCATGCAGATCTTCGTCAAGATCATAAACATGTGAGATCAGATGAGGATCAGAAGACGACGACCCTCGGCGGGATCCTAGCCGAGGATATCCATAAGACCCACAGCAAGCGCCTTGCTAGGGACGACTGCAAGGCCACGGCAAGACCCTTGCCGGGCCACCGGCAAGACCCTTGCCGAGGGCATCAGCGGGGCCACTACCAGGCCCGCACCAGCCAAAACTCCACCGCCGCCCCAAGTAGCTACTAGCTCAACCAGCTGGGCAGGCACCTGTGTGGCGACGGGACGCCTCTACGCCAACTCAGCAAGCACCTGCATGGTGGCACGCAACTCTTCGTGAAGGCCCTGCCACCATGCCACCTCAGCAGCATGCCTGCCTACATGGCGCTGCACGCATCGCTAGCCTGGGCGCGTGTCGAAGCAAGGCGGAGCGACGACGGATGGGACGGGGAGGCTTTCCTGCTGGTGTATGAGGAGGCCGTCCTTAAGGCTGGGGGCAACGACAAGGTCATGGCCAACTGGCTTCCCGTCGCCCTCACTGGCGTGCCGCGCGCCTGGCTGCTCAACCTCCCCGGATCCACGGTGGCATCTTGGGAGGAGTTGCGCGGCCTCTTCGCCGCGCTTCGCGGCACCGACGCCCCTCGAGGTCGCAGCCCTCCTCGGCGGCTCACAAGCGTCGCCCTCGGACCGCCCACAAGGCCGTTCTTTCGCCAGACCAGCGCCGCTTCCACGCGGCAGGGGGCTCCCCTGAAGGAAATATGCCCTAGAGGCAATAATAAAGTTATTATTTATTTCCTTATATCATGATAAATGTTTATTATTCATGCTAGAATTGTATTAACTGGAAACATAATACATGTGTGAATACATAGACAAACAGAGTGTCACTAGTATGCCTCTACTTGACTAGCTCATTAATCAAAGATGGTTATGTTTCCTAGCCATAAACAAAGAGTTGTTGTTTGATTAACGAGATCACATCATTAGTTGAATGATCTGATTGACATGACCCATTGCATTAGCATAGCACCCGATCGTTTAGTATATTGCTATTTGCTTTTATCCATGACTTATACATGTTCCTTTAACTATGAGAATATGCAACTCCCATTTACCGTAGGAACACTTTGTGTGCTACCAAACGTCACAACGTAACTGGGTGATTATAAAGGTGCTCTACAAGTGTCTCCGAAGGTACATGTTGAGTTGGCATACTTCGAGATTAGGATTTGTCACTCCGATTGTCGGAGAGGTATCTCAGGGCCTTCTCGGTAATGCACATCAACATAAAGCCTTGCAAGCATTGCAACCAATGAGTTAGTTGCGAGATGATGTATTACGGAACGAGAAAAGAGACTTGCCGGTAACGAGATTGAACTAGGTATTGGATACCGACGATCGAATCTCGGGTAAGTAACATACCGATGACAAAGGGAACGACGTATGTTGTTATGCGGTCTGACCGATAAAGATCTTCGTAGAATATGTAGGAGCCAATATGGGCATCCAGGTCCCGCTATTGGTTATTGACCGGAAACGTGTCTCGGTCATGTCTACATTGTTCTCGAACCGTAGGGTCCGCACGCTTAACGTTACGATGACAGTTATTATGAGTTTATGCATTTTGATGTACCGAAGGAGTTCGGAGTCCCGGATGTGATCACGGACGTGACGAGGAGTCTCGAAATGGTCGAGACATAAAGAATTATATATTGGAAGCCTATGTTTGGACATCGGATGCATTCCAGGTGAAATCAGGATTTTACCGGAATACCGGGAGGGTTACCGGAACCCCCCGGGAGCATAATGGGCCAACATGGGCCTTGGAGAAGAGGTGAGAGGGCTGCCCTCATGGGCTGTGCGCCTCCCCCCCTTCCCTAGTCCTATTAGGACTAGGAGAAGTGGGGCGCCCCCTCTCTCTCTCTCTCTCCCTTGAAGAATCCTAGTCCAACTAGGATTGGGGGGGGAATCCTACTCCCAGAGGGAGTAGGACTCCTCCTGCGCCTCCCTCCTTTGGCCGGCCAGCCTCCCCCCCTTCATCCTTTATATACGGGGGCAGGGGACACCCCAAGACACACAAGTTGATCTACGGATCGTTCCTTAGCCGTGTGCGGTGCCCCCTTCCACCAAATTCCACCTCGATTATATCGTTGCAGTGCTTAGGCGAAGCCCTGCGCCGGTAACACATCAAGATCGTCACCACGCCGTCGTGCTGACGGAACTCTTCCCCGACGCTTTGCTGGATCGGAGCCCGGGGATCGTCATCGAGCTGAACGTGTGCCAAGAACTCGGAGGTGCCGGAGTAACGGTGCTGTGATCGGTTGGATCGCGAGGAGAACGTACGACTACTTCCTCTACGTACGACTACTTCCTCTACGTTGTGTCAACGCTTCCGCTTCGGTCTACGAGGGTACGTAGACAAACACTCTCCCCTCTCGTTGCTATGCATCACCATGATCTTGCGTGTGCGTAGGAAAATTTTTGAATTTACTGCGTTCCATAACAGTGGTATCAGAGCCTAGGTTTTACGGTTGATGTTATTTGCACGAGTAGAACACAAGTGAGTTGTGGACGATACAAGTCATACTGCCTACCAGCATGTCATACTTTGGTTCAGCGGTATTGTTGGATGAGACGATCCGGACCAACCTTACGCGTACGCTTACGCGAGACCGGTTCCCTCGACGTGCTTTGCACAGAGATGGCTTGCGGAAGACTGTCTCTCCAACTTTAGTTGAACCGAGTGTGGCTACGCCCGGTCCTTGAGAAGGTTAAAACGGAGTCTATTTGACAAACTATCGTTGTGGTTTTGATGCGTAGGTAAGATGAGTTCTTGCTTAAAGCCCGTAGCAGCCACGTAAAACTTGCAACAACAAAGTAGAGAACGTCTAACTTGTTTTTGCAGGGCATGTTGTGATGTGATATGGTCAAGACGTGATGCTAAATTTTATTGTATGAGATGATCATGTTTTGTAACCGAGTTATCGGCAACTGGCAGGAGCCATATGGTTGTCGCTTTATTGTATGCAATGCAATCGCGATGTAATGCTTTACTTTATTGCTAAACGGTAGTGATAGTCGTAGAAGCATAAGATTAGCGAGACGACAACGATGCTGCGATGAAGATCAAGGTGTCGCGCCGGTGACGATGGTGATCATGACGGTGCTTCGAAGATGGAGATCACAAGCACAAGATGATGATGGCCATATCATATCACTTATATTGATTGCATGTGATGTTTATCCTTTTATGCATCTTATCTTGCTTTGATTGACGGTAGCATTATAAGATGATCTCTCACCAAATTATCAAGAAGTGTTCTCCCTGAGTATGCACCGTTGCGAAAGTTCTTCGTGCTGAGACACCACGTGATGATCGGGTGTGATAGGCTCTACGTTCAAATACAACGGGTGCAAAACAGTTGCACACGCGGAATACTCAGGTTTAACTTGACGAGCCTAGCATATACAGATATGGCCTCGGAACACAGAGACCGAAAGGTCGAGCGTGAATCATATAGTAGATATGATCAACATAATGATGTTCACCATTGAAACTACTCCATCTCATGTGATGATCGGACATGGTTTAGTTGATTTGGATCACGTGATCACTTAGAGGATTAGAGAGATGTCTATCTAAGTGGGAGTTCTTAAGTAATATGATTAATTGAACTTTAATTTATCATGAACTTAGTACCTGATAGTATCTTGCTTGTCTATGTTGTGTAGATAGATGGCTCGTGCTGTTGTTCCGTTAAATTTTAATGCGTTCCTTGAGAAAGCAAAGTTGAAAGATGATGGTAGCAATTACACGGACTGGGTCCGTAACTTGAGGATTATCCTCATTGCTGCACAGAAGAATTACGTCCTGGAAGCACCGCTAGGTGCCAGGCCTGGTGCAAGAGCTACGCCAGATGTTATGAACGTCTGGCAAAGCAAAGCTGATGACTACTCTATAGTTCAGTGTGCCATGCTTTACGGCTTAGAACCGGGACTTCAACGACGTTTTGAACACCATGGAGCATATGAGATGTTCCAGGAGTTGAAGTTAATATTTCAAGCAAATGCCCGGATTGAGAGATATGAAGTCTCCAATAAGTTCTATAGCTGTAAAATGGAGGAGAATGGTTCTGTCAGTGAGCATATACTCAGAATGTCTGGGTATAACAATCACTTGATTCAACTGGGAGTTAATCTTCCGGATGATTGCGTCATTGACAGAATTCTCCAATCACTGCCACCAAGCTACAAGAGCTTCGTGATGAACTATAATATGCAAGGGATGACCAAAACTATGCCCGAGCTCTTCGCGATGCTAAAAGCCGCGGAGGTAGAAATCAAAAAGGAGCATCAAGTGTTGATGGTTAACAAAACCACTAGTTTCAAGAAAAAGGGCAAAGGGAAGAAAAAGGGGAACTTCAAAAAGAACAGCAAGCAAGTTGCTACTCAAGAGAAGAAACCCAAGTCTGGACCTAAGCCTGAAACTGAGTGCTTCTATTGCAAGCAGACTGGTCACTGGAAGCGGAACTGCCCCAAGTATTTGGCGGATAAGAAGGATGGCAAGGTTAACAAAGGTATATGTGATATACATGTTATTGATGTGTACCTTACTAATTCTCGCAGTAGCACCTGGGTATTTGATACTGGTTCTGTTGCTAATATTTGCAACTCAAAACAGGGGCTACGGATTAAGCGAAGATTGGCTAAGGACGAGGTGACGATGCGCGTGGGAAATGGTTCCAAAGTCGATGTGATCGCGGTCGGCACGCTACCTCTACATCTACCTTCGGGATTAATATTAGATCTAAATAATTGTTATTTAGTACCAGCGTTGAGCATGAACATTATATCTGGATCTTGTTTGATGCGAGACGGTTATTCATTTAAATCAGAGAATAATGGTTGTTCTATTTATATGAGTAATATCTTTTATGGTCATGCACCATTAAAGAGTGGTTTGTTCTTACTTAATCTCGATAGTAGTAACACACATATTCATAATGTTGAAACCAAAAGATGCAGAGTTAATAATGATAGTGCAACTTATTTGTGGCACTGCAGTTTAGGTCATATCGGTGTAAAGCGCATGAAGAAACTCCATACTGATGGACTTTTGGAGTCACTTGATTATGAATCACTTGGCACTTGCGAACCGTGCCTTATGGGCAAGATGACTAAAACACCGTTCTCCGGTACTGTGGAGAGAGCAACAGATTTATTGGAAATCATACATACTGATGTATGTGGTCCAATGAATGTTGAGGCTCGTGGCGGATATCGTTATTTTCTCACCTTCACTGATGATTTAAGCAGATATGGGTATATCTACTTAATGAAACACAAGTCTGAAACATTTGAAAAGTTCAAAGAATTTCAGAGTGAAGTGGAAAATCATCGTAACAAGAAAATAAAGTTTCTACGATCTGATCGTGGAGGAGAATATTTGAGTTACGAGTTTGGTCTACATTTGAAACAATGCGGAATAGTTTCGCAACTCACGCCACCCGGAACACCACAACGTAATGGTGTGTCCGAACGTCGTAATCGTACTTTACTGGATATGGTGCGATCTATGATGTCTCTTACCGATTTACCGCTATCTTTTTGGGGTTATGCTCTAGAGACGGCCGCATTCACGTTAAATAGGACACCATCAAAATCCGTTGAGACGACGCCTTATGAACTGTGGTTTGGGAAGAAACCAAAGTTGTCGTTTCTTAAAGTTTGGGGCTGCGATGCTTATGTGAAAAAGCTTCAACCTGATAAGCTCGAACCCAAATCGGAAAAATGTGTCTTCATAGGATACCCAAAGGAGACTATTGGGTATACCTTCTATCACAGATCCGAAGGCAAAATTTTTGTTGCTAAAGTCGGAAACTTTCTAGAGAAGGAGTTTCTCTCGAAAGAAGTGAGTGGGAGGAAAGTAGAACTTGATGAGATAACAGTATCTACTCCCTTATTGAGAAGTAGTACGTCACAGAAATCTGTTCCTGTGACACCTACATCAAATAGGGAGGAAGCTAATGATAATGATCATGAAACTTCAGATCAAGTTTCTACTGAACTTCGTAGATCAACCAGAGTAAGATCCGCACCAGAGTGGTTCGGTAATCCCATTTTGGAAGTCATGTTACTAGACCATGATGAACCTACGAACTATGAAGAAGCGATGGTGAGCCCAGATTCCGCAAAGTGGCTTGAGGCCATGAAATCTGAGATGGGATCCATGTATGATAACAAAGTATGGACTTTGGTTGACTTGCCCGATGATCGGCAAGCAATTGAGAATAAATGGATCTTTAAGAAGAAGACTGACGCTGATGGTAATGTTACTGTCTACAAAGCTCGACTTGTCGCAAAAGGTTTTCGACAAGTTCAAGGGATTGACTACGATGAGACTTTCTCACCCGTAGCGATGCTTAAGTCTGTCCGAATCATGTTAGCAGTTGCCGCATTTTATGATTATGAAATTTGGCAAATGGATGTCAAAACTGCATTCCTGAATGGATTTCTGGAAGAAGAGTTGTATATGATGCAACCAGAAGGTTTTGTCGATCCAAAGGGAGCTAACAAAGTGTGCAAGCTCCAGCGATCCATTTATGGACTGGTGCAAGCCTCTCGGAGTTGGAATAAACGCTTTGATAGTGTGATCAAAGCTTTTGGTTTTATGCAGACTTTCGGAGAAGCCTGTATTTACAAGAAAGTGAGTGGGAGCTCTGTAGCATTTCTGATATTATATGTAGATGACATATTACTGATCGGAAATAATATAGAATTTCTGGATAGCATAAAGGGATACTTGAATAAAAGTTTTTCAATGAAAGACCTCGGGGAAGCTGCTTACATATTGGGCATTAAGATCTATAGAGATAGATCAAGACGCTTAATAGGACTTTCACAAAGCACATACCTTGACAAAGTTTTGAAAAAGTTCAGAATGGATCAGGCAAAGAAAGGGTTCTTGCCTGTGGCACAAGGTGTGAAATTGAGTAAGACTCAATGCCCGACCACCGCAGAAGATAGAGAGAAGATGAAAAATGTTCCCTATGCTTCAGCCATAGGCTCTATCATGTATGCAATGCTGTGTACCAGACCTGATGTGTGCCTTACTGTAAGTTTAGCAGGCAGGTACCAAAGTAATCCAGGAGTGGATCACTGGACAGCGGTCAAGAACATCCTTAAGTACTTGAGAAGGACTAAGGATATGTTTCTCATTTTTGGAGGTAACAAAGAGCTCGTCGTAAACGGTTACGTCGATGCAAGCTTTGACACTGATCCGGACGATTCCAAATCGCAAACCGGATACGTATTTACATTAAACGGTGGAGCTGTCAGTTGGTGCAGTTCTAAACAAAGCGTCGTGGCGGGATCTACATGTGAAGCTGAGTACATAGCCGCTTCAGAAGCGGCCAATGAAGGAGTCTGGATGAAGGAGTTCATATCCGATCTAGGTGTTGTACCTAGCGTATCGGGTCCAATGAAAATCTTTTGTGACAATACTGGTGCAATTGCCTTGGCAAAGGAATCCAGATTTCACAAAAGAACCAAACACATCAAGAGACGCTTCAACTCCATCCGGGATTTGGTCCAGGTGGGAGACATAGAGATATGCAAGATACATACGGATCTGAATGTTGCAGACCCGTTGACTAAGCCTCTTCCACGAGCAAAACATGATCAGCACCAAAACTCCATGGGTGTTAGAATCATTACCTTGTAATCTAGATTATTGACTCTAGTGCAAGTGGGAGACTGAAGGAAATATGCCCTAGAGGCAATAATAAAGTTATTATTTATTTCCTTATATCATGATAAATGTTTATTATTCATGCTAGAATTGTATTAACTGGAAACATAATACATGTGTGAATACATAGACAAACAGAGTGTCACTAGTATGCCTCTACTTGACTAGCTCATTAATCAAAGATGGTTATGTTTCCTAGCCATAAACAAAGAGTTGTTGTTTGATTAACGAGATCACATCATTAGTTGAATGATCTGATTGACATGACCCATTGCATTAGCATAGCACCCGATCGTTTAGTATATTGCTATTTGCTTTTATCCATGACTTATACATGTTCCTTTAACTATGAGAATATGCAACTCCCATTTACCGTAGGAACACTTTGTGTGCTACCAAACGTCACAACGTAACTGGGTGATTATAAAGGTGCTCTACAAGTGTCTCCGAAGGTACATGTTGAGTTGGCATACTTCGAGATTAGGATTTGTCACTCCGATTGTCGGAGAGGTATCTCAGGGCCTTCTCGGTAATGCACATCAACATAAAGCCTTGCAAGCATTGCAACCAATGAGTTATTTGCGAGATGATGTATTACGGAACGAGAAAAGAGACTTGCCGGTAACGAGATTGAACTAGGTATTGGATACCGACGATCGAATCTCGGGTAAGTAACATACCGATGACAAAGGGAACGACGTATGTTGTTATGCGGTCTGACCGATAAAGATCTTCGTAGAATATGTAGGAGCCAATATGGGCATCCAGGTCCCGCTATTGGTTATTGACCGGAAACGTGTCTCGGTCATGTCTACATTGTTCTCGAACCGTAGGGTCCGCACGCTTAACGTTACGATGACAGTTATTATGAGTTTATGCATTTTGATGTACCGAAGGAGTTCGGAGTCCCGGATGTGATCACGGACGTGACGAGGAGTCTCGAAATGGTCGAGACATAAAGAATTATATATTGGAAGCCTATGTTTGGACATCGGATGCATTCCAGGTGAAATCAGGATTTTACCGGAATACCGGGAGGGTTACCGGAACCCCCCGGGAGCATAATGGGCCAACATGGGCCTTGGAGAAGAGGTGAGAGGGCTGCCCTCATGGGCTGTGCGCCTCCCCCCCTTCCCTAGTCCTATTAGGACTAGGAGAAGTGGGGCGCCCCCTCTCTCTCTCTCTCTCCCTTGAAGAATCCTAGTCCAACTAGGATTGGGGGGGGGAATCCTACTCCCAGAGGGAGTAGGACTCCTCCTGCGCCTCCCTCCTTTGGCCGGCCAGCCTCCCCCCCTTCATCCTTTATATACGGGGGCAGGGGACACCCCAAGACACACAAGTTGATCTACGGATCGTTCCTTAGCCGTGTGCGGTGCCCCCTTCCACCAAATTCCACCTCGATTATATCGTTGCAGTGCTTAGGCGAAGCCCTGCGCCGGTAACACATCAAGATCGTCACCACGCCGTCGTGCTGACGGAACTCTTCCCCGACGCTTTGCTGGATCGGAGCCCGGGGATCGTCATCGAGCTGAACGTGTGCCAAGAACTCGGAGGTGCCGGAGTAACGGTGCTGTGATCGGTTGGATCGCGAGGAGAACGTACGACTACTTCCTCTACGTACGACTACTTCCTCTACGTTGTGTCAACGCTTCCGCTTCGGTCTACGAGGGTACGTAGACAAACACTCTCCCCTCTCGTTGCTATGCATCACCATGATCTTGCGTGTGCGTAGGAAAATTTTTGAATTTACTGCGTTCCCTAACATCCCCCGGGTTGGGTGGCACCCAAGGCCGACCTGACCTTCGACTTGGGAGATCACCCCACCACCACCGTCGGCTCGGGCGTGCTCCCAGTGCTTTGCACTCCCACCATCTGCAACGTAGCTGTCACTAAGACCCTCATCGACGGCGGCGCCGGCCTCAATGTGCTCTCTATGGAAGCTTTTAGCCTTCTTCATGTACCACTCGAGCAGCTTCGCCCTAGCAAGCCCTTCTCTGGAGTCGGCGATAGCTCCGCCAGCCCTCTGGGGAAGATCCGCCTGCCTGTGACCTTCGGCACTCGCGACAACTACCGCACTGAGCTGATCGACTTCGACATCGCCCACATCATCCTTTCGTACAATGCCATTCTCGGGTACCCGGCTCTGGCTCAGTTCATGGCGGCGACCCATCCGGCCTACAATCTCATGAAGATGCCTGGGAGCAAGGACGTCCTCACCGTAGTGGGAGATACCAAGGAGGCTCTGGTGGCACTCAAGCTTGCCCTCAAGACCACCGCGACGGCGCAACCGGCCAACGCGGACACCTCCGGAGTTAAGGAAGCCGCACCAACCAAGAAGAAGCAGTTGTTCACTCAAGACTGGGCGGAAACCAAGTAGGTGCCAGTCGAGGAAGATGGGTCCTCGGGGGCCACCTTCATCATAGGTGCCAACCTCAACCCCGATCAAGAGGAGGCACTGATGAAGTTCTTGCACGCAAACAAGGAAGTATTCGCCTGGGAGCCCGATCAGCTGGTAGGGGTCCCAAGAGGAGTGATTGAGCACCACTTGAAGGTGTGCCCCAATGTACGCCCTGTGAAGCAGAGGGCGCGGCGGCAGTCCACGGAGAAGCAATCCTTCAACATCCAAGAAACTCGTAGGCTGGAGGTGGCAGGTGTCATTCGCGAGGTCCGGTACCCTGAATGGTTGGCAAACCCTGTCGTTGTGCCCAAGAAAGGTGGAAAGGAGCGCATGGGTGTTGATATGTCTCCAACGTATCTATAATTTATGAAGTATTCATGCCATGTTTACAATAGTTTTATATGATTTTGGTATGATTTGATTAGAACTAACCCGGACTGATTATGTTTTCAGCAGAACTACCGTGGTGTTGTTTTTGTGCAGAAATAAAAGTTCTCGGAATGCGATGAAAATCAACAGAGATTTTTTCTGGAAAATATAAAAAATACTGGAACAAAAATCTACCGGAGGGGAGTCTCATGGGCCCCACGAGGGTGGTGGACACACCAGCCCCCCTGGGCGCGCCCCTGTGCCTCGTGGACTACCCGTGGGTCCCCCTGACTTGTTCTCGACGACAACCTCTCCTATAAATACCCAAACCTCCAGAAATTAACCTAGGTCGGAAGTTCCGCCGCCGCAAGCCTTTGTAGCCACGAGAAATCAATCTAGGCCCTCTCTGGCAGCCTGCCGGAGGGGGCCATCATCACCGTAGGCCATGGAGGAGGATCTCGGAGGGGCCATCATCGCCATGAAGGCCAAGATCCAGAGGGAGAGCCTCTCCCCATCCAGGGGGAGGCATGGAGTAGGAAGCACAAGGGGGAGAACCTCTCCTCCTCTCTCTCGGTGGCGCCGGAGTGCCATCGGGAGGGGAATCATCGTCGTGGTGATCGTCTTCATCAACATCACCACCATCATCACCATCCTCATCTCTTTTACATGGTCCACTCTCCCTTACCCCGCTGTAATCCCTACTTGAACATGGTGCTCTATGCCACATATTATGATGCAATGATGTGTTGCCATCCTATGATGTTTTGAGTAGATATCTTTTGTCTTTGGGTTGATTGATGATCTAGATTGGTATGATATGTTGATACGTCCATTTTGCATCATGCTTTTATATCGATATTTATTGCATTATGGGTTGTTATTACACATTATGTCACAATACTTATGCCTATTTTCTCTTATTTTCTAAGGTTTACATAAGGAGGGAGAATGCCGACAGCTGGAATTCTGGGCTGGAAAAGGAGCAAATGTTAGAGACCTATTCTGCACAACTCCAAAAGTCCTGAAACTCCACGAAAGTCATTTTTGGAAATAATAAAAAATATTGAGTGGAAGAAGTTCACCAGAGGGGGGCCCACCTTCCCATGAGGGTGGGGGCGCGCCCTACCCCCCCAGGGCGTGCCCCCCTACCTCGTGGGCCCCCTGCTGGCTCTCCGATGGCCATCTTCTGCTATATGAGGTATTTCGTCGAGGAAAAAATCACAAGCAACCTTTCGGGACGAAACTCCGCCGCCACGAGGCGGAACCTTGGCGGAACCAATCTAGGGCTCCGGCAGAGCTGTTCTGCCGGGGATACTTCCCTCTGGGAGGGGGAAATCATCGCCATCGTCATCACCAACGCTCCTCTCATCGGGAGAGGGCAATCTCCATCAACATCTTCACCAGCACCATCTCATCTCAAAACCCTAGTACATCTCTTTTATCCAATTCTTGTCTCCATGTCCGGGATTGGTACTAGTAGGTTGCTAGTAGTGTTGATTACTCCTTGTAGTTGATGCTAGTTGGTTTATTTGGTGGAAGATCATATGTTCAGATCCTTTATGCATATTAATACCCCTCTGATTATGAACATGAATATGCTTTGTGAGTAGTTACGTTTGTTCCTGAGGACATGGGAGAAGACTTGCTATTAGTAGTCATGTGAATTTGGTATTCGTTTGATATTTTGATGAGATGTATGTTGTCTAGCCTCTAGTGGTGTTATGTGAATGTAGACTACATAACACTTCACCATTATTTGGGCCTATAGGAAGGCATTGGGAAGTAATAAGTAGATGATGGGTTGCTAGAGTGACAGAAGCTTAAACCCTAGTTTATGTGTTGCTTCGTAAGGGGTTGATTTGGATCCATATGTTTCATGCTATGGTTAGGTTTACCTTAATACTTTTGTTGTAGTTGCAGATGCTTGCAATAGAGGTTAATCATAAGTGGGATGCTTGTTCAAGTAATAATAGCACCCAAGCACCGGTCCACCCACATATCAAATTATCAAAGTACCGAACGCGAATCATATGAACGTGATGAAAACTAGCTTGACGATATTCCCATGTGTCCTCGGGAGCGCTTTTCCTTATATAAGAGTTTGTCCAGGCTTGTCCTTTGCTACAAAGAGGATTGGGCCACCTTGCTGCCCTTTATTTAATTTTGTTACTTGTTGCTCGTTACAAATTATCTTATCACAAAACTATCTGTTACCACTTATTTCAGTACTTGCAGAGAATACCTTGTTGAAAACCGCTTATCATTTCCTTCTGCTCCTCGTTGGGTTCAACACTCTTACTTATCGAAAGGACTACGATAGATCCCCTATACTTGTGGGTCATCAAGAATCTTTTCTGGCGCCGTTGCCGGGGAGTGAAGCGCCTTTGGTAGGTGGAATTTGGTAAGGAAAAATTTATATAGTGTGCTGAAATTTACTGTCACTTATTACCATGGAAAGTAATCCTCTGAGGGGCTTGTTCAGGGTACCAGTAGAGAAAAGAATTGCTCCTCAACCTACTGAACCTATTGAAAATGAAATTATTCCCTTTGAAATTCCTTCGGGTCTGTTAGAAAAACTACTTGATGATCCTTTTACAGGAGATGGAACAAAGCATCCTGATGAACATCTACTCTATGTGGATGAAGTTTGTGGATTATTTAAGCTGGCAGGTATATCCGATGATGTTGTTAAGAAGAAGGTCTTCCCTTTATCTTTGAAGGGAGATGCATCGACATGGTATAGGCTATGTGATGATACGGGATCATGGAACTATAAACGAATGAAGTTGGAATTTCATCAGAAGTATTATCCTATGCATCCTGTTCATCATGATCGCAATTATATATATATAATTTTTGGCCTCACGAAGGAGAAAGCATCACTCAAGATTTGGGGAGGCTTAAATCAATGTTATATTCATGCCCCAATCATGAGCTCCCCAGAGAAATAATTCTTCAAAAAAATTATGCTCGTCTTTCTGAAAACAATCGCATCATGCTCGATACTTCTTGTGCTGGCTCTTTTATTATGAAGACCATTGAATTCAAATGGAATTTATTGGATAGAATTAAACGCAACTCTGAAGATTGGGATCTCGATGAAGGTAAGGAGTCAGGTATGACACCTAAGTTTGATTGTGTTAAATCTTTTATGGATACCGATGTTTTCCGTAAATTTAGCACTAAATATGGACTTGACTCTGAGATAGTAGCTTCTTTTTGTGAATCTTTTGCTACTTATGTTGATCTCCCCAAGGAGAAGTGGTTTAAATATCATCCTCCCATAGAAGTGGTTTAAGACTATCACTTATAATGATCCTATTGTTCCTACTTCTTATGTTGAAAAACCACCTTTCCCTGTTGGGATAAAGGATCATGCTAAAGCTTCAACTCTGGTTTGTAAAAGCAATATTAGAACTTATACACCTCCTGAGTAAGTTAAAGCTGAACTTAATATTGCTATTGTTAAAGATCTCTTGGCTGATAATATTGATGGGCATGTTATTCATTTCTGTGGTGAAACTGCTAGAATTGCCAAACCTTGTGCTAAAGATAAACATAGACATGTGGTAGGTGTGCATGTTATTTCTGTTAAAGTAGGAGATCATTGTTATCATGGCTTATGTGATATGGGTGCTAGTGCTAGTGTTATACCGCTTACTTTATACGAGGAAATTAAGCATGAAATTGCACCTGCTGAGTTAGAAAGAATTGATGTTATAATTAAACTTGCCAATAGAGATACTATATCGGCACTGGGAATTGTTAGAGATGTTGAAGTCTTGTGTGGGAAAACTAAATACCCTGCTGATTTTCTTGTTCTTGGTTCCCCACAAGATAGTTTTTGTCCCATTATATTTGGTAGACCCTTCTTGAACACTGTTAATGCTAAGATAGACTGCGAAAAGAATGTTGTTACTATTGGTTTGGGTGATATGTCTCATGAGTTTAATTTCTCTAAATTTATTAGACAACACTGTGAAGAAGAATTACCTAGTAAGGATGAAATTATTGGTCTTGCTTCTATTGCCGTACCTCCTAGTGATCCTTTAGAACAATATTTGCTAGACCATGAAAATGATATGTTATGAATGAAAGAAGGGAAATAGATGATGTATTCTTTAAGCAGGAACCTATTATGAAACACAATTTGCCTGTTGAAATCCTAGGGGATCCTCCTCTACCCAAGGGTGATCCTGTGTTTGAGCTTAAACCATTGCCTAATAATCTTAAATATGCTTATCTTGATGAAAAGAAGATATATCCTGTTATTATTAGTGCTAACCTTTTAGAACATGAAGAAAAGAAATTATTGAAAACTCTGAAGAAGCACCGTGCTGCTATTGGATATACTCTTGATGATCTTAAGGGCATTAGTCCCACTCTATGTCAACATAAAATAAATTTGGAAGAAGATGCCAAACAGTCCGTGATCATCAACGAAGGCTTAATCCTAAAATGAAAGAAGTGGTAAGAAAAGAAATACTAAAGCTTCTGGAGGCAGGTATAATTTATCTCGTTGTTGATAGTCAGTGGGTAAGTCCTGTCCATTGTGTCCCTATTAAGGGAGGTGTTACTGTTGTTCCTAATGATAAAGATGAATTGATTCCGCAAAGAATTATTACAGGTTATAGGATGGTAATTGATTTCCGTACATTAAATAAGGCTACTAAAAAGGATCATTACCCCTTACCTTCTATCGATCAAATGCTAGAAAGATTATGCAAACATACACATTATTGCTTTCTAGATGGTTATTCTGGTTTCTCTCAAATACCTATGTCGGCTAAAGATCAACCAAAGACCACTTTTACTTGCCCCTTTGGTACTTTTGCTTATAGATGTATGCCTTTTGGTTTATGTAATGCACCTGCTACCTTTCAAAGATGCGTGATGGCTATATTCTCTGACTTTTGCGAAAATATTTGTGAGGTTTTCATGGACGACTTTTCCGTCTATGGATCTTCTTTTGATGATTGCTTGAGCAATCTTGATCGACTTTTGCAGAGATGTGAAGAAACTAATCTTGTCTTGAATTGGGAAAAGTGCCACTTTATGGTTAATGAAGGTATTGTCTTGGGGCATAAAGTTTCTGAAAGAGGTATTGAAGTCGATAAAGCCAAGGTTGATGCTATTGAAAAGATGCCATGTCCCAAGGACATCAAAGGTATAAGAAGTTTCCTTGGTCACGCCGGATTTTATAGGAGGTTCATTAAGGACTTCTCAAAAATTTCTCGGCCTCTGACTAATTTATTACAAAAAGATATACCATTTGTTTTTGATGATGATTGTGTAGAAGCATTTGAAATACTTAAGAAAGCATTGATCTCTGCACCTATTGTTCAGCCACCTGATTGGAATTTACCCTTTGAAATTATGTGTGATGCTAGTGATTATGCCGTAGGTGCTGTTCTAGGGCAAAGAGTTGATAACAAATTAAATGTTATCCATTATGCTAGTAAGACTCTAGACAATGCTCAAAGAAATTATGCTACTACTGAAAAGGAACTTTTAGCAGTTGTATTTGCTTGTGATAAGTTCAGACCTTACATTGTTGATTCTAAAGTAACTATTCACATTGATTATGTTGCTATTAAATATCTTATGGAGAAGAAAGATGCTAAACCTAGACTTATTAGATGCGTTCTCCTACTACAGGAATTTGATTTGCATATTGTTGATAGAAAAGGAGCGGAGAACCCCGTTGCAGACAACTTGTCTAGGTTAGAAAATGTTCTTGATGACCCACTACCTATTGATGATAGCTTTCCTAATGAACAATTAAATGTCATAAGTACTTCTCGTAGTACTCCTTGGTATGCTGATTTTGCTAATTACATCGTCGCTAAATTTATACCACCTAGTTTCACATACCAGCAAAAGAAAAAGTTCTTCTATGATTTGAGACATTACTTTTGGGATGACCCACATCTTTATAAAGAAGGAGTAGATGGTGTTATTAGACATTGTGTACCTGAGCATGAATAGGAACAGATCCTACGCAAGTGCCACTCCGAAGCTTATGGAGGACACCACGCGGGAGATAGAACCGCACATAAGGTATTGCAATCCGGTTTTTATTGGCCTACTCTCTTCAAGGATGCCCGTAAGTTTGTCTTGTCTTGTGATGAATGTCAAAGAATTGGTAATATTAGTGAATGTCAAGAAATACCTATGAATTATTCACTTGTTATTGAACCATTTGATGTTTGGGGCTTTGATTATATGGGACCTTTTCCTGCCTCCAATGGATATACACATATTTTAGTTGTTGTTCATTACGTTACTAAGTGGGTAGAAGCTATTCCAACTAGTAGTGCTGATCATAACACTTCTATTAAAATGCTTAAAGTAGTTATTTTTCCAAGTTTTTGAGTCCCTAGATATTTAATGACTGATGGTGGTTCACACTTTATTCATGGTGCTTTCCGTAAAATGCTTACTAAGTATGATGTTAATCATAGAATTGCATCTCCTTATCACCCGCAGTCTAGTGGGCAAGTAGAATTGAGTAATAGAGAGCTCAAATTAATTTTGCAAAAGACTGTCAATAGGTCTAGAAAGAATTGGTCCAAGAAACTTGATGATGCATTATGGGCCTATAGAACTGCATATAAAAATCCTATGGGTATGTCTCCATATAAAATGGTTTATAGGAAAGCATGTCATTTACCTCTCGAACTAGAACATAAGGCATATTGGGCTATTAAAGAGCTCAACTATGATTTCAAACTTGCTGGTGAGAAGAGTTTATTTGATATTAGCTCACTTGATGAATGGAGAACCCAAGCCTATGAAAATGCCAAGTTGTTTAAAGAAAAAGTTAAAAGATGGCATGATAAAAGGATACAAAAGCGCGAGTTTAATGTAGGTGATTATGTATTACTATACAACTCTCGTTTAAGATTTTTTGCAGGAAAACTTCTCTCTAAATGGGAAGGCCCTTACGTTATCACGGAGTCTATCATTCCAGTGCCATAGAAATCAACAACTTCGAAGGCACAAATCCGAAGGTGGTGAACGGTCAGAGAATCAAACATTATATCTCAGGTAATCCTATAAATGTTGAAACCAATGTTATTGAAACCATAACCCCGGAGGAATACATAAGGGACACTTTCCAGAACGTCTTAGACTCCGAAAAGGAATAGGTATGTGGTATGGTAAGTAAACCGACACCAAAACAGTTTTAAGGCAACATTTCTCCGTTTTGGAATATTTAGAAAGATAGAAAAATAATTAGCAGTCCGGGAAGGACACGAGGGCCCCACGAGGGTGGAGGGCGCGCCCTACCCCCTGGGCGCGCCCCCTACCTCGTGGGCACCTCATGTGCCTTCCAGACTCCGTTTTCTTGCACAATAAGTATTTTGGTCGGTAAAAATTCATTATATATTCTCCTGAACGTTTTGACTCTTGTATCACGCAATTATCCTCTGTTCTTATTTTGAGCTGTTTCTGCTGCAGATTAGATCAACATGTAGTCCCATGATTCAGAAGGAGAAAGCTATGTTGATGATTACTTAGCAAATCCTAAGGTCTATGGAGATGTGGAGCACGATGGCTGGACTACGGAGGAGGAAGAGGACTATGAACCCAAGGGGAAGGAGGAGACGAGCTCAGATGAAGATGAAGACCCATTACCTCAACCCGGGGACATGCATGTGGAGTTCAAAAAGTCAAGTCTCCCTGATAGGGTAAAGAAACCAAAGATCGAGTTTATCCCTTTTCGTCTCATGCAGGAAAATAAGCAGGACCTATGCAAAACGATATTAACCCTGGAATGGGAGATTGATGATTTGAGGGACCAAAATTCTGTCCTCAAGCACAAATTAAGGGAGAAGTCTATGCCATCAACTAAGTCAACATCACCACCACCTTCTTCACCAGCAAAGGAGATATAATCACATGGGTATGGGCACTCCCCTTGGCAACTACCAAGCTTGGGGGAGGTGCCCCGGTATCGTATCACCATCACACTCCTATCTTTACCGTTTTCTTAGTTCGATCCTATTAGTAGTATCTTGATCTAGTAGAATAAAGTTTATGGCATGGTCTAGTTTTGAGTTTTGCTTTTTGATCTCTCTATGTAATCGAGTCCGTGAGCTGTATATAATAAAGATTAGTGTTGAGTCAAGGGCTTGATTATTCTGCTATGATCTTGAGTGAATAAAAGAAAAGAAGAAAAAGAATAAAAAAGAAACAAAGAGTTCATATTGATCTTATTGAGAGTAATGACTTCACATAGAAAGAGTATGATGATTAAAAGTGGTTGGGAATTGGCAAACATAGCTTTAGTCATCGTTGCAATTAATAGGAAGTAATAAGTAAAGAGAGGTTTCACATATAAATATATTATCATTGACATCCTTTATGATTGGGAGCACTCATTAAAATATGACATGCTAAAGAGTTGATGTTGGACAAGGGAGACAACGTAATGAGTTATGTTTTCTTATATCTGAGATAAAGTATGTTGTCATGGATCATCCAACATGTTGAGCTTGCCTTTCCCCCTCATGCTTGCCAAATTCTTAGCACCAAGTACAGATACTACTTGTGCTTCCAAAAACCATTAAACCAGTTTTGCCATGAGAGTCCACCATACCTACCTATGGATTGAGTAAGATCCTTCAAGTAAGTTGTCATCGGTGCAAAGCAATAAAAATTGCACTCTAAATATGTATGATTGATTGGTGTGGAGGAAATAAGCTTTATACGATCTTGTGATGTGGAAGAAATAAAAGCGACGGACTGTATAATAAAGTTTCATATCACAAGGGGCAATATAAAGTGACGTTCTTCCGCATTAAGATTTTGTGCATCCAACCATAAAAGCGCATGTCAACCTCTGATTCCCTCTGCGAAGGGCCTATCTTTTATTGTTATCTTCTACCTTATGCAATAGTCATGGTGATCTTCACCTTTCCCTTTTTCATTTTATCCTTTGGCAAGCACAGTATGTTGGAAAGATCCTGATAGAGATATATAATTGGATGTAGGGGAGCATGAGTTATTATTGTTGACATTACCCTTGAGGTAAAAGGTTGGGAGGCGAAACTATAAGCCCCTATAAGATTTTAGTATACTAACGGATCTCACAAAGTTTTTGTTAAGTTTTTGTGGATGAAGTGTTCGAAGAACAAGGAGTTACCGATGAGAGAAGAATAAAGAGAGGCAAGATTTCAATCTTTGGGATTCCCGAGGCACCCCAAGTTAATATTTCAAGGATACTCAAGCATCTAAGCTTGGGGATGCCCCGGTTGGCATCCCATCTTTCTTCTTCAACAATTATCGGTATACATCGGTTTTTGTTTTGTTCACATGAATTGTGTCCTTTGTGTTTTTCTTTTTCTTTAAGAACCATGCTAGTATGATATAACCCTTCATTGATTTATACAATACTTCATGTGCTTCACTTATATCTTTTAAGTATGATCTTATAGAATTGCTCTTTATGCTTCACTGAAATCTTTTGAGTATGGTTTTATAGAATGCTTCGTGTGCTTCACTTATATATTTTGAGCTTGGATATTGGTTAGACTATATTAATTGTAGAATGCTCCATGAACTTCACTTATATATTTTGGAGTATGAATAATACAATCATCTAAAGAGGGTTTGGAAGAGTGTCAACTTTAGGAATTAGTGATCCCACTATTCTGAATGAGAAGACTTTTGCTTATGTGGAGAGTAGAAGATTTCTATGCAAGTAGATCATGAAAGGAATGCTTTATGTTCTGGTTATATGGTTGAATTCATTCATGATGCTACTGAAAATTATTATGAGGGACGAACATATGCTTGTAGGAATTGCAATAATATCAAGTTTCCTCTCTATGTGCTTAAAGTTTTGAAGTTATACTTGTTTTTCCTTCCTATGCTAGTTGATTCTTGTTCCTATAAATTATGTGCTCAAAAAATCCCTAGGCATAGTAAGTGGGTTAGATTTAAATGTGCTAGTCATATTACTCATGATGCTATCTTTATGTTTCAATTCTTTTCTTTTATGTGAGCATCATTAAAATCACCATGCCTAGCTAAAAGGCATTAAAGAAAAGCGCTTGTTGGGAGCAAACCCAATATTTACCCTTACTGTTTTTTGTGTGTTTACATGATTATGCTACTGTAGTAATCATGTTTTATAGCTTTTGTTTCAATAAAGTTCCAAGTAAGACATTTGGGAAGACTTGGGTGAAAGTTAATGTGATCTTGCTGTAAAAAAACAGAAACTTTGCGCTCACGAGATTAGCTACCATTTTTTACAGAAGAGTGCTTTTGAGTTGATTCTTCATGTCCACCAATTTATTTCATAATTTTTGAAGTAGCAGAAGTATGGGTTCTGTTCAGATCATTACAGACTGTTCTGTCTTTGACAGATTCTCTTTTCATTGCATAGTTTACTTATTTTCTAGTTTCTATGGTTTATATTTCTCAATATAAATTGTAGAAGTGATAAGGTATAGTAGGAATTGTGTGAGAACAATTATGAACCTTGTCTTTGACAGTACCAAAGTGAATGGTTTACTCTTTATCATACTAACCAATCTCACGAAGTTCCATTAAGTTTTATCACTACAAAAAAATACACTTCGGTGATGATACGTGTTTGTCACAGTAGGTCGCGTTTTTTGTCATGCATGTACATCCATGACAAATTTATGACCGAATCAATATAGTCATACCTGTGCTGTCATAGAAGTGTTCCATGACATTACCAAAATTATCATCACGAAAGTGTCCACTTCCATGACGATAAATCACGCGTCACAGAAGTGCTTTCCTCAAGGGTGACCAACACGTGGCATCCACCGTAACAGAACGCCGTTAAGCTATCGGGTACGGTCTTGGATCTGATAACCCACTAACAGCCCCAACCAATGGGGATTTTCCCCGTGTAAAATCATCATTGGCTGGAGGAAACACGTGTCGGCTCGCTGTTGGGACAGATGTCATCCACTCATTGGACCGAAGGCGCCTATGATACGTCAACACGTGGCACAGCCGAACCGAGGCCCATTCATGTGAAAAGGCCGGCCCATTTGACTTCGTCAAAAGGTGGCGGGTCGGCCCACGGAAAGCCTGTTAACGGCCTGTTCGCATATAGCCCATTTATAGCCCGCTAACCCAGGGCTCGTTACGACCTATCCGAATTAGGCCCAGTAGCATCATCTGGGCCGTCAAATATGATTCCAGCCCATTTTAAGTTCTGTCCCATGTATGGCCCATGACGTATTTCGGACCATATGAGGCCCTTTGTAACTCTTGGCCCATTAACGGCCCGTGGTGAAACTGCCCGTAATGAATAGTGTATCACTTTATACCCATTAAGGGCCCATTTATCCATTGGGTCGTTTGCAGCCCATGTTATCTTTCGGCCTTCTCAGGGCCCATTTATTCTTGGGCTCATTTCCAGCATTCGGTTACTTATGGCCCGTTACTGCCATTTTTTGCTTGTGGGCCAAATTCAGCCTGTGGTTACAGTCGGCCCGTTTGTGGCCCGTTAATATGTTGGGCCGTTTTCATAGCGTCATCAAATACGTCCTATTAACGACGGCCCATTATGGTCGGCCCATGAACGGACGACTCCAACTCTAGCCCATTTACATCCATAATGCGGTCTGTTTTTAGCCCATGTTTGACCAATCGATCATACAGCCCGTCTAAGGCCCATTGATGATACGGCCCGTAGAAGGCCCATTGTTTCTACGGCCCGTAGAAGGCCCATTGTTTCTATGTCCCGTAGGAAGCCCAGTGTCACTACAATAAATATGTAACCCATGGCCTGTTAAAGGCGGGAAACTACTATAGGTTTAGACCTACTAATGGCCCAAGATGATTATAGGCCCACGTTTTGGCCCATATGAGTAACGGGCCGGCCTGAAGACCGATAACACTGAGATCCACTGAACCTTCCGGCCTAAATTACAGCATACCGACCAAAGAATAAATACAACAAAGAATTTACGGCACATTACATCCACTGGGAAACAAAGTTCGCTACCGGTGATAATAAAGCGCAACATGACCGCGGATTACATACACTGGGCATCAAAGGTCTCCACCAGTGCATATAAATGCGCCGACAAAATAATATGCAAAACTGAGAGCACTTCAGAAGGCACTAGACCTGGCAAGCTCGGGCAACGCAAGCAGACGAACAAGCTGATGAGACCTCAGTTGTGTCAACGATATATGCTTCATCCCTAGATGTATGGCACCATAGTGCGCAAGGTATTCCCCTGACATCTTCATTACATCTTTGACTTCAAGTCGGAGCTGAGCTGAAGCAAGCGTTTTCGCTTTAAGTTGAGACTGAAGAAGTCGAACTGATTGGGGCAGAGACTGCACAGAGGTTGTCTCACACCTGCTGGTGAGTAGCTTCAACTCACTGTCTTCATCAAGACAGGACCTTGGGGTCATCTCGCTGTCCTTGCTACCTCTTGAGCACTGCGTTGGTTCTCCCTTGAAGAGGAAATGGGGATGCAGTAAAGTAGCATAAGTATTTCCCTTAGTTTTTGAGAACCAAGGTATCATTCTAGTAGGAGGTCACACTCAAGTCCCTTGCACCTACACAAACAAATAAGACCCTCGCAACCAACGCGATAAAGGGGTTGTCAATCCCTTCACAGTCACTTACGAGAGTGAGATCTAATAGAGATGATAAGATAATATTTTTGGTATTTTTATGATAAAAAGTAAAAGTAAAGAAAGCAAAGTAAACAGTAATGGAAATAACGGGAGATTAATATGATGGAAAATAGACCCGGGGGCCATAGGTTTCACTAGTGGCTTCTCTCAAGATAGCATAAGTATTACGGTGGGTGAACGAATTACTGTCGAGCAATTAATAGAATTGAGCATAGTTATGAGAATATCTAGGTATGATCATGTATATAGCCATCTCGTCCGTGACAAGTAGACCGACTCCTGCCTGCATCTACTACTATTACTCCAGACATCGACCGCTATCCAGCATGCATCTAGAGTATTAAGTTCATAAGAACAAAGTAACGCTTTAAGCAAGATGACATGATGTAGAGGGATAAACTCATGCAATATGATATAAACCCCATCTTTTCATCCTCGATGGTAACAATACAATATGTGTTGTTTCCCCTACTGTCACTGGGATCGAGCATCGCAATATTGAACCCAAAGCTAAGCACTTCTCCCATTGCAAGAAAGATCAATCTAGTAGGCCAAACCAAACTGATAATTCGAAGAGTCTTGCAAAGATAACCAATCATACATAAAAGAATTCAGAGAAGATTCAAATATTGTTCATAGATAATTTTGATCATAAACCCACAATTCATCGGATCTCGACAAACACACAAGAAGATTACATCGAATAGATCTCCAAGAGAATCGAGGAGAACTTTGTATTGAGATCCAAAGAGAAAGAAGAAGTCATCTTGCTAATAACTATGGACCCGAAGGTATGAAGTAAACTATAATAACTATGGACCCGAAGGTCTGAAGTAAACTACTCACACATCATCGGAGAGGCTATGGTGTTGATGTAGAAGCCCTCCGTCATCGATGCCCCCTCCGGCAGGACGCGGGAAAAGGCCCCAATATGGGATCTCACGGGTACATAAGGTTGCGGCGGTGGAATTAGGTTTTCGTGGTCGCTTCTGATGGTTTGGGGGTACATAGGTATATATAGGAGGAAGAAGTAGGTCGGTGGAGCCATGAGGGGCCCACGAGGGTGGAGGGCGTGCCTAGGGGTAGGCACGCCCCTGCCTCGTGGCTGCCTCATTGGTTGCTTGACGCCCACTCCAAGTCCTCCAGATCACGTTTGTTCCAAAAAACATGTTCCCGAAGGTTCCATTTCGTTTGGACTCCGTTTGATATCTTTTTTCGACGAAACACTGAAATAGGCAAAAAAACGGCAATTTGGGCTGGGCCTCCGGTTAATAGGTTAGTCCCCAAAAATAATATAGAAGTGTATTAATAAGACCATTAAACATCCAAAACAGAAAATATAATTGCATGGAACAATAAAAAATTATAGATATGTTGGAGACGTATCAAGCATCCCCAAGCTTAATTCCTACTCGTCCTCGAGTAGGTAAATGATAAAAACAGGATTTTTGATGTGGAATGCTTCTTAGCACATTTCTCAATGTAAATCTTTTTATAGTGGCATGAATATTTAGATCCGAAAGATTCAAGATAAAAGTTTAATGTTGACATAAAAATAATAATACTTCAAACATTCTAATCAAGCAATTATGTCTTATCAAAATAACATAGCCAAAGGAAGCTTATCCCTCTGAAATCATATAGTTAGGCCATGTTTCAATATTGTCACACAAACATTCTCATCATGCATAACCCCGATGAAAAGCCGAGCAATTGGTTCATACTTTTTAACACGCTTCAGCCTTTTCAACTCTTACGCAATACATGAGCACAAGCCATGGATATAGCACTATGGGTGGAGTAAAGTATAATGATGGGGGTTATGAGAGAAGACAAAAAAGGTAGAAATTATCACATTGACGCGGCTAATCAACAGTCTATGGAGATGCCCATCAATTGATCTCAATGAGAGGAGTAGGGATTTCCATTCAACGGATGCACTAGAGCTATAAATATATGAAAGCTCAACAAAATAAACTAAGTGGGTGTGCATCCAACTAGCTTGCTCACGAAGACCTAGGGCATTTTGAGGAAGCCCATCATTGGAATATAAAAGCCAAGTTATATAATGAAAAATTCCAACTAGTATATGAAAGTGACAACATAGGAGACTCTCTATCATGCAGATCACGGTGCTACTTCGAAGCACAAGTTTGGAAAAAGGATAGTAACATTGTCCCTTCTCTCTTTTTCTCTCATTTTTTTCTTTTTTTCTTTTTTTCTTGGGCCTTCTTTTTTTTCTTCTTTGGCCTCTTTTTTGTTTAGTCAGGAATCTCATCCCGACTTGTGGGGGAATCATAGTCTCCATCATCCTTTCCTCACATGGGACAATGCTCTAACAATGATGATCATCACACTTATATTATTTACAACTCAACAATTACAACTCAATACTTAGAACAAAATATGACTCGATGTGAATGCCTCCGGCGGTGTACCGGGATATGCGATGAATCAAGAGTGACATGTATGAAAAAATTATGAATGGTGTCTTTGCCACAAAATACGATGTCAACTACATGATCATGCAAAGCAATATGACAATGATGAAGCGTGTCATAATAAACAGAACGGTGGAAAGTTGCATGGCAATATATCTCGGAATGGCTATGGAAATGCCATGATAGGTAGGTATGGTGGCTGTTTTGAGGAAGATATAAGGAGGCTTATGTGTGATAGAGTGTATCATATCACGGGGTTTGGATGCACCGGCGAAGTTTGCACCAACTCTCAAGGTGAGAAAGGGCAATGCGCGGTACCGTAGATGATAGAAAATTGTGGAAGGTTGAGAGTGCGTATAATCCATGGACTCACATTAGTCATAAATAACTCATATGCTTATTGCAAAAGTGTCGGGGCGGACTGGGTCCCCCGCGAGCACCTATGGGGCCGGAGCCCCTTTCGTTGTCCGGTGAGGGGGGTGGAGGGAGCACGGAGAGCAGATCGAGGCGAGCACACGGGCGGTTTACCCAGGTTCGGGCCGCGATGGACGCGTAAAACCCTACTCCTGCTTGGTTGTATTGAACTGGGGAGCTCGGGAGCTTGGAGAGCTAGCTGCACCGAGCGTATGGCTGTCTGGATTCCCAATCTCCGAACCCCCGAACCTCCTCTACGTTGCACACGGGCCTCCTTTTATAGCGTAAAGGGGTCACCGACAGGTGTCAACGTAAGAGAAAGGGGTAAAAGTGTAAAAGGGGTGGAAGTTGTAACAGTGCGGGAACAGTGGCGCTACAGCGCGGCACAGTGTTATCATACCTACTTCTGACAGTAGGGGACAAGGGCATTAAATGCCCGTCACGGTCGCCCGGACAGCACCGAGGCGGACCGTTAGGTGCGCCACTGCTTGCCACGATGGTGGCTGCATGCCACCGCATACCCCAGGCTGCGCGGTGCCCCGCCACGTGCCCTTGGGGGAAGCCCCGGAGCGACGCGTGGGCGGGCGAGCTGGAGCGCAGTCCTGAGGTGGCGATTTGCCGCGGCAAGTGGCTTGCCGCGGGGGTCTTCTTCCTGTGCCAGATAGCTCGCCGGCTATCAGGCCTTGCCGGGGCGCATGGCGCGCCGTGGCGGGCTTCTCTTGTGGTGCCTGGGTTCGGCCTTCCCGACAAGCTCCTCTTGTCTGGGTCTCGATCTTCTGTCTCTTATACTTTGTTCTTGGATGGTATTACATGGGCTCAGTCGTCCCGGCAAGCTCCTCTTGCCGGGGTCTTGTCTTCTTGGCCCGGCAAGCTCCTCTTGCCGGGGGCCTTGTCTTGAATGCTTGGTCTTCTCTTGGCGCTTCCTGGGCGGGCCTCGCCGCGGGGTGCTACAACTGCCCGTGCACAAGTCTGGGGTACTAAGGTACCCCCTACTTTAGTACACCGACAAAAAGTTTATTAGCCCTCGAAGCAAAGTAGTACTACGCATGCCCCTAGAGGTATAGATTGGTAGGAAAAGACCATCGCTCATCCCCGACCGCCACTCATAAGGAAAGAAATAAAAGAACACCTATGTGTCAAAATTGTCACACAACTTTTACGATACGTGCATGCTATGGGACTTTCCAACTTGAACACAACTATTTCTCAATTTCACAATTAATCAACTAGCACACTCTAATATTACCACCTTTATATCTCAAAACACTTATCAAGTATCTAACTTCTCATGATATTCAATGAACTCAATATGGAAGATTAATTTCACAGTTAAAGCAAATTACCATGCTGTTTAAGACTCTCAAAATAATATAAGTGAAGCATGAGATATCAATGATTTCTATAAAATACAACCACCACCATGCTCTAAAAGATATAAGTGAAGCACTAGAGCAAAAACTATATAGCTCAAAAGGTATAAGTGAAGCACATTATTCTAACAAATTCTGAATCATGTGTGTCTCTCTCTCAAAAGAGGTGTACAGCAAGGATGATTGTGTCAAACTAACAAACAAAGACTCAAATCATACAAGACGCTCCAAGCAAAACACATATCATGTGGTGAATAAAAATATAGCTCCATGTAAAGTTACCGATGGATGAGGACGAAACAGGGGATGCCTTCCGGGGCATCCCCAAGCTTTGGATTTTTTGTATCCTTGGATTTACCTTGGGGTGACTTGGGAATCCCTAAGCTTAGGCTCTTTACACTCCTTGTTCCATAGTCATCAAATCTTTACCAAAAACTTGAAAACTTCACAACACAAAACTTAACGGAAAATCTCATGAGCTCCGTTAGCGAAAGAAAACAAAACACCACTTCAAAGTACTATAATGAACTAATTCTTTATTTATATTGGTGTTAAACCTACTTTATTCCAACTTCTCTATGGTTTATAAGCTCTTTTACTAGCCATAGATTCATCAAAATAAGCAAACAACACACGAAAAATAGAATCTGTCAAAAACATAACAATTTGTAGTAATCTGTAATTAACGCAAACTTATGGAACTCCAAAAATTCTACAAAAATAGGAAGACCTAGATAATTTGTTTATTGGTATACTAAAATTGGAATAAGTATTTTATCATGTTCTGGTGATTTTTAACAATTGTTTTAATGAACAGAAAGTTTCTGGATTTTCAGCAAGATCAAATAACTATCATCCAAGAAGATCCTATAAGTTTAACTTGGCACAACCACTAATTATAACACAAAAAAAATCTACCCAGAGGCTAGATCAAAGATTTATTCCTAAACAGAACCAAAAAGCAAAAAACTAAAAATAAAATTGGGTTGCCTCCCAACAAGCGCTATCGTTTAACGCCCCTAGCTAGGCATAAAAACAAGGATAGATCTAGGTATTGCCATCTTTGGTATTTATATTTTTAATGGAGTTATGCTCGAATCTGAGAGGTTCCTTACGTTTCCCTTCATACTCAGAGATTCTTAGATCTAGAGCATCCAACCGTTTATTACAAACTGTGATCAAAGTATTCATACGATTGAGGTTTCCTCCAACATTTATAAGGGGTTCAAGAGATTTTTGCAATTCGCCTAACTTTTCTAAAATTTGGGTTCCCTCATGGGTAAGAGTTAATCCCTTCGGTGGGGGAAGTACTCCTACTATCCCCTCTATAATTTCGTAAGCAAAACTAGGATCAGTTTCAATAAAATTCCCTTTGGCAGAAAAATCAAGGAGTTGTCTATGGGATAAGGTTAGACCAACATAAAAATTATGAAGTAAAACCTTGAAATCTCCCTCTATAGTGCAACCACGATAGGATTCTATCAATCTATATCAAGCATCTTTTAAATTTTCTTCTTGTTTTTGTTTGAAGTGAAGAACTTCAAACTCGGTAGACAAAGGAGTAGATAAAGGACTAGCCATAACGGCGAAGTAAGCGAAAAAGAGGGCGAACGGAAAAGAGAGGGCGAATAAAACGACAAGGGTGAAGTGGGGGAAAGGAAAACGAGAGGCAAATGACAAATAATGTAATGCGAGGGATAAGAGTTTGTGATGGGTACTTGGTATATATTGACTTGTGTAGACTTGGTAACTGCGCCAACAATGGCATGTTGTTGGGAGTCAAATCTTGACTTGACTTGGCGCACACCTCCCCGGCAACGGCGCCAGAAATCCTTCTTGCTACCCCTTGAGCACTGCGTTGGTTTTCCCTTGAAGAGGAAAGGGTGATGCAGTAAAGTAGCATAAGTATTTCCCTCAGTTTTTGAGAACCAAGGTATCAATCCAGTAGGAGGTCAGGCTCAAGTCCCTTGCACCTACACAAACAAATAAGAACCTCGCAACCAATGTGATAAAGGGGTTGTCAATCCCTTCACGGTCACTTACTAGAGTAAGATCTGATAGAGATGATAAGATAATATTTTTGGTATTTTTATGATAAAGAGTAAAAGTAAAGAAAGCAAAGTAAACAATAATGGAAATAACGGGAGATTAATATGATGGAAAATAGACCCGGGGGCCATAGTTTTCACTAGTGGATTCTCTCAAGATAGCATAAGTATTATGGTGGGTGAACGAATTACTGTAGAGCAATTGATAGATTTGAGCATAGTTATGAGAATATGTAGGTATGATCATGTATATAGGCATCACGTCCATGACAAGTAGACCGACTCCTGCCTAAATCTACTACTATTACTCCACACATCGACCGCTATCCAGCATGCATCTAGAGTATTAAGTTCATAAGAACAGAGTAACACTTTAAGCAAGATGACATGATGTAGAGAGATAAACTCATGCAGTATGATATAAACACCATGTTTTTATCCTTGATCGCAACAATACAATACATGTCGTTTCCCCTAGTGTCACTGGGATCGAGCACCGCAAGATTGAACCCAAAGCTAAGCACTTATCCCATTGCAAGAAAGATCAATCTAGTAGGCCAAACCAAATTGATAATTCGAAGAGACTTGTAAAGATAACAAACCATACATAAAAGAATTCAGAGAAGATTCAAATATTGTTCACAGATAATCTTGATCATATACCCACAATTCATCGGATCTCGACAAACACATCGCAAAATAAGTTTCCATCGAACAGACCTCCAAGAGAATCGAGGAGAACTTTGTATTGAGATCCAAAGAGAGAGGAAAAGCCATCTAGCTAATAACTATGGACCCGAAGGTCTGAAGTAAACTACTCACACATCATCGGAGAGGCTATGGTGTTGATGTAGAAGCCCTACGTGATCGATGCCCCCTTCGGCAGGACGCGGGAAAAGGCCCCAAGATGGGATCTCACGGGTACATAAGGTTGCGGCGGTGGAATTAGGTTTTCATGGTTGCTTCTGATGGTTTGGGGGTACATAGGTATATATAGGAGGAAGAAGTAGGTCGGTGGAGCCATGAGGGGACCACGAGGGTGGAGGCCGTGCCTGGGGGGTAGGCGCGCCCCATGCTTCGTGGCTGCCTCATTGGTTGCTCGACGCCCACTCCAAGTCCTCCGGATCACGTTTGTTCAGAAAATCACGTTCCCGAAGGTTTCATTCCGTTTGGACTCCGTTTGATATATTTTTTCTGTGAAACACCGAAATAGGCAAAAAACGGCAATTTGGGCTGGGCCTCCGGTTAGTAGGTTAGTCCCCAAAAATAATATAGAAGTGTATTAATAAGCCCATTAAACATCCAAAACAGAAGATATAATTGCATGGAATAATAAAAAAATTATAGATACATTGGAGACGTATCAAGCATCCCCAAACTTAATTCCTACTCGTCCTCGAGTAGGTAAATGATAAAAACAGGATTTTTGATGTGGAATGCTTCGTAGCACAATTTTCAATGTAAATCTTTTTATTGTGGCATGAATATTTAGATCCTAAAGATTCAAGATAACAGTTTAATGTTGACATAAAAACAATAATACTTCAAACATGCTAATCAAGCAATTATGTCTTATCAAAATAACATAGGCAAAGAAAGCTTATCCCTACAAAATCATATAGTTAGGCCATGTTTCAATATTGTCACACAAACGTTCTCATCATGCATAACCCTGATGACAAGCCGAGCAATTGGTTCATACTTTTTAACACGCTTCAGCCTTTTCAAATATTACGCAATACATGAGCGCAAGCCATGGATATAGCAATTTGGGTGGAGTAAATTATAATGATGGGGGTTATGAGAGAAGACAAAAAAGGTAGAAAGTATCACATTGACGCCGCTAATCAATAGTCTATGGAGATGCCCATCAATTGATCTCAATGAGAGGAGTAGGGATTGCCATGCAACGGATGCACTAGAGCTATAAATATATGAAAGCTCAACAAAATAAACTAAGTGGGTGTGCATCCAACTTGCTTGCTCACGAAGACCTAGGGCATTTTGAGGAAGCCCATCATTGGAATATACAAGCCAAGTTATATAATGAAAAATGCCCACTAGTATATGAAAGTGACAACATAGCAGACTCTCTATCATGCAGATCACGGTGCTACTTCGAAGCACAAGTTTGGAAAAAGGATAGTAACATTGTCCCTTCTCTCTTTTTCTCTCATTTTTTCTCATTTTTTTCTTTTTTTCTTTTTTTCTTGGGCCTTCTCTTTTTTTTCTTTAGCCTCTTTTTTTATTTAGACTTGTGGGGGAATCATAGTCTCCATCATCCTGTCCTCACATGGGACAATGCTCTAATAATTATGATCATCACACTTATATTATTTACAACTCAACAATTACAACTCAATACTTAGAACAAAATATGACTCTATGTGAATGCCTCCGGCGGTGTACCGGGATATGCGATGAATCAAGAGTGACATGTATGAAAAAATTATGAATGGTGTCTTTGCCACAAAATACGATGTCAACTACATGATCATGCAAAGCAATATGACAATGATGAAGCGTGTCATAATAAACGGAACGGTGGAAAGTTGCATGGCAATATATCTCGGAATGGCTATGGAAATGCCATGATAGGTAGGTATGGTGGCTGTTTTGAGGAAGATATAAGGAGGCTTATGTGTGATAGAGTGTATCATATCATAGGGTTTGGATGCACCGGAGAAGTTTGCACCAACTCTCAAGGTGAGAAAGGGCAATGCGCGGTACCGTAGAGGCTAGAAAATTGTGGAAGGTTGAGAGTGCGTATAATCCATGGACTCACATTAGTCATAAATAACTCATATACTTATTGCAAAAGTTTATTAGCCCTCGAAGCAAAGTACTACTACGCATGCCCCTAGAGGTATAGATTGGTAGGAAAAGACCATCGCTCGTCCCCGACCGCCACTCATAAGGAAAGAAATAAAATAACACCTATGTGTCAAAATTGTCACACAGCTTTTACGATACGTGCATGCTACCAGACTTGCCAACTTTAACAGAAGTATTTCTCAATTTCACAATTACTCAACTAGCACACTCTAATATTACCACCTTTATATCTCAAAACACTTATCAAGTATCTAACTTCTCATGATATTGAATGAACTCAATATGGAAGATTAATTTCACAATTAAAGAAAATTACCATGCTGTTTAAGACTCACAAAATAATATAAGTGAAGCATGAGAGATCAATGATTTCTATAAAATACAACCACCGTCGTGCTCTAAAAGATATAAGTGAAGCACTAGAGAAAAAACTATATAGCTCAAAAGGTATAAGTGAAGCACATTATTCTAACAAATTCTGAATCATGTGTGTGTGTCTCTCTCTCAAAAGAGGTGTACAACAAGGATGATTGTGTCAAACTAACAAACAAAGACTCAAATCATACAATACGCTCCAAGCAAAACACATATCATGTGGTGAATAAAAATATAGCTCCAAGTAAAGTTACCGATGGATGAGGACGAAACAGGGGATGCCTTCCGGGGCATCCCCAAGCTTTGGCTTTTTTGTGTCCTTGGATTTACCTTGCAGTGCCTTGGGCATCCATAAGCTTAGGCTCTTGACACTCCTTATTCCATAGTCCATCAATCTTTACCTAAAACTTGAAAACTTCACAAAACAAAAATTAACAGAAAATCTCATGAGCTCCGTTAGCGAAAGAAAACAAAACACCACTTCAAAGTATTATAATGAACTCATTATTTATTTATATTGGTGTTAAACCTACTGTATTCAAACTTCTCTATGGTTTATAAGCTCTTTTACTAGCCATAGATTCATCAAAATAAGCAAACAACACACGAAAAACAGAATCTGTCAAAAACAGAACAGTCTGTAGTAATCTGTAATTAACGCAAACTTATGGAACTCCAAAAATTCTACAAAAATAGGAAGACCTAGATAATTTGTTTATTGATATACTGCAATTGGAATAAGTATTTTATCACGTTCTGGTGATTTTTAACAATTGTTTTAATGAACACAAAGTTTCTGGATTTTCAGCAAGATCAAATAACTATCATCCAAGAAGATCCTATAAGTTTAACTTGGCACAACCACTAATTATAACACAAAAACAAATCTAACCAGAGGCTAGATCAAAGATTTATTCCTAAACAGAACCAAAAAGGAAAACACTAAAAATAAAATTGGGTTGCCTCCCAACAAGCGCTATCGTTTAACGCCCCTAGCTAGGCATAAAAACAAGGATATATCTAGGTATTGCCATCTTTGGTATTTATATTTTTAATGGAGTTATGCTCGAATCCGGGAGGTTCCTTATGTTTCCCTTCATAGTCAGAGATTCTTAGATCTAGAGCATCCAACCATTTATTACAAAGTGTGATCAAAGTATTCATACGATTGAGGTTTCCCCCAACATTTATAAGGGGTTCAAGAGATTTTTGCAATTCGCCTAACTTTTCTAAAATTTGGGTTCCCTCATGGGTAAGAGTTAATCCCTTCGGTGGGGGAAGTACTCCTACTATCCCCTCTATAATTTCGTAAGCAAAACTAGGATCAGTTTCAATAAAAGTCCCTTTGGCAGCAAAATCAAGGAGTTGTCTCTGGGATAAGGTTAGACCAACATAAAAATTATGAAGTAAAACCTTGAAATCTCCCTCTATAGTGCAACCACGATAGGATTCTATCAATCTATATCAAGCATCTTTTAAATTTTCTTCTTATTTTTGTTTGAAGTGAAGAACTTCAAACTCGGTAGACAAAGGAGTAGATAAAGGACTAGCCATAATGGCGAAGTAAGCGAAAAAGAGGGCGAACAAAAAAGAGAGGGCGAATAAAACAACAAGGGTGAAGTTGGGGAGAGGAAAACGAGAGGCAAATGGCAAATAATGTAATGCGAGGGATAAGAGTTTGTCATGGGTACTTGGTATGTATTGACTTGTGTAGACTTGGTAACGGCGCCAAAAATGGCTTGTTGTTGGGAGTCAAATCTTGACTTGACTTGGCGCACAGCTCCCCTGCAACGGCGCCAGAAATCCTTCTTGCTACCCCTTGAGCACTGCGTTGGTTTTCCCTTGAAGAGGAAAGGGTGATGCAGTAAAGTAGCGTAAGTATTTCCCTCAGTTTTTGAGAACCAAGGTATCAATCCAGTAGGAGGTCACGCTCAAGTCCCTTGCACCTACACAAACAAATAAGAACCTTGCAACCAACGCGATAAAGGGGTTGTCAATCCCTTCACGGTCACTTACGAGAGTGAGATCTAATAGAGATGATAAGATAATATTTTTGGTATTTTTATGATAAAGAGTAAAAGTAAAGAAAGCAATTTTAACAGTAATGGAAATAACGGGAGATTAATATGATGGAAAATAGACTCGGGGGCCATAGGTTTCACTAGTGGATTCTCTCAAGATAGCATAAGTATTATGGTGGGTGAATGAATTACTGTCGAGCAATTGATAGAATTGAGCATAGTTATGAGAATATCTAGGTATGATCATGTATATAGGCATCACGTCCATGACAAGTAGACCGACTCCTGCCTAAATCTACTACTATTACTCCACACATCGACCGCTATCCAGCATGCATCTAGAGTATTAAGTTCATAAGAACAGAGTAACACTTTAAGCAAGATGACATGATGTAGAGGGATAAACTCGTGCAATATGATATAAACCCCATCTTTTTATCCTTGATGGCAAAAATACAATACATGTCGTTTCCCCTACTATAACTGGGATCGAGCACCGCAATATTGAACCCAAAGCTAAGCACTTATCCCATTGCAAGAAAGATCAATCTAGTAGGCCAAACCAAACTGATAATTCGAAGAGACTTGTAAAGATAACCAATCATACATAAAAGAATTCAGAGAAGATTCAAATATTGTTCATAGATAATCTTGATCATATACCCACAATTCATTGGATCTCGACAAACACATCGCAAAATAAGATTCCATCGAACAGACCTCCAAGAGAATCGAGGAGAACTTTGTATTGAGATCCAAAGAGAGAGAGAAAGCCATCTAGCAAATAACTATGGACCCGAAGGTCTGAAGTAAACTACTCACACATCATCGGAGAGGCTATGGTGTTGATGTAGAAGCCCTACGTGATCGACGCCCCCTCCGGCAGGACGCGGGAAAAGGCCCCAAGATGGGATCTCACGGGTACATAAGGTTGCGGCGGTGGAATTAGGTTTTCATGGTCGCTTCTGATGGTTTGGGGGTACATAGGTATATATAGGAGGAAGAAGTAGGTCAGTGGAGCCATGAGGGGCCCACGAGGGTGGAGGGCGTGCCTCGGGGGTAGGCGCGCCCCATGCTTCGTGGCTGCCTCATTGGTTGCTCGACGCCCACTCGAAGTCCTCCGGATCATGTTTGTTCAAAAAATCACATTCCCGAAGGTTTCATTCCGTTTGGACTCCGTTTGATATCTTTTTTCTGCGAAACACTGAAATAGGCAAAAAACAGCAATTTGGGCTGGGCCTCTGGTTAGTAGGTTAGTCCCCAAAAATAATATAGAAGTGTATTAATAAGCCCATTAAACATCCAAAACCGAAAATATAATTGCATGGAACAATAAAAAATTATAGATACATTGGAGACGTATCAAGCATCCCCAAACTTAATTCCTACTCGTCCTCGAGTAGGTAAATGATAAAAACATGATTTTTGATGTGGAATGCTTCGTAGCACAATTTTCAATGTAAATCTTTTTATTGTGGCATGAATATTTAGATCCTAAAGATTCAAGATAAAAGTTTAATGTTGACATAAAAACAATAATACTTCAAACATGCGAATCAAGCAATTATGTCTTATCAAAATAACAAAGCCAAAGAAAGCTTATCCCTACGAAATCATATAGTTAGGCCATGTTTCAATATTGTCACACAAACGTTCTCATCATGCATAACCCTGATGACAAGCCGAGCAATTGGTTCATACTTTTTAACACGCTTCAGCCTTTTCAACTCTTACGCAATACATGAGCGCAAGCCATGGATATAGCAATATGGGTGGAGTAAAGTATAATGATGGGGGTTATGAGAGAAGACAAAAAACGTAGAAAGTATCACATTGACGTCGCTAATCAATAGTCTATGGAGATGCCCATCAATTGATCACAATGAGAGGAGTAGGGATTGCCATGCAACGGATGCACTAGAGCTATAAATATACGAAAGCTCAACAAAATAAACTAAGTGGGTGTGCATCCAACTTGCTTGCTCACGAAGACCTAGGGCATTTTGAGGAAGCCCATCATTGGAATATACAAGCCAAGTTATATAATGAAAAATTCCCACTAGTATATGAAAGTGACAACATAGCAGACTCTCTATCATGCAGATCACGGTGCTACTTCGAAGCACAAGTTTGGAAAAAGGATAGTAACATTGTCCCTTCTCTCTTTTTCTCTCATTTTTTCTCATTTTTTTCTTTTTTTCTTTTTTTCTTGGGCCTTCTCTTTTTTTTCTTTGACCTCTTTTTTTATTTAGTCCGGAATCTCATCCTGACTTGGGGGGAATCATAGTCTCCATCATCCTTTCCTCACATGGGACAATGCTCTAATAATGATGATCATCACACTTACATTATTTACAACTCAACAATTACAACTCAATACGTAGAACAAAATATGACTCTATGTGAATGCCTCCGGCGGTGTACCGGGATATGCGATGAATCAAGAGTGACATGTATGAAAAAATTATGAATGGTGTCTTTGCCACAAAATACGATGTCAACTACATGATCATGCAAAGCAATATGACAATGATGAAGCGTGTCATAATAAACGGAACGGTGGAAAGTTGCATGGCAATATATCTCGGAATGGCTATGGAAATGCCATGATAGGTAGGTATGGTGGCTGTTTTGTGGAAGATATAAGGAGGCTTATGTGTGATAGAGTGTATCACATCACGGGGTTTGGATGCAGTGGAGAAGTTTGCATCAACTCTCAAGGTGAGAAAGGGCAATGCACGGTACCGTAGAGGCTAGAAAATTGTGGAAGGTTGAGAGTGCGTATAATCCATGGACTCACATTAGTCATAAATAACTCATATACTTATTGCAAAAGTTTATTAGGCCTCGAAGCAAAGTACTACTACGCATGCCCCTAGAGGTATAGATTGGTAGGAAAAGACCATCGCTCGTTCCCGACCGCCACTCATAAGGAAAGAAATAAAAGAACACCTATGTGTCAAAATTGTCACACAGCTTTTACGATACGTGCATGCTACGGGACTTGCCAACTTTAATAGAAGTATTTCTCAATTTCACAATTACTCAACTAGCACACTCAAATATTACCACCTTTATATCTCAAAACACTTATCAAGTATCTAACTTCTCATGATATTCAATAAACTCAATATGGAAGATTAATTTCACAATTAAAGAAAATTACCATGTTGTTTAAGACTCACAAAATAATATAAGTTAAGCATGAGAGATCAATGATTTCTATAAAATACAACCACCGTCGTGCTCTAAAATATATAAGTGAAGCACTAGAGCAAAAACTATATAGCTCAAAAGGTATAAGTGAAGCACATTATTCTAACAAATTCTGAATCATGTGTGTGTCTCTCTCTCAAAAGAGGTATACAGCTAGGATGATTATTTCAAACTAACAAACGAAGACTCAAATCATACAAGACGCTCCAAGCAAAACACATATCATGTGGTGAATAAAAATATAGCTCCAAGTAAAGTTACCGATGGATGAGGACGAAACAGGGGATGCCTTCCGGGGCATCCCCAAGATTTGGCTTTTTTGTGTCCTTGGATTTACCTTGCGGTGCCTTGGGAATCCCTAAGCTTAGGCTCTTGACACTCCTTGTTCCATAGTCCATCAATCTTTACCCAAAACTTGAAAACTTCACAACACAAAACTTAACCGAAAATCTCATGAGCTCCGTTAGCGAAAGAAAACAAAACACCACTTCAAAGTACTGTAATGAACTCATGCTTTATTTATATTGGTGTTAAAACTACTGTATTCCAACTTCTCTATGGTTTATAAGCTCTTTTACTAGCCATAGATTCATCAAAATAAGCAAACAACACACGAAAAACAGAATCTGTCAAAAATAGAACAGTCTGTAGTAATCTGTAATTAACGCAAACTTATGGAACTCCAAAAATTCTACAAAAATAGTAAGACCTAGATAATTTGTTTATTGATATACTGCAATTGGAATAAGTATTTTGTCACGTTCTGGTGATTTTTATCAATAGTTTTAATGAACAGAAAGTTTCTGGATTTTCAACAAGATCAAATAACTATCATCCAAGAAGATCCTATAGGTTTAACTTGGCACAACCACTAATTATAACACAAAAACAAATCTAACCAGAGGCTAGATCAAAGATTTATTCCTAAACAGAACCAAAAAGGAAAAAACTAAAAATAAAATTGGGTTGCCTCCCAACAAGCGCTATCGTTTAACGCCCCTAGCTAGGCATAAAAACAAGGATAGATCTAGGTATTGCCATCTTTGGTATTTATATTTTTAATGGAGTTATGCTCGAATCTGAGAGGTTCCTTACGTTTCCCTTCATACTCAGAGATTCTTAGATCTAGAGCATCCAACCGTTTATTACAAACTGTGATCAAAGTATTCATACGATTGAGGTTTCCTCCAACATTTATAAGGGGTTCAAGAGATTTTTGCAATTCGCCTAACTTTTCTAAAATTTGGGTTCCCTCATGGGTAAGAGTTAATCCCTTCGGTGGGGGAAGTACTCCTACTATCCCCTCTATAATTTCGTAAGCAAAACTAGGATCAGTTTGAATAAAATTCCCTTTGGCAGAAAAATCAAGGAGTTGTCTATGGGATAAGGTTAGACCAACATAAAAATTATGAAGTAAAACCTTGAAATCTCCCTCTATAGTGCAACCACGATAGGATTCTATCAATCTATATCAAGCATCTTTTAAATTTTCTTCTTGTTTTTGTTTGAAGTGAAGAACTTCAAACTCGGTAGACAAAGGAGTAGATAAAGGACTAGCCATAACGGCGAAGTAAGCGAAAAAGAGGGCGAACGGAAAAGAGAGGGCGAATAAAATGACAAGGGTGAAGTGGGGGAAAGGAAAACGAGAGGCAAATGACAAATAATGTAATGCGAGGGATAAGAGTTTGTGATGGGTACTTAGTATATATTGACTTGTGTAGACTTGGTAACGGTGCCAACAATGGCATGTTGTTGGGAGTCAAATCTTGACTTGACTTGGCGCACACCTCCCCGGCAACGGCGCCAGAAATCCTTCTTGCTACCCCTTGAGCACTGCGTTGGTTTTCCCTTGAAGAGGAAAGGGTGATGCAGTAAAGTAGCATAAGTATTTCCCTCAGTTTTTGAGAACCAAGGTATCAATCCAGTAGGAGGTCAGGCTCAAGTCCCTTGCACCTACACAAACAAATAAGAACCTCGCAACCAACGTGATAAAGGGGTTGTCAATCCTTTCACGGTCACTTACTAGAGTGAGATCTGATAGAGATGATAAGATAATATTTTTGGTATTTTTATGATAAAGAGTAAAAGTAAAGAAAGCAAAGTAAACAATAATGGAAATAACGGGAGATTAATATGATGGAAAATAGACCCGGGGGCCATAGTTTTCACTAGTGGATTCTCTCAAGATAGCATAAGTATTATGGTGGGTGAACGAATTACTGTCGAGCAATTGATAGAATTGAGCATAGATATGAGAATATCTAGGTATGATCATGTATATAGGCATCACGTCCATGACAAGTAGACCGACTCCTGCCTGCATCTACTACTATTACTCCACACATCGACCGCTATCCAGCATGCATCTAGAGTATTAAGTTCATAAGAACAGAGTAACGCTTTAAGAAAGATGACATGATGTAGAGGCATAAACTAATGCCATATGATATAAACCCCATCTTTTTATCCTCGATGGCAACAATACAATACATGTCGTTTCCCCTACTGTCACTGGGATCGAGCACCGCAAGATTGAACCCAAAGCTAAGCACTTCTCCCATTACAAGAAAGATCAATCTAGTAGGCCAAACCAAACTGATAATTCGAAGAGACGTGTAAAGATAACCAATCATACATAAAAGAATTCAGAGAAGATTCAAATATTGTTGATAGATAATCTTGATCATAAACCCACAATTCATCAGATGTCGACAAACACACCGCAAAAGAAGATTACATCGAATAGACCTCCAAGAGAATCGAGGAGAACTTTGTATTGAGATCCAAAGAGAGATAGGAAGCCATCTAGCTAATAACTATGGACCCGAAGGTCTGAAGTAAACTACTCACACATCATCGGAGAGGCTATGGTGTTGATGTAGAAGCCCTCCATGATCGATGCTCTCTCCGGCAGGACGCCATAAAAGGCCCCAAGATGGGATCTCACGGGTACAGAAGGTTGCGGCGGTGGAATTAGGTTTTCGTGGTCGCTTTTGATGGTTTGGGGGTACGTAGGTATATATAGGAGGAAGAAGTAGGTTGGTCGAGCCACGAGGGGCCCACAAGGGTGGATGGCGCGCCTGGGGGGGGGGGGTAGACGCGCCTTCTGCCTCGTGACCGCCTCATTGGTTGCTTGGCGTCCACTCCAAGTCCTCTGGACCATGTTTGTTCAAAAAATCATGTTCCCGAAGGTTTCATTCCATTTGGACTCCGTTTGATATCTTTTTTCTGCGAAACATTGAAATAGGCAAAAAACAGCAATTTGGGCTGGGCCTCCGGTTAATAGGTTAGTCCCCCAATATAATATAGAAGTGTATAAATAAGACCATTAAACATCCAAAACAGAATATATAATAGCATGGAACAACAAAAAATTATAGATACGTTGGAGACGTATCAGTCCTCAAGATGGTTTGGCTCACTATCTTTCCTAAAGTTCTGCCTGGCATAAGAGATACGACTCTGAAGGAGAAACAAGGAGACACGTAACAGGTTTCACAATTATATAAGCATATAAATGGATCTATTCTGCATAAGGAACATGTTTTTACAACTACAATTTAAAACTGATAGTTGTTGCAAACATCCAATCAGATGTAAACAACACTGGAGGAAATGATGACTATCCAAATCTATACTAGAACAAAGTTTGAAGGCTTGATAAGGATGAACTTACATTACATGTTAACACGGGCTGGACAAAGTCCTTCTCCATGTTGATGGAAAGATAATTCAATAAATTTCCCAAAGAAAATTCTTTATAAGCGTTGCCATTATTCTACATTTTGCAAAGAGTAAATTTAGATCAAATATTATTGATAGAAATAGAGGATAATGAAGCTCAGGTGCAAACTGATGATACATAATCAAATAGCAATTAATTAAGTATAGCGTTACAAGGCAAAAGGTACTGACAAGACGAATGCAGACATCAACGTGTGCAGTGGCATTGGCTTTATTCGACATTTTGGTAAGAGTAAATGTAGATATGATAATTTGGAGAAAGTGGAGGGCAGGGCGGATAAGATGGAGAGTAAAGCTAGACAATCAACTATCTCACGATGCATGTACAGTAATACCACCACCGTCCGTTATTAGTTGTCGCTCAAATGGATGTATCTAGCACTATTAAGTTCTAAATACATCCAATTGATCAACAATTAATTCGATACAGAGGGAGTACATGACAACGGGTACTTACATGAGCAATCCTAAACTTCATAACCATTATGTTAATTCTACATTTATCTAAGAGTAAATATAGATCTTATAATTTCGAGCAAAGGGAGGATAAAGAAGTGAACATTTATAGTGATGCTACATAATCAAACAGCAATGAGTGTAAGTATGCTGACAAAGGGCAAGAGGTACTGACAAGAGAAATACAGAGCCCAATATTGTCGTGAGATCCTATGATCCTTTGAGCAAGGAGATTCATCTAAAGTTAGTTTTTATACAAGAGAGAAGGTAAGGCACATGCAGAAATTTAGGAGTTCAAATTTTGAATTGATATCATAGACAGTACGTGACGCTGGGCTGTCAGCAGTTCTAATAGGGGTTTGGCCACTTTAGTACGGGTAAAGTCTGTTACAGTTGGGCCTGTGTTTTCTGTGGCTGCTGATCTATCTGATTTAACAGGTATCACTACCTTTTCCAAATACCTAGTTTGTACTCCTTGAGGATCTGCAATCACCCTCTTCATTTTGGACATCTCTTACGAAAGAACAACATTTGACTGAAAAAACATAGTATGAGGACACATGGAATAGGTACAGAAAATGGATAGGTATGGCATATACTCATATATGATGCTTAAACTAAGCAGATGGTGTAACAAAGTAGAAGTAATGCAAGAGGTCAGATGCAAAATATGTGCGACCAATACAACCCTGCCAAGTTAGAGCATGCACCTTGATGGGTGAATAAGATAGGCCATCCTCCACCATGCCAAGTTTGTTAGCCAGTGGATTGTTCCGCAATATTCCTCTCGTGCGCCCATTCTCATATTCATTTTGATAATGTTCAATACCTGACATGCATGAAAACATAAAAACAAGTGAGATTATCTTTGTAATGCAGAAGCGATTCTAATCCAATACTTCCTCCCTATAAACCCCTTTGTGGTATCTCTGCAATTCTTCTAAGAGGTGCCATGCATGCTGTAATTTGGTGTGTGCATTCATATAATGTGGCTTACTACTCAAAATATGAGAGCTCCAAAAGTGATGATACTTCACAGATGATAGCTATAGTAAAGAAGAACAAGTCGACCTGACCTGACAGATTCAAAATATACTAAGGGAGAATAACTCGACCTTACTAGTCGACCGCAAGATAAGAGGATCATCTTAAAGAAGAGCAGAAGAGCAAGCAGATTGAAGATATTACAAGTCTTTCTATACAATGTCGGTTGGCCACCCATGATGAACCAGAGCGCACAGAGAAATACTATTCCTTCCGGTCTCTCCATATGTGGCTCACATGCATTTCAAAACTAAAGTAGGAACATTTAGCTGACCAATTAAAGATCTCTCAGTTTTACTAATATCAGCACAATATCATATTTGAATTTGTACAACTAAGCTTGTTTAGCTCGATGGGTGGAGCAGTGCTATTACGACACTAACCACGTAGGCTGATCGTGGTCATAATAAAATGGGGAAACCGTAAGCATGATGAGTATAGTGTTGACCGTGGTAGTGGGATGGCAGATCTGAAGCTGCAAACCGCGCAAAGGGTAGTTAGTAACCGATATTTACTTTGAAATAACAACTAAGATTTGGTATGGACAAGAAAGTACAGTCAAAAAGTGACAAAGAAATGCAATTCTGCTGTCTCTCTATATGTCGCGACATGCATTTGGAAACTCAAGTGGGACCTTTAGCTAACCAATTAAATGTGTCTGTTAACTAATATCAGTATCATATCACAATCGTATTTGAACAACTAAGCTTTGGAATTTTGAGTGTTGTGTTGTTAGCTTGAAGGGTGGAGTAATGCTAGTATGACAGAAAGCAGCTACGCAGATCATAGTAGAGTAGATAAAAGGGGAAAACCCTGAGCATCAAGAGTATAATCACGAAAGTGGAACTAGCTATACTAGTGGGTGGCGCACATGCTTTTCGAAATGAATATAAGAACATTAGGTGACTAATTAAACGTTCTCTGTTTTAGTAATATGAGCATCATATCAGATTCGTATTTCAACACGTAAGCTTTGGAATTATGAGTGGCATGTTGCTTCGCTTGATGGGTTGAGGTCTTGAGGAGCAGTGCCAGTACGACACGAAGGACTGAAGCACCTACGATGATGGTAGTGAATATAAAGGGGGGAAACCATAAGCTTTACAAGTATAGTGACCGTGACATGGCGGATCTAAAGGTGCAAACTGGACAAAGCTACTTCGCAACCAATGTTTGCATTCAACTAGCCACTACGATTTGGTACGGACAAGAAAAGTACAGTAAACAACTTAAGATCTATTTTTCTGGTGAGATCAATAACTTAAGCACATATGGAAGAGTACCTCCTCTCTTGCGACGCCGTGTAGGCCCCTGCTGATACGTTAAGGGTGCTGCGGGTGCGATGGCTGTCGGCGGCGGGGAAGAATACTTTAGATGGCAGACGACCGGGTTGGGGGATAAATCCTGTTTCCATGGACTAGGCATTCGTAGGAGCGGCAACGACAAAGTGGACGACGGCGCCGATGAAGCAAGACGACGCGATGAAAGGATCCTGGTCCAGCGCCGTGGATGAGAGACGTCCATCTCTTGCAGTGGACGACGGGGTAGGGGTAGCGGCTCCGACAAGGTGGAGGATGGGGTGGCGGACGGAGGAGGCTGGCCATAGTGGGGAGGTTGTCATGGCGCCGATGGTGTATGAATGGGGAAATGGAGGGGGAGGGGGATCTCAAACTTTGGGACGCGCTTGTCTGAAATGTGGCAAAGTTACGAACTTATCCCCCGTTTGAAATTTCGGACATCACGTCGGTTGGGGATAGGACGGTAATCTCGCAGCTCCCAAATATTTGCCGGTAACGATTTCGGGCGAGGAGAGGGTGTTTTGCCACCCATGGTTGGCGCCCACGGTGTATGGACGGGGCTGACAGATAGGGCGGTTGTGTCACCTCTGAGGGAAGTTACACATTTGCCCCTATTTAAAATATTAGCCTACATCGATTTCGGACGAGGAGAGTTTGTTTTGCCGCCCACCGTGGATGAATGGGGAAATGGAGGGAGAGACACATGTCTTTCGGACGAGCTTGAATCAAATGTGTTTTGCCGCCCACGTTTGGCGCCCACCGTGTCTGAATGGGCTCAGAGGCCGTCGTGTCACGTCTGATTGAAGTTACTAGTCTACCCCTATCGACAGCAGTGTAGATCCGGTCGATAAGGATGTCAAGTGCCACGGGTAGACAGTAATTTCCATCTCACAAACACTTGCTTCAGGCCCACAAATGATAGTGGGTGTTTAGCCGCTTCGTTCAAAACTAGGGAGAATTAGCATTCACGTTTGCCCTGGGCCCTGGCAACTAAATCCAAATCCATTTTTTATTCGATTACGAATATCCACAAATAATTCTAGTTTTGTTATTTATTTCTTCAAAATCACAACAAAGATTTATTCCACCTTTATATATGATTATGATTTAGAAATGTCGTGATCTTCGAATTCAATAGGTTGGATGCACTTTGAGTCAAACAGTTATTTCATCCAATACAATATGCTCACACGAAAAACAGTGCACCTTATGTGAATCATACAAGTACTGAGGATTACCTCGCCTAAAAAATTCAAATCATTACAACACATGGACAACATAGGGGGTCTTACAACATAATCCATTCAGATACATGACACAACATGCAAGTACAATAATCTAATGACAATTTAAACTACTATCTAAAGAAGAACTGGGATTACCCTGGTCTTCAGATAGCAAAAGAAGCAGGACCTCCTCCGTCTTCAAATGCCACATTCTTACTTCCTCCAATTCTTGGGTTGCTTGCATAATGCGTGTAGCTAATTGCATAATTTCCAGCTTCAAGATCGAGATTACCTCATTCATGGCAGCCATACCATCTCTTTCTGCCTCTAGTAGAGCCTCAAGAACTATAATATCTGTGCTGAGACTGCTCCCCGGCGGTGTTGCCTCTGAACTGCTACCATCTGGTAACATGGATGGCGCACTGCTTCCACAAATAGATTCTGGGGGTGCACATTGTGTCCTAGTGTGAACGGCATCCTGAAAGGTTTCCGCTGGACATAAGTAAGAGATAGTTATTGCATGATCCATGCAATAAGCTTACATGGTAAATGACATACGAATTATTGCCGAGCATGGCAAGCTATATTTAAATGGTTCGAAGCAGCATCACCCAAAAAGAAATTAAAATGGTAAGATGAAACTAGGGATGTAAGTGGCAAATAAACGACATCCACCAGTCCCATCTAGTTAGTTTTTGCTAGCTCCCTGGTTCATTTTCCTCAAAAAAAAAACTCTTTTGAACTATCATACCACTAGTGGACTTTAATCGGGATTAAACGGGACCCAGTTGACATCCCTAGTTGAAAGGGAGTGTACCATCGCTATATTTAAGTTGCCAAGGCATCTAAGCAGTTGAAATAATCTGAGAAAGCAGTTAACAGTGTGGCCTCATATAAACTACGAAGACAGTCTTGTGATGAAGTTCAGAGGAAAAGTTAAGGACTCAAATGAACTAGGCATGCATTTCTTTATGATAGTACAGCAGGCACTGCTGACATATTGGCCAACTCGGGTATAGCGTAACAAGTAACAAACAAGCATTTGAATCAAGCAATACAGCAAAGCAGACAACTGAACTATTTGTTATTCTGTAGGATTACAGGTTGAGGGTACAAGCCAAGAAAGTAGCCCACACGCATTACATTTCACATGTACTAAAACACACTGGCTTACCATATGTTGTTGTGAAGCCTCGCTGCTGTTGCAATGTTCTTTGAAGATATCGTCAGCATCACGTGGTTGCAAATCTACTTGTTGTAGTTTATTCTGCACCCTCTATTTAGGTAAAATTAATTTTAATCGCATGCACTGGTTCAAATTGATCATCAATGGTTCATCTAAACTAATGAAAGAAGGGTGTGTGCATACACGACAATATATCTGCTTCCCTCTATTTTAATGCTTGTTCGAGATGCCAGTCCCAAAAGAACAAATATTTTACTTGATGGGGTTGGTAGCTCCATAATTAATAGAAGCATCAAATTAGTCATGCAACTTGGGAAGATCAGGAACACACAAAAAAGTAATGAACAGAGGCTCGTAGCAGTGATGTAATAGCTAGCATCAGAAAATGTAGGGTAAAACGAACAAAAACCAGCGGAACCACATGCTAGTTTGCTGATGAACATGAAGCAGTCTGATGGAACCAACAGGTGGCATCAGAACAACACCATTATCATAAATATAGCATGCAAGAAGTAAAATAGTAGGCAGTGATATCTAGGAAGTACAATAATACTTAGGACAAAACTAAAGCATATTAACTATATGTGCACTGGTATGTAATTTAGCACATGTAACATGTTCACTGCCAGAAGTATGGCCCTACAGGTGCAAGGAGAATAATGCGTCTCATGAAAAACTGAATGATGCCCTCAAGAAATCCAAAGGTGCGGTGCTTATGCTAAGAAAGTGAACGTAGGCGCCCGTCGTTGGATAATAGTACCTGAGTCTCGGCGGCGTATGGGTATCGTTGGCATACTTGATAGCTAAGGATCGTCCATGGTGCTCGTGTTGCATTTGAGTTTGGGCCGGCTGTCGCCGTCACTGAAGCGGCTCCAGTTCTATGGTTGGGGCGCCTGTCGACATACAAGAAAGCTCATCTGTGGTAAGTGTACAGTTGCACGATAAAGAGAAAAACCAATGGAGTACATATCGAAATAACCTGATGAGGCTGCGGCGTCGGTAAAGCAGGGCCGGTGGAGTTGAATGTGGCATCCGTGGATCGGGTCCGGTGCAGTGGACAAAGGCTTCGGCGGGCGCGTTGTATAGTGCTTTCGGTGAGGCGGATCTGTTGCGGCGGACGAGGGATTGTATGAAGGGCCAGCGAAGGGACGGACGAGGGAGTCACTGAAGGGCCTACACTTTGGTGGACGAGGGCGCCAATTAAGCAGATCCGGTGCGGTGGACCATGATGGCGGTCAAGGAGATCTGAAGCGGTGTACAAGCCAGTCGCTGAAGCGGCTCCGGTGAAGTGGTGAGTTGGTAGTTGGGGGTTCCAAGGTGCGGAAGGTAGATCCGTAGGGGTGTGAGGTCCACCGCTGCGGCGGAGGACTAGATTCGGCGGCTTGCCGTGGTTGGGGGGGTCCGGGAGGGGAAGGGGAGGGGCTCTGGGGAAGAATGTTGGGGGCAAAGAGGAGAAAACAATGGAGTTACCAAAGCAGCTCTTTTCCGTTCATGTGGCAGGGGTAAAACAGGAATATCGCAGGGCTAAACTTTCGGGCGCAAGATATTTCGATGTGAGCGGGAAGTTTGAAAGCTTTTGGCGCCTGAAATTATATTCTGCTCTTGTACGGCCGACTATGATATCATGGCCGAGAATTTGTTTGTTCTGCACGCAAAAAAAGTGCATGTTTTGAAAATCAATGTCTCCAACTCGAAATTTAGATTGTCCATTCAATTCAAATATGGATCATTGAGCTACTACAAGCAAATACCATCATATGGTCCAATTCAAATGAAATTCCAAATGTGTTTATCCTAAATTTGATGACAAAAGAAAAATGTGTATGTGTATGAATAAAGTGGATGATTATAAAGTTTGAACATGCCTGTATGTGTATATCTCTAGGTTTGATATATGAATTTGAAATCACAGAATCCTGGCTTAAAATGTACCTCTATTTAAATGAATTACAAAAGCTAATGATGAAGTCGAATTCCAAAATTCCAATCTTAGGTTTGTAATTCTGGTACATCAAAGTATATCACGCATGTTCAAAAGTATCGTTATCTCATAGTCCAAATTGTGAAACAAATTGATCAACCTTGAGTGCACACACTATTGACCATGTATATCTCAATTACGCTAAAGTCCCTCAAATGTAGACACCTCACTCTTTATCTGAAGCCAACCCCCCCTCGTCGCCCCCCCACACACATATACAGAAGTCGTTCTCTCCCCAAAACACCAACACACGAGCACATTAACACCCCTCTCTCTTCTAAAGTCCAAACCCCAATGTAGGACTCTATCACTTTGTGTCGTGCGCATGCACACATCTCTTCCCCCACTCTCTAGCTAGGTCTCCCGCATCTCTCTTTCCCAAGCACACGCACTATGTAGAGTGTATCTTTCCCATACACACAAAACGCCGCCCCCAAACGTTTGTCTCCCTAGTTATGTGGTTCTCGCACACTCACCTCACACACCACCCCCACTGCAAAACAAGCACACTTTGTATCCTTGTGAACCACTCTCCTCTTTCTATTCTCCCACATGCGGACCCGCCCCAGCTCCTCCCTGTATACATATATGTCGTGACTCTTTCCATAGCTCCCTTGTCACAGCCCTAGCTTAGCCTTTGCTTGTCCTTGCATGATCATCATGTCATCATGTTTAAATTTAATAAATTTGAAATGGGGATTGATAAACCCTAGCCCAAATGCAATTCAAATAGGTTCAACCAAAATATTTTCAATGACCTCAAAATATCCTTTTAAAATGTTCATGATTTATGGGAAAAGGTGAAAGCCTCTACCAGAGATGATGCATATTTTTCCAGGACATTTTGATCATTGAATTAAATCATTATGGTATTTGAGTTGGAGTTTAAAAGTTTCCATTAAATATTGGTTGCTCCAAATATTCTGAAATTTATTGTGTGGTTTGAAAATAATTCAAATATTCCTCACAAAAATTTACAGAATTAACCAAAGTGTTTTGGTTGGTATTTTATTACAAACATAAAGCAGAAAAATAGAAAACAGAATAAATTAGAAAAGAGAGAGAGAGAGAGAGAGAGAGAGAGAGAGAGAGAGTGCTCACCTAGCAAAGCCCCCAGGACCAGCCCTATTGGCCAGCCCACCAGGGGCAAACCTGTCCTCAACCTCTGCCTACTGGCAGAGGCAAGGCCGAGCACGGCGCCCGCGCACGCCGGCACGCAGCTGCCTGCCTGGCCCTCCCCTGGCCAGTGCGATGTCGCCAACGACACGCCGCTGCTGTCTGGACCCCCTGAACTCCTCACTCTCCCCCATCCGTATCTCCCTCTCTCTCTCTCTCGCACACCCGAATGCGCCGTCGCTGCCGCTCGTCGTTGCCGCGACCACCGGCCCTCCCTCGCTTCCCCGACTGGTTCACGAGCTCCGCGACGTCGTCCTCGACCCCCTCACCGAGCCACGCCCCGCCGGAAGCCCTGCGGTGTCGCCCTCAAGCTCGTCTTCAACCTCCGGCCGCCGGCAACCTCACCTTTGATTCGCCGCCGTCCGTACTTCCCTGGCCTCCCTGAGCTTGTTTTCAGCACCCACGTGAGCTCCTGATCCTCACCCTATGCTCTTCCCCTCCGTTCCCATTCTCTATCCGCCATCCCCGTGCACCCGAGCTCTGGCCGCCGCCATAGCCGGCGAGCCTTGCACTCGCGAGCTCCTCCGCTCAAACCCGCCGCACGGTTGTGCTCCTGGTGCCTCCAGGAGACCGCCTAGCCCGTTTGCGGACTCGCCCGTGCCCCGTAGCACCACTGGCCTCATGTGCCGAGCGCCACCGCCGCCTTGCTCGATGCCGGCGCCATTCCCGGCCACCCCAGCAACTCCCACCACCACCAATGGATGCGCGCGTGCGCCAGCAACCCATAGCCGCAAACCGCGCTCGAAACCGTCGACGGTACCTCAAACCCGACGCCCTCCGCCGCACGAAATGGTCGCCGCCGGCCAAACTCCGGCGAGCTAACGTGGCACTATCATTAGTGCTAATCCCTGCCAGCTAGACGCCCCACAGCCACTGACAGCAGGCCCTGCGGCAAGTCAAACCCCAGTCAACACGGGATTAGACCCGGTTAACCCCTGTGTTAGTGACGTGTGGACCCCACGTGCCATCTTTGACTTTGGTCAAGTCAACGTTGACCGGTCCCACCTGTCATCCACCCAAACCATCCTGAGCCACTGACGTATGGGTCCCACAGGTCAGGTTTGACCTGGCCGACCCAGTTGACCTGCTGACGTCACACCTATGTCATGCTGACGCAGTAAAGCATTTTCTGGATTTAAGTTTATTCAGGAAATTCCAGAAAATGCCGAAAACTTCTAAAAATCATAGAAATTCAACCGTAACTCCAAATAAGATAAAATATATATGAAAAATGATAAGAAAAATCCAATCTATCCATTTGTACCATTTGCATGCATGTTAGAACACTTTAACCCTGCTGTTCAGGTGAAACAAGATAATGCACCATTATGACTATATACATGAGCTTACATTTGAATCTTTGATTCAAATGGGTTCAAATCAACCTGTCCTAGTATGCATTAGTCAAAACACATTCATATTGACATGTCATGATCATGCATCATATTGTGCATTGCATTGATTGTGTTTCTTTCTCTCTGTTGCCGGTGACTGTCCCCTCTCAGTAGACGACGTTCCGATGATTATTCGATGACGCCGTTGAAGAGCTATATTATCTTCAGAAGTGCCAGGCAAGCAAAATCCCCTTGTTCATTCCGATACAATCCTACTCTCTCGCTCCTGCTCTCTTTTACTGCATTAGGACAACAACGATTCAATTGTTACATGCTGCGGTAGTTGAACCCCTTTCCTCTGCATGACCTGTCATTGCCATAGTAAATAGATGAAACCCACTAGCATGAGTAGGAGTTGTTTGAGCCCTGATGTGCTTACTCTTTCATGCTTGTTTGTCATGCCTGCTACTGCTTCGAGTTGAGTTAGGTCTGATTAATCGGGAATGAATTGGAAGGTGTGAACATGTCCTACCGATGAGAGCTAAGTGTGTGAACATGATTTGATAAAGGTAGCAGTGAGAGTCCATGGAGGAGTACATGGTGGGTTGTCTCATTGCAGCCGTCCTCAGGAACTGAGTTATGTGTTTGTGATCCATGAACAATTACTACCACACATTGGGTTCCGGTAACTCGACCCCTCTCGGCTTATTAACCAACTCGATCTCTGTCCAGGAGTTGCAACTAGTTTCTGGTGTTTGTAGGTAGTGTTAGTAGTCTACCAAGTGGCACCCGGTACAGGTGGGCTTGGGACAGACTAGGCACCGTGGCCGGGTAGACCAAGCGCCGCCCGTTTGGTGGGCTTGGAACCCTGTACACATCGTTTGGGGCCGTGAGCGACACCCCGGCCGGATCTCCTTGCGGATGGAACCCGAATAGGCGATAAACCTAGACGAGAGACTTGCGTGGTTAGTCAGGTCGTGGCCGACTCCCTCGCCCGGCTTCCGCTTGAAGGTTGCCGAGGTACATGACGTGTACAGGGCGATAAGTGGCGAGAGCGTGTGTGAAGAAGTACACCCCTGAAGGGTTATCATTATCTATTCGAATAGCCGGATTCCTCGGATATGGAAACTTGGACCCCTTGCATAGTTCATAGACAAGTGAAAGTGGATACTCTAAAATGCGCAAGATAAGCGTGAGTGTTATGGAAGGCCTTCTCGTAGGGAGACGGAAGCGGATCCATAGTGGTGTATTGATATGGTGAATATGTGGACTCGTGTGCGCCACCTCATAAGAGTTACTTGCAGTCGTAGTTCAGGTTAGCCACTGAGTCAAAGCTGGCTTGCTGTGGTTAAACTCCACCACCCCTTTTGTTGATACCGATGCATATGTTGATAGTTCTGATGTAAGTCTTGCTGGGTACATTTGTACTCATGTTTGCCTATTTATATTTGAGACTTCAGTTTCGCTAGTAGTTCCGCGTGGACTTCGACGTTTAGCTTGTTACCTCAGCTACGATCTTGTGCCCTCGGCAGGATCTAGTAGATAGTCAGGCTTCTCAGCCCTTTTCATTTGTAGATGTCTGTACTCAGACATGTTAAGCTTCCGTGTGTGCTTTGACTTGTATGCTCTGAATGTTGGGTCATGAGACCCATGTTTTTAATATCTCGCTCCTCGGAGCCTAATGAATAAATACTTGAGTCGTAGAGTCTTGTTGTGATGCCATGTTGTATTTACACATATCGAGCACATTGTGTCTATGACTGAAATGCTTGGTATGTGTGGGATCCGACAATCTAGTTGTTTATCCTTGGCAGCCTCTCTTATGGGGAAATGTAGTCTAGTGCTCCCTTGAGCCATAGTAGTCCGCTACAGCCCGGTTCACCGGAGTCCTGCTAGCCCAGCACTACTGCTCAGGACACCTGACTGGCCGGCATGTGTTTCACTTCGTTCCTGTGTCTGTCCCTTCGGGGAAATGTCACGCGATGACATCCGGAGTCCTGCCTAGCCTGCTACAGCCCGGGTTAACGGAGTCCTGTTAGCCCAGTGCTACCGCCCGGATTCACACGCTGTTGACCGACATGCTTGATGTTGATTCATGTATGCCTGTCCCCATGGGTTAGTGCCGCTTTGGGTTCACGACTAGCCATGTCCGCCCGGGTTCTTTGTCATATGGATGCTAGCGACACTATCATATACGTGAGCCAAAAGGCGCAAACGGTCCCGGGCCAGGTAAGGTGGCACCCGTGGGAATACCGTGCGTGAGGCCGCAAAGTGATATGATGTGTTACTTGCTAGATCGGTGTGACTTAGGATCGGGGTCCTGACATCCCTAATGTATCATCGTTCTCGATCTCGCACATTGTTCTCTACACCATATATTCTAGATCTCTCATGAAGTCCCTATCACACACACGATGACTCGCTTCCCTTGCGTCTCCGTACATAGGCCAATTTGAAACAACATCAACATTGTCTCCCTATCTATACGCCATTTATAGACACAAACGCCCCTCTCTCTCTCTCTCTCTCTCTCTCTCTCTCTCTCTCTCTCTCTCTCGCTCGCTCTCACACCCTCTCCCACACACAATCGATGTATCTTCCTAATAGTCTGCTCCCCCCGCCCGCGCCCATGCTATCCCACTACTACACATGTCACACCATTCCCCCTTCCCTTATACTAGGTTTACATCATTAGTGGTCTCTCTACTCCACATACACACACTCGCTCTCACACACAAACGCGCGCACAAACACACACAGACACACACAAACACCCATTAATCTGGATCCTCATCTCTCCCCATGTCCGCATGTGTATATCGCACACTCACTCTCTAATTATGTATATGTGTCTCCACGTTACACAACACAAAGCCCCATGTACATGTCTCTCTCTATCCTCCACACACATAGACACAAAGAATTTGTTATCATTGCCTCAGTCTCTAGACATATCACACACGCACACTGTCTCTCTCTCTCTCTCGCAAACACGCTCAATAAGGGTTTCCCCATGAATAACTTATCGTCTATTCATCAACAGTTGTGGCAGTACGGCAAACATGAGACGTGAAAAAGAATAAATCTACACGTGCTTAGACCACCTAGTATGACTACTAGGACTAGAGCAAGCCAAAAAGCGCGCCGCCGTCACCCCCTCCTTATCGGCGATGGGAAAACCTTTGTTTTACACAGTCGAGAGGTCATTGTGCTAAGGCCTCACATGCTGAGGCGTTGAATAGAATGTAGATGCTAGTATACGGAAACAAGTATATATCGATAATACGTTTGTATCTCCATACTTATATTTATTCTCTTATAAAAAATCGAGTTGGTGATGATGGTACGCGTGCCATCTTGCAATATAGACTGTCCGATCTATATCTGACCGATGGAAATTAAACTAAAAGATACCCGCACCCCTCTCCACATTTGCAGACAAGGCCTTCCCTCGTTCATCCTTATCTCCAACAACCTCATTGTTGAGCAATTAAGAAAGGAAGCCTCTGGAACAAACTGGCCTGGTGGCTGCTGCCAGCGTCGTCAATCCCCATGCCTCCACTCAGTCCAACAACCAATCACCACCATGCCCCACTCCTCTACACATTATCTCCTATTTCACGAGATATTATTAGTTTTTACACATGGGATTACTCCCGCATGGGTCAATCACAACAATTCTTTTTGAATATATGGCTCCCTGACCACACCAAAATAGCCCAAGGAATATATTCTAATTGAAACATAATATATCTCTAGTGATATATGTATATCAAATTTAGAGCATTTTGTATCAATTTTGTGAATAAGTATTATTATAATTATGATTCATTGCAACGCACATGAACATTGCTAGTATTTCCAACCATGCAATTTTTTCCCTAGTATTCCATAGTTTCGAGTTTCCCATCAAGATATTAGTCATTGATGGTTGATATTTACTTTCAATCATGTACACATATGCACTCTGTAAGTAGCCTTGCTTATTAGGTTCCAAAGCTTAACTTTCACTCCTACTTACAATATGTAGAGTATTTAACAAAAAACTACCACTTTCAACCAGCCCTAGGAAGAATCTATTGTACAAAAAATAGCAAACACATACCCAAAATTTCTTAATCCAAGCCAAAAACTACTACCTACCGATTAGGTTAGTTTATACCCATTTATGGAAGGGTTGGCCCACACGTCCGCGCTGACGTGGCAGCTTTAACCAACACATTTTGTTTGACCGTTGACACGAGGGACCCACATCTGTCCTTCTATCATGTTATTCCCCCTCAAATCATTATTTTTCCTGAACATTACTTCAAACAGTACTAATGCGTGTTCGTCGGTGGCGCCGGTGATGAGCGAGTTGGCCGCCACTCCACCGGACGGGCCGGACGCCGCGCTGGCCTCCGCACGGGTTGGCAGGCTGGCCCGAGCATGACTCACGAGCGAGCAAGCCGCCGCGCTGGCCTTCGCTCGAGCCAGATGGCTGGCCTTAGCGCGGCGCACGCGAGCAAGCCGCCGCGCCGCCGTGCTAATATAGCTAGCAAACCTTACAGACAAGCAGCTGGACGGAGCTATCTTGGCTAGCTAGCGACCGCGAGCGCCGGACGGAGCTGGCATCCGGGCTGCAGCAAGATGGGCTTCGCACCGCCGGTGGTTTTGACCTCGCCTTTTGCCGGTGGCGGTAGCTGCGTCCCATGGCCTAGGATGACTAGGTGGACGGGTCGGAGGTAGGAGGTCACTCGGGAATTTTTGTGCATACTGACATGTAGGTCCCATAAGTCATAACACCTGGTCGAATAGAAGGCGTTGACTTAATGGGCGACATGGGCCCTGTTTGGATACTGTAAGTCAGAGGTTAGATTCTAACCCTGAACTAACTCTAACCAAAGTGGTGTTTGGATGGAAGGGTTAGATTGACAACAAATGTATCTAAACAGGGCCATGGGTTGAAATGTGCCTATAACGACACTTTGTAGAGTATCGTTTCTTGGTAGGGCTGGTTGGTAAGAGCATGTACAATGGTTGATAAGGTAGTCTTATCTTAAGTCTGCCACGTATGCAACTGGTAGTAGTTTCTTGGCATTATCAGTGGTTTCTTGCATTATTAGGGGTTTCTTGTAAGGAACAATGTACTACTAGCAACAAAAGGCGATTCTATGTTGCGTTGTACTCCAACGAGTACTACTAGAGGTCGCAGGAGTGTATACCTCGTTTTTGTGGGTTCGATCCCGGCCGAACGCACGGCAGCCTTTTGTTAAATAGTAACTTCGATGCGAGCCAATATTTTACACGGGTAGTTTGAGTTTTGAAGTCAAACGGACGTGCGGCACCACAATCTGGGTGCACTTGATAGCCTAGCCACGTGAACGGGTTTTCTTTCCCAGCATCTCGTGGCTCACGTGCTCGCCCTAGTTGCACCTCGCTTGCAGTTTCCTCATCAGCTAGTAGCATATTTAAACTAGCGCCTCCCAATTAAGCCCGAGGAGCCGGAAAAGCCTGGTGGGGCATTGGGAACTGTGCAATATGGCTCTGTACGTAAAGTGATCTACTACTACTCTGTAGCTTGTGGCGTTGCACGCATGGACTTCACTCCATTATCGGCTCTACTTTAAAAGAAATTCCTCTTGACGTGTTTTTTAAATGGAGGCAAAAGCTTTGCTTCATCTCATTCATAAAGAAGGAACTACTAACAAAGTTCGACGAGATCCATTACACCTCCACAAATGGAAGTGAAAAGCCTAGTCTCGCTGTATCAAATAACTCAAATGTTCTGCCCCCGCAGTAACCGTCACTGATAAACAGGCTGCTAGTGTGTGCATGAGAGGAGCGGCTGAGTAGGCTAGCTACGTGAGATGAGCGGCTGAATAGAGCACCGAGAGTACCCACTAGGCCAGTACGCAGGTGTAATTTCCCTGCATTGATAGTACAACAATGGTTCTAGAGAACAGTAGTACCCTCCACTTCCAACTATAGCTCCTTGGCCCTGAGATTCAAGAGTTCAAAACTGGTGCACTATACTAGAAGTATAGTACATAGCACTAGTAGTACCCTCGCACTACTAGTTGAGAAAGTAGTACTAGTACTGCTACAGTACGAGTATGTACTCCTCCATCATATAATGTAAGATGTTTTTTGACACCTGTTGGCGTATACAAAAAATAGCTAAAACATACCCATAATTTCTTAATCCACACCAAAAACTACTAGCTGGTGCCAAAAAATTCTTACTAGTGCTATTATTTACAGTATAATGTAATCACATAACGTCCCATAATGCTAGTACTAGTAGTAAATAATAGCCTCACCCCTTCACTACAGTTGGAAGGAACGATCTACAGTTGGAAGGGACGAGGCCTTGCGGTTACTACGCTCTTATCTCCTCCTCGCCAGTTCCCCTCCCCTCGAAGAGAAGGCAGTTCGTCGCTGCTCCCATGGATTCGCCAGGCGGTTCTCCTCCTCGTCGGGGCTGGCAGACCTTGGACGACGATCCTCTGGGAGAAATCGCACGCCGCTTTGACGTCCTCACCGCTGCAAGACTTGGTGCTTCCTGCACCAACTTTTTCAAGACGGTGCTTAAAATGGCTTGGGAAAAGGCCATGCTTGTTGGTCTTCCATGCGTCCTCGAGGAGAAGGTTCTTCTATGGGACAATCCTTCGAACAGTCCACCGCTCCCTGGCCATGGTTGCACGTTGACTCCGCTATAGTTGCCGATGTTGAGAGGTAGCCGGATTTTGTCCGATGAGCAGGTCAGTAATGGAATTTGATCGTGTAGTACTTAGTTAGTCCATTTCCATCCTGTAATTTCTCCACTGCCCATCGTCTTATATATAGGCCTGGGTCAGTGTCAACGAAGATTGGCTTGCATACCTCCGGCTGGATAGCACCATCATTTTGCACAACATCCACAGCAGTGCGGCCGTTCCGGTAGACCCCTTCTCCACCATTGGGATTGGCCTTCCAGACTGGCTGGGCTTGAATACGTATGATGATGCCGACATGAGATTGAACAAGATAGCAATTGCGGACCTACCGACAAAGCGACGCGGCTACGATGATTACTATCTCATCACGGTGTTCGACATAAGGATTGCCATCAATGCAAGAGGCCGTAACGGCAGAGGCTGGCACATGTTGGCGGCGGCAAATTTGTACCCCTACACGTTCGAAGATGCCGTGCGCCACCTAGGCCGCATCTTCGCGGTGACAAGCCAGGGGACTTGTTTCATTTGGTTGCCATTCTACGATACGGGAGATTACAAACGGAATGTACAAACCATCATTTGCATCCCTAACAGTACTCCATTATTTTGCAGGGACCAGTCATCCCGCGATCAAAATAAGATCGCCAATCCTGGATGTGCATTTGCATCCGAGATTCGGTCTAACCTGGAACCTTGTAGCTGAATTTGGCATATTGGGATCAACTATCTTAGCAGTCGTTACCCATGGTACCACTGATGTGCAACATGGTCACACAATCTACCATGATCGGACCGTCACCATCTACCCAGGTATTCCATTTTTTAACCCTCTCGCCTTCTCTTTCATTGTTGTACTAGTACTCTACTTACGTACTAGTAGGAGTATTTTTTACCTTGGAGGACGCATATAGCTAGCTAGTCCCTTGAAGAATTGAACCCACTAGCTGCCACCCATTTTTGTTTTTCCATGTCTTACTATCTCATCCATGTAGCCAAGAGTGGCTATATATAATAAGCCGGTTATTTTACTTCCTCTATACTGGAGTAGTACTATTTGCTGCACAGTATTACTGACCGCCATATTTGAACACAACATTATTATGCATGGATCTTGACTATGTACGTCACCATGTGTCCTGATCTGAGATGCCGCGTGTACCAGATGAACGGCGCCGAGTTCGACCCCCGTGATGCTACGTGGGTGCCGAGGAACGCTCTTGGAGAGTACTCGCTTTTCATTGGGGACAGTTACCCCATTGTGAAGCGGATGCCACCTTCCGTGCACGACACGGAAGGCCTGTCGTTCATGAAGCATGGTTGTGTCTTCAGTGTGCACCACCGGATGAACGACATGTTGGGACACGCTATCCCTGATTTATGCCGCTTCAGCTTGGATGAGTCTACATCGTGTGGAACCGGACTAGAAAGCTATGACAATGATTCCCGTTGCCCACCGCTATGGATCGTGTCATCCATGAAGAACACCTGGTACTGGAACCTGGAGGAGGACATGTAGCCCATCTATAACGTGTAAGTGGAGTACGGTAAATTGTGAACGGTAGCGCTGTGAATATATGTAGACTAGTCGTGCACAAATTTATCACATGAATTGGAGATGAACTTGTGTGGCATACTGACATTTGTCCTTTAGAATTTATTACTAGTAAATGTGTTATGTGTATGTGCAACTTGTGTGATTGTTGCATGGACTCAAACACGCTCTTTGAGAAAAAAAGGTGGCACAACTTTGGATATACGTGACGTGGCGGCATCATACAGTAGCATCGTTCTCTATAGTTGTAGTACGCTCCTACTAGGACGACTACTCCTATAAAACCTTGCGCTTGGCTCTTTGCCTCTTCGGGAGGTTCAACAGTTCGTACTCGTGTGAACTTTGCACTTGGCTCTTCGCCTCTTAGGAAGGTCCAACAATGATGATACTACAGTACACATTATACTTCTGGCAATATGACACCGATTGACCTGCTGCACGTCCACCGCGAGGGCGAGGGCGAGGCAGAGGGAGAGGGAGAGGGCGTTGTAGTCAAAACCCTCTCATCGTCCTGCGAACCACCGCGGGCGTGGGCGAGGGAGAGGCGTAGTAAGAAGCTTCTCCTCGTTCGGCGAGTTGACGGGACACATCAAAGCAGTACTAGTACTTGTCCATAGTGCGTCCTTTCCAGTTAATATGGCTTAATTTGAAACGAGAAATACACACTGGCGGTCAACGTATGTAACAATACGCTCTTTACAGTCACTGTTTTGCAGTGATTATACGATCACTAGCTCATCGTAGAGCACCGTATTGCACCCTACTGACCGGCCACATAGTCGATGTGGCCCTTTGTTGACTGGTTAAATTGTCACCTGGTTTCTGGGTCCCACCTGTCAGTTGGTAGAGCAAAGAAATCAGCTAAAAAACAAAGAGTGTACTACATCTACACTTCCAATGCATTTAGCATTTAATCTGAATTGATACTGATTGACTAATGCACCAACTTGTGCTCTAGGTATAGGCAACATGTCTATCCTTAATTATAGCATGCAACGACCTTCATTTAATCTTCTTCTCTCAATGGTCGCATGCACACATAACTTTTGGGCGTTAATTATGCCCTGGTCAATGTGTAAATCTCTAAATGTACAGTCTTTCACGGACGTAGGGAGTAGGTTGAGCACTTGAGCGTGAGCGTGTGTGTTGCGTCGTGTGCTGTGTGCCGCATGGGTGCGTGAGTGTTGCGTGCGTCCATATGTACATGTGAGTGTTGCATGTTGCATGCATGCATGCATGGGGCTTACTCCCTCCCATTGACATGTTCGTATTTCAAGCTTCCTCTGTTCCCTCCATATGGTGATACTCCCTCTATTCCCAAATACGGAGTAAAATCCTCCCTATTTTCCCAAATACGGAGTAAAATCCTCCCTCTGTTCCCAAATACAGAGTATTTGTCTTTCTAGAGGTTTCAACAAGTGACTACGTACGGAGCAAAATGAGTGAAGTGAGCATGGAGGCATAGGGATAATGTAGAAAGGAAGTCTTCGCGATCCATTATTCCCCATCTCGGTCAGAGAGAACTATTCAACTAGTCTTCGCAGTGAAGTGACAATACACGCTGCAGCAGATGGGACACTTAATTAATAAGCTGAACCAGCGTGTTGGTGTTACTAAATTAGCCTTACCCAGTACTGCCATCATGTTTGCCAGTAGAGCACGCTTCTGTCCTTCATTACCTGACATATGGGCCCTCTTGTGGTAGACCCACATGTCATTGGTGTAACTATTTACAATCCGAAGGACGGTATATCCTGGTAGTAGTAGTAGTAGTAGTAGAATTGAGATTTAGTGCACTTTCTTCCCCGTCTTCCACTCTTCTTCCTCCTCTCTTCTTCTTCCTCCTCTCTTCCCCATCGTCGGCCACACACCATTTCCCCCAACTCACTGCTCGCCCGCCCGCACTATCTTCCTTGGTAGCTCGCGTGTACCATATCCCCCCGCTCACTGCTCAGCCACACGAGGAGAAGCTTCTTCGCTCGCCCGCCCGAATTCACTTCCCCGCTAGCTCGCAGGCACCAAAAACCCCAATGGCAGGACCGACTGACACGCAGAGCCGCGATTCGAATTCCCTCCCCGATGTTCTCTTGGAGCAGATCTGTAATCGTATGGACCTACTCAGCACCGTCCGTCTGTCCGCATGCTCGGTGTCTTTGTACCGTCTACTCGTTTGCAATCGGCCAACTCTTTTCAAGACACCCTGCTTGCTGATGCCCGATCCTCGTAGGTGGCCCAGACACCGACTTGACGCTCCTACGGAGGTTGTCGTGGTGCCCCTCGACATGCTACCACTACCCGCCACCTGCCCTTCATGCGTGGCCACTACTGGGTGGGCATGAAGGCCAACTGGATCATCCTCATCCACCAATCTGGTAGTCTGTGGCGTCTCGTGGATATCTACACCCAGCGAGAGATCACCCATCCATCTTTGGATACCACCGCCATCGAGCCTCGCGGCCCGCCGGACACTCCTGCCTACTACGCATGAGACGCGTCGAGATTTTGGCTCGACCTCTATTTGCTGAAGGTTGTAATCTGCGAAGTGCCCACACCATCAGAAGACTACATGAACTACAAGCTCATTGTTGTGTTCAACATGGGATTAGTCTATCTGGAATCCGGTCGCCATACATGGTTATGGCTCATCGTCGATCCTCTTCACCCAACACTTCTGTCTAATGCTATAGTGCACGATGGCATCGTTTATGCGGTCGACGCACAAATTGGCTGCCTATACTGATGGAATCTATTGTCGTGTAATTCTTCTATCTCATCTCATCTTTACCTGAAGAATATGACTGCCTGTTCATTGTTACAAATTTAGAATATATAGTATGTCTATAACGACATCATTGCTATATGTTCCTCTCATTTCCTAGATTTTTATGACCACACATGTTATTGTTAGAGTTGATATGAGAACAATTGGTATCTAATGATTGTTAGAATAGATATTATGAGTATAACCTCATGATTGCTATATGTTACTCTCATTTCCAGGATTTTTATAACAACGCATGTTATTGCTTAGAGTTGATATGATAACTGTAGTAAGTGCTATGGTAGAATATGAGTAGGCCCTATCATATCTGTTTTCCTCTCATTGTTACATGATGTTTGAACCATGATATATTGCTAGAATATGAAAGCCATTGGCTTATTTTTTTAACTTGGGGTATGATTATGACCACGACATTGCAATTCTCTCTCTATGATATGTGTCACTGTTATAATAATCTTAATTCCACACATACTCTGAACATGATTGTTTATTTTTGTCCTTTTGGTCTCCAATTTGAATTGTTGCAGCAGACGCAAATGCGTTGGCCTTCATGATTCCAGGACCTGGAATCATACCAGCCGATGGGTGGTGGTTTATCGCTCGTTCAGCTAACGATGGTCATTTGATGCTCATTTGCACATACCAAATTGGCCAAACCATTTCATCAAACCACATGCAGTACAATGCATGGGGCGTTCGTGACATTGATGGCTATGGCTGCTTCGTGTTTGAGAAAGATCCTAGCTCCATTGGGCCAAGCGTATTCAACTGGAGGCGGGTTTACAGCCTCGGCAACCACTCCATGTTCCTCGGGCTCAATTATCCGATTATCCAACCAATCATCGATCATATCACCGGTGATGATTACTGTGCTATGCAACTTCCATTCGCTAGGGGGACTGTGTTTACACATCATACCATGGGTTTCATGAATCACCATATCCAGAGATTCGTCGACACAACTTGTTGCGAGATAATCTTCAGTGTGTGAAAGGCATCAAGCTTCCATGCGATGGATGGATTTTGCAAACCCGACATGTGGCGATGTGGTTCATGCCAACAGCAAATATGCACAACTTGATTCGTACTGATATGTAGACTGAGCCATGTATTATGCTGCTGTAGCATGACCCTCTTTTGTTGGATATTATGTACTGTTGTTAGTTTGAAGCACTCCTCTGGTTTGAAGGATAGATACCTTTCTGGGATCAAGTGCATCCTAACTCACCTGCGCAGGATGTACTGATAATGATGATGGAGATGCCGTGTAGTATATATATATATCACTTAGGCTTCAAGTGCGTACTTGTTAGTTAAACCTATGGTTAAAATGTGACACTAAATACGACTAGTAAGTAGTACAGTAGCAGTACTAGTATACGTCGGTCAAATTATTCATCATGTCCACACATTGAATTAACATGACAACACGCTGCGCGTGATGTGACACAAGAATCACGGGGGCATGTTCGGGTATTCTGGACTTCAGATTTGGAGTACCACTTATCTGTCGAAATCTTTCATCATTCACTTAAAACAGTCGATTGATCATACATTGAGTACCATATAACTGGAGTTAACCCATGCAAGTTGAAGAAGGATTGGCCGGTGCTGCCGGCTGGCGTCAAGTTCGATCCCACGGATCAGGAGCTGATCGAGCACCTTGAGGCCAAAGTGAGTGCTGACAGCGCGAGATCTCACCCGCTCATCAATTTGTTCGTACCAACCATCGACAGCGAGCACGACATATGCTACACCCATGCTGAGAAATTTCCAGGTAAGACACCGATCGGCCGTCTGCTTGCACAAACATATTCCTTTGTTTATAGCTCTATTTTTCTTTTTAGACGCAGACCTGGTGAAGCAATTACAATTTGACAGTTAATAAAAAGTGAAACAAGTGACTGCAACATGCCAAAGATGTTATGAAAATGCCAACTACGTACACTAAAACATGTATTCGACAATACTGCAGGTATCACACTGAGTGGCCTAAGCAAGCATTTCTTCTAGCGCAATTCTACGGCTTTCAAACGGGGCACGTGGACGCGTCGCAAGATACAGTCGGAGTGCGGCATGCACATGATGTGGCACAACACCAGCATTACCTTGCCGGTGATGGTCAACGGCCGGTAGACGGGCAGCAAAAAGGTTCTGGTGCTGCACACCAACAAGAACTTCGACCAGCAGAGGACCAACTGGGTGATGCACCAGTACCACCTCAGGGACCTGGAGCAAGAGAAGGAGTGGGAGCTGGTCCTCTGCAAGATTTTCTACCAGACGAACACTAGGGCCAAGAGTAAAAAGATTATAAGTTAGTTTGGTATTGGTACTTTTACTACCTTGTCGTCCACAAGTTGGTATTGTTGTTAACGATCTTTTGGTATGAACTTGGCATTTTCTTCCAACCATCATGCTGAGGGTCGACGTGGATATAAAGCTGATTCATTTGTTTCAAAACGAATTTTCAGGCACCTGATTTTTATTTGATGGGTAGCATAAGCACCTGCCGTTCGAATTCCCAGTTCTCCAAATTTTTCGAAACAAGTGCATGCTCTTATTATCACGATGAAAAAACAATATCCCTGCTTCATCCCAGTTATCAGTCTGTACTTGCAGAATTATCTCGTTTATTGAGCACGTATATTGTTTTTTCAGGTCGAGCAAGTTTCAACTGGGCTGTAGACTGCCTAGGCTTGGTTTTGTTATTAAGAGGCCCAGCCCATGACGACAATGGGGCACAAAGATCCAGCAGGTATCTACTGGCCTCTGGCCCGCTAGCGTTAGTTATATTTTGTCTTACAACATCCGCTGGCACTTTTTTTACTGAATCAAACACACAGCCCATTTTCTATTTTCCTCTTGAAACGCATGTCCTACATCCGTTTTCTAATCTCTACCTATAGTTTTACTAGTTCATATCCACGTATCATTATATTGAAAATACATAAAATTCACTTTTCATACTTACATCCTTATTTTTGTTGTTGTTTTCCCTCCCAACGCTGATTTTTTTACCACTAGTTTTCCCTTAAACCAACTAAATTGTCCCACTCTTATTTGCTTACAAAAACAAAACAATTTTTTTGGCAAATCAATAAGTTCTTAACAAATGTTTATCATTTCGGGATTACAAAAGTTTGGACTCCACCGAAATATGCAAAATAAGGTTGAACTTTTTGACCGTGATCCTGGGTAGAAAATGGGCTGTAATAAATTACTTAAGAATTAGCAAATGGGCTGCAAATTATTAAAAATAGCAAATGGGCTCTATGTTGTCTGCCACATATTTGGAGGCTGACTTGTGGTCCTACTAAGTTCATGCGTATAGAAGGTTTATCAAAAAAGAAACTTAGTCAACAATCGACTCTACCAGCGTCAGACCATTAGATGTTAATCTAACGACAATCGTGCTTCTTCAGTCTCTGATCTTTCTGCCCCAGCCACCCAAACCAGCATCGTCGAAACCGCCTACTCCCACCTCCCGTGGCCGGCTATGCTACCGGGCAGGCCTCACGGCCCCATCATATACTCGCATCCCTGTCCTGTCTATCCCTCTACTCACCCACACCTCTTGTTATTTTCTGGCGACGGCAGCCCAACCAATCAACCCTCGTACTCTCCACCGCATGGACAGCCACTACCGTGCCTTCCCCGGCTCCGTGTCGTTCCCTTCGTAGGCCACGCCGTCGTCCACCGCCCTGGTGCTCTCAGCGCGGCGTGGTCAACGTGGTCAACGAACGACATCCATCGGAAGTGGACTGCACGTGGAGAGGCTGACAGCTGGATCCACGGCCGCACACAAGGAAATGCCTCCTTATTATGCGCAAAATAATGATTCCTCCACCTGACATCTGGGACCCGCCGGAAGGGCCTCTGTATTTCACAAAAATAATGTTCCCTCCGCTGACAGGTCGGACCCACCAACTATATCTTCGCACGCAAGGAAGTGCCTCGTTATTGTGCACAAAAAAATGAATACCCCTTGCCAGCTGGGACCCACCACAGTGGGAGGCTGACTTGTGGGCCTACTAAGTTGACGGGGATGGAGGGCTTCGTCAACTTAGTCAATATGACCGATTCTAGCTCCAGTGACTGTACGATGTCCATCCAACGACCTTAGTGCTTCTTCAACCTCTGGTCTTCTTGCTCCAGCCGCCCAAAGCAGTGCTGGTTGTGCCGCCTGCTCCTGGCTCCCGTGGCCGGCTGTGCTACCGCGGAGGCCTCACCGCCCCCATACTACTCCCACTGCTGGCCAGGCCATCCCTCCACTCACCCACACCCCCTGTTATTCTGCGGCGACGGCAGCCTCACACCGCAGCCGAACCAGTGAACCCTCGTACTCCTCTCCGCATGGGCATCCACTGCCGCGTCTTCCCCGGCTCCGTATTGTCCCCTTCCTAGGCCTGGCCGTTGTCCACCGCCTTGGTGCTCTCGGCGCGGCATGGTCAATGTGGTCAACGACCGAATTCCATCGGAAGAGTACTGTACGTGGAGAGGCTGACTGTCACGCCCAAGATGCGACCCTATCCTAAAGGAACTCGAAGGTCCCACAAAGGATAGAAGCGCATCTTGAAAACGCTTTTGCAAGGCGGATATCATTACATCAACATTACATAATAGTGGGGATACAACCAAGACATACAAAGTCAATACAACAAAACACCTTATACAAGATCAACATCCGACTACGGACGAAACATAAACAAAAACTCAAACAATATCCACCCTGCTAGCCCAGGCTGCCGACCTGGAACCTATCCGCTGATCGAAGAAGCAGAAGAAGAAGAAGAAGAAGAAGAAGAAGAAGAAGAAGAAGAAGAAGAAGAAGAAGAAGAAGAAGAAGAAGAAGAAGAAGAAGAAGAAGAAGAAGAAGAACTCCATAACAAGTAAACATCGCTCTCGCGTCATGATCATCGCAAAACTTGTACCTGCAACTATTGGTGTAGTAATCTGTGAGCCATGAGGACTCAGCAATCCCATTACCATGGGTATCAAGACTAGCAAATCTTAATGGGTAAGGAAGGGGTAAAGTGGTGAGGTTGGAGCAGCAGCTAAGCAATGTATGGTGGCTAACTTACGCAAATAAGAGCGAGGAGAGAAGCAAAGCAAGCGGTCGTCAACTAGTAATGATCAAGAAGTGATCCTGAACTCCTACTTACGTCAGACATAACCCAGAAATCGTGTTCTCCTCTCCATCAACCCCGAAAAGAGACGCTCACGGTTACGCACACGGTTGGTGTCGTGGTTTTGTCACGGCAGATGTCCTGGAGAAAGGACTTAGTCGTGGAGCCATCGCGACGGGTTAGCTTGAAGGGGTTAAAGCGGACACAGGGACGCAGAGAGTTTTATACTAGTTCGGCCCCTTCAATGAAGGTAAAAGCCTATGTCTAGTTGTGATGGAATTGATGGGGTTTCGATGACTAGGGAGCAAACAAGCTTCGCCTAAGTCTCGAGTTGTTGTTGTCTGTCCCTGAACCGCCGCCGGGTCGTCCCCTTATATACACGGGTGACGCCCGTCGGTCCACAGAGTCCCAACACCGGTTCATACTCGTATCCAGGTTGGTCTCTCCTTATTCCTAACTTACAATACAAGTTTACATATAAAGCCGTTTTACGGCTACAGGTGTTAAACCGACTACAGGCCTTGGGCCCTTATCTGCCTCTTTGGGCTTTAACACCTTTGAACTACTGATGAAGTTAACCCGGCCCAGGTAGGCCGGTTTAAGCCCAGTAGTAATATCCCCAACATTAGGCCCCAGATTGATTTGAACGTGTTCATGTCAATCCTTAGCAAAAAACCTTCGTCTTCAACATCTTCTTGTAGTTGTTGAACCGCCGTGATGTCACCTTCTCTGGTTGCTGTAAACTGGCATGACATCATCATAAAGATAACATTCATGATATCTTCTTTGTTTAATGGATCCGCAATAACCGAGGCGACAGCTCCGCTTCCAAGATTTGTGGTTCCTTGATTCACGCGCCTGACGCATGTCTCTTGCCTTATAAATAGGACCGAAGAGTCATTTCTTTTCTCCCCTTCGTCCCCTTTCTCTTTATCTTCCTCCCGTAGCCAGCCTCGGAGCTCCGCCGCCGCCGTTGACCTCTGCACGGACTTGGGCCGCTGCATCAACCTGAATGTACCAGAGCACTGCGGTAGCTTTCCGCATCTTCCTCGATTCTGGTAAGCCTTCTGTTCTTCTTAACATAGATCTGTTCTTAGGGTTTCGTGTTCTTGCCGTGTTCATCACTTGTTCATGCTCGTACCTAGACTCCTGGATAGATCTATGAAACCCTGCTCTGATTAGCAGTAGCTTTTAGCATCCGCCTGTAGCTTCATGCTCGAGTCCGTAGATCTCATCTATATATCTGCCCATTGGTTCACTTCCGCTCTGCTTTAAGTCTTTGAATAATTTTTCTTCTTTTCTGATCTTGCTTCAGATCCATTGCTGTAATAAGACCTCGTGAAACCTGTTTCTGCATACTTAGCCATCCGCAACCTCAATTGCTTTCAATGTTTAGATCAGGCGGTTTAACTTAATACAGAAAAAGTTAATAAACCGATATATACCATTAGTCCTCTTGTTGAACCGCCAGAACTCGTTAGCCACATGACGCTGCTTCATAGAACTCCGGTTTAGATATAGTTGCCTCCGGCTTAACATTGTTCATACCGGTGTATACTTTTACCCAACACAATCTTGAACCAGAATCACTTATTTTGTAGACTTCACCATGGCCAAACAAGTATATGAGTGCAACTGGGTTCCTTCTCGCATCATAGAAACTCAACTGAACAACTTAGTCTTGACCGGCGCTTTAAGCAGCAAAGATACTATCCATTAGAGGGTCCCTGGTAAAGAATGTCCTCCCACACCTCAAGAGGGAGAGGTTGTCGTCTTCGCAGATCACTTAGCCTGGGGTTTTAACCCGCCCGGTGCCAAATTTTACCGGGATGTCTTAGCCAATTTTCAACTCCGTCCGCAAGACACTGGCCCCAATTCTCTTACCAACATATGTCATTTCCAAGTGCTCTGTGAGGCATACTTTCAAGAGGAACCCACAGTTGAGTTGTTTAGAGACTGCTTCACCTAAACCGCTGCACAGAATTCACTGATGGTTCCAATACGGAATTGGGTGGTGTGGCGATTCAGAAAAGAAAGGAGGTCACTTACCCTCACGCCATACTTCACAGCCACCCCAAGCAGTGGAATCAATCATGGTTCTATTGCAAAGATACCTCCCCTACTAATGAAAATCCTTTGCCTGGCTTTCGTCCAGAGCGGCTTAGCAATACACACCCCTTTCCGCAAAGGTTGACTGCCAAGGAGAGAAGTAAATACGCTCCTAACTATCCAAGCTCAGAGCCTTCATGGCCAACGGTTTAACAGGAATTGATCTTGCACGCTGTTGGATATCATGGAGCATATTGCCCCTCAGCCAGCGCTCCGGTTTGATGTGCGAGTATACCGGTAGTGTCGATGACCCACTCCGACATGTTAACATCCAGCTCACGGATGACGAGGTCACAGAAGCTTGTGAAGAAAATGTTGAACGAAACGGAACACCTCTGCGCTCGAACCGACCTGCTTCCCTTCTGTGCTACCAACAAACCGCCAGCTGTAAGATTTTGACTGTACTTTTTACTGAACACGTCATTGCTATTTCTGTATATTCTTTAATATCAACTGCTGCTTAAACAGGGCGATGATCCGTTTTTGAGCAAGAAGCTTCCTCAGGAGAAACCAGAAAAACTAGATAAACCGGAAAGACCAATCCGGCCAAAAACCAAAGTCATTAAGAGGCCTGCTCATAAGAGGAAAACCACTGCATCCTCTAATCCGCCCGCTGATGACGATGTGGGTAATCCAGACCTTGAGGTAGAACTTGATTCACTTGGCTTACTTTTCACACTCCTTATTGATGATAATATTTGTCAGGATGATGCCGAAGATAGTCATACTGATGCTGCAGAGGTAATTACTCTCTCTTCTGATTCGAACCCTTTGCCTTCACTAAAAATCCGTCAGGCAAATCGGAAAGTTAAATGTTCTCATCCTCTTGCTTACTTGGATCCCAAATTTCTTATGAAGACCCAACAGCACGAAGCTCGCCGCACAACCCGGCACAGCGGCCAGGTAGTTACCTCCGCCGGTTTACCGAACAGTCCGGTTCGGAAACGCCGTTCAGAGGTCTCTAATTTGCTTGTCAGTGCTTGTCCTAAAGCGGGCTGTTTTCGTCAACCTCTTATTCCATCTGACTCTGATTATCAGGTTACTTCCCACTCATCCTCTGGCAAGTCATCAGCTACTCAGCTGCCACCGCTCAAAACGGTGCTTGGGTAAGCTATACTTATCATAATATTTCTGCTACATCACGTTGGAACATATGTTGTATTTGATTTTGATTACTCCTTTTAGGGCCAAGCCTAGGCCAATAAAGAAGGCCCGCCTGGATAAAGCGGCTGAGGAGGATGCCGTTCCCGAACCGGATAAAACACCAGATCGTGAAGTGGCCATTCGCGAAGATATACCCAACGACCCCCCACTGCAAGATGATGATGTTATTGCCGAAGAAAGGCCTGCTGATACCTCAGGCCCTGCTGACCAGCCCGGAAGCCCCATCCGGATTGAGAAATCCACCATTCCAATCCGGCCTGCTGACAAACCAACTGCCCCTGGTCAAACCGGCGATACCAAGGATGATGATGTTGTGATTACTGGCATTGGCCATACTGAACCAAGTAATCCGGTCGCCTTATCCAAGCATACCGCCAAAGAAGAATTCGCTACTATGAGCAAAGGCAAGTGGAATGTTGATCTGGCGACTTACGCTGCTCTGGATGCCCAAGATCTTCATTCCGACTACTTGAACCGGCTGTATACCAGCTGTGACTATGAAGCCGGTCTGGTGAATATGATGAAACAAATACTTGAGGTAACTTCCATGTGCTTTTTCTTGCTTGGATTCTTCAATTTTGTTAACTCTCCTAGCCCCCAAGGGCCGGTTTTGCAATCCTCTTTCAAACCGGGACTTACTAATATAAATCTGAATGCTTCTAAATTCACTGATGTAGCCCCCAAGGGCCGGTTCAACTTAATGTAGTTAAACCAGGACTTGAGTAATTTAACATGGCAGCATCAGAGTTTATTTGAGCAAATAGTCATTAGCCCCCAAGTGCCAAGTTGAATACTTGTATTGAGCTTGGGACTTTGCAATCAATTGACAGATGAAGATCAAATATGCATTAGCCCCAAAGTGCCAAGTGCATAACTTGTTATGTGGTTGGTACTTCAATTCTTGTACCGTTTGTTAAATCATATGATTGTCTGTATGCAGGTTGAGCTGAAGACGAAAGAAAGCCAACTCGCCGATCTTCAAGAAAATTTGAAATCCCAACAAGCTGAAACCTCAAAGGCGAAAGAGGAGTTGACCAGCGCTTTAAGCGTCATGGAATATCTTAAGGAGGGCTTCAAGAAAGAGCGGGCGGATTGGGCCACTAAGAAGGATGCTTTGACGAAGAAAATTGAAACTGCTGAAGCCGCCCTTAAACCGGTGGTAGATGAGCTGACCAGCGTAAAGCGGCAAGTGCATGCCATGACTGCCGCCATCTTTGGTAAGCTTCCTTTGACTTCTGTAATAATTTGGTCTTCCTATGATAGGTCCGGTTTGTAAACTTTTTGTAATGTTGTAGGTACACGCATTGGTCACTTGGGGTCAGATGTGCGGAAGAAGTTGAAGGCTGCCTATACACTGAAAGAACAATTGTATACTGGTGCGCAGCGTATCATATATATTGCATCCCACAACAACCCGGTGCCTACCTTGATCCAAGACACCCTTAAGAGATTGTCTATGCTCCCTGCCCGGGTTGAAGAGCTGAAGAAATCCGCTGCTCGAACCGGTGCTATCAATGCCTTAATCCGGGCAAAAGCGTGGGTGCCAGATTTTGACCCTGTTGAAGCGGCGCAAGGCTACCCTCACTTAAAGGAAGATGGTTCAGAATTCAATGAGGAGGACATGAGGGCGATAAACCAGGAGGTGCGCCCTCTAGCTTGTCAATTGGTGGAAGAAGCAGACTTGTCTCATTACCAAGCCCAATATGACAATCAGAACAAACGAGTGGCTGGACCAATTCCTGAAGCAGAGAATCTGACCCCTCTAATCCGTAAGCATACTTACGCTCCTGATATTGAACCGTCATTACTGATCCATGAGGAAGCTGTCTTTCAAGCCTTAATGGGAATCGACTGGACAACTGTTGATTTCCAGCCACTGGGTAGAGAAGCAGGAGCTGAAGCGGCGCAGGATGACCCGCAACCATCAGACCGAGCTGGCGACCAAGCTTGAACCGGAGGCCGGTTTAAATGGCGGGTCTTTTATATTCCACTGAAAACAATGATCTTATTTGGGCACCATGTTGCCTTGTAATAGGGTAGCCAATACTCTTGCTTCTGAGATGCCTTCGTGCATGAGTGATGATACTTTTGTTTGAAAGATCGAAACCTTCAATCTATATTTCCTGCAATCACAAAACCTTAAACTGCCACGGCGGTTGTACCGCCAGTCGGTTTATGACCTTTATATATATATATATATATATATATTGTGTGTGTGTGTGTGTGTGTGTGTGTGTGTGTGTGTGTGCAAGGAAATTGAGGTATATGATCAAATTTTGTGATACAAAATACCTGCCATCGCTGGGCATGAAGTTGGCTTAGCCAATCTTGAAGCGGAGGTTTATATACCGATACCGTCAAAGGAGAAAACAACTCCTGTGTATACAATGCCGGTTTACCATGTAAACCGTGCCGGGTTATGATAAACACCCTGTTACTCCATAATGGGATGTTAACAAAAAAAGTCAAACCAGGCAAATAACCTCCAGATTAAAAAAGGACCGTGCTCCGTCAATTGACAGTTTGAACCGCTTTAAAACGTTGTCGGTTTAAAAATCGCAACAAAAATAAAGCAACAGTTATTAAGAAAAATATTGAAGCAAAGGTAATGATAAAACCGTTTGCAAAAAGAGGCTTTATTGAGCCGATGAGATGGTGTTACCATGGTCGGACACGACCAAGCTCCCGATAGGTGTAGCTATGGTGCAAGTCAGCCAGGTCCCTAAATGAAACCGTGGCATTATGCCGATCAAGAGGCGTGGCAATGGTTCGGGTTCGACCAAGCCCCCAAGTGATTCTATAGCCTTAGGCCGATCAAGAGGCATGACTGGTTCGGACTTGACCATGTCCCCAAGTGATCTGGTGGCTTTCGCCTATCAAAAGGTGTTGTATTGGTTCGGACACAACCAAGCCCCCAAGTGATGTTTATAAAACTTTCAAGGGGTAAATCGGAGGCCGCTTTAAGACAGAACAACTCCATGTAACCACGCATGATGTAAAAGAACAAATACCCCGCTTTAGCTGAGGCTCCGGTTTATTATATTAATCATAAGATATACACTGTCATAATATGTACATAAGTAGAGCCGATGGCTCAGGTATAGTAAGGCCAAAGATGAGCTATGTTCCATGGCATGTTGGTCTCTTCCTCTGATGTATGTGAGTCTTTATGCTCTCGAATATTGATTAGATAGTATGAACCGTTGTGCAGATTCTTGCTGACCACGAAAGGTCCCTCCCAAGGTGGGGATAACTTATGCATATCAGTCTGATCTTGGATGAGCCGAAGCACCAAATCTCCTTCTTGAAAGGCTCTGGTTCTGACCCGGTCACTGTGATAACGACGAAGATCCTGTTGGTAAACCGCCGAGAGGGCAGCTGCTATGTCACGCCCCTCATCCAACAGGTCCAAAGCATCTTGTCGTGTCGTCTTGTTGTCCGCTTCAACATAAGCCGCCACACGAGGTGAGTCATGACGGATATCACTGGGGAGAACCGCCTCTGCTCCGTAGACCATGAATAACGGTATGTGTCCTGTGGATATGTTGGGCGTAGTATCTGCCAGGCCAAGGTTTCATCCTCTGGTAGCTCACCCCGGTTCATGTACGCAAGATAAGGAAGCGTCCAATCCGGAATGACGTGTAGAGCTGCCACCAATTGAGCCTCCGGATCAGGAATAGCCAAATCCGCTTCACCAGGGAGCTTGACCGACGGGTTGTGCAGCACATCAAGGAAAACATTAGGCGGGACCGGTTTACGTTGAGAGCTCAACCGGCTTAAAGCGTCTGCCGCTTCATTCTTCCGACGGTCCATGTGGTCCACCTGATAGCCCTTGAAGTGACCTGCAACAATATCCACCTCACGACGATATGCGGCCATGAGTGGGTCCTTGGAATCCCAAGTGCCGGACACCTGTTGAGCCACTAGGTCCGAGTCACCAAAGCACTTAACCAAGCTTAGATTCATCTCCTTAGCCATCCGGAGACCATGGAGCAAGGCTTCATACTCAGCTGCATTGTTAGTACAAGGGAACATTAAGCGGAGAACGTAACAAAACTTGTCACCTCGTGGGGAAGTTAATACGACTCCAGCCCCGAGCCCTCCAATTTCCTGGATCCGTCAAAATGGATGGTCCAATATGTGTGATCCGGCTTCTCTTCAGGTGCTTGCAACTCCGTCCAATCATTGATGAAATCAACAAGTGCTTGAGACTTCACCGCCGTTCGAGGCACGTACTTCAACCCGTGCGACCCAAGCTCTATAGCCCACTTGGCAATCCGGCCGGTCGCTTCCCGGTTCTGGATGATATCGCCTAAGGGAGCAGAACTGACCACTGTGATGGGGTGCCTTTGGAAATACTGCTTCAGCTTCCGGCTTGCCATGAAAACTCCATATACCAGCTTCTGCCAATGTGGATACCTTTGCTTGGATTCAATAAGTACCTCACTGATATAGTAAACCGGACGCTGAACCGGATGCTCCTTGCCTGCCTCCTTCCGCTCCACCACAATAGCCACACTGACTGCGCGAGCGTTAGCAGCAACATATAGCAGTAGCGGCTCCTTGTCAATGGGGGCGGCAAGCACAGGCAGATTGGCCAATTGCCGCTTTAAGTCCTCAAATGCCTTATCAGCAGCGGAACTCCAGACGAACTGATCCGTCTTCTTCAACATCTGATACAAAGGAATTGCCTTCTCACCAAGGCGGCTGATAAACCGGCTCAACGCGGCAATCTGGCCAGCCAAACGTTGAATGTCATTGATACACTTCGGTTTAGCCAGGGAGGTGATGGTTGTGATCTTCTCCGGATTAGCCTTAATTCCCCTGTTGGACACCAGAAAACCCAATAACTTGCCTGCCGGTACACCAAAAACACATTTGGCCGGATTGAGCATCATCTTGTACGTCCTCAGGTTATCAAAGGTTTCCTTCAAATCGTCAGCCAGAGTCTCCTTCTTCCTTGACTTAACCACAATATCATCCACGTAAGCATGTACATTACGGTCAATCTTCTTGTGAAGGCAATTTTGTACACACCGTTGATAGGTTGCCTAGGCACTCTTGAGCCCAAAAGGCATAGAAACATAGCAGAAGGCTCCAAAGGGAGTGATGAACACCGTCTTCTCCTGGTCCTTAACCGCCATTTTGATCTGATGATAACCAGAATATGCTTCCAAAAAACTTAAACGCTCGCAACCCGCCGTAGCATCAATGATTTGATCAATACGGGGGAGGGCAAAAGGATCTGCTGGACAAGCCTTATTAAGGTCTGTGTAATCCACACACATACGCCAGGTGCCGTTTTTCTTAAGAACCAGCACCGGATTAGCAAGCCACTCAGGGTGAAAAACTTCAACAATAAAGCCAGCTGCCAAAACCCTGGCTACCTCTTCTCCAATAGCTTTGCGTCTTTCTTCGTTAAACCGGCGGAGGAACTGTTTCACTGGTTTGTATTTAGGATCCACATTAAGAGTGTGCTCAGCGAGTTGCCTCGGTACACCTGGCATGTCAGAAGGCTTCCATGCAAAAATGTCCCATTTCTCATGGATGAACTCGATGAGCGCGCTTTCCTATTTCGGATACAAATTGGCACTAATGCTGAACTGCTTGGACGAATCGCCAGGCACGAAGTCAACCAGCTTAGTCTCAGCTGCCAATTTGAACTTCAGGGCTGGATCATGCTCCGTAGTTGGCTTCTTCAACGGAGTCATATCTGCCGGATCAACATTGTCCTTATAAAATTTCAGCTCCTCGGTGGCACAAACTGACTCTGCATAGGCCGCATCTCCTTCTTTGCACTCCAAAGATACTCTACGGCTTCCATGAACCGTTATTGTCCCCTTGTGACCCGGCATCTTGAGCTGTAAATACACATAACAGGGCCGTGCCATGAACTTGGCGTAGGCTGGTCGCCCAAACAGGGCGTGATACGGACTTTGGATTTTTACCACTTCAAACGTCAATGTCTCCGACCTAGAATCATGATCATCTCCAAAGGCCACTTCCAGAGCTATCTTGCTAACAGGGTATGCTGACTTGCCAGGTACCACACCATGGAACACCGTATTGTACGGTTTGAGATTTTTATCTGTTAGTCCCATACGTCGGAAGGTCTCGTAGTACAAGATATTAATACTGCTCCCTCCATCCATGAGTACCTTGGTGAACTTATAACCTCCCACCTGAGGTGCCACCACCAATGCTAGCTGACCCGAGTTATCAACCCGGGGTGGGTGGTCCTCTCTGCTCCATATGATTGGCTGCTTAGACCAGCATAAGTAACGGGACACAGCCGGTTCAACAGAGTTGACTGCCCGCTTCTGAACCTTCCGGTCTCGCTTGTCCAAGCTAGTGGTGAAGACATGGTACTGCCCACTATTCAACTGCTTTGGGTTGCTCTGGTAACCCGACTGTTGCTGCTGCTGGTTGTAACCACCCTCGTTATTCTTATTCTGATTATTTTGATTATTATGTCCGCCCGGATTACCATTAAATCCCGAACCGGAATTTTCTCCACCGTAACCCGTCCCGGATCCTGAGCCACCGCCAGAGCCATGATCATACCGGAAAGCATTAGAATTTTTGAACTCCTGCATAATGTAGCAATCCTTCCAAAGGTGGTTTGCTGGCACCTCCTTCGTCCCATGCTTCGGACAGGGCTGGTTCAATAGATAATTTAGGCGGTCCGGGTTAGGGTTAGGCGCTCCACTGCGATTCGGCGGTTTACCCTTGCGTCGCTGGCCCTTGTCCTGCGCGTTGGTATTAGCCACGAAGTCCATGTTGCCATCCGCTTTGCGCTTGCCTCCGCCACCATTACCTGTCGAGTGATGTTGCTGACCTTTCGAGTTGCCGTTCTTCTTTCCCTTCCCTGTCTTGTCATCATCAGACTCGGGATCCTTGGTACTATCAGAATCAACATACTTTACCAAAGCGGCCATGAGAGTCCCCATGTCAGTGTAGTGGCGCTTCATCCGCCCTAACTTCAGCTTTAGGGGCCCAAACCGGCAATTGCCTTCTAGGGTTATAACCGCGGTGTCAGTGTTAATGCAGTCTGATGAATGCAGAACTTGCGAGACCCGGCGCACCCAATGCGTCGTTGATTCTCCTTCCTCCTGGACACAGGCAGCCAGATCCACTATCGACATCGGCTCCTTACATGTGTCTTTGAAATTACTGATAAACCGGGCTCGTAATTGGGCCCATGAACTGATAGAATTGGCCGGTAAGCTTTTTAACCATGTACGGGCCGCAGGGACGGAGCCAGGATTCAAACATAGGGGTGGCGAGATTTTTCCTCTTGTGTGGAGACTGATTAAAAAAATAGCCTAGAGACGTTTGTAGCTATGATTAATGAACGAAAATCCACATCAAAGGAAGAAACTGGTGCCGACTTTGAACAATTCATTTTTTAACTGAAAGTTGTGATAGCAAATGCAGAAGCAATTCACAGGTCAATGATCTAAATATTTCTACTACCTTTTATCTAAAAAAAGTCTACCACCGAAGGGGGATAAACAATGCAAAACCTTGTCTGACATGTCATGAATATTCCCTAATTACAATTTAGGTATGCAGATTCTGTTGTTCTATCTTAGTTGTAAATGCATGGATTAGTCTAATTGTGAAAGTGAAGCCAAGGATGAAGTACTGAGAATGAGAAAGAAGAGTAACCTAGTCCTTTTTCGGTTTTTTCTTCCCTCATTGCCGATCGTGCATGCTAGTTGTGGCGGGCGGCCGGCCGGCCGGCCGTGCTTCCGCGTAACCTCTGGATCGCATTTGCCCCTTCGGCAGACTTGGTCTTGGGGCTAGAAGTTGTGATTTGCGAGGCGAAACTGCCCTAAGAGATCCAATCGGAGCTCACAGCGGCGGCTTGGAAATGAAGAGATTAGCGATATGGGCGTGCGTAGACAAAGTCGTGGCTGAGTGCTGATACTAACAGGCCAGTTTGTCTCTTTTGATGGGCAGCTTGGCACTTTCTTTCCTGAATTTTGTGCTTTAAGCTTGTAATGGGCTGTACATGGGTTGAGACTTCATGCCAATTACAAAGGCCTAATTACAAAGGCCTAATGCACAGGGGGGCGATGCAGGCCACACACAGGTGCGCGTACAAAAAAATTAGAGAATAACTGCCCGCTATCGAAGGAAGGCACGATCATTAGGGGGGTCTCGCCCCCCCTCGTCCCCCTGTAAATCCGTCCCTGACGGGCCGTTCCTTCAAGCATCATGGTGAAATACTTTGCACACGCCACATCATCCACATCAAGCATCTCCATGGCCATCTCATAGCTCTCCACCCATGTCTCTGGAGGTTGATCCGCCGTATAATTTGGTACCTTGCGCGGGCCCTTGAAATCCTTGGGCAGGCGCACATTGCGTAAAGCGGGGACAAGGCAAGGCACCCCCAAAGAGCTAGAGGTAACTCCAGGCTCGACCATGGTGGTCGGACGAACCGGCGTAAGCTGATGATCTTGATACTGTGCCGCTAACTCGGCCTCCCTGCGCACCCGGGCCCCGTCCACCACTTCCTGAGCATTATCGACACCACCTGCCGGGTTGTTACCATGGGGCGTTCCACATCGTGCATTACTTGACACAGCTGGTTCATCCATATGCCTGCTATAGCTCCGGCTTGGATGAAGGGTTGAGTGGATCCGGTCGCGGCTGTATGAATATGCTTCCTGTTGGACCAAAGCTGTCCTAAGAAGCTCCTTGACCCGGCGCGTCTCTACCACCTGCGGCGAATCACCTTCAATTGGAATGGCCTCCAGCCGTGCAGCAGCCGCAACAAGGTTGTCCATCGGGTTGGAGTAGTGACCCGGAGGTGTTGGCACAGTATTATGACGGGGCAGATCTATTAAACGGGGCTGGACCGGCGCGCTCGTCCCAGGTGCTTCCACCCGGTTTATCACTGGCAGATTACTAGTTCCCGCTCCGGGGGTGTTGAAGAGGTCTCTGGCTTCGAAGACTGAAGGCAGACGAGATCGGTACTTCCTCCTCATGACTTCCTGCGACGCGTTCTGGTCCAACATGAGCCTGTAGGCCTGCGCGTCTAAAGCGGCCCGCTCTGCAGTCATCCTGGCATCTTCAGCTGCTAGGTCCGCCTTAGCCTGAGTGATTTGCTCCCTCACTTTTGCAATCTCCACGTTGTGAGCGTCTGTCGGTGTCAAAACCGGCGGATCTCGGGTAGGGGGTCCCGAACTGTGCGTCAAGGCCGGATGGTAATAGGAGACAAGGGACACGATGTTTTTACCCAGGTTCGGGCCCTCTCGATGGAGGTAATACCCTACTCCTGCTTGATTAATATTGATGATATGGGTAGTACAAGAGTAGGTCTACCACGAGATCAAGGAGGCTAAACCCTAGAAGCTAGCCTATGGTATGATTGTGTATGATGATGGTTCATCCTACGGACTACAACCCTCCGGTTTATATAGACACCAGATAGGGTTAGGGTTACGCAGAGTCGGTTACAATGGTAGGAGATCTTGAGTATCCGCATCGCCTAGCTTGCCTTCCACGCCAAGGAAAGTCCCATCCGGACACGGGACGATGTCTTCAATCTTGTATCTTCATAGTCCAGGAGTCCGGCGAAGGTAGAGTCCGGCTACCCAAACACCCCCTAATCCAGGACTCCCTCAGTAGCCCCTGAACTAGGCTTCAATGACGACGAGTCCGGCGCGCAGATTGTCTTCGGCATTGCAAGGCGGGTTCCTCCTCCAAGTCCTTCATAGAAGATTGTAAACACCAAAAATAGTGTCCGGCTCTGCAAAATAAGTTTCCACATCTTGCCATAAAGAGAATAATATTAACACAAATCAAATCTGCTGACGTATTCCACAGTGCGTCATCACACTGCGGCCAAGCTCTTTATACAAATTGTTTTCACTTTTCCACCTCAGCACGTTTAGCGAAGCGGTTTCCTTGGCACGTCCTGTCAAAGCAGAGATCGTGTGCCCCTTTTAACGGGATTCTCATCTATACGGACGTGGGTAACCCAACCGCGCCATTTACCATGGCGCTTGGGAGGCAAGCGAGTTTTATTAGGTAGGTGGGTACGCATAACCGCATCCGCCCATATAAGGGGATAAGGATCCACCTTTTTTACCTACGCCTTCTTCCTCTTTTGCCGATCCTTCTCTTGCGCACTCAAGCTCCAGCGCCCAAATCCGCTCTTCCCACCTCAACATTCTCCAGCAATGTCCGGAGCGGGAGGAAGTGGATGGTCTCCTCCGTCACGGAGGTTCAAGTAAAAAAGCTAAGGAAGGCCGGATACCTGTCCAAGGACATCCCGCACCGGCTTCCTGAGAAGGGACAGCATCTCCCCACCCCAAGGCCCCATGAGAGGGTAGTTTTCCTTCCCCACTTCCTCCACAGACTGGGTTGTCCAGTTCACCCATTCGTCTGGGGACTCATGTTCTACTACGGCCTGGATTTCCACGATCTGGCCCCAAACTTCATCCTCAACATCTCGACGTTTATCGTCGTGTGCGAGGCCTTCCTCTGCGTCCGCCCCCATTTCGGCCTCTGGCATATGACTTTCAACGTGAAGCCCAAGGTGGTGCGCGGCAGCCAAGCGGAGTGCGGAGGCGCCATGGCGGGCAAGATGGCCAACGTCCTATGGTTCGAGGGCTCCTTTGTGGAGACCCTAAAGGGGTGGTAAGCAGGGTGGTTTTACATCACCGAGCCACGCGATCCGAAATGGGTCGCAGCCCCTGAGTTCCGATCGGGACCCCCCACGCGGCTAATATCTTGGAAAGAGACGGGCCTGTCGTGGGGCAACGAAGAAGAGGTGACCGGATTGCAAACTTGCATCTAGTCCCTGGTGAACAAGCCAATCCGGCTTGTTAATATAGTCCAGGTTATGCTCGTCCGCCAGATCCTCCCGTGCCAACAACGGGCTTCAATTTGTGGGAGTTCGACCCGGCGCAACACCAAACCCTCAATAGGCTCTTCGACACGACGTACGAAGATGCTTGGAAGGTGCTTTTCAAGGGTGCCGAGGCTCCCGCATCCACCTCCGAGGATTGCGGATACAGCTCGCAGCGTCACGCTAGCAAGGTAAGCTATCTATACCTTTGACATGATTATTAAGCTCTTTTTCATAGATTAACTCTATGCGGCATCCAAACTCCCTTACCTTTGATAGGCTTGGCAGGCGATATCCGGACCAATTAACTGTACGGCTCCCCTGCCCGAAGACCCAGCCCCAGCTCTCCTAGTGAAGCTGCTGACTCCGGCACCTTATGTGGTGCCGGAGAAGAAGGTCAAGAAGAAGAAGACCACCGGGACTCGAAAGAGTGCCCGTAACTTGGTGGTGTCGGACTCGTTGTCTGACGAGTCCGAGGCGCCCTCCTCTCGTGAAAACGAGGAGGAGGAAGAAGACGGCTCTCCCCCCCAGCGGAGGGAGGAGAGAAGAAGGCCGCCCCATCAGGGGAGGTCGAGGGGTCTAGAAAAAGCAAGACCCCTCCGCCGGACTACTCCCATGACGCCGAAGAGAGCGGAGGGGAGTGGCCGAACAGGGCCAAGCGTCCGGCGAAATCGTAAGTATTCGTATACCAGAGTGACTCATGATATTCCTAGGTTGTTCAGCTTTCCACAATGTCGAACATAATTGTGCAGCCCGCCCCGGGCCGAACTCGACGATTCGTCGAGCGGCTCCCTGGATACGTCGGACGTGAACTCAGTTCCGCCCGCTGTCTCCCCCCGCACTGCAGACGACGCCGAAGTGGCGTCGCAACAAGCTCCGGGGCAGCAGGAGGTGGTCCTGGAGGAGCCGAAAGGCGACCTCCCGGACCCCAGGAATAAAGGGGACAAGACCCCCTAGGGCTCCGAGTCCGGCTTTTTGCCGGATGCCGCGCCGGACTCTTCAACAGCGCCGGTCCGTGGTAGGCGAACTCCTTCCAAGAGGATCAAGTCTTCTCAGCCGGAGGCCTCCGTCCAATCGGAGGTGCCGGTCAATCTGCTAGAGGTGCTTGACGGCGCCTCCATCGACGAGGAACACCGTACTATTATGAGTACGGTGATCCAAGAGCGGACTGACTGAAGCTTGCGCTAGCCTTCTGACAGGCTTCGAGGTAAGTAAACATATGTCAAAATATTACCGCATAGACAGTAGCCCCTGATGCTCTGTTCGGCGTTCGGAAAGAAAAGCCGAATAGAGGATCTATTAATTTTCGCAATAGTCTAACAATAAAGAGTCAATATGCTTATGCAGGCTTCACTGCTATCCACCGCCAAACTGACTGCGCAGGTGGATGTCCTAAAAAAGGACCTCGGGCGGACCGAGCAAGAGCTCGGCCTTGCCAAACGGCAACTCGAGGTAAAAGAAGGTAAGAAATTCCCTACAAAGAAAAAAGGTGCCTATAGAGAGGCGTGAATGCAAAGAATAACAGGATCGTACTGCTTATTGTAGGGGCCACAACTGAGGTGGCGACCCTCAAGCAGGCGCTATCTGAGGCCGAAAAGAAAACGACCGAGGATCTCACCGAGCGAGAAAGACGTGGGGCTCAGGTTGGCGAGGTGCAGCAAGAGCTGCAGGCTCTCATGAAAAAACACGAGAGCTTGGAGCTTGAGTCAAAGGCGCAAGCATTCGAGCTCGCGTCGGCCCTTGAGACCGCTAAGGGTGCCAAGGCCGAAGCCCAAAAGGCCCTCCAAGAGTTGGAGGAGATGAAAAAGATAGCGGCGGGTAAGGCATTCTCAATGCAAAGTAGAAATATAAAAGTAAACTACTTGTCACTTACCCGAATCCGAAGTTCTCCAGGGGCATTCGCAGATCTTGCCTGCAGCGTATCCGCCGCCGCCGCATTCTACCGAGCTGAAGAGGGCAGCTCGACGGAGAGTGTGTTCTGGTCTCAGTATTCTGAGGCCGGACACCCTGTGCCCTTGAGCGACCAGCTGAAACAGCTGGTCGAGCTCCACAAGGCGGCCGAACAAGCCATGAAGGGCTTCATAGTTCGGCTGTGGCCCGGAGAGGCCCTGCCTGGGAGCTACTTTGGGCTGGTGCGCGGCTGGTGGGGGCCTGTCCAAGGCTTGAGGTCATCAAGCGTTCCGCCTGCATCGAAGGTGCCCGGAGGGCCCTTGCTCGTGCAAAGGTGCACCGGGGTAAGCTTGACGGTGAGAAGCTGGTGAAGGACGGGCCACCGCAGGGGAAGGAGCATCGCAAGCCCGAGAACTACTACAAGGATGTTCTTGCAGGTGCCCGCCTTATTGCGGATGAATGTATGAAAGATGTAATTTTTGAATGAACTCGCTCGTGTTTATCCTGTGCACTGAAAACTTGTTCATATGCGCTAAGCAATGCTTACTAAATTTAAAATATTATTTTCTGTGCGGTCGTTTATCAAAAATTGAGAGATGGCCAGTCGTCGGCTTCTGCCCCCATGCCGCTAGTGCTGGGGTGTTCAGGATAAACCTGAGCGCTCTTTTTCCCATGGTTGGGTCCTTCGAGGGAGGCGCTCAGCACAACGAACCAGGCAATCGGACTATAATGCTTGAACACTCCCACTTAGCCATAGAACTTTATAATTTTAAATTTCGGCGAAGCCCCTAGTTCGGAAGACCGAATTCGGGGCGCTATCCACGCCTTTGGCCGGACAAAGCCAGCTCCTTGCTTGAAGCGGCATAAGTCTTTAGGGACTCGAAAAACCTCTCGAGCAGCGACCGGTCTCTCGCCTTATCATGACAGTCAGTTTTAGCTTTCTCCACTGAGGTGCTTAACCCAGCTGAACCGGGGCACAATTGCAGTGGTTCTCCTAGTGCTACCTTAGCCGATATAGCGGAACGTAAGGCACCAAAACATAGGAGCCGGGCAAACCCAACTATTGACCCAAATCATGATTCGGAGCCGATGCATATAGTGTTATAAGTTCGGGGTGCCGCACTTGAGAAAGTGTACGGACTTCTCACACCAGATCAAAGGGTACTGAAGCTCCTGGCGTGTTTGCAGTACCATGGTGTACGGGTGCGATCATGTTATTTAATAAACATATATATGAAAAGAGGATAATGCAAAAAATGGGCAAAAAACTATGCATTGTTTATAAAGAGGCTATTTATCAAAGCCGAATGATACAAGTAGTGCGATAAGCAAAACGATATTAGACTATTTAACATGTCCTGACCAGCGGTAGGCCGCAGAGTTGCGTTCAAAACAGATATACCGCTCGTAATAGAGACCACCTGAGAGTTCCATAATGCGGCGTAGCTTTGTCTGCTTCCCTGGATCTTGTATCGTTTGTGTGGCACTCGAATTACCGCACAGGTCGTCCAAAGTGTGGAGTCCTGAAAGTAAAAAAAAGAATCCGGCAGCCCCTAGTACGTTTTAAGCCGTATTTCGGGCACGCCGTTACTGTGCCCCTTCCCCTGTGCCCATGGTATTTCAAGGGCGTAATTATGTACGCGAGGTACTAGCTTCGCTATGTCGCGATGGCTGGGGTTGGGGCCGCATTGCTACGCCTGCTCAGATTATGCCAGACGGTCTTGTTGTAGGTTACTCCGGGCGCGCTTGACAGTGTCTGGCTTTTTAACGGCCGGACTGGAGAGGTGCCTAAAAGGGTTGCTTTGTACTTCCGCTGCGAGAGCCGCCGTGTGCTCCTCCGTACGGAGGGAGCGTTCGGTGTTTCCGTTGACCGTGATTACTCCTCGAGGGCCTGGCATCTTGAGCTTGAGATATGCGTAGTGCGGCACCGCATTGAACTTGGCAAATGCGGTTCGTTCGAGCAGGGCGTGATAGCCACTTCGGAACGGGACTATGTCGAAGATTAACTCTTCGCTTCGGAAGTTATCTGGAGATCCGAAGACCACATCAAGTGTTATGGAGCCTGTACAGTTGGCTTCTACACCTGGTATAACGCCTTTAAAGGTCGTCCTTGTGGGCTTAATCCTTGATGGATCTATGCCCATTTTCCGCGCTGTATCCTGGTAAAGCAGGTTCAGGCTACTGCCGCCGTCCATGAGGACTCTTGTGAGATGAAATCCGTCGATGATTGGGTCGAGAACCAATGCGGGAAAGCCGCCATGACGGATGCTAGTGGGGTGGTCCCTTCGATCTCCGTTCCATCGCCATCCCCCACTATTCCATCGCCATCTCCATCTTTTCGAGTATCCACCATGTATATGTCATATGACGAGGTGGCCTTCCAGCGCCCTACAGGTGCTGGTTCCTGTTCGTCTCCTACCTCGTCGTCCATACCGTCGAAGTCTTCGGAGACGAAGTCAAGCATGTCGGTTAAATCGTCGACAGTGGCTATCAAGTGGGTGGTGTGTGGGCTTTGAATTTCTTCATCGTCCGTATCCCATCCTCGCTGACCGTAATCTGGCCAGGGCTCTCCTAATAAAGAGAGAGACTTGAGAGAATTCAGGATGTCACCAAAAGGTGAGTGCTGAAATATGTCCGCGGCGGTGAACTCCATTATCGGCGCCCAATCGGCTTCGACTGGCTGGGGCACGGGGCATTCGGAGTCCGGGGAGGAGTCCGGGCCCTCGGGATCACGGGTCATGCGGAGTGCGGGGCTGGTGTTCGGCTTGATCGCCTTTGAGATCGCAGCCCCCGAGGTGACGTCCAACCGCCCATCCTCAATTGGCGCAATAGGCTCCGAATTAAGGGTCGGAACCGGTGCGTGTGCGGCCTCCAGGACATTGTTCGGAGGCAGAGCTAGATCATGCCCCTCGAGATAGTGCGGCGCGCTTGGCTGTGGCTCGAACCCGTCGAAGATCAAGTCTCCACGGATATCAGCCGTGCAGTTTAAGCTTCCAAACCTGACTTGATGGCCAGGGGCGTAGCTTTCGATCTGCTCCAGATGACCAAGCGAATTGGCCCGCAGAGCGAAGCCACCGGAGACGAAGATTTGTCCGGGGAGAAAAGTCTCACCCTGGACCTCATCGTTGTTGATGATCAGAGGAGCCATCGGGCCTAAAGGCGACGACACAGAGGAACTCTCAATGAAAGCACCAATGTCGGTGTCAAAACCGGCGGATCTCGGGTAGGGGGTCCCGAACTGTGCGTCAAGGCCGAATGGTAACAGGAGACAAGGGACACGATGTTTTTACCCAGGTTCGGGCCCTCTCGATGGAGGTAATACCCTACTCCTGCTTGATTAATATTGATGATATGGGTAGTACAAGAGTAGATCTACCACGAGATCAAGGAGGCTAAACCCTAGAAGCTAGCCTATGGTATGATTGTGTATGATGATGGTTCGTCCTACGGACTACTACCCTCCGGTTTATATAGACACCGGATAGGGTTAGGGTTACACAGAGTCGGTTAGAATGGTAGGAGATCTTGAGTATCCGCATCGCCTAGCTTGCCTTCCACGCCAAGGAAAGTCCCATCCGGACACGGGACGAAGTCTTCAATCTTGTATCTTCATAGTCCAGGAGTCCGGCGAAGGTATAGTCCGGCTACCCGAACACCCCCTAATCGAAGTTACAGATTCAGACTTAGTGAAAAACTGGAGCATGGCCAAAACGAATAACTAGGAGGCATGTTTACGAGCTCGATGCACACACTACGAGGCATTGCATGACAAACTAAGCATACACCCAGCAACTAGACATGGCATAGAAGCTAGAGATGGCAAGAACAATAACATAGCATGCAAGGATCAATTACAACAACCTTGGCAATATTGAATAACATGTAAACAATCTGCCAGGAACATTTTATAGCAAATGTAGAGCAAGATTAAGACATGCTAGAGCACTCTATAAATGCAAACAGAGGAACGGATGGATAGAGCATAACCATATCTACAAAACATCCTTACTGATCATCCTCAAAAGAGGCATGGATCTCACTGTAGCAACATGAATACATGGCATAAAAATAACAACAGACAAAGACTTGGAGAAATTCTAAGTCACTTAAATCAGCAACATCACGGAGGCTACTTTACAAGCTTGAAACAGTCAATATATGACATATCATGAAGAGTGAGTTGCACCACAGAAAAGATGGCAAGTTTTAGCACATAACACATGTAGACTCCATGCTAAAAAGAAAAAAGATGCAAAAATGACAAATGAGCATGTTCTGATAAACTACAGTAGACAACATTATATAGCACTCTTGCAAAAATGATTAGGGCATCCAGATGAACTCTAATGAACATGAACCAATGGAACAAAAAGAAGAGCACAACCAGGTGAACATTTTTATATAATATAAGCACAAAACGGAGCTATATGCCAGGAGTTATGCCATCCCAAACATGAGCATATAATAATAGAATCTGGGGACTTAGTCGTTTTCAGGAAAAAAACTGAGATGAGCGCAAGATACTAAGTGATGCTCAGGGCGCGGGATAGCGAGCGGGGCTCACCTTGCGGCCCCTGGCCATCTGGTGGAGCTGGGCTGGGCTGCGGGGTAGTGGGCCGGCGGTTGGGATGCGCTGCAGCTGGGCTGGGGCGGGGCCCACGTAGGCGACGCGAGCGAGACGAACCGCTCCTGCTCGAACCCGAGCACAGCCATGGCGGCGGCTGTGCTGTCGCCGGAGAGGGGCACCGGCGAGTGTTGAGGGTGCGGGGAGGCCGGGACGGACGGGAACGGGCAGATCCGGGCCTGAGGACCCTGGATCCGGTGAGACTTGAAGACGAGGAGGCCGGTGACGAGGTCTCCATGGAGGTGGCGGCTCCTACTGCACAGAGAGAGTCCGTGAGGGAGAGAGAAGAATGAAGGGAGAGGCAGGAGAAGGTCGGGGCGGCGCGGGCTCACCGGAAGGGCGGCGGCGCGAAGAGAGGCACGCGAGGCAGAAAAACCCGGCGAGGGGCGGCGACCAACGGGCGGCGAGGTTGGCGGAGTCCGGCGATGCTCGGGCGAGCGGGCGTGGCAAACGGGGCGAGGAGACGAGGCAACGCCGGCGACGGTGCGCGGGCTCGTCCAGGCCCCGATGGACTCGGGCGGGCCCCGATCTGGGCCGAGAGGGCCAGCGTGGTGGAGACGGCGGCAGGGGCGACGTGGCGAGCTCCGGTTGGCTGGAGGCGGCGGCGCGGACATGTCCGGCGCGGGGGCGGACGTGTCCGGCGGCGCGAGGAGGAAGATGGCTAGGGTTTGGACCCGAATTTTGGACGGTGAGGACATATTTATAGGTAGAAGGAGGTGGGAGTGTCCAAATGAGGTGTGGTTTTCACCCACACGATCGTGATCGAACGGGCGATAGCATGGAGGGGGTTTGGATGGGTTTTGGGCCACTTTGGAGGGGCGTTGGGCTGCACACAAAAGAGGGCTTTATGGACTCGGTTAACCGTTGGAGTATCAAACGGACTCCAAATGGCACGAAACTTTACAGTCGGTCTACCGGTGGTATACCAAGGCCGCTTGGCAAACCTCGGGCCATTCCGAGAAAGTTTAACACCCGCACACGAAAAGAGGTAAAAGGGGGCGCCGGGGAAAATAGGAGTGCCGGATTGCCAAACGGACAACGGGGAAAATGCTCGGATGCATGAGATGAACACGTATGCAAATGCGATGCACATGATGACATGATATGAAATGCAGATGATGACATGTCAAAGTGCAACACGCAAGCAAATGACATGGCAACGACGGCGAATAACTAGCAGACACCTGGCGCATCGAATCCGGGGCGTTACATACGACAGGTAGGTGAGTTAGGCCACCTCGTGCCGTCTTGAATGGTCCCACCATATCCAGGCCCCAAACTGCAAAGGGCCAGGCGATTGGGATGGTCTTGAGCGCAGAAGCCGGCTGATGTGGCTTGGAGCGGAACTTCTGGCACCCCTTGCATTTCTGGACCAACTCTTTGGCCTCTTCTAGGGCAGTCGGCCAGAAGAAACCGTGCCGGAAAGCTTTGGCGACGAGTGCTCTTGAGGCCGCATGGTGGCCGCACTCGCCTTGATGGATGTCTCTGAGAATTGCTTGGCCTTGCTCCGGCTCGACGCAGCGCTGGTAAACACCAGTGACGCTGCGCCTGACTAGCTCTCTGTTGACTATGGTGTATGCTGCCGCCCGGCGTTGTACTTGCCGAGCCAAGGTTTCATCAGTTGGCAGCTCCTTGTTCACCAGGAATTTGAGGATGGGCTGAGCCCATGAGGGTGCTGCTATTTCTTCAACTGTCAGAACTGCTACTTGGACGAGGGCGGCTGGGCTGGGAGGCGGCGGGCTGGAGTCTGCGGCCGGTTGCCAGATCAACGAAGTCCCCGGGTCGACTGGTGAAGTCCCCGGGCCGACTGGAGCAGTCCCCGGGCCGAGCTCTGGAGTCTTTTGTCTGGTCCCGCAGTCCCCGGGCCGGGTTCTGAAGTCCCCGGGCCGGCTTTGATTGCGGCGTTCTTGGAGTCGTCTGCAAGGATCTTTGTGCCGTCTGCTGGGGCTCTTGAGCCGGATCCGACTTCTTCAGGAGGAGCCGGCACAAAAATGGAATCTGACTCTGGTGAAGGCTTGATGGACGGCTTGAGGAGGCGCTGAAGGGCGACGCCAGATGGTATTTCTTGGCGGGTGGAGCCGATTCGTGCCAAAGTATCTGCTTGGTCGTTGTCGTTTCTTGGCATGTGGAGGAACTCGCACCCCTCGAAATATCCGCTGAGTTGCTGTACGAAGAAGCGGTAGCTTGCCATGTTTGCGTCCTTGGCGTCCCAGTCGCCAGATGACTACTGGACCACCAAGTCGGAGTCGCCATAACACAGGATCCGGCAAATGCCAAGCTCTTTGGCAAGCCGGAGCCCGTGAATGAGCGCCTCATACTCGGCAAAGTTGTTGGAGGCGGCAAAATGGATCTGCAGCGCATACTTGAGCTTGTCGCCTTGGGAGAAGTGAGAACAATGCCGGCTCCCAAGCTAGTGCGCATCTTAGAGCCATCAAAATGCATCCGCCAATGGGTGGAGTCGGGTGCTGGCGGCAGGTACTGGGTCTCGGCCCAGTCGACAAGGAAGTCGGCCAGTGCTTGCGACTTGATGGCGGTGCGGGGCTGATAGTAGATCGTGTAGGGGGGCAACTCTATGGCCCATTTGGCCACTCGGCCAGACGCATCTCGGCTTCCAATGATCTCGGCTAGTGGGGCCATGCAGACCATAGTGATTGGATGCTCTTGGAAATAAGGCTTCAGCTTCTTGGCGGCAAAGTGCACACCGTAACACATCTTCTGGTAGTGGGGGTAGTTCTGCTTGGAGGTCGACAGTACTTCGCTCAGGTAATATACCGGTCTCTGGACAGGTAGTGCCCTGCCTTCCTCCTTGCGCTCAACTACGATGACTGTGCTGACTACCCGGCTGGTGGCGGCGATGTACATGAGCATGGGCTCTTTGGGAGTCGGAGCCGCCAACACAGGGGGAGTAACCAACATCTTCTTCAGCTGGAGAAAGGCCTCATCCGCCTTGTGGTTCCACTCGAAAAAATTGGTCTTCTTCATGAGCTGGTACAAGGGGAGAGCTTTCTCGCCCAGCCGACTGATGAACCGGCTGATGGATGCCACACAGCTAGTGAATTTTTGCACATCCAACAGTCGGCTGGGTACCTCCATCCTCTCGATGGCCTTGATCTTCACGGGGTTGCACTCTATGCCGCGTTCGGAGACCAGGAAACCAAGGAGTTGGCCGGCTGGTACTCTGAAGACGCACTTCTCGGGGTTGAGCTTGATCTCGAATCGGCGCAGGTTTTCAAAGGTCTCCTTGAGGTCTTCCAGTAGAGTTCCGCGCTTTTCCGTCTTCACCACCACATCATCCACATAGACGTGGGCATTTCTGCCGAGTTGCTTGTGGAGGCACTTCTGCATGCAACGCTGAAAGGTGGCGCCGGCATTCCTTAAGCCGAACGTCATGGTCAGGTAGCAGAAGGCTCCAAATGGCATGATGAAGGCAGTTTTCAGTCTGTCTGCCGGGTCCAGCTTGATCTGGTGATATCCTGAATAGGCATCTAAGAAGCTAAATAGCTCGCATCCGGCTGTGGAGTCTATCACATGATCGATTCTCGGCAAAGCAAACGGGTCCTTGGGGCAGGCTTTGTTGAGGCTTGTGTAGTCAATACACATCCGCCACTGCTTGTTCTTCTTCAGCACTAAGACCGGGTTTGCTAGCCACTCTGGAAAAAACACTTCCATGATAAAGCCGGCTGCAAGGAGCCGAGCGATCTCTTCTCCAACAACTCTTCTTTTCTCTTCTGACAGGCGGCGCAAGGGCTGCCTGACGGGCTTCACATCAAACCGAACGTGTAGCTTGTGCTCGGCGAATTCCGTCAGTACACCCGGCATGTCTTTGGGGGACCATGCAAAGATGTCCCGATTCTCACGGAGCAAAATCGACGAGCTCGCCTTCCTATTTGCTGTCAAGGTTTGCACCTATGACAGCGTACCTGTCTGGGTGCTCTAGGTCCAAGGGTATCTTCTTCGTCTCCTTTGCCGGTTTGAACGAGCCCTCAGCTTCCGACTCCTGGGGGTTGGGCGACATCTCTGGCTGCTTGCCGACCATCGCCACAACCCAATCAAGAAGCCGCTTCTTTGCTGCAATAACCAGGGACTCGGCCAGCCGACTGCTCTCGGCCGCGCAAGCGGACGACTTTCTGTAGTCGCCGGCTATAGTCAGAATCCCCTTGGAACTCGGCATCTTCATCTTGAGGTAGGCGTAGTGGGGGACCGCCATGAACTTGGCCAAAGCAGGTCGGCAAAGCAGCGCGTGGTACGGGCTCTCAAGGTCCACCACTTCAAACCAGACTGGCTCTCGGCGGAAATGGCTCTTGCCTCCAAAGAGGACATCTATCAAAATCTTGCCGATTGGGGAGCAGGAAAGGCCAGGGACAATGCCAGGGAATACGGTCCGGCTGCTCTGAAGCTGTCTTTGCTTGATTCCTAATTTCTCCATGGTATCCTTGTACAGGATATTGATGCTGCTGCCTCCGTCTATCAGCACTCGTGAGAAACGAGCGGCCCGCTTATCGGTGGCAAAGGTGGCCTCCAAGACCAAGGCGTATGAGCCTGGGCTTGGCATCACCTCTGGGTGATCAGCTCTACTCCAGCTGATAGAATTCTCGGACCAGTGCATGAACTCTGGAGTGTCTGACGCCACCGCGTTCACCTCTTGCCGCTGTAGTCGCTTGCTGCGTATGTCATCTGCCACACTAGTGAATACCACATAGGCTCCATGCTCTTCTGGGTACTTGTCTTGTACTGCGTCGACTGGTCTGACAGCCGGCTGCTCGGGTGGAGGCGGAGGCGGCTGCCCAGCAGGCGGAGGAGGCATCAGGCCGTCTCCCTTGGCAATCTTGGTGAGCCAGTGACACTTTCGGGTGGTGTGATTTGATGGCTTCGCGCCGCTGTGAAACTTGCATGGGCCGTCTAGAGTTTGCTTGTAGGAGAAAACCGGCAACCAGTTGGACTTGCCGCCCTTCTGCCGCTTGGGCAGAGGCTTCCCCTCCGGCTGCTGGTCTTTGACTGTCGCCACCTGCCGGCTGCTGGAAGCCGGCTGCGGGGCCTTGCGCTTGAGGTCGTTCTGCTGCTGTCGCCGACTGGCGTCTCCGGACGGAGTTCTAGGAGCCTGAGGGGCCACTTTGTCGGCTGAGCTAACTTGGATCTCTGTCTTCATGGAGGAGTCGGCTATGGCGTACTTGTCTGCTATGATCAGCAGCTCATCCAGGGTCTCCGGCTCATCGCAGAGGAGTTTGTGCTTGAGGAGGGTGCCTTCTCTGCACCCGGCGGTGAAGTACTCGATGGCTTGTACCTCGTACACGCCCTCGCGGGAGTTTCAAAGCTCGGCCAAACGCGTGAGGTAGTCGCGAGTCGACTCGTTGGGGCCTTGAACGCACAAGGAGAGCTGGCGAGGCTTAGGAAGTCGCTTGTACGTGCTTGTGAAGTTGCGGACGAAAGCTTCGGTGAAGTCGACCCAACTGTTGATGCTGCGGGGCTTCAGGCTGTTCAACCATGTCCGGGCCGTGCCCTGGAGCATGAGCGGAACGTACTTCATGGCAACTCGCTTGTCGCCGTTTGCTATGCTGACTACTGTGGAGTAGTCAACCAGCCAATCCTCCGGCTTCTCGGAGCCGGTGTACTTGGGAGTATCTCTGGGGAGAGTGAACCCTTTGGGAAAGGGCTCATCTCGGATGCGGGGGTCGAAACACGGCGGACCCAACTCGTCTTCTTCTTCCAGCGCCAGGGATCGGTGGAGTCGGTCAATCCGGTGGCGGGCATCATTCTCTCCGACTCCTTCTCGGCGGCCGAGGCGGCCCCCGAGAGTCGGATGCTCAACGGGTGGCGGGGAGACTCGCCTTTCTCTGCGGGGTGGAGGAGGCACATAATCGTCTCGCCGCTCTACTACTCTTGGGCGGCCGTCTTGGTCGCGCTCGATGGAGATGTGAGTCCGACTGTGACTAGCAGCCGGGTCCTTGTCTTTCCTTCCGCGGACGCCGCCAGTCGGCATCCGAGACGTCGCGCCTTGGTATCGGCGGGGTGGCAGGTCGTCGTTCTGTCGTTGCGGCGCCCCAGTGTGGCAGCAGGCCGCGTTCTGCGCGGTAGCCGCGTCGAGGAGCCGCTGGACACGCTCCGTCATCAGTCGGCGCTCCTCGCCTTCGAGGTTGTCCAACTCGTCCGCCGCTGCCTGGGCGGCTTGGATGTTCTCTGCGGGCGTGGCGTATACGGGGCGATTGGCCCCGAACATGCTGGCGATGTCCGCGCCGCGTTGCCGGACCACGCCTAGGCGTCTAGGCCCCGCTGGGGCTGGCGAGCCGCCCATAGCACGATCCATCTCACGCTGGTAGGCTTCTGACAAGCGTCTCATGCTTGCCAACTTATTCGCGCCTTCGACGAGCTGGAGGCGGCGTGCCTCCAGCGTCTCGGCGTCAGCGTCTTCTGAGATGGGCGCATCCAGGTCTTGTAGCGCCGCATTGAGCGGGTCATGGGCCACGTCGTCGGAGTGCTCACCATGGCCGATGACGAGCACCTCTGTGACAGTGCTTCCGCCGCTCTTCGCGCGAGGGAGCGGCTCGTCGTAGACTACCACGTTGGTAAGGAACGCGTCGAGCGACGCGGTGTCGGAATCGACCAGCATCGGGTCGGTGGAGCCTACGGACTCCAGGTCAGCGGCAGGCTCGCCGGCAACATAGAGTCCGTCGAGGAGGCCCGCGAGAAGGCTCTCGGGGCCGCCGGTGCCTGCGTCGGATGCAGGCTCGTCGGAGAGGCGAACCTCGCCGACAAGTTCGGCGAGGCAGCTGACCGCGTCGGCGATCTCAGCGCCGTGCAGCGCGTCGACGCAAACTCCCTCTGGAGTGCCGGGCTGGCTGCACTTGCCAGGGAGGAAAAGGGTTCCCGTCCAGAACAGGTCTCCAGACGACGGTGCACCTCGCCCCACGGTGGGCGCCAAATGTCGGGGGTTGGATGCGACATATGCCAAAGGATGGCTTATCATGGTGGGGGCGAGTAGAACGTCGCCGGTGCCTGGAAGCGGGATGAGGCGTAGACATGAACGCCGGCGAATCTTACCCAACTTCGGGGCTCCCCGAGGAGATAACACCCCTACTGCTGCTCTGCGGGGTCTCCGCATGATCACTATGGCAATGTGTATACAAAGTTGCTCCTTGAGCTGTTTCTTGGAGGTAGGAGAGGGCAAGGCTAGCTCTCTCCCTCTCGTGTCTCTGGTCTAGTGTCTAAAGAATCGAACCCTTTGCATGGGTGCTCCGGGGGGTTTATATAGGCCTACCCCCCGGGGGTACAATGGTAATCCGGCTGGGCACGGGTCCCAGCCGTCTGTCTCTCAGGCCGCCGTCTTCTCCGCCGACTTCTGGGGTCCACTGCCTGTGGGCCCCGCCGATTGACTTGACCACTGTAGCCGTGCTTCTGGTGACGTTGGCTTGGTCGTGGGGTCGTGGCAACAGTGCCGCCGCCTGGCGGGCGATCACTGTCGCCACTCCCCATCTCATCTGGTTAATGGCGTGTGGGGCCCGTGAGAGGAGCCGGCCGACTCTCGGAGGCCGACTCCCACGGGGTCCGTCTTGTGGCGCTCTCGCCATCTTCTGTCCCCCCGCTGACTGGCGGGACTCGCCGTCTCCAGGCCGTACAGGCGGGCCGACATGGGAACAGGGTTCCGCCCCTTGGGGCTGATGTCAGAGCTAGCATGGCAACAGTGCCGCGCCGGACGGAGATCTCCGTTAGTACGACGCATTGTGGCCATGCCTGCCCTTGGTAAGGGACGGGCGTGGCCCGTACTGAGGCCACGCCCCGTCCCGTCCCTCCTCACGAAGGCATGAGGTGATGAAGTCGCGGGCCGACTCCCCGTAGTCGGCTTCTCTGGAGTCGCCAGCTGGGAGTCGGCTCATGTCTTAGTCGTCTTTGGGATTCTTCCGTGAGTGGGTAGTCGGCGGCGCTGCAGCCGACTCCCAGAGGCGGCCCTCCGTCTTGGGATTCTTGAGGGGCGAAGCCTGCCCTGATGTCTTGAATGGTTCCGGGTCTCGGGTTAGCCTACCCGTGGCCCATTACTCCGACAGGTACTTTGATCAAGATAGAATTATCTCCAACTTGTGCCATTTGGTCTAGATGCATTGTTACACCATTTGAGAATGTGCACCAAGTTTGAGAGCATTTGGACATGTTTGACAGTGCAAAGTTGTTCAAACTTGAAAAAGGACATAAGTGGTTTTGAGAGGGATTCATGGGGTTATACTGTTCTCCATGACATGAGACTTGGCAAGATCATCAAACATGTCATATGTGACATGCTAGAATTTTCTTGGAATTGTTGGGGAATATTTCCTGTAGAAATATTTCAAATCCTTGAAATGAGCAGAAATGGTTTTGGGAGGTTTTGTCCAATATTTTGATCATGACCATGTGTTGAAACTCATATATATGGAAAATATATGTCCATTGAGTCTCCCTAATTTTTCTCAATTATTTTAAAAGCTTTAAAATAATTTTAACCTATTAAAGACCATTTCTGGCCTTAAGAAAAATCCTTTAAATAAAATAGGAAAATAACTTTTAAAATTATATTTTTGTGGTTTCTGGGTATCCTATATCTAGTAGGTGTCAAAAATATTTTTTGAAAGATTGTTTCTGCCCTTAATTAAGTACTTGCAGTGCAAACCTCAATTCAGGGGTTTTTGAAAAACTAGTTTTTGAAAATACTATTTGGCCAAATTATTTTTGTAAGAAATTATTTTTATGTCCTATACACATGGCATGGTCATTGGTTCAAGAGGTTGGAGCAAGGAGATGAAGTATAGGAGTTGGAGGATTTATTTGATTTTTAGAGCACTTGCAAACAACAAACAAAATCCAATCAAGGCAAGGTCCAAAACACTCAAAAGTTTTTGTCGTACCACATTTTATCATGATTTATTAGCTTAAGTGTTGTGGCATGAAAATCAGGGTGTGACAGCCCCCCTGACTGCTGGGACCCACCAGCTACATCTTCGCAGGCAAGGAAGTGCCTGACAGTCGGGACCCACCTAGCGAAGCATATGTAGCGTTGTCATTCTGGTCGCGAATGTGTACGTACATACTGGTCGATGTTGAGGCACACACGTGTCGTAGTAGAGGCACGCACGTAGCATGTACACGTACGTACAGTGGCAAGTGTGCAAGAAAGAAAATACGGCCACATACGTACATACGGGCAGGGTCTTGAACGCCTACTTGCGCATACGTACGGCCAGGGCTCGTGTACATGGCTGGGTCGGAACGGAGAAACTGTGTTGTCGTCATGTTCATGGGGAGCCAACCGGCTGGGTCAGAATGGAATGCGTCATCGTGTTCATTGGGAGGGCTTGGACAGAACAGCCGATGGAAACGAGCTCTGGCGTATCGCAGAACGGAGGAAACGGCCTTGTGTTCGACCGGACACGGTCAAAATGGGATCCTATTCATCGGGAGGGGTCTGGCGTACCGCAAACCAGAGGAAACGGACCTCCTACGGTCGAAACGGGGGTCCTGTTGATCGGGAGGAGTGTGGCATACCATAAAACGAAGGAAACAGACTTGTGTTGAAGCGCTACGGTCGAAGCGAGGGTCCTGTTGATCGGGAGGGGTATGGCGTACCGCAAAACGGGACTCCACGGGATACTGTTCATCTCCACCATCGACCCCCTCCAGCCTCCACGGGCTACTGTTCATCCACCATCGACCTCCTCATGCCTCCACCTGCGACTGTTCATCCACAGGCTCCTGTTCATCCAGCCTCCACTGCGCGCTACTCCACCGGCTACTGTTCAACCAGCATTCTCCACGGGCTCCTGTTCAACCACCCCTCCACGGGCTACTGTTCATCCAGCCCTCCACCATCTACTGTTCATCCTTCCCTCCACGGGGTGGTCCTGTTCATCCAGCCCCAACCGGCTCGATCGATCGGGGTCCTGTTCATCCAAAGGCAACACCACGGGGTCCTGTTCATCCACCCCCACCGGGAACTGTTCATCCAAACCACCCCAGCAACACTCACTATTCATCCAGAGGCAGCATCGATCGGCTTCAGTTAGCAGCAGTAGCGAAGGAATCACTCGATCGGGTTCAGTTAACATCCATCAATCGATAGCTCGGGTTCAGTAATGCGTAGCCTGCAGTGCAATCGCTCGGGTTCAGTTAGAGCCCAACGCCTCGCTCGAATTCAGTTAGAGCCCAACGCCTCGCACCCACGCACCTGCATGTACAAGAGAAACGCGCATCACTCAGCCCCGACCACCCACCGTAACCGGAACACCCCGGTATTTTCCTCGCCCTCGCTTGTACCACGGTTTTTTCCGTCATGGACGGCCCGAAGAATGTCATGCAGCTGCGTCTCCGAACCGCCCAGGACGAAAATCCCATTTTCTGTCATGATTTTTTGTCATAGAAGTAGGACCCCACCACATCTATGATGATACCGGGTTTTGTCACAATTATCGTCATAGAAGTGTCATAAGTATGACAGAAAAAAATTCATTCGGCCCAAAATGTCACATATGTTTCTTTTTTTTGTAGTGTATGTGATTGAAGTTTTCAAGCTTTGGGTGAGATATCGATATGAGGAGAATACGGAGTGGAAAGACCCTAATCTTGGGGATGCCCATGGCACCCCAAGGTAATATTCAAAGAAGACTCAAGCGCCTAAGCTTGAGATGCCCCGGAAGGCATCCCCTCTTTCGTCTTCAAAACTATCGGTATACCTTACTCGGAGCTATATTTTTATTCGTCACATGATATGTGTTTTGCTTGGAGTGTGTCTTCAATTTTACTTGCTGTTTGAATAAAATCATTGGATTTGAAATCTTGAATGAAAAATAATCCTCCCATGGCTAGTTAATTATTTGACTACTCAGTGGTCTTCACTTATATCTTTTGGAGTAGTTTGTCATTTACTCACGAGCTTCACATATATCCTATGAGTAAATGGTTGAATGAATTGAATATCATAAATATGAATTTATATATGTTTCATATGATTATACCATGGGGAGTAATGACTTCACACAAAATAAGTATAGGTAGTAAACTTAATGAAAGTTAGCAAACGCATAATTGTTCACTTGAACAATTCATGAAAGAATATTGAAGGCAGAGTGATTTCACATATAAATATACTATCTTGGACATCTTTGGTAATTGTGATGACTCATTAAAACATGACATGCTAAAAGGTTCATGTTGTACAAGGAAGACAACATAACAGGTTATGTCTTCTTATATCCGAAATAAACTATATTGTCATGGATCATCCAACATGCTGAGCCTGCCTTTGCCCTCATGCTAGAAAAATTCTTTGCACCAAGTAGAAATACTACTTGTGCTTACGAATATCCTTAAACCCGGTTTTGCCAAGAGAGTCCACCATATCTACCTATGGATTGAGTAAGATCCTTCAAGTAAGTTGTCATTGTTGCATGCAATAAAAAATGCCCTCTAAATATGTATGATCTATTGTTGTGGAGAAAATAAGCTTTATACGATCTTGTGATATGGAAGCAATAAAAGCGACGAACTGCATAATAAAGGTCCCTATCACAAGTGGCAATATAAAGTGACGTTCTTTTGCATTAAGATTTTGTGCATCCAACTATAAAAGCACATGACAACCTCTGCTTCCCTCTGCGAAGGGCCTATCTTTTATTCTTGTCTTACACCTTATACAAGAGTCATGGTGATCTTCACCTTTCCTTTTTTACATTTTATCCTTTGGCAAGCACATTGTGTTGGAAAGATCCTGATATATATATATATATATATATATATATATATATATATATATATATATATATATATATATATATATCCAATTGGATGTAAGTTATCATGAACTATTATTGTTGACATTACCCTTGAGGTAAAAGGTTGGGAGGCGAAACTATAAGCCCCTATCTTTCTCTGTGTCTGATTAAAACTTTGAACCCGTAAATATCACATGAGTGTTAGCAATTGTTGAAGATTAAATGATAGTTGAGTATGCGGAGTTTGCTAAATCAAAGCTCTAACATAGACCCTTCCTGAAAATAAGATGAATTGCAATTGTTTGGTGACTGAGAATACAGTTTGTTAGTTTCAAGAAAGTTTATCATCTATACTTTAACATGTGAATAGCTTGTTACTTGATCATGAAAAGTTTTATGAGTTGAGATACTGTTATGATATATAATGATGCTAGAAAAAGTGATTGCAACTATCATTGATCAAACTGATGCACTTGCTAGCATTCACACTTCATAAATTATTTCTTTTATCATTTACCTACTCGAGGACGAGCAAGAATTAAGCTTGGGGATGCTGATACGTCTCCAACGTATCTATAATTTATGAATTATTCATGCCATGTTTACAATAGTTTTATATGATTTTGGTATGATTTGATTAGAACTAACCTAAACTGACGTTGTTTTCAGCAGAACTATCGTGGTGTTGTTTTTGTGCAGAATTAAAAGTTCTCGGAATGCGATGAAAATCAAGGGAGAATTTTTCTGGAGAATATAAAAAATACTGGAACAAAAATCTACCGGAGGGGAGTCCCGTAGGCCCCCCGAGGGTGGGGGCGCGCCCACCCCCCCAGGCGCGCCCCTGTGCCTCGTGGACTACCCGTGGGTCCCCTGACTTGTTCTCAATGCCAACCTCTCCTATAATTACCCAAAACTCCAGAAATTAACCTATATCGGAAGTTCCACCGCCGCAAGCCTCTGTAGCCACAAGAAATCAATCTAGGCCCTCTCCGGCACCCTGCCGGAGGGGGCCATCATCACCTGGGGCCATGAAGGAGGATCCCGGAGGGGCCATCATCTCCATGAAGGCCAAGATCCAGAGGGAGAACCTCTGCCCATCCAGGGGGAGGCCATGGAGGAGGAAGCACAAGGGGGAGAACCTCTCCTCCTCTCTCTCGGTGGCGCCGGAGTTCCATCGGGAGGGGAACCATCGGTGCGGTGATCGTCTTCGTCAACATCACCACCATCATCACCATCCTCATCTCTTTTACATAGTCCACTCTCCTGCACCCCGTTGTAATCCCTACTTGAACATGGTGCTTTATGCCACATATTATGATCCAATGATGTGTTGCCATCCTATGATGTTTTGTGTAGATATCCTTTGTCTTTGGGATGATTGATGATCTAGATTGGTATGAGTTGTATGTTTTATTTTGGTGCTGTCCTATGATGCCCACTACAAACAAAAGACACATCCGTGACATTTTGGGCCGAACAAATTTTTTTCTGTCATACTTATGACACTTCTATGATGATAATTGTGACAAAACACGGTATCATCATAGATGTGGTGGGGTCCTACTTCTATGACAAAAAATCAAGACAGAAAATGGGCTTTTCGTCCTGGGCGGGCCAGAGACGCAGCTGCATGACATTCTTTGGGCTGTCCATGACGGAAAAAACCGTGGTAGAAGTGAGGGCGAGGAAAATATTGGGGTGTTCCCGGTTAGGGTGGGTGGTCGGGGCCGAGCGATGCACGTTTCTCTCGTACACGCACGCGCGTGGGTGCGAGGCGTTGGGCTCGAACTGAACCCGAGCGATTGCACTACAGGCTACGCGTTACTGAACCCGAGCAATTGATCAATGGCTGCTAACTGAACCCGATCGAGCAATTCCTTTGCTACTGCTGCTAACTGAAGCCGATCGATGTTGCCTCTTGATGAATAGTGAGCATTGCTGGGGGGTTTGGATGAACAGTTCCTGGTGGGGGTGGACGAACAGGACCCCGTGGTGTTGCCTCTGGATGAACAGGACCCCGATCGATCGAGCCGGTTGGGGCTGGATGAACAGGACCCCGTAGAGGGCAGGATAACAGGACCACCCCGTGGAGGGCAGGATGAATAGTAGATGATGCAGGGCTGGATGAACAGTAGCCCGTGGAGGTGTGGTTGAAAAGGAGCCCGTGGAGAGGGCTGGTTGAAAAGTAGTCGGTGGAGTAGCGCGTGGTGGAGGCTGGATGAATAGGAGCCCGTGGATGAACAGTCGCAGGTGGAGGCTGGAGGAGGTCGACGGTGGATGAACAATAGCCCGTGGTGGCTGGAGGGGGTCAACGGTGGAGATGAACAGAATCCTGTGGAGTCCCGTTTTGCGGTATGCCACACCCCTCCTGATGAACAGGACCCCCGTTTCGACCGTAGCTCTCCAACACAAGCCTGTTTCCTCCGTTTTGCGGTACGTCACACCCCTCCCGATCAACAGGTCCCCCGTTTTGACCGTAGGAGGTCCATTTCCTTCATTTTGCGGTACGCCAGACCCCTCCCGATGAACAGCATCCTGTTTCGAACGTGGCCGGTCGAACACAAGGCCGTTTCCTCCGTTCTGCCGTATGCCAGGCCTTGTTTCCATCGGCTGTTCCGTCCAAGCCCTCCCGATGAACACGACGACACATTCCGTTCCGACCCAGCCGGTTGGATCCCCATGAACACGACGACGATGCAGTTTCTCCGTTCCGACCCAGCCATGTACACGAGCCCTGGCCGTACGTATGCGCGAGTAGGCGTTCGAGACCCTGCTCGTATGTACGTACGTGGCCGTATTTTCTTTCTTGCACACTGGCCGATGTATGTACGTGTACATGCTATGTGCGCGCCTCTACTAGAACACGTGCGCGTCTCTACATCAACCAGTATGTACGTACACGTTCGCGACCAGAATGACAACGCTACATATGCTTCGACTAGGTGGGTCCCAACTATCAGGCACTTCCTTGCGTGCGAAGATGTAGCTGGTGGGTCACAACAGTCAGGGGGGTGAATCATTTTTTTTGCCCGGATGCACTTCCTTGTGTGTGAAGATGTAGCTGGTGGGTCCCAACAGTCAGGGGGAAATGTTTTTTTCACGAAATACGATGGCCCGTCCGGTGGGTCCCCGCTGTCAGGTGGAGGAATAATTATTTTGCACATAATAATTAGGCACTTCCTTGCTGCGGCCATGGACCCAGCTGTCAGCCTCTCCACGTACAGTCCACATCCGATGGAAGTCGTTCCTTAACCACGTTGACCACGCCGCGCCGAGAGCACCAGGGCGGTGGACGATGGCGAGGCCTAGGAAGGGGTCGACGCGGAGCCGGGGAAGACGCGGCAGTGGAAGCCCGCGTGGATAGGAGTACGAGGGTTCACTGGTTTGGCTGTGGTGTGAGGCTGCCGTTGCCGCAGGGCCTGGCCAGCAATGGGAATAGTAGGGGGCGGTGAGGCCTCCGCGGCAGCACAGCCGGCCACGGGAGGCAGGAGCATGCGGCACGACCGGCGCTGCTTTGGGCGGCTGGAGCAAGAAGACCAGAGGTTGAAGAGGCACTAAGGCCGTTGGTTGGACATCGTACGGTCACTGGAGCTAGAATCGTTCATATTGACTAAGTTGACAAAGCCCTCCGTCCCCGTCAACTTAGTAGGCCCACAAGTCAGCCTCCCACTGTGGTGGGTCCCAGCTGGCAGGGGGTATTCATTTTTTTGTGCGCAATAAGGAGGCACTTCCTTGCGTGCGAAGATATGGTTGGTGGGTCTGACCTGTCAGCGGAGGGAACATTTTTTTCGTGAAATACATAGGCCCTTCTGGCGGGTCCCAGATGTCAGGTGGAACAATCATTATTTTGTGTGTAATAAGGAGGCGTTTCCTTGTGTGCGGCCTCTCCACGTACATTCCACTTTCGATGGATGTTGTTCGTTGACCACGTTGACCATGCCGCGCCAAGAGCACCATGGCGGTGGACAACGGCGAGGCCTACGAAGGGAACAACACGGAGTCGGGGAAGACACGGCAGTGGCTGCCCACGCGGTGGAGAGTACGAGGGTTGACTTGTTCGGATGCCGTCGCCAGAAAATAACAGGAGGTGTGGGTGAGTAGAGGGATAGACAGGCCAGGGATGCGAGTATATGATGGAGCCGTTAAGCCTGCCCGGTAGCACTGCCGGCCACGGGAGGCGGGAGCAGGCGGTTCCGACGACGCTGGTTTGGGCGGCTGGGGCAGGAAGATCAGAGACTGAAGAAGCACGATTGCCGTTAGATTGACATCTAATGGTCCGACGCTGGTAGAGTCGATTGTTGACTAAGTTTCTTTTTTGATAAAACTTGTGTATGCATGAACTTAGTAGGCCCACAAGTCAGCCTCCAAATCTGTGGCAGACAACATAGATCCCATTTGCTATTTTTTTATAATTTGCAGCCCATTTTCTAATTCTTAAGTAATTTATTACAACCCATTTTCTGCCTAGGACCACGGTCAAAAAGTTCAACCTTATTTGCATATTTCGGTGGAGTACGAACTTTTGTAATGCCGAAATGATAAACATTTTTTTAAGAACTTATTGATTTGCCAAAAAAATTGTTTTGTTTTTGTAAGCAAATAAGACGTGGGACAATTGAGTTGGTTTAAGGGAAAACCAGTGGTAAAAAAATCAGCGCTGGGAGGGAAAACAACAAAAAAATAAGGATGTAAATATGAAAAGTGAATTTTATGTATTTTCAATATAATGATACGTGTATATGAACTAGTAAAACTATAGGTAGAGATTAGAAAACGGATGTAGGACATGCATTTCAAGAGGAAAATAGAAATGGTCCGTGTGTTTGATTCATTAAAAAAAGTGCCAGCGGATGTTGTAAGACAAAATATAACTAACGCTGGCGGGATAGAGTCCAGTAGAAACCTGCTGGATCTTTGTGCCCCGTTGTCGTCATGGGTTGGGCTTGTTAAAAACAAAACCAAGCCTGGGCAGTCTACAACCCAGTTGAAACTTGCTCGACCTGAAAAAACAATATACATGCTCAATGAACGAGAGAATTCTGCAAGTACAGACTGATAACTGGGATTCAGTTGGGATATTGTTTTTTTCATTGTGATAATAAGAGCATGCACTTGTTTCGAAAAATTTGGAGAACTGGGAATTCGAATGGCAGGTGCTTATGCTACCCATCAAATAAAAATCAGATGCCTGAAAATTCGTTTCGAAACAAATGATTCAGCTTTATATCCACGTCAACCCTCGGCATGATGGTTGGAAGCAAATGCCAAGTTCATACCAAAAGATCGTTAACAACAATACCGACAAGGTAGTACAAGTACCAATACCAAACTAACTTATAATCTTTTTACTCCTGGCCCTAGTGTTCGTTTGGTAGAAAATCTTGAAGAGGACCAGCTCCTGCTCCTTCTCTTGCTCTAGGTCCCCAAGGTGGTACTGGTGCATCACCCAGTTGGTCCTCTGCTGGTCGAAGTTCTTGTTGGTGTGCAGCATCATAACCTTTTTGCTGCCCGTCTGCCGGCCGTTGACCATCACCGGCAAGGTATTGCCGGTGTTGTGCCACATCGCGTGCATGCCACACTCCGACTGTATCTTGCGACGCGTCCATGTGCCCCTTTTGAACACCCTGGAATTCCGCTGGAAGAAATGCTTGCTTAGGCCACTCAATGTGATACCTGCAGCATTGTTGAATACAGGTTTTAGTGTACATCGTTGGCATTTTCATAACATCTTTGGCATGTTGCAGTCACTTGTTTCAATTTTTATTAACTATCAAATTATAATTGCTTCACCAGGTCTGCGTCTAAAAAGAAAAATAGAGCTATAAACAAAGGAATATGTTTGTGCAAGCAGACGACCGATCGGTGTCTTACCTGGAAATTTCTCAGCATGGGTGTAGCATATGCCGTGCTCGCTTTTGATGGTTGGTATGAACAAATCAATGAGAGGGTGAGATCTCGCGCTGTCAGCACTCACTTTGGCCTCAAGGTGCTCGATCAGCTCCTCATCCGTGGGATCGAACTTGACGCCAGCCGGCAGTACCGACCAATCCTTCTTTGACTTGCATGGGTTAATTCCAGTTATATGGTACTCAATGTATGATCAATCGACTGTTTTAAGTGAATGATGAAAGATTTCGACAGATAAGTGGTACTCCAAATCTGAAGTCCAGAATACCAGAACACTCCACCGGGATTCTTGTGTCACCTCACGCGCAGCGTGTTGTCACGTCAATTGAATGTGTGGACATGATGAATAATTTCACCGACGTATACTAGTCATATTTAGTGTCACATTTTAACCATAGGTTTAACTAACAAGTACGCACTTGATGCCTAAGTGATATATATATATATATATATATATATATATATATATATATATATATATATATTTCACAGCATCTCCATCATCATTATCAGTACATCCTGCGCAGGTGGGTTAGGATGCACTTGATCCCAGAAAGGTATCTATCCTTCAAACCAGAGGACTGCTTCAAACTAACAACAGTCCAACATAAGAGGGTCGTGCTACAGCAGCATAATACATGGCTCAGTCTACATATCAGTACGAATCAAGTTGTGCATATTTGCTGTTGGCATGAACCACATCGCCGCATGTCGGGTTTGCAAATGCCATCCATCGCATGGAAGCTTGATGGCTTTCACACACTGAAGATTATCTCGCAACAAGCTGTGTCGACGAATATCTGGATATGGTGATTCATGAAACCCATGGTATGATGTGTAAAAACAGCCCCCCCTGGCGAATGGAAGTTGCATAGCACGGTAATCATCGCCGGTGATATGATCGATGATCGGTTGGATGATCGGATAATTGGGCCCGAGGAACATGGAGTGGTTGCCGAGGCTGTAAACCCGCCTCCAGTTGAATATGCCTGGCCCAAGGGAGCTGGGATCTTTCTCGAACACGAAGCTTCCATAGCCATCAATGTCACGAACGCCCCAGGCATTGTACTTCATGTGGTGTGATGAAATGGTTTGGTCAATTTGGTACGTGCAAATGAGCATCAAATCACCACCGTCAGCTGAACGAGCGATAAACCACCACCCATCGGCTGGTATGATTCCAGGTCCTGGAATCATGAAGGCCAACGCATTTGCGTCTGCTGCAACAATTCAAATTGGAGACCAAAAGGACAAAAATAAACAATCATGTTCAGAGTATGTGTGGAATTAAGATTATTATAACAGTGACACATATCATAGACAGAGAATTGCAATGCCATGGTCAAAATCATACCCCAAGTTAAACAATAAGCCAATGGCTTTCATATTCTTGCAATATATCATGGTTCAAACATGATGTAACAATGAGAGGAAAACATATATGACAGGGCCTACTCATATTCTACCATAGCACTTACTACAGTTATCATATCAACTCTAAGCAATAACATGCGTTGTTATAAAAATCCTGGAAATGAGAGTAACATATAGCAATCATGAGGTTATACTCATAATATATATTCTAACAATCATTAGATACCAATTGTTCTCATATCAACTCTAACAATAACATGTGTGGTCATAAAAATATAGGAAATGAGAGGAACATATAGCAATGATGTGGTTATAGACATACTATATATTCTAAATTTGTAACAATGAACAGGCAGTCATATTCTTAAGCTAAAGATGAGTTGAGATAGAACAATTACACGACGATAGATTCCAGTAGTATAGGCAGCCAATCTGTGCGTCGACCGCATAAACGATGCCATCATGCACTATAGCATCAGACAGAAGTGTTGGGTGAAGAGGATCGACGATGAGCCATAACCATGTATGGCGACCGGATTCCAGATAGACTAATCCCATGTTGAACACGACAATGAGCTTGAAATCCATGTAGTCTTCTGATGGTGTGGGCACTTCGCAGATTACAACCTTCAGCAAACAGAGGTCGAGCCAAAAGCTCGACGCGTCTCGTGCGTAGTAGGCAGGAGTGTCCGGCGGGCCGCGAGGCTCAATGGCGGCGGTATCCAAAGATGGAAGGGTGATCACTCGTTGGGCGTAGATATCCACGAGACACCACGGACTACCGGATTGGTGGATGAGGACGATCCAGTTGGCCTTCATTCCCGCCCAGTAGTGGCCACACATGAAGGGCAGGTGGACGAGTAGTGGTAGCATGTCGAGGGGCACCACGACAACATCCTTAGGATCGTCAAGTCAGTGTCTGGGCCACCTACGAGGATCGGGCATCAGCAAGCAGGGTGTCTTGAAAAGAGCTGGCCGGTTGCAGACGAGTAGTCGGTACAAAGACACCGAGCATGCGGCCAGACGGACGGTGCTGAGTAGGTCCATACGATTACAGATCTGCTCCAAGAGAACATCGGGGAAGGAATTCCAATGGCGGCTCTACGTGTCAGTGGGTTCTGCCATCGGGGTTTTCGGTGCCTGCGAGCCAGCAGGGAAATGGATTCGGGCGGGCGAGTGAAGAAGCTTCTCCTCGTGTGGTCGAGCAGTGAGCGGGGGGATATGGTACATGCGAGCTACCAAGGAAGATAGCGCGGGAGGGCGAGCAGTGAGCGGGGGGAATGGTGTGCGGCCGACGATAGGGAAGAGAGGAGGAAGAAGAAGAGAGGAGGAAGAAGAGTGGAAGACGGGGAAGAAAGTGCATTAAATCTCAATTCTACTACTACTACCAGGAAAGACCGTCCTTCGCAGTGTAAATAGTTACACCGATGACATGTGGGTCTACCACAAGAGGGCCCATATGTCAGTTAATGGAGGACAGAAGCGTGCTCTACTGGCAAACATGATGGCAGTACTAGGTAAGGCTAATTTAGTAACACCAACACGCTGGTTTAGCTTATTAATTAAGTGTCCCATCTGCTGCAGTGTGTATTGTCACTTCACTGTGAAGACTAGTTGAATAGTTCTCTCTGACCGAGATGGGGAATGATGGATCGCGAAGACTTCCTTTCTACATTATCCCTATGCCTCTACGCTCACTTCACTCATTTTGCTCCATACGTAGTCACTTGTTGAAATCTCTAGAAAGACAAATACTCTGTATTTGGGAACAGAGGGAGGATTTTACTCCGTATTTGGGAACAGAGGGAGTATCACCATATGGAGGGAACAGAGGAAGCTTGAAATATGAACATATCAATGGGAGGGAGTAAGCCCCATGCGTGCATGCATGCAACATGCAACACTCACATGTACACATGGACGCACGCAACACTCACGCACCCATGCGGCACACAACACATGACGCAACACACACGCTCACGCTCAAGTGCTCAACCTACTCCCTAAGTCCGTGAAAGACTGTACATTTAGAGATTTACACATTGACCAGGGCATAATTGACGCCCAAAAGTTATGTGTGCATGTGACCATTGAGAGAAGAGGATTAAATGAAGGTCGTTGCATGCTGTAATTAAGGATAGACATGTAGCCTATACCTAGAGCACAAGTTGGTGCATTATAGTCAATCAATATTGATTTAGATTAAAGGCTAAATGCATTGGAATTGTAGATGTACTACACTCTTTGTTTTTTAGCTGATTTATTTGCTCTGCCAACTAATAGGTGGGACCCAGAAACCAGGTGACAATTTAACCAGTCAACAAAGTGCCACGTCGACTATGTGGCCGGTTTGTAGGGTGCAGTACGGTGCTCTACGATGAGCTAGTGATCGTATAATGACTGCAAAACTATATATAGTGACCGTAAAGAGCGTATTGTTACATACGTTGACCGCCAGTGTATTTTTCTCGTTTCAAATTAAGCCATATTAACCGGAAAGGACGCGGTATGGACTAGTACTAGTACTGCTTTGATGTGTCCCGTCAACTCGCCGAACGAGGAGAAGCTTGCTTACTACGCCTCTCCCTCGCCCACGCGCGCGGTGGTTCGCATGACGAGGAGAGGGTTTTGACTACAGCGTGCCCTCTCCCTCTCCCTATCCCTCGCCCTCGACCTCGCGGTGGACGTGCAGCAGTTCAATCGGTGTCAGATTTCCAGAAGCATAATGTGTACTGTAGTATCATCATTGTTGGACCTTCCGAAGAGGCAAAGAGCCAAGTGCAAGGTTCACACGAGTACGAACTGTTGAACCTCCAGAAGAGGCAAAGAGTGAAGCGCAAGGTTTTATAGGAGTTGCCCTCCTAGTAGGAGCATACTGTTGGAAATATGCCCTAGAGGCAATAATAAAATAATTATTATTATATTTCCTTGTTCATGATAATAGTCTATTGTTCATGCTATAATTGTGTTATCTGGAAATCGTAATACATGTGTGAATACATAGACCACAACATGTCCCTAGTGAGCCTCTAGTTGACTAGCTCGTTGATCAACAGATAGTCATGGTTTCTTGACTATGGACATTAAATGTCATTGATAACGGGATCACATCATTAGGAGAATGATGTGATGGACAAGACCCAATCCTAGGCCTAGCACAAGATCATGTAGTTCGCTTGCTAAAGCTTTTCCAACGTTAAGTATCATTTCCTTAGACCATGAGATCGTGTAACTCCCGGATGCCGTAGGAGTGCTTTGGGTGTGCCAAACATCACAACGTAACTGGGTAACTATAAAGGTATACTACAACTATCCCCGAAAGTATCAGTTGGGTTGACATGGATCGAGACTGGGATTTGTCACTCCGTATAACGGAGAGGTATCTCTGGGACCACTCGGTAATGTATCATCATAATGAGCTCAATGTGACCAAGTGTTTGGTCACGGGATCATGCATTACGGTACGAGTAAAGTGACTTGCCTGTAACGAGATTGAACGAGGTATTGGGATACCGACGATCTAATCTCGGGCAAGTAACGTACCGATTGATAAAGGGAATTGTATACGGGATTACTTGATCCTCGACATCATGGTTCATCTGATGAGATCATCGAGGAGCATGTGGGAGCCAACATGGCTATCCAGATCCCGCTGTTGGTTATTGACCGAAGAGTTGTCTCGGTCATGTCTACGTGTCTCCCGAACCTGTAGGGTCTACACACTTAAGGTTCGGTGACGCTAGGGTTGTAGACATATTAGTATGCGGTAACCTGAAAGTTGTTCGAAGTCCCGGATGAGATCCCGGACTTCACGAGGAGTTCCGGATTGGTCCAGAGGTAAAGATGTATATATAGGAAGTCCAGTTTCGGCCATCGGGAAAGTTTTGGGGGTCATCGGTATTGTACCGGGACCACCAGAAGGGTCCCGGGGGTCCACCGGGTGGGGCCACCTATCCCGGAGGGCCCCATGGGCTGAAGTGGGAAGGGGAACCAGCCCCTGGTGGGCTGGTGCGCCCCCCTTGGGCCTCCCCCTGCGCCTAGGGTTGGAAACCCTAGGGGTGGGGGGCGCCCCACCTGACTTGGGGGGCAAGTCCCCCCCTTGGCCGCCCCCCCCCCCTTGAGATGCATCTCTAGGGGGCCGGCACCTCCCCTGGACCCCTATATAAAGAGGGGGGAGGGAGGGCAGCCGCACCTAAGCCCTGGCGCCTCCCTCTCCCTCCCGTGACACCTCTCCCTCTCGCTGAGCTTGGCGAAGCCCTGCCGAGATCCCCGCTACTTCCACCACCACGCCGTCGTGCTGCTGGATCTCCATCAACCTCTCCTTCCCCTTGCTGGATCAAGAAGGAGGAGACGTCTTCCCAAGTGTACGTGTGTTGAACACGGAGGTGCCGTCCGTTCGGCACTTGGTCATCGGTGATTTGGATCACGGCGAGTACGACTCCATCAACCCCCTTCACTTGAAAGCTTCCGCTCGCGATCTACAAGGGTATGTAGATGCACTCCTCTCTCTCGTTGCTAGATGACTCCATAGATTGATCTTTGTGAAGCGTAGAATTTTTTTATTTTCTGCAACGTTCCCCAACAGTGGCATCATGAGCTAGGTCTATGCGTAGTTTCTATGCACGAGTAGAACACAAGATGTTGTGGGTGTAGATTTTGTCAATTTACTTGCCGTTACTAGTATTATCTTGATTCGGCGGCATTGTGGGATGAAGCGGCCTGGACCAACCTTACACGTATGCTTACGTGAGACAGGTTCCACCGACTGACATGCACTAGTTGCATAAGGTGGCTAGCGGGTGTCTGTCTCTCCCACTTTAGTCGGATCGGATTCGATGAAAAGGGTCCTTATGAAGGGTAAATAGAAATTGGCATATCACGTTTTGGTTTTGACGTAGGTAAGAAACGTTCTTGCTAGAACCCTAATGCAGCCACATAAAAACATGCAACAACAATTAGTGGACGTCTAACTTGTTTTTGCAGCATGTGCCGTGTGATGTGATATGGCCAAAAGATGTGATGAATGATATATGTGATGTATGAGATTGATCATGTTCTTGTAATAGGAATCACGACTTGCATGTCGATGAGTATGACAACCGGCTGGAGCCATAGGAGTTGTCTTTATTTATTGTATGACCTGTGTGTCATTGAATAACGCCATGTAATTACTTTACTTCTTTGCTAAACCGTTAGCCATAGTGGTAGAAGTAAAAGTTGGCGAACAACTTCATGGAGACACGGTGATGGAGATCATGGTGTCATGCCGGTGACGAAGATGATCATGGCACCCCGAAGATGGAGATCAAAGGAGCAATATGATATATTTTTTGACAGAAAAACTGTAAGGGAACCCCCTACAGTATAATTGGTGCAACAAACCCAAATTGCAAGTACCATGTCTTGAACCTGGGTGGGTAGGAAGTCATCAGCCCCTTCCCACCACTAGGCTATGCCTTAGTCTGCTGAGCAATATGATATTGGGCATATCATGTCACTATTTGATTGCATATGATGTTTATCATGTTTATGCTTCTTATTTTCTTAGAATGACGGTAGTAAATAAGATGACCCCTCACTATAATTTCGAGAAAGTGTTCCACCTAACTGTGCGCCATTGCGAAAGTTCGTTGTCTCGAAGCACCACGTGATGATCGGGTGTGATAGATTCTAACGTTCACATACAACGGGTGTAAGCCAGATTTACACATGCAAAACACTTAGGTTGACTTGACGATCCTAGCATGTACAGACATGGCCTCGGAACACAAGAGACCGAAAGGTCGAACATGAGTCATATGGAAGATACAATCAACATGGAGATGTTCACCGATGATGACTAGTCCGTCTCACGTGATGATCGGACACGGTCTAGTCGAGTCGGATCATGTATCACTTAGATGACGAGAGGGATGTCTAATCTGAGTGGGAGTTCATTAAATAATTTGATTAGATGAACTTAATTATCATGAACTTAGTCTAAATAAACTTTGCAATATGTCTTGTAGATCAAATGGCCCACGCTAATGTCAACCTCAACTTCAACGTGTTCCTAGAGAAAACCAAGCTGAAAGATGATGGCAGCAACTAAACGGACTAGGTCCGAAACCCGAGGATCATCCTCATAGCTGCCAGGAAACAATATGTCCTAGAAGCACCGCTAGGTGAAGCACCCATCCCAGAAAACCAAGACGTTATGAACGCTTGGCAGCAGCGTGCTGATGATTACTCACTCGTTCAGTGCGGCATGCTTTACAGCCTAGAACCGGGGCTCCAAAAGCGTTTTGAGCAACACGGAGCATATGAGATGTTCAAAGAGCTGAAAATGGTTTTCCAAGCTCATGCCCGGGTCGAGAGATATGAAGTCTCCGACAAGTTCTACAATTGTAAGATGGAGGAAAAGAGTTCTGTCAGCGAGCACATACTCAAAATGTCTGGGTTGCACAACCGCTTGACTCAGCTGGGAGTCAATCTCCCGGATGACGCGGTCATTGACAGAATCCTTCAGTCGCTCCCACCGAGCTACAAGAGCTTTGTGATGAACTTCAATATGCAGGGGATGGAAAAGACCATTCCTGAGGTATATTCAAAGCTGAAATCAGCGGAGGTGGAGATTAAAAAGGAACATCAAGTGTTGATGGTGAATAAAACCACTAAGTTCAAGAAAGGAAAGAGTAAGAAGAAGGACGGCAAGGGAGTTGCCGCGCCTGGTAAGCCAGTTGCCGGGAAGAAGCCAAAGAATGGACCCAAGCCTGAGACTGAGTGCTTTTATTGCAATGGAAAGGGACACTGGAAGCGGAACTGCCCCAAATACTTAGCGGACAAGAAGGCCGACAACACTAAAGGTATATGTGATATACATGTAATTGATGTGTACATTACCAATACTCATAGTAGCTCCTGGGTATTTGATACCGGTGCGGTTGCTCATATTTGTAACTCAAAACAGGAGCTACGGAATAAACGGAGACAGGCGAAGGACGAGGTGACGATGCGCGTCGGGAATGGTTCCAAGGTCGATGTGATCGCCGTCGGCACGCTACCTCTATATTTACCTACGAGATTAGTTTTAAACCTCAATAATTGTTATTTAGTGCCAGCTTTGAGCATGAACATTGTATTTGGATCTCGTTTAATGCGAGATGGCTACTCATTTAAATCCGAGAATAATGGTTGTTCTATTTATATGAGAGATATGTTTTATGGTCATACCCCGCTGGTGAATGGTTTATTCTTAATGAATCTCGAACGTGATGTTACACATATTCATAGTGTGAATACCAAAAGATGTAAGGTTGATAATGATAGTCCCACATACTTGTGGCACTGCCGCCTTCGTCACATAGGTGTCAAACGCATGAAGAAGCTCCATACAGATGGACTTTTGGAGTCTCTTGATTTCAAATCATTTGACACGTGCGAACCATGCCTCATGGAGAAGATGACCAAGACTCCGTTCTCCGGAACAATGGAGCGAGCAACCAACTTATTGGAAATTATACATACTGATGTGTGCGGTCCAATGAGCGTTGAGGCTCGCGGTGGCTATCGCTATGTTCTCACTCTCACTGATGACTTAAGTAGATATGGGTATGTCTATTCGATGAAACACAAGTCTGAGACCTTTGAAAAGTTCAAGGAATTTCAGAATGAGGTAGAGAATCAACGTGATCGAAAGATAAAATTCTTACGATCAGATCGTGGGGTAGAATATTTAAGTCACGAATTTGGTACGCACTTAAGGAAATGTGGAATCGTTTCACAACTCATGCTGCCTGGAACACCTCAGCATAACGGTGTGTCCGAACATCGTAATCGCACTCTATTGGATATGGTGCGATCTATGATGTCACTCACTGATTTACCGCTATCATTTTGGGGATGCACTCTAGAGACAGCTACATTCACTTTAAATAGGGCACCGTCTAAATCCGTTGAGACGACACCGTATGAATTATGGTCTGGGAAGAAACCTAAGCTGTTGTTTCTAAAAGTTTGGGGATGCGATGCTTATGTCAAGAAAATTCAACCTGAAAAGCTCGAACCCAAGTCGGAAAAATGCGTCTTCATAGGAAACCCTAAGGAAACCATTGGGTATACCTTCTACCTCAGATCCGAAGGCAAGATCTTTGTTGCCAAGAACGGGTCCTTTCTGGAGAAAGAGTTTCTCTCGAAAGAAGTAAGTGGGAGGAAAGTGGAACTTGATGAAGTTTTTCCTCTTGAATCGGAGAGTTGCGCAGCTCAAGAAAATGTTTCTGTGGTGCCTCCACCGACTAGAGAGGAGGTTAATGATGATGATCATGAAACTTCAGATTAAGTTGCTACTGAACTTCGTAGGTCCACAAGGACATGTTCCGCACCAGAGTGGTACGGCAACCCTGTCCTGGAAATCATGTTGTTAGACAACGGTGAACCTTCGAACTATGAAGAAGCAATGGCGGGCCCAGATTCCAACAAATGGCTTGAAGCCATGCAATCCGAGATAGGATCCATGTACGAAAACAAAGTATGGACTTTGACAGACTTGTCCGATGATCGGCGAGCGATAGAGAATAAATGGATCTTTAAGAAGAAGACGGACGCGAATTGTATATGATGCAGCCGGAAGGTTTTGTCGATCCTAGGAATGCTAACAAGGTATGCAAGCTCCAGCGCTCCATCTATGGGCTGGTGCAAGCATCTCGGAGTTGGAACATTCGCTTTGATGAAATGATCAAAGCGTTTGGGTTTATGCAGACTTATGGAGAAGCCTCCGTTTACAAGAAAGTGAGTGGGAGCTCTGTAGCATTTCTCATATTATATGTGGATGACATACTTTTGATGGGAAATGATATAGAACTCTTGGACATCATTAAGGCCTATTTGAATAAGTGGTTTTCAATGAAGGACATTGGAGAAGCTGCTTACATATTAGGCATCAAGATCTATAGACATAGATCGAGATGCCTCATAGGTCTTTCATAAAGCACATACCTTGATAAGATATTGAAGAAGTTCAATATGGATCAGTCCAAGAAAGGGTTCTTGGCTGTGTTGCAAGGTGTGAAATTGAGCTCGGCTCAATGTCTGACCTCGGCAGAAGATAGAGAAAAGATGAGTGTCATCCCCTATGCCTCAGCCATAGGGTCTATCATGTACGCCATGCTGTGTACCAGACCTGATGTAAACCTTGCCGTAAGTTTGGTAGGAAGGTACCAAATTAATCCCGACATGGAACACTGGACAGCGGTCAAGAATATCCTGAAGTACCTGAAAAGGACTAAGGACATGTTTCTCGTATATGGATGTGACGAAGAGCTCGTCGTAAAGGGTTACGTCGACGCTACCTTCGACACAGATCTGGATGACTCCAAGTCACAAACCGGATACGTGTTTATTTTGAATGGAGGGGCAGTAAGCTGGTGGAGTTGCAAGCAAAGCATCATGGTGGGATCTACATGTGAAGCGGAGTACATGGCAGCCTCGGAGGTAGCGCATGAAGCAATCTGGATGAAGGAGTTCATCACCGACCTAGGAGTCATACCCAATGCGTCAGGGCCAATCAGTCTCTTTTGTGACAACACTGGAGCTATTGCACTTGCCAAGGAGCCCAGGTTTCACAAGAAGACCAGGCACATCAAGCGTCGCTTCAACTCCATTCATGAAAATGTTCAAGATGGAGACATAGATATTTGCGAAGTACATACGGATATGAATGTAGCAGATCCGTTGACTAAACCTCTTCCGCGAGCAAAACATGATCAACACCTGAACTCTATGGGTGTTCGATTCATCACAATGTAACTAGATTATTGACTCTAGTGCAAGTGGGAGACTGTTGGAAATATGCCCTAGAGGCAACAATAAAATGATTATTATTATATTTCCTTGTTCATGATAATTGTCTATTGTTCATGCTATAATTGTGTTATCTGGAAATCGTAATACATGTGTGAATACATAGACCACAACATGTCCCTAGTGAGCCTCTATTTGACTAGCTCGTTGATCAACAGATAGTCATGGTTTCCTGACTATGGACATTAGATGTCATTGATAACGGGATCACATCATTAGGAGAATGATGTGATGGACAAGACCCAATCCTAAGCCTAGCACAAGATCGTGTAGTTCGTTTGCTAAAGCTTTTCCAATGTTAAGTATCATTTCCTTAGACCATGAGATCGTGTAACTCCCGGATGCCGTAGGAGCGCTTTGGGTGTGCCAAACGTCACAACATAACTGGGTGACTATAAAGGTATACTACAGGTATCCCCAAAAGTATCTGTTGGGTTGGCACGGATCGAGACTGGGATTTGTCACTCCGTATGACGGAGAGGTATCTCTCGGCCCACTCGGTAATGCATCATCATAATGAGCTCAGTGTGACCAAGTGTTTGGTCACGGGATCATGCATTACGATATGAGTAAAGTGACTTGCTGGTAACGAGATTGAATGAGGTATTGGGATACCGACCATCAAATCTCGGGCAAGTAACGTACCGATTGACAAAGGGAATTGTATACGGGATTACTTGAATCCTCGACATCGTGGTTCATCCGATGAGATCATCGAGGAGCATGTGGGAGCCAACATGGGTATCCAGATCCCGATGTTGGTTATTGACCGGAGAGTTGTCTCGGTCATGTTTGCGTGTCTCCCGAACCCGTAGGGTCTACACACTTAAGGTTCGGTGACGCTAGGGTTGTAGAGATATTAGTATACGGTAACCCGAAAGTTGTTCGGAGTCCCGGATGAGATCCTGAATGTCACGAGGAGTTCCGGATTGGTCCGGAGGTAAAGATTTATATATAGGAAGTCCAGTTTCGGCCATCGGGAAAGTTTTGGGGGTCATCTGTATTGTACCGGGACCACCAAAAGGGTCCCGGGGGTCCACCGGGTGGGGACACCTATCCCGGAGGGGCTCATGGGCTGAAGTGGGAAGGGGAACCAGCCCCTGGTGGGCTTGTTCACCCCCCTTGGGCCTCCTCTTGCGCCTAGGGTTGGAAACCCTAGTGGTGGGGGGCGCCCCACCTGACTTGGGGGGTAAGTCCCCCCCTTGGCCGCCCCCCCCCCTTGAGATGCATCTCTAGGGGGCCGGCGCCCCCCTAGACCCCTATATAAAGAGGGGAGGAGGGAGGGCAGCCGCACCTAAGCCCTGGCGCCTCCCTCTCCCTCCCGTGACACCTCTCCCTCTCGCTGAGCTTGGCGAAGCCCTACCGAGATCCCCGCTACTTCCACCACCACGCCTTCGTGCTACTGGATCTCCATCAACCTCTCCTTTCCCTTGGTAAATCAAGAAGGAGGAGACGTCTTCCCAACCGTACATGTGTTGAACACGGAGGTGCCGTCCGTTCGGCACGTGGTCGTCGGTGATTTGGATCACGGCGAGTACGACTCCATCAACCCCGTTCACTTGAACGCTTCCGCTCACGATCTACAAGGGTATGTAGATGCACTCCTCTCTCTCATTGCTAGATGACTCCATAGATTGATCTTGGTGAAGCGTAGAATTTTTTTTTCTGCAACGTTTCCCAACAAGTACTACAACTATAGCGAACGATGCTACTGTATGATGCCGCCACGTCACGTATATCCGAAGCTGTGCCACCTTTTTTTCAAAGAGCGTGTTGGAGCCCGTGCAACAACCACACAAGTTGCACATACACATAACACATTTACTAGTAATAAATTCTAAAGGACAAATGCCAGTATGCCACACAAGTTCATCTCTAATTCATGTGATAAATTTGTGCACGACTAGTCTACATATATTCACAGCGCTACCGTTCACAATTTACCGCGCTCCACTTACATGTTATAGATGGGCTACATGTCCTCCTCCAGGTTCCAGTCCCATGTGTTCTTCATGGATGGCACGATCCATAGCAGTGGGAAACAGGAATCATTGTCACAGCTTTCTAGTCCGGTTCCACACGATGGAGACTCATCCAAGCTGAAGAGGCATAAATCAGGGATAGTGTGTCCCAGCATGTCATTCATCCGGCGGTGCGCACGAAAGACACAACCATGCTTCATGAATGGCAGGCCTTCCGTGTCATGCACGGAAGGTGGCATCCACTTCACATTGGGGTAGCTGTCCCCAATGAAAAGCGAGCACTCTCCAAGAGTGTTCCTCGGCACCCACGTAGGATCACGAGGGTCGAACTCGGCGCCGTTCATCTGGTACACGCGACATCTCAGATCTGGACACATGGTGACATACATAGTCAAGGTCCATGCATAATAATGTTGTGCTCAAATATGGCGGTCAGTAATACTGTGCAGCAACTAGCACTACTCCGGTATAGAGGAAGTAAAATAACCGGCTTATTATATATAGCCACTGTTGGCTACATGGATTAGATACTAAGACATGGAAAAACAAAAATGGTGGCAGCAAGTGGGTTCAAGTCTTCAAGGGCCTAGCTAGCTATACGCGTCCTCCAAGGTAAAAAGTACTCCTACTGGTACGTAAGTAGAGTACTAGTACAATAATGAAAGAGAAGGTGAGAGGGTTAAAAAATGGAATACCTGGGTCGATGTAGCGACCTGACCTCAGATGGTCAAGTCTCTGTGCTCCGGTGTCATCCCTGGATCAGTAATGCTGACACCACACAGTACTTCGAAGGATTTATAGCAGAGTAGCAATGACACACTTATTACATCAATGTCTCAAAGAGAACTTATTACAATAAATATGGCTTAAGGCCATCTAATAACGATAACAGCGGAAGACTTGGAAGATAAGTGAGTCCATCAACTCCAACGGCATCACTGAGTATAGAACCACGACCTAAGAGCAACTTACTCGTCGTCTGAAAAGTCTGCAACATGAAAGTTGCAGCCCGAAAACGGGTCAGCACATGGAATATGCTAGCAATGTAACACATAGAGAGTAATGAATGATAAGCCTATACTACATGCATATTTGGCTGGTGGAAAGCTCTATGGTTACAGTTTTGCATAAAGCCAATTTTTCCCTACTGCCAAGGAATAGATTTTATTTAACTATCATGGTGGTTGAAACATCAAGAATGGTTGACAGCATTCCGATCCCAATTAAGTGAACAATTAAAACCCAACAATATTAATTAGAAGTAACATGATGAGATTCACATGATATTCAGGTACTAGATACTCAAGATGTCCATAACCGGGGACACGGCTAATCATGATTAGTTTGTACACTCTGCAGAGGTTTGCGCACTTTTCCCCACAAGACTCGATCGCCTCCATTTGTTTCTCGCACTACATGGTGTTTGAGAGACGGATGACCGAGACATAGTCTTTCAGAAGCGCTAGCACCTTACGTTGTGATAGACCGTACCAACCTACATTCCCTACATCTGCTAGTCTACCACTGTAAGAGTTCGCACGACTTAGTCATCTATGCCAGAGCCCATAATGGCTTGTGGCTGCACACGGAAGTTACTAGCATGAATGATCTTATGATCCCTTTGAGCCTGGGTGGCGGTCCAAAAGAAAAACAGGCAAGTCCTGATAGAAACCAGGTGCCTCAATCCACCCAGATGTGTATTTAAGTTACCACCTTAGATAAAACCATTAATATTAACAAACTCACATCTGTCATGGATATCACTCACCCAATCCACGTCTACTAGCATAGCATGGCATAATAAGCAAACGTAGAGGTAACTCCCAAAGGTTTCATAAGTAAACAGGTAATAGGTACTACCTCAACTACTTCCCATTCCACAGTTTAATTAGATCCTAATAATGCAATGTTTGAGGGTTGGTCTAATGCAATGAAAACTGGGCAATGAGAAGGTATGATCAAAGTGTTACTTGCCTTGCTGAGGATCCGCGAAACCTAGAGCTTCGAAATAACAGGCGGCGCACTCCGGGTGATCTATCGCAGACAAACAACAAGCATACAATAAGCACTCATCTAATGCACAGGTAAAACTCGAACGGAAAATCAAACCAGATAGTTCAACTTAAGAACTCCGGTTGCAAAATAATCAAATTCGAACAAAGCAACTGAAAACAAACGGCGGAAGAAAACAACTCGGTTCTATCAATTTGAAACTAGGTCAAATTTTACTGTAGAAAACTCTTGATTAAGTTGATTAATCGGACGGCGGTTTCGAAACGAAACTCCAGGCGCTTGAATCACCTGATTCCGATAAACGAGTGAGAAGATAAACTAGAACGAAGATCGGATCTGAAATCGCGATCAGAAGAATCGCAGAATAAATCCGACGAAAAAGAAAAACGACGAACGGTTAAACGAACGGACGTTCGTTAACCGATACTAACCGGTGATCGCGTTCGTTAAGACAAACGGTCCGGTGAACGCTCGCTAATTAACAAAACCGGAAAAAAACCGATCTAGGGTTTCGAAAAAAAACCGAAACATCAAAAAATAAACCAGAACGGTTTTATTAGAAAACCGTACCGGGCGAGGGGCGGTGGCGCGGCTCGGCTACCTCGTCGGGGCAGCGGCTCCGGCTTCTGGGGTGGGTGGAGTATATAAAGAGGGGGGGTTGCTTGGGGGAGTGGGCAAGCAAGGGAGGAGGAGGAGTACTCCTCGGACTCGGAGGCGGCGGGGCCGGCTCGGCACGGCGGAGGCACTGGCGCGCGCGCGCGTGGGAGGGAGGAGCGGCCGGGCGGGCCGGCTGGCTGGGCCCTTGGCCCAGTCGGCGCTGCGGGTTTTTTTTAAAATAATTTCACGAGCAGAAAAACGAGCTCCAAAATTTACGAAGTAAATTTTCCCCGACTCCTAAAAATGAGTCGAACAAAATGAACTTTTATTCGGGGCCTAAATGCAATATCTTAAAAACACGCGTTTTCCCTAATTCAAATAAAATGCAAATAAACTCCGAAAAAATCCAAAAATTGATTTATTTATTAAATCTTTATTTTTCCTAAAATTTGGGAAAGTCATCTTATTCCCTTCTCATAATTTTGATATTGGGAAAAATAATTGAAGATAGAATAAATAAATCAAATGATCCTCTTTTCAAAATTTGAGAAAACTCAAATATGAAAATGATGAAATCTCCAACTCTCTCCGAGGGTCCTTGAGTTGGGTGAAATTTCCCGGATCAACCAAAATGCAAGAAAATATGAGATGCATGATGATCTAATGTATAACATTCCAAATTGAAAATTTGGGATGTTACAGTCGATGGTGACGGTCTGGTCGTGGTAGATTGTGTGACCATGTTGCACATCAGTGGTACCATGGGTAACGACTGCTAAGATAGTTGATCCCAATATGCCAAAGTCAGCTACAAGGTTCCAGGTTAGACTGAATCACAGATGCAAATGCACATCTGTCGGTGTTCTGGGAACGGGGGTCCCCAGACTTGCCTGCCTGCGGCCTGCGGCACGGCCCATCTTCATCAACACAAGACCTAAGACCCTCACGAGGGGCCAAGCCTCACGGGGCCGACGACGCGGAGCTTCCTCAGGCGCAGCCTCATCAGGCTGGCTCACGAGGAGGCAGAGAGATCAAGGCGGGGGTACCTCACGAGGTGCCCATGACGCAAGCCATGACGATCAAAGGCGCCAGGCGGGCGCCAGCCCACGCAGTGTCCTCCCTTTCCTCTTTGGTGCAAAGGGAGCAAGCGCAGGCAGGAGGATCAAGCAAAGGCACCCATTTCGGTGCAACGAGACCAAGACCAGCTCCGCGACAAGGAGGAAGTCACTGTGGAGCCCAAGCCAGTGTCATCACCAGAGTCTTTGGCAGGCGAGGACCAACTTTAGTCAGGATAAGTGTACCAGATGTTCCCCTTCAAAATGGCTAATTGTTGGCGCCCTTCCCGCTCAATATTTGGGAAGAGGCCCAGGGCCTTTGCCTATAAATAGGACTAGCCACCCCCAGGGTAGAGGGACGGAGCAACCGTGCAATCTAGACATCTAGCAATTGAATCAGTAAGAGAGAGAGAGAGAGAGAGAGAGAGAGAGAGAGAGAGAGAGAGAGAGAGAGAAGGGCGGCTGAACTCCTCCTGGCAGTTCATCCCCCAGACCAAGAACACACTCTTGCGAGGCTGTTCTACCTTGTAGTGTTCATCATCTTCAGCCCAAGAGGCAATCCACCACACCACACTAGAGTAGGGTATTACACCGCAACGGTGGCCCGAACCGGTATAAACTCTGTGTCTCATGTGTTGTTCCTTTGGCAGTTTAGATCTCTGCGAGACAGAGAGGTAGAGGGCATAATCTCTGCGCGCACCCCAGAGTTTGAACCTCAAGGGTTTGCCGGAACCCGAAATCCGACATTTGGCGCGCCAGGTAGGGGTGCGCCGGAATTTGTCTTCCACCGCTCCGCTCTCCTCCGACCGTCGCGTCCATGTCCGACGCTCGCCGAGCCCGCGCCGAGCGCCGGGCCGCTATCGCTTCCCGCGTCGCCCAGACGGCTCCCGTCGGCGGGCGTCCTCGTCGTTCCCCGTCGCCCACCATCAACGCCGCCACCGGCCTGGCGGGGAACGAGCAGCAAGCATCGTCTCAGCATCCGTCCGTGCGGCAAGACGGCCGCACCGCTACTCCATCGCTTGCACCAGCTGGTTCTTCATCCCGCGCGCTCTGTGCACCCTCGGAGGCCCGGGCTGCGCTCATCGCGGCAAACGAGCTCCTGCGCTACCGTCTCGTCGACGACGTCTACGAAGAGTGGCTCGACCGTGTTGCCGAGCTCGTCCGCGCCACAAGGGGGTCTCCCGCGTCGTCCGTTCCGCTGCGCCGCACCCCGCCCCGCGCGGGCAACGAAGCTCCGGGGGCGTACCAGCCGCCTCCTCTTCAATAAGACGCCATGGCTCGAAGGCATGCGGCCCCTGGCCGGAACCCGCTCCGTCAGGCGCCGGCGCGTCAAGAGCAGAGTTGCCAAGAAGTCCCTCGCCCGCAAGAAGCTGCCCGGGCGCTCCCTGCCCCGGCACGTCGCGACCCTGCTCCTGCTCCCGCGCATCAAGACCCCGCGCTGCTCCCAGCCGCATCGCATGGGTACCCGCAAGACCAAGCTCCCCACCAGCCAAGCCCCCCCGTGGCCACCGCAGGCTGCCGTGCCTACACCACCGAGCTGCGTAGCGTCACGTGGCCTGGCAAGTTCAAGCCAGACCTGCCTCCCCGCTACGACGGCACGACCGACCCTGCAGAGTTCCTCCAGCTCTGTGAGCTGGGCATCGAAGATGCCAGCGGGGACAAGAAGGTCATGGCGAACTGGTTCCCCATGGCACTGAAGGAAGGAGCTCGCACCTGGCTCCTGAATTTGGCTCCAGGCATGATCTCTTCCTGGGACCAGATGCGCACCCGCTTCATCGCCAACTTCCAAGGTACTCGCGAACGGCCGCCCGCCGTGAGCGACATGCGCCGCGTCAAGCAACAACCCGGAGAGACCCTGCAAAAGTACATCCAGCGCTTCAATAGTGCGCGCCTCAAGATTCCCAAGGTGTCCGAGGAGGCCATCATCTCAGCCTTCTCCGATGGAGTGCGCGACGTCAAGATGAAGGAGGAGCTGGCGATGCACGAAGACCTGTGCACCTCCCTGGAGCTGTTCAACTTGGCGACCAAGTGCGCCAGGGCTGAGGAAGGGCGTCTCTCCCTCCTCGAGGTGCCTGCCGAAGACCCAGAAGAGAAGAAGCCCAAGGCCAAGGACGTGAAGCGCAAGGGGGCTGCCGTGCTCGCGGCAGAACTAGACACCAAGCGGGGCAAAGATCTGCCCGAATCCTCCAGGGGCAGCCGGTACTGTGTGTACCATGACCTCCACACCCACAACACCAATGAATGCCAAGAACTCCGTGCCGTGCGAGAAGGAATGATCGGCCGTCGTCCCGACCGTGCTGACCGGGGCTACGGCTGAGGAGGAGGAAGAAACGCAGGACACTGGGAAGACCGCAGCCCGCGCCAAGGATGGCGCGATCAACCTCACGAGGACCGCTGGCGAGACATGCCTCGCGAGGGTGACTGGAGGGACCAGCCTCGTGAGGACCGCCCACAAGGCAACACAAGCCTCCCTCCACTGCCACCGCAGCCAAGGAGGAACGAGGATCGCCATCAAGACGAGGGGGCTGGGGGCTTCCAGGAGCCACGCGCGATTGCCTGCATCCTGGGCGGAGCTCAAGCCCTGCCTCCCAACGCATCTTCAAGCAGTTTGCCCGCCAGGTGAATGCAGTCCTCCCCAAGCTCGAAGCAACGCGCCCTCACAGGTGGTCGGCATGCGCCATCACGTTCAGCTCGGCGGATCAGCTCAAGTGTGCGGCCACAGCCGGAGTCCTCCCGATGCTTTGCTCCCTAGTCATCAGCAACGTACTGGTCACCAGGACCCTCATCGACGGTGGGGCAGGGCTCAACGTCCTGTCCGTGGAAACATTCAACAATCTCCAAGTACCCTACGACCAGCTTCAGCCAACCAAGCCTTTCTCCGGAGTCACCGACGGTTCCACGGTCCCGATTGGGCAGGTCCGCCTCCCTGTCACCTTCGGGGCACGCAACAACTACCGCACCGAGCTCATCGACTTCGACGTCGCCCACATCCGCCTGCCGTACAACGCCATCCTCGGGTACCCAGCGCTGGCCAAGTTCATGGCCGTAACTCACCATGGCTACAACGTCCTCAAGATGCCAGGAAGTGGCGGAGTCGTCACTGTGCCCTGTGAAGAAAAGGATGCGGTGTGTTCCCTGGAGCGAGCCTTTCAGGCCGCGTCACTGGAAGACCCGGATCGCAGAAGCAGGAGGCTTCCCGAGACCACCCTCAAGAAGAAGAAGACATCGTCTGGACCAACCCCTCAGGAGGCGGGCCCCTCAGGGCCCGCGTCTGCCCAAGGGGAACCACCTTCCATCGCATAGGAAAGTGCGCCCGGCGCCCTCCTCAGGCAGGGCTCGGGGGCTCTCCCCTGGAGGGCCACCGACCTGGCCAAGGTCACGAGGAAGGCGCTTGGGCACCACGTGGAGGCGTGTTTTGATGCACGTTTCCCTCAAGAAGGAGCAAGGAAAGGAAGGTCAGACCAGCAGGAGTTCGTCAACAAGGCCATTCAAGAACTACAGGAATCAGGAGTCATGAGAGGCTGCCACCGTCTACCGGCTATGGCTCCCCATCCAGGCGAGGATGGTGGGATGCGCGTCTGCATCGACGTACCAGGGCTCAACCGAGTCGCCACTGTGGAGCGCCTCCGGCCCTCGCGAGTGGGGCGCTGCGAAGGTCCACCCCACAGCTACGCTCGCATGCCCTACGGCTTGCCGAGCGCGGCTGCTACGTACCGGCGCCTCATGAGGGGCATCACGGAGGCTTAAGAGGCCAGGCGTTTCACAGCCTTGGCGGAGATGGAGAAGGTCCGTGAGGAGCCACCAGCGCCTCCGGAGCCTCCCAAGGCCCCAGGGCCTGGGGGCTCGTGAGGATCGGCTTCCGCAGCCCACCGAGTCTGCTGCACCAACACTCGTCCGTCCTCAACATCATCAGGTGACATCTTTCAAGTTTCATTTCCAGTTGGGAGCGCCCTCCCTGGGCTGCATCATTCCCGGGCCACGTGGGTCCGTCCATGCGGCATGTATCCCTTTCGTTTTCATGTTGTTAGCTTACCCTGTTGGGGGCGCCCCTCGGGCTGCATCATCCCCAAGTCGCTCGGGCCTGACCCAATGATGTCTACCTTCCCAGCATCTATTTGAATGAATCCACTCCTGCGCGGCTAACGTGCTTGATCTAGTTGCCTTCTCAACTGACGCCAACGGACGGAACTGCTCCCACAGCGGCACGACGCTTGCGCATGGGTCTGTCCCTGCAACGCCGACAAACCTGAATGGCTGAGCTCTGGCCGTGGCAGCCCCGCATGGCGCCACCTCGTCAAGCCTTCAGTGCCCCATCTCCCCCTGGAAGCAACTAACGGCTGGTTGTCAATCGTCATGGCAATCCCCTTTTCCTTCTATGATGAGTCTACAGGATCTCCCAAGAGAGCTGCACCGGGCAAGGCCCTTGCGGTGTCTCGTTCACTCTCGTCCGCGCAAACCGCTTGCACGTTAAAGGGGGGTGACTGAGCATCGCGACTCAGGGCTCCTACTGGCTCTCCAGCCCTCACCATCTGGCCTTGACCACGGCATTGCGACCTGGCATACCAGCGACGGCTGAGACTCGCTCGAGGGCCGGGACCCGAGGACGTACAGCAGAAAGGGGAGCAAAGACGAGGGGGAAAGGGGGACGCGAGGTCCTTGCCAAGCGATTCCGCTTCTACCGACGCGCGGACCCGACAACACACCAGGAACGATCCCCTACTCTCGAGATAAGTCACCACCCTAAAGCACCGGCTACCGAGGCGCCACCCACGCACCTAACGCAATTCCGTGCTAGCGACGTCGCTCTCCTTTCTCACCAAGCGGCGGCTGCTTGCGCGCCAAAGGGGACCTCCTGAGCATCGCAACTCAGGGGCTCTTACCGGACCCCGGGTCGCTCACCTCCTTGCCTTGACCACGGCATCACGACCTGGCATACCAGCGACGGCTGACGCCGCCTTGGGACTGGGACCTGTCGACGCAGAGCACCAAACCCTCGCGAGGTTCGAAAGGGAAAACTGAGCTAGAACAGAATCCGCAACTCACACAATTCTGCGACAAGGGTTATATATTAACAAGCAGGATCACAGGCACCTTACAAGCCCCCACGGGGCGCATTTTCATTCCTCGCAGGGAACAGATCCTAAAGAATGCTAACTACACGCGCCCCCGCAAAAGACGCCATCATCAACAGTGGGCCTTCAAGCACTGGCGCCAACCTCATCCAGATCAGAGCCGACGACGGCCAGACGAGCCCGCCCTGCTCCAGGAGCGGCGCCGGCTCGTGGGCTCGTAGCTATCGTCGCTCGTCTCTGGAGTCGCGAAGATCCCGCTGGAGTCGCTAGATCCTCCGGCGACTTCGTCGCCTGTGGAGCCGCCAAGGGAGCGGTCGACGGGCCTAGCCCTCACCGTGGCGAGGCCCTGGCCACCTCTCCCGGGGCAGCACTCCAGCCGGCGCCCGTTCGCGTCGAAGACCTTGAAGAACATCACCGAAGCACCATCGTACTCCGGGTGGATCACGAAGGCGCTTCTAGTATTGCAAGCCCGAGCGATTTCACCCCAGCCTCGAGTCATAAAGACCTCTCCCGGGGCAACCACCATGACCTCTGCCTCGGTTGCGAGGGTGCTACAGCCGGCGTGCTGCAGCCAAAGCTCCAGGAGCTCTCCCTGTGGGATGATGGAGGTGAAGAAGGGGGGAAGACGAATCCAAGACCGAGGAGGGATGGCGGCGTGAAGCACGAACTCTCGAGAGGAGCCCTCGGTGTGGACCCCAGGGGGGATGACCCACACCTTCGTGACCCGTCGGCGCCTGCGGCGGCGCCGCCCACGGCGATCGGCATCGGCTCCTTCAGCGCCCTCGATGTGGGTGTACAAGGGGAGTGGGAACCCCGACGGCGCCCGCTCGCCCCAGGGTTTCGACACCACCTGAAGAGTCCCCTCGTCATGACCATGGAGTGCGAGCCATTTCTTTGGCGGGAGCAGGTCAGGTTCCTCTTGGGGGGCCTTTCCTTTCTCTGCCGCAGAGAACCGACGGATCGGAGCCATCACTTCAAGACAGAGCAAGGATCGGGAAGAAGGATAAGAAAGGAGAGATGAACCAGAAGGGCACACGCAGTTCCGTACTTATAGCCGGCGAAGGCCAATCGTCGGCCACCGCGATCACAGGTAATCATGACACGATCTGCATGCAGGGACTTGTCCAATCCGCGCGATCACCGAGGCGTCGTGGGGAAGAGGAGATGCCCATGCCCAATGAACCGCCACGCGACGCCCAAGGCCGCATGCTGTTAGGGCCCGCGGCGCTTCGCCCTTGTCCTTTTGCCTCTCGGCACGGCCAAGTCCGGGCGCGCCTTAGGCTCGGGGGCTACTGTCGGTGTTCTGGGAACAGGGGTCCCCAGACTTGCCTGCCTGCGGCCTGCGGCGTGGCTCAAAGGGGGCCCAGCACGGCCCATCTTCATCAACACAAGACCCAAGACCGTCGCGAGGGGCCAAGCCTCGCGGGGCGGACGACGCGGAGCTTCCTCAGGCGCAGCCTCATCAGGCTGGCTCACGAGGAGGCGGAGATATCAAGGCGGGGTACCTCATGAGGTGCCCATGACGCAAGCCATGACGACCAAAGGCGCCAGGCGGGCGCCAACCCACGCAGTGTCCTCCCTTTCCTCTTTGGTGCAAAGGGAGCAAGCGCAGGCGGGAGGATCAAGCAAAGGCACCCATTTTGGCGCAACGAGACCAAGACTAGCTCCGCGACAAGGAGGAAGTCACTATGGAGCCCAAGCCAGCGTCATCACTAGAGCCTTTGGCAGGCGAGGACCAACTTTAGTCAGGATAAGTGTACCAGATGTTCCCCTTCAAAATGGCCAATTGTTGGCGCCCTTCCCACTCAATATTTGGGAAGAGGCCCAGGGCCTTTGCCTATAAATAGGACTAGCCACCCCTGGGGTAGAGGGACGGAGCAACCGTGCAATCTAGACATCTAGCAATTGAATCAGTAAGAGAGAGAGAGAGAGAAGGGCGGCTGAACTCCTCCTGGCAGTTCATCCCCCAGACCAAGAACAGACCCTCGCGAGGCTGTTCTACCTTGTAGTGTTCATCATCATCAGCCCAAGAGGCAATCCACCACACCACACTAGAGTAGGGTATTACACCGCATCGGTGGCCCAAACCAGTATAAACTCTGTGTCTCTTGTGTTGTTCCTTTGGCAGTTTAGATCTTTGCGAGACAGAGAGGTAGACGGCGTAATCTCAGCGCGCACCCCAGAGTTCAAACCTCAAGGGTCTGCCGAAACCCGAAATCCGACATTAGGCGCGCCAGGTAGGGGTGCGCCGGAATTTGTCTTCCACCGCTCCGCTCTCCTGCGACCATCGCGTCCATGTCCGACGCTCGTCGAGCCCGCGCCGGGCGCCGGGCCGCCATCGCTTCCCACGTCGCCCAGACGGCTCCCGTCAACGGGCGTCCTCATCGTTCCCCGTCGCCCGCCATCAACGCCGCCACCGGCCCGGCGGGGAACGAGCAGCAAGCATCGTCCCAGCTTCCGTCTGTGCGGCAAGACGGCCGCACCGCTACTCAATCGCTCGCACCAACTGGTTCTTCATCCCGCGCGCTCCGTGCACCCTTGGAGGCCCGGGCTGCGCTCATCACGGCAAACGAGCTCCTGCGCTATCATCCCGTCGACGACGTCTACAAAGAGTGGCTCGACCGTGTCACCGAGCTCGTCCGCGCCGCAGGGGGCTCTCCCGCGCCGTCCATTCCGCTGCGCCGCACCCCGCCCCGCGCGGGCAACGAAGCTCCGAGGGCGTACCAGCCGCCTCCTCTTCAAGAAGACGCCATGGCTCCAAGGCGTGCGGCCCCTGGCCGGAACCCGCTCTGTCAGGCGTCGGCGCGTCAAGAGCAGAGTTGCCAAGAAGTCCCTCGCCCGCAAGAAGCTGCCCGGGCGCTCCCTGCCCCGGCACGTCGCGACCCAGCTCCTGCTCCCACGCGTCAAGACCCCGCGCTGCTCCCAGCCGCAGCGCATGGGGACCCGCAAGACCAAGCTCTCCACTAGCCAAGGCCCCCTGTGGCCACCGCAGGCTGCCGTGCCTACACCACCGAGCTGCGTAGCATCACGTGGCCCGGCAAGTTCAAGCCAGACCTGCCTCCCCGCTATGACGGCACGACCAACCCTGCAGAGTTCCTCCAGCTCTATGAGCTGGGCATCGAAGCTGCCAGCGGGGACGAGAAGGTCATGGCGAACTGGTTCCCCATGGCACTGAAGGAAGGATCTCGCACCTGGCTCCTGAATCTGGCTCCAGGCACGATCTCTTCCTGGGACCAGATGCGCACGCTCTTCATCGCCAACTTCCAAGGTACTCGTGACCGGCCGCCCGCCGTGAGCGACATGTGCTGCATCAAGCAACAACCCGGAGAGACCCTGCAAAAGTACATCCAGCGCTTCATTAGTGCACGCCTCAAGATTCCCAAGGTGTCCGAGGAGGCCATCATCTCAGCCTTCTCCGATGGAGTGCGCGACAGCAAGATGAAGGACGAGCTGGCGATGCATGAAGACCTATGCACCTCCCTGGAGCTATTCAACTTGGTGAACAAGTGCGCCAGGGCTGAGGAAGGGCGTCTCTCCCTCCTCGAGGTGCCTGCCGAAGACCCAGAAGAGAAGAAGCCCAAGGCCAAGGACGTGAAGCGCAAGGGGGCTGCCGTGCTCGCGGCAGAACAGACACCAAGCGGGGCAAAGATCTGCCCGAATCCTCCAGGGGCAGCCGGTACTGTGTGTACCACGACCTCCACACCCACAACACCAACGAATGCCAAGAACTCCGCGCCGTGCGAGAAGGATCGACCGTCGTCCCGACCATGCTGACCGGAGCTACGGCCGAGGAGGAGGAAGAAACGCAGGACGCTGGGAAGACCGCGGCCCGCGCCAAGGATGGCGCGATCAACCTCGCGAGGACCACTGGCGAGACATGCCTCGCGAGGGGGACTGGAGGGATCAGCCTCGTGAGGACCGCCCACAAGGCAACGCCGGCCTCGCTCCACTACCACCGCAGCCAAGGAGGAACGAGGATCGCCATCAAGACGAGGGGGCTGGGGGCTTCCAGGAGCCACGCGTGATCACCTGCATCCTAGGCGGAGCTCAAGCCCCTGCCTACCAACGCATCTTCAAGCAGTTTGCCCGCGAGGTGAATGCAGTCCTCCCCAAGCTCGAAGCAACGCGCCCTCTCAGGTGGTCGGTGTGCGCCATCACGTTCAGCTCCGCGGATCAGCTCAAGTGTGCGGCCACAGCCGGAGTCCTCATGATGCTTTGCTCCCCAGTCATCAGCAACGTACTGGTCACCAGGACCCTCATCGACGGCGGGGCAGGGCTCAATGTCCTATCCGTGGAAACATTCAACAATCTCCAAGTACCCTACGACCAGCTTCAGCCAACCAAGCCTTTCCCCGGAGTCACCGACGGTTCCACGGTCCCGATTGGGCATGTCCGCCTCCCTGTCACCTTCGGGGCACGCAACAACTACCGCACCAAGCTCATCGACTTCGACGTCCCCCACATCCGCCTGCCGTACAATGCCATCCTCGGGTACCCAGCGCTGGCCAAGTTCATGGTCGTAACTCACCATGGCTACAACGTCCTCAAGATGCCAGGAAGTGGCGGAGTTGTCACTGTGCCCTGTGAAGAAAAGGATGCGCTGTGTTCCATGGAGCGAGCCTTTCAGGTCGCGTCACTGGAAGACCCGGATCACGGAAGCAGGAGGCTTCCCGAGACCACCCTCAAGAAGAAGAAGTCATCGTCTGGACCAGCCCCTCAGGAGGCGGGCCCCTCAGGGCCCGTGTCTGCCCAAGGGGAACCACCTTCCATCGCATAGGAAAGCGCGCCCGGCGCCCTCCTTAGGCAGGGCTCGGGGGCTCTCCCTGGAGGGCCAACGACCTGGCCAAGGTCACGAGGGAGGCGCTTGGGCACCACGTGGAGGCGTGTTTCGATGCACGTTTTCCTCAAGGAGCAAGGCAAGGAAGGTCAGACCAGCAGGAGTTCGTCAACAAGGCCGTTCAAGAACTACAGGAATCAAGAGTCATGAGAGGCTGCCGCCGTCTACCGGCTATGGCTCCCCATCCAGGCGAGGATGGTGGGCTGCGCGTCTGCATCGACGTACCAGGGCTCAACCGAGTCGCCACTCTGGAGCGCCTCTGGCCCTCGCGAGTGGGGCGCTGCGAAGGTCCACCCCACAGCTACGCTCGCATGCCCTACGGCTTGCCCAGCGCGGCTGCTACGTACCAGCGCCTCATGAGGGGCATCACGGAGGCTCAAGAGGCCAGGCATTTCGCAGCCTTGGCGGAGATCGAGAAGGTCCGCGAGGAGCCACCAGCGCCTCCGGAGCCTCCCGAGGCCCCAGGGCCTGGGGGCTCGTGAGGATCGGCTTTCGCAGCCCACCGAGTCTGCTGCACCAACAATCGTCCATCCTCAACATCATCATGTGACATCTTTCAAGTTTCATTTCCAGTTGGGAGCGCCCTCCCTGGGCTGCATCATTCCCGGGCCGAATGGGTCCGTCCCTGCGGCATGTATCCCTTTCATTTTCATGTTGTTAGCTTACCCTATTGGGGGCGCCCCTCGGGTTGCATCATCCCCAAGTCGCTCGGGCCTAACCCAGCGATGTCTACCTTCCCAGCATCTACTTGAATGAATCCACTCCTGCGCGGCTAACGTGTTTGATCTAGTTGCCTGCTCAACTGACGCCAACGGACGGAACTGCTCCCGCAGCGGCACGACGCTTGCGCATGGGTCCGTCCCTGCAACGCTGACAAACCTGAATGGCTGAGCTCTGCCGCGGCAGCCCCGCATGGTGCCACCTCGTCAAGCCTTCAGTGCCCCATCTCCCCCTCGAAGCAACTAACGGCTGGCTGTCAATCGTCATGACAATCCATTTTTCCTTCTATGATGAGTCTACAGGATCTCCCAAGAGAGCTGCGCCGGGAAAGGCCCTTGCAGCGTCTCCTTCACTGTCGTCCGCGCAAACCGCTTGCACGTTAAAGGGGGGTGCCTGAGCATCACGACTCAGGGCTCCTAGTGGCTCTCCAGCCCTCACCCTCTGGCCTTGACCACGGCATCGCGACCTGGCATACCAGCGACGGCTGAGACTCGCTCGAGGGCCGGGACCCGAGGACATAGAGCATAAAGTGGAGCAAAGACGAGGGGGAAAGGGGGACGCGAGGTCCTTGCCAAGCGATTCCGCTTCTACCAACGCGCGGACCCGACGACGCACCAGGAACGATCCCCTACTCTCGAGATAAGTCACCACCCTAAAGCACCAGCTACCGAGGCGCGACCCACGCACCTAACGCGATTCCGTGCTAGCGACGCCGCTCTCCTTTCTCACCAAGCGACGGCTGCTTGCGCGCCAAAGGGGACCTCCTGAGCATCGCGACTCAGGGGCTCTTACCGGACCCCGGGTCGCTCACCTCCTGGCCTTGACCACGGCATCGCGACCTGGCATACCAGCGACGGCTGACGCCACCTTGGGACTGGGACCTGTCGACGCAGAGCACCAAGCCCTCGCGAGGTTCGAAAGGGAAAATTGAGCTAGGACGGAATCCGCAACTCACACAATTCTGCGACAAGGGTTATATATTAACAAGCAGGATCACAGGCACCTTACAAGCCCCCATGGGGCGCATTTTGATTCCTCGCAGGGAACGGATCCTAAAGAATGCTAACTACACGCGCCCCCACAAAAGACGCCATCATCAACAGTGGGCCGTCAAGTACCGGTGCCAACCTCATCCAGATCAGAGCCGGCGATGGCCAGACGAGCCCGCCCTGCTCCAGGAGCGGCGCCTGCTTGTGGGCTCGTACCTATCGTCGCTCGTCTCCGGAGTCGCGAAGATCTCGCTGGAGTCGCTGGATCCTCCGGCGCCTCCGTCGCATGTGGAGCCACCAAGGGAGCGGTCGACGGGCCTAGCCCTCATCGTGGCGAGGCCCTGGCCACCTCTCCCGGGGCAGCACTCCAGCCGGTGCCCGTTCGCATCGAAGACCTTGAAGAACATCACCGAAGCACCATCGTACTCCAGGTGGATCACGAAGGCGCCTCTAGTCTTGCAAGCCCGAGCAATTTCACCGCAGCCTCGAGTCATAAAGACCTCGCCCGGGGCAACCACCGCGACCTCTTCCTCGGTTGCGAGGGTGCTACAGCCGGCGTGCTGCAGCCAAAGCTCCAGGAGCTCTCCTTGTGGGATGATGGAGGCGAAGAAGGGGGGAAGACGAATCCAAGACCGAGGAGGGATGGCGGCGTGAAGCACGAACTCTCGAGAGGAGCCCTCGGTGTAGACCCCAGGGGGGACGACCCACACCTTCGTGACCCGTCGGCGCCTGCGGCGGCGCCGCCCATGGCGATCGGCATCGGCTCCTTCAACACCCTTGATGTGGGTGTACAAGGGGAGTGGGAACCCCGGCGGCGCCCGCTCGCCCCAGGGTTTCGACACCACCTGAAGAGTCCCCTCGTCACGACCACGGAGTGCGAGCCGTTTCTTCGGCGGGAGCAGGTCAGGTTCCTCTCGGGGGGCCTTTCCTTTCTCTGTCGCGGAGAACCGAAGGATCGGAGCCATCACTGCAAGACGGAGCAAGGATCGGGAAGAAGGAGAATCAAGGAGAGATGGACCAGAAGGGCATGCGCAGTTCCGTACTTATAGCCGGCGAAGGCCAACCGTCGGCCACCACGATCACAGGTAATCATGACACGATCTGCATGCAGGGACTTGTCCAATCCGCGCGATCACCGAGGCGTTGTGGGGAAGCGGAGACGCCCACGTCCAATCAACTGCCATGCGGCACCCAAGGCCGCGGGCTGTTAGGGCCCGCGGCGCTTCGCCCTTGCCCAAGCCATGACGACCAAAGGCGCCAGGCGGGCGCCAGCCCACGCAGTGTCCTCCCTTTCCTCTTTGGTGCAAAAGGAGCAAGCGCAGGCGGGATGATCAAGCAAAGGCACCCATTTCGGTGCAATGAGACCAAGACCAGCTCCGCGACAAGGAGGAAGTCACTGTGGAGCCCAGGCCAGTGTCATCACCAGAGCCTTTGGCAGGCGAGGACCAACTTTAGTCAGGATAAGTGTACCAGATGTTCCCCTTCAAAATGGCCAATTGTTGGCGCCCTTCCCGCTCAATATTTGGGAAGAGGCCCAGGGCCTTTGCCTATAAATAGGACTAGCCACCCCCAGGGTAGAGGGATGGAGCAACCGTGCAATCTAGACATCTAGCAATTGAATCAGTAAGAGATAGATAGAGAAGGGCGGCTGAACTCCTCCTGGCAGTTCATCCCCCAGACCAAGAACAGACCCTCGCGAGGCTGTTCTACCTTGTAGTGTTCATCATCATCAGCCCAAGAGGCAATCCACCACACCACACTGGAGTAGGGTATTACACCGCATGGTGGCCCGAACTAGTATAAACTCTGTGTCTCTTGTGTTGCTACTTTGGTAGTTTAGATCTTTGCGAGACGGAGAGGTAGCGGGCATAATCTCCGTGCGCACCCCAGAGTTCGAACCTCAAGGGTCTGCCGGAACCCCATATCCAACAACATCTAGGATTGACGATCTTATTTTGATCGCGGGATGACTGGTCTCTGCAAAATAATGGAGTACCGTTAGGGATGCAAATGATGGTTTGTGCATTCCGTTTGTAATCTCCCATACCGTAGGATGGCAACCAGACGAAACAAGTCCCCTGGCTTGTCACCGCGAAGATGCAGCCTAGATGGCGCACGGCGTCTTCGAACGTGTAGGGGTACAAATCTGCCGCCGCCAACATGCGCCAGCCTCTGCCGTTACTGCCTCTTGCATTGATGGCAATCCTTATGTCGAACACCGCGATGGGATAGTAACCATCGTAGCCGCATCGCTTTATCGGCGGGTCCGCAATTGCTATCTTCTTCAATCTCATGTAGGCATCATAATACGTATTCAAGCCCAACCAATCCGGAAGGCCGATCCCAATGGTGGAAAAGGGGTCTACCGGAACGGCCGCACTACTGTGGATGTTGTGCAAAATGATGGTGGTATCCGACTGGTGGTATGCAAGCCAATCTTTGTTGGCACCGACCCAGACCTATATATAAGATGGTGGGCAGCGGAGAAATTACGGGATGGAAATGGAATAACTAAGTACTACATGATCAAACTCCATTACTGACCTGCTCATCGGACAAAATCCGACTACCTCTCAACGTTGGCAAAGCTGGCGGAGTCAACGTGCAACCATGGCCAGGGAGTAGTGGACTGTTCGAAGGATTGTCCCATAGAATAACCTTCTCCTCGAGGACGCATGGAAGACCAACAAGCATGGCCTTTTCCCAAGCCATTTTAAGCACCGTCTTGAAATAGTTGGTGCAGGAAACACCGAGTCTTGAGGCGGTGAGGACGTCGGAGCAGCGTGCGATTTCTCCCAGAGGATCGTGGGCCAAGGTCTCCCAGCCCCGACGAGGAGGAGAACCGCCTGGCGAATCCATGGGAGTAGCGACGAACTGCCTTCTCTTCGGGGTGAGGGGAACTGGCGAGGAGGAGATAAGAGTGTAGTAACCGCAGGGCCTCATCCCTTCCAACGGTATATCGTTCCTTCCAACTGTAGCGAAGGGGTGAGGCTATTATTTACTACTATTACTAGCATTATGGGACGTTATGGGATTGCATTATACTGTAAATAATAGCACTAGTAAGAAATTTTTGGCACTAGCTAGTAGTTTTTGGCGTGGATTAAGAAATTTTTGGTATGTTTTTGCTATTTTTTGTACACGCCAACTGTTGTCAAAAAACATCTTACATTATGTGAAAGAGGAGTACGTACTCGTACTATAGCAGTACTAGTACTACTTTCTCAACTAGTAGTGCGAGGGTACTACTAGTGCTATGTACTGTACTTCTAGTATATTGCACCAGTTTTGAACTCATGAATCTCACGGCCAAGGAGCTACAATTGGAAGTGGAGGGTACTACTGTTCTCTAGAACCATCGATGTACTATCAATGCAGGGAAAGTACACCTGCGTAGTGGCCTAGTGGGTACTCTTGGTGCTCTATTCAGCCGCTCCGCTCACGTACCTGGCCTACTCAGCCGCTCCTCTCACGCACACACTAGCAGCCTGTTTATCAGCGACGGTTACTGCGGGGGCAGAACATTTGAGTTATTTGATACAGCCAGACTAGGCTTTCTGCTTCCATTTGTGGAGGTGTAATGGATTTCGTCGAACTTTGTTAGTAGTTCCTTCTTTATGAATGAGATGAAGCAAAGCTTTTACCTCCGTTTAAAAAAACACATCAAGAGGAATTTCTTTTATAGTAGAGCCGATAATGGAGTGAAGTCCATGCGTGCAACGCCACAAGCTACAGAGTAGTAGTAGATCACTTTACGTACAGAGCCATATTGCACAATTCCCAATGCCCCGCCAGGCTTTTCTGGCTCCTCGGGCTTAATTGGGAGGCGCTAGTTTAAATATACTACTAGCTGATGAGGAAGCTGCAAGCGAGGTGCGGCTAGGGCGAGCACGCGAGCCACGAGATGCTGGGAAGGAAAACCCGTTCACGTGGCTAGGCTATCTAGTGCACCTAGATTGTGGTGCCGCACATCCGTTTGACTTCGAAACTCAAACTACCCGTGTAAAATATTGGCTCACAGCGAAGTTACTATTTAAAAAAAGGTTACCGTGCGTTCGGCCGGGATCGAACCCACAAAACGAGGTATACACTCCCGTGACCACTAGTAGTACTCGTTGGAGTACAATGCAACCTAGAATCGCCTTTTGTCGCTAGTAGTACATTGTTCCTTATAAGATACCCCTAATAATGCCAGAAACCACTAATAATGCCAAGAAACTACTACCACTTGCATACGTGGCAAACTTAAGATAAGACTACCTTATCAACCATTGTACATGCTCTTACCAACTAGCCCTACCAATAAACGACTACTCTACAAAGTGTCGTTATAGGCACGTTTCAACCCATGGCCCTGTTTGGATACATTTGTTGTCAATCTTACCCTCCCATCCAAACACCACTTTGGTTAGAGTTAGTTCAGGGTTAGAATCTAACCTCTGACTTAGAGTATCCAAACAGGGCCCGTTTCACCCATTAAGTCAACGCCTTCTATTCGACCGGGCGTTATGACCTGTGGGACCTACATGTCAGTCTGCACAAAAATCCCCGAGTAACCTCCTACCTCCGGCCCGTCCACCTAGTCATCCTCGGCCATGGGACGCAGCTACCACCGTCGACAGAAGGCGAGGTCAAAACCGCCGGTAGTGCGGAGCCCATCTTGCGGCAACCTGGATGCCAGCTCTGTCCGGCGCTCGTGGACGCTAGCTAGCTAAGATAGCTCCGTCCAGCTGCTTGTCTGCAAGATTTGCTAGCTAGATTGGCATGGAGGCATGGAGGCTTGCTCGCGCGCGCCGCGCTAAGGCCAGCCATCTGGCTCGAGCGAAGGCCGGCGCGGCAGCTTGCTTGCTCGTGAGTCACGCTCGGGCTAGCCTGCCAACCTGTGCGGAGGCCAGCGAGGCGTCGGACCCGTCCGACGGAGCGTCGGCCAACTCGCTCATCACCGGCACCACCGACGAACACGCATCAGCACTGTTTGAAGTAATGTTCAGGAAAAATAATGATTTGAGGGGGAATAACATGATAGAAGGTCAGATGTGGGTCCCTTGTGTCAACGGTCAAACAAAATGTGTTGGTTTAAGCTGCCTCGTCAGCACAGACTTGTGGTCCAACCCTGTCATAAACGAGTTTAAACTGACCTAATCGGTAGGTAGTAGTTTTTGGCGTGGATTAAGAAATTTTGGTTATGTTTTTGCTATTTTTTGTACAATAGATTCTTCCTAGGGCTGGTTGAAAGTGGTAGTTTTTTGTTAAATACTCTACATATTGTAAGTAGGAGTGAAAGTTAAGCTTTGGAACCCACTAAGAAAGGCTAGTTACATAGTGCATATGTGTACATGATTGAAAGTAAATATCAACCATGAGTGACTAATATCTTGATGGAAAACTCGAAACTATGGAATACTAGGGGAAAAAATTGCATGGTTGGAAATACTAGCAATGTTCAGGTGCGTTGCAACGAATCATAATTAGAATAATACTTATTCACAAACTTGACACAAAACACTCTAATTTTGATATACATATATCACTAGAGATATATTGTGCTACAATTAGAATATATTCCTTGGGCTATTTTGGTGAGGTCAGGGAGGGATGTGGTTGGTTTTAAGATACTAATTATGGGGGTTTATGCAAATTGGTAGACAAGTGGGATGTTTGTGAGAAAAGGCAACAACTTACCTCACAGTCGTTAGATGTAGATCTAATGGTCACAAACGACGGATGGCAGACACCATCATCACCAACTTAGTCTTCTGTAGGAGTACTAGCAAGATCCGTGCATTGCACGGAACATCAAGATGCATTTTTTTATAAAAACACTCATTGTGATTTACCCATGTGGGAGTAATCCCATGTATAAAAACTAATGATATCTCGAGAAACAGGAGATAAGGTGAAGAGGAGTGGGGTGTGGTGGTGATCGGTGGTCGGACTGAGCGGAGGCATGGGGATTGATGACGCCGGCAGCGGCCACCAGACCAGTTTGTTCCAGAGGCTTCCTTTCTTAAGTGCTCAACAATGAGGTTGTTGGAGATAAGGATGAACGAGGGAAGGCCTTGTCTGCAAATGTGGAGAGGGGTGCGGGTATCTTTTAGTTTAATTTCCATCAATCAGATATAGATTGGACGGTCTATATTGCAAGATGGCACGCGTACCATCATCACCAACTCGGTTTTTTATAAGTATGGAGATACAAACGTATTATCAATACTTGTTTCCGTAAACTAGCATCTACATTCTATTCAACGCCTCAACATGTGAGGCCTTAGCGCAATGACTTCTCGACTGTGTAAAACAAAGGTTTTCTCGTCGCCGATAAGGAGGGGGTGATAGTAGCGCGCTTTTTGGCTTGCTCTAGTCCTAGTAGTCATACTAGGTGGTCTAAGCACGTGTAGACTTATTCTTTTTCACGTCTCGTGTTCACCGTACTGCCACGACTGTTGATGAATAGACGGTAATTTATTCACAGGGAAACCCTTGTTGAGCGTGTTTGCGAGAGAGAGAGAGAGAGACAGTGTGCGTGTGTGATATGTCTAGAGACTGAGGCAATGATAACAGATTCTTTGTGTCTATGTGTGTGGAGGATAGAGAGAGACATGTATATGGGGCTTTGTGTTGTGTAACGTGGAGACACATATACATAATTAGAGAGTGAGTGTGCGAGATACACATGCGGACATGGGGAGAGATGAGGATCCAGATTAATGGGTGTTTGTGTGTGTCTGTGTGTGTTTGTGCGCGCGTTTGTGTGTGAGAGGGAGTGTGTGTATGTCGATTAGAGAGACCACTAATGATGTAAACCGAGTATAAGGGAAGGGGGAATGGTGTGACATGTGTAGTAGCGGGATAGCATGGGTGCGGGAGGGGGGGTAGACTATTTGGAAGAGATATCGATTGTGTGTGGGAGAGGGGTGTGAGAGCGAGAGAGAGAGAGCTAGCGACGGAGAGAGAGAGAGAGAGAGAGAGAGAGAGGGGGGCGAGAGAGGGGGCATTTGTGTCCATAAATGGCGTATAGATAGGGAGACAGTGTTGATATTGTTTGAAATTGGCCTATGTACGAAGACGCAAGGGAAGCGAGTCATCGTGTGTGTGATAGGGACTTCATGAGAGATCTAGAATAGATGGTGTAGAGAACAATGTGTGAGATCGAGAACGATGATACATTAGGGATCTATGGAAAGAGTCACGACATATATGTATACAGGGAGGAGCTGGGGCGGGTCCGCATGTGGGAGAGATAGAAAGAGGAGAGTGGTGCACCAGGAGACAAAGTGTGCTTGTTTTGCAGTGGGGGTGTTGTGTGAGGTGAGTGTGCGAGAACCACGTAACTAGGGAGATAGACGTTTGGCAGCGATGTTTTGTGTGTATGGGAAACATACACTCTACATAGTGCGTGTGCTTGGGAAAGAGAGATGCCGGGAGACCTAGCTAGAGAGTGGGGGAAGAGATGTGTGCGTTCCCAAGAGATAAAGTGATAGAGACCTATATTGGGGTCCGGACTTTAGAAGAGAGAGGGGTGTTAATGTGCTCGTGTGTTGGTGTTTGGGGGGAGAGAACGACTTCTGTGTGTGTGTGGGGGGGGGGGTTACTTCAGATAAAGAGTGAGGTGTCTATATTTGAGGAACTTTAGCGTAATTGAAATATACATGGTCAATACTGTGTGCACTCAAGGTTGATCAATTTGTTTCACAGTTTGGACTATGAGATAACGATACTTTTGAACATGCGTGATATACTTTGATGTACCAGAATTACAAACCTAAGATTGGAATTTTGGAATTCGACTCCATCATTAGCTTTTGTAATTCATTTAAATGGAGGTACATTTTTTAAGACGGGATTTCGTGATTTCAAATTCATATATCAAACCTAGAGATATACACATACGGGCATGTTCAAACTTTATAATCATCCACTTTATTCATACACACACACATTTTTGCTTTTGTCATCATATTTAGGATAAACACATTTGGAATTTCATTTGAATTGGACCATATGATGGTATTTGCTTGTAGTAGCTCAATGATCCATATTTGAGTTGAATGGACAATCTAAGTTTCGAGTTGGAGACACTGATTTTCAAAACTTGCACTTTTTTTTGCGTGCAAAACAAACAAATTCTCGGCCATGATATCATAGTCGGCCGTACATGTGGGAGCCACATATGCCTCCATGTATATCTTCCAACAGCTCCAGTCCTTCCTCCCGGGGAATGCACTTCAATTTCACGCCGTTTGGCCTTCTCCTGTACTGGATGTCGTCGATGAACTAGTATAGGGCGGACCGGCGGGATACTTTTTCCGCTTCCTCCTGCTCCTCAGGAAGTTCCCCAGCTTGGAGGAATTGGACAGTATGATGTGCCCATGCCGGAGCCTGGGGCTCGACGAGAAGGACCAAAGGCATTTCCTCAGCCATGGGCGCGGCTGTCTCCATGGCCATGGCTTGACGCCCTGCCGGAGCCAATCACCCTTTGGCAGGCTCAGCGTCCATGGCAGCACCCTTGCCGGCAGCCCTAGGGGGCTCGGTAGGATAGTACTTGTCGGGACCTGACTTCCTCCGCTTGTTCTGCCCCGTTGATGGTTCGACGGATGGTTGAGTTAACCGGAGCAAAAAGGTACCTGGTTCCACAGGTAGCTTGAATGCAGCACGCTTTGACAGGTAATCGGCGATGTCGTTCTCCATTCGGGGGACGTGCTCCGCTTGGATACTGTCAAAGCGTTCCTCCAGCTTCCTCACCTCATCTACGTAAGCCTCCATCAATGGGCTCTGATAATCCTTGTTGACCTGTCTGACAATGAGCTGCGAGTCACCCCTAACGATGAGCTTCTTAACCCCGAGGTCTACCACGATCCTGACACCGGCAAGCAGCCCTTCGTATTCCACAGTGTTGTTGGTGGACATCTCCCTGGGAAAGTGCATCTGGACCACGTAGTTGAGGTGCTCTCCGGTAGGTGCGACGAGTAGCACGCCGGCACCAGCACCTTGCAGCGAGAAAGCCCCATCAAAGTACATGATCCAGTCGTGATCTGCTTCCTTGCCGGGGAGAGTGGTCTCCTGGATTTCTTCATCAGGCTTTGAGGTCCATTCTCCAATTAACTCCGCCAAGACTCTGCTCTGGTTTGTTGAGGTACTTCAAACTTCAAATCAAAACTTGATAACTCCAAGGCCCATTCCACAATCCTTCCGGTTGCATCTGGGTTATGCAGTATCCGTTGGAACGGGAGGCGGGTGACGACAGTGATCTCATGGGCTTGGAAGTAATGACGCAGCTTCCTCGAGGCCATAAGGAGGCCGAAGAGCAATTTCTGCACACCGGAGTACCTCGATCTAGCTCCCTGCAAGAGGGAGCTGACAAAGTAAACCGGGTGTTGTATCATCTTCTTCTTCTGCACCACCTCACTCGACTGCGCGGACACTGCCTTGGTGGCATCAGACTCTGCCGGGGGCCTCGCCTTGCCGGCACCAGACCCTGCTGGGGGAATATTTGGCTTGCCATCCGCTGGTTCTGCCGCTGTCACTGCCTCCTCGTCGACCTGCATCTGTGCCACCAGTGCGGCGCTAACCACTTGATTCGGTGCCGCCAGATACAGCAGCAATTGCTCTTGTGGTTTAGGCGCAAGCAGTATTGGCGTGGAGGAAAGGTATTTGTTTAGATCCTGCAATGCTGCCTCGGCTTCTGGCGTCCACTCCATTGGGTCTGCCTTCTTCAAGATTTTGAAGAAAGGAAGGGCGTGCTCAGCACACTTGGAGATGAATCCGCTCATGGCGGCGACGCAACCGGTGAGCCGACGCACATCCTTGATCCACTTGGTCGCCTCAATCTGCTCAATAGCCTTGATTTTGTCTGGGTTTGCCTCGATCCCGCGCTGCGACACAAAGAACCCGAGAAGCTTGCCGGACGGAATGCCGAAGACAGACTTCTCAGGGTTCATCTTGAGGTTGATCTTACGCAGGTTGGCAAATGTCTCTTCCAGATCTTGCACAAGGGTTGGCCCGTCCTTGGTTTTGACCACTATGTCATCCATGTATGCCTCCATATTTCTATGGGGCTTAGGTTCAAAACCAATTTGGTCTACTCTTGCAAACGTGGAGCCAGCACTCTTCAACCCGAAAGGCATCCGTAAAAAGCAATACATACCACATGGGGTGATGAATGCTGTCTTTTATTCATCCTCTCTTGTCATGAAGATTTGGTGGTAGCCCGAGTAGGCATCGAGGAATGATAACAGATCACACCTAGCCGTGGAGTAAACAATCTGGTCGATGCGCGGCAATGGGAAGGGGTCCTTAGGACAAGCCTTATTGATATTTGTGTAATCAATACACAGCCTCCACTTCCCATTCGCCTTGCGCACGATTGGCCAACCACGTCAGGTGGAGCACTCCTCTCACCAAACCTGCCGCCTCCAACTTCCGGATCTCCTCTGTGATGAACTCCTGCCTCTCCAGAGACTGCTTTCTGACCTTCTGCCTGACGGGCCGCGCATGAGGGCAGACAGCTAGGTGGTGCTCAATCACCTCCCTGGGAACCCCGGGGATGTCGGATGCTTGCCACGCAAACACGTCGACATTTGCCCGTGGGAAGGTGACGAGCGCGCCATCCTATTTACTGTCAAGGGTCTAGCCTATGGTGAAGGCCCCTCCCGTACCATCCTCCCTAGTGGAGACCTTCTTGGTCTGCGGTGGCTCGGCTCTGGATTTCTTGCTCTTGTTGGTAGAGCTCTCTGGCACGTCCTCGATGGTAGCACAACACTCTGAGGAGATGCGCTTGCCGGAGTGGGTGCGAGAGGTCTTGCCGGGCTTCTTCTTCCCTCTCGGGCCTTCAGCAGCAGGAGCAGGTGCCTTGACGGCAGCTGCTGCAATAGCTTCCCGGTAGAGTTGGTCGGTGCAAATCAATGCGTCCTTCTTGTTGGAGGGGACGGAGATGATGGTCAACGGCCCGGGAATCTTTAGCATGTTGTAGGCGTAGTGTGATGCCGCCATGAACTTGGCTAGTGCCGGGTGCCGGGGTTATCCTGGGCTCCCCGAGCACCTATGGGGACGGAGCCCCTTTCTCGGTTCGGCGGGGGGCGGAGGTCGCGCGAAGAGCGGATCGAGGCGAGGCACGCGGGGGAAGGTTTTTTACCCAGCTTCGGAGCTCTCCGGAGAGATAACACTCCTACTGCTGCTTTGTGGATTGTATTGAGTTCTTGCTCGCGAGCGCCGAGTGCTACAGTACACTCGAGCAGCTAACGAGACCGAACGCTTCTCTGAGGATCGATCCCTTCCTACGTTGTGCATGGGCCTCCTTTTATATGTCCAAGGGGTCTCCAACAGGTGGCAACGTAGGTAAGGGTAAAAGTGTAAATATGCTGCGGTAGGTACAGCTACCTACACACTGTATCATACCTAACCCTGACGGCAGGGGACAAAGGCATTAAATGCCCGTCTACGTCGCCCAGGCGGTGCAGAAAAGGGACCGTCAGGGGCGCTATCGCTCGCCATGATGGCGATCCTGTCAGCGCTGCATGCCATAGTGTACCCCTGGCTGCACAGCCTCCCGCCACGTACGCTGGGAAGGGTCCCGAAGCGACACGTAGGTGGGTGAGCTGGAGCGCGGGTACAGAGTGGCTGCCTGCCGTGGCAAGTGCCTTGTCGCGGCCGTTGCCTTGTCGCGTCCGGGAACTTGTCGCTCGTCGGGTCCTGCCGGGACGCGTGGCGTGCCGCGGCAGGTTCTTTGAGATGCTCTTGTTGGGCTTCCCGGCAAGCTCCTCTTGCCGGGGTCTTGTACCTTGAATGGCCTTCCCGGCAAGCTCCTCTTGCCAGGGACTTGTCTCCTTGACTTAAATACTTTGTTCTCGAATGGCTCCAAAGGAACCATAGAGACCCTTGGCGATCACCTGGCAGGCCTTGCTGCAGGGTGCTGCGACTGCCCGTGCACAAGTTCGGGATACTAGAGTACCCCTACTTTAGTACATCGACAGGAGCCCCCGGGCCTGGGCCACAAACGGTGCCGAGCGCTGTTGGGCCAGGCCCAAAATAGGGCACGGGCACACACGGCCTGGGTCGCGTTGTACCTTGCTCCGCATCCACCACGCCCTCCCGAACGGCACGCCTCGATTGCGGCGTCGTGGGGGAGGTCGTGGGTGGTTCCTTTACTCAGAAAGGCGAAACATCCGCCCCCATCCCTCCTTATAAGCAGGGGGAGCAGGGGCAGTTTGCCCATCTGCCCGTTGCTGTTCCTACCTCGAGAATCTCCGCCACTCCCCTTCTTCCCAAAGTCGAAGGAGAGCAGAGCCCCGTCCCCATCGCCACTAGCATCACCAACGCCATCGTCCTCCTTCTCCATTCCCGCCATGGCCCCGAAGGCCGAGAAGGCGAAGTCGGCTGAGGCGCAGCGGCTCGCGGCGCTGCGAAAGGGGCGGGCAATCTTCCCTCCGAGGCTCCAGGCAGCAGAGCTGAAGGAAGATTTCTATCTCTTCTGGTCGACGGGGACGCGAGCGCATCCGCGCACGAAGGTACTCCCAGCCACTGCTTGGGATAAGTATCCCACTGGGTATCCCTTCTTTGCCTTGTTCTTCTACTGCGGGCTCTGCCCGCCCTTTTCTGAATTCTTTTGCGATGTCATGAACACCTACGGGCTCCACCTCCTTGATTTCACCCCCAATGCTGTCCTGACCATGGCAGTTTTCGCACATCTCTGTGAAAACTTTGTCGGGATCCATCCAAACGTAGCTCTTTTCCGCCATTTCTTTTCGCCTCAGGTTGAGAAAGGAGAGCCTTTATCCGGCGGAATCGCCTGGATCTCGAAAGCTGGCAAGAAAGATGCTTATCCGGAGGGAGAGCTCCGCAGCAAGTGGGAGGAGTGGAGGGCTGACTGGTGTTTGATTGTCGAGGACAACCCCTAGCCGTTTACTGCTCTGCGCGAAACCCCAGTAGTGCGCGGCGGCGATTGGAGTAGCCTGGCCCCGGAAGACGACAGACTGAGGATTGCCGTCACCCGGATCCTGCGCCTCAGGCTTGCCGGGCTTACTGTAGGAGCGGTTGGCGCAGATTTCCTCCGCCGCCGCATTGCCCCCCTGCAGGAGAGGAGGAGACCCGCCTGGGAGTTCCAGAATGCGGCGGATATCATGAGGTTGCGGCCGGGCCTCAACTTCAACTTCACTGTCCTGGAGCTCAACGTGGTGCTCCAGGAGCTGTTCAAGCACGACCCACAGCATCCCGAAGTGTTCTGGTTGCCGAGGGGCGTCGTCCCGCTGTGCAACAACTCCGCGCTGGACCGCATCCGTGCAATAATGCCGCTGTGCGACTCGCATGGAATTGATCTAGCCTAGATAGAGCCTGCGGATGATGTCGTGCGTGAAGGAAATATGCCCTAGAGGCAATAATAAAGTTATTATTTATTTCCTTATATCATGATAAATGTTTATTATTCATGCTAGAATTGTATTAACTGGAAACATAATACATGTGTGAATACATAGACAAACAGAGTGTCACTAGTATGCCTCTACTTGACTAGCTCATTAATCAAAGATGGTTATGTTTCCTAACCATGAACAAAGAGTTGTTATTTGATTAAACGAGATCACATCATTAGTTGAATGATCTGATTGACATGACCCATTCCATTAGCATAGCACTCGATCGTTTAGTATATTGCTATTGCTTTTATCCATGACTTATACATGTTCCTTTAACTATGAGAATATGCAACTCCCATTTACCGTAGGAACACTTTGTGTGCTACCAAACGTCACAACGTAACTGGGTGATTATAAAGGTGCTCTACAAGTGTCTCCGAAGGTACATGTTGAGTTGGCATACTTCGAGATTAGGATTTGTCACTCCGATTGTCGGAGAGGTATCTCAGGGCCTTCTCGGTAATGCACATCACATAAAGCCTTGCAAGCATTGCAACCAATGAGTTAGTTGCGAGATGATGTATTACGGAACGAGAAAAGAGACTTGCCGGTAACGAGATTGAACTAGGTATTGGATACCGACGATCGAATCTCGGGTAAGTAACATACCGATGACAAAGGGAACGACGTATGTTGTTATGCGGTCTGACCGATAAAGATCTTCGTAGAATATGTAGGAGCCAATATGGGCATCTAGGTCCCGCTATTGGTTATTGACCGGAAACGTGTCTCGGTCATGTCTACATTGTTCTCGAACCGTAGGGTCCGCACGCTTAACGTTACGATGACAGTTATTATGAGTTTATGCATTTTGATGTACCGAAGGAGTTCGGAGTCCCGGATGTGATCACGGACGTGACGAGGAGTCTCGAAATGGTCGAGACATAAAGAATTATATATTGGAAGCCTATGTTTGGACATCGGATGCATTCCAGGTGAAATCAGGATTTTACCGGAATACCGGGAGGGTTACCGGAACCCCCCGGGAGCATAATGGGCCAACATGGGCCTTGGAGGAAAGGTGAGAGGGCAGCCCTAGGGGCTGCGCGCCTCCCCCCCTTCCCTAGTCCTATTAGGACTAGGAGAAGTGGGGCGCCCCCTCTCTCTCTCTCTCCCCCTTGGAGCAATCCTAGTCCAACTAGGATTGGGGGGGGAATCCTACTCCCAGAGGGAGTAGGACTCTCCTGGCGCACCAAACCTGGCCGGCCAGCCCCTCCCCCTTGGATCCTTTATATACGGGGGCAGGGGGCACCCCAAAGACACACAAGTTGATCTACGGATCGTTCCTTAGCCGTGTGCGGTGCCCCCTTCCACCAAATTCCACCTCGATTATATCGTTGCAGTGCTTAGGCGAAGCCCTGCGCCGGTAACACATCAAGATCGTCACCACGCCGTCGTGCTGACGGAACTCTTCCCCGACGCTTTGCTGGATCGGAGCCCGGGGATCGTCATCGAGCTGAACGTGTGCCAAGAACTCGGAGGTGCCGGAGTAACGGTGCTGTGATCGGTTGGATCGCGAGGAGAACGTACGACTACTTCCTCTACGTGCGACTACTTCCTCTACGTTGTGTCAACGCTTCCGCTTCGGTCTACGAGGGTACGTAGACAACACTCTCCCCTCTCGTTGCTATGCATCACCATGATCTTGCGTGTGCGTAGGAATTTTTTTTGAAATTACTACGTTCCCCAACAGTGCGGGCGTTCTTCGACAACTTGATAGAAGTGCCGGTAGACGCCGACGAGAAAAAGGGCCTCACCCGGGAGACCACCGACGACGAGCTCAAGCGTATCGCCACCAGGATGGAAGAGGCGGCGGCAGCCGCCGCTGCGGGCGAGTTTGGGTTCACCGTAGGAAGCAGAGGCAGCCGAGGCGGCAAGCCTTGCCGACCGAGAGGAGCTTGCTGGCGAGAGGAGGTCCGCCGAGCACGACGTCGGGCCGAGCGGGCCCGCCGAGGACACGAGCGGCTCACTGGAGATCGGCTCCTCTTCGTCTTCGGACAGCCTGCCGCAAGTAGAGCCTCCGGCTCTGCAAGCAGAGCCCCCGGCTCCAACAAGAAGGCGTCTTCGCAAGGCCGGGGACGTAGTGGAGCGGCGGGCGAGTCAACCCCCGCCGCGCCGCACGACACGCTCCACCGCGGCAAGTTCTGTTGCCGTGGGAACACCTCGCGCCGCAGCGGCAACTGGGGCGGGGTCCTCTCGGCCTGCCGCCCCAGCGCCCGCCAAGCGGCCAAGAGATCCCACTCCCCCGCCTCCTCGCGCCGGAGGTGGGCCAGGCTTTGACTTCTCCGCGCTCAGCTCCGACGAGGAAGAAGGAGAGTAAGATCCTTGTTGTATTTGCATGTCTTCAATACTTGTTGTCTTGTCTTATATCTCATTTGCCTTACTCTGAACTCATCCCTTTTTAGGACGCTGGCCCAGAAAATAGCAAAGAGGGCCAAGGTCCCGGTGATCATTATCGAGGATGACCCCTCTGTGGGAGCAGGGGGTGCGCCCGAGATAAACTTGCCGGACCCGACGGTTGTTCTTCAGAGCAGCCCCCTGCGCAGCCCCCAGCGTAAGTATATGGTTTACTTCCAGCTGTTAGGCACGCACGGATACTCTTTGCTTGCTGATATCTGACCGTTGGCTTATGTAGGAGCAGAGCAGCTCCACCAGGAGCGCCCGGGGGCCACCCCCGACGTGCCACCTGCTTCGACCACGCCGCCAAGGGAGAATTCTCCGGCAAGGGAGAGCTCCCCGGCAAGGGAGAAGTCCCCGACGAGGGAGAGTTCCCCGGCGAGGGAGAAATCTCCGGCAAGGGACGGTACCAGCGAACCCCCGGCAGCGGAGATCCCCACCACCGAGCCTGGTACAGGTACTCCTTGCTTCTAAACCCCCCTTGGGTTCTTCTTTTTGTATATTTGCTTGATTTTTCTTCTTTTTCCGGCCGTCAGATCCATCCACTGTGGAGCCGATGGAGACCGAAGTCGTTATTGACGACGCCACTGCCACCGAGGAGACGGCCGGCGCTGATGATCCCGCCGGCGAAGAGGCCGCCAAGGCTGCCGCCGCAGCAGCTGACGAGGGGTCCGGCGATCGTACTGACGACCATGGGGCCGCAGGAGCGACAGGCGCTACACCGACCGCTGATCCTCCCACCGCTGCCGCAGCGTCAGGCTTCGAGGAACCCCAGCCAGGCGTCTACTTGAAGGGTGGCGCTGGCATCTTCATCAACCTCCCCTGGGCGTCAACGTCCAGGGCGCCAGTCGAAGGAGAAAGCTTCGACTTGGAGGTGCTTGCCTCCGCTGGGCTGACGTTGGTCGACGCACCAAGCAGCAGCAGTGACGAGCCCGAGGAGGAGCCACTGCTGCGGAAGCTGGTGTCGCTCTACCGCACTCGCCAGGCCAAACTGGAGTCCCGCGAAGCGCTTGTCGTGAAGGCGGGGGTGGACGTGGAGAAGCGCGCGGAGGAGCTCCGAGGCCTCAACCAGGCAGCTCTCCAGTCGCTGGTGGCGGAGCAGGTGCAACTCGATGAGGCGCAGAAGGCTTTCATCCTCGAGAAGGCAGAGGTTGCAGAGCAACAGCGGCTCGCCGCCGAGGAGCTATCCGCGCGGGATGGTGAGTTGGTGCAGCTGAAGGCCAGCCTGGACAGCCACGAAGAGGAGCTAGCAGCGCGCGAGCAAGCACTCAGCGGAGCCCTCCAGGAAGCAAAGGCCGCTGCCGCAGCTGCCGAGGCTGCCAAGAAGGAGTTGGAGGCGAAAGTGGCGCAGCTGGAGACTGATCTCAAGGTGAGCGGTGAAGCGCTTGCCGCGCTCAAGCATGAGCGCGAGAAGGACGCCTACACCTTTGGGGAACTGCAGGGTCGTCTCGCCAAGAAGGTCAAGGAGCTTGACGCCGCCAAGGACTCCAAGGTTGATCTTGAGCTGAAGCTGGCTGCTTTGACCAAGACGCTGGACGGCGCTAGGGAGCAGGAGGCGGCCTTGAGGAAGGAGATCAAGGCCGACAAGGCGCTGCTGGAGAGCCTCGCCGCCACCCAGAACGATTTCAGGGGAACTGTGGAGCGGTGGACGGAGGGCCTCGTGAATGCTGCCGCAGACATCGACAAGGAGTTGGCGCTGCTGGGGGTGGAGGATCTCGGGTATTCCTCTGACGGGAGCCTCCCATCCAGCGCCAAGCTCACCTTGTTCTTCAAAGGCGTGGCGACGGCCCTCCAGCAACTCCGGGAGAGGATCCCAAAGCAGCTGGCCGACGAGTCGCGCGAGATCTGCGCGGGAGCTCTCAAAAAGGTGCTGATGAAGGTGGCCTTCCGCAACCCGAGCCTCCGCCTCACTAATATCCTCAGGTCTCTGCCGCCGGAAGCTGATCTGGATGAGCTCGAGACCCTCGTCGCACCCATTGTGGACAAGGTGAGCGGGATCAAGAGGGTTTAGGGCAACCGCGCGGACTAGGCCGCCTATTTTCTTCTTTTCTTGTCGTCGCTGGTCATGTTATGTAAACAGTCTATTAGAGCCGTGACAAACTATCTTGTAATATAACTTTGTTTCATGTCACGATTGCAATGTTATTCCCTTTACTCGACTCCCTACTTTGTATGTTTTTGCCCTACGCTTTTAGGGAACTTGCCGACGTAGGCACCTTTGCCGCGAGGGCTGAGTGCGGGACGTCAGCAGCCTGCTGGCGGTGCCGTTACCGACAAGAAACCTTGTCGCGACTAGTCGCAGCTCGCTTAAGTTGCTGAGTGAACTCGAAACAAAGTAAGGGCGCGACTCTAGTCGCGGCACACTTAAGCTGTTGAGCGAACTCGAAGCAAAGTAAGGGCGCAACTAGCCACGAGCTGGTTCCTTCGCGCACGGGTTTTCCATACAAAGCATGGTCGTTCAAGGAAAATAACTTAAAATCAAAAAAATCTGATTGCTCAAACTTTTGCACTTAGCTTTTCTGTCGTTTGCTTCTCGGCAAGGCGAAGTTTTTCCTGAACAACGCCGGGTCCATACCATTATCTTCCCCTCCCCCCGGCTAACTTGTGGGCGAAGGATCCTTCCTTTCCTTGAGAAAAAGAAAAGAGAAAACAATAGTATGGAGCCTTATGGCTCGTTATTGCTTACCGAGGGTGCTTGCTGCACAAACTGTCAGATAATTCATGCAGAAAGGCATGAAATTGACAAGGTGTGCGGAGCACGTGAGTGTTATTTATGCACAGGGTCTGCGCCTGGCTTTGTACAAAGGATTACATGCAACAGCGGCAAGACTTGTACAAAATGGTGGTTGCCGAACAGGGTCCGACAACCGCGCCTTACGGGTAAACCTTACGAAGATGCTCGATGCTCCAGGAGTTGCTCACCGGAAATCCATCCTCGGTCTCAAGGCGGACAGCGCCAGGCCTAGTGACTCGTTTCACCCGGTAAGGGCCTTCCCACTTCGGCGTCAACTTGTTGGAATTCTTGGCGGAATGAACGCGCCGAAGAACAAGGTCGCCTTCCTCGAGACTTCTGGCTTTAACTTTGCGGCTATGGTAGCGGCGCAAAGCTTGCTGGTATCGAGCAGCTCGTACAGCAGCCTGAAGACGGTCCTCCTCAAGGAGCAGCGCGTCATCTCGCCGCAGCTGCTCTTGCTCAAGATCATCATAAGCGAGCACTCGAGGTGACCCGTATACGAGTTCCGTGGGGATAACTGCCTCTGCTCCATAGACTAGAGCGAAAGGTGTCTGGCCAGTGGCTCGATTTGGCGTCGTCCTGATCGACCAAAGAACCACCGGCAGCTCCTCGATCCAGTTTCTTCCGCACTTGTGCAGCCTGTCGAAAGTCCGGGTCTTGAGTCCACGCAGCACTTCAGCATTTGCCCTCTCTGCTTGACCGTTGCTCCTGGGGTGAGCAACAGAAGCGAAGCAGACCTTGGAGCCAAGGTCTTGGACGTACTGCATGAAGTTGCGACTCGTGAATTGTGTACCGTTGTCGGTGATGATACAGTTAGGGATTCCGAAGCGGCAAACAATCGACCTGAAGAACTTGACTGCTGACTGTGCTGTCACCTTCCTCACTGGTTCCACTTCTGTCCACTTTGTGAACTTGTCGATTGCGACGTACAAGTACTCAAAGCCCCCGACTGCTCGGGGGAAAGGGCCGAGGATGTCGAGCCCCCAGACCGAAAATGGCCAGGATAAAGGGATTGTCTGGAGATCTTGAGCTGGTTGGTGTATCTGCTTGGAATGGAACTGGCACGCTTCACACTTGGTTACTTGTGCAGTTGCATCCTGGAGGGCTGTCGGCCAAAAGAAACCTTGCCGGAACGCTTTGCCGGCAAGTGCCCTGGCGCCAATATGATGACCACATATGCCTCCATGCACCTCTGCCAATAGCTTCTGTCCATCTTCCCGGGGAATACACTTCAATTTCACTCCGTTGAGCCTTCTTCTGTACAGTGCGTTGTCAACGAACTGGTACATACTAGACTGCCGGGCTACTCTTTCCGCTTCTTCTGGCTCTTCGGGAAGTTCTCCTAACTGGAGGAAACGGACGATCTGCTGTGCCCATGCTGGAGCCTGCGGCTCGACAACACGAACTAAAGGCATATCTGCTGCTGCGGGAACATCCGCTTCTACGGCGAGAACCCGCGGTTCAGCCGGAGCTTGATGATCCCCAGCAAGTTTGTCGGAGCGGAACTTGTCGGGAGCGTCTGCTTCAACGAAACAAACCTTGGGGCTTGTCGGAGCAGACTGCTCCTTAGCACTCCTGGCGTTGATCTTGGGGACCTTCTTGGCGGCGGCTTCGGGAAGCTCAGCCGGAAGATAGTCACCAGAAATCAACTTCCTCTTCCTGCTCTGTCCAGTTGGTGGCGTCACGGATGGTTGAGTCAGCTTGAGCACAAAGATCCCTGGTTCCACAGGTAACTTAAATGCCGCGCACTTTGACAGGCCATTAGCGATGTCGTTCTGAGCTCTAGGAACATGTTCCATCTGTAGGCCGACAAAGCGCTCTTCCAGCTTCCTCACTTCATCAATGTAAGCTTACATCAACGGACTCTGATAATCCTTGTTTACTTGGCGGACGACAAGCTGCGAGTCACCCCTGACAATGAGCTGCTTGATCCCAAGGTCTGCCGCGATCCTAAGACCGGCGAGCAATCCTTCATACTCTGCAGTATTGTTTGTTGCTTGCTCCTTGGGAAAGTGCATCTGGACCACGTACTTGAGGTGTTCTCCGGTGGGTGCGACAAGCAGCACGCCAGCAGCGGCGCCTTGTAGCGAGAACGCGCCATCAAAGTACATCAGCCACTCTTTGTTTGCTTCCTTGATGGGGATGCTCGTCTCTGGGGTTTCTTCGTCAGGCGTTGGTGTCCACTCTGCTATGAATTCTGCCAATGCTCTGCTTCGAATAGTTGAAGTGCTCTCAAACATGTGGCCAAAGCTCGACAGTTCCAATGCCCACTCAACAATCCTGCCTGTTGCTTCTGGATTCTGCAGTATCCTCATGTGCTTGGAAGTAATGGCGCAGCTTTCTCGAGGCCATAAGAAGGCCGAAAAGCAACTTCTGTACACCAGAGTACCTCGACCTAGCCCCCTGCAGAAGGGAACTTACAAAGTAGAGTGGGCGCTGCACCATTTTCTTCTGTATCCCTTCGCACATCTGCGCGGATCTATCTTCGTCGGGACCAGAGCTCGTCAGGGAAGCCCCTTGCTTGTCGATGGATGCGCTTGCCGCGGTTGCTGGCTCATCATCTGCCTCTCTCTCCGCTACTAACGCAGCACTAACCACTTGATTGGTTGCCGCCAGATATAGCAGCAACTTCTCTTGTGGTTTAGGTGCGACAAGTATTGGAGTGGAGGACAGGTATCTCTTCAAGTCCTGTAGCGCAGCCTCCGCTTCCGGAGTCCATTTCATTGGACCTGCCTTTTTCAAGATTTTAAAAAACGGCAGGGCGCGCTCAGCAGACTTAGAGATGAACCTGCTGAGAGCCGCCACGCAGCCGGCAAGTTTTCGTACATCCTTGACGCGCTTCGGTGCTTCGATCTGCTCAATGGCCTTGATCTTGTCGGGATTGGCTTCAATCCCCCGCTGGGACACAAAGAACATGAGAAGCTTGCCGGAAGGGACTCCAAACACGCACTTCTCGGGGTTGAGCTTGAGGCTGATCTTACGCAGATTTGCAAAAGTTTCTTCTAGATCTTGAATCAGAGTTGACTTGTCCCTGCTTTTGACCACTATATCATCCATGTAGGCTTCCACATTTCTTTGTATTTGCGGCTCAAAAGCAGTATGGACGACCCTTGCAAATGTTGAACCAGAATTCTTCAAACCGAAAGGCATCCGTACAAAACAGTACGTGCCACATGGAGTGATGAACGCGGTTTTCTCCTCATCCTCTTCTGCCATGAAGATCTGATGGTATCCTGAGTATGCGTCAAGAAACGAAAGCAAGTCGCATCCGGCTGTGGAGTCGACAATCTGGTCAATGCGCGGCAAGGGAAATGGGTCTTTAGGACAAGCTTTGTTGACATCGGTGAAGTCGATGCAAAGTCTCCATTTCCCGTTCGCCTTGCGCATGACTACAGGATTGGCCAACCACGTAGGATGGAGCACTCCTCTGACGAGGCCTGCTGCTTCCAACTTCTTGATCTCTTCGGCGATGAACTCTTGGCGCTCCACCGCTTGTTTCCTGACTCTCTACTTGACGGGTCGCGCGTGACGACAGACGGCGAGGTGGTGCTCGATTACTTTCCTGGGAACGCCGGGGATGTCAGACGGTTGCCACGCAAACACGTCGACATTCGCCCGCAGGAAAGCAATGAGCGCGCATTCCTATTTAGGGTCGAGAGTGGCACTGATGGTGAAGGTACCACCAGTGCCGTCCTCCTTGGCGGACACCTCCTTGGTTGCTGGCGGAGCTACCATTGTCTTCTTACACTTGTCGGTGGAGCTCGATGGTGCGTCCTCGACGGTAGCGCAGCACTCCGAAGAGGTGCGCTTGCCGGAGTGGGCATCAGAGCTCTTGCCGGACTTGGTCTTCTTCTTCCCCCCGGGAGCTTCAGCGGCGAGTGTCTCACGATCCGCGGCGGCTGCTGCTTCCCGGTAGATCTTGTCGGCACAGATGAGAGCGTCTTTCTTGTCGCCATGTACAGAGATGACACTTATCGGGCCTGGCATCTTCAGCATGTTGTACGCGTAGTGAGAGGTCGCCATGAACTTGGCGGGTGCTGGACGGCCGAGAATTCCATTATAAGGCAATGGAAAATCGGCAACGTCGAAAGTGATCCTCTCAGTCCTGAAGTTCAACTCACTGCCAAATGTCACCGGCAGCGTGATCTTCCCCTTCGGCATGCTCCTTCCCGGGTTGATTCCTTGAAACGTGCCGGTCTCTTCGAGCTCGCTGTCAGGGACTTGGAGTCTCCGAAGTACAGCGGAGGAGATCAGGTTCAAGCCGGTCCCGCCGTCAACTAGCATCTTAGTGACCTTGAGGTTGCGGATAGTTGGTGAGACCAACATCGGCAAACACCCGACTGTAGTTGTGCGATCGGGGTGGTCCTCAATATCAAAGATGATAGGCGTGCTGGACCATTTCAGAAGCTTGCGTGACTCGACGGGTGGTTCTGCTGCATTAACTTCCCGCACCCACTGCTTGAGTTGGCGGCGTGAAGTATGCAGAGAAGCACCACCGTCAACGCACAAAACTTCTGTGGCTTTCTGGAACTCCTGCTTGCTGGTCTCGGCGTCATCCATGTCTTCGTCGTCGTCATCATCTTCATCCTTGTCGCGGCCGCGGGGAGGTCTGTCGCCTTGCCGCTGCTTGGTGTTGCCGCGGCGTCCCCCCCGGCCAGTGCACTTCGTACCAGATCCTCCAGCACCTCCTTGGGCCTTCTCCTTGTCGCGTCGCTCGTACTCGGCCTTTTGCAGCTCAACGAGCTGCTCGACCTTCTTGCAGCTCTGGAGGTCATGGCCTTTGGTGCGGTGAATCTTGCAGTACTGCTTGTTGGTGCCATCCTGCTTGTCGGCGGCCGCCACAGCCTGGCAGTTAGCGCATGCGGCAACCTCCTTGCCGGAGCCATCAGTCTTGGCTGTCTTGGAGCCACCTTCGTTGCCGGATTGCTCGACAACTAGCACATCTTTGCCTTTCCTCTTCCTGTTGTTCCGCCGCCTGTTTTTGCTTGCTGGGGTGGCGTCGTCGCTGTCAGATCCTGTGGTTCCTACGTTCCCTCCGGGGAGTTTCCTTCCTTCCTCAGCACGTGCACATCTGTCGGCCAGGGCATACAGCTCACTGACGTCTCTGATCTTGCACATCGCCATCTCCTCCCGCATCCTGCGGTTGCGCACGTTCTGATGGAACGCACTGATGACCGCGGCAGGGTGGACGTCTGGGGTATTGCGTTGCACTTGGCTGAATCTCTGGATGTACTTACGTAGAGGCTCCCCTTCCTTCTGGGCAAGCAGGTGAAGATCACTCTCCTGGCCATGGGGTTTGTGGCCGCCTGTAAAGGCGCCGACAAACTGATGGCATAGGTCTGCCCAGGAAGATATGGAGTTTTCCGGCAAGTGCATGAGCCAGGACCTGACGTTGGGCTTGAGCACCAGAGGGAAGTAATTGGCGAGGATCTTGTCGTCCCGCCCCCCGGCAGCCTGCACCGCAATGGTGTAGATGCTGAGGAACTCCGACGGATGCAGCCTGCCATCGTACTTCTCTGGTACGTCTGGCTTGAAATTCTTCGTGCTGGGCCACTGGACTTGCCGCAGCTCACGGGTAAACGCAGGGCAACCTACCGCGTACGGCAGGTCGCCTGGTTCCCCTGGCGCTTGCATGTCGACAGTGGGGCCAGCGCGTCGGTCTGATTGACGCCGCGTTTCTCTCCGACGCTCGATGCGGGTGCGGGCGTCTTCTTGATGCCGTTCGTGAAGAACGTGGCGCTGATCGCGATGAGTTCGGGATCTGAGGAAGCAGTGGAGTCGCTGTCGTGGCGGACCCAGCGAGTCGGCAATCTTGGCCTTTGGGGCGGAGAGTGCACGGTGGTTGCACCCCCACCGGTTTTGTCGCCACCGGCTCGCACTTGGCTGGCCTGCCGCGGCTGTGATGTGGTCGCTGGCCGCGGAGTGTCGCCGTTGGCGAAGCCGATGAGACTCTGAATGGTGGCCCTCCAGTCGTCGATCTTGTCTGGCGCTGGAGGGAAGTCTAGGAGCAGTTGAGCTCGCGCTAGAGCTTCTGCTGGGGTGGCGGGTAGCGCTGGCGAACGGTGCAAGGAGCGGGATATGCTCAGGCTCCCAACGATGTTGGAAGGAGCAGTATTCCGTCCAGGCGACCATGCCTCGCTCGCGCCAGCACTTCGGCGTGCATGTTGGCCTTGAGCGTCCTGGGATCCGCTAGCTCGATTTGGGTCCAGCGAGCGTATGGTACCATGAGTACCACGACGCTCTCGGTCCTGCGCCTCTTGAGATGGGCGCGGTGCGTCTATGGACGCCCGGTCGTCGGGGGAGCCGACTACGCCGCCAGCGGGCAGTGCGGTCTTGTCCTTGGACTTGTTGGCACCGTGGGCTCCCTCATCAGCGCCCGTTCCACCGCCGGCGTTCTCCCCGCCGGCCGTTTGCTGCGGCGGCGGTGGATTCGACGCGGACGGCGCAGCCGCCTCCGAAGCCTTCTTCTTCGGCGGCATGTCGATGAAGTCGATGAAGATTCAGCTCGCGTGAACGCCGTATCAGGTTCACACAACCTCGACGCCCCCTACCTGGCGCGCCAGAGAAGCCGGGGTTTTCCTGGGCTCCCCGAGCACCTATGGGGACGGAGCCCCTTTCTCGGTTTGGCGGGGGGCGGAGATCGCGCGAAGAGCGGATCGAGGCGAGGCACGCGGGGGAAGGTTTTTTTACCCAGCTTCAGAGCTCTCCGGAGAGATAACACTCCTACTGCTACTTTGTGGATTGTATTGAGTTCTTGCTCGGGAGCGCCGAGTGCTACAGTACACTCGAGCAGCTACTGAGACCGAGCGCTTCTCTGAGGATCGATCCCTTCCTACGTTGTGCATGGGCCTCCTTTTATATGTCCAAGGGGTCTCCAACAGGTGGCAACGTAGGTAAGGGTAAAAGTGTAAATATGCTGCGGTAGGTACAACTACCTACACAGTGTATCATACCTAACCCTGACGGCAGGGGACAAAGGCATTAAATGCCGGTCTATGTCACCCAGATGGTGCAGAAGAGGGACCGTCAGGGGCGCTATCGCTCGCCACGATGGCGATCCTGTCAGCGCTGCATGCCATAGTGTACCCCTGGCTGCACAGCCTCCCGCCACGTACGCTGGGAAGGGTCCCGAAGCGACACGTAGGTGGGTGAGCTGGAGCGCGGGTATAGAGTGGCTGCCTGCCGCGACAAGTGCCTTGCCGCGGCCGTTGCCTTGTCGCGCCCGGGAACTTGTCGCTCGCCGGGTCCTGCCGGGACGCGTGGCGTGCCGCGGCAGGTTCTTTGAGATGCTCTTGTTGGGCTTCCCGGCAAGCTCCTCTTGCCGGGGTCTTGTACCTTGAATGGCCTTCCCGACAAGCTCTTCTTGTCGGGGACTTGTCTCCTTGACTTAAATACTTTGTTCTCGAATAGCTCCAAAGGAACCATAGAGAGCCTTGGCGATCACCTGGCGGGCCTTGCCGCGGGGTGCTGCGACTGCCCGTGCACAAGTTCGGGATACTAGAGTAACCCTACTTTAGTACACCGACACCGGGCGGCCGAGGATCCCGTTGTCGGGCAAGGGGATCTCGGTCACGTCAAAGATGATCCTCTCCGTCCTATAGTTCAACTCTCCTCCAAACATCACGGGCAGTGTGACCTTCCCCTTCGGCTGGCTCCTCCCCAGATTGACCCCTTGAAACGTGCCCGTTTCCTCAACATCTTCATCAGGAATTCATAGCCTTTTGATCACGACAGGCGAGATCAAGTTCAGGTCGGCCCCGCCGTCAACCAACATCTTGTTCACCTTGAGGTTGTGTATCGTTCGTGAGACCAACAATGGCAAATACCCGACCACGGTCATGCGGTCAGGGTGGTCCTCGGCGTAAAAGATGAGGGGCGTGCTGGACCACTTCAGCGGCTTCTGAGCATCGAACGACGGCTCCGCTGCTGTAATCTCACGCGCCAACTGCTTGAGCTAGCGGTGAGAAGTATGCAGCGAGGCGCCGCCATCGACGCACATGGCCTCCGTAGCCTTCTGTAACTCTTGATCACTGGACTCGTCGTCGTCATCGTGATCATCGTCTTCTTGTTTCTTGTCACGGCCCCGGGTGGGCCTCTCTTGCTGGTTGTCCTTGCTGGGGCGGCTTCCTTGGCCTCCATGCTTCTTGCCGGATCCCTCAGCACCGTCCTGACCTTTCTCCTTGTCCCGCCTTTCATAATCGGCCTTTTTCTTTTCAGCAAGCAGCTCGACTTGTCGGCAGTTCTGGAGGTCGTGGCCCTTGGTGCGGTGGATCTTGCAGTACTGCTTGCCGGAGCCCCCATGCTTGTCGGTGGCTGCTAAGGCCCGGCAGGCGGCGCACCCGGCAATCTCCTTGCCAGGGCCGTCTGCCTGACCTTCTTGGCAGCGCCGGTGTCGTCAGACCCCTTGACGGCAAGTACGGCCTTGCCCTTGCGTTTGCTGTTGCGATGCCGGCCCTTCTTCGTCGGGGTGGCGGCGTCTTTGTCGGTAGTGTCAGTCTCCGCACCGGCGTCTTCGCTGGGGTACTTCCTTTCCTCTTCAGCCCGGGCGCATTTATCGGCCAGAACATAGAGCTCGGCCACATCCTTAACCTTGGTCATCGCCAGCTCTTCGCGCATCTTGCGATTGCGCACGTTCTGGTGGAACACGCTGATCACAGCAGCGGGATGAACGTCAGGGATGTTGTACTGCACCCGGCTGAACATGTGGATGTACTTGCGCAGGGTTTCCCCATACTTCTGGGGGATGATATGTAGATTGCTGGCCTGGCCATGAGCTTGGTGGCCTCCTGTGAAGGTGCCAACGAACTCATGGCATAGATCTGACCAAGAAGAAATGGAATCCACCGGCAAGTGCATCAACCAAGACATAACATTGGACTTCAACGCCAGCGGGAAATAATTGGCAAGCACCTTGTCGTCGCGAGCTCCGGCCGCCTGCATCGTGATGGTGTAGATGCTGAGGAACTCAGATGGATGGGTCTTGCCAGTGTACTTCTCGCCGACGTCGGGCTTGAACGTGCCATGGGACGGCCACTGGAACTGCCGCAACTCAGGGGTAAAGGCCGGACAGCCCACCTCATAAGGTAGGTCGCCGGAGCCCCCGGTGCTGGGTGGACCATAACGGGCCCCGCCCTCTTGTCTGACTGGTGGCGTGTATCATGCTGGCGCACAATAGTGGTCCGAGCGTCTTCGTGAGCTCATTCCTGAAGAACTTGGCACTGGTCGCGGAGGGTCCGCGGGTCGGATGATGCTATGGAGATGTTACCACAAGCATCATCATGACGGGCCGACGCCCGCAGCGGCCGGCAAGGGGGAGGAGAGTGCACCATGGCCACGGCTCCCCCGGTCCTCCCAGCACCATCATGTGGCGGCTCGGTGGAGCACCGACCCGAGGGGCCCGCCGGTCGTGTACCTTCTTTGTTGGCGACGACAACGAGGCTCCGGATGGTGGCCCTCCACTCATCGAGCTTTTCTGCGGCAGGAGGGAAGTCGAGGAGCAGCTGTGCGTGTGCCAAAGCTTCCGCTGGTGTGGGCGGTGGCGACAGCTGCGTGGATCGCGGCGCGCTTCGACTTCTAACCACGTTAGAAGGAACTCCGTTACGACCCAGCGGCTGCGTGCCATTTTCGCCAGCACTTCGGCGGGCATGCTGAACTCCTTCATCCCGCGGACGATGCACAGGGCTCTTCCCAAGGCGGTGCCCAGGGTCACCGGCGTGGTGATGCTGATCGTCACGCACACCACGGGAAGAGCGCGCAGTGGCCGCCGATGTGGGCGTCTTGGAGGTCGCCGCGCCGCCCGGAGGTGGCACGATGACACTCCTCGAGGGCCCGCGCCGCCTGCAGGGGACCCAGCTCCGTCTTTGGATCTGGCGACGTGCGGCCGGTCGTCTAGCGCGCGAATGATGCCGCTCGCCAGGCTGTGACTCCCAGGGCGATGCTGGTGTTTGCGGACCGCGGCCTGGGTCCTGCTACGACCGACCCACTGCTCGCCCGCACCGGCACGGGCCGTTCGGCTCCCAACGAGCCGATCGTCGTGGCCGTCTTCTTCTTGGGAGCCATGGCGACGAAGAAACGCTAGGCTAGCTACTAGACCAGATTCTCACAACTGCGCCCCCTACTTGACGCGCCAAAGATGTCGGTGTGGAACGACACCTATGGGATCACAAGAATCCCTACTACGGTTGCCGGGGCGCGGGGTTGCGAGAACAGCAGGATTAGTAACCAGCACGAGGATCGTTTAGCGAGGTTCGGGCCACGACGATGTGTAAAACCCTAGTCCGGCTTTGGTGGGTGTATTTCAGAGAGTTCTTGAGGTCTCGAACTAGCTGTGGTGAGTGTGCGGTTCGAAAGAGCCGAATCCTTCTCCAGTATGCCATGGGCCTCCTTTTATAGTCTAAAGGGGCTGCCACAGTGGCACACAGGAGGTGGAAAGGCACATGGTGCTATGAGCTTATTGCTCATATTATAGGACAAGACTCATTTAATGCGTAGCTTAGGTGTCCCCTTGCTTTATCGGGGACGGGGGCGAGGCCCGTCCCGTCCTTCACCGCTCCTCCTTGTTTTGACACGCGCCCTAGATAGCAATGCATGCAGCACCACGTAGGCAGGCAGGTAGCTGAGGTGGCGCGGTGGTGGAGCCTCCACAAAGATCTGCATGCCGCCACGCAGGTGTTTGATGAGTTGTCCTGGGAGCTGCATGTTGCCACGTAGGTGCCCGCCCAGCTGGTTTGGGCTGGCAGCCGCATGTGAATGGTGGTGGAGACTTGGTTGGTGCGGGCCTGGTAGTGGCCCTGCTGGCGTCCTCGGCGAGGGCCTTGCCGGGTGGCCCGGCAAGGGTCTTGCCGTGGCGCGCTGTCGTCCCCGACAAGGACCTTGCCGGTGTCTGGTAGCCTTCCTCGGCAAGGATCCTGTCGATGGTCGTCTTCTTCTAATCCTCATCTGATATTGAGTGTTCCTTGTCTTCAGAAATGATGAGGACATGACTACCTTGGATACGACCAAAAATACTTCATACATGCATATTTGTCAGGTGATTTCTAGTGCAAACTATTCAATAATATATTTATGTTATCCAGAACAAAAATACTTCACACACGTTTGTGTTTTGTCTAATTGTAGGTGTATGGGACATTTGTACAATCCACATATGAAGATAGGGGAAAAGGAGAAGTTTAGGTTCTATTCAAAAAGTCCTCTCACGTCACTTTTGGGCCAAGAGAAGATAGAGTCCAAGTCTCTCACGTTCTGGATTCAGATTCGGACTGCACAGACATACCTGACTCAAAACGCCAACAACTTCTTCATACGGACTCCGAATTGGGTGATTCTTTTTTTGTTGGAAAGTAGATTTCGTCCTCTTTCCAACCCAATTGGATTCACCTTTAAATTCGTTCGGGCGTTGAGATATGGACGAAACAATCTGACGCTGCAGCAGAATCCGAGTCAAACAACAAGTCCAAAGGTGTTGCATCACCTCCACTTGGGCCCATGAGCCATGTACGACCTAGCGTTGGTTTTAGGCTGCCTTGGGACGTCCTCCCACCTCCTTGGCTGCCACCCCTTGCTCCTATATAAGTAGATCCATCAAGTAGCTTTTTCCTTGGGATTTGTTTAGTTAAAAGTTAGTCATTGCAACTTCATGTACTTCGTTTGTGTCCAATGACCAGACCAAGACCGCTTTCGGATCCCCACCTTTACCAATACTTCATCTATATTTGCAATATTCAGATTGCATTATCATATTTTTGCTTGTTCTTTGATGGCGTGAAGGAATAGACCTTCGTGGTCAGACTAATTGTGCTTCCAGCATGGTCAGTAACCTCGGGAGCTGGTTTAGCGATTGCTAAGGCGCAACGTCGTGCATGTTTGTAGTCGGATCGATAAAGTCGGCTCCACCAAATCGATAGTTATCATCTCATCGAAAGATCGGGACACCCTCGCATCTATCAAGTGGTATCAGTTTTCAGGTTGCTCGGTGAGAATTTCCAGTTTCCCCTAGATTAGATTTATTTTCTTACCTATTGTCCAAGAAAAAGCCAAAAAAAGTTAGATCTATTCATCCTTTCGTCCAAGCCAGTCTGAGCCTTTGCAATTTTCTTTTCATTGTTTGCATTATTGAATTATCGGTTGCATCGTCGTGTCGAGTTGCTGGTCTTAGTGACTAGTTCGTTTAGAGTTTCGAGTTATGTTCACATTAGTCACGTCGTCGCTGCATCGTTATCCCTTCCGCTGTCCACAACACCATCCATCAATTTCCACCACGTGCTACCCATAGTTCATTGTCACAATCATAGTTGAGGTCGTTCACATCTTCGTTTGATCCAATCTGCATCTTATCTAGTTTGTCTTGGAAAGAGGGACAAAAAAAGAGAGGAAAAAAAGAAAAAAAATCAAAGAAAAAAAAGAGAGAAAGAAAAGAAAAAAGTGTGAGGAAAAAAAAGAGAGAGAAGAAAAAAACAAAATTCGGATCTATCTAGACTCAATCTCGTAGTTGAATTCGGATTGGAATCTGTTTTGCGCACTGTTCGGTAAAACAGACATAACTTCCTCATACGAAGTCCGTTTTGGCTCTGCGAGTACTCAAATGAAAGCTAGCGACGAGCCACATGTAAATAGTTGCAGAGACAATTTCAATATTTGAGTCCTCAAAATCATCTTCTAAATAGGTCTTTTTGCCCTCCGAAGTTCGCGGACACAGCTTATTCCAGTTTTTCAGGCCAGTTTCCGAATTCTTTGACTCCTCATATCAATTTGGAATTGAGTGATTCTTTTTGCATTGGAAATCTTGAGCTAGTAGCATTCTTTGAAAAAAGTTATCAGAAAATTGGCTCAAACTTTTCAAGAGGAAAGTTTGAGAGAGAGTTGTTGTATATCATGCTTGATAGTTGTTTCACATCATTATCTTTACTGCTATTGTGATCTTCACTTATATCTTGTTGTCCAGAGCTACTTCATATCCTTTATTGCTGCTAGTTGTGCTACGCCGTGGCCTTATTAGTGTTCTAGGCTCACGTCTCTAGTCCGTTCTAGCCTAAGACCAGCACAGTACCGTCATTGAGCGTTTATTCAACATTGCATCTCTGAATTGATTATTGCTAATCTTTTGCTGCCATATATAGCCAACCCAGCTCCACATATTTCTACACCATGTATATGTACGTTCCCCTGGCAATCGCTTTACACAATCTTCGAAGTTGTTTGACACCGCTGGTTACCTGTCACCACCTGCCGCATGGTAAGAACTTGTAAGATATTGATATTTGTTTTATTGTGAGCACTTTACAACCACATCCTAGTAGTTCATAGGAGCATTATTCTCGAATTTCGTTTCTTGTTTCTACTAATCATGATAGGTTCCGGAAATAGAAGTTCTTGGACGACGGACACATCTTCACCATCACGAGAGTTGGGACAACACACACAGGCACATGGTCAGGTTATCTCTTTACCATCATTTGAGGGTAGATTTAATCCTGCTATTTATCTAGCTTGGGAGCTTTAAGTAGAACAAGTTTTTAGTCAACATGACTTTTCTGAAATTGAGTGAGTACGAGCTGCCACTAGAGCATTTACTAGTTTTGCTTCTGTTTGGTGCAGTGTGCATTGTAAGAAAAACATTGATAACCAACCCACAACTTGGAAAGATTTGAAAGATGTAATGTGACAACAATTTTTCCCTCCTTACTATCGTCGTGAATTGCTTCGCAAATTTGAACAATTTAAACAAGGCAACAACACTGTTCATGCTTACTACCAAGAGTTCAAATCTTATATGCATCATTGTAAGATAGAAGAATCTGAGGATGATACAATGAATAGATTTTTTGGTGGTTTGAACCATGATATTCAGGCACGATTTCAGTATATTCCTCGTTGCATTACTGGTATGTATGTTCGTTCTTGTACCTTTGAGAGACAGTTACAGGAGGATGCATTGGGTGACTACAACAACTACTATTCTAGTTCATGCTCACCACCACCGCTTTGTTCCTCCACCATTGCACCTACTAGAGCAGCCACACCTCAGATTGTGAGCGCGACATCATCTCAAGAGTATGGTACATTGCCATCATCCGTACCTACATCAGCTACATCTTTGCGACAAGGTAACTGTAAAGGTATTGATGATATAACTTCACATGAGAATGATGCATGCCTAGTTAGCTTGAATACATCATGTGTTGAGTTACCTGTTGATTTGAGCGCATCACCTATTTTAGAGAATCATGTTACTATCATGAATGCGTCATGTGATCAAACAACTGAAATACCAACAATTTTGAGTGCACCCAATGAATTAACTGTTGATGCAAAAGAACCAATGTTCAATCATTTTGATATGACCTCTAATCTTGGTGATGATTCTGTGTCAAATGACTCATTGCATATTTGCTTGTTTAAGCATGTCATAGCATGTAAACTTGATGCAAGTACGGTTTATTCACCAATGTTGGGATGGTTTAATGATGAATATTCTCAATCTTTTCGTATGAATAAGAGCTTCACTTATATGTGCAAACTGAGTTGCAATACTTTCATGCCTTCTACTTCTTGTGATAATATTTTGGCTTTATATTTTATTAACTATGAAAGTTACTCATGTATACATATGTCATTTGTGCAAAATCCACGGGAAGTAAAAAATGGATGACATATACATATACAACATGTACACCTTGTCTCTTTTGTTAGCCACATTTCAGATTAAGCAACGCCGAGGACAACTTTATTTTCAAGAAGGGGAGGATGATGAGGACATGACTACCTTGGATACGACCAAAAATATTGCATACAAGCATATTTGTCAGGTGATTTATAGTGCAAACTATTCAATAATATATTTATGTCATCCAAAACAAAAATACTTCACACATGTTTGTGTTTTGTCTAATTGTAGGTGTATGGGACATTTGTAAAATCAACATATGAAGATAGGGGAAAAGGAGAAGTTTACGTTCTGTTCAAAAAGTCCTCTCATGTCAGTTTTGGTCCAAGAGAAGATAGAGTCCAAGTCTCTCACGTTCTGGATTCAGATTCGGACTTCACAGACATACCTGACCCAAAACACCAACAATTTTTTCATACGGACTCCAAATTGGGTGATTCTATTTTTGTTGGAAAGTAGATTTCGTCCTCTTTCCAACCCAATTGGATTCACCTTTAAATTCGTCAGGAGCGTTGAGATATGGACAAAACAATCTGACACTACAGCAGAATCCGAGTCAAACAACAAGTCCAAAGGTGTTGCATCACCTCCACTTGGGCCCATCAGCCTTGTACGACCTAGGATTGGTTTTAGGCTGCCTTAGGACGTCCTCCCACCTCCTTGGCCGCCACCCCTTGCTCCTATATAAGTAGATCCATCTAGTAGCTTTTTCCTTGGGATTTGTTCAGTTAAAAGTTAGCCATTGCACCTTCGTGTACTTCGTTTGTGTCCAACGACCAGACCAAGACCGCTTTCGGATCTCCACCTTTATCTATACTTCATCTATATTCACAATATTCAGATTGCATTATCATATTCTTGCTTGTTCTTCGATTGCGTGCAGGAATAGACCTTCCTGGTCAGGCTGATTGTGCTTCCAGCATTGTCATTAACCTCAGGAGATTGGTTTAGCGATTACTAAGGCGCAACATCGTGCATGTTTGTAGTCGGATCGTTAGAGTCGGCTCCACCAAATCGATAGTTATCATCTCATCGAAAGATCGGGACACCCTCGCATCTATCAAGTGGTATCAGTTTTCAGGTTGCTCGGTGAGAATTTCCAGTTTCCCCTAGATTAGATTTATTTTCTTACCTATTGTCCAAGAAAAAGCCACAAAAAAAGTTAGATATATTCATCCTTTTGTCCAAGCGAGTCTGAGCCTTTGCAATTTTCTTTTCATTGTTTGCATTATTGAATTATCGGTTGCATCGTCGTGTCGAGTTGCCGGTCTTAGTGTCTAGTTCGTTTAGAGTTTCGAGTTATGTTCACATTAGTCACGTCGTCGCTGCATCGTTATCCCTTCTGCTGTCCACCACACCATCCATCAATTTCCACCACGTGCTACCCATAGTTCATTGTCACAATCATAGTTGAGGTCATTAACATCTTCGTTTGAGCTAATCTGCATCTTATCTAGTTTGTCTTGGAAAGAGGGGCAAAAAAAGAGAGAGAGAAAGGGAGAGAAAAAAAGAAAAAAATCAAAGAAAAAAAGAGAGAAAGAAAAGAACAAAGTGTGAGGAAAAAAGAGAGAGAAGAAAAAAACAAAATTTGGATCTATCTAGACTCAATCTCGTAGTTGAATTCAGATTGAAATCTGTTTTGCGCATTGTTCAGTAAAACAGACATAACTTCCTCATACGAAGTCCGTTTTGGCTCCGCGAGTAACTCAAATGAAAGCTAGCGACGAGCTTCATCGAAATAGTTGCAGAGGCTATTTCAATATTTGAGTCCTCAAAATTGTCTTCTAAATAGGTCTTTTTGCCCTCCGAAGTTCGCGGACACAGCTTATTCCAGTTCTTCAGGCCAGTTTTCGAATTCTTTGACTCCTCATATCAATTCGGAATGCATTGGAAAGCTTGAGCTAGTAGCATTCTTTGAAAAAAGTTATCAAAAAATTGGCTCAAACTTTTCAAGAGGAAAGTTGGAGATAGAGTTGTTGTATATCCTGCTTGGCAGTTATTTCACATCAATATCTTTACTGCTATTGTGATCTTCACTTATATCTTGTTTTCCAGAGCTACTTCATATCCTTTATTGATGCTAGTTGTGCTACGCCGTGACCTTATTAGTGTTCTAGGCTCGCGTCTCTAGTCCGGTCTAGCCTAAGACCAGCACAGTACCGTCATTGAGCGTTTATTCAACATTGCATCTCTGAATTGATTATTGCTAATCTTTTGCTACCATATATAGCCAACCCAGCTCCACATATTTCTACACCATGTATATGTGTGTTCCCCTGGCAATCACTTTACACAATCTTCGGAGTTATTTGACACCGCTGGTTACTTGTCACCACCTGCCGCATGGTAAGAACTTGTAAGATATTGATATTTGCTTTACTGTGAGCACTTTACAACCACATCCTATTAGTTCATAGGAACATTATTCTCAAATTTCGTTTCTAGTTTCTACTAATCATGATAGGTTCCGTAAATAGACGTTCTTGGACGACGGACACATCTTCACCATCACGAGAGTTGGGACAACACACACAAGCACATGGTCAGGTTATCTCTTTACCGTCATTTGAGGGTAGATTTAATCCTGCTATTTATCTAGCTTGGGAGATTGAAGTAGAACAAATTTTTAGTCACCATGACTTTTCTAAACTTGAGCGAGTACGAGCTGCCACTAGAGCATTTACTGGTTTTAATTCTGTTTGGTGGAGTGTGCATTGTAATAAAAACATTGATAACCAACCCACAACTTGGAAAGATTTGAAAGATGTAATGAGACAACAATTTTTTCCTTCTTACTATTGTCGTGAATTGCTTCACAAATTTGAACAATTTAAACAAGGCAACAACATTGTTCATGCTTACTACCAAGAGTTCAAATCTTATATGCATCATTGTGACACAGAAGAATCTGAGGATGATACAATGAATAGATTTTTTGGTGGTTTGAACCATGATATTCAGGCACGATTTCAGTATATTCCTTGTTGCATTACAAGTATGTATGTTCATGCTTGTACCTTTGAGAGACAGTTACAGGAGGATGCATTGGGTGACTACAACAACTACTATTCTAGTTCATGCTCACCACCACCGCTTGGTTCCTCCACCGTTGCACCTACTAGAGCAGCCACACCTCAGATTGTGAGCGCGATATCATCTCAAGAGTATGGTACATTGCCATCATCCATACCTACATCAGCTACATCTTTGCGACAAGGTAACTGTAAAGGTATTGATGATATAACTTCACATGAGAATGATGCATGCCTAGTTAACTTGAATACATCATGTGTTGAGTTACCTGTTGATTTGAGCGCATCACCTATTTTAGAGAATCATGTTCCTATCATGAATGCATCATGTGATCAAACAACTGAAATACCAACAATTTTGAGTGCATCCAATGAATTAACTGTTGATGCAAAAGAACCAGTGTTTAACAATTTTGATATGACCTCTAATCTTGGTGATGATTCTGTGTCAAATGACTTATTGCATGTTTGCTTGTTTAAGCATGTTGTGGCATGTAAATTTGATGCAAGTAAGGTTTATTCACCAATGTTGGGATGGTTTAATGATGAATATTGTCAATCTTTTTATATGAATAAGAGCTTCACTTATATGTGCAAACTGAGTTGCAATAATTTCATGCCATCTACTTCTTGTGATAATATTTTGGCTTTATATTTTATTAACTATAAAAAGTTACTCATGTATACATATGTCATTTGTGCAAAATCCACGGGAAGTAAAAATGCATGACATATACATATACAACATGTACACCTTGTCTCTTTGGTTAGCCACATTTCAGATTAAGCAACGCCGAGAACGGCTTTATTTTCAAGAAGGGGAGGATGATGAGGACATGACTACCTTGGATACGACCAAAAATATTGCATACATGCATATTTGTCAGGTGATTTCTAGTGCAAACTATTCAATAATATATTTATGTTATCCAGAACAAAAATACTTCACACACGTTTGTGTTTTGTCTAATTGTAGGTGTATGGGACATTTGTACAATCCACATATGAAGATAGGGGAAAAGGAGAAGTTTAGGTTCTGTTAAAAAAGTCCTCTCACGTCACTTTTCGGCCAAGAGAAGATAGAATCCAAGTCTCTCACGTTCTGGATTCAGATTCGGACTTCACAGACATACCTGACCCAAAACGCCAACAATTTTTTCATACGGACTCCGAATTGGGTGATTCTTTTTTTGTTGGAAAGTAGATTTCGTCCTCTTTCCAACCCAATTGGATTCACCTTTAAATTCGTCCGGAGCGTTGAGATATGGACAAAACAATCTGACCCTGCAGCAGAATCCGAGTCAAACAACAAGTCCAAAGGTGTTGCATCACCTCCACTTGGCCCATCAGCCTTGTATGACCTAGGATTGGTTTTAGGCTGCCTTAGGACGTCCTCCCACCTCCTTGGCCTCCACCCCTTGCTCCTATATAAGTAGATCCATCTAGTAGCTTTTTCCTTGGGATTTGTTCAGTTAAAAGTTAGCCATTGCACCTTCGTGTACTTCGTTTGTGTCCAACGACCAGACCAAGACCGCTTTCGGATCTCCACCTTTATCTATACTTCATCTATATTCACAATATTCAGATTGCATTATCATATTCTTGCTTGTTCTTTGATTGCGTGCAGAAATAGACCTTCCTGGTCAGGCTAATTGTGCTTCCAGCACTGTCATTAACCTCGGGAGATTGGTTTAGCGATTGCTAAGGCGCAACGTCGTGCATGTTTGTAGTCGGATCGTTAAAGTCGGCTCCACCAAATCGATAGTTATCATCTCATCGAAAGATCGGGACACCCTCGCCTTTATCAACAAAGATCTGCATGTCACCATGGAGGTGCCTCCCGAGCCTTGGCCCAACGTGATGTTGGAGACCGTGGGCTCAAGGGTGGCTCGCTCTATTGGTGTGGGGCGAGCTGCCCCGGCAAGGGTCTTGTCGGGGCTGCTGAGGCTGCCCCGACAAGGGTCTTGCCGAGGGAACCTGCTTCGTCCCTCTTCTCTTTATGGTCTTGGCCTTGGCGTTGCTCTGGTTATCTTGGGCTTCGGTCTTACCTCTCTCACCTCCCCTGTTCTGCTTGGTGTGACCGTGGGCGGGGCTCCGACTGCCCGTGCACAGGTAAAGGGGTACAAAAGTGTGCCCCTCCTTTTGTACACCGACAAAGTGAGTAAGCCCATTGCACTATGCACCAGTCCCTTGTTGAGAGCCATTTTAAAATGGAGAAAGACACACTTGTCCGACATGGCTTCATCTATCTTACGATCCTTCGCCTCGGCGATGGTAAGTCGGGCTTTCATATCTTCAATTTCCTGGGCCTGTTGGGCATTCTTCACCTTAAGTGCATTTGTGTCTTCCCTGCTCCAGGTTAACACGTGGTCATCAGCTTGACGCTGCGACTCCACATAGAGTAGATCTTCGCGAGCATGATTGCGGTCCTTTTCCAGCTAACCCAGGGCTTCCGCTATTACAATATATGGTTTTGATTACATGATCCGAAGTTCTTCATAAAAAGAACGCCACATAAGCAGAGATCCCTACCGTGCGCTTCTCTGGTGAAATTTTCACTTGCTCCACCTCGGACAACGCAACATTTAGCTTCATTTTTGTCTGAGAAAGCATCTTGGAGAGCTCGTTATTCTGCTTTGGCGAATCCTGTTCAATGTAGTTTTTATAAGCCCCGATACGATCACAAGTGCCCATATCGAGGCTTAGGGGCTACTGTCGTATTCGACAGCTAAGTTTTCCCTCAAGCAAACAACTTACTATCAACACAATGAATCCCCAAAATTAATCAAGATCAAAAGCACCTTACCTGCAAGCCCGTTCACAGCACATCGACTGCCTTCACCCCGAGGTAAGCATCCACCGAATTGAGAGCATTAAACTATTGGCTGGAAAAGGCGGAGTTCCTCAAGGGGACCTTCCGTCGTCGGTGGTTCATAGCACTTTCAACCTCGGAGGTGGAGGCTGAATAGGTCTGTGAATCATCCGGATGGGGTGTTTCAGGAGTAACCCCTCAGGTGGGAATGGGTCCTATGTCGCTCCTCGAAGCCGAGGTCCCCATGACACTGGCCTCCCCCACCGCGGTAGGATGGGTGGACCACCTGTAAAAGGAAAAAAAGAATCAAGTCTATGATGAGCTATTCTCGGAGGAAAACACTAAGAGTGCTACTTGTGTGGGGAAAAGGCATTGCGGTTAGCTTCCACGGCCGCCGTGTGCGGCCGAACTCCCTGTGTTTCCAACACGGGGCTTCCTTGAGAAGCCATGTTTCCGCGCGGGCGTTTTGAACATTGGCCCTTAGGAAGAGAAGTCGGGGTGTTTGGGGCCTCATGACTTGGAGTTCTCTTTCGAGTGTAAGGGGGAGAAGGGTTTACCGATGAAGCCGGTTGTATTCCCCGCAGATCAAGTGTGATGGTCACTTTTGAGCCGTACATGCTCTCTTGGTAAAACATCCCCCCTATCTATATGGTGGACAACTATTCATCTTCATGGAAGAGGGGATCGTTACCCCGTGGGTACATCTCTGGCTCATGCGTAGGACAACTTAGGGTCTGGACCCAATGCCTCCATCTCTGTTCAAGTATAATGATTGATCAGGCAAGCCAATAATGAACGAGCTTGGATGGAAAGATGCAGGGAAAACATACTATATCGTCCGGGTTGTAATAAAAAAGCCCGTCCATGAATTGGCGCTTTGCGGAGTCTGCCGCTTCTCCCTGGTATAGACCGGCCAAGACTATTCCGAAGGCCATTTGATCCTTGAAGTGTTTCCGAATTGATTGGGTAGCATTGTTGGTCCGCTTGTACATACACAATAGGTGCTGACATAGTCGAAGAGGCTGGATTCTTGGGTTGATCGCTATCGCCATCACGTCTATAATGGTGAGGTTGATGCCTGATAAAAGCTTCACTTGAGCCGTCAGGCGAGCCACATCAGCATCATCTTCTTGTGTGGTGCTCTGAGGCCTCCAGCTAAAGCAATTCTTCGGGGCCTCCGAGGACAATGCCGGGAGCCCAGGCCGGACCAGGTCATGCAGCGGGACATCATCCATGTAAAACCACTCAAACACACAGGTGTCAGCATCCTCTCAAGGGCTACCTGTGGGGTAGTTAGTCCCTGCTATTCGACAGACCTCGGCAGCGCCTACTACGTGTAGCTTCCTGTCTTAGGAGTTGGGCATCACGCAAAAAAATTTCCTCCATAGCGCGAAGTGGGCCTCGCACTCGAGGTGCATTTCGGAAAGGGTGACAAATCCTGGGATATGTAAAATCAAGTTGGGGGTGAGGTGGTGAAGCTAGATCCGTAGAATTCAAGTAGACCCCTAGAAAGGGGTGAATAGGAAATCCCAGGCCACAAAGGAGAAAGGGAACGAAGCAAACCCACTCGTCCCCATGAGGGATGGGGTGACTATTGGTGTGCACCTGCCCATCCATGGACATTAATTGCAAACCAGTGGAAACCAGTTCTGAATATGACAGATAGCCTTGGGTGGTAAGACGCTCCAGTTGAAGGTGTGTGACAGAACAGCTTCCCAGTCGGCTTTGAGAGGACCATGGGGACACCTCGAGGAGCCTGCACCACTCGCCATTTCTGAAGAACTCTCGAGATTTGACCTTGGGAGCACTACTAGGGAAAAGCCTATACACAGAATCTTACCAGCAGCGTTGTACAAAATCAAGCGCTACTGCTACTTAGTAGCAGCGCGCTTAAATAAACCGCGCTTCTGCTATGACTTTAGCAGTAGCACGTACTAGCGAAAAGCGTTGCTGCTATGTTTGAACTGGGCACACATGGCTAGCCCAACATTGCAGTAGCGCGTATACAGGCCAGCGCTACTGCTAATAACCTTAGCTGTAGCGCGCTTACGTGTAAGGCGCTGCTGCTAACGGAAATAAAATAAAGTGAAAAACAAGTAAACACAGAATGGAAGAGCAGTAGCGCGTTTTCTCAGAACGCGCTATAGCTATCTTAGCTATAGCGCGTTTCAGAAAAATGCGTTGCTGCTAGTTTGACTCAAATCGCAGCCCGGGCTCAAAATTTCGCTAAGTCCTTTTCCCCCTCTCTCTACTCCCGGCGCCACTGTCCCCCAACTGCTCCATCGCCGCCGTCGCCCTGCCGCCTTCGACCACATCGCCACCGCCCGAGGCCGCCTTCGACCACACCGCCGCCGCCCGCCACCTTCGACCACACCGCCGCCGCCCCAGGCCGCCCTCGACCTCACAGCCGCTGCCCGAGGCCATCGTCGACCTCACCGTCGCCTCCCTCGAGCTCACCGCCGCCGCCCTCGACTTCACCGCCGCCGCCCGAGCCAGAGCCTGCCCTTGCCGCCGACCGTAAGGCTCTGCCTCTACTGTCGCCTGCCCTCCTCTCTCTCTCTGCTAGGGCAATTTCATATATATGTTGATACTGTGTTGATGTTCATATGAACCCTAGGTGTTCATATGAACCCTAGATTTTTTTAGGGCAGTAGGCATTTTATAGCATTTAGGAAAAATGATTAGCAATTTTTTAGGACCTGAATTTGTTCCAAATTTCGTTCAAATGAAATTTGAATTATTTGGACTATGGACCTGAATATTTCTAGCTAAAAATAATTTTAGCTTTAGACAAAAAACATAAGTATTTAGCTATAAATAAAAAACAGTAGCTATGGCATTTAGCTATAAACAAAAAACAGAATTGTTTTTTCTTTTCAAAAACTTGGTCAAACTATATATGACTTGTGCTGGAATGATGCTTAGTGGCCTATGTTTTGCCGGAATGTTGATTCATTTCTGTTCCGGCAAATTTCAGGTTCTCGATTTGTCCACTTTTTAGCAAAGGTCATGCCGAAATTTTCCGTGAATTTCGGCATGACTTGTGCTACAAACTAGGACATATCGAGTGCCCGGGATTTGCCGCACCAGGAAGGAGTCAACATTCCTGCAAAACAATAGGCCTTTTTTATGTCATTATTCATTTTATTAGGTCTATAATTAATTGACTAGATTTAATCATAGGAAACATGGCTAGCAACGATGAAGGGCAGGGTTCTGGTGATTGCTACGATGCCTACCGGGCGGCAGACGAATTTTTTAGCCTTACCGACGATCAACCGATGTTATTGTTGGGCCCACCGGTGGCATCGGGGACTGAGACCGACACGCAGACCGGTGCTGAGACTGAGACCGGCGCTCAGACTCAGACCGGCATCGAGACCGGCGCCGAGACTGAGACCGGCGCTGCCTCGGGGAGCGGAGCCGGTGTAGAACCGAAAGCAAAGAGGCAACGGGTTCCTAACAAACTCAAGACTACTAGAGTGGTGGTCACGGAGGTGGACGACTGCAAATTTCAGCCAGCGGCGCCCGAGGAAGCGCGTCGATGCTACGGCAATCAAATAGGCTGCATCGTACGGACAACCGCCACCATCAACGATGAGAAACTACAGAAGATAGAAAATATGAGGAGCTCCCTCCTAAAGAAGTTTCACCAGATATTCTTGTTCCCGGGCCGGAATGAGAAGGATTATAAAGATCCAGATGAGGACCCGGCAATGAAGAAGATAAACAAACACGCCATGAACAAGTTTAGCGACGCGTTGGCCGCCTGGAAAAATCGAGTGAAAGCAAGGATCATCGATAAGGAGGAACCCTACTCCGAGATTGTAAAGGATAATCCGACAATCACGAAAGAGCAGTTTCAAATCTTCAAGGAGGCTTGTGAGGCCGAAGATGCCAAAAAAAGTCTAAGTACATGAAGGGGCTTCAAGAGAGGAACTTTGGGAGCCACCACCTCAGAAGCCGTGGTTACGGCGGAAAGAGGTCCAAATGGGCCAAGGAGGATGCGGAAGCCGCGAGTCTGGGCATCCCCGGCCCCTTGGCGGAGTTCACCGTCCCGCAGGAGCATGACGTCCTCAGGGCCCGGCACCGTTGGGACCCAGTGAACAAGGTTTACGAGACAACACCGGTCATTAAGGAGTTCATGAGACTGCTAGTAATTTTAGTTTCTGATCAATTCGACTGCACACGTTAGTCATATTTGTAAACGATCGTTGTGCCTTTTGCAGAGAGAGCAGCACAGGATTGCGGCCGAAAGCGACTCGCCGTCCGAGGCATTGGCGAGGCTCAAGTGGGACACTCCATTCAACCAGGCGTTGAACATATTGAAACGACAACCGCTGGATACTTGATCGTCGTATGGACGCGTGCACGGTGTCGGAGATGGCGCCACGTGGAAGAAGTACTACCATGAGACCACAGAGGAGAGAAAGGAAAGACGGAGGTTAAATGAAGAAAACATCGACAAGAGGGTTGAGATTGCGGTTGAGAAAAGATCAACTGAGACAGTCGCAACAGCGGTAGCTGCCGCAAAACAGGTGGCTGTAGATATTTCTACTACCTTGGTTCCAGCCGTTTTCAATTGGAGCAGGCAAAATCCAGAAAAAGATGCAGCGGACTTTCCCCTTGCTGACTTCTTGGCGGGGAGCAGCTCGACTAGCGTTGCACCAGCACCTGCAGCTGCACCTGCTCCCGCACCAGACGTGCTAGGCGGTGCTTCGTCTTTGGCTGAGCTCGACACCCTCACGGTATCTGTCACACCGCCCCCCTTCAATATAAATGTATAATCTCCCTTTTTGGTTGCCTTTCGGATGTCTCACGTCGCAGACTTTTCTTTGCAGGCCGACGAAACCCCATGCACCATATTGTACACCATCGGCGACCAGAAGGTGGACGTGGGGAAGGCGACGATAATGGAGCCGAAGGAACCATTGTTCCACAGCCGGCCGATCCCCCCAAACGCCTTCAAGGTTTCCGTGGCCAGTGTCAAACCGGGCCACGAGAATTTGCCTCCTCCAGTACTACTGGGGGATGACGACGAGACACCGCGGCGGCTTGGTGATTGTTGCAATGTTGGGTGGGTCCTGTTGTGGCCAAAGAGTCTGCTTCGTCTGGAGGCGGCCGGGAGCACACCCATGAGCACGCAGCCTCAGCAAGGTATGAACATCAACACCCCACCTACCCAATTACAGTCGGGTGTCGGGTTGGGTGATAGCGGTCGGGGTAAGGAGGAGGCTCCATTAGTCGCTGATGACGTCGCCATGGATAAGGATGAGGACGACGATGGCGCTGCTGAACAGTATGTATATACTGGCGCCTCCTCAGGGTTTGAGCGTCATGAGTCGGTGCCTGAATTGCCGTCTCAACATATTATGGACGACCTTCCAGTAGTAAAGAAGTTTAGGAAGAGAGCGAGGAAAGGCAAAAAAGCTGTTTCTATGATCCAGCCGCCTCAGCAGCCTCGGCTTCAGGACCGTATAGATATCCCCGGTGCGGATAAATGGCATATCCCCGGTCAACCAATCCTACCTGCAACAGATCTACGGGCTAGATTCGGAGATCTAAAGATACTTCATGACGATGTGTTGCGGGTAGAGAAAGACCTCATCGCCTTGAAAGATCCAGGATACCCACTCTACGTGGTTAACGTTCCGCGGCAAATGTCGTACGTCGACAGCTTCCCCACAGATAAGTTCTTCCCCCGATTCGATTTTATATTGGACATGTTTCACGTGAAGAAGCTGGATTTTACGTTTGTCCGCCTTTATGCCTTGCACATGAACTACATCATCGGGGTTGAGCAGATATCTCATATCTGTGTCGCTGACCCGTACTACATGCATGAGGGCTTCTTGGGAGTCTGCGCAAATCACCGTGAATACGCGAGGGATTACATCGTCAGTTTCATGCTCACCAATAAGGACAAGGGGGCGATTATCGTGCCTTATCATCCTGTGTAAGTCATCCGTGCTGCTATCCTTCCTTCGATTTCAATTTCAATCATTCATTTCCACGGTGGAGGCTAATTAATTTGAGGACTTATTTTGCGCAGCGGCGGGTGCGCCGTCCTCATCATCCTCTACCCACAATTCTCCCATGCTCTTTACTTGGACACGTCGAAGAACATTCACAAAAAGGATTACATCCACATCAAGGATGTTCTCGACAGTGCTATGTATCACTACCAATCGCTGGGTGGAGAGGTCAGGGACAAGAAGATGAGGGGCGGCAGGGTTGCTGTCGGTGTCAAAACCGGCGGATCTCGGGTAGGGGGTCCCGAACTATGCGTCAAGGTCGGATGGTAACAGGAGACAAGGGACACTTTATTTTACCCAGGTTCGGGCCCTCTCGATGGAGGTAAAACCCTACTCCTGCTAGGTTAATATTGATGATGTTGGTAGTACAAGAGTAGATCTACCACGAGATCAAGGAGGATAAACCCAAGAAGCTAGCCTATGGTATGATTGTGTATGATCATGGTTCGCCTACCGACTACAACCCTTCGGTTTATATAGACACTGGATAGGGTTAGGGTTACACAGAGTCGGTTACAATGGTAGGAGATCTTGAATATCCGCACGCCTAGCTTTCCTTCCACGCCAAGGAAAGATCCTTCCGGACACGGGACGAAGTCTTCAATCTTGTATCTTCATAGTCCTGGAGTCCGGCTGAAGGTATAGTCCGGCTATCCGAACACCCCCTAATCCAGGACTCCGTCAGTAGCCCCTGAACCAGGCTTCAATGACGACGAGTCCGGCGCGCAGATTGTCTTCGGCATTGCAAGGCGGGTTCCTCCTCCAAGTTCTTCAAGAAGATTACAAACACCAAAAATAGTGTCTGGCTCTGCAAAACAAGTTTCCACATATTTCCATATAGAGAATAATATTAACACAAATCAAATCTGCTGACGTATTCCGCAATGCGTCATAACACTGCGGCCAACCTCTTTATATAAATTGTTTTCATTGCTCCACCTCGGCGTGTTTAGCGAGGCGGTTTCCTTGGCACGTCTTGTCAAAGCAGAGATCGTGTGCCCCTTTTAACGGGATTCTCATTAATACGGACGTGGGTAACCCAGTCGTGCCCGTTAGCACGTTTTGCCTTAATTAAAGGCTAGTCCAAGAAGGTTACGGGGAGGGATCTTGGTATTCTGCCTCTTATAAGGAGACCAAGACCCTGTTCCCCTCTTCTATTCTCAAAACGAGCTCGCCCGTTGCCTCGAGTTCCAACACCCTAGGCTTCCATATTCCAGGTGCACCGGTCCTTCGACAATGTCCGGCTCCGACCTCCAAGGCCGATGGATGCCCTCCTCCGTTATGGAGGAGGACGTATTAAGGTTGAGGGGAGCTAAATTCCTGACCGGCGAGATTTCACACAGGTTGCCTGTTCAAGGACAGGTGATCCCTAGCCCTCAGCCCGGTGAGAGTGTGGTATTCATATCCCACTTCCTTCGGGGATTAGGCTTCCCAATGGATCCCTTTGTAAGGGGGCTGATGTTTTATTATGGGCTGGAATTTCACGACTTAGCTCCGGAGTCTATCCTCCATATCTCCTCGTTCGTTGTTGTGTGCGAAGCGTTCCTCCGTGTTACCCCTCACTTCGGATTATGGCTCAAGACCTTCAAAGTAGAACCGAAGATGATCGAGGGGCGCCACGCAGAGTGCGGAGGTGCTGCTATAAAAAGAAATGCCGATGCTCCATGGCCCGAGGGCGCTTTTCAAGAGGAGCTTGGCTTATGGCAACATGAGTGGTTCTATATCACCGCTCCTCGGGGCACCGCATCGGTGGCGCCTCCTGCCTTTCGCTCGGGTCCCCCACCGCGGTTAGCGTCGTGGATCGACACAGGGCTAGATCGGGGCTTGCCCAAGGACGTACCACTGCTGCAGGGCCGCATTAAGGATCTCTTGGAAGGAGACCTCGACCTGGTCAAGGTGACACAAGTCATGCTGATTCACCGGACACTGCCCTGCCAACGTCGCCCCCTTCGCCTGTGGGAGTTCAATCCAGAGGGACCGCGAGTTCTCCGGGATTTCATGGGTGTGACGCCCGCGGAGATGTATAAACTGTTCTTCGGATCACAAGAAGTGAGTCCGGATTTGACCGAGGATGTGGGTTTAAGCCGCAATCGCCCGGATACTCAAGTAAGTGACCTTGTGCCCGGACCTTCTATCCACATAATTGACTCGCTCTTAACAGCGCTTCTCCTTTTAAGCAGGAGTGGATAGCGAAGGCGAAGCTGATCAGGTGTCCGGCTCCCCTTCTCGAAACCAGGCTAGATCCCGTGCTAGTCAGGATGCTGGAGGTAGTGCCTTTGGAGGGAAATAAGGGGGAGGACAAGGAAACCATGGCCTCCTCGAAAGAGGCCACTTCGAAGGGGGGAATCGACAATTCCTCTCCTAAGGGAAAGAAAAGGGCCGCCTTTGACGACCCGGAGACCGTAGCCTCGAAGCGGGGGAAAGAATCCTTGTCAGAGGGCCCGATGCCGGGGAGCCCCTCGGCCGAACTAAACCCTCAAAGGGACCAGCTCTCCAGCGAGCCGTAAGTAGAAGAAGAGTTTTTCTTTTAAGAGAAATCCTTGATTTATATCTGAGAAGTTTTAATTGAAACCTTACTTTGTAGTTCGGACCTCAGCCCTTCTCAGCAGAACTCGTCCTCGGGGGATCTTCTTCCGGAGATGATGGAGAGCGGAACGCCCCCTCCTTCTGTACCGCCTAGCAAGGCGGGCGACACTGAAGTGTCGTCGCGGAGGATTTCTCCGGATCCGACAGGGGCGGAAGGTGGCCATGTGGCCCCCCGAGGTTTTCCGCGTCCGACCTTTGAGGGAGGCCTGGACGAGTCCAGCACCATCTGGTGTTTGGCCGGAGGAGCTGGAGATTCTGCTGGGGCGAGCCTCTGTCTCAGAGGGGCATCGTGCATTGATGAGCACGATGATTGAAAAGATTTCATTCGCAGAAAGCGGATTGCACGAGGCCGTCAAAAGTTTACTGACGGGCCTTGAGGTACATTTTAAATATTGTACACTTGTGTTAGTTGCGCATAAGTAAAGTGCGCCCTATGTAGATAGTAGCCCCTGAGACTCTATGCGTCGTTAAAATTGACGGCGCGCAGAGGATCTTAATCCCAGGTCATTTAAGTGGCACCTTTATATGTAGGTGGCGGATTGTCCGGAGTCAAGCCGGACTGGTGATTTTGCCGAACTGAAGCGACAACTTGATGAGGCAGAAGCCGACATCGCGCTTGTTAACAAGCGGCTTGATGATGCTCAAGGTATTGAAATCATCGGGCGACGGTTAGTAAGAGGAGATTTATGTCAATATCTTACCGTGTGTATGCTTGACGCACATGGTGTGGCCACCGTAGATTAGGGCCGAACTCGCCCGAGCGAAGGGACAAGCCAGGAAAAGCGATGCAGCTGCCGTGAAAGCCCTTGAAGAGCTGAAAGCCGAACAGGCTGCCCATTGCCGAAGCAAGGAGGAAATGGTTGATATGGCCGTAAAGTTAAAGAGTGCTACTGACCGTTGCAAGCTTCTTGAAGAAGAGGGTAGGGCGAGGCAAACAAGCTTAGAGAAGGTTGTTACTGACGCCAAGGATGCCCGCTCTATAATGAGAGCGGCAAGGGAAGAGCTGCGTCAAGCCAGACAAATTGCGGATGGAAAGCCCTTCTCGCTGCGGAGAAAATTTTGTGATCCGAAGTTTGCCCCGTTAGACCGGATGTGGAGTGTAGAGGACACCTATCTGGATTTGGCAGCTAGTGTTGCTGATGCGACTGAACACTTTCGAGATAAAAAGGATCATGAAGTGGAGAAGCTCTTTTGGTCGCAATTCCTCAATCCAGAGCGTCCACTGGCAGTGGACGATCGCCTGGCCCAATGGGCCGAACTAAATAGGTTGTCCGAACTCGCCATGAAGTACGTCATGGATCATCTGTGTCCGGGGAGATCGAAGCCGAAGAGTTATTTCAGCTTGGTGCAGCAATTTCTAGACGTGGTGCCACGTGTCGATGCTATGAAGAGGTCAGCGTGCATAGAGGGCGCTCGGCTGGCTCTTGCCCGTGTCAAGACATACTGGGCAGATATGGAGCCCACCATTGTTGCGTCCCAGGATTCGGATAAAAGCCGAATACCTTCTGAGCACTATTTTGAGGAAGTCCTCAAAGGCGCTCGCGTAATAGAGACGCAATGCTCGAAGGATGCTATATTATGATAGCATATGTAATCATAAAACAGTATTTTGGTAAATTGTAGTGGCATTTTTTAGACTTGTGCCTTCAAGTATTAAGAGCACCTCCTGTGCGGCCGTTTTAATATATAAATTCTGAAAGATTGCAGTCGTTGGCTTCAGCCCCCACACACATAATGCGGGGGTGCGCGCAGAAGACGCATTTTCACACTTAACCCAACGTCTTTGTCCTACAAAGGAGGTGATAGCGCAGCGGGCTAGGCAACCGGACTATAATGCTTTAACACTTTCACTTAGCCATAGGAGCTTGACAGTGGGACTCTTTAGGTAGCCCCTTAGTGGCGACTGCGCTTGCCCGAATTCGGGGCGCATACGTGCCTGACCGAGAAATGGCCCTTCGTCAAAGCGGAGGAATCCGATAGATTCCTATAAGTCATCGAGTGGCGACCAGTCTAGCGCTACATCATGACAGTTAGTTTTCGGCTTTCTCTACTGAGGCGCTCACCCGGCCGAACCGGGGCACAATCGCAGTAGTTCTCCTGGTGCTACCTTAGCCGATAGAGCGGAACGTAAGGTAGCCGAACTCAGGAGCCGGGCAACCCAACATTTGACCAAAGACATGATTCGGAGCTGATGCATATAGTGCCAAAACTCGCGACGCCGAGCACAACCTAAGGTGTTCGGTCTTTATGAGTGCGGGTGAAATAACACCCTTAAAAAAAGAGCCCCTAGTGTCCAGGTATGAGCAAAAATTCTGGCGTGGCCACATGCCAAAACGCCAGCCTCCTCCTTGGTTATAGTAGAAAAAACCAGCGGATGTATAGCAGCAAGAGACAGTAAAAAAAGGTTTACGCAGGGTCTTAATCTAAAAAGAATCCTTAGGACGGGTCCCTACTGCACGTCTGCGCGTGTGTCTCCGTTGTGCCGTGTCCTGGACGGGCGCCGCACGACGTTCATCTGTAAAAGAGAGGAACTGAATTGAAAATGGGTCGTGTGGAACAAAAAAGATAGTAAACAAAATATAAAGTAAAAAATATATAAAGTTGAGCTTTATTGTCTCTGCGTATAGCCCCCGGTACAGGGGTGTATGGCGTTGAAGCCTGCGTTGATGATGGACTTGTGTCGAACTCATTTAGTCCGGGTCCGTGGCCTTTAATGACTTATATCGAAAAAGTCTTTTGGCTGGCGAGGCCACTTTATTGTGTGGCTGTTTAAGCGGCCGCGCAATCCTCCGTTTGGAGGAGGCGTATTTTAGTGCGCTCCCTTTAAAGAGATGATGCCTCGTGGACCGGGCATCTTAAGCGTGAGGGATGCATAGTGCGGTATTGCGTTGAAGCGAGCGAAAGCTTCGCGTCCCATTAGTGCTTGATAGCGACTTGAAAACGGGACGACATGGAAGGTCAGCTTTTCGCGACGAAAGTTATTGGCAGAGCCAAATATGACTTCAAGCCGGAGAAAACCCATACAATGGGTGTCCGGGCCCGGTGCTACCCCTTGAAAGGAGGTTTTGCTATGGCAGATTCTTGCTGGGTTTATGCCCATGAGGTGGATTGTATCCTGATATATCAGGTTTAGTCCACTGCCGCCGTCCAGAAGGACATTGGTAAACTGGAATCCGTCAATTATTGGATCGAGTATCAGGGCAGTCCGGCCTGCGTTTTTGATATTTCTAGAATAGTCTAGCTGATCGAAAATGGTTGGTTTTAATAACAAGTAGCAGGACCCCTGAGGGATAGGTTTTATTGTGCGTACCTTTATGGGTGCCACATGTTTTGTTACGTGAAGTGAGTTCACTGTTTTAACTTCTTGTGGGAAGTTCTTTTGTTTCCTGGTGTTCTTCTTCTGGGGTTCGTCCTCGTCTTTGCTTGGTGTATCGAGCCCCTTGTGTTCGGCGTTAAGCCTTCCGGATTGTTTAAAAACCCAACAGTCTCTGTGGGTGTGATTAGCAGGCTTCCCAGGAGTACTGTGTATCTAACATACTCTGTCCAGGATTCTGTTTAAGCTAGACGGATCATCCCTATTGTCCTGAATGGGTGGTTTTGTCTGATTTTGCCGTGAGCCTTTGAATCCGGCATTGACTGCCGTGCTCTTCGGACTTTTTTCTTTGGTTCGGCGACGGTCCTCATTTCGTCGCGATTTTCCGTTTCCATCCCTGATTTTGGATGTATTTGGGTCGATGGAGCTGCATCGTGCCAACCAGCTGTCCTCTCCTGCGCAAAAGCGGGTCATGAGGCTTGTGAGTGCGGCCATTGTTCTTGGCTTTTCCTGGCCGAGGTGTCTGGCGAGCCATTCGTCTCGGACATTATGCCTGGAAGCTGCTAAGGCTTTGGCGTCCGGACAATCCACTATCTGATTCTTTTTAGTAAGGAATCTGTTCCAGAACTGCCGAGCTGATTCTCCGGGCTGTTGAGTTATGTGACTGAGATCGTCTGCGTCCGGGGGCGGACATAGGTCCCTTGAAAATTTGCTCGGAAAGCATCCTCGAGCTCTTCCCAACTTCCAATTGTGTTTTCGGGAAGGCTTTTAAGCTAGTGCCGGGCTGGCCCTTTAAGCTTAAGGGGTAAATATTTCATGGCGTGGAGGTCATCTCCTCTAGCCATATGTATGTGGAGGATATAATCCTCGATCCAGACTCCGGGGTCTGTTGTTCCATCGTACGCCTCTATGTTGACGGGTTTGAATCCCTCTGGAAATTCGTATTCCAGGACCTCATCGGTGAAACATAGGGGGTGTGCGGCGCCCCTGTATTTGGGTGTGCTGGATTCTGATGATGACTTTTTTGCATTGCTTGTGAGAGCTTGCTTTCTTGGCCCATAAATGGACCTGGCTGGGCCATGATGCGAGTCTTTAATTGGGTCGCATGCCGCATTGAGTGCGGCGCCGCTTGCCATTTTATGGTGGCCGTGGGGTCGTCTATCCGACCGTGTGGCTTTTTTATTTTTTGAATGCGAGGGCTCTAGGGCCTCTTGGTCGAATTCGAGCAGTAGTTTTCTCTTCGGATAGCTTTTAGTGCGGCTGCCGCCGTATTTGTCTACGGTCTTGATTACCTTGCTCCATCTTATTCTGAGTGCATCTTCCGCTGTCTTTAGCTTCTGCTTCTGCTTTTTCAGGCTGCGTGTTGTGGCAGCGAGCCTTTCGTGGAGATTCTTCTGCTCCGATGTTTTATCCGGCATGAGATCGTCCGGAGTTCTGTTATGGCCGGGGGAGGGATGTTTGTCTTCTCTATCCGCGTTACCCTGTTCGGACGGTTGCTCTGAGGCGTGCTCGTCGTCTACCGGCTCATCCTGCTCTATGGCTGGGTCTTGATCGAGGCGGGGCTTGGCTCGGCGTTTTCGTCGCCGCTTTGATTGTTTTTCGGAGGGTTTATCCCTTTTTTCGTCCCCTTTTTCCTCGTTGTCATTTCCTTTAGGGGTATACACCATGAATACATCGTGAGATGGGGTGGCGGTCCAGTGCCCTATAGGTGCTGGTCCCTGTTCGTCTCCATCTTCGTCGTACATACCGTCGAAGTCTTTGGATCCGAAGTTAAGTATGTCGGTTAAATCATCGACAGTGGCTATTAAGTGGGTGGGTGGGCTTTGAATTTCTTCGTCGTCCGAATCCCAACCTCGCAGACCGTAATCCGGCCTGGGCTCTCCTGATAAAGAAAGAGACTTGAGAGAATTCAGGATATCACCGAAAGGTGAGTGCTCAAAGATGTCCGCGGCGGTGAACTCCATTATAGGCGCCCAATCGGATTCGATCGACAGGGGCACGGGAGGCCCGGAGTTTGGAGAAGAATCCGACTCCTTGGAGTCATGGGCCGTGCGGACTACGGGGCTGGCGTTCGGCTCGATCGCCTTCAAGATCGTAGCCCCCGAGGTGACGTCCAACCGTTCATCCTCAAAGAACGCAGCGGGCTCCGAGTCAAGGATCGGGGCCGGTGCGTGTGCGGCCTCCAGGGCATTATTCGGAGGCAGAGCTATATCATGCCCCTCGAGATAGTGCGGCGCGCTTGGCTGTGGCTCGAACCCGTCGAAGATCAAGTCTCCGCGGATATCTGCTGTGTAGTTTAAGCTTCCAAACCTGACTTGATGGCCAGGGGCGTAGCTTTCGATCTGCTCCAGATGACCAAGCAAATTGGCCCGCAGAGCGAAGCCGCCGAAGACGAAGATTTGTCCGGGGAGGAAAGTCTCACCCTGGACCTCATCGTTGTTGATGATCAAAGGAGCCATCGGGCCTAAAAGCGACGACATAGAGGAACTCTCAATGAAAGCACCAATGTCGGTGTCAAAACCGGCGGATCTCGGGTATGGGGTCCCGAACTGTGCGTCAAGGTCGGATGGTAACAGGAGACAAGGGACACTTTATTTTACCTAGGTTCGGGCCCTCTTGATGGAGGTAAAACCCTACTCCTGCTAGATTAATATTGATGATGTGGGTAGTACAAGAGTAGATCTACCACGAGATCAAGGAGGCTAAACCCTAGAAGCTAGCCTATGGTATGATTGTGTATGATGATGGTTCGCCTACGGGCTACAACCCTCCGGTTTATATAGACACCGGATAGGGTTAGGGTTACACAGAGTTAGTTACAATGGTAGGAGATCTTGAATATCCGCACGCCTAGCTTGCCTTCCACGCCAAGGAAAGATCCTTCCGGACACGGGACGAAGTCTTCAATCTTGTATCTTCATAGTCCTGGAGTCCGGCTGAAGGTATAGTCCGGCTATCCGAACACCCCCTAATCCAGGACTCCCTCAGTCGCCTTCGGCCATAAGACCAACTTCTGCTGCATCCAGCAACCGGACGATTCTCTTAATGATGGATTATATGTCCTACACCACATGCTGGAGTACATACGAGATCACCAGAACCTTCGCATGGCACCTTCTTCCGGTGATGCCCATATTCTGCAATGGGCAAAGGACATAGGAGATATCAAGGATCATCGACTTCGATCTGAGTTCTATAACATCCAGCGCGAACTTACCCAAATCATCATTAAGGAGGTCGTCAGAAAAATAGGGATGTTCTACGGAGGACAAATGTCGCGGGAAGACGTCCGAACATGGATAGCCTCTCAGCGTCTCGACCTGAAGCCTTTCACTAGGCTCGGGGACTATCTCCCTGACTTGGATGGATGGAACGACATGTTGGAGTGATTGTCGATATATGACAATGTGTCCGTTTAGTCCATACTTCCTATATGACAAAAATTTGAGTTATGCACGGTGAAACTTTATTTGTGATGTAATTAAACCATCCTCCTCCTCGACTAGCGAAAATCACTCTAGTTAGGGCATTTTGGGGTACGATGAACTTTGTTATTTATGCTTATGATATGTTGTTTCTATTTTTGCCAAGTCTGTCTCTTTCTGTTGCTCAACTATATATGTTGCATATCATCGACTCATGTGACGATGCAGGTGCATAGATCATAGATGGCGAAGAAGTGCTACGCCAGGAGTATATATACGACAAGTGGCCGGAGTGTCAGGCCCAAGTGTACCGGTTTCCGGTTTCCGAGCGACAGGCAGTAGTTAGTTTAGGTTCACGCTAATGCGAGAGAGGGATACGAACTCATGTACTCAAAGTGATAGCTCTTCTCGCGTATATCATTGTTTAGATGGATGACGATGTATTTTCAAGTAATCGAGACTTGTATCGCTATTTTCGAGATGATGACGAGAGACCACTTTGTGTTGGATGATGATTATGATGAGACTATTTGTATGTATATGCTATGATTACATCTGTGGTCTCGCAGGCATTTGTATGTGTATCATGATGACATTTGTATGTGCTAAAGATTATTCTATAAAGCCTGTTCAAATACAAAACAAATATGCTGGAAAAAAAAACTACTAAAATTAGCAGTAGCGAGTGGAGAAAAGTTAGCAGCAGCGCGGTAGTAGCAGTAGCGCGCACGGGAGAAGCGCGCTATAGCTATTAGCAGTAGCGAGCTTTCACTAAGCGCGCTGCTGCCACACTTGTGTAGCAGTAGCGCTGGTGAGCACGCGCTACTGCTACGTGTTAGCTGTAGCGCCTTATTAGTAGCGTCGGTCCGCGCGCTACTGATACACCTAAAACCCGCGCTGCTGCTAGCCTTTTCGCTAGTAGTGGAGGCAAGGGGATGTTGATGCGGCTTGAACTACGTCGATATTTACCCAAAGAGGAATGATGATGCAACACATTTACGGTAGGTATTTCCCTAAGTGATAATACCAAGGTTATCAAACCAGTAGGAGAACCACGCAACACTATGTAGACGGTACCTGCACACAAAGAACAAATACTTGCAACCCGACGCATAAGAAGGGTTGTCAATCCCTCCGAGGTAAAAAGATAGATAAATTTGTAGTAGATTTGATAAATACATCTCGTGGAAACGTGAAATAAAATAAATAACAAAAAATTGCAGCATGGTATTTTTGGGTTTTTGGATTAATAGATCTGAAAATAAAAGCAAATAAAAATAGACCTCGAAGCAAATATGATGAAGAATAGACCCGGGGGTCATAGATTTCACTAGTGGCTTCTCTAAAAAAATAGCATACGACGGGTAAACAAATTATTGTTGGGCAATTGATAGAACTTCAAATAATTATGATGATATCTAGGCAATGATCATTATATAGGCATCACGTCCAAGATTAGTAGACCGACTCCTGCCTGCATCTACTACTATTACTCCACACATCGACCGCTATCCAGCATGCATCTAGTGTATTAAGTACATGGAGAAACGGAGTACTGCAATAAGAACGATGACATGATGTAGACAAGATCTATTCATGTAGGAATAGACCCCATCTTGTTATCCTTAATAGCAACGATACATACGTTTCATGTCCCCTTCTCTCACTGGGATTGAGCACCGTAATATCGAACCCATCACAAAGCACCTCTTCCCATGGTAAGAAAAGTCGATCTAGTTGGCCTAACTAAACAAAAGATTTGAAAAGAAATACGAGGCTATAAGCAATCATGTATATAAGAGATCAAAACTCAGAAAACTTCCATGGATAAAATATATTTTATCATAAACTCAAAGTTCATCGGATCCCAACAAACACACCGCAAAAAGAGTTACATTAAATATATCTCCAAGAGACCATTGTATTGAGAATCAAAAGAGTGAGAGGAAGCCATCTAGCTACTAACTACAGACCCGAAGGTCTACAATGAACTAATCACACATCATCGGAGAGGCACCAATGAGGATGATGAACCCCTCTGTGATGGTATCTAGATTGGATCTATGGTTTCTGGAACGTGTGGCGGTTGGAATTGTGTTTCGTCGACACCCCTAGGGTTTTTGGATTTTTGGGGTATTTATACAGCAAAGAGGCGGTGCGGGAGGCGACCGAGGTGGGCACAACCCACCAGGGCACGCCTAGACCCCCAGGCGCGCCCAGGTGGGTTGTGCCCCCCTCGGGACACCCCTTTACTACTTCTTTGGCCCATATTTTGTCTTCTGGTCCAGAAAAAATCTCCAAAAATTTTGCTGCGTTTGGACTCCGTTTGGTATTGATTTTCTGTGTAGTAAAAAACAAGCAAAAAACAGCAACTGGCACTAGGTACTATGTGAATAGATTAGTCCCAAAAAATGATATGAAGTTGCTATAAAATGATTGTAAAACATCCAAGAATGATAATATAACAGCATGGAACAATAAAAAATTATAGATACGTTGGAGACGTATCCGATGTTTCCGTAGAATTATCGAGAAAGGAGCTCGAGATGCGCTTTACCATAATTCTAGACTATGTGCCTGTTAAATAATGGGGAAAGGGGCGATGCTTCGACTTCCTGCTGTAAAGCAGCCCGATTCCCTAGAAGGTGTGATGACCAATGTACGGGTCTGGAAGCCATGTGCGGTGGGACTGGACCCCAAGTAAACTCTTCGGCTAAACTGAAGACTTCAAAGTCAAACTCAGGATAAAGCTAGGAATTTATCTGTCAAGCTGAAGACACTAAAGCCGAAGTCATTTTGTCGAAGAAGAGTGTCGTCCTCGGTGTACAAGACCAGTTCAGGGGCTACTGATAGTGTCCTGGACTAGGGGATGCCAACCTAGTTGGCCCACTGTCCTTGGGCCGAGATTATGGGCCCTCATTCTCATAAGGAAGGACCCCTGAAGCCTTGCACCTCTGCCGAATACTTGACAAAAAATCATGACAGAGAATGGGCTTGTCGTGTTGGGTGAGTCGGAGACGCACCTGCACGACATTCTTTGGGTCGTCCATGACGGAAAAAAACCGTGGTAGAGGCAAGGGCGAGGAAAATAACATGGAGTTCCTGGTTACGGAGGGTGGTCGGGGGCCGAGCAATGTGCGTTTCTCTCGTACATGTACGCACGTGGGTGCGAGGCGTTGGGCTCTAACTGAACCCGAGCGAGGCGTTCACCTACTAAACCCGAGCGATTGCACTGCAGGCTACACGTTACTGAACCTGAGCGATCGACCGATTCCTGGCTGTTAACTGAACCCGACTGAGCGATTCCTTCGCTACTGCTGCTAACTGAAGCCGATCGAACCTACTGCCTCCTGATGAACAGTGATCGTTGTTGGGGGGGGGGGTTGGATGAATAGTTCTCGGTAGGGGTTGGATGAATAGGACCCTGTGGTAGTAGAGGCCGTTGTCGCTAGATGAACAGGACCTCGATCGATCGAGCCGGTTGGCGGTGGATGAATAGACCCCGTGGAGGGCTTGATGAACAGGACGACCCCATGGAGGGCTGGTTGAACAGTAGCCGGTGAAGGGCTGGATGAACAGTAGCCCATGGAGGGGTGGTTGAACAGGACCCCGTGGAGAGGGCTGGTTGAACAGTAGTCGACGGAGGAGCGGTGGCGGCTGGATGAATAGGAGCCCGTGGATGAACAGTCGCAGGTGGAGGCTAGAGGAGGTCGACAATAGATGAACAGTATCCCGTGGAGGCTAGAGGAGGTCGGCGGTGGAGATGAATAGTAGCCTGTGGAGTCCCATTTTGCGGTGCGCCACACCCCTCCCGATGAACAGGACCCCTGTTTCAACCGTAGCGCTCCAACACAAGTCCGTTTCCTCTGTTTTGCGGTATGCCACACCCCTCACGATCAACAGGACCCCGCTTCGACCATAGGAGGTCGAAGAGAAGTCCGTTTCCTCCGTTTTGCGGTACGCCACACCCCTCCTGGTGAACAAGATCTCGTTTCGATCATATGTGGTCGAACACAAGGCCGTTTCCTCCGTTCTGCGGTACATCAGGCCTCGTTTCAATCGGCTATTCCGTCCAAGCCGGTTGGCTCCCGATGAACACGACGCATTCCATTGCCTCCCGATGAACACGATGACACAATTTTTCTGTTCCGACCCAGCCGGTTGGCTGCCGATGAATAGGACGCCGTCGCTGCCTCTCCATGTACACGAGCCTTGGCCGTACGTATGCACCAGTAGGTGTTCGAGACCCCACCCGTATGGACGTACGTGGACGTATTTACTTTCTTGCACCATGGTTGTACGTACGTTCACATGCTACGTGTGCGCCTCTACTACTACATGTGCCCTTCCTTACTCGGCCACGGTTCATCGCTGTAGCCTGCAGACAGACCGATCGTATGTACGTACACGTTCGTGACCAGAATGACAAGGCTACGTATGCTTCAACCAGGTGGGTCCCGACTGTCAGGTAGGACAAGGTGGAACTTCCTTGCATGCAAAGATGTAGCTGGTGGGACCCAACTATCGGCGTTCTGGGAATGGGGGTCCCCAGACTTGCCTGCCTGCAGCCCACGACGTGGCTAAGCTAGCGGGCTGTACGACGCATCTTCATCGACAAGGCATCCAAGACCCTCGTGAGGGGCCAAGCCTCGCGAGGCGGACGACGCAAGACCTCCTCGGGAGTGTCCTAGCCACGCAGGCTCACAAGGAGCGGAGATATCAAGGCGGGGCAAACCTCACGAGGCTCAAGTGACATGAGCCATGACAATCGGCACTAGGCGGGCACCAGCGCGCACAGCGTCCTTGTTCCCTCTTTGGTGCTAAGGAGGCAAGCGCAGGCGAGGAGTACCGAGGCCTCAGGCAAAGGTTGCCATATCGGTGCAACATGACCAAGACCACAAGGACGGCAAGACGGAGGTCATCGTGGAGCCCAAGACGGCGTCATCACCAGAGCCTTTAGCAGGCGAAGACCACTTTTGTAAGGATAGCTTGTACTAGTTGTCCCCCTTCAAATTCGCCCGCCGTTGTTGGCTCCCTTCCCGCTCAATATTTGGGGAGAGAACCAGGGCCTATATAAGTAGAACTAGCCACCACAATAGAAGGTGAAAGTGTAACTATCCCTGGGTGGTTTTGGTAATTCCTAACAACATATAGCTCATTGAGCTAACATTATTCCAAGAGTAATATTTCAGGAAAAGCTCAATGGATGGCATGGCATGGATGAGGAAAGTGGATCCCTCAAAATTATAAGGACAAAAGATTGGCTCAAGCTTCAAGGTCAAGACTCTACATTTTATATTTTAGTGATCCAAGATCACATTGAGTCTATAGGAAAAGCCAATACTATCAAGGAGGGATGAGGTGTTGTTTAATGAGCCTCCTGCTTCATGTGCTTAGTGATATGCTCCAAAACCCTCAACTATCTTCCCACATCCACATATGACCTAAACCAAAATTCAAACTCGGCCTCACCGATTCTTTCTATCCGGCGCCACCGAGTTTCAAATGCCATAGCCACTGCCACAAACCCTAGCAATTCGGTTTCACCGATAGGGATCTCGGTCTCACCGATATGCGATTGCAATTTCTCTGTTTCCCTTCATAACATTTCGGTCTAACCGAAGTGAGCGATCGGTCCCACCGAGATTGCAATGTAAACTCTCTGTTTCCCTTTCGTAACATTTTGGTCTCACCAAAAAGAGCGAACCAGTCCCACCGAGTTTACCTGACCAACTCTCTAGTTAGCTTATTACCAAAATCGGTCCCATCGAGTTTGTGTAATCGGTCACACCGAGATTACGTTATGCCCTAACCCTAACCATATCGTTCCTACCGAGTTGCATCTCAGTCCCACCGGTGGCGGCTGGATGAACAGGAGCCCGTGGATGAACAGTCGCAGGTGGAGGCTAGAGGAGGTCGACAATAGATGAACATTATCCCGTGGAGGCTAGAGGAGGTCGGCGGTGGAGATGAATAGTAGCCTGTGGAGTCCCATTTTGCGGTACGCCACACCCCTCCCGATGAACAGGACCCCTGTTTCAACCGTAGCGCTCCAACACAAGTCCGTTTCCTCTGTTTTGCGGTATGCCACACCACTCCCGATCAACAGGACCCCTCTTCGACCATAGGAGGTCGAAGAGAAGTCCGTTTCCTCTGTTTTGCGGTACGCCACACCCCTCCTGGTGAACAAGATCTCGTTTCGATCATAGGTGGTCGAACACAAGGCCGTTTCCTCCGTTCTGCGGTACATCAGGCCTCGTTTCAATCGGCTATTCCGTCCAAGCCGGTTGGCTCCCGATGAACACGACGCATTCCGTTGCCTCCCGATGAACACGATGACACAATTTTTCTGTTCCGACCCAGCTGGTTGGCTGCCGATGAATAGGACGCCGTCGCTGCCTCTCCATGTACACGAGCCTTGGCCGTACGTATGCACCAGTAGGTGTTCGAGACCCCACCCGTATGGACGTACGTGGACGTATTTACTTTCTTGCACCATGGCTGTACGTACGTTCACATGCTACGTGTGCGCCTCTACTACTACATGTGCCCTTCCTTACTCGGCCACGGTTCATCGCTGTAGCCTGCAGACAGACCGATTGTATGTACGTACACGTTCGTGACCAGAATGACAAGGCTACGTACGCTTCAACCAGGTGGGTCCCGACTGTCAGGTAGGACAAGCTGGCACTTCCTTGCGTGCAAAGATGTAGCTGGTGGGACCCAACTGTCGGCGTTCTGGGAATGGGGGTCCCCAGACTTGCCTGCCTGCAGCCCACGACGTGGCTAAGCTAGCGGGCTGTACGACGCATCTTCATCGACAAGGCATCCAAGACCCTCGTGAGGGGCCAAGCCTCGTGAGGCGGACGACGCAAGACCTCGTCGGGAGTGGCCTAGCCACGCAGGCTCACGAGGAGCGGAGATATCAAGGTGGGGCAAACCTCACGAGGCTCAAGTGACATGAGCCATGACAATCGGCACTAGGCGGGCACCAGCGCGCACAGCGTCCTTGTTCCCTCTTTGGTGCTAAGGAGGCAAGCGCAGGCGAGGAGTACCGAGGCCTCAGCCAAAGGTTGCCATATCGGTGCAACAAGACCAAGACCAGAAGGACGACAAGACGGAGGTCATCGTGGAGCCCAAGACGGCGTCATCACCAGAGCCTTTAGCAGGCGAAGACCACTTTTGTAAGGATAGCTTGTACTAGCTGTCCCCCTTCAAATTCGCCCGCCGTTGTTGGCTCCCTTCCCGCTCAATATTTGGGGAGAGAGCCAGGGCCTATATAAGTAGAACTAGCCACCACAATAGAAGGTGAAAGTGTAACTATCCCTGGGTGGTTTTGGTAATTCCTAACAACATATAGCTCATTGAGCTAACATTATTCCAAGAGTAATATTTCAGGAAAAGCTCAATGGATGGCATGGCATGGATGAGGAAAGTGGATCCCTCAAAATTATAAGGACAAAAGATTGGCTCAAGCTTCAAGGTCAAGACTCTACATTTTATATTTTAGTGATCCAAGATCACATTGAGTCTATAGGAAAAGCCAATACTATCAAGGAGGGATGAGGTGTTGTTTAATGAGCCTCCTGCTTCATGTGCTTAGTGATATGCTCCAAAACCCTCAACTATCTTCCCACATCCACATATGACCTAAACCAAAATTCAAACTCGGCCTCACCGATTCTTTCTATCCGGCGCCACCGAGTTTCAAATGTCTTAGCCACTGCCACAAACCCTAGCAATTCGGTTTCACCGATAGGGATCTCAGTCTCACCGATATGCGATTGCAATTTCTCTGTTTCCCTTCATAATGTTTCGGTCTAACCGAAGTGAGCGATCAGTCCCACCGAGATTGCAATGTAAACTCTCTGTTTCCCTTTCATAACATTTTGGTCTCACCAAAAAGAGCGAACCGGTCCCACCGAGTTTACCTGACCAACTCTCTAGTTAGCTTATTACCAAAATCAGTCCCATCGAGTTTGTGTAATCGGTCACACCGAGATTACGTTATGCCCTAACCCTAACCATATCGTTCCTACCGAGTTGCATCTTAGTCCCACCGAAAAATCCTAATGGTCACTAGGTTTGCTAAATCGGTCCGACCGAGTTTAACCATTCGGTCCCACCGAGTTTGGCAGATTGTGTGTAACGGTTAGATTTTGTGTGGAGGCTATATATACCCCTCCACCCACTCTTCATTCGTGGAGAAAGCCATCAGAACACATCTACACTTCCAATACACATGTTCTGAAAGAGAACCACCTACACTTGTGTTGAGGTCAAGATATTCCATTCCAACAATATGAATCTTGATCTCTAGCCTTCCCCAAGTTGCTTTCCACTCAAATCTTCTTTCCACCAAATCCAAATCCTGTGAGAGAGAGTTGAGTGTTGGGGAGACTATCATTTGAAGCACAAGAGCAAGGAGTTCATCATCAACACACCATTTGTTACTTCTTGGAGAGTGGTGTCTCCTAGATTGGCTAGGTGTCACTTGGGAGCCTCCGACAAGATTGTGGAGTTGAACCAAGGAGTTTGTAAGGGCAAGGAGATTGCCTACTTCGTGAAGATCTACCGCTAGTGAGGCAAGTCCTTCGTGGGCGACGGCCGTGATGGAATAGACAAGGTTGCTTCTTCGTGGACCCTTAGTGGGTGGAGCCCTCCGTGGACTCGCGCAACCATTACCCTCCGTGGGTTGAAGTCTCCATCAACGTGGATGTACGATAGCACCACCTATCGGAACCACGCCAAAAACATCCGTGTCTCCAATTGCATTTGAATTCTCCAAACCCTTCCATTTACATTCTTGCAAGTTGCATGCTTTACTTTCCGCTGCTCATATACTCTTTTGCATGCTTGCTTGAATTGTGTGGAGATTGCTTGACTTGTGCTAAGATAGCTAAAATCGGCCAAGAACTAAAATTGGGAAAAGGCTAGATTTTTATTTGGTCAAGTAGTCTAATCACCCCCCCCCTCTAGACATACTTCTGATCCTACAAGTGGTATCAGAGCTTTGGTCTCCATTTGCTTTGATTTCCATAGCTTTTGGTGGTCATAGCCTTGGTTTCACAACCTAGGAGAGTATGGCATCTAGCGAGGGAAACTATCACCGTAGAGGTCCTTACTTTGATGGAACTAATTTTGCTAGTTGGAAGCATAAGATGAAAATGCATATTCTTGGACATAACCCCGCCGTCTGGGCTATCGTGTGTATTGGCTTGCAAGGTGACTTCTTTGATGGGAAAGAACCAAACCGTGAAGCTACCGCGAAAGAGTTGAAGATGCTCCAATACAATGCTCAAGCTTGTGATATCCTCCTCAACGGATTATGCCCCGAAGAATTAAATAAAATCAGCCGTCTTGAGAATGCAAAGGAAATTTGGGATACTCTGATTGATATGCACGAAGGTACCGACTCCGTCAAGGAATCCAAATTGGATGTGCTTCAAAGTCAACTTGACAAGTTCAAAACGAAGGATGGTGAAGGTGTCGCTGAAATGTACTCTAGGCTTGCTCTTATCACAAATGAGATTGTCGGCTTAGGGAGTGAAGAGATGACCGATAGATTCATCATCAAGAAGATCCTAAGAGCCCTGGATGGAAAATATGATACTGTGTGCACATTGATCCAAATGATGCCCAATTACAAAGATCTCAAGCCAACGGAAGTCATTGGAAGAATTGTTGCTCATGAGATGTCACTCAAGGATAAAGAGGAACTTCACAACAAATCAAGTGGTGCTTACAAAGCCTCATGTGAAGCTCCCACGTCATCAAGTGAGAAACAAACCTTCAATGAAGAATTGAGCTTAATGGTGAAGAACTTCAACAAGTTCTACAAGAGTAGAAGCAAAGATAGAAGCTCTAAGTCAAGGTCCTACAATGACAAAAGATCTTCTAGTCGAGAGCAAAACTGCTACAATTGTGGAAGGCCCGGACACTATTCCAATGAGTGTACGGCTCCCTACAAGAGAAGAGAAGATTCTCCCAAGAGAAGAAGTAGAAGAGAAGAATCACCATCTAGAGAAAGAAGGAGTAGAGATGATCGTTATGAACGAAGACACTCATGGAGAAGCAAGGATTTGGAAAGAAAGGGCAAGTCATCAAGGAGATACACAAAACAAAGACATCAAGCTCATGTTGGTGAATGGGTATCCGGCTCCGACTCCGACAACCACTCCGAGAGAGGCTATCACTCCGATTCCGAATATACTCAAGATGAAGGTGTTGTCGGTCTAGCACTTGTGTCAACCAACTCCTACGACATATTTGACTCGCCAAATGAAGGAGTTGGAACATGCTTCATGGCTAAAGGCCCAAAGGTATCACATCCCAAGTATGTTGATTTTAATAGTGATGAAGATGACTTGTTAGGTGATGATGATTTACTTGTTGACAACTCTAGTGATGAATACTATGATGAAACACCAATTAATCATGCTAATCAAGATAAAACGAATGACAATGATAAGGAGAAGATTGAGTCTCTAACTAAAGAACTAAACACTCTTAAGTTAGCTCATGAAACTATCTTAGGAGATCATGGAGAACTTTTAAGGGCGCATGAGAAATTACACTTTGAAAAGCTCAACCTTGATCAAGAGCATGAGTTCTTAAAAGCAATCAATGATGATTTTCGTAAGAAAAGTTCTTCTTACATTGCCAAGCGTTTACTTTTATCCACTTACATGCCTCAAGTCAAGTCTAGTAACAAGAACAAGAAAGATTCTTCCTCTAGTAGTAACAATGATCATGCTAAATCCAATATTGTTGCTTCTAGTAGTTCTCTTGATTCCACTAATTATTCTCTTAGCCAAGTTACACTTGAGCAAGAAAATAGCTTACTGAAGGGAATTATAGTGAAAGGAGTTTACAAGAGCCTTGCCGGAAGTAAGCAATTCGAGGAAATTGTATGCAAGTAATGAAGGCACCGGAAGAATCAAGGTGTTGGTTTTGAACGAAATTTCAATGCCAATGGAGTTGAGTGGGAAGAAGATCAATACCCCAATACGAAGTTTGTTCCTCAACAAGAGAAGTATGATCCCACTTCTTTGAAAGGGACACAATCTCAAGATGATTTCCACCACAAGACTACAAGCAAAAAGGCAAGGACAAACTTCAAGAGGAAATTGATGCATTTGAAGAAGCTCCTAAGACCTTAGTCAAGTGGATTCCCAAGACTAATTCAAGTTCCACTTCATCAAGTACAACTACAACACCAAGGATTCCCATCAAGATGGTGTGGATCCAAAAGAAGAAGAACTGGAGAGTTCTTGAGGGTGACTCCGCCAACATACTTCACTCCCATCATCTTGGCAAGAACAAGTGCAATCAACTTCCACATCTTGCACTAGTTCAAGGAGTCACAAACCCTCTTGTTGGTAAGACAAGGGACAAGGTAATCTAAAAGCTTTCATAGACATCATCTTGTGTGTGCATCACTCTATGTCTATGGACATCCTTGTTTGTTCCTTATGGGACTAACCCATGTAGGTATTGAAAGTGCAACTCACTCCAATGGATAGCTCCAAATGATCTCCATCGACATTGAGCATCCACATCTTCAACATCTACATGAAGTCATCATCAACAAAACCCAAGGTTAGTTCATCCCTATTAGGGGGGATATCACATCTAGGGGGAGCTTTACTCTAAGAATTGAGCTAAAGCAACTCTAATGGTGTGAACACAACAATGCTTTATGTAAAAGTGGTAACCCCACTTGTGCTTAAACGATGAGTATGACCTATGATCAAATGTTCTCATTTGACTCCTAAGTCAATATACTCATATATAGATGATCTAGTCATCGCCAATTGCTTGATAGATGCTAGAATTGGTTGTGCATGCTTTGCCACATATTTCAATTGCCATTTTATTGTGTGAGCATGTTGATTGCATATTTTACTCATTCGAGGACATCCACTTGTTGTTTTGATTGATTGGTTTTCTTTTCTTTTGCCAAGTGGATGGATAAGAATGCCTAAGAACCCTCTCTAGCTATCTATGCTTTTCTCGCCTCAAACTCTATTCATGCTACATCACAAAATTTGATCAAGTCAGATTCAAACCACTCTGTGTGAGGAGCACTCGGAGTTACCGATTTGTCATAGACTTAAACTTCCAAAACTTCTTTGTGCTTTTCGGTCTGACTGATTCCTCCATTTCGGTCATACCGAGATCACTAAGTCGATCTAGGTTTTCACCTCGGTGCAAACGACTTGAACTTTTCGGTCACACCGAGTTGCTATAACTATCAACAGTTATGCATCTCGGTGCCACCAAGTTGTTCCACTCGGTCAAACCGACAAGGTCGGGCTATATATACTCACGGGCAAAATTTTGGAAATTTCTCCGAAACCTCTTCGCCCGCGCATAGCTCGCTCTGCCTACTGGGTCTCCGGATCGTCTTCCTCATCGCCAGCCGCCTCCTGTCGCTGGTCTCCACCGCCGTCAACGGATTTCATCTCCGCCGTTGCCGCCGTAGCGAGTTCACCGCCGAACTAGGGTATGGACTCGATCACAGTGCTATCCCCGTCTGATTCCTAGCACATTGTGTTCATTATGATTCTTGCTACAATTGAAACACTTCTATCCAGTCAAAACAATCCTTAGAATAGATGCGATTTGAAAATTTAGGTTTAGGTTTCCGCCGAAACCATCTCGGACCAACCGGGTTGCGGAACTCAGTTCCACCGATTCGGCCACGGCCATTGCACATGTGGTTCTCGGTCTGACCGAGAATTGCAAATCGGTGTGACCGAGTTCAGGACTTTGTGAAACCCTAGCAGTCTCGGTGCCACCGAACTGTGACTCGATCTGACCGAGTTCACTAGTTTTGGTTCCAAAAGCTGCTTCGTTATCACCGAGTTTGCAAATCGGTTGATACGAAATGCTTTCTATGGAAAACTAAAACTAAGTTTTTGACTCATTCTTTTGCAAAAATCACTGCATTGTGTGATGCTCATCCACTCTATCTCATCTACAATCTATTCACAGGGTCCGCGGTCAGTGTTTGCAACATGTCTGATCGGAGTGACAGCCAGAACATATCAGAGGAGCAGGTTCACATGAGTGAGGGCACTAGTCCCTCTAGTAGCTCTGATGAGGGTAGCAAAAGCACCCCAAGGAACTTGCCCAAGGCTGCCACTAGAGCAAGCAAGAAAAGGACTTCTGAATCTAAGGATGAAGATTATGTGGCAGAAGAGGAAGCCACTTCTAAGAAGAAGGTGCTCAAGAAATAATATGGCTCAGCTGCAGCCACAAAACCAGGTATGCATAAGAAGGCACCTGCAAGGAGAGTTCCTACTTCCAAGCCTAGGAAGGTTTCCACTGGAGAAACCTTGAAATTTACCATGGAGTCTGAAGAAGAAGCAGGTGGCCAAGACAGGAAGAAAAAGAGAGTCAGAACCACTACTTCTAGAGTTCTTGGCAAACCCTCCATGAGGAGAGACTCTGAGGGAGAAGAAGAGGAAGAAGAGGTTGCTGCACCAGCACCCAAGGCACAGAAGCTTATGGGTGATGCCATAAGGTCAGGGGCTGCATCATCAAAGCCCAAAGAAGCACCCAAAGCTGCCTCCAAGCCTAAGAGTGCACCTAAGAGGAACACTAGGAACATATCTGCTGCTGAGAAGAACAAGGCCCCAGTGCCTGATGTTGCTGCTGAAGAAGAAGAAGAAGGACAAGTTCTCAGGAAGCTCAAGCCCAAGATTCCAGACCACAACGATGCTCATCATGTGGCTGAGGACATGAAAATCAGGAGAGATTTAGGGCTGAGGAAATGGAGAGAGGCAGATCCATATGCTTCAAGGAGAAGAACTGTTGTTGATTACAGACTGCACACCAAGGAACAGCAAGGCTTCTATGAGACAGTGCTGCTGGACAAGAAACCCATAGTGTGTGATATGAGGTGGGTTGACTGGGAGTATATCAAGGAGAATGAAGAACACTATCCTGGAGTGCTTGACAGCTTCAAAGCTTGTGGATTTGCAGACTTTGTTGGGCAGAAGCTCACAAAGTGGAATGAGGAGCTCATAATGCAATTCTACTCCACAACACATTTCTATCCAGATGGCAGGATAGTATGGATTACTGAAGGCACAAGATACCAATCTACAGTTGCAGAATGGGCTCAGGTGATCAATGCCCCAGAAGAGCTAGAAGATGACTTGGATGTCTATGCCAAGAAGAAGATGGATCACAATTCCATGTCAAACATGTACAAGGAGATCCCACACAAAGCTCTTGAGACTTTCAAGTTTGGGTCAGTTCACTTCCTTCAGTCAGGGCTGCCTACAATCAACTGGATTCTAAGGCACACTCTCTTGCCCAAGTCACGTGATCACAAAATGATCAGAGGCCATGCAATAAACTTGCTTCACATATTTGATGTGCCACAGAAGTTCAAGGTAATGAGCCTCATAGTTGAGACCATCAAGAGGACAGCAGCTGATCAGAAGAGGATTTGTGGATATGCCCCACAAATTCAGGAGTTGATTAACTCGAAGATGGGCACAGGCACATATCTATTGGATAAGGAACACGTGCCCATCCGTCCATTCAGAAGCACATATCTATTGGATGAGGACAATCAAGTTGTGATGAATGAGAATGAACCATCATCAGCACAAGCTCAAGCAAAGAAGGAGAAGGCGAAGATGGAGAAAGCTGCCAGGATGCCAACTCAAGAGGAGGCATCTGAGTACTTTTTGAAGAACAAGCAGGAGCAGCTCAGTTACCTGATAGCATCAACTCTGAGGATTGAGAAAGGACTGGCCACCCTAACCAGAAACCAAGAGAGCCTGGAAAGAATCATGGAACAAAAGTTCTATGACCTACATGTGAAAGTAACTGAGATTCAGTCTGCTGTGGAGCAACAACAGGATGATATGCAGGAGAGGAAGAGCAAGACCACAACTGATGCATTTGCCAGAGTGCCTAGAGCTCAGAGATCATCTGAAGTGCCAGTTCCTGACACCAGAGCTACTACTTCTGCACCAGCTACAGCCTCAGTTCCACCAGCTCCAGCTCTTACCCCTGCAGCTCCAACTACTTCTACTGAAGCCTTCGTCCTTGGCGTCATCCGGACTCCACCACCTGAAGACCAAGCCTGAGAGTCGTTTTAGTGCTATGCATTTTCTATGAACTTTTTGGTAACTTCTTGCCAAAGGGGGAGAAAATGTATAGATCATAGGCTTCGAGAGAGAGAGAGTTTGCATTTGTTCTCTCTTGTCTTCTTGGTTGAACTTTATTTGCTTTTGAGTGCTTGAGATACTATGCTTTTATCTGTGAGACATTGATGATCATGTGTTTGATCATAAGCTACACTTAACGCTTGTTGGATGTTACTGTCAGTTTATCCTTATTTTGATCTTTCAATTTGCTTGGTGATGAGTGCATGTATTTAATTCTTATCATTTTGAGCGCTCCACCAAGATGTATGTGACATGGAAGAGTAACCCATGATCCTAACTCATTGTGCATTTGCAGTCCAAAGCAAATCTTAAAATATGCACAAATTTAGGGGGAGCTCTTGCTTATCACATACTTCTCAAAGCGACGATATCTTTCACTCTTATTATCATTTGTCGAAGCTTTGATCTGTATGTTGTCATCAATTACCAAAAAGGGGGAGACTGAAAGTGCAACTATCCCTGGGTGGTTTTCGTAATTCCTAACAACATATAGCTCATTGAGCTAACATTATTCCAAGAGTAATATTTCAGGAAAAGCTCAATGGAATGCATGGCATGGATGAGGAAAGTGGATCCCTAAAAATTATAAGGACAAAAGATTGGCTCAAGCTTCAAGATCAAGACTCTACATTTTATATTTTAGTGATCCAAGATCACATTGAGCCTATAGGAAAAGCCAATACTATCAAGGAGGGATGAGGTGCTGTTTAATGAGCGTCTTGCTTCATGTGCTTAGTGATATGCTCCAAAACCCTCAAGTATCTTCCCACATCCACATATGACCTAAACCAAAAGTCAAACTCGGCCTCACCGATTCTTTCTATCCGGCGCCACCGAGTGTCAAATGTCATAGCCACGACCACAAACCCTAGCAATTCGGTTTCACCGATAGGGATCTCGGTCTCACCGATATGGGATTGCAATTTCTCTATTTCCCTTCGTAACGTTTCGGTCTAACCGAAGTGAGCGATCGGTCCCACCGAGATTGCAATGTAAACTCTCTATTTCCCTTTCGTAACATTTCGGTCTCACCAAAAAGAGCGAACCGGTCCCACCGAGTTTACCTGACCAACTCTCTAGTTAGCTTATTACCAAAATTGGTCCCACCGAGTTTGTGTAATCGGTCACACCGAGATTACGTTATGCCCTAACCCTAACCATATCGGTCCTACCGAGTTGCATCTCAGTCCCACCGAAAAATCCTAACGGTCACTAGGTTTGCTAAATCGGTCCGACCGAGTTTAACCATTCGCTCCCACCGAGTTTGGCAGATTGTGTGTAACGGTTAGATTTTGTGTGGAGGCTATATATACCCCTCCACCCACTCTTCATTCGTGGAGAAAGCCATCAGAACACATCTACACTTCCAATACACATGTTCTGAAAGAGAACCACCTACACTTGTGTTGAGGTCAAGATATTCCATTCCAACAATATGAATCTTGATCTCTAGCCTTCCCCAAGTTGCTTTCCACTCAAATCTTCTTTCCACCAAATCCAAATCCTGTGAGAGAGAGTTGAGTGTTGGGGAGACTATCATTTGAAGCACAAGAGCAAGGAGTTCATCATCAACACACCATTTGTTACTTCTTGGAGAGTGGTGTCTCCTAGATTGGCTAGGTGTCACTTGGGAGCCTCCGACAAGATTGTGCAGTTGAACCAAGGAGTTTGTAAGGGCAAGGAGATTGCCTACTTCGTGAAGATCTACCGCTAGTGAGGCAAGTCCTTCGTGGGCGACGGCCGTGATGGAATAGACAAGGTTGCTTCTTCGTGGACCCTTCATGGGTGGAGCCCTCCGTGGACTCGCGCAACCATTACCCTCCGTGGGTTGAAGTCTCCATCAACGTGGATGTACGATAGCACCACCTATCGGAACCACGCCAAAAACATCCATGTTTCCAATTGTGTTTGAATTCTCCAAACCCTTCCCTTTACATTCTTGCAACTTGCATGCTTTACTTTCCTGTGCTCATATACTCTTTTGCATGCTTGGTTGAATTGTGTGGAGATTGCTTGACTTGTGCTAAGATAGCTAAAATCTGCCAAGAACTAAAATTGGGAAAGGGCTAGATTTTTATTTGGTCAAGTAATCTAATCACCCCCCTCTAGACATACTTCCGATCCTACAGAAGGCAAGCTAACCGGATCTAGAGCCGGCCCTCACCCACACAAAAGTTCGTCAAGCACAAGAACACCTCAACCTCAGGAGGTTGTTCTTCCCCTTGTACTATTCATCATCAGCCCAAGAGGCAATCCACCACACACACACACTGGAGTAGGGTATTACACGTTCTGTGGCCCGAACCAGTATAAACGTCGTGTCTTTATGTGTTGCGAGTACGTCGATTTCGTCCGTGTGACCTTAGCGAGCTAGGGCGTAGATCGGTAGGAGATAAAACTTCGCACGCACCCCAGAGTTCGAACCTTAAGGGTATCCCAGAACCCCACATCTGACATTTGGCGCGCCAGGTAGGGGTGCGCCGGAGCTTCCTCTCTTCCAATTGGCTTGCCGACGCTCCGTAGCCACGATGTCCGGTGACCCAAGGGCTGACTCCGACCTCTAGGCAGCTTGGCCAGCCCGGGCGGTGACAACAGCCCATGAAGACGTCGACCCCGCACTCCGGGCAGCGCGCGCGCAGCCCTACACTGCCGGGTGCGGGTGCCACGCCCAGGCATCATCCACCCTCACCCCACGACAAGTGTGAGTTGCTGCAAGGGTAGCAAGCCACGCTGCGGCGATGGTGCCGCACTCGCGGCCGGAGCATGCAAACATGCGAGCAGCACTCACAGTGGCGAGAGAGCTGCTGTGGTGCCGGCTGATGCAGAGCAGACGGGAAGCGGTGCTGGAGCGCGTTGCCGAGCTGGTGGACACGGCGGCCTCGGGAGCGCCTCCCTTCTGCTATCGGCTCCCTTCTCAGGCCATCGCGGGGCCTCATGACGGGCCTCGCCACAACCACACACCGACGGGCGCGCATGGGGGCTTCGTCAACACCAGCGCGGCCGGCGGCGCCGGGGGCTCCGCCGCCCGCGACAAGCTCGGGCACAAGCGTCGCCCTCCATGGTCCCAGCGAGATGCCGCGCCACTATCTTCAGGACACCGTCCTGGGCCGGGCAACATCGAGTGTGGGGCACTATGGTGAGGTGTCCGGGTTAACAGCCCCGGAGGCCTACGTGTCCCGCATGATGGACCAGGTGTACGCGCCGGATGACGACACCGGCTCATTCCTCGGAGAGGATTGGGAAGAAGGGGTGCTAGGAGTGGAAGCCTTCTAGGAACCGACGGATGACCGCAACAATCGCGCCGGCAGCAACGACTACAAGGTACCGCTAATCTCGCAGGAGCAAGCTTACGCTAACCATGGGCTTCCAGTGAACCAGGTTACAACCTCAGCAGACCACCCTGGCACAGCGACACCTCTCCCGCCAGGGGAAGCTTGTTGGGGGTTGCAAGGAGGGAGCCAGGAGCAGCCCCCCCCCCCCCCCGCGTCGCGTGAAGCCGGGCGACACACGGAGGTTGGCCCTCTGCCGGGGAGGCTTCAACGACCCTTCCCCCGGCAGAGGACCTGTGGTCGCCGAGGGCACCGCTAGCGTCCCCTTTCCCCCTTTGTGTCGTCCAGGTTGCCGGTCGGCTCAAAGGTGGTCGAGGGTGGCGCAAGGCGGGGCCCTCGTCTGGTTCTATGAAGCAAGGACGGTACCTGTGAAGAAGGCCCAGTGCCTGTGAAGCTTGCCGCCCGTGACACTCTCACGTAATAATGAGTTAGGGTTGTACACGCCCCGGAGTCTCAGGGGTGCCGGCCTTAGGCCCTGGGGCTCCCTCCCACGCCTAGTGGCAGCACTTAGCTCCCCGCTGGTGAGAAGACTTGAGCAAAAGACTAGACAATGTGCAGCACGCGGCCATTTGCTTTGGATCTCTCTTTCTGTAGCTTTGCTTTCTGGATCTGGATTTAAGTTAAAGCCGAGTTTTCTGTCGATGCGCGCGGGGGTGTCTCCTCTCGTTCAAGCAGTTTCTTGCTTTCTGGATTTCGTTTTTTGGGACTCATGTCCACCGCCTTCCCCTCACGAGCCCCTCGCGAGCGGGATTGCACGAAGCACACGCGCGCTAACGCTGCAACTGGTGCTTGCCTCATGCAGGCCCCCCTTTCTGACAGGACGATAAGCTCCGCAGGATTCTCAGAAACTCGTAGCCTCGTGACCCAGCTTGAAGCTGGCGCAGACTAAGGTAAACCGCAACGGGAAACTTGCCCCTAGACTCATGAGTCCACGAGGGCACAAATTCAATACCGCATAGGAAAGTAAAAGCTGCAACTTGCTTACATGAGGGGCTCCCCATCTCAAAATGCTCTTACAAGTTTTCCAAGGGCCACGCCCGAGTTTTTGCATGCAGGGTAAAGCGACAGGGGAACATGGGATCAACCAGATATGTCACTCGCTACATCGCCCTCAGACGCGTCTCTCGCGTCGTCGTCATCTTCGTCGGCACTATCGCCGTCGTCAGCGACGCCTCCGTCGCCGTCGTCAACCACGTCGCCTTCGTTTGCGGCGACCACCGCCGCGTCGCCGTGAGAGGCGAAGGCTCTGACCAGCGCGTCCACGTTGTCCTCCACCCATCGTGCCTGATCGCCCCGGACGGCCTGCGGTATGGGGGCAATGGCGGTGTCGAAGTCGAAGTCGGGGAAGGTGTTCCTGAGGTGGCTGAAGACACGAGAGAACACGCGCCCAAGAAGGCCCCAAATTCTCTCTTCCACGAGCAGGCGAGCCCTGTCAGACTGGGCTTCCAGGCGCGTCACCACTTCGGTGAAGAAGGTCAGGTGGCTGGCGTAGTCATTTGAGTGAGAATGCGGTGCATTCTCGTCGCATATGTAGCCCAGGGCGGTATTAGCCCTGTTCTGGAGATCTTGAAGCATGGGGGCGTGCTCGCGCTCCAACGTCCGCCGTTGTAGCACTTCCTCCCTGTTTTGCCGCACGGCGGCCTCGGTGTCGTCGACCCGCTTCCGAAGAGAAAGCAGCTTGGCATGGGTGGAGGCCAAGTCCGCCTGCGCCGTGACCAGGGCGGCGGCCGTGGCCTCCCCACGCCTCTCCGCCTCGTCCAACCTGGGCCTGAGGGCAGCGGCCCTGCCTACGCCCTCCATCCCTACGATCTTCAACTTCAAGCTATACCATCCCTCCAGGTCTACGCGAACCTCGGCCACCCGACGGTCGACCTCCTCTTGCACTCTGGCCTCGCGAACCCCAACGGCATCCTCTGCTTGAGCAACTTGACGCTCCCTCGTCTCCAGCTGCTCGAGCCCGAGGCTGCGCTCCACGGCCTCCAGCACCAACGCCTCCTCGCACTTCTGGACGTCCTCTTCCTCGGCAGGCGTCCCCCTCAGTGATGCAAGAGCGGCTCTACGTGCCTCCACCTGCAGCTCGAGGGATGCACTCCAGGCCTAGAGCTCCCACGCGCGCTTCTCCGCAGCCTCGCGGCGGCTGTCAGCCTCGCGAGCCTCCTCCAAGGCTCGGGAGCAAGCTTCGCGGGAAATCTTGAGGGACGCCTCGGCCTTCGCGTTCTCAAGATCACGCTGGTAGTGGCCAAGGTTGATAGCCTCCTTCAGCTTGCGCCGCTCCTCCACCAGCCGAAGACCCTCAGCCTCAAGGCGTGAGTCGACACCCTCGAGCTCTTCACCAAGTCGGCTCATTGCGCCCATTGCCTCCTGGAAGAGCTCATGGCAAACTACGCTCCGCCCGCGCTCGAGCTCAAACACTTGGCCTGCCTCGTCCTCCACCTCGGGGGCTGCGGGCGGAGCACCAAGTGGCGCACCACCCTTCGGCAAGGGGATGGGGGCTGGTGCTGCACCTGGTGTCAACCGGTCCTCGTGAGGAGCCCGAGCCGATCGGGGCTTGCTGCTTGAAGAGGAGCCGAAGATCGAGGCGAACCAGCCGCGGTCCATGACCAGAGGAGGGGTCTTGGGCACGCCCGTCAAGCTCCACGCCAGACCGTGGGGGAGGGGCGACGAAGCCGCGGGCTTAGCGTGCCACGAAGGCAGGAGCGCTCCTTCAACCGGCCCCACTCCAGAGGCGGTGTCACACCCTGATTTTCAGGCCACTACACTTAGCTAACAATCATGATAAAATGTGGTTTGACAAAAACTTTTGAGTGTTTTGAACCTTGCCTTGATTGGATTTTGTGTGTTGTTTGCAAGTGCTCTAAAAATCAAATAAATCCTCCAACTCCTATACATCATCTCCTTGCTCCAAACTCTTGAACCAATGATCATACCATGTGTATAGGACATAAAAATAATTTCTTACAAAAATAATTTGGCCAAATAGTATTTTCGAAAATTAGTTTTTCAAAAACTCCTAGATTGAGGTTTGCACTGCAAGTACTTAATTAAGGGCATTAAAAATCTTTCCAAAAATATATTTGACTCCTATTACATATAGAATACCCAGAAACCACCAAAATATAATTTTAAAAGTTATTTTCCTATTTTATCTAAAGGCTTTTTCTTAAGGCCAGAAATGGTCTTAAATAGGTTTAAATTATTTTAAAGCTTTAAAAATATTTGGGAAAAATTAGGGAGACTCACTGGACATATATTTTACATATCTATGAGTTTCAACACATGGTCATGTTCGAAATATTGGACAAAACCTCCCAAAACCATTTCTGCCCATTTCAAGGATTTGAAATATTTCTACAACAAATATTTTCCAATAGATCCAGGAAAATTCTATCAAGTCACATATGCATAATATGATGTCATTGCAAAGTTTCAGCTCAATCCAAACTGTTTGGTTCACAAAAGTTCCTCAAAACCCTTTCTGTCCTTTTCCAAGTTTGAACAACTCCACATTTTTTTTGACTGGGTTGAACAACTCCACATTGCCAAGTGTGTCCTTTTGATCTGAATTTTTGTGGACATGTTCAAATCATCAAATGATGACACTACACCAAGTGGTGCATCAAGGAGAATTGATTTGCATGACTAAATCTTGGTAAAGACATTTCTGCTAATTTCTAGGGTTTACCAAAGTTACATTGGCCACTTTGCCCAAATGAGCTCAAATTTGGTGGAACACCCTAATTATATGTTCAATTTCACCCTGTTAATTCTCATGTCAACTGGAATCCATTTGCTTGACCAAATTAGCATCAAATGCCTTATGCAGAATTTCAAAACTCGTGTTTTGGCTATTTCCACTAATCTCCATGAGCTCAACTTTTTCCCACAGCCTCATCTGCTCCTCCTCTACCTCCTGCATGCTTGGCTGCCCAAGGAGCAATGATCAAGGGGGGCAGAGACCCAATTTTCCTCTCTGGACAACCACCTTCCCCTCCCTCTCTCATCTCTCTCCCACTCCTGGCAAGTTCCCGAGCATCCAAGGCCACCTCCCCTTTGTTTACTCATCCCACAAAGCCCCAGACACTAGTAGACACGCCCCTGGCACATAAACAATGCCATGGCATGCAGAGCTCGCGCTCTAGAGCAAACTACAGTGCTCTCCGGCACTGTAGCACGCCCATTCCAAGGCCTCCTGTCGACCTTGGGCTACCGAATCGTGTCCCCCGAGGCCGCCTCGGCATCCACGACATGCAACATTGTCAGACCCTTCCTCCCGTGCCCTCCTTCTCCCTCAATGAGCTCACCCGAGCACGTCCTGTTGGGGAACGTTGCAGAAAATAAAAAAATTCTACGGTTTCACCAAGATCTATCTATGAGTTCATCTAGCAACGAGTGATCGGAGTGCATCTACATACCTTTGTAGATCGCGAGCAGAAGCGTTCAAAGAACGGGGTTGAGGGAGTCGTACTCGTCGTGATCCAAATCACCGGAGATCCTAGCGCCGAACGGACGGCACCTCCGCGTTCAACACACGTACGGTCAGCTTGATGTCTCCTCCTTCTTGATCCAGCAAGGGGGAAGGAGAGGTTGATGAAGATCCAGCAGCACGACGGCGTGGTGGTGGATGCAGCAGTCACCACAGCAGGGCTTCGCCGAGCTTCTGTGAGAGGGAGAGGTGTAGCAGGGGAGAGGGAGGCGCCAAGACTTCAGGGTGCGGCTGCCCTCCCTCCCCCCCTTTATATAGGCCCCCTGGGGGAGCCGGCCCTGGGAGATTGGATCTCCTGGGGCGGCGGCTAAGGGGGGTGGAGTGCCCCCCAAGGCAAGTGGGGCGCCCCCCCCACCCTAGGGTTTCCAACCCTAGGCGTAGGGGGGCCCAAGGGGGGCGCACCAGCCCACTATGGGCTGGTTCCCCTCCCCACGTCAGCCCATGGGGCCCTCCGGGATGGGTGGCCCCACCCGGTGGACCCCGGGACCCATCCGGTGGTCCCGGTACAATACCGGTGACCCCGAATTCTCCCGATGGCCGAAACTGCACTTCCTATATATAATTCTTTACCTCCGGACCATTCCGGAACTCCTCGTGACATCCGGGATCTCATCAGGGACTCCGAACAACTTTCGTATTACTGCATACTCATCTCTATACAACCCTAGCGTCGCCGAACCTTAAGTGTATAGACCCTATGGGTTCGGGAGACACGTAGACATGACCGAGACAGCTCTCCGGCCAATAACCAACAGCGGGATCTGGATACCCATGTTGGATCCCACATGCTCCTCGATGATCTCATCGGATGAACCACGATGTCGAGGATTCAAGCAACCCCGTATACAATTCCTTTGTCAATCGGTATTCTACTTGCCCGAGATTCGATCGTCGGTATCCCAATACCTCGTTAAATCTCGTTACCGGCAAGTCACTTTACTCGTACCGTAATGCATGATCCCGTGATCAAACACTTTGATCACATTGAGCTCATTATGATGATGCATTACCGAGTGGGCCCAGTGATACCTCTCCGTTATACGGAGTGACAAATCCCAGTCTCGATCCGTGTCAACCCAACAGACACTTTCGGAGATACCCGTAGTACACCTTTATAGTCACCCAGTTACGTTGTGATGTTTGGTACACCCAAAGCACTCCTACGGTATCCGGGAGTTACACGATCTCATGGTCTAAGGAAAAGATACTTGACATTGGAAAAGCTCTAGCAAACGAACTATACGATCTTGTGCTATGCTTAGGATTGGGTCTTGTCCATCACATCATTCTCGTAATGATATGATCTCGTTATCAATGACATCCAATGTCCATAGGCAGGAAACCATGACTATCTGTTGATCAACGAGCTACTAAACTAGAGGCTTACTAGGGACATGTTGGTGTCTATGTATTCACACATGTATTACGATTTCCGGATAACACAATTATAGCATGAATAAGAGACAATTATCATGAACAAGGAAATATAATAATAATCCTTTTATTATTGCCTCTAGGGCATATTTCCAACAGTCTCCCACTTGCACTAGAGTCAATAATCTAGTTACATTATGATAAATCGAACACCCATAGAGTTCTGGTGTTGATCATGTTTTGCTCGCGGAAGAGGTTTAGTCAACGGATCTGCGACATTCAGATCCGTATGCACTTTGCAAATTTCTATGTCTCCATCTTGAACATTTTCACGAATGGAGTTGAAGCGACGCTTGATGTGCCTGGTCTTCTTGTGAAACCTGGGCTCCTTGGCAAGTGCAATAGCTCCAGTGTTGTCACAGAAGAGTTTGATCGGCCCCGACGCATTGGGTATGACTCCTAGGTCGGTGATGAACTCCTTCACCCAAATTGCTTCATGTGCTTCCTCCGAGGCTGCCATGTACTCCACTTCACATGTAGATCCTGCCACGACACTCTGCTTGCAGCTGCACCAGCTTACTACTCCACCATTCAACATAAACAAGTATCCGGTTTGTGACTTAGAGTCATCCAGATCTGTCTCGAAGCTAGCGTCGACGTAGCCCTTTACGACGAGATCTTCGTCACCTCCATAAACGAGAAACATGTCCTTAGTCCTTTTCAGGTACTTCAGGATATTCTTGATCGCTGTCCAGTGTTCCTTGCCGGGATTACTTTGGTACCTTCCTACCAAACTTACGGCAAGGTTTACATCAAGTCTGGTACATAGCATGGCATACATAATAGACCCTATGGCTGAGGCATAGGGGATGACACTCATCTCTTCTATATCTTCTGCCCTGGTCGGACATTGAGCTGAGCTCAATTTCACACCTTGCAACACAGGCAAGAACCCCTTCTTAGACTGATCCATATTGAACTTCTTCAATATCTTATCAGGGTATGTGCTTTGTGAAAGACCTATGAGGCGTCTCGATCTATCTCTATAGATCTTGATGCCTAATATATAAGCAGCTTCTCCAAGGTCCTTCATTGAAAAAAATTTATTCAAGTAGGCCTTAATGTTGTCCAAGAGTTCTATATCATTTCCCATCAAAAGTATGTCGTCTACATATAATATGAGAAATGCTACAGAGCTCCCACTCACTTTCTTGTAAACGCAGGCTTCTCCATAAGTCTGCATAAACCCAAACGCTTTGATCATCTCATCAAAGCGAATGTTCCAACTCCGAGATGCTTGCACCAGCCCATAAATGGATCGCTGGAGCTTGCATACCTTGTTAGCATTCTTAGGGTCAACAAAACCTTCCGGCTGCATCATATACAGTTCTTCCTTAAGATAACCGTTAAGCAATGCCGTTTTGACGTCCATTTGCCATATCTCATAATCATAGTATGCGGCAATTGCTAACATGATTTGGACGGACTTCAGCTTTGCTACGGGAGAGAAAGTCTCATCGTAGTCAACCCCTTGAACTTGCCGATAACCCTTAGGGACAAGTCGCGCTTTATAGATGGTAACATTACCATCCGCGTTCGTCTTCTTCTTAAAGATCCATTTGTTTTCTATCGCTCGCCGATCATCGGGCAAGTCTGTCAAAGTCCATACTTTGTTTTCATACATGGATCCTATCTCGGATTGCATGGCTTCAAGCCATTTGTTGGAAGCTGGGCCCGCCATCGCTTCTTCATAGTTTGAAGGTTCACCGTTGTCTAACAACATGATTTCCAGGACAGGGTTGCCATACCACTCTGGTGTGGAACGTGTCCTTGTGGACCTACGAAGTTCAGTAGCAACTTGATTCGAAGTACCTTGATCATCATCATTAATTTCCTCTTCGGTGGATGTAGGCACCACAGGAACATTTTCCTGAGCTACACTACTTTCCGGTTCAAGAGGTAGTACTTCATCGAGTTCTACTTTCCTCCCACTTACTTCTTTCGAGAGAAACTCTTTCTCTAGAAAGGATCCGTTCTTGGCAACAAAGATCTTGCCTTCGGATCTAAGGTAGAAGGTATACCCAATGGTTTCCTTAGGGTATCCTATGAAGACGCATTTTTCCGACTTGGGTTCGAGCTTTTCAGGTTGAAGTTTCTTGACATAAGCATCGCATCCCCAAACTTTTAGAAATGGCGGCTTAGGTTTCTTCCCAAACCATAATTCATATGGTGTCTCAACGGATTTAGACGGTGCCCTATTTAAAGTGAATGTAGGTGTCTCTAGGGCGTATCCCCAAAATGATAGCGGTAAATCAGTAAGAGACATCATAGATCGCACCATATCCAATAGAGTGTGATTACGACGTTTGGACACAACGTTATGTTGAGGTGTTCTAGGCGGCGTGAGTTGTGAAACGATTCCACATTTCCTTAAGTGTGTGCCAAATTCGTGACTTAAATATTCTCCTCCACGATCTGATCGTAAGAACTTTATTTTTCGGTCGCGTTGATTCTTTACCTCATTCTGAAATTCCTTGAACTTTTCAAAGGTCTCAGACTTGTGTTTCATCAAGTAGACATACCCATGTCTACTCAAGTCATCAGTGAGAGTGAGAACATAACGATATCCTCCGCGAGCCTCAACGCTCATTGGACCGCACACATCAGTATGTATGATTTCCAATAAGTTGGTTGCTCGCTCCATTGTTCCGGAGAACGGAGTCTTGGTCATTTTGCCCATGAGGCATGGTTCGCATGTGTCAAATGATTCATAATCGAGAGACTCTAAAAGTCCATCAGCATGGAGCTTCTTCATGCGCTTGACACCAATGTGACCAAGGCGGCAGTGCCACAAGTATGTGGGACTATCGTTATCAACTTTACATCTTTTGGTATTCACACTATGAATATGTGTAACATCACGTTCGAGATTCATTAAGAATAAACCATTGACCATCGGAGCATGACCATAAAACATTTCTCTCATATAAATAGAACAACCATTATTCTCGGATTTAAATGAGTAGCCATCTCGTATTAAACGAGATCCGGATACAACGTTCATGCTCAAACTTGGCACTAAATAACAAATATTGAGGTTTAAAACTAATCACGTAGGTAAATGTAGAGGTAGCGTGCCGACAGCGATCACATCGACCTTGGAACCATTCCCAACGCGCATCGTCACCTCGTCCTTCGCGAGTCTCCGCTTATTCCGTAGCTCCTGCTTTGAGTTACAAATATGAGCAATGGCACCGGTATCAAATACCCAGGAGCTACTACGAGCACTGGTAAGGTACACATCAATTACATGTATATCACATATACCTTTAGTGTTGCCGGCCTTCTTGTCCGCTAAGTACTTGGGGCAGTTCCGCTTCTAGTGACCCTTCCCTTTGCAATAAAAGCACTCAGTCTCAGGCTTGGGTCCATTCTTTGACTTCTTCCCGGCAACTGGTTTACTGGGCGCGGCAACATCCTTGCCGTCCTTCTTGAAGTTCTTCTTACCCTTGCCTTTCTTGAACTTGGTGGTTTTATTGACCATCAACACTTGATGTTCCTTTTTTATTTCTACCTCCGCTGACTTCAGCATTGAAAATACTTCAGGAATGGTCTTTTCCATCCCCTGCATATTGTAGTTCATCACAAAGCTCTTGTAGCTAGGTGGGAGCAACTGAAGGATTCTGTCATTGACCGCCTCATCTGGGAGGTTAATGTCCAGCTAGGACAAGCGGTTGTGCAACCCAGGCATCTTGAGTATGTGCTCACTGACACAACTATTTTCCTCCATCTAACAGCTGTAGAACTTGTCGGAGACTTCATATCTCTCGACCCGGGCATGAGCATGGAAAACCATTTTCAGCTCTTCGAACATCTCATATGCTCTGTGTTGCTCAAAACGCTTTTGGAGCCCCGGTTCTAAGCTGTAAAGCATGCCACACTGAACGAGGGAGTAATCATCAGCACGTTGCTGCCAAGCGTTCATAACGTCTTGCTTCTCTGGGATGGGTGCTTCACCTAGCGGTGCTTCTAGGACATATTGTTTTCTGGCAGCCATGAGGATGATCCTGAGGTTCCGGACCCAGTCCGTATAGTTGCTGCCATCATCTTTCAGCTTGGTTTTCTCTAGGAACACGTTGAAGTTCATGTTGACATGAGCGTTGGCCATTTGATCTACAAGACATTTATGCAAAGATTTTTAGACTAAGTTCATGATAATTAAGTTCATCTAATCAAATTATTTAATGAACTCCCACTCAGATTAGACATCCCTCTAGTCATCAAAGTGAAACATGATCCGACTCGACTAGGCCGTGTCCGATCATCACGTGAGACGGACTAGTCATCATCGGTGAACATCTCCATGTTGATCGTATCTTTCATACGACTCATGTTGAACCTTTCGGTCTCTTGTGTTCCGAGGCCATGTCTATACTTGCTAGTCTCGTCAAGTTAACCTAAGTGTTTGCATGTGTAAATCTGTCTTACACCTGTTGTATGTGAACGTTGGAATCTATCACACCCGATCATCACGTGGTGCTTCGAAACAACGAACTGTCGCAACGGTGCACAGTTAGGGGGAACACTTTCTTGAAATTATTTTGAGGGATCATCTTATTTACTACCATCGTTCTAAGTAAACAAGATGCAAAAACATGATAAACATCACATGCAATCAAATAATAGTGATATGATATGGCCAATATCATATAGCTCCTTTGATCTCCATCTTGGGGCTCCATGATCATCTTGTCACCGGCATGACACCATGATCTCCATCATCATGATCTTCATCATCGTGTCTCCATGAAGTTGCTCGCCAACTAATACTTCTACTACTAAGGCTAACACGTTTAGCAATAATGTAAAGTAATTTACGTGGCGTTTCTCAATGACACGTAGGTCATACAAAAAATAAAGACAACTCCTATGGCTCCTGCCGGTTGTCATACTCATCGACATGCAAGTCGTGATTCCTATTACAAGAACATGATCTCATACATCACATATATATCATTCATCATTCATCACAACTTTGGCCATATCACATCACAAAACACTTGCTATAAAAACAAGTTAGACGTCCTCTAATTGTTGTTGCAAGTTTTACGTGGCTGCAATAGGGTTCTAGCAAGAACGTTTTCTTACCTACGTGAAAGCCACAACGTGATTTGTCAACTTCTATTTACCCTTCATAAGGACCATTTTCGTCGAATCCGCTCCAACTAAAGTGGGAGAGACAGACACCCGCTAGCCACCTTATGCAACTAGTGCATGTCAGTCGGTGGAACCTGTCTCACGTAAGAGTACGTGTAAGGTCGGTCCGGGCCGCTTCATCCCACAATACCGCTGAAGCAAAATAATACTAGTAGCGGCAAGAAAGTTGACAACATCTACGCCCACAACAAATTGTGTTCTACTCGTGTAAAGAGAACTACGCATAGACCTAGCTCTGATACCACTGTTGGGGAACGTTGCAGAAAATAAAAAATTTCTATGGTTTCACCAAGATCTATCTATGAGTTCATCTAGCAACGAGTGATCAGAGTGCATCTACATACCTTTGTAGATCGCGAGCGGAAGCGTTCAAAGAACGGGGTTGAGGGAGTCGTACTCCTCGTGATCCAAATCATCGGAGATCCTAGCGCCGAACAGATGGCACCTCCGCGTTCAACACACGTACGGTCAGCGTGATGTATCCTCCTTCTTGATCCAGCAAGGGGGAAGGAGAGGTTGATGAAGATCCAGCAGCACGACGGCGTGGTGGTGGATGCAGCAGTCACCGCAGCAGGGCTTTGCCGAGCTTCTGCAAGAGGGAGAAGTGTAGCAGGGAGAGGGAGGCGCCAAGACTTCAGGGTGCGTCTTCCCTCCCTCCCCCCTTTATATAGGCCCCCTGGGGGGAGCCGGCCCTGGGAGATTTGATCTCCTGGGGCGGCGGCCAAGGGGGTGGAGTGCCCCCCAAGGCAAGTGGGGCGCCCCCCCCCACCCTAGGGTTTCCAACCCTAGGCGCAGGGGGGCCCAAGGGGAGGGGGCGCACCAGCCCACTATGGGCTAGTTCCCCTCCCCACTTCAGCCCATGGGGCCCTCCGGGATGGGTGGCCCCACCCGGTGGACCCCCAGGACCCATCCGGTGGTCCCGGTACAATACCGGTGACCCCGAATTCTCCCGATGGCCGAAACTGCACTTCCTATATATAATTATTTACCTCCGAACCATTCCGAAACTCCTCGTGACGTCCGGGATCTCATCCGGGACTCCAAACAACTTTCGGATTACTGCATACTCATCTCTATACAACCCTAGCGTCACCGAACCTTAAGTGTGTAGACCCTACGGGTTCGGGAGACACGTAGACATGACCGAGACAGCTCTCCGGCCAATAACCAACAGCGGGATCTGGATACCCATGTTGGCTCCGACATGCTCCTCGATGATCTCATCGGATGAACCACGATGTCGAGGATTCAAGCAACCCCGTATACAATTCCCTTTGTCAATCGGTATTTTACTTGCCCGAGATTTGATCGTTGGTATCCCAATACCTCGTTCAATCTTGTTACCGGCAAGTCACTTTACTCGTACCGTAATGCATGATCCCGTGATCAAATACTTTGATCACATTGAGCTCATGATGATGATGCATTACCGAGTGGGCCCAGTGATACCTCTCTGTTATACGGAGTGACAAATCCCAGTCTCGATCCGTGTCAACCCAGCAGACACTTTCGGAGATACCCGTAGTACACGTTTATAGTCACCCAGTTACGTTGTGACGTTTGGTACACCCAAAGCACTCCTACGGTATCCGGGAGTTACACGATCTCATGGTCTAAGGAAAAGATACTTGACATTGGAAAAGTTCTAGCAAACGAACTATACGATCTTGTGCTATGCTTAGGATTGGGTCTTGTCCATCACATCATTCTCCTAATGATGTGATCTCGTTACCAATGACATCCAATGTCCATAGTCAGGAAACCATTACTATCTGTTGATCAACGAGCTAGTCAACTAGAGGCTTACTAGGGACATGTTGGTGTCTATGTATTCACACATGTATTACGATTTCCGGATAACACAATTATAGCATGAATAAAAGACAATTATCATGAACAAGGAAATATAATAATAATCCTTTTATTATTGCCTCTAGGGCATATTTCCAATACGTCCATGGACGCTGCCCACGGTGCACCGTGGCCTCGCCCATTTTAAGCCACCCCGACCCTCTCTCTCTCTTTGGTTCGAACCCCCTCTCCCCCAGCAACCCCTCGGACACTCCCTCTCTCCCCCTCGTGGTCTCCCGCCCCCTCCATGGCTGGGTTGCCGCCGCTGTGCCCTCGGACCAACCCAAGCCGTCACTGCTTCCCCGCTCCCACTGAACGCTCCAGAGGACACCCACGGCACCAAGGAGCCTCCCCCGCGCACCAGGCCCTCCTCCCCGTGCTTGCCCTGCCCTGCCCAAATCTTGCTCGAGTACCGTCCGCGGTGGCCGTGGCCCCACTCGCCTTCGGCCTCCAATGGACGTGCTGACAGGAGGGAGCGGGCGCGGCGCAGTCCCCCGAGCTCGCCGATGCGCTAGGCACCCGCAGCAGCGCCCCTGGTCGTTGGGGACGAGCTCGGCCTCGCCCCCTTTGTTCCTACGGCATGGGAGGCCGCGCGAGGAATAAGGAGGCCGGCCGGTGGACCGGCGACCCCACCGGCCAGTCTCTGCCGACGTGTCCAGCCGGACCCGCTCGGGTTAAGTGGAGGCGGGATCCGCTCAAACCACCTTCCCTGCAGGGAAGCGTACTCCCATAGTACGCCGTTGGCGTGGCCCTCCTTAGCCACGTGGCCATGCTGCTGGGCCGGCCCACTGCACTGCGGTGCTTTGCTGCGCTCAGGGCGCGGTATAGGTATAACCCCCCTCCTTTGTCCTTTTCTTTTTTTCAGAAACTTGTAAAATCTCCCAAATATTCATATTATCTCTAAATTGGATGATTCAAATTTGTAGTAGTTCCTCAAATCATGCCCTATCACATGGTGCTATTTGCACATTTTTTCAGAACATTTCCCTTCACACATCTTAAATAAATCCTATTTTCTTATTTCTGCGCTGAACTTTAAAAAATCACTGAGAGCCTAAAATTGATCCAAATTCCATGATTCAAATTCCTATATACTTCTAAGTTCATAACTTAGTTTCTGGACTTTTTTTCAATACTTTATATGCCATATGTAATATTGGTGCATGTCTCCATATATTGCCAACTTTGCAAATTCATAGGAAAATCATTTGAACTCCAAATCCAATGAAAGCAACTCCTAAATTCTTCTAAAGTCATTCTTTGTCAAATGGATGCCTTTTCTCTTTTTTTAAAAATAATTTTTCTGTGCACTTCTAGCAAATCCACAAATCCCTTGATTCCATCATATTGAAATGTTGAGAGATATCCATTGATCAAATCCCAATGAAACCACTTTGGTCATTCCTCATATGACCAAAGGTATCCTAGAAAAGTCCAACTCACATTTTAGAGCACTTCTATTTTTCTACCTTGTTGTGTTGCTTATTATGGTTGCTTTCGACGATAGTTGACGAAGTAGACGAAATGCTCGGAGTTGGACCAGAGATATTTGAAGACCTCGAAGACTTTGTTAAAACAAGCAAGCAACCCTTTGACCATGTCTATGAAACCTTTTTATGCATGTCATATAGCACCATATTGTTGTTGCAACGGAATCATGATGAGGTGGTAACCACTTTGATGGGTTGCCTCCGTTACTTCCTTGTTGATACCTGCATTATGCATGACCCTACCTTCCTATGAGGGTTATGCCGGCGGGAGTAGATAGGATGCTATAGTAGTGGCTACGCAAATGGGACGGGAATATGCATGGTGAAGGAGGCAGAGTACTTTCAAAAGAATTTTCGAAAACCCTGTCGGGTGCCACTTATGCCCGAGGGAGATAATGAGTTGGGTAACCACTTGATGACAAAGTGGTGTACCGAGGCAAGTGTGTGTGTTGCTTTCGAAAACGGATTAGATTTAAGATTTGTCGACTGTCCCAACCTTACATGCGCAACCACTCTACCCTTATATGGTAAAGGGCATTATTGATTACCTAGGCCGATACTAGCTTGGACCCCGCATTACTAGTGACGGGAGAGTCGCTGTTGCACTCTCTCCGGACGGGGTCGTGCCAGGTAGGGCAGCCATGACTGTCTTCACAGGGCACCGGACACACCGTTGGTACCCCGTGCTTGTGGTATGTGATGGATATGGGAGCGAGGCTCCACAATTTTAAGATGTGAAATGTTGGGCACTGGGGTTACTACCAATCGAGTGGGCTCTATGTTAGTGTCGTCTAGGGAAAGATAGTGATCGGGTGCTTATCCCGGGTACTTGGGGTACCGCGGGTTGTGGATGACACGAAGTTCCCCGGATCTTGTGGGTAAAGTGTGCAACCTCTGCAGAGTGTAAAACTATTCGAATAGTCATGTCCACGGTCAAGGACAGTTGGGTGGTGCTGCTTAAACTACGTCCAGAGTTTTACAAACCGTGTGTGTGTGTGTTGATAAAACTAGTTGGGTTGTGTCGGTGTACTAAAGTAGGGGTACCTTAGTACCCCGAACTTGTGCACAGGCAGTCGTAGCACCCCGCGGCAAGGCCTGCCAGGCGATCGCCAAGACCCTCAATGGTCCCCTCTTGGGCCATTCAAGAACAAGGTATTTGAGCCAAGGCCCCGGCAAGAGGAGCTTGCCGGGAAGGCCACCCGAAGAGAGCAAGGCCCTGGCAAGAGGAGTTTGCCGGGACTGCCGCTCGAAGCAAAAGACCTCGGCAAGAGGAGCTTGCCGGGAAGGCCATCCACGGCACGACAAGGACCCTGCCACGGCGCGCCCCGCGCCCCGGCAAGGCCCGGTGAGCAACAAGCTCCCGGGCGCGACAAGACATCCACCGCGGCAAGGCGCTTGCCGCCGCAAGTTACCACCTCGTGCCTGCGCTCCAGCTCACCCACCAACATGTCGCTTTGGGGGGCATCCCAGGCGCACGTGGCGGGAGGCTGAGCAGCGAGGGGCATGCGGTGGCGAAGCGAAGCTGACAGAGTAGCCATTGTGGCAAACGGTGGCGCTCCTGACGGTCCACTCCCCTGCTCCGTCTGGGCGACGCGGACGGGCATTTAATGCCCTTGTCCCCCGCCGTCAGAGTTATGTATGATAGCACTGTACAGCCACCGTGCAGGCAGCTGTACCCACTACAGCATTCTACCATTTTTGCCCTCACCTACGCTGCCACCTGTGGGTAACCCCTTGAGCATATAAAAGGAGGCCCCATGCGCATGTAGAAGGAGGAGACCAATCTTTACGCTCGACCTCGCCGGCGGCCCGCGTGTACTGTAGCACCGCGCGCTCCCGAGCAAGAACACAATACAATCCACCAAGCAGCAGTAGGGTTTTACGCATCTTTGCGGCCCGAAGCTGGGTAAAATCCCCCTGTGTGCACCGCCTCGATCTGCTCTTTGTTCAACCTCCGCCCCCCGCCGAACCAGTAAGGGGCTCGGTCCCCATAGGTGTTCGAGGAAGCCGATTCCCCCCGACATCTTTGGCGTGCCAGGTAGGGGGCGTCGAAGTTGTGCGAACCTGATCCGGCGTCTGCACTAGCTAGATCTCCTTCATCCTCAGCGACATGCCACCGAAGAAGAAGGCTCCAGAGGTGGCCGGTCCGTCCGCGTTGAACCCGCCGCCCTTGGAGCAGACGGGTGGCAGGGACGGCACCAGCGGCGGAATGGGCGTCGTCGAGCCAGCTCACGGCGCCACGGCGTCCGAACATGCACCGCGCCCCTCTCAGGAAGCACGGGACCAGAAGCATCTTGGCGCCCACGGTACCATACGCTCGCTGGACCTAAATCGAGCCGGCGGATCCCAGGGCGCTCAAGGCCAGCACTCGCACCAACGCGCTGGCGCAAGCGTGGCGCGGCTGCCTGGCCCGGGTGTTGCTCCTTCTAACGTAGTTAGAAGTTCGAGCACATCCCACTCCACGCGTCGTTCGCCGCCGCTGCCCGCCACTCCAGCGGAAGCTCTGGCGCGAGCCCAACTGCTCCTAGACTACCCTCCAACGGCGGACAAGCTCGACGACTGGAGGGCCACGATACAGAGCCTCATCGGTTTCGCTAACGGCGACAGCCCGCGGCAGCACAGCGCGTCGCAGCCGCGGCGGGACGGCCAGGCGAGGACCGGTGGCGCCAGGACCGGCGGGGGTGCGACCACCGTCCACTCCCCGCCCCGGAGGCCAAGATCGCCGACTCACCGGAATCACCACGACAACGACTCCACCGCGTCGTCAAATCCGCGAACTCGTCGCGATCAACGCCAAGTTCTTCACGAGCGAGAGCAAGAGGACGCCCATACTTGCATCGAGCGTCGGAGAGAAGCGCGGCGTCAATCAGACCACCGCGCTGGGCCCTCTGTCAACATGCATGCGCCAGGGGAACCAGGCGACCTGCCGTACGCGGTGGGCTGCCCTGCGTTCACCCGTGAGCTGCGGCAAGTCCAGTGGTCCAGCACAAAGAATTTCAAGCCAGATGTGCCAGAGAAGTACGACGGCAAGTCGCATCCGTCGGAGTTCCTCAGCATCTACACCATTGCGGTGCAGGCTGCCGGGGGGCGAGACGACAAGATCCTTGCCAACTACTTCCCGCTGGTGCTCAAGTCCAACGTCAGATCCTGGCTCATGCACTTGCCGGACAACTCCATAACCTCCTGGACAGACTTGTGCCATCAGTTTGTTGGCGCCTTCACGGGAGGCCACAAACCCCATGGCCAAGCGAGCGACCTTCACCTGCTCGTCCAGAAGGAGGGAGAACCTCTGCGCAAGTTCATCCAGAGATTCAGCCGTGTACACTACAACATCCCGGACGTCCACCCCGCCGTGGTCATCAGCGCGTTCCATCAGAACGTGCGTAACCGCAGGATGCGGGAGGAGATGGCGATGTGCAAGATCAAGGACGTCAGCGAGTTATACGCCCTGGCCGACAAGTGTGCCCATGCTGAGGAAGGGAGGAAACTCCCCAGAGAGAGCGCTGGAGCGGGAGGATCTGACAGTGAGGATACCGCCCCGGCGAAGAAGGGCCGGCGGCGGAGCAACAGGAAGAAGAAGAGCCAAGAGGTACTGGTTGTTGAGCAGTCCGGCGATGAAGGCGCCGCCAAGAAGGCCCAGGCTGGCAGCTCTGGGAAGGAGATTGCCGGATGCGTCCACTGCCAGGCCGTGGCGGCCGCCGACAAACGGGACGGCACCAGCAAACAATACTTCAAGATCCACCGCACCAAGGGCCATGACCTCCAGAGCTGCAAGCAGGTCAAGCGGCTCGTCGAGCTGCAAAAGGCCGAGTACGAGCGGCGCAACAAGGAGAGAGCCCGAGGAGGTGGCGGAGGATCAGGCACAAAGCGCCCCGGCCAGGGAGGACGCCGCGACAAGGACATGCAGCGGCAAGCCGAGCGACCTCCCCGCGGTCGCGACAAGAACGAAGACGACGACGAAGACGAAGACATGGATGACGTCGAGACAAGTGAGCAGGAGTTTCAGAAAGCCACAGAGGTCTTGTGCGTAGACGGCGGCGCCACCCTGCATACTTCTCACTGCCAGCTCAAGCAGTGGGCGCGGGAAGTCAATGCAGCGGAGCCACCCGTCGACTCGCGCAAGCCTCTGAAATGGTCCAGCACGCCTATCATCTTTGATATTGAGGATCACCCTGATCGCACTACTGCGATCGGGTGCTTGCCGATGTTGGTTTCGCCAACAATCCGCAACCTCAAGGTCACCAAGATGCTGATTGACGGCGGGGCCGGCTTGAACCTGATCTCCTCCGCTGTGCTCCGAAAACTCCAAGTCCCCGACAGCGAGCTCGAAGAAACCGGCACGTTCCAAGGAATCAACCCGGGAAGGAGCAAACCGAAGGGGAAGATAACGTTGCCAGTAACATTTGGCGGCGAGCTGAACTTCAGGACAGAGAGGATCACCTTTGACGTCGCCGTTTTTCCATTGCCATACAATGGAATTCTCGGTCGTCCAGCGCTCGCCAAGTTCATGCCGGCCTCTCACTACGCCTACAACATGCTCAAGATGCCAGGCCCGATAAGCGTCATCTTTGTCCCCGGCGACAAGAAGGATGCCCTTATCTGTGCCGACAAGATCTACCGGGAAGCAGCAGCCGCAGCGGATCACAAGCCGCTTGCCGCTGAAGCTCCCGGAGGAAAGAAGAGGACCAAGCCCGGCAAGTGCTCTGGCGCCCACTCCGGCAAGCGCACCTCTTCGGAGTGCTGTGCTACCGTCGAGGAGCTCCACCGGCAAGAGTAAGAAGACAATGGCGGCTCCGCCAACGACCAAGAAGGTGCCCGCCAAGGAGGACGGCACTGGTGGTACCTTCACCATCAGTGCCACGCTCGACCCCAAATAGGAAAGCGCGCTCGTTACTTTCCTGCGGGCGAATGTCGATGTGTTTGCCTGGCAGCCATCTGACATCCCCGGCGTTCCCAGGAAAGTGATTGAGCACCACCTCGCCGTCTGTCCTCACGCACGGCCCGTCAAGCAGAGAGTCAGGAAGCAAGCAGTGGAGCGCCAAGAGTTCATCGCAGAAGAGATCAAGAAGTTGGAAGCGGCAGGCCTCGTCAGAGGTGTGCTCCATCCGACGTGGTTGGCCAATCCTGTTGTCGTGCGCAAAGCAAATGGGAAATGGAGGCTTTGCATCGACTTCACTGATGTTAACAAAGCTTGTCCCAAAGATCCCTTTCCCTTGCCGCGCATTGACCAGATTGTTGACTCCACGGCCGGATGTGACCTGCTTTCATTTCTTGGCGCCTACTCTGGATATCATCAGATCTTCATGGCTGAAGAAGATGAAGAGAAGACCACGTTCATCACTCCATGTGGAACGTACTGTTTCGTACAGATGCCTTTCGGACTGAAGAACGCCGGTTCGACATTTGCAAGGGTTGTCCACACCGCTTTTGAGCCACAAATCCACGGGAATGTGGAGGCCTACATGGATGATATAGTGGTCAAGAGCAGAGACCAGACAACTCTAATTCAAGATTTAGAAGAGACCTTTGCGAATCTGCGCAGGATCAGCCTCAAGCTCAACCCCGAGAAGTGCGTGTTCGGAGTTCCTTCCGGCAAGCTTCTCGGGTTCTTCGTGTCTCAGCGAGGGATAGAAGCCAACCCAGACAAGATCAAGGCCATCGAGCAGATTGAGGCACCAACCCATGTCAAGGACGTGCGAAGGCTTGCCGGCTGCGTCGCGGCTCTCAGCAGGTTTATCTCTAGGTCTGCAGAGCGCGCCCTGCCATTTTTCAAAATTTTGAAAAAGGCGGGTCCAGTAAAATGGACTCCGGAAGCGGAGGCTGTGCTGCAGGACCTGAAGAAATACCTGTCCTCCGCTCCGATACTTGTCGCGCCTAAACCACAAGAGAAGCTGCTGTTGTACCTAGCGGCAACTAATCAAGTGGTTAGTGCTGCGTTAGTAGCGGAGAGGGAGGCCGATGATGAGCCAGCGACCGCGGTAAGCACGTCCAGCGACAAGCAGGGGGCTTCCCCGACAAGCTCTGGCCCCGACGAGGATGAATCTGCGCAGGAGCAAGTGGAGGTGTGGAATAAGAAAATGGTGCAGCGCCCAGTGTACTTTGTCAGCACCCTCTTGCAGGGGGCCAGGTCAAGGTACTCTGGTGTGCAGAAATTGCTTTTCGGCCTCCTCATGGCCTCGAGACAGTTGCGCCATTACTTCCAAGCACACGAGATTACAATTGTCACCCGCTTTCCGCTGAAGAGGATACTGCAAAATCCAGAAGCAACGGGCAGGATTGTCGAGTGGGCACTAGAACTGTCGAGCTTCGGTCTCCAGTTCGAGAGCACCTCGACTATCCAAAGCAGAGCTTTGGCGGAGTTTATAGCGGAGTGGACACCAACACCGGACGAAGATATCCCAGAGACGAGCATCCCCGCCAAAGAAGCAGGCAAAAGAGTGGCTGATGTACTTTGATGGTGCCTTCTCGCTGCAAGGCGCCGGCGCCGGCGCGTTACTTGTCGCGCCCACCGGAGAGCACCTCAAGTACGTAGTCCAGATGCACTTCCCCAAGGAACAAGCAACCAACAATACTGCAGAGTATGAAGGTTTGCTTGCCGGTCTCAGGATCGCGGCAGAACTTGGGATCAAGAAGCTCATTGTCAGGGGTGACTCATAGCTCGTCGTCCGCCAAGTGAACAAGGATTACCAGAGTCCATTGATGGAAGCGTATGTTGATGAAGTGAGGAAGCTGGAAGAGCACTTTGACGGCCTGCAGATGGAACACATTCCAAGAGCTGAGAATGACATCGCTGACGGCCTGTCAAAGTGCGCAGCATTTAAGTTACCTCTGGAACCAGGGACCTTTGTGCTCAAGCTGACTCAGCCATCCGTAACGCCATCAACCAGACAGATCAAGAAGAGGAAGTTGGTCTCCGGCGACTATCTTCCGGCAGAGCTCCCCGGAGCCGCCGCCAAGAAGGTCCCCAGGATCGACGCCAAGAGCGCTGAGGAACCGTCTGCTCCGGAAAACCCCAGGGTTTACTCCGTAGAAGCAGGCGCTCCCGACAAGCTTTGTTCCGGCAAGCTTGCCGGGGAACGTCAAGCTCCGGCCAAGCCCCAGATCCTCGCCGTAGAAGCAGACGTTCCCGCAGCGGCAGAAGTGCCTTCAGTCCTTGTTGTCGAGCCGCAGGCTCCAGCATGGGCGCGGCAGACTGTCCATTTCCTCCAGTACGGAGAACTTCCCGAAGAACAAGAAGAAGAGGAAAGAGTAGCCCGGCGCTCGAGTATGTACCAGTTCGTCGACAACACACTATACAGAAGAGGGCGCAACGGTGTGAAATTGAAGTGTATTCCCCGGGAAGACGGACAGCAGCTGTTGGCAGAGATACATGGAGGCATATGTGGTCACCACATTGGCGCAAGAGCACTTGCCGGCAAAGCGTTCCGGCAAGGCTTCTTCTGGCCGACAGCCCTCCAGGATGCAACTGCACAAGTAACCAAGTGTGAAGCGTGCCAGTTCCATTCCAAGCAGATACACCAGCCAGCTCAAGCTCTCCAGACGATCCCTTTATCCTGGCCATTTTCGGTCTGGGGGCTCGATATCCTCGGCCCTTTCCCCCGAGCTATCGGGGGCTTTGAGTACTTGTACGTTGCAATCGACAAGTTCACAAAGTGGCCGGAAGTGGAACTAGTGAGGAAGGTGACAGCACAGTCAGCCATCAAGTTCTTCAGGTCGATTGTCTGCCGCTTCGGGATCCCCAACAGGATCATCACCGACAACGGTACGCAATTCACGAGCCGCGCCTTCATGCAATACGTCCAAGATCTCGGCGCCAAGGTCTGCTTCGCTTCTGTTGCTCATCCCAGGAGCAACGGTCAAGCTGAATGGGCCAACGCCGAAGTACTGCGCGGGCTCAAGACCAGAACTTTTGACAGGCTGCACAAGTGCGGAAGAAACTAGATCGAGGAGCTGCCGGTGGCTCTTTGGTCGATCAGAACGACGCCAAATCGAGCCACTGGCCAGACACCATTCGCTCTAGTCTATGGAGCAGAAGCAGTTACCCCCATGGAACTCATATACGGGTCACCTCGAGTGCTCGCTTATGATGAGCTTGAGCAAGAGCGGCTGCGTGAAGATGACGCGCTGCTCCTTGAGGAAGATCGTCTTCAGGCTGCTATGCGAGCCTCTCGCTACCAGCAAGCTTTGCGTCTCTATCATAGCCGCAAAGTTAAAGCCAGAAGCTTCGAGGAAGGCGACCTTGTTCTTCGGCGCGCCCCGTCCGCCAAGAATCATAACAAGTTGACGCCGAAGTGGGAAGGCCCTTACCGGGTGAGATGAGTCACGAGGCCTGGCGCTGTCTGCCTCGAGACCGAAGATGGCACTCCGGTGAGCAACTCCTGGAATATTGAGCATCTTCGTAAGTTTTACCCGTAAGGCGCGGTTGTCGGGGCCCGCCCTTTTGTACAAGTCTTGCCGCAGTTGCATGTAATCCTTTGTACAAAGCTAGGCGCAGACCCTGAGCAGCAGAAATGAAGCGCTGGCGCCCTAAGTTATAGCATGCATGCTGAGTCGAGTCTCGTCCTTGGTTAGGGTTGATAGTGCCTAACAGCTGCTAACCCCTAGCTTAGAGGTCGAGTCTGCGTCCTTTTTCCTGTTCTTTCGATCCTTTTGGTTCGCAGGGGTTTGTACATCCTGGCCAGACCACTTAAAGGCGAAGAAAAGAAGAAGGGCGGGCCAGCATCTGGTCCCCGGCAAGCTAGAATTACCGGGGGCTGCAAGTACGAAGATTCGTCCGCGGCAAGCCAAAGCTGTCGGGGGCTGCAATCCTAGATAAGTTTTCACATCCCTTGTCATGCATTCTCTCATGAACTGTGGAATACGAAAACCCTTTTTCCCCCTAAAAGCTGCCGTGCTCCCTCGACGACAGGCCCCAGAGCGTGTTCCTGGGGCCCGTCTTGGTAGTAGTCGCGGCGGCAAAGGGGTGAAGCGGGGGGACGGATCCCGCCTTCTCCCCGCCTCCGCCAAAGGCGTGAGGAGGGCCGAGCGGCGCGGGAAGGCGGCAGGGCCTGTTGCCGGGCGAAGAAATGTCTATCCTAACGATACAAAGGGTTCTCTCCTTGGCGTGGGTTCCACCCACGGGACAAATGGCCCGGCAAACTCCCCCTTTTCATCAAAAACATTCCGCTCAGGTACAGTTCAAAGAGAATGAAAAACATGAAAAGATGGGATTACAAGCTTTGAATGCAACTAAGGCCCGAAGGATTACAGATTGAAAAAAGATGAGGTGCCCGTAATCCCTTTCTTGTCTCTCTCCTCAGGAGGTAGGACAAGGAGGCGAAAAGGGCAAAAGGGGCGCCTAGGCGAGCTACGGGTGGCAGAAGACACCAAGAGAACGCCCCGGGGGCTCCGGAGGCTGGATGGTGGCAGTGGCGCCGGAGATGGAGCTCGAAGATGAGGCAGCGGGACGTCAACACGCTGTCGGGGACACCTAGCCCTCGTACTCCGAGTTGACGGCCTTGCCGCCAGTCCTCCTCCTCTTTCGCAGCCTCGCCACTCCAGCCGCACGGGAAGACGACCCCGAGAAGCTCAAGGAGCCGGCGACCCGGATGATGGGGTCGCCGGTGCCACACGGAGCTGCGACCGGTGCCTAGTCGGACCTGTCATCCCGACGACCGCTGCCCTCGCCGTCGCTGTCGCTCCCCTCCTCATCGCTCTCGCGCGAGGAGGAGCTTTCGCTGTCAGAGGAGCTATCCACGCAGCACCTGGCCCGGGTCCCGAAGTCCCCGAAGGCCTTGACGGAGAGGAGATCGCCCTCCATCAACTTGAAATGGAGGGTGAACCCCTCCGTCAAGGTGTGGATACGGGCGAATGTCTTCCACCCTCGGCCAAGATACACCACGCCGGGGGCTGGGAACTCGACGTGGACCCGCGTGCCGCTGATCCCGCAGCCCTTCATGCACAACCTTAGCGTTTCGGGTTGCTCCATCTCCATCACGCTCGCGAAAGGAGACGGAAGGCGGAGGCGGCGACGAGGCGCCCGGTGCAGCCTGACGAAGAACTCGCAAGGATCGTCCCCGAGATGGACCGCCGTGGGAAGAAGGGCCGCTGGCGGAGGCGAGGCCGGCGCGTCGCCCCGCCCGCCTCTTCCCTGAGCACCGCGGCCTCGTGCACGCCCTCGTCCACGACCTCGCCCCCTCCCCCTTCCCCTTGCGGCTGGCTCCGCCACCGCGGGTGCAAGGGGAGGAGGGGCGCGCTGCCTGGCGGCAACCCTCGCCGCCACCGATGAAGGACCCGGATTCCCTTTCTCCATGGCTAATGGAGAGAGGGGGTCAGAGGAGGAAGAGATGGAGGAGTGTGGGTTCCCGTCGCCCCCCCTCTTGCTCCTTATAAAGGAGCAGGGTGGGGACTCGACCGCCCCGCTCGACCAATCAGGGCGCAGGGAGGCCAGGCGACCGGGACCGGCCTGCTGCCTCGACCCGCGACGGCCCGGTTTCCCGCCTCCACCGTCCGCAACTCCAGGTGCATGGAGGCCGCGTGGCTAACGTGCAGGGCCGAGGCGACGGGTGAGGTGGCCTCTCCCCCACCCCGTGATCGTGGGGAACGGGCGCCTCGGAAACCGTGCCTCCGCTCCATCCAGCGAAGGAGCCACGCCTCCACACCTCCCTCTACTTATGAAGATGGCATGAACCGTCCCCATTTATTGCGACGTGACGCATGCCTGCAGGGCTCAGCCCCGCGCACGCCACCCACGTCACGCACGCGTCTCCCCCACGATGCCGCATTCGACGCGTGCCGTTCGGGGAGGACGTGGTGGGCGCAGAAAAAGATGTACCGTGACCCAGGCCGCGCGTGCCCGTGCACTGTTTTGGGCCTGGCCCAACAGCGCTCGGCACCATGTATGGCCCAGGCCCGGGGGCTCCTGTCGGTGTACGAAAGTAGGGGTACCTTAGTACCCCGAACTTGTGCACGGGCAGTCGTAGCACCCCGCGGCAAGGCCTGCCAGGCGATCGCCAAGACCCTCAATGGTCCCCTCTTGGGCCATTCAAGAACAAGGTATTTGAGACAAGGCCCCGACAAGAGGAGCTTGCCGGGAAGGCCACCCGAAGAGAGCAAGGCCCTGGCAAGAGGAGTTTGCCGGGACTGCCGCTCGAAGCACAAGACCCCGGCAAGAGGAGCTTGCCGGGAAGGCCATCCACGGCACGACAAGGACCCTGCCACGGCGCGCCGCGCGCCCCGGCAAGGCCCGATGAGCAACAAGCTCCCGGGCGCGACAAGACATCCATCGCGGCAAGGCGCTTGCCGCGGCAAGTTACCACCTCGTGCCTGTGCTCCAGCTCACCCACCAACGTGTCGCTCTGGGGGCATCCCAGGCGCACGTGGCCGGAGGCTGAGCAGCGAGGGGCATGCGGTGGCAAAGCGAAGCTGACAGAGTAGCCATCGTGGCAAATGGTGGCGCTCCTGACGGTCCACTCCCCTGCTCCGTCTGGGTGACGCGGACGGGCATTTAATGCCCTTGTCCCCCGCCGTTAGAGTTAGGTATGATAGCACTGTACAGCCACTGTGCAGGCAGCTGTACCCACTACAGCATTCTACCATTTTTGCCCTCACCTACGCTGCCACCTGTGGGTAACCCCTTGAGCATACAAAAGGAGGCCCCATGCGCACGTAGAAGGAGGAGACCAATCTTTACGCTCGACCTCGCCGGCGGCCCGCGTGTACTGTAGCACCGCGCGCTCCCGAGCAAGAACACAATACAATCCACCAAGCAGCAGTAGGGTTTTACGCATCTTTGCGGCCCGAAGCTGGGTAAAATCCCCCTGTGTGCACCGCCACGATCTGCTCTTTGTGCAACCTCCGCCCCCCGCTGAACCAGTAAGGGGCTCGGTCCCCATAGATTGAGTCAGATGGCTTGACCCGATGATCAAGTTGGATTGGTGTCCAACTCCGCTTATGTTGATATCTGTAACTTGTTCATACGGATATATGTACTCTCATGATGCATACTTTACATGTTGCTATATCATGTCGTTGCACTCAAAACTAGCTTTCTGCAAACTACCTACTTAGTGCTATATCGTTACATTATTGTGCCTTGTTCCAATCATGGGTTGCTTGCGAGTACATTCAAAGTACTCATTGGCTTGCCACTGGTTATTTTATTGGCCAGGCATAAAAGAACAGGATATGATGAAGAATACTTCGGTGACGAACATGCGAGCTAGGACGCTTCCCAGTCAGAATGCCTGTAGGGTTAAGGCAGATGGCATGGGTTCTACTTATCGATGAAGATTTCCGCTGCTTAAGTTTATTTGGTATTCAGCCCTTGTGGCTTTATCTATGTAAGACTTGACCATAACGACCATAACTTGTGTAAGACGGTATGTATGGAGGTAAGACTCTTGTTATTCAGCTTCTGTGTGTTCAGTGAGCATTGATCTCTGGGATCACTGTACACGTGCATTCGGTGATTACGACTTATGAGTCGGGGTCCCCAGAGGCGGCGAGCGGACCCGGGACGCTCGAGGTCGACGGGGGAGTCGAGGAAGGAGGAGGCTGCTTCTTAGGAGACGTGGCAGCCTCGACGGAAGGAGCCCTGAAGGACTGACGTCAGGAGAAGAAAACAACACACAAGAAGCTATGACAATAAGATACTTACACGTCGATGGCGATGTACTTTCGTCGCTTCAACGGCCCGAAGATGTTGCTGCCGCTGGGGGATCCTTTCCTCTTGCGGAGCTTCTCGAAATCCATGCAAAGCCGACCGAAGTGCTTGATGTGATGGCCTGTGCGAGGTGGGGCCGAAGAAGAGCTTGGAAAGACAGCTTCAGGGCTGCCCGGCTGCGGCGAGCGGCCGAGCGCCGTCTCACCACAACCTCCCGAGGCTTCCGGGGCCTTGGCCTCAGGAGCCGCACGCCGCGTCTCCTCAGCGACCGACACCCCAGGGGAGGGATCGCGGCCTCCTGAGGACGACGCCCCAGGATCACCACGCGACATGTGCTCCTCAGCGCTTGGGCCACTGATCTCCATTGAAGCTGTCCCTCCCGCACCCTCGCTCAGGGCGAGCTTGGAACCGGCGGCGAGGAAGGGGACCGCGTCAAAGTGGTTCTCGCGGGGCCCCACCAGGCTGATCGGGGCAGCCCCCACTCATCAAAGGCGGGCATGCTCGCGGCAAATGCGGCTTTGTTCTCACAGCGGTACAGCACACAACTATTCCTGGGCATGTCGTCCGGCAAAGGGACACCTGATAGGACCGTAAGCACCATTTGCCACGCCACAAGAAGAAGCCCCTTCTCCTGAAACCTCATATGGTCCTGACTGCTGAGCAAGTCCCACATCGGGCGGGAATGGCGCTGGAGCGGTGCGATTCGGCGCTTGACGAACTCCTTCACCACCATAGGCACAGTCACGCCGCGGTCCTTCAACCTCCTCAGCCTAGCCCAAACGGGAGCGAGGCGGGGGCTCGTGAGCTTCTGATGGCCCCAGCCGGAGGTTGGACCAGCAGGCCCCACCGGAACTTGGAGCAGAGGGTTGAGCACGCCGGTGTCAACAAACAGCCATCATGTACGGAACTCGCTCGTGGATGAAGGAAGCTCGAAGCCAATCCCCGCGCCCGCCCTCGCGGCCACCGCCTGGAAGCTCACGCACTCCAAGCTCTGATGAGGATCGGCTAGATGCAACGAGAAGAAATGGCGGAGGAGGGCCACCGAGGGAGCGATGCCCACCATGGCTTCGCACAAGAAGGCGAAGATGGCAAGAAGGGTCTCAGATTGAGGGTCAAGGTGCATCATGTGGATCTGATAATGCTAGAGCACCGTGTTGAAGAAGGCGGAGAAGCGAGGAATCAGGCCAGCCCAGAGGGCATCTATGAAGATCGGGACCTCTGTGGCTGCCCGTGCAGTGCAAGACGCGGGCCAAGCCACCGTCTCTCCCCACTCATTGAAACCGGTGGCAAGCATGGGGTGCACCTTGTCCATGGCCTCCTCGTTGAGCACCCGAAGCCGGCTGAGCGCAGGCTCAAAGGGCCGAGGCGCGTTTGGCAAAGACAGGGGTTTCTTCCCCTTTTCAGCCTGTTTCGGCGCCATGGCGATGAAGCAGGCGGAGCGCAAGTCAGATTGGAAGGGCGAGGCAGAGTCTCGAGGAAGCAGGGAGATTGGGGGAGCCAGGCGAGAGCGAAGGAAGAATAACTGTGTAAGATGCGAAGGCCGCAGAGCCACACAGATTAAAAGGCAGCGTGGGGAGGCGGAGACGCCCACGTCCAATCAACTGCCGCGCGGCAACCGAGGCCGCAGGCTTTTAGGGCCGCGGCACTCCGTACTTGACTCTTGGCTTCACCGCGAAGCCAAGCCCGAGCGCACCTTGGGCCCGGGGGCTACTGTCGGCGTTCTCGGCCCACAGTGTGGCTAAGCTAGCGGGGCTTTACGGCCCATCTTCATCGACAAGGCATCCAAGACCCTCGCGAGGGGCCGAGCCTCGCAAGGCGGACAATGCAAGACCTGCTCGGGAGAGGCCTAGCCAGGCAGGCTCACGAGGAGCGGAGATATCAAGGCAGGGCAAACCTCACGAGGCTCAAGTGATGTGAGCCGTGACGATCGGCACCAGGCGGGCACCAGCGCGCGTAGCGTCCTTGTTCCCTCTTTGGTGCTAAGGAGGCAAGCGCAGGCGAGGAGTACCGAGGCCTCAGGCAAAGGTTGCCATATCGGTGCAACAAGACCAAGACCAGAAGGACGGCAAGATGGAGGTCATCGTGGAGCCCAAGACGGCGTCATCACCAGAGCCTTTAGCAGGCGAAGACCACTTTTTTCAGGATAGCTTGTACTAGCTGTCCCCCTTCAAATTCGCCCGCCGTTGTTGGTTCCCTTCCCGCTCAATATTTGGTGAGAGAACCAGGGCCTATATAAGTAGAACTAGCCACCACAGTAGAAGGCAAGCTAACCGGATCTAGACCCGGCCCTCATCCACACACAAGTTTGCCAAGCACAAGAACAACTCAACCTCAGGAGGCTGTTCTTCCCCTTGTACTGTTCATCATCAGCCCAAGAGGCAATCTATGACACACACACTGGAGTAGGGTATTACACCACAACGGTGGCATGAACCAGTATGAACCTCGTGTCTTTCTGTGTTGCGAGTTCATCGATTTCGTCCGCGTGACCTTAGCGAGCTAGGGCGTAGATCGGTAGGAGAGAAGACTTCACGCGCACCCCAGAGTTCAAACCTAAAGGGTTTGCCGGAACCCCACATCCGACACCAGCAGTCAGGGGTAACCGTTTTTTCACAAAATACGGTGGCCCATCCAGTGGGTGTCTACTGTCAGGTGGAGGAATCATTATTTTACGTGTACTAAGGTTGCACTTCCTTGCTGCGGCCGTGGACCCAACTGTCAGCCTCTCCACGTATAGTACTCTTTTGATAGAAGTCGTTCCTTGACCAGATTGAACATGCCACGCCGAGAGCACCAAGGTGGTGGACGATGGCGAGGCCTAGGAAGGGGACGACACAGAGCCAGGGAAGACACGGTAGTTGATGCCCACGCGGAGAGGAGTATGAGGGTTGACTAGTTCGGCTGCGGTGTGAGGCTGACGTCGCCGCAGAATAATAGGGGGTGTGGGTGAGTAGAGGGATGGCCTGGCCAACGGTGGGAGTAGTAGGGGGCGGTGAGGCCTCAGCGGCAGCACATCCGGCCATGGGAGGCAAGAGCACGCGGTGGTTTGGACGGCTGGAGCAAGAAAATCAGAGGTTGAAGAAGCAGGATGACCGTTGGATGTTAACAATCCAATGGTCACTCGTGATAGAATCATTTGTTGACTAAGTTGACAAAGCCCTCCATCTGCGTCTAGGCCAACAAGTCAGCCTCCCACTACAGTGGGTCCCAGCTAGCATGGGGAGTATTCATTTTTTGTGCGGAATAAGGAGGCACTTCCTTGCGTGCGAAGATATAGCTAGTGGGTACGAGCTGTCATTGGGAGTATTCATTCTTTTTGGCGTAATAAGGAGGTACTTTCTTGCGTGCATCCATGGACCATATGGGTCCCAACTATCAGCCTCTCCATGTACATCCCTCTTCCGATGTTGTCGTTTGTTGACAACGTTGACCATGCAGTGCCGAGAACACTAGCGTGATGGACGACAGCGAGACCCAGGAAGGGAATGACCCGGAGGCGCCGAAGCCACAACAGTGGAGAGATGTGGGTGAGTAGAGGGATGGCCTGGCCAATGGTGGAAGTAGTAGGGGGCGGTGAGGCCTGTGTGGCAGCACAGTCGTCCACGGGAGGTGCGAGCAGGCTGTCCCGCCAGCGCTGGATTTGGCGGTTGGGTGCAAGAAGATCAGAGATTGAAGAAACGCAACGGCCGTTGGATTGACATCCAATGGTTACGTCTGCTAAAATAGTTTGTTGAAGTATATAATAAGTAAAAAATCTTGCATATGCATCAACTTAATAGGCCCACAAGTCAGACCATTCCCTATTTTTTAAATAATTTATAGCTCATTGCAACTTCTTATGCAATTTATTGCAGTCTGTTTTTTTGTTGGCCAGGGCCAGGGTTAAAATTTAAACAAAATTTCGCATATTTCTGTGGGTTCCAAACTATTTTTAATACCAAAATGTCGAGCCAAATTTAAAGTACTTTGAAGATATATTTAAATTAGGTTAAAGCCCAGTGAAATTGGAATATGAAAATGTGAAAAAATTCAGAAATTATAAAGTAATTGCCGATTTGTCATTTGTTTTTTATATTTACAGCCCATTTCATATTACTTTTAAGATTTGCACGTGTCTTGAAAGAGTTAATGCCCATCAGGGTGTAGAAAAATAAGTAGGCCTGGATTGGGTATTCTTCAGAAAAAATAAACTGGGCTCATTTTCACAAAGAAAAAATAGTTGTGCTCGTCATGTGATGAACATAAAATATAAGCCTGGGCTAGACGGGTCACAGCCCAGTTGAAACCCTGCTCCGTCTCAACAATAACAAAAAAATAATACTGCTCAAGCAGCTACGTCCCAGGTGCGAGCCGATCTTGTGTTATTCTCTTGTCTATTGACTATATACGCTGACAATGTCGTGGGTCCTAGATGTCAGGAAACCACTAGGAGGAAGCGTTTTCTTTTTCCATACGCTGACAATGGAGTATATATAACAAAAAATGAGGAACTTCCTTGCGTACGGCCATGGACATGGTGGGCCCCTACTTTCATCCTCTCCACGTACAGTCCTCTCCCGATTCCTCTTGTTTGTTGACCATGTTGACAACGCGAGAGGGCGGCGCCGCGGTGAGCGCACCAAAGCGCACGGAGGATGATGACGAGGCCTTGGACATCGGCCTTAACGATTTAGGAGACGGTGGGGCGGCGGGTGCTTGCGGTGAGGCGCAGCCAGCCCTGGGAGGCGGAAGCAGGAGGCCCTGCCGGCACTGGTTTGGATTTGGCGGCTGGAGGAAGACATGACTGAAGAAACATGACAGACTGTAAAAGCAATAGGAGTACTTAACAACCTTAACTGAAACTAGCAGGGGCACTTAACAACCATAGCTGAAAGCAGTATGAGTACTTATATAGGTTCAACCGTACAAAGCACACCTCGCACAATGCTACTTTGCCTACAGTTAACCAAGGGTGAGGCCGCCAAGCCCCAGGACAAGGCCCACGCGCCACCCCGCGCATCCACAACCTTCTGAAAGCGGCTTCATCTTGCAATGTGGTCAATAAAAAGGATATTCGGTTTAGAGCCATGGAAAAGCATGAACATAACCTTCTATCCTATTCTCCAAGATGGACGGGCCTTCATTATCCGAGACTACCCATGACTAAGTAACTTTTCACCTCCGAGGGGAATGGAGTAGGTCAACATAATCATCATGTTGTGACCAAGCGCAAGTATGATCCGACCATGGTCAGGCATCTGTATAGGAACAATAGAACTGGGCAGTTTCTGTTTCAAGAAGATCACCGCTGTAAATTTGCGTATAAGCAAGAGTTTATGAACAAAATATATAACAGAAAACAGTTCATACCATAAGTTTCTCGACACAGTTGGACCTTTTCAATGAGTGCAGCAGTGTCACACATATCCCACGTGGCCTTCCACCATTGAAACGCCCCACAAGGACCTCAAGATGATCAATAAAGTGTAGGAACTTGCGGATGTCATCCTAGTCAACTTCAGTGCCATCAGTAACAGCCGGGTTCTTATAGAATAATAAATGAGTAGCCTGCTTAACTTTGAAAAAACCTACACGTGCCACCAATTATAAGAAATATTAGTTAGAAGTAGCATCTTCGTGAGAGATTCGTTGCTACTTCTAAAATTAAAATGTGATTAGTTAGACAGAATAGGTGGATTAAGAAGTAATTGAGGCAACAAGCAGGAACCAGATACAAAACTAACATGGATGAGCAATTGGAATGACGTCGGTGTGGAAGATCGCAGTGAAGATGAGACCAGGTTCTGCTATTTCCATCAACATTCATGCGCCAACTTTCAGTCTGTAACATTTGAGAAAGTTTATCCAAGTTCGGTCATAAAAAATCAGCAATCTTCTTGGTTCATGAACCCAACTCGGAACTTATATCCATGGCTTGTCTTCAATGTGACCATTAAACTAGTGTATTCAGTTATGGCAAGGCCGAGCATCTTGAGTACATGTGTTCTGGCAGAGCAAGGAATGCACTGCAGGAAAAATAATATGAGAACACAATGTATTCCCTATCCAAATATAGAAATAATTTCCTCCTTCACGTCAGTGTTGACCATGGTACTAGTACCTTTTATCCAAATATAGCAATCCAAATTTACAAATTAGTTGATAGCATGTTCAAAAAAAAACACCCTCCCAGATAGAAAAGAGGATTCTAGGAACATACCGTGCGATTTTTAAAATCCTGTGTTAGGATGAGAAGGAACATGTGTGGCGTCTCGCCGAGGGCACAAAAACCTGTAGGGTCCTCGCACTTTGGGCACTTCAAATGAAACGCACTAGATTCACTAGGAAGAAAAAAGCATCAACGGCGGCGGCTGCCATCCTAGGATTACCAGCGACCAAGGGACTTGCATTTATCGGGGATGGATGATGAATTCATACCTGGTTCTCCATGAGAAAACCCTATGCAATCGCCAAGAGGTGGTTTTCTCTGGATAAGCAGATGAGGGAGAAGGGGATTCTGACTCAATGAAATATTGTTGCTTCGTCCGTCCAGCTTACTGCTAAAGCTGGAAATGTGGGGATTTTGGTGATTTGACGGCTCATTGGGCATTACTGCGGTGCTATGACCGGGGCGAGTCTATCGTGCAGTTGTGCATTCTAATTTGGTGCATGGCACGTGGACCCCGTTGCCGGATGCCCCACATATTGGCGAAAGGAAGTAGAAAGGCTGGAGTAACTAGTTACAGATAAATATATTTTTGACAGAGAGATACTCCCTCTGAAAAGAAATATAAAAATCTTTTATATCACAACTTTATACATAAGAAAAATCAATGGGAATATATATATATATATATAATTATAAAAAACAGAGTTGGTGATGATGGTGTGCCTGCCATCCTGCAATATAGGCCGTCCGATTCATATCTGCCGGATAGGTAGGAAACTATCGCAATTTTGCAAAAAGGTACCCACACACCTCTCAACATTTGCAAATAAGGCCTTCCCTCGTTCATCCTTTTCTCTCACAAGATAAACTACTCATACAAATGCATCTTCATGTTACGTGCAACGCACGGGCATCTTGCTAGTATAACATAATACGGGGTGTCGGTGTCAAAATCGGCGGATCTCGGGTAGGGGGTCCCGAACTGTGCGTCAAGGTCGGATGGTAACAGGAGACAAGGGACACGATGTTTACCCAGGTTCGGGCCCTCTCGATGGAGGTAAAACCCTACTCCTGCTTGATTAATATTGATGATATGGGTAGTACAAGAGTAGATCTACCACGAGATCAAGGAGGCTAAACCCTAGAAGCTAGCCTATGGTATGATTGTGTATGATGATGGTTCTGTCCTACGGACTACAACCCTCCGGTTTATATAGACACCGGATAGGGTTAGGGTTACACAGAGTCGGTTACAATGGTAGGAGATCTTGAGTATCCGCACCGCCTAGCTTGCCTTCCACGCCAAGGAAAGTTCCTTCCGGACACGGGACGAAGTCTTCAATCTTGTTTCTTCATGGTCCTGGAGTCCGGCGAAGGTATGGTCCGGCTATCCGAACACCCCCTAATCCAGGACTCCCTCAGTAGCCCCTGAACCAGACTTCAATGACGACGAGTCCGGCACGCAGATTGTCTTCGGCATTGCAAGACGGGTTCCTCCTCCAAGTCCTTCATAGAAGATTGTAAACACCAAAAATAGTGTCCGGCTCTGAATAATAAGTTTCCACATAGTGCCATAGAGAAAATAATATTAACACAAATCAAATCTGCTGACGTATTCCGTAGTGAGTCATCATACTGCGGCCAAGCTCCTTATACAAATCGTTTTTACTTTTCCACCTCAGCGCGTTTAGCGAGGCGGTTTCCTTGGCACGTCTTGTCAAAGCAGAGATCGTGTGCCCCTTTTACGGGATTCTCATCAATACGGACGTGGGTAACCCAACCGCGCCATTTACCACGGCGCTTGGGAGGCAAGCGAGTTTTATTAGGTAGGTGGGGACGCATAACCGCATCCGCCCATATAAGGGGATAAGAACCCACCTTTTCACCTACGCCTTCTTCCTCCCTTGCCAATCCATCTCTTGCGCACTCAAGCTCCAGCACCCAAGCCCGCTCTTCCCACCTCAACCTTCTCCAGCAATGTCCGGAGCAGGAGGCAAGTGGATGGTCTCCTCCGTTACGGAGGTTCAAGTAAAAAAGCTAAGGAAAGCTGGATACCTGTCCAAGGACATCCCGCACCGGCTTCCTGAGAAGGGGCAGTTCTCCCCACCCCAAGGCTCCATGAGAGGGTAGTTTTCCTTCCCCACTTCCTCCGCGGACTGGGTTTTCCACTTCACCCATTCGTCCGGGGACTCATGTTCTACTATGGCCAAGATTTCCACGATCTGTTCCCGAACTTCATCCTCAACATCCCGGCGTTTATCGTTGTGTGTGAGGCCTTCCTCCGCATCCGTCACCATTTTGGCCTTTGGCTCAAGACCTTCAACGTCAAGCCCAAGGTGGTGCGCGGCAACCAAGCGGAGTGCGGAGGTGCTATGGCTGGCAAGATAGCCAACGTCCTCTGGTTCGAGGGCTCCTTTGTGGAGACCCTAAAGGGGTGGCAAGCTGGGTGATTTTATATCACCGAGCCATGCGATCCGGAATGGGTCGCCGCCCCTGAGTTCAGATCCGGACCCCCCACACGGCTTATGTCCAGGAAAGAGACGGGCCTGTCGTGGGGCAACGAGGAAGAGGTGACCGGACTAAAGACCTGCATCCAGTCCCTGGTAGACAAGCCAATCCGGCTGGTCAATATAGTCCAGGTCATGCTCGTTCGTCTGATCCTCCCGTGCCAACAACGGGATTTCAATTTGTGTGAGTTTGACCCGGCGCAGCACCGAACCCTCAACAGGCTCTTCGACACGTCGTATGAAGATGTTTGGAAGGTGCTAATCAAAGGCGCCGGGGCTCCCGCATCCGCTTCCGAGGACCGCGGATACAGCACGCAGCGTCACACTAGCGAGGTAAGCTATTTATGCCTTTGACAGGATTATTAAGCTCTTTTTCATAGATTAACTCTATGCGGGATCTAAACTCCCTTGCCTTTGACAGGCCTGGCAGGCGATATCCGGACCAATTAACTGTCCGTCTCCCCTGCCCGAAGACCCAGCCCTAGCTCTCCTAGTGAAGCTGCTGACTCCGACACCTTATGTGGTGCCGGAGAAGAAGGTCAAGAAGAAGAAGACCACCGGGACTCGAAAGAGTGCCCGTAACTTGGTGGTGTCGGACTCGTCGTCTGACGAGTCCGAGGCGCCCTCCTCTCGTGAAAACGAGGAGGAGGAAGAAGAAAGTTCTCCCCCCCCCAGTGGGCGGAGAAAAGAAGAAGAAGGCCGCCCCATCGGGGAAGGCCGAGGGGTCTAGGAAAAGGAAGACCCCTCCGCCGGACTGCTCCCACGACGCCGAAGAGAGTGGAGGGGAGTGGCCGGACAGGGCCAAGCGTCCGGCAAAATCGTAAGTATTCGTATACCAGAGTGACTCATGATATTCCTTTAAAGCACAACTCTCCCTAATGTCGAATGTGATTTATGCAGCCCGCCCCGGGCCGAACTCGACGATTCGTCGAGCGACTCCCTGGATTCGTCGGACGTGAACTCAGTTCCGCCCGCTGTCTCCCCCCGCACTGCAGACGACGCCGAAGTGGCGTCGCAACAAGCTACGGGGCAGGAGGAGGTGGTCCTGGAGGAGCCGAAAGGCGACCTCCCGGACCCCAGGAATAAAGGGGACAAGACCCCCCAGGACTCCGAGTCTGGCTTTGTGCCGGACGCCGCGCCTGACTCTTCAACAGTTCCGGTTCGCGGTAGGCGAACTCCTTCCAAGAGGAGCGATCCTTCTGAGCCGGCGGCCTCCGTGCAACCAGAGGTGCCGCACAATCTACTGGAGGTGCTTGACGGCGCCTCCATTGAAGAGGAACACCGTACTATTATGAGTATGGTGATCCGAAGGGTTCAGTCCGCCAAGAGCAGACTGACTAAACCTTGCGCTAGCCTTCTGACAAGCTTCGAGGTAAGTAGAAATATGTCAAAATATGACCGCATAGACAGTAGCCCCTGATACTCTATTCGGCGTTCGAAAAGAAAAGCCGAATAGAGGATCTATTAATTTTTGCAGGAGTCTAACAATAAAGAGTCAATATGCGTATGCAGGCTTCGCTGCTATCCACCACCGCACTGACTGCACAGGTGGAAGTCCTAAAAAAGGACCTCGGGCGGACCGAGCAAGAGCTCGGCCTTGCCAAACGGCAGCTCGAGGAAAAAGAAGGTAAGAAATACCCTACAAAGAAAAAAGGTGCCTATAGAGAGGCATGATTGCAAAGAATAACAGGATTGTACTGCTTATTGTAGGGTCCACAACTGAGGTGGCGACCCTCAAGCAGGCGCTATCTGAGGCCGGAAAGAAAATGGCCGAGGAGTGCATCGAGCGAGAGAAACTTGGGGCTCAAGTTGGCGAGGTGCAGCAAGAGCTGCAGGCTCTCATGAAAAAACATGAGAGCTTGGAGCTTGAGTCAAAGGCGCAAGCATCCGAGCTCGCGTCGGCCCTTGAGACCGCTAAGGGTGCCAAGGCCGAAGACCGAAAGGCCCTCCAAGAGTTGGAGGAGATGAAAAAGATAGCAGCCGGTAAGGCATTCTTAATGCAAAGTAGGAATATAAAAGTAAACTACTTGTCACTTACCCGAATCCGGAGTTCTCCAGGGGCGTTCGCAGATCTTCCCCGCAGCGTATCCGATGCCGCCACATTCTACCGAGCTGAAGAGGGCAGCTCGATGGAGAGTGTGTTCTGGTCTCAGTATTCTGAGGCCGGACATCCTGTGCCTTTGAGCGATCAGCTGAAACAGCTGGTTGAGCTCCACAAGGCGGCCGAATAAGCCATGAAGGGCTTCCTAGTTCGGCTGTGGCCCGGAGAGGCCCTGCCTGGGAGCTACTTCGGGCTGGTGCGGCGGCTGGTGGAGGCCTGTCCACGGCTTGAGGTCATCAAAAGTTCCGCCTGCATCGACGGTGCCCGGAGGGCCCTTGCCCGTGCAAAGGTGCACTGGGGTAAGCTTGACGGAGAGAAGCTGGTGAAGGACGGGCCGCCGCAGGGGAAGGAGCATCGCAAGCCTGAGAACTACTACAAGGATGTTCTTGCCGGTGCCCGCCTTATTGCGGATGAATGTACTAGAGATGTAATATTTGAATGAACTCGCTCGTGTTTATCCTGTGCGCTGAAAACTTGTTCATATGCGCTAAGCAATGCTTATGGAATTTAAAATATTATTTTCTGTGCGGCCGTTTATCAAAAATTGAGAGATGGCCAGTCGTTGGCTTCTGCCCCCATGCCGCTAGTGCTGGGGTGTTCGGGATAAACCTGAGCGCTCTTTTTCCCATGGTTGGGTCCTTCAAGGGAGGCGCTCAGCACAACGAACCAGGCAATCAGACTATAATGCTTGAACACTCTCACTTAGCCATAGAACTTTATAATTTTAAATTTCGGCGAAGCCCCTAGTTCGGAAGACCGAATTCGGGGCGCCTTCCACGCCTTTGGCCGGACAGAGCCAGCTCCTCGCTCGAAGCGGCATATGTCTTTAGGGACTCGAAAAACCTCTCGAACAGCGACCCGTCTCTCGCCTTATCATGACAGTCAGTTTTAGCTTTCTCCACTGAGGTGCTTAACCCAGCTGAACCGGGGCACAATCGCAGTGGTTCTCCTATTGCTACCTTAGCCGATATAGCGGAACGTAAGGCACCAAAACAAGTCGGGCAAACCCAACTATTAACCCAAATCATGATTCTGAGCCGATGCATATAGTGCTATAAGTTCGGGGTGCCGTACTTGTGAAAGTGTACGGACTTCTCACACCAGATCGAAGGGTAATGAAGCCCCTGGCGTGTTTGCCATACCATGGTGTACGGGTGCGATCATGTTATTTAATAAACATATATATTAAAAGAGAATAATGCAAAAAATAGGCAAAAAGCTATGCATTGTTTACACAGAGGCTATTTATCAAAGCCGAACGATACAAGCAGTGCGATAAGAGAAAATATATTAGACTATTTAACATGTCCTGACCAGGGGCAGGCCGCGGAATTGTGTTCGAAACAGATACTGCTCGTAATAGAGACCACCTGAGAGTTCCATAATGCGGCGTAACTTTATCTGCTTCCCTGAATCTTGCATCGTTTGTGCGGCAGTCGAATTGCCGAACAGGTCGTCCAAAGTGTGAAGTCCTGAAAGTAAAAAAGAATCCGGCAGCCCCTAGTACGTTTTAAGCCGTATTGCGGGCATGCCGTTACTGTGCCCCTTCCCCTGTGCCCATGGTATTTCGAGGGCGTAGTTGTGTACGCGAGGTACTAGCTCCGCTATGTCGCGATGGCTGGGGTTGGGGCCGCATTGCTACGCCTGCTCAGAACGTGCCAGGCGGTCTTGTTGTAGGTTACTCCGGGCGCGCTTGGCATTGTTTGGCTTTTTAACGGACGGACTGGAGAGTTGCCTACAAAGGCTGCTTTGTACTTCCGCTGCGAGAGCCGCCGTGTGCTCATCCGTACGGAGGGAGCGTTTGGTGTTTCCGTTTACCGTGATTAGTCCTCGAGGGCCTGGCATCTTTAGCTTGAGGTATGCGTAGTGCGGCACCGCATTGAATTTGGCAAATGCGGTTCGTCCGAGCAGGGCGTGATAGCCACTGCGGAACAGGACTATGTCGAAGATTAACTCTTCGCTTCGGAAGTTATCCGGAGATCCAAAGACCACATCAAGTGTTACGGAGCCTGTACAGTTGGCTTCTACACCTGGTATAACACCTTTAAAGGTCGTCCTTGTGGGCTTAATCCTTGATGGATCTATGCCCATTTTCCGCACTGTATCCTGATAAAGCAGGTTCAGGCTACTGCCGCCGTCCATGAGGACTCTTGTGAGATGAAATCCGTCGATGATTGGGTCGAGAAACAATGCGGCAAAGCCGCCATGACGGATGCTAGTGGGGTGGTCCCTTCGATCAAAAGTGATCGGGCAAGAGGACCATGGGTTGAACTTTGGGGCGAGTGGCTCCATCGCGTATACGTCCCGTAGCGCACGCTTCCGCTCCTTCCTGGGAATGTGGGTTGCGTATATCATGTTCACCGTCCGCACTTGTGGGGGAAACCCCTTCTGTCCATTGTTGTTCGGCGGCCTAGGCCCCTCCTCGTCATCGCTATGCGGCCCCTTGTCTTTGTTTTCGGCTCTTAACTTGCCTGCCTGCTTGAACACCCAACAATCCTTGTTGGTGTGATTAGCTGGCCTTTCGGGGGTGCCATGGATTTGGCACAAGCGGTCGAGTATTCGGTCCAAACTGGACGGGCCCTGAGTATTCTTCTTAAATGGCTTTTTCCGCTGACCGGATTTATAGCCTCTGAATCCGGCGTTAACTGCCGTATCTTCATTGCTGTCGCTGCTAACACGGCGCTTTTGCTTATTTCGACGTGTCCTGCCACTTTTGTCCTTGGTATCCGAATTACCAGGGTTCTTCGATAAGTTGTTGCTGCGAGCTAGCCAGCTATCTTCGCCCGCGCAAAAGCGGGTCATGAGTGTCATGAGGGCTGCCATGGATTTCGGCTTTTCCTGTCCCAGGTGCCGGGCAAGCCACTCGTCGCGGATGTTATGCTTGAAGGCTGCTAGGGCCTCTGCGTCCGGACAGTCAACTATCTGGTTTTTCTTTGTTAGGAACCGTGTCCAGAATTGCCTGGCCGATTCCTCTGGCTGCTGGATTATGTGGCTTAGGTCGTCGGCATTCGGTGGTCGCACATAAGTGCCCTGGAAGTTTTCAAGGAATGCGGCTTCCAGGTCCTCCCTAGAATCGATTGAGTCCGCTGGCAAGCTATTAAGCCAGTGTCGGGCCGGTCCTTTGAGTTTGAGAGGGAGGTATTTGATTGTGTGTAGATCATCGCCACGTGCCATGTGGATGTGAAGGAGATAATCCTCAATCCATACCGCCGGATCTGTGGTGCCATCGTATGATTCGATGTTTACGGGTTTGAAACCCCCTGGGATTTTATGATCCATTACTTCATCTGTGAAGTATAAAGGGTGTGCGGGGCCCCTGTACTGGGCTATGTCATGACGCAGCTCGGAAGAGCTATGTCTGTTGTATTCGGCCCGACCGGATTTATTGTGTCCGGAGTGAAGATCATCGTCACGTGTCGTCCGGCGCCTGCGCGATCCGTAGATCGATCTTGTTTGCCTTGCTTTATCCTCCAGTACATCTCGCAGGTCTGGCGCATTTTCCCGTGCCTTGGTTGAGCGGCGTCGGGGCATGGCTTGGGTGGAGGTTCGACAGGCCTCTCTGTCGCGGCCGCGAGGTGGCCGGTCTGCCATGTCGTGCGCTGGTGATGTAGGCGCTTCCTCCTCTGATCGGGGTAGCGGCCTGCGCTTAGGATATTTCTTGAAGGGGCGCTCGAGTTCGTGCTCTTCGGCCGCAAGGACTTCAGTCCATCTGTCAGCTAGCAAATCTTGATCGGCTCTAAGCTTTTGCTGCTTTTTCTTTAGGCCGTTCGCCGTGGCTAAAAGCCTGCGTTTGAAACGCTCTTGTTCGGCGGGGTCTGTGTCACGACCGGTTTTTCCAATAAAAATATTTATTGTGAAACCAATCTTTAGAATCCAGTTTGAGATAAAACCTCCTCACTGGTAGACAAACTTTTGATACAATAAGCTAGTAGCATCAAATATAATACAGGGTTGAGCTGATAATGCTCAACAATTTATTACAAGCGTGCCAATAATTATACATAAAGGCGGTTATGACACAAGGGAGTGGTGGCATACTACTGACTCGCAAATATGGTAGTGGTGGAGTAACACAGTGGGGAGTGGATATGTGACTCTCAAACTATCATCCCATCGAGCATCGAGGTGAGGCTCGATGAATTTATTTGGGTTGCGGAAGCGGGTATAAAACAGTGACGAAGTCCAGGGTCACACGAGACTGACTGGGACTCCTCTAGGCATCGGATTCGCTATCGAACTCTTCATCCATGAGATCACCTTCGTCAGCATCTGGCCAAATCAACAAGCCAGTGAGTACTTTGAAAGTACTCGCAAGACAGTTCGGACGTAAGATATAACAAATGCATGCATGAGTGCGTCACGATTAAATTACCAATGCATATTCAAAGTAATATTAGGCAGGGTAAGTAAAAAGGGAAACGGCGGTAGTCCGCCTGGAATCCCAACAGTAAAGTAATAGAAAACAATCGAGTGTCTAGAGCGACGCCACGAGAGTAAATTAATAAAAGAAAGAAAATTCATGCCACAGTCGGGCGTCTTAGCGACACCACATAAAGGGCTTTAAAAGAAATGCCACAGTCGGGCGTCTAAGCGACACCACATAAAGGGCTTTAAAAGAAATGCCACAGTCGGGCGTCTGAGCGACACCACATAAAGGGCTTTAAAAGGAATGCCACAGTCGGGCGTCTGAGCGACACCACATAAAGGGCTTTAAAAGAAATGCCACAGTCGGGCGTCTGAGCGACACCATATAAAGGGCTTTAAAAGAAATGCCACAGTCGGGCGTCTGAGAGACACCACAAAAAGGGCTTTAACTGATAAAGAAATAATATTCATAATAAATATATTCAACTCATGAAATTAAACGGGTTAGTCCATCCTCAAGAACAAACATTTAACTGATCTTAGTGCTCATGGTCCCACTGGATGATCTGTCACCAAAACTGGCACATGTCAGTTAGCACGAAACTTGGATATAGATAAGATGATTTGAGGATATATGACTCTGCAGAGTTTGTACAAAATTTCTCACAGTTAACGGATTTCCTTAGTCACAAGGACTAGTTCCGTTTACGGTATTTCAGAAGGAAACACAGCTAACCAGTACACACCCATCCAACCTCTCGATGCCAGGAATCACCCTCGACATCGTCCAAGAAAAACTTTTGAGACGGGGAGATCACAATCTCGAATAGCATGGGATCAAATTTATATACGCGCGCTCTAAGGGGTGCCCCCCTCTCGGTCCCAACCGGAAACACCCATGCCCCCTGACCGGATGACTGGCTTTAATCCAGGGCCATGGAACCATCATCCCGGCCTCTCCTTTTTGGTGTGTACCAAGAAAGCGGTTTGCGACTTACTAAACCATATCCCTTTCGGGAAACATGTGGTAGTACAGGGAGGGGAAATGGATACGAGCTCAACCGATACGGGTTGGTACTGAAGTAAACCTGCATGGCATAAGACTGACATGCTACCACACTGCCATCTTACCCACCTTCATGCCAACACATGGCCTTGCATACTCACATCCAACAAGGTATGGATCATCGAACTTACTTGTCTCAACAATGCATAATATACAGTTCATCGGTATGCTCCACAACATGCCATGAAACTAACTAAATGCAAAACATGCCAAGACACTCATCATATCAAAAGTTCAAACATGCTAGCCTGGTTCGGAGTAGTTGGAGTCTAATTCTGTGAAGTTCGCGGTCCCGTCACGTCCTTCGGTATCTACGGTATAAAGAGAATATACGTGCTATCGTGAATACCGAGAGGTGCACAAAAATTATTCCAAATAATCTTCAAATAAATCTGATAAAAAACTAGACAAAATTTTGAAGAGAACAGAAAAAGAATCACTCAAAAATATGTTTCTGCTAAAAAGTTATAAAGGTTTTTGCCCAGGGACCCATCTGTAATGAAACAGAAACTTCCTAGGGTCTTATTTATAAAAACAGAAAACGTTTCAGTATCATATACGCCGGCCCAGAAGAGAAGAAGTATTTTGCTCGAATACGCTTTCAGAAAACGATTCAAAAAAAGAGAGGAACCTGACGGGGCGGTCCCACCCGTCGTGTTTGAAAACCGAAGCGGGTCTTTTGGCGCTAGAGGGCCGCGGCGATCGCCGGCGGCGATCCACGGCGAGGCAAAGGGATCGGAGGTTACCTCCGTGCTCACGGTGTTGTTCCGCGTCGGGTGGTGGTCGAGGTGGTCGCCGGCGTGCACCGTGTCGACGGTGGCCCTTGCTCCGGCGGACGGCGTTTCGGACGAGGGTGAGGCTCGCCGGAAAGGGCTGCAAAGATCAAATTGAGGAGGTGGTCAAGTATCTGGTAGCTAGAGGTAGTGCTTGACGGAGTTTGGGCACCGGAGATGACCTCACCGCAGTGAATCGAGCTGGAGCCCGAGGCGGACGGAGGTGGCCGGAGTCGAGGAAGAAGGGCTCCTCGAGGCCCCTCCAGTGGCCAGGCGGGGTGTGGTGAGGTGGTGGAGCCGTGCGGGAGTGAGAGCGGGCTCGAGGGCGCTATATATAGCCACCCCGAGGCGGTTGCCGAGAACGGGGTTCTCCGGCAAGAGATTACGGCGGCGCAGGGCTTGGTCGGGAGGGTTTAGGAGTTGAGCGCCGCCGTGGAGGTCCACTGAGTCTGATTAGGTGCCAACGGCATCGGGTTTTGCTGGCTGAGGTGGAGTTCAATGGAACGGAGCGGCGCGGACCCGTCGGCGGCAGAGAGCGTGCGCCGTGCATGCCGCGCCACGGCGACCGTGCTGCATGCGTGCACTGGCGTGGAGAGGGCCACGCGGAGCCACCAGGGAGCTTGGGTGGCGCTGAACGGCATTGCGCCGCCGTTCTGCTTCCTGCCAGCCGTTACGGCGGTTCAGCCGCCGCAAGACACGCCGGCGCAAGCGGGCCAGGGCACCACCGACGCCAGGAAGGCGCCAAGCGCGCGTGCGGGGCTCTGGACAAGCAGCCAGGCGGCGAGCAACGTGCCAAGGGGCACTGTGATCTCGTGACTGCACTTAACTGACGAAGATCGACACTGAAAGTCTGAATTTAACTGAATTTGAACTGAAACAGTGCATGCAAGGTGTTCGACAGAATGTTTCTGGCTTGTAGGAATTTTTCCTTGGCTGATTTTTGGTAGAGTGGCTTCTCATTGCTCCAGTAGGCTGCCTGATTTTTGGTGGAATTTTTGGAGAAGTGTAGATATGAATTTCACCAAATTTGGCAAATCTGGTTCAAACTTGCAGGGAGTGTAAGTTGAAATATTTGAAAAGAAGATGAGTGGATTAAGATGGTTCTGGGTTGTGGGTACAAAGGACTAGCCAGAAGAGTTGGTTTGAGGTCCAGATACCAAAGCTATAGGGTACTTGCTTTGTAAATGGGTCAGGCTCAAACTAAAGATCAGAAAAGAATTGAGAGGTGAAATAATCAAAATAAAATCCAAAACTTGTTTGGATGAGTTGGGACAGGGAACTTGGGTTGTTAACAAGGAGGAGAGGAGGTTTTGGAGTGGTTCACTACATGGTCAAAAATACAAGGTCATGGGTGGTTATCAAAAGAATGAAGATCCCAAATTTTCATAGAGTTTTCTTTTCAAAAAGAAAAGATTGAACTCCCAAAAATAATTTGAGAAGAGAACCAATCAGAGGAAGTTTTAAAAATGTCAAACCCAAGGTTTTGAAGAAGGAAACAGAAATAACAATCCCAGCCAAAGAAAAGATTTTTAAGAGGATGGTTTTTCTGAAAATTTTAAAAATGCCTTATTTCACAAAAGAAAAACCGGCAAGGTTTTTGCTAAAAACCAAATAAAATTTTTGGAGTGTCACAGTCTGATGGTACGACGAATTAGTCGTCATCGAGGCTTGCCTCGTCTTCGGAGGGAGGCATATAGTTATCATCCTCAATCTCTCGTTCTGCCGCTCTCTCATGAGGGCTGGCTTCTCCATCTTCCTCTGCTGAATCTTGCTGGGTTGGGTGTTCTTTGGCGCTATCCGGGGTAGTATTATCTCCCGTGCCGGAATCACTGTTTTTGCTTTGGCGGGATTTAGAGCGGCGCCGCTGACGCCGGCGCTTTGGCTGTTTCTTGGAGGTGTCATCCCCCGCCGTTCCATCGCCATCTCTATCCTTTGGAGTATCCACCATATATACATCATATGACGAGGTGGTCGTCCAGCGCCCTACAGGTGTTGATTCCTGTTCGTCTCCTACCTCATCGTCCATACCGTCGAAGTCTTCGGAGCCGAAGTCAAGCATGTTGGTTAACTCGTCGATAGTGGCTACCAAGTGGCTGGCGGGAGGGCTTTGAATTTCTTCATCGTCCGTATCCCATCCTCGCTGACCGTAATCCGGCCAGGGCTCTCCTGATAAAGAGAGAGACTTGAGAGAATTCAGGATATCGCCAAAAGGCGAGTGTTGAAAGATGTCTGCGGCGGTGAACTCCATTATCGGCGCCCAATCGGCTTCGACTGGCAGGGGCGCGGGGGGTTCGAAGTTCGGAGAGGAGTCCGGACCCTCGGAATCATGGGTCACGCGGAGTGCGGGGCTAGCGTTCGGCTCGATCGCCTTTGAGATCGCAGCCCCCGAGGTGACGTCCAACCGTTCATCCTCAATTAGCGCAGTAGGCTCCGAGTCAAGGGTCAGAACCGGTGCGTGTGCAGCCTCCAGGACACTGTTCAGAGGCAGAGCTAGATCGTGCCCCTCGAGATATTGCGGCGCGCTTGGCTGTGGCTCGAACCCGTCGAAGATCAAGTCTCCGCGGATATCCGTCGTGTAGTTTAAGATTCCAAACCTGACTTGATGGCCAGCGGTGTAGCTTTCGATCTGCTCCAGATGACCAAGTGAATTGGCCCGCAGAGCGAAGCCGCCAAAGACGAAGATCTGTCCGGGGAGAAAAGTCTCACTCTGGACCTCATCGTTGTTGATGATCAAAGGAGCCATCGGGCCTAAAGGCGACGACACAGAGGAACTCTCAATGAAAGCACCAATGTCGGTGTCAAAACCGGCGGATCTCGGGTAGGGGGTCCCGAACTGTGCGTCAAGGTCGGATGGTAACAGGAGACAAGGGACACGATGTTTACCCAGGTTCGGGCCCTCTCGATGGAGGTAAAACCCTACTCCTGCTTGATTAATATTGATGATATGGGTAGTACAAGAGTAGATCTACCACAAGATCAAGGAGGCTAAACCCTAGAAGCTAGCCTATGGTATGATTGTGTATGATGATGGTTTTGTCCTACGGACTACAACCCTCCAGTTTATATAGACACCGGATAGGGTTAGGGTTACACAGAGTTGGTTACAATGGTAGGAGGTCTTGAGTATCCGCACCGCCTAGCTTGCCTTCCACGCCAAGGGAAGTTCCTTCCGGACATGGGACGAAGTCTTCAATCTTGTTTCTTCATGGTCCTGGAGTCCGGCGAGGGTATAGTCCGGCTATCCGAACACCCCCTAATCCAGGACTCCCTCATGGGGGTTCAACTGAGAATATAATACTCGAACAGGATCATGGTTCTGGACTTTGGGCCATAGGCCGGTGGGCCTACATGTTTGGGGGCCCATGTGTTCTGCAGCCCAGTCTGGTTTTTGTAAGGACTTTGGTATATGTAGGGAGAACTGCAGCCCAGTCTGGTGCTAGTGCCATAGCTGGTTTCGTTGCCGCTGCACGGGCCGGAGCAGATGCAACTGCAAGTGTTGGTGCAGGTGCCTGAGCCGTTGCTGGTGCCCGTGCCAGTGCGACTGGTAGTGCCGTTGCTGCTGCCAGAGATGGTGCTCCTTGTAGAGCTGGTGCCGGTGTCGGAGCAGGTGCCAATGTCGATGCCCGATCCTCCGATAGATCAGCCAGATCCACTGACGCGGTCAGTGCCAATTCTCAGCTAGATCAGACTGAGCTACTGCCGCTGTCAGTGCTAGAGCAAGTGCCGTCGGAGAAGGTGTCGGTGCTCGATCCGTTGCTGAAGGTGGTACTGATGTGCGGGACAGCAGCAATCGTGTCTGGTCTGCTATGATCAGCTTTCTAACTTGACTAGGCTCCGTGACCGTGATCCATTTTTTTATTCATTTCTTTTAAACTCAAGATGGACTAATTGTGGTGTGTTTGTTAAACCAAACTGCAGTTCATCATAGGGCTTCAACTTGTACTCACACAACAGACTGATCCAATTGTTTCCAGTAATATAAGTGATGGACAGTGCCTTCGTTACTAACACGACATAAGAAGTGAAACCTGCAAAAATAACCATCGTAGAGCAAACCAAACGGTTTATTCTATGATGAATGTCACATGGCAAAACCTGCATCGTAAAATTGCAGCAAAAGTAAGAAAACATGACATTAAATCAATAAGATTTAGACAGTAAATCAATGAGATTTACTTGATGTGACACAAGTGAATCCTTATCGGGAATCACTATGTTGAAGTACTAAACAGAAGATTAATCGTCCAACTATGTGTGGCATGCAAGGCCCCCGCCTACTGCCACAAGCAGGATAGTCCAAAGGTCGTGAAAAATTGTATGGACCAAACATCCATGGGACTGGAAATCCTGGTGAGTGCGATAAACCCTGCAATGCTTACAGATATTGGAGTGTAACCATGATTGATAAACCGTTCTCACAAAAAACATGATCTGGATACTTCAAAACATACAGACTGAATTGAGTGGACAGACATTAACATAGACTGTTCTCAGGACTCACCACACACCAAAAGCGGTAGTACTACACAATACAGGGTTCACACACACAAATCAAGTATTGAACAATAGAACTTACTACAGACAAGCAAAGTTGCACTAATTAAACTCTGCAGACTGTTTCTTGCCACCGACCTACGGGATGAACCCTGCATAAATGACTAGGCCATGGACTTCGTGAGAGATGTCTACCTGCACCATCACCATCTCTTCAACCTTGGAGAACCTAACAAAGTGGTCTTTCCACTCATAAACATGACAATGAAGACATAACGCATCAGATTTGTCGGGAATATTTACAAGAACCACACCTTTCGTAATCAAAGGCACAACCAGAAAATTGTTGTGTTCAAGTACAACCTCGAGAACACGCCTCACAACAATGCTAGACGAAAACACTAGTTCAGGACACGTGGCAACAAGGACACAACAGCTGGATAGTTTAGCAGTAAAACTCATCCTCAGGTCTTCTAGTTCACATGGCATGACTTTGAGAACTCATCTCCACTGCGGACCTGGTTCTAATTCAAACAGAAACCAAATATTTTATTACTACCTCCGTTCAGAAATATAAGATGATTTTCGATATTTTACTCCATATATGACTACACATACGCACATAAATGAGTGAACAAAGACACCAGAACATGTCTTCAAAGGCATGAGAGTAGAGGGATTACTTGCAATATCCATAACACAAGTTACTGAGGCAAATATACTCTCTTCAAAGGTAGCATTGATGTTCATAAAGTAGTTGAAAGTAATCTATAAGAAATCTGTCAACCTCTTGAATGTTTTGGTCAAAAAAGAGGAATCTAGAACAGTCATTTCGCACGCAAAAATCACATGCAAGATCACCCAGAAGGTTGTACTACTAGTACTGGTACTGCATGTTAGATGAAAAAACATGATCAAGATCGAGAAAAAGATCATCAAGAAGAGATATTACCCGGACTTTCTTAATGAGGGATCCGAGAGAGGGGGCTTGGATAGGGCGATGGCTTTGAGCTTGTCTGCGGTAGTCTCAGCGGGGTGCCTGCGCTTCTTCGTACCATGAGCCTCAACGGTTTTGGCCATAGCCATAGACATCACTTCGGCCGGTGCTCCAGCGTCCATCAAGAAACTGTCGAATAGAAATAAAAGAGAAGAAACCATAATCACAAACCCAAAAGAAGAACAGAGAGGGAGTTATAGGATCTGTCTCAGGGTTGCAAGACCGGGCCTTGGCCAGAATCAATACCATTGATGCGCTCACCTTTCCTTCTTTGGGAGAGAAGAACAATGGTAGAAGCAGCTCGGGGTTTTCTTGAAAAAATGAGGAACAAGATGAGGGAGAAGCGAGTTGGGGTTTTCTTCAAGAGAGGAAGCTGAGGGAGAAGAGTGAAATGATGGTTGCTTCATCCGTCGAATTTACTGCTGGAAAGGAGGGGGTTTTGTGATTTGACAGCTCATTGGGCATTACTTATGCGCTTCCATTGGGGTAGTATACCGTGGAGTTGGGCACTCTACTATAGAGTAATTTAGTGCATGGCTAGTGAACCCCGATGCTAGCTGTCCCACACGTCGGCTAAAGTAAGTAGCAAGGTTCCCAATGACCATCGAGGAGGATCCCCACGGTAGAGCGTGTCCACTATTTTTCTGAAGAAAAAAATGATTACAACAAGCATTTCCACTCTTATGATGGAGGAGTGCGAAACACGACAGCCACTTGAACTTACATAGTGCTCCTACTACTAGGCATGTGTAGTGGTTCATAAGTCATTACTACATAATCTTGTTGCTAGTGTAGTAAGATATGACGATAACAAATGATGTTGTGCGCATGTCAACTATATGCACAATAATGCAACATGGTACCCCTTTTTGACTGTCCGGTCGTGAATGAACGGTGAGATCAACTTTAACAGAACTAGGTCTACAACGCACGGAGAGTACGATACTATAGTACTCCACGGAACATGAACCATATGAAGCACGAATCAGTGTTAGGCAGGGTGTATGAAGGGTGCACGAGATGTGAGCAAAAGTTCCATTCTCGACCCACTTTTGGGTGTTTGGCAGAGTGCATGAAGGGTGCATGAGTTCACACTAGTACGTTAACAGAAATACACTATGAGCATGCATGAAGAGGGGTGCTGAGATGAGTATGCACGAAGAGGGAACAACTATATTGAGATGAGAATGCAACCAAACACACCCACACGCTTTGTGCTACAGTGACTGATCTACATGGTATGAGTTTGATCCAACGGTCATGTTGCGCCGAGACATGGACTTGCCCATGCAGAGGACGCCTAATCACCAGCGAAGTCCCTCTGCTTCTCGAGACACACGACGTTGGTGATGTAGGGTGCTACCGTGAGCAGAGCCCGCTCCCGGTCGACGGGAGCCAGCTTGTCAAAGACGGCGTCCAATGGAATGAATAGATTCCGGTGACGGAACCCTGAGAGGATTCGCTCGGCAATGGCGATGGCAGCCCGCAACCCCTCCTTGTCTAGCTCCGCCCCCACCATCACGCAGAGTTAGCTCAGCTCCTCGAAGATATAGGTGCAGAAGGAGACTAGGTCAGGAAGCTGCAGCTTGTTGAAGTCGACGGGGTGGTCGAACGGGTTTAGCCCAATGGTCGGCATGGTCGTGCTGGCACGATGGTAGGCATCACGCAACCGCAACATGTGCATGGCAACATGGTCCACCAAGTGGCTGAGGCGATCCTGGACCTCGTCGCGATCGGCCCGCTCGCGCTCCAACCAGCTCGCCTGATGGCCTATCGTATCTCCCGCTTTCTGCAGCAACGCCGCCGACGCCTCAATCATCTTTGTGGTGGACACCTACCTCTTTTGAAGCTCCGTGAACTCCCGCACATAAAGAAGGAGCATCCTTGGCCAGGAGCTCCTGTGTCAGGTGCCTCACCTCAGACTCCGTGATCTGCTGCACCGCCATGGCACCAGGTTGAAGCAATGGGGAGAGGAAGCAAAGGGGGTGAAACGCCTAAAAGGCAATGCAATCTACGGGAAGGCGGAGGGAGCCAGCCGAGGAGCAGGGTGGATCTTTTGGTTTTCACCATGGGAAAATACCAGTTGACGACTTTTCACATCAGGGAGCAGTGGGTTTCACAGGCGGAGTCATCGTGACTAATTGCTGCCGCGCCAGCTCCCATCAATCAAAAAATTAAAAATCATGTCACGCCTGTTCTTGTCAATCAAAAAATTAAAAATACTGCTGCGCCTGCCACACCCAAAGACCAGAGCAACGCCGCGGTGGATATTTAAATTTACCTGCTGATAAGGAGATAAAAAAGGGGTGAAAAAACAAATGTGGTGGTGGCCTAGCTAAACAGTCGCACTAGCCCAACAAGCTACCCACCGTGCTTCACTGATGTACTCGGCGGGAAAGGTGGTCTTTCATGATTTGATGACTCGTTTACTTACTTTGGTGCTATGACCAAGGAGGACCCAGAAAATGCACTGTAGGGCGTCCGACATTTCGGCAAGGAAGAATATATGTGTGAACCACCCGGGAGGACCCCGAAACCGCGTGGTAGGGTGTGCCTCATCTCAGCACGGAGGAAAAATGTGTGTGTAAAAATATATTGTATCAGACGTACTACCTATGGTTCGACCTCGGGGCCCAGCCAGTCGGTCGAAAACACCCCACTAGCCACACAGCTTCATCATGCTAACTTGGCACAGAGGATAGGTGTGGTTAGCTCCATCAAGACCAGCCACAAAGTCTCTTGTTCTAGGCGATTCTTCTATTTTCCAAGCTTTTTTTAGTTATAATAACACCACGGCAAGCTAGTGCCGCTCTTCATGTGTGCCCGTGCGTCTAAAGGTTAGATATGGATAGGAGAGAGAGATCGCATACCTGGGACCCACCAGTAAGTGAGTCAACGGTCATGCACGTGTTGACGAGCCACTCCCTCTACTCTACTCAACGTAATACTGTATAAAATCAATTTATGGGACAAAGCCAACAACCGTTGTTGTTTCAGGCTATTGACTTACGCTTTGTAGTCCAGGTTGCCAGTGAGAATCTCGTCTTTTAGATTTGTTAGTTTTAGGTCCAAATTTGATCAATGACAAGTGGGACCCCCGTGTGTTGTTTCGATATTTCAGTGTAGGATAGTTTTTTGGAACAAACACTTTGCGCGGTTAGACAAGTAACGACACGAGTTACACATATTTTGTAAGTTTAGGAGCAAAAATGATAGCGGCATAGAATATCACATCCACCCCGCATCTTAGATGCTATGGTGATACGAGTTTTTACGTCGTTGGAACTGACATCCAATGGCTTGGGAGTAGTCTTTGTAATTATGCACAATTTCCAAACTCTCCAAGGGTATTTTTGCAAATAAAACATTCAGGCCTCGTGTGTGCCACTGCATCTTGGATCCAATGGCTCCCCGTTGCTCATATTAAGTGCTCCCCGTAGCTTAATTAGCGGCTACATCTAGGTCGTATGATCTGTGATCAGATGCCACATGCATAGTACTTGTACTTTCTGCGCAATTCCAAACTCTCTAAGACGTACATTGCAAAAACATTCAAACCTCCTACTGTGAGCCGTTAGATCTCCAGGAACTCGTACCACCATAGGATATATGGTGCGGGAGCAACTCATATTCTCCTGTGCGAGAAAACATCAGGTGCTCTCATAGCTTGGATGCTATGGTGATACGAGCTTCGAGGTTGTTCGATCTGAGATCCAATGGCATCTGACCAGTCTTTATGCTTGTAAGCAGTGGCCGAACTCTTTGGGTGCTATTCTACAAAAAACATTTGAACCACCGAGGAGTTGTTGGATCGCAAATTCAACGGCTCCGAAGAGCTTGTATCACCAAAGCATCTAAGGTGTGGTAGCACATGATATTCTTACATACAGGAGAATATGAGGTCCTCCTTCATCTTAGGTGCTACGATGATACGAGCTTCGAGGTTGTTGGATATGGGGTCCAAGGGCATCTGAGTAGTTTTTGTACAAATTGTGTGCAATTCTCAAACTCATTAAGGTTTTATGTAAAAATATTAAGACATCATGTGAGCTACTATATCTCAGATCTACAACCTCCAAGCAACTCGTATTAGCATATAGCATCTAAGGTGTCAGGGCACATGATATCCTCCCGGGGAGGGGGTGCACAACCAATCGGTGTTTGGGAGGTGGGGACAAATATAATTTTTCAAATACTACAATCTAAACAATCCTTAATAGAGCTTCACAATTTTATGTCAGGTCGAGGGGTTAACCCCCGACAATCTACATAGCTCCGCCTAAACACAACATTTGCATGTATGTAGTACTAGACTTAATATTCATGTTTCAGTTTCCTGTTCATTTTAAATATTGAATTGACGACCATGCATGACTTACATTTTACTCACTTTGTTCCTAAATATTAGCCTTTTTAGAGATTTCAAATGGACTGCCACATAGATTCACTCATTTTTCTCCGTATGTAGTCACTTGTTGAAATCTCTAAAAGACAAATATTTAGGAACAGGAGTATTTTTGAATTCTTGTCATACATGCATGGGTTGGAAAAATAGATGCACTATACTTACTGGATTGTTGTTGTATTCGCGTGTGTGTGTGTGTGGTCATATGCTTGATACGTACAAAGTTTTCTCACCACCATATCGTTCATCTTTTAAATTTGAATTTGCAATGAAAAACTTACTTAGGATACCATGAAATGTGAAATCCATGTTGAGATCACTATATCACAAACCCACTCTAATTCAAGAACTCGTCATAAATCAATTACCACGTTGAGATTACTATTTTCAAGGAAAATATGGGCATTGTAATACACATAGATTCGTTCGACAATTGAAAAGATTCCTTGCTATTCTCGAATGGTAGGACCCAACAGCATACCAACCATACCCTGGCTCATGTTGATCCTAAAACACGGGCTTGTGTCGTGGTGGCGTGCGTGGTATGCACATTAGCCAACCCCAACCAGTCGAGCCTCCGCGTTTCGAGTCGAAATATCTGGCGGCCAGAATTCCAGCCCTAGGAAATTCCCCTAATGTCGTCGGTCCATAATGACTACCGATGAACAATGGAGGGATGCTTTAGTAACTAGACAACGTTACCTATCGTGCCGAGCACGGTTCAATTCCCTCGGTCGTTGCTACCCAAGGTCACCCGTCAACTCCATTGCCTAGTACTAATAGGAGTACTACACCAGGATGAGCACAGAATTGAGCCCGTTTGTTCGTGCCTAGTACTTGAGTTAATATACCAGGCAATGCACTGGTACAGAGGGATTATTCTTTTACTCTGCATACATAACTTGTTTGAAGTCTAACTAAGCAGAATGTTTGACCAAATCCTTTCTTAAGAAATACAACAGGAAAGATGTATCGCTTGAAAGTTTATTGCATGATGCAGGTTATGATATTGTTTCAAATCCTGGATTTTAAATTTCAAAAAATCCAAAAGTGACTGGAAATTCATGAAACTAAGCATGGTCTCGTGATATGGCACAAATATTCCTATGTAATTTTTTTCTTCAATTCGAGACAAGCTGCTTTATGAGAAGTTGCACAAATGAAGAGCCAAGGTATTTTGGAACAAAGACCTGTCACGTTAAGGCGAACACTTTCACTATTCAAACAGTGGGCGTATACGTGCCGCCATGAGTCCCGCTTCTCATCGGCAAGTGCCGTCCGAGCAAGCGTGTGAGTCAACGGGAGGCATGCGAGCAAACCGCTCCGCCGGCTGACTGGGAGGCATGCGAGCAGACCGTTGCGCAGGCCCACTGGGAGGCTGATGTCGCTTGAAGATACATCGGTATTTTCCGAAAGAGAAAGGGCTGATGAAGCATAGAGGCGGTAGGTATTTCCCTCATAAATGAAACCAATGTTATCGAACTAGTAGGAGAACCAAGCAACACAATGTAAACAGCCCCTGCACACAAATAACAACACCTCGCCAGGGTACGGCACCACAAACGGTGCGTGGACGGGAGAAAGTTGTAATAGGTTGAAATAATAGATCGCAAATAAAATAAAGTGCAGCAAATTATTTTTGTATTTTTGGTTTAATAGTTCTGAATAAAAAATTGCAAATAAAATAGATCGCAAAGCAAATATATGAGAAAGAAGACCCGGGGGACGTAGGTTTCACTAGTGGCTTCTCTCGAGAAAAATAGCAAACGGTGGGTAAACAAATTACTGTTGGGAAATTGATAGAACCTCAAATAATTATGACGATATCCAGGCAATGATCATTACATAGGCATCACATCCAAGATAAGTAGACCGACTCCTGCCTGCATGTACTACTATTACTCCACACATCGACAGGCTAAGCATAAATATAGTGTATTAAGTTCATGGAAAAATGGAGTAATGCAATAAGAACGATGACATGATGTAGACAAGATCTGTTTATCTATACAGCGGTAGATATAGATCTCGTCTTTTTATTCTTAGTAGCAACGATACATACGTGTTGGTTCCCTTTCTGTCACTGGGATCAAGCACTGTAAGATCGAACCCACTACTGGGCACCTCTTCCCATTGCAAGATAAATAGATCAAGTTGGCCAAACAAAACCCAAATATCAGAGAAGAAATACGAGGCTAGAAGAGATCATGCATATAAGAGATCAAAGAAACTCAAATCACTTTCATGGATGTAAATAGATATGACTGGTCATAAACTCAAAGTTCATCAAATCCCAACAAACACACCGCAAAAAGAGTTACATCATATGGATCTCCAAGAGAACATTGTATTGAGAATTCAGCGAGAGAGAGAAAGTCGTCTAGCTACTAACTACGGACCTGAAGGTCTACAAGGAACTACTCACGCATCATCGGAGAGGCACCAATGGAGGTGGTGAATCCCATCCGAGATGGTGTCTAGATTGGATCTGGTGGTTCTGGACTCTGCGGCGGCTGGATGAATATTTCATCGATGCTTCTAGGGTTCTGGTATTTTTGAGGTATTTATAGAGCAAAGAGGCGGTCCGGGGGGCACCCGAGGGGGCACAACCCACCAGGGCGCGCCACCCCCAGGTGCAACCAGGGCCCATTGCCTTCCTTATGGCTCATAAAAAATTATCATGGAGTTTCGTGGCATTTTGACTTCGTCTGATATTGATTTCCTGCAAAATAAAAAACATGAAAAAAATAGCAACTAGCACTTGGCACTATGTCAATAGGTTAGTACCAAAAAATGATATAAAATGATTATAAAACATCCAAGACCAATAATAAAACAGAAGGGAATAATAAAAAATTATAGATACATTGGATATGTATCAGCATCCCCAATCTAAACTCCTACTCGTCCTCGAGTAGGTAAGTGATAAAAACAGAATTTTTGATGTGGAGTGTTGTTCATCATGTAATATCATATTCTTTTCTTTATAGCACAGACATTTGGACTTTTATGTGATTCAAACAATAGTCTAGTTTTGACATAATAATTCAGATACTCAAGCATATCAACAAGCAACCATGTCTTTCAAAATATCGACACAAAAATAATTTATCCCTAGCCCATCATGCTCAAACATTGATCCATTCATGAAACACACTCGAATATTAACTACACCCCATACTTAAGCACGATCATATTGCCTCCTAGTTGGTGCTTTTTATGACACAAGATGGAGACTCAAATTTCAAAATAAAAACTGCATAAATTAAAAGAAAGGCCCTTCGCAGAGGGAAGTAGGGATTTGCAGAGGTGCCAGAGCTCAATGCGAAAAAAATTAGAGATAAAACACATTTTGGGAGGTGTATCCATCCCACCAATGGAAACGACTTAGAGTTCCAAACACTTTCCATGCTAGATATGCCATAGGCGGTTCCCAAACAGAAAACAATGTTTATTCCTTTTTCCACCATTCTTTCACATTCCATGGCTAACCGTATCCACGGGTGCCCTCCATACCAACACTTTCTAAGGCATTTATTATTTGACAACATAAAGTAAATTCATTTTTGCATTTCGGGACTGGGCATCCCTAAGACCTTTGCCTTACACTCGTGCAATGACAAGTGAATAAACACTCATCTTGAGAATAACACATCCAGCATGGAAAATATTAGCCACCCGTTACCGTTCCGTGAGTGAAACGAACACACAAAAGAGAAGTTTATTTTCAAAATTAGAGATGGCACATGCAAATTTGCTTAGAACGGCAAAATAATACCGCATATAGGTAGATATAGTGGACTCATGTGGCAAAACTGGTTTAAAGGAGTTTGTATGCACAAGTAGAGATCATACTTAGTGCAAAGTGAAGGCTAGCAACAGATTGGGAAGCAACCAACCAAGAAACAAATAATCTCATAAGCAAGCATTAAGCATAATTAACACCGAATAATGCACCACAAGTAGGATATAATTTTCATCGCATGATTATTGACTTTCGTGCATGCATAGGGAATCACAAACCTTAACACCAATATTCTTACTAGAGCACAACTACTCATCAACATAACTCACATATCACACCATCATATCTCAAAACTATTACTAAGAACCAAGTTTATTGTGTCCAATGATCTTCATGACATTTTCTTTTTCTTTATCCTTCTTGGATATCTATAACTTTGGGACTAATTTTCATGTGTTGTTTTTCATAAGCTAAAACAAATATAGGTGAAGATCATGAGCATAACAAATTTTCTTTCTCTCAAAATAATTTAAGTGAAGCAAGAGAGAATTTCTTAAAAAAATTACTAACTCTCAAATAAATCTAAGTGAATCAACAGAGTATTTCTTCAAAAATAACAAGCACACCGTGCTCAAAAAGATATAAGTGAAGCACTAGAGCAAGTCCAAGCTCATAAAAGATTTAAGTGAAGCATAGAGAGAAATTCTAACAAATCATGACATAATTTTGGCTCTCTCAAATAAGTGTGTCCAGCAAGGATTGATGACTTAAAACACAAAATAAAACAAGCATAGACACATATCATACAAGACGCTCCAAGAAAAACACATATCATGTGACGAATAAAAATATAGCCTCGAGTAAAATACCGATAGATGTTGGAAGAAAGCGGGGATGCCACTCGGGGGCATACCCAAGCTTAGTTGGTTGCTCAATTTTGGATAATAGCTTGGGATATCGGGGCATTCCCAATCTTAGGCTCTTACATCCTTCCTTCATCCATCATAAGATAACCCAAAACTTGAAAACTTCAATCACACAAAACTCAACAAACTTTCGTGAGATCCGTTAGTTTAAGAAAAATAAACTACTACTATAAGTGTTATATCAAACCAATTCTCATTTTTTTTTGTATTATATCTACTGTATTCCAAGTTTTCTATGGTAAAAACTCATCAAAGAAAACCATAGAGCCATCAAAATAAGCACACAACACAAAGAAAACAGAATCTGTCAAAACATAACAATCTGTTGAAATCTGATTTGTTGGAATACTTATGGAACTCCGAATATTATGAAAAACTAGGAAAACCTGGATAATTTGTATATTGATCTTCTGCAAAAAGAATTGGCATTTTATCACGTTCTGGTGAATTTTAACAATTATTTTCGTGAGCACAAAGTTTCTGTCTTTTTCAGCAAGATCAAACAACTATCACCCAAGAAGATCCTATTGGTTCTACTTGGCACAAAAACTAATTAATACATAAAAAACACAATCATATCAGTAGCCTAATTGTGCTAACACTCAAAAACAGAAAGCAAAAGGCAAAAATAAAATGTATTCATTAGGTTGCCTCCCAACAAGCGCTATAGTTTTACGCCCTTAGCTAGGCATAAAGAAAGGATCTAAGTTTTGTCATCCTTCTACAACTCTTCAATCAAACACTTACAATCCATCAAAGATTTAGCATAAAGACCTTCAATAGCAACACTTATAGGAGTAAATTTAAAGATTTCATTCTTGCAAAAAGGATCTCTTATAACTTCAACAAAATCCGGGTGGATACTAATCATCTTAAGATCTCCTTTATTGCTATCACTCGAAGTTGCACCCTTGTTCTTAGATCTCCTACTCTTTACGGGAGTTTCCTCTATAATTTTGGTGCTAGTAAGAGCCGTGCTTAGATTACTAAAAATTTCTTCCAATTTATTGATTCGAGACAGACTTTCTTCTACTTTTTCATGGATTAAGGTACCCCTCTCTTTTAACAACTTAAAAATATCGCCCGCTTTTGACCCAAGATTAGTGGCAAAATTTGTTGGGGAACGTTGCAGAAAATTAAAATTTTTCCTACGGTTTCACCAAGATCCATCTATGAGTCCATCTAGCAACGAGTATTCAGATTAGATAGCATCTACATACCACTTTGTAGATCGCAACGGAAGCGTTCGAGTGAACGTGGATGAGGTAGTCGTACTTGCCGTGATCCAATTCACCGATGATCTAGTGCCGAACGGACGGCACCTCCGCGTTCAACACACGTACGAAAAATGTGACGTCTCCTCCTTCTTGATCCAGCAAGGCAAAGGAGAGGGAAGAAGGCTCCAGCAGCAGCACAACGGCGTGGCGATGGTGGAACTGCAGTACTCCGGCAGGGCTTCGCCGTGCACTTATGGAGGAGGAGGAGGTGTTGGAGGGAGGAGGGAGTGCCAGGGCAATTGGGTGCGGCCACCCCTCCCTCCCCTCCCTTTATATAGGCGCATTAGAGGGGGGGAGGGCGCAGCCTTGCCCCTTCCTCCAAGGAAGGGGTGCGGCCAAGAGGGGGGGAGGAGTCCATCCTCCCCAAGGCACCTCGGAGGTGCCTTCCCCTCTTTGGACTCTCCAAGTCTCCTTGGCGCATGGGCCCTTGGGGCTGGTGCCCTTGGCCCATGTAGGCCAGGGCGCACCCCCTATAGCCCATGTGGCCCCCCGGGGCAGGTGGACCCCCCCGGTGGACCCCCGGGACCCCTCCGGTGGTCCCGGTACAATACCGATAACCCCGAAACTTGTCCCGATGGCCGAAACAGCACTTCCTATATATAATTCTTTACCTCCGGACCATTCTGGAACTCCTCGTGACGTCCGGGATCTCATCCAGGACTCTGAACAACATTCGGGTTACTGCACATACATATCCCTACAACCCTAGCGTCACCGAACCTTAAGTGTGTAGACCCTACGGGTTCGGGAGACATGCAGACATGGCCGAGACGGCTCTCAGGCAATAACCAACAGCGGGATCTGGATACCCATGTTGGCTCCCACATGCTCCACGATGATCTCATTGGATGAACCACGATGTCGAGGATTCAATTAATCCCGTATACGATTCCCTTTGTCAATCGGTATTTTACTTGCCCGAGATTCGATCGTCGGTATACCAATACCTCGTTCAATCTCGTTACCGGCAAGTCACTTTTCTCGTACCGTAATGCATGATCCTGTGATCAAACACTTTGATCACATTGAGCTCATTGTGATGATGCATTACCGAGAGGGCCCGGTGATACCTCTCCGTCAAGCGGAGTGACAAATCCCAGTCTCGATCCATGTCAACCCAACAGACACTTTCAAAGATACCCGTAGCATACCTTTATAGTCACCCAGTTACGTTGTGACGTTTGGCATAGCCAAAGCACTCCTACGGTATCCGGGAGTTACACGATCTCATGCTCTAAGGAAAGGATACTTGACATTGGAAAACTCTAGCAAACGAACTATGCGATCTTATGCTATGTTTAGGATTGGGTCTTGTCCATCACATCATTCTCCTAATGATGTGATCCCGTTATCGATGACATCCAATGTCCATAGTCAGGAAACCATGACTATCTGTCGATCAACGAGCTAGTCAACTAGAGGCTCACTAGGGACATATTTGTTGTCTGTTATTCACACATGTATTATGATTTCTGGTTAACACAATTATAGCACGAATAAAGACAATTATCATGAATAAGGAAATATAATAATAATGCTTTTATTATTGCCTCTAGGGCATATTTCCAACAGTCTCCCACTTGCACTAGAGTCAATAATCTAGTTACATTGTGATGAATCGAACACCCATAGTGTCCTGGTGCTGATCATGTTTTGCCTTAGGGAGAGGTTTAGTGAACGGATCTGCGACATTCAGATCCGTGTGCACTTTACAAATTTCTATGTCTCCATCTTGAACATTTTCGCGAATGGAGTTGAAGCGACGCTTGATGTGCCTGGTCTTCTTGTGAAACCTGGGCTCCTTTGCAAGTGCAATAGCTCCAGTGTTGTCACAGAAGAGCTTGATTGGCCCCGATTTATTGGGTATGACTCCGAGGTCGGTGATGAACTCCTTCACCCAAACTGCTTCATGTGCTGCCTCCGAGGCTGCCATGTACTCCGCTTCACATGTAGATCCCGCCACGACGCTTTGCTTGCAACTGCACCAGCTTACTGCCCCACCATTCAAAATATACACGTATCCGGTTTGTGACTTAGAGTCATCCAGATCTGTGTCGAAACTAGTGTCGACGTAACCTTTTACGACGAGCTCTTTGTCACCTCCATAAACGAGAAACATTTCCTTTGTCCTTTTCAGGTACTTCAGGATATTCTTGACCGTTGTCCAGTGTTCCTTGCCGGGATTACTTTGGTACCTACCTACCAAACTTACGGCAAGGTTTACATCAGGTCTGGTACACAGCATGGCATACATAATAGAACCTATGGCTGAGGCATAGGGGATGACACTCATCTCTTCTATATCTTCTGCCGTGGTCGGACATTGAGCTGAGCTCAATTTCACACCTTGTAACACAGGTAAGAACCCTTTCTTAGATTGATCCATATTGAACTTCTTCAATATCTTATCAAGGTATGTGCTTTGTGAAAGACCTATGAGGCGTCTCGATCTATCTCTATAGATCTTGATGCCTAATATATAAGCAGCTTCTCCAAGGTCCTTCATTGAAAAAAATTTATTCAAGTAGGCCTTAATGTTGTCCAAGAGTTCTATATCATTTCCCATCAAAAGTATGTCGTCTACATATAATATGAGAAATGCTACAGAGCTCCCACTCACTTTCTTGTAAACACATGCTTCTCCATAAGTTTGTGTAAACCCAAACGCTTTGATCATCTCATCAAAGCGAATGTTCCAACTCCGAGATGCTTGCACCAGCCCACAAATCGAGCGTTGGAGCTTGCACACCTTGTCAGCATTCTTAGGATCGACAAAACCTTCCGGCTGTATCATATACAATTCTTCCTTAAGGAAACCATTAAGGAATGCCGTTTTGACGTCCATTTGCCATATCTCATAATCATAGTATGCGGCAATTGCTAACATGATCCGGACGGACTTCAGCTTCGCTACCGGTGAGAAAGTCTCATCGTAGTCAACCCCTTGAACTTGTCGATAACCCTTAGCGACAAGCCGAGCTTTATAGATGGTCACACTACCATCCGCGTCTGTCTTCTTCTTAAAGAAACATTTATTTTCTATGGCTCGCCGTTCAACGGGCAAGTCAGTCAAAGTCCATACTTCGTTTTCATACATGGATCCTATCTCGGATTTCATGGCTTCCAGCCATTTGTCGGAATCCGGGCCCGCCATTGCTTCCTCATAGTTCGAAGGTTCACCGTTGTCTAACAACATGATTTCCAGGACATGGTTGCCGTACCACTCTGGTGCGGAACGTGTCCTTGTGGACCTTCGAATTTCAGTAGGAGCTTGATCAGAAGTATCTTGATCATAATCATTAATTTCCTCTCTAGTCGGTGCAGGCACCTCAGGAACGATTTCTTGAGTTTCGCCATTTTCCGGTTCAAGAGGTAACACTTCATCAAGTTCTACTTTCCTCCCACTTACTTCTTTCGAGAGAAACTCTTTCTCTAGAAAGGATCCATTCTTGGCAACAAAGATCTTGCCTTCGGATCTGTGGTAGAAGGTATACCCAACAGTTTCTTTAGGGTATCCTATGAAGACGCATTTTTCCGACTTGGGTTCGAGCTTTTCAGGTTGAAGTTTCTTGACATAAGCATCGCATCCCCAAACTTTTAGAAACGACAGCTTAGGTTTCTTCCCAAACCATAATTCATACGGTGTCGTCTCAACGGATTTCGACGGAGCCCTATTTAAAGTGAATGCGGCAGTCTCTAAAGCATATCCCCAAAAAGATAGCGGTAAATCGGTAAGAGACATCATAGATCGCACCATATCTAATAGAGTGCGATTACGACGTTCGGACACACCATTACGCTGAGGTGTTCCAGGCGGCGTGAGTTGTGAAACTATTCCACATTTTCTTAAGTGTGTGCCAAATTCATGACTTAAATATTCTCCTCCACGATCTGATCGTAGAAACTTGATCTTTCTATCACGTTGATTTTCAACCTCACTCTGAAATTCCTTGAACTTTTCAAAGGGCTCAGACTTGTGTTTCATTAAGTAGATATACCCATATCTACTCAAGTCATCAGTGAGGGTGAGAACATAACGATAGCCACCGCAAGCCTCAACACTCATTGGACCACACACATCGGTATGTATGATTTCCAATAAGTTGGTTGCTCGCTCCATTGTTCCTGAGAACGGAGTCTTGGTCATTTTACCCATGAGGCATGGTTCGCACGTGTCAAATGATTCATAATCAAGAGACTCTAAAAGTCCATCTGCATGGAGCTTCTTCATGCGTTTGACACCTATGTGACCAAGGCGGCAGTGCCACAAATATGTGAGACTATTGTTATCAACTTTCACTCTTTTGGTATTCACACTATGAATATGTGTATCATCACGTACGAGATTCATTAAGAATAAACCATTAACCATCGGAGCATGACCATAAAACATATCTCTCATATAAATGGAACAACCATTATTCTCTGATTTAAATGAGTAGCCATCTCGAATTAAGCGAGATCCAGATACAATGTTCATGCTCAAACTTGGCACTAAATAACAATTATTGAGGTTTAAAACTAATCCCGTAGGTAAATGCAGAGGCAGCGTGCCGACGGCAATCACATCGACCTTGGAACCATTCCCGACGCGCATCGTCACCTCGTCCTTCGCCAGTCTCCGTTTATTCCGCAGCTCCTGCTTTGAGTTACAAATGTGAGCAACTGCACCGGTATCAAATACCCAAGAGCTACTACGAGTACTGGTAAGGTACACATCAATTACATGTATATCACATATACCTTTGGTTTTGCCGGCCTTCTTGTCCGCTAAGTATTTGGGGCAGTTCCGCTTCCAGTGACCACTTCCCTTGCAATAAAAACACTCAGTCTCGGGCTTGGGTCCATTCTTTGGCTTCTTCCCGGCAACTTGCTTACTGGGCGCGGCAACTTCCTTGCCGTCCTTCTTGAAGTTCTTTTTACCCTTGCCCTTCTTGAACTTAGTGGTTTTATTCACCATCAACACTTGATGCTCCTTCTTGATTTCTACCTCTGCTGATTTCAGCATAGCATATACTTCAGGAATGGTCTTTACCATCCCCTGCATATTGTAGTTCATCACAAAGCTCTTGTAGCTAGGTGGAAGCGACTGGAGGATTCTGTCAATGACCGCTTCATCCGGGAGATTAACTTCCAGTTGAGTCAAGCGGTTGTGCAACCCAGACATTTTGAGTATGTGTTCACTGACAGAACCATTTTCCTCCATCTTACAGCTAAAGAATTTATCGGAGACTTCATATCTCTCGACCCAGGCATGAGCTTGGAAAACCATTTTCAGCTCTTCGAACATCTCATATGCTCCATGTCTCTCAAAACGCTTTTGGAGCCCCGGCTCTAAGCTGTAAAGCATGCCGCACTGAACGAGGGAGTAATCATCGCAGCGTGACTGCCAAGCGTTCATAACGTCTTGTTATGCAGGGAGAATAGGTGCGTCACCCAGCGGTGCTCTTAGGACATAATCTTTCTTGGCAGCTATGAGGATGATCCTCAGGTTCCGGACCCAGTCCGTATAGTTGCTACCATCGTCTTTCAGCTTGGTTTTCTCTAGGAACGCGTTGAAGTTGAGGACTACGTTGGCCATTTGATCTACAAGACATATTGTAAATATTTAGACTAAGTTCATGATAATAAAGTTCATTTAATCAAATTATTTAATGAACTCCCACTTAGATAGACATCCCTCTATTAGTCATCTAAGTATTACATGATCCGAGTCAACTAGGCCGTGTCCGATCATCACGTGAGACGGACTAGTCAACATCGGTGAACATCTTCATGTTGATCGTATCTTCTATACGACTCATGCTCGACCTTTCAGTCTTCTGTGTTCCGAGGCCATGTCTGTACATGCTAGGCTCGTCAAGTCAACCTAAGTGTTTTGCGTGTGTAAATCTGTCTTACACCCGTTGTATGCGAACGTAAGGACCTATCACACCCGATCATCACGTGGTGCTTCGGAACGACGAACCTTAGCAACGGTGCACAGTTAGGGTGAACACTTTCTTGAAATTATTATGAGGGATCATCTTATTTACTACCGTCGTTCTAAGTAAACAAGATGCAAAACATGATAAACATCACATGCAATCAAATAATAAACGTGACATGATATGGCCAATATCACATAGCTCCTTTGATCTCCATCTTGGGGCTCCATGATCATCTTGTCACCGGCTTGACACCATGATCTTCATCATCATGATCTTCATCATCGTGTCTCCATGAAGTTGCTCGCCAACTATTACTTCTACTACTATGGCTAACGCGTTTAACAATAAAGTAAAGTAACTTACATGGCGATTCTCAATGACACGCAGGTCATACAAAAAATAAAGACATCTCCTATGGCTCCTGCCGGTTGTCATACTCATCGACATGCAAGTCGTGATTCCTATTACAATAGCATGAACATCTCATACATCACATATAGATCATTCATCATACATCACAACTTTGGCCATATCATATCACAAAGCACTTGCTGGAAAAACAAGTTAGACGTCCTCTAATTGTTGTTGCAAGTTTTACGTGGCTGAATTAGGGTTCTAGCAAGAACGTTTTCTTACCTACGTAAAACCACAACGTGATTTGTCAACTTCTATTTACCCTTCATAAGGACCCTTTTCATCGAATCCGACCCAACTAAAGTAGGAGAGACAGACACCCGCCAGCCACCTTATGCAACTAGTGCATGTTAGTCGGTGGAACCGGTCTCACGTAAGCGTACGTGTAAGGTTGGTCCGGGCCGCTTCATCCCACAATACCGCTGAATCAAGATTGACTAGTAACGGCAAGAAGAATTGACAACATCTACGCCCACAACAAATTGTGTTCTACTCGCGCAAGAAGAACTACGCATAGACCTAGCTCATGATGCCACTGTTGGGGAACGTTGCAGAAAATTAAAATTTTTCCTACGGTTTCACCAAGATCCATCTATAAGTTCATCTAGCAACGAGTATTCAGATTAGATAGCATCTACATACCACTTTGTAGATCGCAACGGAAGCGTTCGAGTGAACGTGGATGAGGTAGTCGTACTTGCCGTGATCCAATTCACCGATGATCTAGTGCCGAACGGACGGCACCTCCGCGTTCAACACACGTACGGAAAACGTGACGTCTCCTCCTTCTTGATCCAGCAAGGCAAAGGAGAGGTTGGGGAAGAAGGCTCCAGCAGCAGCACGACGGCGTGGTGATGGTGCAACTGCAGTACTCCGGCAGGGCTTCGGCGTGCACTTACGGAGGAGGAGGAGGTGTTGGAGGGAGGAGGGAGTGCCAGGGCAATTGGGTGCGGCCACCCCTCCCTCCCCTCCCTTTATATAGGCGCATTAGAGGGGGGAGGGCGCAGCCTTGCCCCTTCCTCCAAGGAAGGGGTGCGGCCAAGAGGGGGGAGGAGTCCATCCTCCCGAAGGCACCTCGGAGGTGCCTTCCCCTCTTTGGACTCTCCCCTCTCCAAGTCTCCTTGGCGCATGGGCCCTTGGGGCTGGTGCCCTTGGCCCATGTAGGCCAGGGCGCACCCCCTATAGCCCATGTGGCCCCCCGGGGCAGGTGGACCCCCCGGTGGACCCCCGGGACCCCTCCGGTGGTCCCGGTACAATACCGATAACCCCGAAACTTGTCCCGATGGCCGAAACAGCACTTCCTGTATATAATTCTTTACCTCCGGACCATTTCGGAACTCCTCGTGACGTCCGGGATCTCATCCGGGACTCTGAACAACATTCGGGTTACTGCACATACATATCCCTACAACCCTAGCGTCACCGAACCTTAAGTGTGTAGACCCTACGGGTTCGGGAGACATGCAGACATGACCGAGACGGCTCTCAGGCAATAACCAACAGCGGGATCTGGATACCCATGTTGGCTCCCACATGCTCCACGATGATCTCATCGGATGAACCACGATGTCGAGGATTCAATTAATCCCGTATACGATTCCCTTTGTCAATCGGTATTTTACTTGCCCGAGATTCGATCGTCGGTATACCAATACCTCGTTCAATCTCGTTACCGGCAAGTCACTTTTCTCGTACCGTAATGCATGATCCCATGATCAAACACTTTGATCACATTGAGCTCATTGTGATGATGCATTACCGAGAGGGCCCGGTGATACCTCTCCGTCAAGCGGAGTGACAAATCCCAGTCTCGATCCATGTCAACCCAACAGACACTTTCAGAGATACCCGTAGCATACCTTTATAGTCACCCAGTTACGTTGTGACGTTTGGCATACCCAAAGCACTCCTACGGTATCCGGGAGTTACACGATCTCATGCTCTAAGGAAAGGATACTTGACATTGGAAAACTCTAGCAAACGAACTATGCGATCTTATGCTATGTTTAGGATTGGGTCTTGTCCATCACATCATTCTCCTAATGATGTGATCCCGTTATCGATGACATCCAATGTCCATAGTCAGGAAACCATGACTATCTGTCGATCAACGAGCTAGTCAACTAGAGGCTCACTAGGGACATATTTGTTGTCTGTTATTCACACATGTATTACGATTTTCGGTTAACACAATTATAGCACGAATAAAGACAATTATCATGAATAAGGAAATATAATAATAATGCTTTTATTATTGCCTCTAGGGCATATTTCCAACAAAATTATGCATCTTTTTATGTATAATTTCCATATGATCTTCGGTGAGCATTTTCTTTTCGATAGCATCTAGTCTTTCTGTAACATGCCAAGAGTCAAAATTGTTTCATTAACCATAAGAGGTGGTGAGCCCACTAAATTTTCCATAGCATTAAGAGCATCAAAAGGAGGACTCGTTAAGAAATTTCCACCGGTAATCGTATCAAGGCGAATCTATACCAAGTGGTGATGCCAACATAAAAACAACGCAGAAGCATAATGGTAGATTGCTTACGGATAGATCTATTATGACCATTGCAAATTCTATACCAAGCATCTTTTAAACTTTCTCCTCCTATTTATTTAAAGTTGAGAACCTCGTTCTCGGGAGTGCAAGCAGTAGAGGAGGAATTATCCATAACGGCAAACAAGATCTCACACACACACAAAAATCCGGCAATAAAACGGCAAACGGAAAAAGAGAGGCGAATAAAACGGCAAATTTTCGTGAAGTGGGGGAGAGAAAAACGAAAGGCAATTGGCGAATAATGTAAATTTCAAGGAGATGAGATTTTTGATTAGGAACCTGGTTATGTTGAAGATCCTCCCTGGCAACGACGCCAGAAATTCCTTTTTATGTCGCTTGAAGCTACGCCAGTATTTCCCCAAAGAGGAAGGGATGATGCAGCACAGCGGCTGTAGGTATTTCCCTCAGAAATGAAACCAAGGTTATCGAACCAGTAGGATAACCTAGCAACACAATGTAAACAGCCCATGCACACAAATAACAACACCTCACAACCCGACGTGTTAAAGGGGTTGTCAATCCCTTTCGGGGTACGGCACCAGAAACGGTGCATGGACGGGAGAAAGTTGTAATAGATTGAAAAAATAGATCGCAAATAAAGCAAAGTGCAGCAAAGTATTTTTGTATTTTTTGTTTAATACATCTGAATAAAAAAAAGTGCAAATAAAATAGACCGCAAAGAAAATATATGAGGAAGAAGACCCGCGGGCCGTAGTTTTCACTAGTGGCTTCTCTCGAGAAAAATAGCAAACGGTGGGTAAACAAATTACTGTTGGGCAATTGATAGAACCTCAAATAATTATGACGATATCCAGGAAATGATCATTACATAGGCATCACGTCCAATATTAGTAGGCCGACTCCTGCCTACATCTACTACTATACTCGACCGCTATCCAGCATGCATCTAGTGTATTAAGTTCATGGAAAAACGGAGTAATGCAATAAGAACGATGACATGATGTAGACAAGATCCGTTTATCTATATGGTGGTGGATATAGATCTCGTCTTTTTATCCTTAGTAGCAATGATACATACGTGTCGGTTCCCTTTCGGTCACTGGGATCAAGCACAGTAAGATCGAACCCACTACCGGGCACCTCTTCCAATTTGTGACGCCCGGGTAATTAAGCTACAGCAACCCTTTGCTAAGGATGCCACGTCGCCACGTTTACTGTTGATAATCTCACGCCGGTTCGAAAACCAGTTCAAATTTCAAATTTAAAATAACGTCAAACGGTAAAAGTTTTCAAACATTAAAACTAAATTGTTCATCATGTGGCAAATAATCCTTAACTAATTGAGGTGAAGAAACCACATTCTTATAGAAAGTTTAGATGCATTTGAATAATTAAAACAGTAGGTAAAACAATGAAATAAATGTCTTTCACATTTTATAAAATGAGAATCTATTTATTTAGTTGCTCCTAAGTTAATGGGACAGTAGCATAATTATTAACACTAAATTAGTGACTACTTCTAAAATTTATAAAACTAATACAAATGAGAAATTAAAAGAAAACAGGTAAGAAATAAGAAAAAAACAAAACAAAGTAAAAAAGAAGAGAACCCCACCACTAGGCCAGTCGGCCCAGCTGCAAGCCAAACCGGCCCAGGCCGGCCCCCCACTACCCTTATCGCCCTCACACCCCTGAAACCCTAACTACCGCACCCCACTCCCCCCCCCCACAATTCCTCCCCTCGCCTCTGCCCCCGCCCCTGATTCAGATCAGGGGGCGTCCCCGATGCCACCACGACGTCGTCCCGCACCCGCCGTTGTTATTCGCCGGACTACCTCATCCCCGTCACTCCGACCTCATCTCCTCCCCGACCGGTGACCTCGCGCCGTCACCGTTTGCCATCACTGCCGCCCGAAGACCCGCCGTCGCCGGAGCACCACCACCACCCGAACCTCGGCGTCTCCTCCCCTGCGTCGTCGTGGTCGCCCACATCCTCCCCGCACCCCACTGCCCCGTGCCCTACATCGTCCGTGAGCTTCCTCTCTTCCCCTCTCTGTCCCGCGCGGCCGTCACCGCCTCCGGGTCGCGCTCACCACGCTCGGCCGCGTCTCGCAGCTCCGCCCGACGCGAGCCCCACACCTAGTGCGCCCCTGCTCGTCCGCCTGTGGCCTGCCGGCGTCGCCCGCTCGCGCCTCTCGCGTTGACCTTCCCCGCTCATCGTTGCACCTGCTGCTGCAGCTGCGTCCCACCGCGCCGACCGGCCCCGTCCTCTCCTCCTCCCCCCGCGCACGCGCACATGGTCGTGGCCTCCTCCTCGTGTCGCGCCTGGAACGGCGCCCCGGTGCGCGCATTCTCCCCTACTGTTGTCGCGGCTTGCGGCGCGCCATCGCCTGACCCGCGTCGCCTCCACTCCGTCGCGCCGCGCCACCATGTCACCCTGCCTCTCGCCTCGGCTCCGCCGCACTAGGAAGCGCCGGTGTCGCCCTCGCTGATGCCAGATCGCCGCGCCCGCTGGTCGCTGCCAGCTTCGCCCCACCCCCCGCGCCCCTTGGCGAGCACCGTAACGGGCGCCCATGCGCCCGCATCCATCGCTCGTTCGCCCGCACCGCTGCCCGTTTGCCCGGGCCCCTATGGCTTCTAGGCCCATAACAAACGGGCCCCACGCCCAAAGAACGATAAAAAGAGATAAAAAAGAATGAATAAATAAATAATAAAATATTAATTAATTAATTAACGAATTAATTAACTCAACTAATCTTAGTTAGGTTGACCTAATTACTAATGAAACTAATTAACCTATTTGATTAGTCTTAGTCAATGACAGTAGGACCCACACGTCAGTTTGACCCAGTCAACTGACTGTTTGACTGCTGACGTCGTGCTGACGTCATCTCGACGTCAGAAATGTATTTTAGTATTAAATTAATTTTGTTAATTCTAAAAAATGATTTAAAAACTTTAAAAATTAATATAAAATAAACCGTAGCTCGGATGGAAAAAACTTTGTTCGTGAAAGTTGCTTAGTACGACGAGACGAATCCGGATACGCAACCCTTTTGTCCGCCACACATCCCTAGCATAGCAAGCAAACACGCAACTTTCCCCCTTTGGTTCATTTGTCTGAAAACGCGAAACACCAGTGATACTTTCCCGGATGTTTGCCCCCTTCGTCGGTATCACCTAATACCGCGCTAGGGCATACCTAGCATCACGTATTACCTCGTTGTGTTTTGTGATGCTTTGTTTGCTCCATATTTATAGTTTCTTCCCCCTCTTCTTCTCCGATAGACCCAGAGACCATTGCTGATGCCACTGAGTTCGACTACGGTGTTGACGACCCCTCCTTCTCGGCTGAGATTCCAGGCAAGCCCCCCCCCCCCCTGATCACCAGATATCACCTATTCCTTTTCTCTATTGCTTGCATTAGAGTAGTGTAGCATGTTAGTGCTTTCGGTTAATCCTATTCTGCTGCATAGCATGTCATTGTTGCTACAGTTGTTACCTTTACCTGCTATTCTAATGCTTAGGATAGGATGCAAGTGTTCCATCAATGGGCCTACACTCTTGTCCGTCTGCCATGCTATACTACTGGGCCGTGATCACTTCGGGAGGTGATCACGGGCATATGCTATATACTTTATACTATTACATTACTTATGATACTGTTCGGAGATGTGGGCTGAAGGGGTAGGTGGATCCATCCCGGTAGAGGTGAGCCTGGGTTCCCGACGGTCCCAGAATGTTACTTTGTGGCAGAGCGACATGACAGGTTGAGACCACCAAGGAGAGAGGTGGGCCTGGCCCTGGTCGGCGTCCGCGGTTACTTCATAATAACATGCTTAACGAGATCTTGGTATTTGATCTGAGTTGGGTCGTTGACCTTATACGCACTAACCGCCACGTGGGACAAGATATGGGCAACCGACGTCGTGGTATCAGCCGAAGCTTTTTTTGACGTCAGCGACTGAGCAGCGCACGCTGCATTGGACCGTAAGCTCGCGCTTGTATTAAGGGGGCTAGGTCGGCTTCCGACCGCGTACGCAACGTGCAGGTGTGCAATGGGCGATGGGCCCAGACCCCTGCGCGCATAGGATTTAGACCGGCGTGCTGACCTCTCTGTTGGGCCTAGGTGGGGCTGCGACGTGTTATTCTCCTGAGGCCGTACATGACCCAGGAAAGTGTGCCCGGCCAGAGGGATCGAGCGTGTCGGGTAATGTGGTGCACCCTTGTGGGGAAGTTGATCTATTCGAATAGCCTTGTCCACGGAAACAGGTGGCCCGGAGTTGTACCTTGACCTTATGATAACTAGAATCAGATACTTAATAAAACACACCATTCCAAGTGCCAGATATAACCCGGTGATCGCTCTCACACAGGGCGACGAGGGGAGGATCGTCGGGTAGGATTATGCTATGCAATGCTACTTGGTGAACTTACCATCTACTCTCTTCTACATGCTGCAAGATGGAGGCTCCCAGAAGCGTAATCTTCAACAGGACTAGCTATCCCCCCCCCTTATTCTGGCATTCTGGAGTTCAGTCCACCGATATTGCCCCTTTACACAGATACCCATGCATATGTAGTGTAGATCCTTGTTTGCGAGTACTTTGGATGAGTACTCACGGTTGCTTTTCCCCCTCTTTTCCCCCTTTCCTTTCCTCTTGGTTGTCACAACCAGATGCTGGAGCCCAGGAGCCAAACGCCACTATCGACGATGACTCCTACTACACCGGAGGTGCCTACTACTACGTGCAGGCCGCTGACAACGACCAGGGGTAGTTTAGGAGGATCCCAGGCAGGAGGCCTGCGCCTCTTTCGATCTGTATCCCAGTTTGTGCTAGCCTTCTTAAGGCAAACTTGTTTAACTTATGTCTGTACTCATATATTGTTGCTTCCGCTGACTCGTCTATGATCGAGCACTTGTATTCGAGCCCTCGAGGCCCCTGGCTTGTATTATAATGCTTGTATGACTTATTTATGTTTTTAGAGTTGTGTTGTGATATCTTCCCGTGAGTCCCTGATCTTGATCGTACATGTTTGCGTGCATGATTAGTGTATGATTGAATCGGGGGCGTCACAAGTTGGTATTAGAGCCAGCTGCCTGTAGGAATCCCCCTTCCACACTCCTTTGCCGAAGTTGAGTCTAGTCATTGAAAAACCTTTTACTAACATGGTTGTGTGGCTTACGTTGCTACCTCTTGAGCACTGCGTTGGATTTCCCCGAAGAGGAAAGGATGATGCAGCAAAGTAGCGTAAGTATTTCCCTCAGTTTTTTAGAACCAAGGTATCAATCCAGTAGGAGGCTACGCGCGAGTCCCTTGTACCTACACAAAGCAAATAACTCCTCGCGACCAACCCGAATAGGGGATGTCAATCCCTTCACGGCCACTTACGAGAGTGAGATCTGAAAGAGATGATAGATAATACTTTTGGTATTTTTGTGATAAAGATGCAAGGTAAAATAAAAGGCAAAGTAAAAAGGCAAAGCAATATTAAAGTGATGGAAGATTAATATGATGAAGATAGACCCGGGGGCCATAGATTTCACTAGTGGCTTCTCTCAAGAGCATAAGTATTCTACGGTGGGTGAACAAATTACTGCTGAGCAATTGACAGAATTGAGCATAGTTATGAGAATATCTATGTATGATCATGTATATAGGCATCACGTCCGAGACAAGTAGACCGACTCATGCCTGCATTTACTACTATTACTCCACTCATCGACCGCTATCCAGCATGCACCTAGAGTATTAAGTTCAAGAAAACAGAGTAACACCTTAAGCAAGATGACATGATGTAGAGGGATAAATTCATGCAATATGATAGAAACCCCATCTTGTTATCCTCGATGGCAACAATACAATAGATGCCTTGCTGCCCCTACTATCACTGGGAAAGGACACCGCAAGATTGAACCCAAAGCTAAGCACTTCTCCCATTGCAAGAAAATCAATCTAGTAGGCCAAACCAAACTGATAATTCAAAGAGACTTGCAAAGATAACCAATCATACATAAAAGAATTCAGAGAAGATTCAAACATTGTTCATAGATAATCTTGATCATAAACCCACAATTCATCGGTCTCAACAAACACACCGCAAAAAGAAGATTACGTCTAATAGATCTCCACGAGACAGGGGGAGAACATTGTATTGAGATCCAAAAAGAGAGAAGAAGCCATCTAGCTACTAACTATGGACCCGAAGGTCTGAGGTAAACTACTCACACTTCATCGGAGGGGCTATGGTGATGATGTAGAAGCCCTCCGTGGTGGATGCCCTCTCCGGCGGAGCTCCGGAACAGGCCCCAAGATGGGATCTCATGGGTACAGAAGGTTGCGGCGGTGGAATTAGGTTTTTGGCTCCGTCTTTGATAGTTTAGGGGTACGTAGGTATATATAGGAGGAAGAAGTACGTTGGTGGAGCTTAGTGGGCCCCACGAGGGTGGGGGCGCGCCTGGGGGGGGAGGGCGCGCCCACCTACCTCATGCCCACCTCAAAGCTTCCTTGGCATAGGGTCCAAGTCTCTTGGGTCATATTTGGTGAGAAAATCGCGTTCCCGAAGGTTTCATTCCGTTTGGTATTCCGTTTCTTTGAAACTTTAAAATAGGCAAAAAACAACAATTCTGGGTTGGGCCTCCGGTTAATAGGTTAGTCCCAAAATAATATAAAAGTGGAAAATAAATCCCAATATGGTCCAAAACACTAGATAATATAGCATGGAACAATCAAAAATTATGGATACGTTGGAGACGTATCGGCCCACGTCGCCATTGGGTGGTAGTAGGATCTTTTATTCCTCGACCTATACTCTGGGACTCTGATCTCTCTTCTATTCGTGTTTAATGAATTTACTAAAAATCTAACTTTAGGTTCTCGAAAATACTTTCTCCCAGAGAGCCCCTTCAGTCTAGATGATCGCTGGCTGCACCAGAAGATTCCAAAGATACTCTCCAATATTCTCTCGATACTTTGTGCCCACCACTCTTGCTATTACCGACGACCGATAAATCCTTATGGATAACTACATGCAGTTGTCATTCTTACATTCATCCCTAGTTGGTCTTGTTATTACAAGATACCCCAAAATACTCGTCATTGTTTCGATAATCCTTTGTGCCTTACTGCCTTGTAGTTTTTGCCACATGAATACCCCTACGAATAATTTCTTGCACTTGCCGAGTATCCACTTATCCCAAGTTGTTTGTGTTTCGCAAAAGTCTTCGAAATACTATTCGATCCTCCAAAAATCCCTAGCAGCTTATTGCTCTGCAAACACTTATCTGCTTGCATTATGGATGCTCTCCATATGTCTGGCAATATTCATTAGTCTCCTTTGACACCATCATTTTGATTCTATTGATTCAACATGAGTGCGAGTGCACGCAATCATCGGTTGATCCTTTTAAAATATATTTCTGGCTCAGATGTCATTTTGAAAGTGAGCTGGTTATCGACTCATCAAATTGCCGTCGATTGTACCCCTAAGTCCATTCAACTTATCAATTCTTAATCAGATCTTTGGCTTCTTATCCCTTGATTTGAAATTCATAATTCCTTTGCAGATGAGCTCTGAATTAGTCAGTTATTTCTATAATCCAATGCCTTCGCATTGTTTCTTCTTCTAGTTGAGTACCGATGCTCACATCAGATCTCTTGTTGACCATCAACTCCTTTGTTGGATTTTATCCGACAACGTCCTTCATATTCAATAACTTTGTGAGTCTTTTCTCGGATACATAATGCCTTTGGTAAATTGTATCCTCTGCTTTGTCGAACATGCTCTGCTTTCGAGCTTGTGTTGTTTACTCCTGAAGTTTGTGGTATATGTTCCTTAGGTACCCCGATGGGTTGAATCTATGCCTTCCATAAGCTGTGTGAACCCAGAAACTTCTATGGGTCATACTCTACTGGTGTTATGCCAGATAAAATCTCAACACTACGACTTCGTCGAAAATGAGAAGTGAATGAAAGGGTATGCATTGGAGAAGTGGGAGTCGACCTTGAACTCTGTATTCATGCCCATGGACCCGATGTGGAACTTATCATGGAAGCTTCTTGCCAAATATTTACTCATTTGAGTAATTCTTTCGGTGTCATTAAATTGGACCCCTTGTAGTTATGGTTTCGACCATATTGTTCTTCTTTGTTCCCATTTCTCGGGCAAGTTTAAACATTTGTCTTCTATGGATCAATACCCCAGCCCAACCTTGACTTTGATGTACCATCAAGTATTACACTCTGGAATCTCGAGAATATCTAAGAACCGTGCCGCATCTTATGAGCCTTCATCAGCTATTATTTCTCACTTGTTCCAATTTTTCATGGGTTCTGAGTTGTTAGTCACACAAGAACACCGGTAAGTGAACTGATTCAGCACTTTGGTTTGATAAATCTAAGTAATCTTTGTTGCTTATGAGTTTAATAATCCTTCAAGTCATCCCTAGACTGATTGTTATATCATTATCATGCTAAATTTTAACCGTGCTACCTAGTCCTTCCCGCAGCACAATTTTTGACGATGAGCTAAGCTTACATCAATTTTCCTTGTCATATCATTTCACCTTGAACAGCAAGCTTGATTTCAAGTTTGTGTCATACCCTTGGTTCCAATAACCTTTCGCTTCATCAGTCCTTTAACTTTATGTCACCGCCGATCGGTTACATCTTCTTGAAACGTCTCGAGAAATTTTTCATGATCATCATCAACATTTTGAATCCTTCCCGGGCATCAATTGAATTCATGATGGTAAGTGCCATCCTCGTCTCTTGGTAATTTGAGTTACCATCGACAACATCTTTACCTTCTTTTCATCACAAGCTTGTTCTTGTTAAGGATGCAACCTGCTATTCAGTTTGTGTTATGTTCTACCTTGAAGTATTACTGTCCCTTATGTCAAAGATGTTGCAAGGAGTGCTCCACCTCTTAAGAATTATGGGTATTGTGATGCCTCTCGCCATCACCCTTTTTCTTGGACCCCGTGTTGCTTCTAACCGGAATACCAATATGTGAACTCTGCCATGAGACTTCAGTATTCTTAGCAAACCTTATTGCTTCGGAGTTAATGGATAATAATTCCAACTTAGTGTGCTGATTGCTGAATCACCATTCTGACATTGGTCGTGCATCCCAACCCATATTTCGGGTGCACCTTTCATCCAATGCTTAAATGTGTATGTTTTGCTTGAGCATACACCATTATATATTTTGATCTGACAAATGTTACCTCCTTGTTCACATAGTTTTGGAAATCCATCTTTTTGGAAACTTCAATGGATTGTCGCTGAGTCAATCAGTCACCTCCTCACCTCTCCTTGATTTAATGGTGAACCCTTGTTCGGAACTCGCTTCCATAGTTCATTTCCCTAGAATCATATAATTTCGTCTCGTCAATTGTGTTGCACCTCTTCTTCTCACGCATCCTGAGTCTGAGGTGTCCTGACGACAATCAGATTTGAAACTTGTCAGATATGATGGTTGGAACATATTTCCAAGATTTATAACTTTGGTCTTTAGGTGACCCGGTAAGGTGATGTCGTGCCTAGCACACCAGGCCCTTTTCAGCAAGGTTATCCATTCTTCCATGAGGAAAATGTAAGACTTATTCTACACGTTATTCCAGATGGATCCTTTGTGTTTCCAAAGTCTGATCTTCACCTGTTGACCATGTCAATGCTATCTCGAAGCATGTCGGTGGTGCTCTGATTTTCAACAAGAACATTTGAAGCCCAATGCTAAATGTTTCCTGCTCAGATTATCCAAACATCGTTGTATGGGTAATGTCATGAAATTCCTCTCCCCTTACCTAAATGGTTTCTACTTTCTATCTTGTCGTGGATATCGTGCTCTGCTTGTCCTTGGGAAGGATATATCCCTCAAAGCACATTTTCCTTTTCATTATTCTGTTTAATCTGATAATCACATTTTCCTTTCCATTGTTTTGTTTAAACTTTCTTGTGATCTATATGATCTAAGCAGTATTAATTCACTGCTTATGTAAACACATCGGTGTACAACTCTGTCAGTGAGACCCTGTTTCTATTGTTGATGACATTCCTGTAACCACCTATGGATGAGAACTTTGCATATTGGTCCGCCTCGTTCTATGAGCAGGAAAAATGGTTCTCTTCGTCCCTCGCCCTTGCTACCGACGTTGTTGCCAACATAACTGGCAGGATACCCTCTGATATGCCTTGCTATCATGATCGTGCAAGATGTCAGCCCCCTTTCTAATTTTAACCCACATGGTGGGCCCATAACCCACAGTTCCACAGGATCGAAACCTGACTCTCCTGTAGACCCTATTGCCAAAGATATTCCTTGAGCTTGGCTTCGTATGCAATTCACGAGCCACATTCCTAGTGATCTATTCTAGTATGAGACACAATACTTATTCCCGTTGCCTTGAACCCCTTTCACACTTTGTTTCAGGCATCGAACGAATGCCTACCCGCTTGAAACTTCCCATGATACCTCTTTATTTTGCTCTGGATATTTTCTTAAGTTTCAATTCGAGAGTTACTTTCCGCCACCTTCCCCAATGATATCAACCAGATAGTCAACCTTGCAGAGGCCCGTTCTTCCGGAATAACCCCTTACTCTGTCGTAAGTACGATGGAGATCCTGAAGAAAGGATGCCGACTTCATCATGATGACTGAAGCATAGGAATGAAGACATCGATGTAATGGGTCGGCCTCTTTGAGAAGAGCAACCAAGACCAAGAAGAATCGTTAGAATTTCGTAACCAATTCTTCCCCCTTACCCCCCTCTTAAATCTCGAGACGAGATTTCTTGTAGTGGAGGAGAATTGTGACGCCCGGGTAATTAAGCTACAGCAACCCTCTGCTAAGGATGCCACGTCGCCTCGATTACTGTTGATAATCTCACGCTGGTTCGAAAACCAGTTCAAATTTCAAATTTAAAATAACGTCAAACGGTAAAAGTTTTCAAACATTAAAACTAAATTGTTCATCATGTGGAAAATAATCCCTAACTAATTGAGGTGAAGAAACCATATTCTTATAGAAAGGTTAGATGCATTTGAATAATTAAAACAGTAGGTAAAATAATGAAATAAATGTCTTTTGCATTTTATAAAATAAGAAACTATTTATTTAGCTGCCCCTAAGTTAATGCGACAGTAGCATAATTATTAACACTAAATTAGTGAATACTTTTATAATTTATAAAACTAATACAAATGAGAAATTAAAAGAAAATAGGTGAGAAATAAGAAAAAACAAAACAAAGTAAAAAAACAAGAACCCCACCACTAGGCCAGTCGGCCCAGCTACTAGCCAAACCGGCCCAGGTCCCCCCCCTGTTGGGGAACGTAGCAGAAATTCAAAATTTTCCTACGTGTCACCAAGATCTATCTATGGAGAAACCAGCAACGAGGGGAAGAAGAGTGCATCTACATACCCTTGTAGATCGCTAAGCGGAAGCGTTCAAGTGAACGGGGTTGATGGAGTCGTACTCGTCGTGATCCAAATCACCGATGATCCTAGTGCCGAACGGACAGCACCTCCGCGTTCAACACACGTACAGCCCGGTGACGTCTCCCATGCCTTGATCCAGCAAGGGGAGAGGGAGAGGTTGAGGAAGACTCCATCCAGCAGCAGCACAACGGCGTGGTGATGATGGAGGAGCGTGGCAATCCTGCAGGGCTTCGCCAAGCACCGCGGGAGAGGAGAAGGACTTGGGAGAGGGGGAGGGCTGCTCTAGCACAATGGTACGGTTGCCCTCCCACCCCCTTCATATATATAGGGGCAAGGGAGAGGGGGGCCGGCCCCCTCAGATCCCATCTGAGGAGGGGGCGGCGGCCCAGGGGGGAGCCTTGCTCCCCAAGGCAAGGGGAGGCGCCCCCTTTAGCGTTCCCCCCAAACCCTAGGCGCATGGGCCCTAGGGGGGAGGCGCCCAGCCCACTAAGGGGCTGGTCCCTCTCCACATACAGCCCATAGGGCCCCCCGGAGCAGGTGGACCCTCCCGGTGGACCCCCGGAACCCCTTCGGTGGTCCCGGTACAATGCCGGTATCCCCCGAACTCTTCCGGTGACCGTATGATGACTTCCCATATATAAATCTTTACCTCCGGACCATTCCGGAACTCCTCGTGACGTCCAGGATCTCATCCGGGACTCCAAACAACATTCGTTAACCACATGTAAACTTCCTTTATAACCCTAGCGTCATCGAACCTTAAGTGTGTAGACCCTACGGGTTCGGGAACCATGCAGACATGACCGAGATGTTCTCCAGTCAATAACCAACAGCGGGATCTGGATACCCATGTTGGCTCCCACATGTTCCATGATGATCTCATCGGATGAACCACGATGTCAAGGACTTAATCAATCCCGTATACAATTCCCTTTGTCTATCGGTACGATACTTGCCCGAGATTCCATCGTCGGTATCCCGATACCTTGTTCAATCTCGTTACCGGCAAGTCTCTTTTACTCGTTCCGCAACACATCATCCCGTGATCAACTCCTTGATCACATTGTGCACATTATGATGATGTCCTACCGAGTGGGCCCAGAGATACCTCTCCGTCACACGGAGTGACAAATCCCAGTCTCGATTCGTGCCAACCCAACAGACACTTTCGGAGATACCTGTAGTGTACCTTTATAGCCACCCAGTTACGTTGTGACGTTTGGCACACCCAAAGCACTCCTACGGTATCCGGGAGTTGCACAATCTCATGGTCTAAGGAAACGATACTTGACATTAGAAAAGCTTTAGCATACGAACTACATGATCTTGTGCTAGGCTTAGGATTGGGTCTTGTCCATCACATCATTCTCCTAATGATGTGATCCCGTTATCAACGACATCCAATGTCCATGGTCCGGAAACCGTAACCATCTATTGATCAACGAGCTAGTCAACTAGAGGCTTACAAGGGACATGGTGTTGTCTATGTATCCACACATGTATCTGAGTTTCCTATCAATACAATTCTAGCATGGATAATAAACGATTATCATGAACAAGGAAATATAATAATAATCAATTTATTATTGCCTCTAGGGCATATTTCCAACACCCCCCCCCCCGCCACCCTTATCCCCCTCACACCCACGAAACCCTAACTACCGCACCCCACTCCCCCCCCCACGATTCCTCCCCTTGCCTCTGCCCCCGCCCCCGATTCAGATTGGGGCGCGTCCCCGGTGCCACCACGCCGTCGTCCCGAACCCGCCGTCGTCGTTCGCCGGACTGCCTCATCCCCGTCGCCCCGACCTCATCTCCTCCCCGACCGGTGACCTCGCGCCGTCGCCGTTCGCCATCACTGCCGCCCGAAGACCCGCCGTCGCCGGAGCACCACCACCACCCGGACCTCGTCGCCTCCTCCCCTGCGTCATCGTCGTCGCTGGCATCCTCCCCGCACCCCAATGCCCCATGTCCTATATCGTCCATGAGCTTCCTCCCTTCCCCTCTCTGTCCCGCGCGGCCGTCACCGCGTCCCGGTCGCGCTCACCGCGCCCGGCCACGTCCCGCAGCTCCGCGCGACGCGAGCCCCGCACCTCGCCCCCGCTCGTCCGCCCGCAGCCTGCCGGCGTCGCCCGCTCGCGCCACCCGTGTTGACCTTCCCCGCTCGTCGCTGCACCTGCTGCTGCAGCTGCATCCCACCGCACCGACCGGCCCCATCCTCTCCTCCTCCCCCCGCGCACGCGCACACGGCCGCGGCCTCCTCCCCGCGCCAAGCCTAGAACGGCGCCCCGGCGCGCGCATTCTTCCATGTTGTTGCCGCGGCTTGCGGCGCGCCATCGGGTAACCCGCGTCGCCTCCACTCCGTCGCGTCGTGCCACCCTGTCACCCTGCCTCTCGCCTCATCTCCGCCGCACTAGGACGCACCGGCGTCGCCCTCGCCTGATGCCAGATGGCCGATCCAGCTGGTCGCTGCCAGCTTCGCCCCGCCCCGCGCGCCCCTGGGCGAGCACCGTAACGGGCGCCCATGCGCCCGCATCCATTGCTCGTTCGCCCGCACCGCTGCCCGTTTGCCCGGGCCCCTATGGCCTCTAGGCCAATGACAAATGGGCCCAACGCCTAGAGAACGATACACAAAAGATATAAAAAAGAATCAATAAATAAATAATAAAATACTAATTAATTAACGAATTAATTAACTTAATTAATCTTAGTTAGGTAGACCTAATTACTAATGAAACTAATTAACCTGTTTAATTAGTCTTAGTCAATGACAGTAGGACCCACGCATCAGGTTGACCCAGTGAACTAATTGTTTGACTGTTGACGTCGTGCTGACGTCGTACCGACGTCAGAAATGTATTTTAGTATTAAATTAATTCTGTTAATTCTAGAAAATGATTTAAAAACTTTAAAAATTAATATAAAATAAACCGTAGGTCGGATGGAAAAAACTTTGTACATGAAAGTTGCTCAGTACGACGAGATGAAACCGGATACGCAGCCCTTTTGTCCGCCATACGTCCCTAGCATAGCAAACACGCAACTTTCCCCCTCCGGTTCATCTATCCGAAAACGCGAAACACCAGGGATACTTTCTCGGATGTTTCCCCCCTTCGTCGGTATCACCTAATACCGCGTTAGGGCATACCTAGCATCGCGTATTACTTCGATATGTTTTGTGATGCTTTGTTTGCTCCGTATTTACTGTTTCTTCCCCCCTCTTCTTCTCCGATAGACCCCGAGACCGTTGCTGATGCCACTGAGTTCGACTACGGTGTTGACGACCCCTCCTTCTCGGCTGAGCTTCCAGGCAAGCCCCCCCTTGATCACCAGAAATCGCCTATTCCTTCTCTCTATTGCTTGCATTAGAGTAGTGTACCATGTTACTGCTATCGGTTAATCCTATTCTGCTGCATAGCTTGTCATTGTTGCTACAGTTGTTGCCTTTACATGCTATCCTAATGCTTAGTATAGGATGCTAGTGTTCCATCACTGGCCCTACACTCTTGTCCGTCTGCCATGCTATACTACTGGGCCGTGATCACTTCGGGAGGTGATCACGGGCATATGCTATATACTTTATACTATTACATTACTTATGATACTATTTGGAGATGGGGGCTGAAGGGGCAGGTGGCTCCATCCCGGTAGAGGTGGGCCTGGGTTCCCGAGGGCCCCCGACTGTTACTTTGTGGCGGAGCGACAGGGCAGATTGAGACCACCTAGGAGAGAGGTGGGTCTGGCCCTGGTCGGCGTCCGCGGTTACTTCATAATGACATGTTTAACGAGATCTTGGTATTTGATATGAGTTGAGTCGTTGACCTTATACGCACTAACCGCCACGTGGGACAAGATATGGGCAACCGACGTCGTGGTATCAACCGAAGCTCTTTTTGACGTCAGCGACTGAGCGGCGCGCGCCGCATTGGACCGTAAGCTCGAGCTTGTATTAAGGGGCCAGGTCTGCTTCCGACCGCGTACGCAACGTGCAGGTGTGCAATGGGCGATGGGCCCAGACCCCTGAGCGCATAGGATTTAGACCGGCGTGCTGACCTCTCTGTTGAGCCTAGGTGGGGCTGTGACGTGTTGATTTCCTGAGGCCGGACATGACCCAGGAAAGTGTGCCCGGCCAGAGGGATCGAGCGTGTCGGGTAATGTGGTGCACCCCTGCAGGGAAGTTGATCTATTCGAATAGTCGTGTCCACGGTAATAGGCGACCCGGAGTTGTACCTTGACCTTATGACAACTAGAACTGTATACTTTATAAAACACACCCTTCCAAGTGCCAGATATAACCCGGTGATCGCTCTCACACAGGGCAACGAGGGAAAAATCGCTGGGTAGGATTATGCTATGCAATGCTACTTGGTGAACTTACCATCTACTCTCTTCTACATGCTGCAAGGTGGAGGCTGCGAGAAGCGTAATCTTCGACAGGACTAGCTATCCCCCCTTATTCTGGCATTCTGCAGTTCAGTCCACCGATATTGCCCCTTTACACAGATACCCATGCATATGTAGTGTAGATCCTTGCTTGCGAGTACTTTGGATGAGTACTCATGGTTGCTTTTCCCCCTCTTTTCCCCCTTTCCTTTCCTCTCAGTTGTCGCAACCAGATGTTGGAGCCCAGGAGCCAGACGCCACTGTCGACGACGACTCCTACTACACTGGAGGTGCCTACTACTACATGCAGGCCGTTGACGACGACCAGGAGTAGTTTAGGAGGATCCCAGGCTGGAGGCATGCGCCTCTTTCGATCTGTATCCCAGTTTGTGCTAGCCTTCTTCAGGCAAACTTGTTTAACTTATGTCTGTACTCAGATATTGTTGCTTCCGCTGACTCGTCTATGATCGAGCACTTATATTCGAGCCCTCGACGTCGCTGGCTTGTATAATAATGCTTGTATGAATTATTTATGTTTTTAGAGTTGTGTTGTGATATCTTCCCGTGAGTCCCTAATCTTGATCGTACACGTTTGTGTGCATGATTGGTGTACGATTGAATTGGGGGCATCACACCATTGGAAGATAAATAGAGAAAGTTGGCCAAAAACCCAAATATTTTAGAAGAAATACCAGGCTACAAGAGATCATGCATATAAGAGATCAAAGAAACTCAAATAACTTTCATGGATATAAAAAGATATGACGATCATAAACTCAATGTTCATCAGATCCCAACATACACACCGCAAAAAGATTTACATCATATGGATCTCCAAGAGACCATTGTATTGAGAATTCAGCGAGAGAGAGAAAGCCATCTAACTACTAACTATGGACGCTAAGGTCTACAAGTAACTACTCACGCATCATCGGAGAGGCACCAATGGAGGTGGTGAACCCCATACGACATGGTGTCTAGATTGGATCTAGTGGTTCTGGACTCTGCGGCGGCTAGATGAATATTTCGTCGATACTTTTAGGCTTCTAGTATTTTTGGGGTATTTGTAGAGCAAAGAGACGGTCCGGGGACACCCGAGGTGGGCACAAACCACCAGGGCGCGCCTGGGCCTCCTGGCGCGCCCTGGTGGGTTGTGCCCCCTCGGGGCACCCCCTAGGTGCAACCAGGGCCCATTGCCTTCCTTCCGGCCCATAAAAAATCATCGTGGAGTTTCGTGGCATTTGCACTTCGTCTTATATTGATTTCCTGCGAAGTAAAGAACATGGAAAAAACTGCAACTGGCACTTGGCACTATGTCAATAGGTTAGTACCAAAAAATGATGTAAAATGACTATAAAATGATTATAAGACATCCAAGATTGATAATAAAACAGCATGGGACAATAAAAAAATATAGATACATTGGAGACGTATCAGAGGCGAGCCCTTTGACCAGGCTCCGCCGCCCACCTTCGTCTCAACTGCCCCCACTTTTAGTGGCGCCGACGCTGTAGTTTAAAATCAACCCCGCACTACCCGGTATCGCTACGATATTCTCTCTTCCTCTCCGATTCTCCTGTCGTCTACCACCAAGCAGCCTGACCTAACTGTACGCCATGCCGCATCACGATGATCTGTCCTTAGTCTTCCAGTTTCCTAAGGAAGACACCCAGCCGGAGTCTCAAGAACATAAGGCGCTTTGGGACGAGCTTGAACTGGCCTTACGGGAAGACGCCACGCCCGTCCCCGCTCCCGTTCCGGCTTCCGTCGGCCCAACTACGCCAGCGCCCATCCCTGTGGCATTGATGGGCTGGGAGCCATACATTGTCGCTGAGCTTAATGCCATGGGGTTCCACGAGGTCCCCACCAACTTTCACGCGCCCGTGCACCTGCCAGCGCATGCGGCTACGTGTGCACTGACGCGCGCGGCCGTGTTGGTGCCCGTGCACCTGCGAGCGCATGCGCCTGCGCGTGCACGGATGCGCGCCTGTGCCGGTGCCCGTGCACATGAATGTCTCCGTCGTGCCGTTGTCAGCCTCTGTCCCCGTGCAGGTACCAGTTCCCCCCTCAGCGGCATGGATGGCCGTCGTCGACCGCTTCCTTGTACCAACGCCAGTCGCCTCCTCCCGTTAGTTGACCTGCTCTTGGAGACCGAAGTCCAGAACATTATGGCCTTCCTTGAAGCTAGGACCAACGTCCAGGAATACGCCACCAACAGCGCAAGACGCCGTCGTCGCTGTCGCCGTCGCCGTCAGTTAGTGGCTCGACGACACATAGAGCACGGTAGAGGAGCCGCTTCCCACCGCAAGATGCCCCCGCCGCCGCTGCGTAATCTAAATTTGCCATGAAAAACATTCGGATTGCCATGCTTAAAATCCGAAAGTTTATCATTTCCGTTTATTTTAGATAGATCATCATATGAATGTAAAGTCGGAGTCAGACTGAATGAAATCTGTGGTCTGATCGATTGAATGTTCTGCTAGAGCCATATGAACTACATATAAAACGTCATTGTCGGTGTCAAAACCGGCGGATCTCGGGTAGGGGGTCCCGAACTGTGTGTCTAGGCGGATGGTAACAGGAGACAAGGGACATGAAGTTTTACCTAGGTTCGGGCCCTCTCGATGGAGGTAAAACCCTACGTCCTGCTTGATTAATATTGATGATATGGGTAGTACAAGAGTAGATCTACCACGAGATCGAGGAGGCTAAACCCTAGAAGCTAGCCTATGGTATGATTGTTGTATGTTGTATGTTGTCCTATAGACTAGAACCCTCCGGTTTATATAGACACCAGAGAGGGTTAGGGTTACACAAAGTCGGTTACAATGGTAGGAGATCTAACTATCCGCATCGCCAAGCTTGCCTTCCATGCCAAGGAAAGTCCCTTCCGCACACGGGTCGAAGTCTTCAATCTTGTATCTTCATAGTCCAGGAATCCGGCTGAAGGTATAGTACGGCCATACGGACACCCCCTAATCCAGGACTCCTCAGTAGCCCCCGAACCAGGCTTCAATGACGACGAGTCCGGCGTGCTAATTGTCTTCGGCATTGCAAGGCGGGTTGCCCTCCAGATTCCGTGTACCTGTTGAATAATGTCCTGTGTTCTGTGAATGCAGTGCTCCTTGGCTTCTACGCCCAATAATGGTCGCCTTCCACGTGTCAAACGAATACGAAAAGTCTGGGTGTTTTTACATTCACACCCCTAGCCGCGTAAATGAACCGCCTATTTAAAGGAATTGGGATTTAGATCCAAACCACACCTCCCCTCCGCGAGTGTCATCAGAGTGCATCCAGCAAAGGTCCATTCCACCATGGCCAGCCGTTGCAACTCCTCCTCTCCCTTCCAGTCCTAACCCTCGAGACTGGGAGAGGTGCTCCATCCTGCATAGCGAGCTAGTATTGCTTTAGACCAAGGGATTCCTCCCTCCGGCCTATATGGTCCCGTTCGAGCCGGACTCGCCACCTATAATGGCGGAGAGCAAGCGGAGAGCGCCCCCACTCCCTCCAAAGGAGAGCGGGTATGCCTTGTCCCTTATCTAATAAGGGGACTCGGATTTCCAATTCATCCGTTTCTCCGGGGGCTTCTGGAGTTCTATGGCCTCCAGCTGCACAACCTCACGCCTGCCTCTATATTGCATATCGCGGGCTTCGTTGCCCTTTGCGAGCTGTTCTTGGGTGTTGAGGCTCATTTCGTGCTGTGGAAGAGGCTGTTCTGCCTGGTGCCCCGTTCTCAAGAGGGGTTAATATATCAAGTGGTCGGAGCCGAAGTGTGGTGCATCGCCGGGACCGGATATCTATCCGGAACCCCAAAGAAGGCGTCCGAGGATTGGCCTTCGGAATGGTTCTATATAGAGGATATCCCGCTGTCGGATCCTGTTCGGATCGGCCTCCCTGAGTTCAACAGTGCTCCCCGAAGAAGTGCCTAAGCTGGCGTCCACGGAGCTCTCAGAGAGAAAGTGACAAGGACGTCCTTTACCTGATGGGCCGGATAAGATTATTGGCTCATTCCGGACTAACCATGATCGGAGTCATGGCCGTATGCATCATGCGGGGGGTGCAGCCGCTTCAATATAGAGGCCACCCCATGTGGGATTTCAATGGGGAGGACGACGCCACCCGTCACGGCCGTAAGGGGCCGGACTCAGCTGCCGCTCTGATAAAGATCTTGTCCACTTTGTACAAGGGAGAAGAGGAGGAATTTCTCCGTGTCAACCCTCAGGGTGGATTTACCATGTATAATCTTCCGAACTGGGTAAGTGAGCACTTTCACTTGTCCATCTGTTTTGTATTCCTACTGTCAAATATATGGTCTGACGACTTCAACGCAGGAACTGCGCCAGGCTGTTAAAGAGATAAACAACACCCTCCACAACCCGAGGATCCGGGACGGTCCATCGACCCGGCCTCCCAAGAGGATCCGGACATATCTGTGAAGCTAATTGATGGGGTATTCCATCAATTAAGCAAGGACAACGCCTTGGTGGCCATTACGGCCGATTACCCAGGGCTAATCCCTGCCTCCCAGGTAACTGAGACCGAAATCCCAGTACTTTGAAAGGGGACCCGTCCTCGCGTGTTTTCGATGACCGTATAACAACCGTGTTTTGCAGAGGAGGTCCTTGAGGCGGGAGGCCGAGTCTACGGCGGCCAGCCCACGAGGGGCTGCGGGGCCCCGTGGGATAAAAAGAAGTGTAGTCTGGACCGAGGTGCCGGCGCAATGGTATAGCATGCCTTTTTATTCCCTGGTGTTATTCCTTCAAGGCATATTAACACTCGTGCTCTTTTCAGGATAAAGAGACCTCGCCAGACTATATCCGGAGAGGCTGCCAATCGCGCCTCCACCAGCCAGGCTCCACAGCCTGGCCCGGAGGCGGAGGCAAACACGAGGCGCGCACCAGACGCTCCTCCGATAGAGGATGCGGGCAGGCTGTCTGCCACCCATTCCGAGGTGGAGAGTGCCATGAACCATAGGCGTCACCGGACTGTTCTTCGCGATGCTTGTTTCTCCCAAGAGGCATTTGATGCCTTCAATTCGGGAGATGCGTATCTCCGTGCCGCTCAAAATGGTCTAGCCAGAGCCACGGAGCAATATGTAAAAGACATACGGGTGAGAAAATTTAATGGTTATATATATCAGTAGCCCCCGAGACATGAAACAGTTAGAATAACTGATTTAAGGATCGTGTAATACGTAGGTTCTTTCAGAGAAGAATACCCAACTGTCCCAAGAGCTTAAAGAGTGCAGAGCCCAACTTGACGCCGCACTAGCCGCGACGGGGGAGCCCAAGGAGACCCCCTCTGGTAATATATGCTTCAAAAAGATAAGTGTGAAGTGCGGCATATGTGCAAAACTGACAAATGAAATTGCAGATGGCGCCGGACTAGATCCGGACAAGCAACAACTCCTACGCCGGCTAAAGGCTGGCGAGAGCATGCTAACAAAGGTGAGGCGGGAGAAGAATGATCTTCAGGATGCCAACACCAAGCTAGGTGTTGAACTGAAAGATGTTCGTGCCCAGCTGTCGGACTCTGTTAAGGAGAATCAGCGGCTTCAACGCGGCATATTTAGTAAGTGCTTGAACAAACTTTGAAAAAAGAGTTCGGCGAGGAAGTCGACTAACAGAGTGATGTCTGTAGGTATGCTAACAGGTCGTCCTGCAGAGGAGATGCCCGGTTCTACGGGTGACCTTCTTCCCGAGCTCTCGCAACTGCATGAGCGAGTTCGGCGGGCGATGCAAGGCGTTGCCCAAGCCTTATGGCCATCGCTCTCCATGCCCGAGGGCCTTGGAGAGCTTGCAGAGAAGCTGAAGGGAGCGCGGCGGCTCTTCCGATTGTGGAAGATATCGGCCTGCCGTCAAGGCGCTAGGGAGGCCTGGGCCATGGTGAAGACACGGTACACAAAGGCTCACCCAAACCACATGGCCGAGGTCGGAGCCGTGGGGCCCGATGGGAAGGAGATCCCTGTAAGCTTAGTATACGGCCAAGTAGAATTGGCCACAAAGTATTCCCAGCAGGACTGTAAATTAAACAGCCTGTTAGATGGTATTGAAGAGGAATACAATCAGTCAGAGTGACTATGTAATTAATTGACATTTGTAATGCCTTCTAGCCGGATTGTAGATCGTTTGTCATGGCCGACCTTTTCGCTTCAACCTCGGGACCTGACGGTCCGGAGTGTGTCCAAATACCCTCGCGGTTATATAAGAACTGGTGTATGCATGGAGACCTGGCGTAGGGGTCATTAGTGCTTGAACAGACAAGTGCCCAACCAGTTATGTTATATTACATGGTTAGTAAGAAACATCTTTCAGGGAGAATAGTTCCGTTAAGGGTTCCTTTCCCTGGGAGGCATGCTCTGAAGTGCATGTCCAGTCTGTGAAAAAGACGCAGGAAAAATTGTCTGGGGGCGCATAGATAAATAATCGGAAGAATCATCTTTCAGGTCACCGACCGAATATTCCCTTAAGAACGCTAGCTTTCGGCTTCACCCAGTCTGAGGTACACATCCGGCTGACCCGGCAGTAACAATCACAGAGGTGCTCCCTTTACCACCTAGCCGAACAATCGGGAATGTAGGGGTAAGCACAGGAGCCAGGCAACCCAGCTTGGCCAAAACTTAAGTCATATCGATGCATATAATGGTGAAATAAAAGGTACATGCGAAAGTGTAACACATGTGTTGGGCATAAAGCCCGTGTGAATAAGCTTCTGTTAAAAGAAGCCCCCAGGTTTAATGAGTGCGAATAGCACGTCATGTGATGAGCCTTTTAAGGCTATAAGAGGAGAGGAGAAGGAGAGAAATATAAGATAGACAGTATATAAAAAATGGATAGAGGAAGGAGACGAACACAGAGTCCGGCGCTAGGCATAGAATCTTCGGAGATGGGCTCCGTTCCATGGGTTCGACTCGAGTCGGTTATCCGATGCATATCGCAGGCGGTACACTCCACCAGTCAGGACTTGGTCAATTGTGAAGGGACCTTCCAACTTGGGCTTGAGTTTGTCCTTTTTCTTGTCCGGCAGGCCTAGAACTAATTCGCCAACGTTGTAATTTTTGGCCCGTACTTCTCTGCTTTGGTATCTTCGAGACTGCTTTTGATAGAATGCGGAACGGGTTTTGGCCACGTCACGTTCTTCCTCTAATGCGTCCAAACTGTCTTGCTGATTGAGCTCGGCCTCTCTTTCTTCATACATGCTCACCCGAGGTGAGTCATGAATTATGTCGCAGGGCAAAACTGCCTCTGCGCCGTACACCATGAAGAATGGCGTATATCCGGTGGTGCGATTCGGCGTGGTCCGTAGCCCCCAGAGTACGGAGTCGAGCTCCTCTACCCAGTGCGTGTTAGATTCCTTAAGGGACCACACTAATCTGGGTTTGATGCCGCTCATGATAAGACCATTTGCACGTACGACCTGTCCGTTAGTTTGTGGGTGATAGACGGAAGCATAATCGAGCGTAATGCCCATGTTTTTGCACCAGAGTTTTACCTCATCGGCCGTAAAGTTCGTGCCGTTATCAGTGATGATGCTGTGGGGGACGCCATAACGTTGTATGACCCCAGATATGAAGTCTATCACCGGTCCGGATTCGGTTGTCTTAACAGGCTTGGCTTCTATCCATTTGGTGAACTTATCCACCATGACCAGTAAGTATTTTTTCTTGTGGGTTCCGCCTTTAAGGGGTCCCACCATGTCAAGCCCCCAGACCGCAAAGGGCCAGGTTATGGGGATAGTTTGGAGGGCGGTGGGTGGCATATGGCTTTGGTTTGCAAAAAGCTGGCAACCGACGCATCGTTGGACTAAGTCCTGAGCGTCTGCCCGGGCCGTTGGCCAATAAAAGCCTGTACAGAAAGCCTTGCTTACAAGGGACCGAGCTGCAGCGTGATGACCACCGAGTCCGGCATGAATTTCAGCCAGCAAGTTCCGCCCTTCCTCTTCGGAGATGCACCTTTGAAGGACTCCGGTAGTGCTTTTCTTATAAAGCTCTCCCTCATGGACTTTATAGGCTTTAGATCTCCGCACTATGCAGCGTGCCTCGTTTTGGTCCTCTAGGAGTTCCTGCCTAGTAAGGTAGGCTAGGAATGGTTCTGTCCACGGGGCGATAACGGCCATTATTACATGGGTTGAAGGTATGATTTCATTGGCGGAGCCTCCGATTGTGTCAGATTGTTCGGCATCGGGTAGTGCGGTTGAGTCCGGAATGTTATTGCCGGATTCCCCTTCCCATACTATGGATGGCTTGAACAGCCTTTCCAAGAAGATGTTGGGGGGACTACGTCGCGTTTTGCGCCGATGCATGCCAGGACATCTGCCGCCTGATTGTTCTCCCTGGCTATATGATGAAATTCGAGCCCTTCGAACCGAGCTGACATTTTTAGGATGGCGTTGCGATAAGCTGCCATTTTTGGATCCTTGGCATCGAAGTCCTCATTTATTTGGGATATTGCGAGGTTCGAATCCCCTCGCACCTCTAGGTGTTGAATGCCCATGGATACTGCCATCCGGAGACCGTGTAAAAGGGCCTCATATTCGGCTGCATTGTTGGAGTTTGCGTACATAATCTGGAGTACGTATTGAAATGTGTCTCCCGTGGGGGACGTCAAAACGACGCCAGCCCCTAGACCGGCCAACATTTTAGAGCCGTCGAAATGCATGATCTAGTTTGAATATGTGTCGTACTCTTTAGGGAGTTCGGCCTCCGTCCATTCTGCGCCGAAGTCGGCCAAAACTTGCGACTTAATAGCTTGCCGTGGCTTATAAGTTATGTCGAATGGGTGGAGCTCGATGGCCCATTTTGCAATCCGGCCCATTGCTTCGTGGTTGTTTATAATGTCGTTAAGTGGTACTTCGCAGGCTAGTGTTATCGAACACTCTTGAAAGTAGTGTCGCAGCTTCCGGGATGCCATGAATACCGCGTATGCAATCTTTTGATAATGCGGGTACCGTGATTTGCATGGAGTGAGGACAGTGGACACATAGTAGACCGGCTTTTGAAGGGGGAATTTGTGTCCGTCCGTTTCTCGTTCGACAATGAGCACTGCGCTTACAACCTGATGGGTTGCTGCAATGTACAATAGCATTGGTTCGCCAATATTTGGCGCGGCCAGGACTGGGTTTGTTGCCAATATGGTCTTTATTTCGTCGAGTCCGGCCGTGGCGGCATCCGTCCACTCGAAGTGTTCAATGTGTCGAAGGAGGCGATAGAGGGGTAGTGCCTTTTCTCCCAAATGGGAGATGAAGCGGCTTAGAGCCGCCACGCATCCGGTTAATTTTTGTATCTGTTTGAGGTCTTTTGGGATATCCAATTGTGACAAAGCTCGGATCTTGGTAGGATTTGCTTCAATTCCTCTACCGGATACAATGAAGCCCAAGAGCTTTCCGGCTGGAACGCCGAAAACGCATTTTTCCGGGGTGAGCTTGATGTCATATGTTCGGAGATTGTCAAATGTCAGCCTCAAGTCGTCTACTAGAGATTCGACATGTCTTGTTTTTACGAGCACATCATCCACGTATGCCTCCATTGTTTTCTGATCTGGTTTGCCAGACATGTTTGAATCATGCGCTGATATGTTGCGCCTGTGTTTTTGAGCCCGAAGGGCATCGTGTTTAAGCAGAATGGGCCGTATGGTGTGATGAATGCCATTGCGGCTTGGTCTGATTCTGCCATCTTGATTTGATGGTAGCCGGAATATGCGTCGAGGAAACACAACGAATCGTGTCCTACGGTGGCGTCGATAATTCGATCAATGCGGGGGAGGGGGAAGAGATCCTTTGGGCAAGCCTTGTTAAGGTCTTTAAAATCAACGCACAGGCGCCAGGATTTGTCCTTCTTTGGTACCATCACCAGGTTTGCTAGCCAGTCTGGATGTTTTATATCTCTGATGAATCCGGCCTCCAATAGCTTGGCTAGCTCCTCTCCCATGGCCTATCTCTTAGGTTCGGAAAAACGCCGAAGAGCTTGTTTGACAGGTTTGAATCCTTTTAGGATATTTAAGCTATGTTCGTCCAGCCTGCGTGGGATTCCTGGCATGTCTGAAGGGTGCCGGGCGAAGATGTCCCAATTTTCACGTAGGAATTCTCGCAGTGCGGCGTCTACATCAGGGTCTAATTGCGCCCCGATGGAAGCTGTTTTATTAGGGTCCGTTGGATGGACCTGGAATTTGATTATTTCATCCGCTGGTTTAAAGGAGGTGGACTTGGATCTCTTGTCGAGTATCACATCGTCCCTGTTCACCGTGGAGCGCAGCGCAGTCAGCTCCTCAACCGCTAGGGCTTCGGATAGTGCCTCAAGGGCCAGTGCGGCTGTCTTATTTTTGGCGTGGAGTGCTATGTCCAGATCACTAGCGAGAGTGATGATTCCATTTGGCCCGGGCATCTTGAGCTTCATGTACCCGTAATGGGATATTGCTTGGAAGATTGTAAATGCTTCCCGCCCGAGCAGAGCGTGGTATCCGCTACTGAACGGGGCCACATGGAACGTGACCTCTTCGGACCTGTAATTATCCGGCGTGCCGAACACCACATCTAGTGTGATTTTTCCTGTACAGCACGCTTCCCGACTGGGGATTATTCCTCTAAAGGTTGTGCTGCTTTGCTCAATGCGGTTCCAGTCTATTTCCATTTTTTTGAGGGTTTCCTCGTAAATGAGGTTCAATCCGCTGCCTCCATCCATGAGTACCTTGGTGAGGCAAAAACCGTCCACTATTGGACTAAGGACCAATGCGGCTGGTGCTCGAGCTATTCGGAATTTAGGTTCATCACCGGCATTAAAAGTAATAGTCGTGTCACTCCATGGGTTTATTGTTGCTACTTGGTAGACTTCGGCGAGGCTGCAGAGTGTTCTTTTTCGCATGCTATTTGATGTGAAAGTCTCGAAGACTGTTAAGATTGTACTGGTGTCCCTGGGGTGGCTTTCTGCGGCCTCCGGAATTAGGAGGTCTTCGCCAATTTTGGCCACCTGCCGGAGTATCCACATGCTCTGAGGCTGTGAGTTGGAGTGGCGTCCTCTGTACTATGAATTTTATAGGGTCCATTAAGCCATCCTTCCAGTACGGTTCCATGCCCTGTAGAGGGTTTTTGTTTTTTGGTGTTTAACCCGGGTGTCTGTCGATGATACACCCTTTTGTTTCGGACGGGGTTTCTATTTAGGGCCGGATTATCCCAAAATATTATTTCGGTTTTCCAGGCGCTTTCCATCGCACAGTACTTTCGTACTATGGACGCCAAGTCAGAAAGGCGTGTAATATCACGACGACTTATGGCGTTGAGGATTCCCTTGTCCATGCAATTATTGCAGAAGATTGAGATTGCGTCTTCCTCGCGGCAGTCCTTTATCCTGTTCATAACCAGGAGGAATCTGGCCCAGTAATGGTGTACTGTTTCTTCGGGCTTTTGCCTGATTTTGGATAGATAGCTTATGTTCGGGTGGGTGGGTGGAATTAAATCCGAAACCTCACCCGATCTGAGACTCAGAGGCCAAGGAGTTTCCGAACTCTGAAGTTTAGGTTCTTGGATGTTATACAATGAGTCTAGCTTGTTGCCTGATTCTAAGTTCAGGTCTTGAGTTATATCCTCCCCTCCGCGGGTATCCGGCCTGGAGGGATCGGGAATCCAGACGTAATTAGTCCTTAAGGTGGATGAAGGGTCGCCGCACTGCCCTTCTACCACGGCAACGTGATGGGTCATCTGGGGAGAATTAATCTCTCTTAGATCGGGTTTAGGCCCAACCTTGTCGTAATCTGTAGCGACCCCCAGGGGGGCGATTCGATCCAAGAGCTCGTTCATGGAAGAGGGCTCCATTGGATCTAACTGCTCGGCGAGTTCCGAACTGACATAAAGATTGCTTTTGATGACCCGAGAGGTCATCGTCGGTGCAGCAGCCGAACAAGCGGTCATAAGAAAACCACCCAGCCGGAGAGTTTGGCCAACAACCAAAGCTCCCTTAGCAACGGTGTCGTCTTTAAAGACGGGATGAGGCATGCTTCCTGATGGCGACGGCACAAAGGAACTCTCAATGAAAGCACCAATGTCGGTGTCAAAACCGGCGGATCTCAGGTAGGGGGTCCCAAACTGTGCGTCTAGGCGGATGATAACAGGAGACAAGGGACACGAAGTTTTACCCAGGTTCGGGCCCTCTCGATGGAGGTAAAACCCTACGTCCTGCTTGATTAATATTGATGATATGGGTAGTACAAGAGTAGATCTACCACGAGATCGAGGAGGCTAAACCCTAGAAGCTAGCCTATGGTATGATTGTTGTATGTTGTATGTTGTCCTACGGACTAGAACCCTCCGGTTTATATAGACACCGGAGAGGGTTAGGGTTACACAATGTCGGTTACAATGGTAGGAGATCTAAATATCCGCATCCCCAAGCTTTCCTTCCACGCCAAGGAAAGTCCCTTTCGGACACGGGTCGAAGTCTTCAATCTTCTATTTTCATAGTCCAGGAGTCCGGCTGAAGGTATAGTCCGGCCATCCGGACACCCCCTAATCCAGGACTCCCTCAGTCATCAAGCCATATGTATTCCTTATCCAACGACCTAGACTGCTTCAATGTCGAGCGCTCAACACATTTAGCGTGCAGTTAATTTCATGTCAAAAATTGTGCTAATCACATAATAACACGCAAATAATATCCTACTTAATATCCGCATGCACTTAATATACTTCCAAATTAATGTGCATTGCACGTACACATTGTCTAGTACTACTATTACGTGAAACTAGTGACGTAACTTGTGAACGCGTCCAGATATGGTCAACGGCAACATCGCCCGCGAGTTCTTCGTGTTTGCCCGTGCGTCTAAACGTAGGAGCGGAGGAGAGAGAGCAGACATGGAACCCATCAGTAAGTGAAGGCGAATAGTACATGCTAACGAGCTGGTCCCACTAATGTACTAAAAAATAATATTACATGTTATCCATTAAATAGGATGTGGTAATATGAAAACATTATATGAACAAAGGGGGTACAACAAATGTTGTTGTACTACGTATGTTGCCTATTGACGTGCGGCTTGAAGGCCGTGCTCGCATGTTCGATCCTCGTCCTTTTTAATTTTTAAATTATATATGGGTCCAAATTTTTTTCATGACAGGTGGGCCCCTCGGTGTGTAGTTTGTAGCACTTTAATTTGTGGGTTGAAATTTGTTCCATTACAGGTGGACTATGGGTGTGTAGTTTTGTAGCTTATTTGTAATAATTAAAGAGAACAACAAAGTTTTTTGCAAAAATACCATGGTGCGACGTTGATGGCGAGAAAGGACGTGCGAGAGAGTGATGACCGAGCCAGAGGGAAATTAGTTGGGGGAGGTGCGGGGGTTGCAACGGTGTTTGGAGTAGTTGCGGGCCGAATGCTACGAAGATATAATCAGGGATGTGATGTACCTGCTCGTTGCGCATGCTGCTATTGCAAGCTGCGGCTGTCCGTTCGTGCAAGCTCGATGCCCTGCCCGAGCTGCCGCCGCTGCCTCCCACACAGGCTACACCCAGGGTTGGATCTTCATCTTCTTATCCTTCCATTCGTTTGAATCGCGGTGACCGCCCTCCAACGAGGGCGCGAGGAAGTGTTGTGTCGGTCTGTCTAACAGTGGCTAGGTTAGGAGCGAACCAGACTGGAGGCTGGAGCAAACGAATTGGGATTTTTCCTGCTGTCAATCGATATGGGAGGAGCTCGTTTGGGCTGCGAGCCTGCTATAGGGTCTGCCTTGCACTTACGTTATTGGCCCATCCAAATTGAAACGTTTTTGTTCATTTTTTACATTGCATGTTCGTGCGTTTGGACGAACAAAACTAGCCTAGGCCAACATGGACGACTCAAACTAGGTGCACACTTTCCAGCCACCCAAGGCAGCCGCCCATACCAGCCCCTACGACGGCGTCGCCACTTTTTGCGTGTATGATTGGGGTAGTGCAAAATATTCCAGTGGCGCTTTTGATTTACCCACAGAATGGTTGAATTGCTTGTTTCTATGAACTGAGTTCGCCTATAATGTGAAGGATGCAAGTCTTTTCATCCTATTGTAGATTGCTTTGATCTCGATATGCCAAATGTAATCACATGAAATATACAGTAAAAGCCAGTGTGATGTGTGTGGCTACAACTAGTCTGACAACCCGTCCTCATATAACATATCAAGGGCGCACCATCTTATCAGATTAACCATTCGACCTACCAATGCAGTGTGGGAAGAAAGAAGTATTTGGACTACGTATCCAAGCAATTGATGCCATGGACTCCTTCATAGAACCTTGTAAGCGAAAAAGAAGTTGCAGTGTGCCTGTACAAAGAGCTACCGTAAGTTCAGTTACCTGCTTCTTGGAATTTTAGTTAGCCACTTGTTACAAAATTGTTCAATTATGTTGCTTGGATTAATTTAGTTTGCTACTGATTACATAATGCCATAGCCTGTTAATCCTATTATAGACTACGCCTATCTATGTGTTTGATACTTACTGTTAAGAATTACCTGTTTGCCTGAACTTAAATAGCTAGTTAAGCATGTAGATAGCTGGTCATATGTACTTCTAGGGTGTAGCAGAATTCAGGTGTAATTTACATTCTGATACCCTGTTTATTTAAATGGTTTGCTGTTATCACTTGTAGGACTGGTAATGTTTGCACATTCATAGATAGCCAACTATCAGGTTTATATGAAGGACACCGTCTTTTTAACTTATATATGTGTTGGAATCATTTTGCTTACATCAAAGAAATTTACAGATGTCGGTGTTGCTGGTAAACGGTACCGACTTGTTACTTTATTACGTTGCCAAGAACTTGTTAGTTTTACTAGTTCATGTGTAATTAAATACATTACCAGAACTGATTAGTTTTACTAGTTTGATGTTAGTTTCTTATGGCTCCTGCAACACTTTATTTATGATTGCTAACATTCAAGTTTGCAGGATCCAATTGAAACTCCGTTGGCACAACAGGTATGTTTTCAGAAAATTCCTTGTTTACCTTGTTTGCTGTTGTAACTTGTTGCTGTAATCATCTTACCAACTTCAAGTTTTCAGGATCCAATTGGAAGTCCAATTGCACAGCAGGTACATATTCAAAAAAATATTTGTGTAACAGGTTTGCTGCTGTAACTTGTCGCTCTAATCAAGTTATTGACTACTCAATGTTTCAGGATCCAAGAGAAACTCCAATGCCACAACAGGTTCCTTTTGCAAAACTTGTTTGTTTAACTTCTTTGTTGCTCTAATTAACCGGTTTCTCTAACCACGTTACTGGCTACTCAACTTTTCAGGATCCAAGAGAAACTCTGTCGGTGTACTAAAGTAGGGGTACCCTAGTATCCCGAACTTGTGCACGGGCAGTCGCAGCACCCCGCGGCAAGGCCTGCTAGGTGATCGCCAAGGCTCTCTATGGTTCCTTTGGAGCCATTCGAGAACAAAGTATTTAAGCCAAGGAGACAAGTCCCCGGCAAGAGGAGCTTGCCGGGAAGGCCACTCGAGGCACAAGACCCCGGCAAGAGGAGCTTGCCGGGAAGGCCAACCAGAGCATCTCAAAGAACTTGCCGCGACGCGCCACGCGTCCCGGCAGGACTCGGCGAGCGACAAGCTCCCGGATGCGGCAAGACAACGGCCGCGGCAAGGCACTTGCCGCGGCGGGCAACCACTCTGTACCTGTGCTCCAGCTCACCCACCTACGTGTCGCTCTGGGACCCTTCCTGGCGTACGTGGCGGGAGGCTGTGCAGCCAGGGGTACACTGTGGCATGCGGCGCTGACAAGATCGCCATCGTGGCGAGCGGTGGCGCCCCTGACGGTCCATTTTCTGCACCGTCAGCGTGATGTAGATAGGCATTTAATGCCTTTGTCCCCTGCCGTTAGGGTTAGGTACGATACACTGTGTAGGTAGCTGTACCTACCACCACATCTTTCCATTTTTTCCCTTACCTATGTTGCCACCTGTTGGAGACCCCTTGAACATATAAAAGGAGGCCCATGCACAACGTAGAAGGGGATCGGTCCCTGGAGAGCGATCTCTGAGAGGACAAAAAGAAGAACGCTCGGTCTCGTTAGCTGCTTGAGTGTACTGTAGTACTCAGCGCTCCCGAGCAAGAACTCAATACAATCCACAAAGCAGCAGTAGGAGTGTTATCTCTCCGGAGAGCTCCGAAGCTGGGTAAAAAAACCCGTGTGCTTCGCCTCGATCCGCTCTTCACATGACCTCCACCCCCCGCCGAACCGAGAAGGGGCTCCGTCCCCATAGGTGCTCGAGGAGCCAGATTTCCCCGGCATCTTTGGCGCGCCAGGTAGGGGGCGTCAAGGTTGTGTGAACCTGATCCGGCGTTCACGCGAGCTAAATCTTCATCGACTTCATCGACATGCCGCCAAAGAAGAAGGCTTCGGAGGCAGCTGCGCCGTCCGCGTCGAATCCATCGCCGCCGGAGCAAACGGCCGGTGGGGAAGACGCCGGCGGAAGAACGGGCGTCGACGAGGGAGCCCACGGTGCCACCAAGTCCAAGGACAAGGTTGCGCTGCCCGTCGGGGGCGTAGCCGGCTCCCACGACGACCGGGCGTCCGTAGGCGCACTGCGCCCATCTCAAGAGGTGCAGGACCGGCAGCGTCGTGGTAATCACGGTACCATACGCTCGCTGGACCCAAATCGGGCTGGCAGATCCCGGGATGCTCAAGGCCAACATGTACGCCAACGTGCTGGCGCGAGCGAGGCACGGTCGCCTGGGCGGAATACTGCTCCCTCTAACATCGATGGAAGTCCGAGCATATCCCGCTCCTCGCACCGCTCGCCACCGTTACCCGCCACTCCAGCAGAAGCTCTGGTGGGATCTCAACTGTTCCTAGACTTCCCTCCAACGCCAGACAAGATCGACGACTGGAGGGCCACCATTCAGAGTCTCATCGGCTTCGCCAACGGCGACACTCCACGGTCGGCGACCACATCGCAGCCGCGGCAGGCCAGCCAGGTGCGAGCCGATGGCGACAAAACTGGTGGGGGTGCAACCACCGTGCACTCTCCGCCCCGAAGGCCAAGATCGCCGACTCGCCAGGTCCGCCACGACAGCGACTCCACTGCTTCATCAGATCCGCGAACTCATCGCGATCAGCGCCACGTTCTTCATGAACGGCAGCAAGAAGACGCTCGTACCCGCATCGAGCGCCGAACAGAAACGCGGCGTCAATCAGACCGACGTGCTGGCCCCGCTGTCGACATGCAAGCGCCAGGGGAACCAGGCGACCTGCCGTACGTGGTAGGTTGCCCTGCGTTTACTCGTGAGCTACGGCAAGTCCAGTGGCCCAGCACGAAGAATTTCAAGCCAGACGTACCAAAGAAGTACGACGGCAGGCTGCATCCGTCGGAGTTCCTCAGCATCTACACCATCGCGGTGCAGGCTACCGGGGGGCGACATGACAAGATCCTTGCCAACTACTTCCCTCTGGTGCTCAAGCCCAACGTCAGGTCCTGGCTCATGCACTTGCCGGAAAACTCCATATCTTCCTGGGCAAACCTATGCCATCAGTTTGTCGGCGCCTTTACAGGCGGCCACAAACCTCATGGCCAGGAGAGTGATCTTCACCTGCTTGCCCAGAAGGAAGGGGAGCCTCTGTGCAAGTACATCCAGAGATTCAGCCAAGTGCAACGCAACATCCCAGACGTCCACCCTGCCGCGGTCATCAGTGCGTTCCACCAGAACGTGTGTAACCGCAGGATGCGGGAGGAGATGGCGATGTGCAAGATCAGAGACGTCGGGGAGCTGTATGCCCTGGCTGACAGATGTGCACGTGCTGAGGAAGGGAGGAAACTCCCCAGAGAAAATGCAGGAACAGGAGGATCTGACAGCGATGATGCTGCCCCGGCAAGCAAAAACTGGCGGCGGAACAACAGGAAGAGGAAAGGCAAAGATGTGCTAGTTGTCGAGCAGTCCGGCAACGAAGGTGGCGCCAAGACAGCCAAGACTGGTAGCTCCGGCAAGGAGGTTGCCGCATGCGCCAACTGCCAGGCTGTGGCGGCCGCCGACAAGCAGGACGGCACCAACAAGCAGTACTGCAAGATTCACCGCACCAAAGGCCATGACCTCCAGAGCTGCAAGAAGGTCGAGCAGCTCGTTGAGCTGCAAAAGGCCGAATACGAGCGACGCGACAAGGAGAAGGCCCAAGGAGGTGCTGGAGGATCCGGTACGAAGCGCACCGGCCGGGGGGGACGCCGCGGCAACGTCAGCAGCGGCAAGGCGACAGACCTCCCCGCGGCCGTGACAAGGATGAAGATGACGACGACGACGAAGACATGGATGACGCCGAGACCAGCGAGCAGGAGTTCCAGAAAGCCATAGAAGTTTTGTGCGTTGACGGCGGTGCTTCTCTGCATACTTCACACTGCCAACTCAAGCAGTGGGTGCAGGAAGTCAATGCAGCAGAACCACCCGTTGACTCACGCAAGCTTCTGAAATGGTCCAGCACGCCTATCATCTTTGATATTGAGGACCACCCCGAGCGCACAACTGCTGTCGGGTGTTTGCCGATGTTGGTCTCACCAACTATCCGCAACCTCAAGGTCACTAAGATGCTAGTTGACGGCGGGGCCGGCTTGAACCTGATCTCCTCCGATGTGCTCCGGAGACTCCAGTCCCTGACAGCGAGCTCGAAGAGACCGGCACGTTCCAAGGAATCAACCCGGGAAGGAGCAAGCCGAAGGGGAAGATCACGCTGCCGGTGACATTTGGCAGCGAGCTGAACTTCAGGACTAAGAGGATCACTTTCGACGTTGCCGATTTTCCATTGCCTTACAATGGAATTCTCGGCCGTCCAGCGCTCGCCAAGTTCATGGCGGCCTCTCACTACGCGTACAACATGCTGAAGATGCCAGGCCCGATAAGTGTCATCTCTGTACATGGCGACAAGAAAGACGCTCTTATCTGTGCCGACAAGATCTACTGGGAAGCAGCAGCCGCCACAGATCGCGAGACACATGCCACTGAAGCTCCCGGGGGGAAGAAGAAGACCAAGTCCGGCAAGACCTCTGATGCCCACTCCGGCAAGCGCACCTCTTCGGAGTGCTGCGCTACCGTCGAGGACGCACCATCGAGCTCCACCGGCAAGTGTAAGAAGACGATGGCAGCTCTGCCAGTGACCAAGAAGGTGTCCGCCGAGAAGGACGACACTGGTGGTACCTTCACCATCAGTGCCACTCTCGACCCTAAATAGGAAAGCGTGCTCGTTGCTTTCCTGCGGGCGAATGTCGATGTGTTTGCGTGGCAATCATCTGACATCCCCGGCGTTCCCAGGAAAGTAATTGAGCACCACCTTGCCGTCTGTCCTCATGCGCGGCCCGTCAAGCAGAGAGTCAGGAAACAAGCAGTGGAGCGCCAAGAATTCATCACAGAAGAGATCAAGAAGTTGGAAGCAGCAGGCCTTGTCAGAGGAGTGCTCCATCCTACGTGGTTGGCCAATCCTGTAGTCGTGCGCAAGGCAAACGGGAAGTGGAGGCTTTGTTTCGACTTCACCGATGTCAATAAAGCTTGTCCCAAAGACCCATTTCCCTGCCGCGCATTGACCAGATTGTTGACTCCACGGCCGGATGTGATTTGCTTTCATTTCTTGACGCCTACTCAGGATATCATCAGATCTTCATGGCAGAAGAGGATGAGGAGAAAACCGCGTTCATCACTCCATGTGGCACGTACTATTTCGTACGAATGCCTTTCGGTTTGAAGAATGCTGGTTCAACATTCGCAAGGGTAGTCCATACTGCTTTCGAGCCGCAAATACACAGAAATGTGGAAGCCTACATGGATGACATAGTGGTCAAGAGCAGGGACAAAGCAACTCTGATTCAAGATCTAGAAGAGACTTTTGCAAATCTACACAAGATCAGCCTCAAGCTCAACCCCGAGAAGTGCGTGTTTGGAGTCCCGTCCGGCAAGCTTCTCGGATTCTTTGTGTCTCAGAGGGGAATTGAAGCCAATCCCGACAAGATCAAGGCCATTGAGCAGATTGAAGCACCGAAGCGCGTCAAGGATGCACGAAAACTTGCCGGCTGCATGGCGGCTCTCAGCAGGTTTATCTCTAAGTCTGTTGAGCGCGCCCTGCCGTTTTTCAAAATCTTGAAAAAGGCAGGTCCAATGAAATGGACTCTGGAAGCGAAGGTTGCACTGCAGGACTTGAAGAGATACCTGTCCTCCACTCCAATACTTGTCGCACCTAAACCACAAGAGAAGTTGTTGCTATATCTGGCGGCAACCAATCAAGTGGTTAGTGCTGCGTTAGTAGCGGAGAGAGAGGCAGATGATGAGCCAGCGACAAGCAGGGGGCTTCCCCGACAAGCTCTGGTCCCGACGAAGATGGATCTGCGCAGATGTGCGAAGGGATACAGAAGAAGAAAATGGTGCAGCGCCCAGTCTACTTTGTCAGTTCCCTTTTGCAGGGGGCTAGGTCAAGGTACTCTGGTGTGCAGAAGTTGCTTTTCAGCCTTCTCATGGCCTCGAGAAAGCTGCGCCATTACTTACAAGCACATGAGATCACAGTTGTCACTCGCTTTACGCTGAAGAGGATACTGCAGAATCCAGAAGCAACAGGCAGGATTGTTGAGTGGGCACTGGAACTGTCAAGCTTTGGCCTCAAGTTTGAGAGCACTTCAACTATCCAGAGCAAAGCATTGGCAGAATTCATAGCAGAGTGGACGCCAACACTAGACGAAGAAATTCCAGAGACGAGCATCCCCGTCAAGGAAGCAAACAAAGAGTGGCTGATGTACTTTGATGGTGCGTTCTTGCTGCAAGGCGTCGATGCTGGCGTGCTGCTTGTCGCACCCACCGGAGAGCACCTCAAGTACGTGGTCCAGATGCACTTTCCCAAGGAGTAAGCAACAAACAATACTGCAGAGTATGAAGGATTGCTCGCCGGTCTCAGGATCGCGGCAGACCTTGGGATCAAGCAACTCATTGTCAGGGGTGACTCACAGCTTGTCGTCTGCCAAGTGAACAAGAATTATCAGAGTCAGTTGATGGAAGCTTATGTTGATGAAGTGAGGAAGCTGGAAGAGTGCTTTGTCAGCCTACAGATGGAACATGTTCCAAGAGCTCAGAACGACATCGCTGACGGCCTGTCAAAGTGCGCGGCACTTAAGTTACCTGTGGAACCAGGGATCTTTGTGCTCAAGCTGACTCAACCATCCGTGACGCCATCAATTGGACAGAGCAACAAGAGGAAGTTGATTTCTGGTAACTATCTTCCGGCAGAGCTTCCCGAAGCCGCCGCCAAGAAGGTCCCCAAGATCAACGCCAAGAATGCTGAGGAGCAGTCTGCTCCGACAAGCCCCAGGGTTTGTTTCGTTGTAGCAGACGCTCCCGACAAGTTTCGCTCCGGCAAGCTTGCCGGGGATCATCAAGCTCCGGCTGAACCGCAGGTTCTCGCCGTAGAAGCGGATGTTCCCGCAGCAGCAGATATGCCTTTAGTCCTTGTTGCCGAGCCACAGGCTCCAGCATGGGCACAGCAGATCGTCCGTTTCCTCCAGTCAGGAGAACTTCCCGAAGAGCCAGAAGAAGCGGAAAGAGTAGCCGGGCAGTCAAGTATGTACCAATTCGTCGACAACGCACTGTACAGAAGAAGACTCAACAGTGTGAAATTGAAGTGTATTCCCCGGGAAGATGGACAGAGGCTGTTGGCAGAGATACATGGAGGCATTTGTGGTCACCACATTGGCGCAAGAGCGCTTGCCGGCAAAGCTTTCCGGCAGAGCTTCTTTTGGCCGACAGCCCTCCAAGATGCAACTGCACAAGTAACCAAGTGTGAAGCGTGCCAGTTCCATTCCAAACAGATACACCAGCCAGCTCAAGCTCTCCAGACGATCCCTTTATCCTGGCCATTTTCGGTCTGGGGGCTCGACATCCTTGGCCCCTTCCCCCGAGCAGTCGGGGGCTTTGAGTACTTGTACGTCGCAATCGACAAGTTCACAAAGTGGCCGGAAGTGGAACCAGTGAGGAAGGTGACAGCACAGTTAGCAGTCAAGTTCTTCAAGTCGATTGTTTGCTGCTTCGGGAACCCTAACAGGATCATCACCGACAACGGTACGCAATTCACGAGCCGCACCTTCATGCAGTACGTCCAAGATCTTGGCGCCAAGGTCTGCTTCGCTTCTGTTGCTCACCCCAGGAGCAACGGTCAAGCGGAGAGGGCAAATGCTGAAGTGCTGCGTGGGCTCAAGACCAGGACTTTCGACAGGCTGCACAAGTGCGGAAGAAACTGGATCGAGGAGCTGCCGGTGGTTCTTTGGTCGATCAGGACGACGCCAAATCGAGCCACCGGCCAGACACCTTTCGCTCTAGTCTATGGAGCAGAGGCAGTTATCCCCATGGAACTCGTATACGGGTCACCTCGAGTGCTCGCTTATGATGAGCTTGAGCAAGAGCAGCTGCGACAAGATGACTCGCTGCTCCTTGAGGAAGACCGTCTTCAGGCTGCTGTACGAGCTGCTCGATACCAGCAAGCTTTGCGCCGCTACCATAGCCGCAAAGTTAAAGCTAGAAGTCTTGAGGAAGGCGACCTTGTTCTTCGGCGCGTTCATTCCGCCAAGAATTCCAACAAGTTGACGCCGAAGTGGGAAGGCCCTTACCGGGTGAAACGAGTCACTAGGCCTGGCACTGTCCGCCTTGAGACCGAGGATGGCTTTCCGGTGAGCAGCTCCTGGAACATCGAGCATCTTCGTAAGTTTTACCCGTAAGGCGCGGTTGTCGGACCCTGTCCGGCAACCACCATTTTGTACAAGTCTTGCCGGTGTTGCATGTAATCCTTTGTACAAAGCCAGGCGCAGACCCCGAGCGAAGATAAAGCGCTGGCGCCCTGAGTCGAGTCTCGTCCTTGGTTAGGGTTGACAGTGCTTAGTTGCGGCTAACCCCTAACTTAGAGGTCGAGTGTGCGTTCCTTTGCCGTTCTTTTCGTTTCCCTTGGTTCGCAGGGCTCGCATATCCTGACCAAACCACTTAAGGACGAAAAGGACGAGAAGGACGGACCGACATCTGGACCTCGGCAAGCCAGTGTGCCGGGGGCTGCAAGACCCCGGCAAGTCGGTATTGCCGGGGGCTGCAAGTACAAAGATTAACCCACGGCAAACCAGAGTTGCCGGGGACTGCAATCTCAGATAAGTTTTTCATCCCCTATCATGCATTCTCTTATGGACTGAGGCATGCGAAACCTCGTTTTCTTCCTAAAAGCTCCCGTGCTCCCTTAACTCTAGGCCCTGGGGCTTGTTCCCGGGGCCAGATTTGGTCGTAGTCGCGGCAGCGAAGGGATGAAACGAGGAGCCTGAACCCGCCTCCTCCCTGCCTCCGCCAAAAGCGTGAGAAAGGGCAAGCGACGTGGGAAGAAGGGAGGGCCTGCTGCCGGGAAAGGAAGTGTCTATCTTAAAGATATAAAGGATTCGCTCCTTGACATGGGTTCCACCCACGAGACAAGTGACCCGGCAAGCATCCCCTTTTCATTAAAGAGCATTCGACTCAGGTACAGTTCATGAGAGGATGAAAAACATGAATAATGGGATTACAAGCTTTAAATGCAACTAAGGCCCGAGGGCTTACAAATTAAAAAGAGATAAGGTGCCCGTAATCCCTCTCTTGTCCCTCTCTTCAGGAGGCAGGTCAAGGAGGCGAAAAGGGCAAAAGGGGCGCCTAGAAGAGCTACGGGTGGCAGAAGACACCAAGAGAACGTCTCGGCGGCATGGTGATGGCGGCGCCAGAGGCAGAGCTCGAAGACGAGGCGGCAGGACGTCAGCACGCTGTCGAGGGCGTTGTGCCCTCGTACTCCGAGTTGACGGCCTTGCCGCCTACCCTCTTCCTCTTCCGCAGCCTCCCTATGCCAGCCGCCCAAGGAGACGACCCCGAGAAGCTCCAGGAGCCAGTGACACGGATGATGGGGTCGCCGGTGCCACGCGGAGCGGCACCCGACACCTAGTCGGACCCGTCATCCCGCCGCCCGCCGCCCTCGTCGTCGATGTCGCTGTCCTCCTCGTCACTCCCGCCCGAGGAGGAGCCTTCGCTATCGGAGGAGCTCTCCACGCAGCACCGTGCCCGAGTCCCGAAGCACCCGAAGACCTTGACGGAGAGGAGACCGCCCTCCATCAGCTTAAAATGGAGGGTGAACCCCGCCGTCAAGCTATGGATGCGGGTGAACGTCTTCCACCCTCGACCAAGATACATCATATTACGGGCCAGGAAATCAACGCGGACTCGCATACCGCTGATTCCACAACCCCTCATGTGCAACCTCAGTGTCTCGGGCGAATCCAACTCCATCTCGCTCGCAAACGGAGTCGGGAGACGAAGGCGACGACGAGGCGGCCGACACAGCCTGACGAAGAACTCGCAAGGGTCGTCCCCGATATGATCCGCCACGGGGAGAGGATCTGCTGGCGGAGGCGAGGCCGGCGGACTGCCTCGCCCACCTCTTCCCCGACCGCCTCGGCCTCGCCCTCGACCTCGCCCGCGGCCTCGTCCCCTCCCTCTTCCCCTTGCAGCTGGCTCTGCCACCACGGGTGCGGGGGGAGGAGGGACGCGTTGCCTAGCGGTAACCCTCGTCGCCACCGTCGAAGGACCAGGGTTCCCTTTCTCCACGGCGAATGAGAGAGAGGGGAGCAGAAGCTGAAGAAAGGAGGAGATGAGAGAATGCGGGTTTCCGCCCCCCCTATCCCGCTCCTTATAAAGGAGCGGGGTGGGGGCTCGGCCGCCCCGCTCAGCCAATCAAGACACAGAAGGCGCAGGGAACTGGGCCCGACCCGCTGCCTCGACCCGTGACGGCCCGGTTTCCCGCCTCCACCGTTCGCCACTCCAAGCGCATGGAGGCCGCGTGGCAGGAGTGCAGAGTTGAGGCGACGGATGAGGCGACCTCTCCCCACCCCGTGATAGTGGGGAGTGGACGCCTCGAAGACCATGCCTCCACGCCTCCCTCCGTTTATGAGGAAGATACGAACCGCCGGGAGGCGGGCGTTTCATTTTTCCGAATAAAAGACCACCCACGACGCCGCAATCGACGCGTGCCGTTCGGGGAGGGTGCGGTGGATGCGGAGCAAGGTGCGACATGACCCAGGCCGCGCGTGCCCATGCCCTGTTTTGGGCCTGGCCCAACAGCGCTCGGCACCGTGTGTGGCCCAGGCCCGGGGGCTCCTGTCAGTGTACTAAAGTAGGGGTACCCTAGTATCCCAAACTTGTGCACGGGCTGTCGCAGCACCCCACGGCAAGGCCTGCCAGGTGATCGCCAAGGCTCTCTATGGTTCCTTTGGAGCCATTCGAGAACAAAGTATTTAAGCCAAGGAGACAAGTCCCCGGCAAGAGGAGCTTGCCGGGAAGGCCACTCGAGGCACAAGACCCCGGCAAGAGGAGCTTGCCGGGAAGGCCAACCAGAGCATCTCAAAGAACTTGCCGCGACGCGCCACGCGTCCCGGCAGGACTCGGCGAGCGACAAGCTCCCGGACGCGGCAAGACAACGGCCGCGGCAAGGCACTTGCCGCGGCGGGCAACCACTCTATACCTGCGCTCCAGCTCACCCACCTACGTGTCGCTCTAGGAACCTTCCTGGCGTACGTGGCGGGAGGCTGTGCAGCCAGGGGTACACTTTGGCATGCGGCGCTGACAAGATCGCCATCGTGGCGAGCGGTGGCGCCCCTGACGGTCCCTTTTCTGCACCGTCAAGGCGACGTTGATAGGCATTTAAGGCCTTTGTCCCCTGCCGTCAGGGTTAGGTACGATACACTATGTAGGTAGCTATACCTACCACCACATCTTTCCATTTTTGCCCTTACCTACGTTGCCACCTGTTGGAGACCCCTTGAACATATAAAAGGAGGCCCATGCACAACGTAGAAGGGGATCGGTCCCTGGAGAGCGATCTTTGAGAGGACAAATAGAAGAACGCTCGGTCTCGTTAGCTGCTTGAGTGTACTGTAGCACTCAGCGCTCCCGAGCAAGAACTCAATACAATCCACAAAGCAGCAGTAGGAGTGTTATCTCTCCGGAGAGCTCCGAAGCTGGGTAAAAACCCCGCGTGTGCTTCGCCTCGATCCGCTCTTCGCGCGACCTCCGCCCCCCGCCGAACCGAGAAGGGGCTCCGTCCCCATAGATGCTCAAGGAGCCAGATTTCCCCGGCAAACTCCAATGCCACAACAGGTACCTTTTGAAAAACTTGTTTGTTTAACTGATTTGTTGCTGCAACCGGTTACAATGATGGTAATAACTAATTTTCAGCATCCAACTAAAACTCTTTAATTCCTTGTTTGTTTAACTGGTTTGCTGTTATAATTCGCAGTTGAGATGTTAACTTCAACTTTTCGGAATCCAACCGAAACTTTAATGGGAAAACAGGTTAGCCCAAGATCAAAGAGCGAGGTCCCCATGGACGTTGTATCATCCCACAGCAGTTGCACCGGCCCAATCGTGCATCATGAATTGCCAACTGTTGATGCTCTAGAGGCTAAAATATTGGTAGAAAGAGATTCTGCTTCTGCACTTAGAGACGAAGTTGACATGTTGAGGAAGCAAACAGCACAATCACAAGCATTACTCAAGACAACCATTAAATATTTGGTGGATTTCAAAACGAAGCAAGGTGAGACTGACCGCATTGTTAATGTCCTGAAGGAAAAAAGGGAATTAAATTCCCACTTGGTAAATCATAGGTGAAATGTTCTTTCCATCGTTGAATAACCTTTGTGTTGTTTATTCATGTAATCAATCAAACCATTTGTTCTAAAGATCATGTAATAATTGTTTTTTGTTTTTTGGTTTGTAATTTTTTTAGCACAAGTCTGTATTAATTGATAAGACTCTGAGACATTTCATTTTGATTGTTGTGCCAGACCTACAAATATGCCAATCGGGCTGAATGTGCATTCAGCAATAATAGTAGTATATATGGACCTTAAGTGGCACGCTTCGGAAAGGTCCAAGATGTTGTACTAGCTTTGCTAAAAAAAGGATGCTCTTCTAGCTAAAAAAAGTACAGCGGCCTGGCTTATGTATGTTAGTTGATATTATTGATCCATATACTCTATAAGTGTTTATATGTCTGTTAGTTTTGTACATTACTGGTTGATTGACTCGGTATTGGAATCTTGATACATCTCTTGTGTACATATCTAAATGGGAGTACACATTATGCTGCGTGTGACACTTGAGTTGGACATAAAGTAGTTTCAAATATTCGAATTCACCTTAAACTGGATTTTAGCTTCTGAATTCGAGTATTAACATTTGTAAATCATATTCATCTATGACAGTGGAATACATCTTTGTCGTGCTTTTGAAGATATATAAGAACACATAGAATGATTTATAAAGATTCGCATATGAGTACAAAATGGATTCGAATTTAGTTGCCAGGGTAAACATGGATGCTTATTGTCCCAAAATTCAAAAGAAGCGGCAAAATGTCCACTCCCATGTCGGTTGCCTGAGATGAAGTGTTTGGGAGATGGAAATTACTGTCTACCCCGTACACGGACAATCCATCAGCCCGATTTCCACTGCTCTCAATAGGGGTAGCTTAGTAACTTCAATTAGATGTGACGCGACCGCCTCTGAGCCCATTCCGACATGATGGGCGCCAAACATGGGATGCAAAACACATTTGATTCAAGCTCGTCCGAAAGACCACTGTCTCTCCCTCCATTTCCCCGTTCATACACGATGGGCGGCAAAACAAACTCGACTCGGCCGAAATCGATGTAGACAAATATTTTCAATAGGGGCAGGTTTGTAACTTCACTCAGACGTGACACGACCGCCCTACCAGTCAACCCCGTTCATACACCATGGGCACCAACCGTGGACGCCAAAACACCCACTCCTCGCCCGAAATCGCTCTGGGTAAATATTGGCGAGATGCGAGATTACTGTCCTATCCTCAACTGACGAGACGTCCAAATTTTAAATGGGGGCTAAGTTTGTAACTTTCCCATATTTCATACAGGCGCGTCCAAAAACATGGTTCCCCGTACATCTCCCTCCATTTTCCCATTCATACACCGTCCGCGCTAGAACACGATCCCCACACTAGCCTCCTCCGTCCGCCACCCCATCCATCGCCGCCGTCCTCCACCCCATCCATCGCCACCGTCCTCCACCACGCCGGAGCGCCTACCAAGACCGCATCATCCACTGCTAGAGATGGACGTTTCTCATCCACGACGACGGACCAAGAGCCTTGCATCATGTCCTCTTGCTTCATCGGCGTTGTTGTCCTCTTTGTCGGGGATGCTCACACGACCTTCTCGTCCACCGCAAAGGGACTTATCCCCCGATGCACCAGTCTACCGTTGCAGATCTGCTTCAATGCCACCGACAGTCATCGCACCCCCAACGCCTACACAGCGCCGCAAGAGAGGTGGTACTTCATATCTCGTCAACTTTTGATCTTGACAAGAAAATGGATCGTAACTTGGTTACTGTGCTTTCTTTCCTGCTCTTAGAATTTAGTTCTTAGTTCGAAGCAAACAATGGATGCTAAATAGCATTTCTCCGGTTTGCAGCTTTAAGTCTGCCATGGCACAGTCATAATAGGGTTTAATTGATCATGCTTAGGGTTTAATTGATCATGTTGGTTCCATGGTGGTTTCTTTAACATAAATCAGAGGGGAAACCCTCTTTTGCTCAAAAAAATGCTTAGGGTTTCCCCCTTTCATGATCACTATACGATCAGCATACGTGCTTCGTGTCATAATAGCACTGCTCCACCCATCAAACTAAACAAGCTTAGTTGTTCAAATACGAATCTGATATTATTAAAACAGAGTCTTTTAATTGGTCAGCTAAATGTTCCTATTTTAGTTTCGAAAATGCATGTACGTCGCTTGGGTGTGTATCTCTACAGGGTGCCCATGGTGGGCCGTGGCCCACCCTGGGATTTTGGGTCGCCCAGGTCCTGATTCCCCTGTGTTCTGATGCGCTTCCGATCTCTACTCGCCCCCAGCCACTTGCCTCGTCGGCGACTTGCCGTCCCCGAACGGCATGAATCTAGGAGGAGACGTCGGACTAACAGGAGGTCAGGAGCCGCTCACCCAGCAGTGTCACCGCTGCCCGGGCGCGCCGTCGTGCCTACCTTCCTAGTCCGTTCAGGGCTCAGGCGTGCAACAACCACTAAGCCAACCCAATTTATCCTGAGATATATCCTCAATACTCAACAGCCACTCCTCATCACCCATTTTCTAATTGATTCATTACTAATTAGGCAGGATTGTCATTAGGGTTTGTTGTGTACTGAGTGCTACCTACACTTAATGGTTCAGATGTACTCCCTCCGTGCGGAAATACTTGTCATAGAAATAGATGCATCTAGACGCATTTTAGTTCTAGATACGTCCACTTTTATTCATTTCTGCGACAAGTAATTCCGGACGGAGGGAGTATTTCAGTAATCTTTAGTACCTGTAAAGTTCACAGGGTTTCAAAATTCCGGCCCTAGGAACAGACACTAGTCACTTTGGATTGTTGGTCGTAGTGACATTGATCGAGATTACTACTGTAGGCTAGGTTTGTTGACAATTTTACTTTGTCTTTCTTACTCATTCGATATGATATCCAATTATTCACGTCGATTATTTGCAAACAATAAGTGCTAGACCTACTTCTTGATTCAGATTTTGGACGGTCTCTTACTGCAGTTACAATTCTGCATACATGTCCTAGTAAGCTCACAAGTAATGATTGATTCACTACATCTATGCTTGCCTTGTCATATTTGTTGTCAATATTATTTTAGGGTGGACCACCCTATTTCAAAATACTGGAACCACAGACATGAGTGAATAGTATTACTCTTTGTGATCTCTTCCATCATGTGTGGGCAACGAACACTGCATTTTATAGAAAGAAAGTGCCATTTCCACCTTTTACATAGACTACGATCATTTACATGGAATAAAATCTACCTACTTGCTTTGTGTCGCATTGATGCGGCTTGAAGCTACATCGGTATTTCCCCAAAGAGGAAGGGATGATACAGCGCAATAGCGGTAGGTATTTCCCTCAGATGTGAAACCAAGGTTATCGAACCAGTAGGAGAACCAAGCAACACAACGTAAACAACCCCTGCACACAGATAACAAATCCTCACAACCCGACGTGTTAAAGGGGTTGTCAATCCCTTCCGGGTACGGTGCCTCAAGATAGGCAAACGAATTTGACATAAACTGTAGTAGATTGATAGATCGAACACCAAATAAAATAAATAAGAATAAATTGCAGCAAGGTATTTTTGTGTTTTTGGTTTTATAGATCAGAGAATAAATGCAAAAGAAAAGTAGATCGCAAAGGCAAATAATATGAGAAAGAGACCCGGGGGCGTAGGTTTCACTAATGGCTTCTGTCGAGAAAAATAGCAAACGGTGGGTGAACAAATTACTGTTGGGCAATTGATAGACTTCAAATAATCATGACGATATCCAGGCAATGATCATTACATAGGCATCACGTCCAAGATTAGTAGACTGACTCCTGCCTGCATCTACTACTATTACTCCACACATCGACCGCTATCCAGCATACATCTAGTGTATTTAGTTCATGGAGAAATGGAGTAATGCAATAAGAACGATGACATGATGTAGACAAGATCAACCAATGTAGAGATATTCCCCATCGTTCTATCCTTAGTAGCAATGATACATATGTGTCGGTTCCCCTTCTGTCACTGGGATCAAGCACCGTAAGATCGAACCCACTACAAAGCACCTCTTCCTATTGCAAGATAAACAGATCAAGTTGGCCAAACAAAACCCAAATATCAGAGAAGAAATACAAGGCTATAAGAGATCATGCATAAAAGAGATCAAAGAAACTCAAATACTTTCATGGATATAAAAAGATAGATCTGATCATAAACTCAAAGTTCATCGATCCCAACAAACACACCACAAAAAGAGTTACATCATATGGATCTCCAAGAGACCATTGTATTGAGAATTCAGAGAGAGGGAGAGATGAAGCCATCTAGCTACTAACTACGGAACCGAAGGTCTACAAAGAACTACTCACACATCATCGGAGAGGCACCAATGGAGGTGGTGAACCCCATCCGAGATTATGTCTAGATTGGATCTGGTGGTTCTGGACTCTGCGGGGGTTGGATGAATATTTCGTCGATGCCTTTAAGGTTTTTGGAATATTTGGGTATTTATAGAGCAAAGAGGCAGTCCGGGGGCACCCGAGGTGGGCACAACCAACCAAGGCGCGCCTGGGCCTCCTGGCACGCCCTGGTGGGTTGTGCTCTCCTCGAAGCAACCCCCAGGCCCAGCCAGGGCCATTATGTGTCCTCTAGTCCCAAAAAAATCTCCGTGAAGTTTCGTTGCATTTGGACTCCGTTTGGTATTGATTTCCTGCGACGTAAAAAACATGCAGAAAACAGCAACTAGCACTTGGCACTATGTTAATAGGTTAGTACCAAAAAATGATGTAAAATGACTATAAAATGAACAATCAAAAATTATAGATACGTTGGAGACGTATCAGCATCCCCAAGCTTAACTCCTACTCGTCCTCGAGTAGGTAAGTGATAAAAACATAATTTTTTATGTGGAATGCTGCCTATCATGTCATATCATATTTCTTTTCTTTATAGCATGGACATTTGGAATTTTATGTTGTTCAAAGCAATAGTCTATTTTTGACATGATAATTTAAATACTCAAGCATATCAATAAGCAACCATGTCTTTCAAACTATCAATTCTAAAATAAGTTATCCCTAGCCCATCATGCTCAATCATCGATCCATTCATGAAACACACTCGTATAGTAGCTACAACCAATACTCAAGTACGATCATATTGCCCCCAGTTGGTGCTTTTATAAGAGAAGATGGAGACTCAAATTCAAAATAAAAATTGCATAAAGTAAAAAAGAAAGGCCCTTCGTAGAGGGAAGTCGGGATTTGTAGAGGTGCCAGAGCTCAAAACGAAAAACTTAGAGATAAAAACATTTTGGGAGGTGTATCCTTCCCACAAACGAAAACGACTTAGAATTCCCAACACTTTCCATGCTAGATATACCATAGGCGGTTGCCAAATAGAAAATAAAGTTTGTTCCTTTTTCAACCATACTTTCACTTTCCATGGCTAGTCGTATCCACGGTTGCCCTCCATACCAACACTTTCCAAGGAATTTATTATTTGACAACATAAAGTAAATTCATTTTTCATTTCGGGATTGGGCATCCCTAATACCTTTGCCTTACTCTCATGCAATGACAAGTGAATAAACACACCTCGTGAGAATAACACATCTAGCATGGAAAATATTAGCCGCCCCTCACCGCTCCGCGAGCGAAACGAACACACAAAGAGAGAAGTTTATTTTGAAAATTAGAGATGGCACATACAAATTTGCTTAGAACGGCAAAAGAATACCGCATATAGGTAGATATAGGTACATATAGGCAAAACTGGTTTATAGGTTTTTGGATGCACAAGTAGAGATCATACTTAGTGCAAAGTGAAGGCTAGCAAAAGATTGAGAAGCGACCAACCAAGAAACGAATAATCTCATAAGCGAGCATTAAGCATAATTAACACCAAATAATGCACCATAAGTAGGATGTAATTTCATTGCATAATTATTGACTTTCATGCTTGCATAGGGAATCACAAACCTTAACACCGAATATTCTTACTAACATAATTCACATATCACGTCATCATATCTCAAAACTATAACTAAGAATCAAGTTTATTTTGTCGAATGATCTTCATGAAAGTTTTTATTATATCTTTCTTGGATATCTATCACTTTGGGACTAATGTTAATATGTTGGTTTTGACAAGCTCAAACAAATATAAGGGAAGATCATGAGCATAATTTTTGTTTCTCTCAAAATAATTGAAGTGAAGCAAGAGAGAATTTCTTGAAAATTTTACTAACTCTCAAATAAATCTAAGTTAACCAAGAGAGCATTTCTTCAAAAATACTAAGCACGCCGTGCTCAAAAAGATCTAAGTGAAGCACTAGAGCAAGTCCATAGCTCATAAAAGATTTAAGTGAAGCATAGAGAGCAATTCTAACAAGTCATGACATAATTTTGGCTCTCTCAAATAGGTGTGTCCAGCAAGGAATCATGACTTAAAACACAAAATAAAACAAGCAAAGTCTCATATCATACAAGACGCTCCAAGCAAAACACATAGTATGTGACGAATAAAAATATAGCTTCGAGTAAAATACCGATGGTCGTTAGAAGAAAGAGGGGATGCTACTCGGGGGCATCCCCAAGCTTAGTCATTTGCTCGTTTTTGGATAATAGCTTGGGGTGCTGGGGCATCCCCAAGCTTAGCCTCTTCTTACTCCTTATTCCTTCATCCATCGTAAGATAACCCAAAACTTGAAAACATCAATCACACAAAACTCAACAAAGCCTTCGTGAGATCCGTTAGTGTAAGAAAAATAAATCAATACTATTAGTACTATACTAAACCAATTCATATTTTGTTTTTGCATTATATCTACTGTATTCCAAATTTTATATGGCAAAAGCTCATCAAAGAAAACCATATAGCCATCAAAATAAGCACACAACGCAAACAAAACAGAATCTATCAAAACAGAACAGTCTGTAGCAATCTGATTTCTTCGAATACTTCTGGAACTCCACAAATTCTGAAAAAAAATAGGACTACCTGGTTAATTTGTATATTAAACTTCTGCAAAATGAATTGTAATTTTATCACACTCTGGTTAAAAATAAGAATTGTTTTCGTGAGCACAAAGTTTCTGTTTTTCAGCAAGATCAAACAACTATCACCCAAGAAGATCCTATAGGTTCTATTTGGCACAAACACTAATTAAGACATAAAAACACAATCATAACAGTAGCATAATTTTTCAAACACTCAAGAAAAGAAAGCAAAAAGCAAAAATAAATTTTATTCATTTGGTTGCCTCCCAACAAGCGCTATAGTTTTACTCCCTTAGCTAGGCATAGGATTTCAACGATGCTCACACGAAAGATAAGAATTGAAACACAAAGAGAGCATGATGAAACATGTGACAAACACATTTAAGTCTAACATACTTCCTATGGATAGGAATTTTATAACCAAACAAATTATCAAGACAAGAAACATCTCACGTATGCAAGCAAGAAGAAAGAAATAATAACAATCTCATCATAATGAGAGGTAATTTAGTAACATGAAATTTTCTACAACCATATTTTCCTCTCTCATAATAATTACATGTAGGATCACAATCAAATGCAACAATATAACGATCACATAAAATATTCTCTTCACGATCCACATGCATGCAAAGCTGACACTCTTCCAAAATAGTGGGACTATCATTAAATAAAGTCATGACCACTCCAAGCCCATTTTTATCAAAAATTTCATAAGATTGAACACTCTACGAATAAGTGGGATTATTTTGAGCTAAATTTGACACTCTTCCAAACCCAGTTTTAATATTATAGCAAGCATATTCATCATGAGGTCTAAATAAATTTTCAAGATCATAAGAATCATCACCCCAATCATGACCATTGCAACAAGTAGTGGAGATAGCAAAATTAGCATCCCCAAGCTTGGGGTTTTGCATAGTATTAACACAATTGACATCAATATAATTTATAATAACATCATTGCAATCGTGCTTTTCATTCAAGGAGCTATCATGAATCTCTTTATAAATTTCTTCGTTTAACACTATATCACAATTTTCAGATTCATAAATCTCAAGAAAAACTTCATAAAGATAATCTAGTGAACTCAATTCACTAGCAATGGGTTCATCATAATTGGATTTCTTGAAAAGATTAGCAAGTGGATGAGGATCTATATCAATAGATTTTTAGCAAGCAAAGATGCAAGCAAATAGAACGCACATGGCAACACAAGCAAACATGAGATCTGACGAGAAAAAGGCAAACGAAAAATAAGGCGAATAAAACGGCAAATCTTAGTGAAGCAAAAACAAGAGGAATATGGAAAATAATGTAATATGTGAGGAGATGAGATTTGTGATTAGGAACCTGGTATGTGTTGAAGATCCTCCCCGGCAACGGCGCGAGAAATTCCTTTTGATGCGGCTTGAAGCTACGTCGATATTTCCCCAAAGAGGAAGGGATGATGCAGCACAACAACGGTAGGTATTTCCCTCAGATGTGAAACCAAGGTTAGCGAACCAGTAGGAGAACCAAGCAACACAACGTAAACAGCCCCTGCACACAGATAACAAATCCTCACAACCCGACGTGTTAAAAGGGGTTGTCAATCCCTTTCGGGTACGGCGCCTCAAGATAAGCAAACGAACGTGAGATAAATTGTAGTATATTGATAAATCGAACGCCAAATAAAATAAATAAGAATAAGTTGCAGCAAGGTATTTTTGGTTTAATAGATCTGAAAATAAATGCAAAAGAAAAGTAGATCACAAAGGCAAATAATATAAGAAAGACACCCGGGGGCCGTAGGTTTCACTAGTGGCTTCTCTCGAGAAAAATAGCAATGGTGGGTGACCAATTACTGTTGGGAAATTGATAGAACTTCAAATAATCACGACGATATCCAGGAAATGATCATTACATAGGCATCACGTCCAAGATTAGTAGACCGACTCCTGCCTGCATCTACTGCTATTACTCCACACATCGACCGCTATCCAGCATGCATCTAGTGTATTAAGTTCATGGAGAAACGGTGTAATGCAATAAGAATGATGACATGACGTCACTACAAATAAAAGACACATCCGTTACATTTTGGGCCGAACAAATTTATTTATTCATACATATGACACTTCTATGACGATAATTGTGACAAAACCCGGTATCATCATAGATGTGGTGGGCTCCTACTTCTATGAGAAAAAATCATGACAGAAAATGGGCTTTTCGTCCTGGGCGGGCCAGAGACGCAGCTGCATGACATTCTTTGGTCCGTCCATGACGGAAAAAACCGTGGTAGAAGCGAGGGGGAGGAAAATTTTAGGGAGTTCCCGGTTACGGTGGGAGGTCGGGGCCGAGCGATGCGCATTTCTCTCATACACGTACGCGCGTGTGTGCGAGGTGTTGGCTCTAACTGAACCCGAGCGAGGCGTTGGGCTCTAACTGAACCCGAGCGATTGCACTGCAGGCTACGCATTACTGAACCCGAGCGATCGATCAATTGCTGTTAACTGAACCCGATCGAGCGATTCCTTCGCTACTACTGCTAACTGAAGCCGATCGATGGGATGAACAGTGAGTGTTGTGGGGGGGTTTGGATGAACAGTGAGCGGTGGCGTTGCCTCTGGATGAACAGGACCCCGTGGTGTGGTGGAGGGCTGGATGAACAGTTAATGGTAGAGGGGTGGTTGAACAGGACCCCGTGGTGTGGAGGGATGGATGAACAGTAGATGGTGGAGGGGTGGTTGAACAGTAGCCGGTGGAGTAGCGCGCGGTGGAGGCTGGATGAACAGGAGCCCGTGGAGGCTGGAGGAGGTCGACGGTAGCCCATGGAAGCTGGAGGAGGTCGACGGTGGAGATGAACAGTATCCCATGGAGTCTCGTTTTGCGGTACGCCACACCCCTCCCGATGAACAGGACCCCCGTTTCGATCGTAGCGCTCCAACACAAGTCCGTTTCCTCCGTTTTGCGGTACGCCACACCCCTCCCGATCAACAGGACCCCCGTTTCGACCGTAGGAGGTCCGTTTCCTCCGTTTTGCGGTATGGCACACCCCTCCCGATCAAAAGGACCCCCGTTTCGACCGTAGGAGGTCTGTTTCCTCCATTCTGCGGTACGCCAGGCCTTGTTTCCATCGCCTGTTCCGTCCAAGCCCTCCCGATGAATACGACCACGCATTCCGTTCCGACCCAGCCAGTTGGCTCCCACGGGTTCCGTTGCCTCCTGATGAACACGACGCATTCCGTTGCCTCCCGATGAACACGATGCATTATGTTGCTTCCCCATGAACACGACGCATTTCGTTGCCTCCCCATGAACACGAAGACGACGCTGTTTCTCCGTTCCGACCCAGTCATGTACACGAGCCCTGGTCGTACGTATGCGCGAGTAGGCGTTCGAGACCCCGCCCGTATGTACGCATACGTGGTCGTATTTTGTTTCTTGCACCCTGGCAGTTGTACGTATGTGTACATGCTACGTGCGCGCCTCTACTACGACACGTGCGCGCCTCTACTACGACATGTGCGCGCCTCTACACCGACCAGTATGTACGTACACATTCGCGACCAGAATGACAACGCTACGTACGCTTCGACCAGGTGGGTCCCGACTGTCAGGCACTTCCTTGCCTGTGAAGATGTATCTGGAGGGTCCCGGCAGTCAGGGGGCGAATCGTTTTGTTGTTTTTTTTGCCCAGACGCACTTCCTTGCGTGCGAAGGTGTAGCTGCTGGGTCCCAGCAGTCAGGGGAGCGAATCGTTTTTTTTGCCCGGATGCACTTCCTTGCGTGCGAAGGTGTAGCTGGTGGGTCCCAGCAGTCGGGGGGCGAATCATTTTTTTCAGACGCACTTCCTTGCGGCGAAGATGTAGCTGGTGGGTCCCAGCAGTCAAGGTGCGAATCATTTTTTTTGCGAAATACAGTGGCCCGTCCGGTGGGTCCCCGCTGTCAGGTGGAGGAATAATTATTTTGTGCATAATAAGGAGCCACTTCCTTGCGGCTGCCGTGGACCCAGTTGTCAGCCTCTCCATGTACAGTCCATGTTCGCTGGAAGTCGTTCCTTAACCACGTTGACCACGCCGCGCCGAGAGCACCAGGGCGGTGGACGACGGCGAGGCCTAGGAAGGGGACGACGCGGAGCCGGGGAAGACGCGGCAGTGGATGCACACGTGAAGAGGAGTACGAGGGTTCACTGGTTCAGCTGCGCTGCCGTCGCCGCAGAATAATAGGTGGTGTGGGTGAGTGGAGGGATGGCCTGGCCAGCGATGGGAGTAGTAGGGGCGGTGAGGCCTCCGCGGCAGCACAGCCGGCCACAGGAGGCAGGAGCAGGCGGCACGACCGGCGCTGCTTTGGGCGGCTGGAGCAAGAAGACCAGAGGTTGAAGAAGCACGACGGCCGTTGGATGGACATCGTACGGTCACTGCAGCTAGAATCGTTTATATTGACTAAGTTGACAAAGCCCTTGGTACGTCAACTTAGTAGGCCCACAGGTCAGCTTCCGAAATGGTGCGCCCCAGATATCAGGGGGAGGAATCATTTTTTGGGCGGGTGAAGCTAGAATATCCGAGATTGAAGAAGAAGCACGGCATCCGTTGGACGGACATCCAAGGACCACAGCTGCTAGAACCGTGTGTTGACTATAAGTTGACAAAGGCTTGCATACGCGTCAACTCTGTTTATTTAGGGGACGCGTTAACTTAGTAAGGCCAGAAGTGTGTGGCAGAGAACTTATAGCCCATTTGAGATTCGTAAGAATGTGTAGCCCATTTTTGAATTCTAATGGAATTTACTACAGCCCATTTACAGTTTATTAAAAGTACAGCCCATTTCAACCAAGCATTCAGAACAGAATTCAATAAAATTTCCCACATTTTGATGGGATCCGAAATATTTTTATCCCGAAATTTCTAGTCAGATTAAATACAATTTCAATATAAATTTATATTACGTAAAAATCCAACGAAACATTGCGCTCGCAACAATTAATGAAATTAAAATTTTCAATATCCAAAAATAATATTTTCTAAAGTAATCACGTGTTTGGTGCATTTTTTTATAGTTACTGCCCAGTTTTTTTAATTACATCGCATTTATTATTTCTTAAAGCCCATTTTCTTGTTAATCCTAATGCATCCCTCCTAGGAAAGATTTGCAGCCCAGCAGGGCGGAGAATAACAACTTGACCTTGCCTGGGTATTCCTAAAAAAAGTATAGCTGGGCTAGCCATTTTCAGCTTGAAAAAATGGGTTAATTTGACAAATGCCACTCCAAATTTGGCGATTCCGAGAAATGCCACTGCAATTTCCAAACTTTGAAAAATGCCATTTCATACCATTTCTAGTGGCATTTTTCGAAGTCTATAGTGGGGTTTTTCAAAGTTTGCAAAAATTGCAGTGGCATTTTTCAAAGTTTGGAAATTGCAGTGGCATTTTTATGAATCACCATAATTGCAGTGGAATTTATCTAATTAACCCAAAAAATTAATATCTAGGCTGGATATCTGGCCTGGGCTAGACGGGCCACAGCCCGCCCAGTTAATACCTGCAGTGATGTTTTCGTTGTTGTTCAGAGGAGAAAAATTAATATCTGGGCTAAACATCGAAAAACTCTGCAGTGCTCACACCTCAAAAACACAAATATTGCTCGAGTTGCTTGGTCCCAGCTGTCAGCCGCTTCTTGTGTAATTCTCTCGTTTATTGACTACTACATAGGTTGACAATGGTGTGGGACCGTGATGTCAGGAAACCAGTAGGAAGCAAAATAAATTATAGTTATATATATATATAATAAGGAGGCACTTGCGTACGTGAGGCTATGGACCTGGTGGGTCCCCATTGTCATCCTCTCCAAGTAAAGTCATCTCCTCGCCCGCGCGCTCTTTCTGCCCGAAATAGTCAGCACCGCCCGCCCCGCTTCCTGGTGCAGGCGATTGCTCTGCCTTCAAACGACACAAGTGTCGTCCGTCCGTCCATCTGCCGCCCACATTAATGATACGCGGTTGCCGAGGCGGCTACTCCGGCGCCACACGTCCGTCCCTCCGCCCGCCCACCATTGCTATATAAACTGCTGGGCCGGCCATAGCCACAGTCATCCGCATTCGTTCCCTTTCTCCTGTCCACACCACTACTGCCCACCATGGCTACCTCGCGCTCCAGCGCTCTTCGGGACGGGCAGACGACGGACCATAAGGAGATGGCAGCCATTGCTGCCGACCGGCTGGCCGGCAGGCAGCCGGAGGACGACGACGTCCCAATGGAGAACATGGTAGTCGACGATCCGGCGCCAACCCCCTCCTCCGCACCATCCTCGCCGGTGCATTGCACCATGACCATCGGCGAGTCCCGTGCCCAATATATGGACAGTGTGAGGCAGATGCGTGAGGAGCAATTCTGGGAGGCGCAGGCTGACACCGCCTACAACCACCATCTCCTCCAGGAGCACCTGCAGGCGGAGGAGCAGATCGCCGCGGAGCGGGCGGAGTAGGAGGCGCTGCTCGACTCGTACCGCTCCGCCTGCAAGGGCCACCTCGAGCGTCGGCGGTACCGCATGCGGGTGGCGGAGGCTACGGCCGCCTACAAAGAGGCTAGCAAAGAGGGTGATGAAGCGGGCGAGGCGATGTCTAGCAAGACCGAGGACGAGGCAAAGGACAATGCCGGCTCCGACGAGTCCCTGCTCCGCTGGCGTCGACGAGGCCCTGCTCGGCGGAGGCCCCGCGCCGCCAAAAACGAGGCAGAGGACACCGACGGCTCCATCGAGCCCCCCCCCCCCCCCCGCCAACAACAAGGTAGAGGACACCGCCGGCTCCGCCGAGGCCCCGCCCCGCCAACAATGAGGTAGAGGACATCGCCGGCTCAGGTGAGGCCCCACCCTCCCGGCAACGTGGGGAGGATTTCCACCGCTCCGCTGAGGCTCCGCCCGATGGCAACGAGACAGAGGACATCGCCGGCTTCACCGAGGCCCCGCCCCACTGCCAACGAGGCCGCACCACACAGAAAATGAGGAAGAGTAGAACACGGTAGGTCGCCGCCGCTCGGGTCCAAGTAAGGCCACCGCTCCTACCCTCCGGTTGAAGCCAAGCAAGGTGGGTTGACCATTTTCGGCCGGTTAGCTTCTTGGCGGCGACGTGGAGTCGGAGAGCTGCACTTGAGAAGAACGCTGCTTCTACTTAACTGCTGGTGTAGTTGGCTGACTGACATGTGGGCCCAACAGGCCACGTGTCAGTTACGCAACTGCACCTGCAGTTAAGTCAGTGAAGCTTCTGTTCGGCTTAGTGGGACACAGGTGGGTAGCTTCGATTAATTAATTATACCTCCAGCGCACCCCTTTTTAGTTGAAGAATGTATGAAATGTAATGAAATCCAACATGTTTATATGAAATCCGATCGTGTATGAATGAATTTATTTCGATTAGTTCGAATTCCTGTATCACTGGCATTGTATGAACATGCAAAACAATACGTACTAGCATTATTCCCAAGGTGATCACCTCGTTTGCAGCAGTTTCACATGTACTCCCTCCGGTCCTTTCTAGTCTGCATACAAGTTTTGTCTGCAGTCAAAGCATCTCTACTTTGACAAATCTTATACAAAAAAGTATGCACTTTCACAATGTGCGAAGTAAAAAGGAACAGAAGGAGTACAAAGAGTTTGAGCAGCTTTTTAGCGTTTCTGTACATTGCAATCAAACACACAGGCCTGGCAATTCATAGAGAACATTCAAAACAATCGATGATTATGCATCTCAGCGACTCACATGTCAGAGGCAATATTTACTTCACAACTAAAGAATAAAGAAAAAACTGATCGACGTTGCTGACAGCAAAGGGCGTCCCATTCGAAAATATCAAATGCATGTCTTGCTAAAATCAATGAGCAAAATTTGACAAGGTTGTCCCATTCCAAAATATCAAATGCCTACGATTGTGGAATGGGCAGGGTTTGCCATCAGTTCGGACATTGACATGGCACCTCGTGCTAAATAAACCAGCTGTTCTTTTTGTGCAGTTCCACCAAAATCAACCAAATTCGCGCGTAGCTTGTATGATTTCGCCCTTATATTTTGCAACGCCTTGAACTTATCGGCACCTCCTTTCTTGGTGGAAATGAATGATTCAATGTATTCATGAACATTTTGTGCAATTCCCATTGAAATCAAGCTGATCACCCATGTTTGCACAAATACAAAAAAGTGATTAGTATAAAGCAAACTGTACTATGAATTGACAGTTTCAACAGGCACATACATGGTCCATGTAGAGCACACTTTTAGAAAAATGGAGCTCACCAGAAAGAATCCTAGAACAACATTGTACTCGCGCATCATAGCAAAAAAATGGAGATTTGTCAGTCCTTCTGAGCAGAAGTTAGTTTGGTCTTGTGGGGAGTAATGTAACCATCCTTCAATTGCTCCTTCTGATGAGAAGATAGACAGGGCTTCTTCATCCTGGCATAATCGGAACTAGTCACTTCACGTACTCCATATTCTTCTTCAGAGGAAGATGATCCTGTTGTGCAAAGACAACAGGACTACTAAATGCTAGCATCCCTGTTTGCTCAAAAAAAAGGAAAGGAAATATTTAAAACAGCACAGATGAAGCACTTCTCAAGGACAATACCACTTTTTCATGACAGTATCTAAACAGTAGCACAACACCAATAGAGATGACAAAGCTCAATCATATGGATGAAATCAGTGGGCGAGTACCAACCTTTGTCAGGAAGCTTATTGTGTAGAGCATATAGATGAAGCACTTCTCCAGAACCATCTGTTGCTATCTACGGCGGTGGCCATGCTTATTATATACTCCTCAATTAGTTTAATGTTTCCAACATCTTCTTGTGCAATTCCACTAAAATATATGGTATCTTCAAAGAAGATCCCTGTTTGCACAAGTAGAGATAACTACATATTACATTAAGAGTGGCATCAAATCAGTGGCAAAACAACTGCTCGTTCCGGCCATAGCAATAAATTAAGATGCAACTCTATATCATTACTTGTGTCATCACAGTTCCAGTGCTTCATTACAGCACCGGGAGTTGATTTTTGTTTTTCTTCCGCTTGTTCTTCCCCTTCGTCACTTGGTTCAATAACAGACAAGCTTCGCCTTCAATGTAAGATTTGGCATGTCAATTAGGGAGCACAAGTATAGTACTAAACTTAATTTTCTGATGAAAGTGGCAAAATACAGGCAAGCAGTTGTGAAATATCCTTATCTTACCTCAATGGGATATTACGGTGCACATACAGATTTGAAGTCTTGTCTCCATTTGTGCAGTTCACTAAAATCAAGCAACATTATCATACAAGTAGCATAACATATGAAAGCACCACTACTACAAAAACAGCTATAGCCAATATGGACATTAATGGCGCACTGTACATGTGGTGCGCCATTACTAAATACTAATGGCGCACCATGTGTTGGTGCACCATTAGTGTGCAAATACTAATGGCGCACCACATCCACGATGCGCCATTAGTATTTTTTTTTAATTTTTTCAAAACTACTAACGGTGCACCGTGGGATGGTGCGCCATTACTAGTTCAACTAGTAATGGCGCACCACTCCCACGATGCGCCATTAGTAATTATGTTTCAAAAAAAATCAATTTTTTTTATTTTAATTTTTTAGACTACTAATGGCGCACCGTGGGAGTGGTGCGCCATTACTAGTTGAACTAGTAATGGCGCACCATCCCACGGTGCGCCATTAGTAACTATCATCTACTCGAAAAGTTACATCCGAATTTAACAGGGAGAACCCCGTTAAACATTTTCAAAATCCTCAAAAACCTAACAGAAAAAAAGATACGAGGCTTTTAAGATCTGGAGAGGCAAAAAAAATCAAAAAAAATTCAAACTTACTAATGGCGCACCTGCCATGGTGCGCCATTACTATCTTCCCGCCTTCAAAATTCAAAATAAGTCAAAAAAATAAAAAAAAATACTAATGGCGCACCTGCCCATGGTGCGCCATTAGTATCTTCCCGCCTTCAAAATTCAAAATAAATCAAAAAAATAATTAAAAATGTTAGTAATGGCGCACCTGCCCGCGGTGCGCCATTACTATGCCATATATATGGCCGGGCGTGGTCCTCTCCTCCTTACCTCTTCATTCTTCTCCTCCACTCTACCTCTCCTCCACTCCATCTCCTCCACTCCATCTTCCCTTCTCTCCTCCACCATACTACCCTCCTCCTCTCCGGCGACCTCCTCCTCCTCCTCTCCGGTGACCTCCTCCTCCTCTCCGGCGACCTCCTCCTCCCTCCTCTCCTCCCCTTCCCTCCCCTCACGGTTTCTCCTCCCTCCTCTCCGGTGAGCTCCTCCTCCCTCCTCTCCGGTGAGCTCCTCCTCCTTCCTCTCCGGTGAGCTCCTCCTCCCTCCTCTCCTCCCATCCCCTCATGGTTTCTCCTTCCTCCTCTCCGATGCTCCGGTGAACTCCTCTCCGGCGACCTCCTCCTCCTCTCCGGCGATGTAGGCGAGCGCCTCTCCGGTGACCTCCTCCTCCTCTCCGGCGAACTCCTCTCCGGCAAAAGAACACGGCAAAAGAACGTACAAGATACAAAAACAGGAACAAAATTTGAAATAATATCATGCAAAAAACGAGCAAAAAAAGAGCAAAAAATGGGCAAAAAGTCACGATCCAGATCCAAATTAAAAATTCAAAAATAGCAATGGCGCACGGTGGGGGTTAGAAGGTGTGCCACTACTATTTTCCCGCCTTCAAAATTCAAAAATACTAATGGCGCACCGTGGCCTATACTAATGGTGCACCAGTGGCCTATACTAATGGCGCACCGTGGCCTATACTAATGGCGCACCAGTGGTGCGCCATTAGTATACCAGATACTAATGGCGCACCGGTGGTGCGCCATTAGTAAAAAAATACTAGTGGCGTGGTACTAGTGGTGCACCAGTAGTGCGCCATTAGTAGGCAAAACTGGTGCGCCACTAGTAGGCCTTTTCCTAGTAGTGCACACCGCAGAATCATGTGAAAGAAGGCTAGTACTGACCTCTCATGATGCGGAATTCAAACAACTCACAAGAAGAATATCTGAACCAAATTCGCCTTAATGGATAGGAAGTAAGATCTCCTCTTGTGCAGTTCCACTAAGATCAAGCAATCAAGCAACGTTGTCGGTGTGACATTTTGGTTGAACTGCACAAAACACTCTAAAAACAAAAGTGTTTTGTGCAGTGCAACAAAAGGTCACAATGGCAATGAGGTGAAGTAGATAACCCTGTTTACACAGAGGTGCAAAGAAAACAATTAGTGGTCAATAACGGTGGATGACACAGAAGCCAACAAAAAGAAGCATCTACCTTATCTAAATGGGAAAGAAAGCAAGACAGTAGCATTTCTCAAATGGTGGCATTGATTAATATTAACATAGAGATTATATTAATAATGTCTATACTTTCAATTACTTTTCTTGTTTATCAGCCATTTGAATTGGAGAGCGTGATGGCAGTATCTAAGGGAGTAACAACACGGTCTTCAGAAAAGATAGTGCTACCAGTTGATGCAGATAGAACCACGGTTGTACTTGCCCAAGGACCAGATCCACCACATATAACCCAGACTCTCGCAGATTGTACCCCTACCCAGTTGGACAGAGAACCAGCTACACCCCTTCTAACCCCAACCCCGGCAGATAGTAACCCAGTTCCAGTTGACACAGCACCGTCTCCACCACAGAGCACCCAAACACGAGCAGTTAGTAAGGGAACTGAAGTGCCCAAAGCACGAGGACCACCACTCCGAATCCCAACTCAATGCTTAAAGGAGAAGAAGATTTGTTCTCAGGTCAGGTTCTGTAGCTATGGTTCATACTCCTTTGCTCTTGCATTACTGTATTTACTCATACCAACTATTTTCAAATTTGAAGGATGGAATTGAAACTCCAATGGCGCAACAGGTATGTTTTAAACCTGGTTCGTTTGCTGTTGTAACCTACTCTATGTTTATTGCAGTTTCAATTGAATAAACAGTTATGTTCTCATGTCATGCACAATACAGGTGTTGTTATTGCTCTATAGTTACCCGCATTTATATTCTGTCTATTCTGCTTTGTCTTGAACAAATATTATTTGAACTGTGTCTCTATCTTGATTTGGCAACAAAAACTAGAATGATATAGACCATAAAGTGACCACGGTACATAAGTATATGTTTGCTTCATGCTGTTATCCTGTCCACTTTACTACTGAACTCATTTACCAAAATGAGTTTCATATACGACATGGTAAACATGTGATGTGTCTGCTTGTTTCTCTTTTAGAATGCGAACAAAATATTGGAGAACAGTACCGCGTTATCCAATGGTAAAGGAAGTAATGCATATAAGGTTCAAGATAGTGAGACATCCATGTTGGTCTCCACGAAAGCTAATAAAAACTATCTTGACGACAGTGAGGGAACCCAAAAGTCCTGTCTTGATGTCGTGTTCGAGTTACTGGCCACTACTACTGGCACAAGCTCTTCGAACTCGCTGCCTGAATCAGTTCATCTTCTTGAGTCTCAACTTCAAGTTGAAAGACATCGATCAGATGTGCTGCGACAGGAAGCTGAAGGACTGAGGAAGTCCCTGCAGAATTCAGATGCATATTTTCTGGTGCAACAGCAAGCGCTGGAGGATTTAAGCGCCAAACAAGAGAAACTTAATAAGCTTGCTAAGCATCTTGCCAGCATTATGGGTACCCAGGATATTGTTTCTTGAGATCTTCTGAAGTGGTTTCAGTTCTGGATTTGTTTTGCTGCGACGTTTATTTGCGCTAGTCGCCAACTTTGACAACCAGTGTATATGATATGCTGCTTTGTTCCCTATATTTGCACTGGTGGCGAACTTTGATGCCCAGTGGATGTAATATGTGTAATAGACGTGATAGCCTAGCGTTAGTTGCTTGCTTATTTATTTCCTTGTTGTCTTGTTTATTTGTTTGCGTTTAGCTAGTGGCTGCAATAACCTATTTTTTAAAACTAGGCCACAATAACCATGGGCTAATATTTACTGTAGTGACACTGGGCCTCCTACTGGCCGCAGAAACAGTGGGCCTTCTACAGGCCGTAGAAACAATGGGCCTTCTATAGGCCGTAGAAACAATGGGCCTTCTGCGGGCCGTATCATCAATGGGCCTTATACGGGTCGTATGAGCGATTGGCCAAACATGGGCCAAACAGACCGCATTATGGTTGTAAACGGGCTAGAGTTGGAATCGTCCGTTCATGGGCCGACCATAACGGGCCATCGTTAATAGGCCGTATTTTATGACGCTATGGAAATGGCCCAACGTATTAACGGACCACAAACGGGCCGACTATAACCACGGGCTGAATTTGGCCCACAAGCAGAAAATGACAGTAACGGGCCGTGAGTAAACGAATGCTGGAAATGAGCCCAAGATTAAATGGGCTCTGAGAAGGTCAAAAGATAACATGGGCTGGAAAGGGCCCAACGGAATAACGGGCTGTTAATGGGTATAAAGTGATACAATGTTCATTATGGGCCAGTTTCACCACGGGCCGTTAATGGGTGTATAGTGATACACTGTTCATTACGGGCCAGTTTCACCACGGGCCGTTAATAGTCCAAGAGTTACATAGGCCCTCATATGGGCCGAAAGACGTCATGGGCCATACATGGGCCAGAAGTGAAAACGGGCTGGAATCATATTGGATGGCCCAGATGACGCTACAGGGCCTAATTCGAATAGGGCGTAACGGGCCTTGGGTTAGCGGGCTGTAAATGGGCTATATGCGAACAGGCCGTTAACAGGCTTTCCATGGGCCGACCCTCCACCTTTTGACCAAGTCAAACGGGCCGGCCTTTTCACAGGAATGGGCCTCTGTTGGGCCGTGCCACGTGTCGACGTATCATAGGCGCCTTCCGTCCAATGAGTGGATGACATCTGTCCCAACGATGAGCCGGCACGTGTTTCCTCCAGCCAATGATTATTTTACACATGGAAAATCCCCATTGGTCGGGGCTGTTAACGGGTTATCGGATCCAAAACCCGACCCGATAGCTTAACGGCGTTCCGTTACAGTGGATGCCACGTGTCGGTCACCCTTGACGAAAGCACTTCTGTGATGCGCGATTTATCGTCATGGAAGTGGACACTTCCATGATGATAATTTCGGTAATGTCATGGAACACTTCTACAATAGCACAGGTATGACTATCTTGATTCTGTCATAAATTTGTCATGGATGTACATGCATGACAAAAAACGTGACCTACTATGACAAACACGTATCATCACGGAAGTGTATTTTTTTGTAGTGCGTAGACAAGATCTATCTATGTAGAGATAGACCCCATCGTTTTATCCTTAGTAGAAACGATACATACTCGTCGGTTCCCCTTCTGTCACTAGGACAAAGCACCGTAAGACCGAACCCACTACAAAGCACCTCTTCCCATTGCAAGATAAATAGATCAAGTTGGCCAAACAAAACGCAAATGTCGGAGAAGAAATACGAGGCTATAAGAGATCATGCATAAAGGAAATCAAAGAAACTCAAATACTTTCATGGATATAAAAAGATAGATCTGATCATAACCTCAAAGTTCATCGATCCCAAAAAACACACTGCAAAAAGAGTTACATCATATGGATCTCCAAGAGACCATGGTATTGAGAATTCAGGGAGAGAGATGAAGCCATCTAGCTACTAACTACAGACCCGAAGGTCTACAAAGAACTACTCACACATCATCGAAGAGGCACCAATGGAGGTGGTTAACCCCATCCGAGATGGTGTTTAGATTGGATCTGGTGGTTCTGGACTCTTCGGCGGCTGGATGAATATTTCGTCGATGCCTTTAGGGTTTCTGGAATATTTGGGTATTTATAGAGCAAAGAGGCGGTCCAGGGGGCACCCAAGGTGGGCACAACCCACCAGGGCGCGCCTGGGCCTCCTGGCGCTCCCTGGTGGGTTGTGCTCTCTTCGGAGTACCCCCAGGCACAGCCAGGGCCCATTATGTGTCTTCTGGTCCAAAAAAATATCCGCAAAGTTTCGTTGCATTTGGACTCCGTTTGGTATTGATTTCCTGCGATGTAAAAAACATGCAGAAAACAGCAATTGGCACTTGGCACTATGTTAATAGGTTAGTACCAAAAAATGATATAAAATGACTATAAAATGATCATAAAACATCCAAGATTGATAATATAACAACATGGAACAATAAAAAAGTATAGATACGTTGGAGACGTATCACGCACTACCGGCACCCCACCCTTGAAGCTAAACATTATGCCACTCATAATTCCTTAGTTTATTTGTTCAAATACGAATTTGATATGATTCTAATGTTCCTACTTCAGTTTTGAAATGTGTGTCTGCCTGTTATAGAGACATAAGAGGTTTGTACTTCTATGTGTGGTTTGGTCAGCATGGTTGGGGTGAACTTTGCATATGCACGTGTTTATAGGGAGACACTCTTCAAGTTGAATCCGCAATGCATTCCATAGATAATCCGACTACTTTTTATGTTTTCATGAATCTCAGATACTGAACATCATCATAATGATTATGAGCTTGCGCGCATGAAAAGAATAAAGCAGAACAATGCCATGTATGTCAAACTTGGCATTAAGGGATTGAAATCAAGTATGGATGCAATGCAATGCAAACGCTCTCCACCTATAGATTCATGCTCAGAATATGATCCTAACAGTGATTCTGAGCTAGAGGGAGACCTAAGTCAATGTAGCTCCCTAGTGGAGGAGTCAGAGGTAGATGCCCTATCTTATTCACCCATCAAGGTGCTTGCTCTAACTTTCCAAGGTTATATTGGTCGCACATATCTTGCAACTGATGCTTTGCATTGCTTCTACTTTGTTCCACTGCCATTAGCTTAGTTTACACATCGTGTATGTGAATACACCCTTCCTATCCATTTTTAGTACATATTATATCTGTCATCATACCATATTTATCCATTCAAATGTTGTTCTTGTGTATCAGACGTTCAAAAGGAAGAGGGCGATTGCTGATCGCGGAGGAGGACGAGCAAAGTATTTTGAAAAGGTAGTGACACCTGATAAATCAAATAGCCCATTGGGTGTAGTTGCAATATCATCTGACACACAAAACACGGCCCCAACTCTAGCAGACTCTAGCCCTACTACACTGGTCATCTCTGATGCCCCAACTCAGCAGACCCCAACTGCAACAAACAGTATGATGATGCCAGTTGACATAGCACCAGCTCTACAACGCAAAAACCCCATTCCAGCAAAGAGTACACCAAATCCACTTGCCAAATCCCTTTTCGAACAAGAGAGAGCCCCAATTGCATCAAATAGGACCCCTGTTCAATTTTTTCCCCAGTTTAGAAGACAAAGCTTATATTGTTGTTAGGAACTTTGTGCACATCTTTCCTTCATTAAAAGATTGTATCGCAGACACAAAACAATTTCTAGTCTTCCTCCGCAACTTACGCGTAAGTAATGTACTAATGTTATTCATGGTAATTACTGCATATGTTTATGCTGACAAAAGACACAAGATTTCATTCTTTTAAATAGGCGAGGACCAAACTGGATTGTCAAGAAGAGCAAGGGTTGGTTGCGCTTTTCAAGCACTCATTGATGAAGTATCGTTCCTACCTAAGGCAAGCGCACTTCGATGGCAAGCCTCTAAACCAAATTTCGGTAAAGTCTCCGGTGCTACATTTATTAGACAGTGACTGGAATAATCTTGTTACACATTGGTCTCGTCTGCAGTGTAAGGTACTGTCTATGATATCACATCACAATTTGAACTACATTTATGCATTTTCCTTAACGTCTCACTGATGTCTACTACGCAACTTTATTCTTGTAGACACGTGTTGGGCCTCCAAGCGCAGAGTTTTGTAGGATAGTAGCAATTTTCCATCAAGTGGATGACCTAAGGTTTATCAATCCGTGAGAGGTGTAGGATCAAGATGGTCTCTCTAAAATGACCCTGCAACCAAATACAAGAAATATCTTGTGTCCCCAACACACCCAATACAATGGCAAATTGTATAGGTGCACTAGTTCGGTGAAGAGATGGTGATAAAAGTGTAATATTGATGGTAGAAATACATTTTTATAATCTGAATAAATAAAAACAGCAAGGTAGCAAATAGTAAAACGGCACAAAAACGGTATGGCAGTGCTTGAAAATGAAGCCTAGGGTCCGTACTCTCGCTAGTGCAATCTCTCAACAATGCTAATATAATTGGATCATATAACCATCCCTCAAAGTGCGTTGAAGAATCACTCCAAAGTTCCTATCTAGCGGAGAACATAAGACATAATTGTTTGTAGGGTACGAAACAACCTCAAAGCTATTCTTTTCGATCAATCTATCCTAGAGTTCGTACTAATATAAAACAAAGCTATTCTTTCCGATCAATCTAACCAAGAGTTCGTACTAAAATAACACCAAAGCAAATTCAGATCCATAATATTCAATCCAAGACAAAGAACCTCAAAGAGTGCCCCAAGATTTCTACCGAAGAAACGAATACAAGGACATGCATCAACCCTTATGCATAGATTACCCCAATGTCACCTCGGTAATCCGCAAGTTGAGTGCCAAAACATATATCAAGTGAATAAATACGATACCCAATTGTCACCATGAGTATTCAATTGCAATCCATATATCAAGTGTTCTCAAATCCATAAAAGTGTTCAATTCGATAACAAGGAAATCTCAAATGGAAAAACTCAATTCATCACAGAGGGGAAAACACCATATGATCCGACTATGTTAACAAAGCCCGTGATACATCAAGATTGTGAGATCTTAAGAACACGAGAGAGAGAGAGAGAGAGAGAGAGAGAGATTAAACACATAGCTACAGGTACAAACCCTCATCCCCGAGGGTGGAGTACCCCCTCCTCATCATGGTGGCCACTGGGATGATGAAGTTGGCTGATGGTAGCTGGAACTATGTTGGTATTTCCCCGAAGAGGGAGGGACGATGTAGCATAGCGGCGGATGGTATTTCCCTTAGTTATGAAACCAAGGTATCGAACCAGTAGGAGAACCAAGCAACACAACGTAAACAGCACCTGCACACAAACAACAACACCTCGCAACCCGACTAGTTAAAGGGGTTGTCAATCCCTTCCAGGGTACGACGCCTCAAGATAGGCAAGCGGACGTGAGATAAATCATAGTAGATTGATAGATCGAACACCAAATAAAATAAATAAAGATAAAACGCAAAAAGGTAATTTTCTATTTTTTGGTTTAATATATCTGAATAGAAATGCAAAGGAAAAGTAGATCGCAAGGCAAATATATGAGAAATAAGACTGGGGGGCCGTAGGTTTCACTAGTGGATTCTCTCGAGAAAAATAGCAAACGGTGGGTAAAGAAATTACTGTTGGGCAATTGATAGAACTTCAAATAATTATGACGGTATCCAGGCAATGATCATTACATAGGCATCACGTCCGAGATTAGTAGACAGATAATCCCCAAGTGCAGGGAATCATCGTAGCAATTTCCAAAGGTGGAAGTGATAAGTATGGATTGTCGAACCCACAAGGAGCTAAAGGTAATATCAATATTCTCTCGAGCCCTATCTGCCACTGATACGACTCTACGTACACCAAACGTTTGCTTCCAACTAGAAACGAGAAATAAAACTACGTTGTGGGTATGAAGAGGATAACTTTGTATGATATTGGAGAGCTAAAATATAAAAGTAGGTGTTGTTATCTAAAGTTAGAATATATTACTAAATATTATAAATAGCGAGTGTGGAATAATGATGGATCGGTGTGCGGAATTGTCTTAGGCAATCGTTAACAAGACCGGTAATCACTATTGCAATTTCATATGAGGGAGAGGCATAAGCTAACATACTTTCTCTTCTTGGATCATATGCACTTATGATTGGAACTCTAGCAAGCATCCGCAACTACTACAGATCATTAAGGTAAAACCCAACCATAGCGTTAAATTATCAAGTCCTCTTTATTCCCATACGCCATGTACCACTTATCCGTGTTTGTGTTTCAGTCACTCATGCAATGCAGACAATAAGCAAACCATGGACATATTGCAACACCCTACAGCAGGAATCCCTCACGCTTGCACGACACGGAGGGCTCCATAGGACAACACCAAAATAAAACATACAACTCATACCAATCTAGATCATCAATCAACCCAAAGACAAAGGATATCTACTCAAAACATCATAGGATGGCAACACATCATTGGATACAAATATGTGGCATAAAGCATCATGTTCAAGTAGGGATTACAACGGGGTGCGGGAGAGTGGACCGCGTAAAAGAGATGAGGATGGTGATGATGATGGTGATGTTGATGAAGACGGTCACCGCGGCGATGATTCCCCTCCCGATGGCACACCGGCGCCATCGAGAGAGAGGAGGAGAGGTTCTCCCCCTTTGTGCTTCCTCCTCCATGGCATCCCCCCCTGGATGGGGAGAGGTTCTCCCTCTGGTCCTTAGCCTTCATGGCAATGATGGCCACTCCGGGGTCCTCCTCCATGGCCTCCGGTGATGATGGCCCCCTCCAACAGGGTGCCAGAGAGGGCCTAGATTGATTTCTCATGGCTATAGAGGCTTGCGGCGGCGGAACTTCTGATCTAGGTTAATTCCCGAAGGTTTCTATATTTATAGGAGAACTTGGCATTGATTTCACGTCTGGGGACCCTCGGGGAGTCCACGAGGCAGGGGGCGCCCCCACCCTTGTGGGGCCCATGGGACTCCCCTCCGATAGATTTTTGCTCCAGTATTTTTCATTTTTTCCAGAAAAATTCTCCGTTGATTTTCATCACATTCTGAGAACTTTTATTTTTGCACAAAAACAACACCATGGTAGTTCTGCTGAAAACAGCGTCAGTCCGGGTTAGTTCTAATCAAATCATACCAAAATCATATAAAACTATTGTAAACATGGCATGAATACTTCATAAATTATACATACGTTGGAGACGTATCAGCATCCCCAAGCTTAATTCATGCTCGTCCTCGAGTAGGTAAATGATAAAAGAAATAATTTATGAAGTATGAATGCTAGCAAGTGCACAAGTTTGATCAATGATAATTTCAATCACCTTTACTAGCATCATTATATATCATAAAAGTAGCTCAACTCATAAAACTTTTCATGATCAAGTAACAAGCTATTCACATGTTAAAGTATATATCATAAACTTTCTTGAAACTAACAAACTATATTCTCAGTCATCAAACAATTGCAATTCATCTTATTTTTAGGAAGGGTCTATGTCAGAGCTTTGATTTAGCAAACTCCACATACTCAACTATCATTTAATCTTTCACAACTGCTAACACTCACGTGATATTATGGGTTCAAAGTTTTGATGGGACACAGAGAAAGATAGGGGCTTATAGATTCGCCTCCCAACCTTTTACCTCAAGGGTAGTGTCAACAATAATAATTCATGATAACTTACATCCAATTGGATATGTATATCAGGATCTTTCCAACACAATGTGCTTGCCAAAGGATAAAATATAAAAAGGAAAGGTGAAGATCACCATGACTCTTGGATAAGGTAGAAGATAAAAGTAAAAGATAGCCCCTTTGCAGAGGGAAGCAGAGGTTGTCATGCGATTTTAAGGTTGGATGCACAAAAACTTAATGCAAAAGAACGTCATTTTATATTGCCACTTGTGATAGGGACATTTATTATGCAGTCTGTTGCTTTTATTGCTTCCATATCATAAGATCGTATAAAGCTTATTTTCTCCACACTAATAGATCATACATATTTAGAGAGCAATTTTTATTGCAAGTACCGATGACAACTTACTTGAAGGATCTTACTCAATCCATAGGTAGGTATGGTGGACTCCATGGCAAAACTCGTTTTAAGGGATGTTTGGAAGCACAAATAGTATTTCTACTTGATGCAAAGAATTTGGCTAGCATGAGAGGGAAAGGCAAGCTCAACATGTTGGATGATCCAAGACAATATAACGTTTCAGATCTAGGAAAACATAACCCATTAAGTTTTCTTCCTTGTCCAACATCAACCTTTTAGCATGTCATATTTTAATGAGTGCTCACAATTACAAAATATGTCCAAGATAGTATATTTATATGTGAAATCTCTCTTCCTTCAAAATTCTTTCATGAATTGTTCAAGTGACCAATTCTGTGTTTGCTAACTTTCAATAAGTTTACTACCTATACTTATTATGTGTGAAGTCATTACTCCCCATGGTATAAGCATATGAAACATATATAAATTCAGATTTATGATATTCAATTCATTCAACCATTTATTCATAGGATATACGTGAAACACGTGAGTAAATGACGAACTACTCCAAAAAGATATAAGTGAAGAACACTGAGTAGGAAAATAATTATCTAGCCATGGGAGGATTCCTTTTCATTCAAGATTTCAGATCCAATGATTTTATTCAAACAACAAGTATAATTGAAAATAAGCTCCAAGAAAAACACATATCATGTGACGAGTAAAAATATAGCTCCGAGTAAGGTATACCGATAGTTTTGAAGACGAAAGAGGGGATGCCTTCCGGGGCATCCCCAAGCTTAGGCGCTTCAGTCTTCTTTGAATATTACCTTGGCGTGCCTTGGGAATCCCCAAACTTAGGGTCTTTCCACTCCTTATTCTCCTCATATCGATATCTCACTCAAAGCTTGAAAACTTCAATCACACAAAACTTAACGGAACTTCGTGAGATAGGTTAGTATGATAAAGAGTAAACCATTCACTTTGGTACTGTCAAATACAAGGTTCGTAATTGTTCTTACACAATGCCTACTGTACCATACCATTTATACAATTTATATTAAGAAATATAAGCCATAGAAACTAGAAAACAAGCAAACTATGCAATGAAAACACAATCTGTCAGAAGCAGAATAGTCTGTAATGATCTGAACAGCAACCATACTTCTGCTACTCCAAAAATTATGAAATAAATTTTTGGACGTGAGGAATTTGTCTATTAATCATCTGCAAAAATAATCAACCAAAAAGCACTCTCCAGTAAAAAATGGCATCTATTCTCGTCAGCATCAACTTTCACCCAAGTGTTCCCAAAGGTCTTACTTGGCACTTTATTGAAACAAAATCTATAAAACATGATTAGTAAAGTAGCTTAATCATGTAAACACACAAAAACATCAAGGATAAATATTGGGTTGTCTCCAAACAAGCGCTTTTCTTTAGTGCCTTTTAGCTAGGCATGATGATTTCAGTGATGCTCACATAAAAGAAAAGAATTGAACCATAAAGAGAGCATCATGAAGAATATGACTAGCAAATTTGAATCTAGCCCACTTCCTATACCTAGGGATTTTGTGAACACATAATTTATAGGAACAAGAATCAACTAGCATAGGAAGGCAAAACAAGTATAACATCAAAACTTTAAGCACATAGAGAGGAAACTTGATATTATTGCAACTCCTAGAAGCATATATTCCTCCCTCATAATAAATTTCAGTAGCATCATGAATGAATTCATCAATATAACCATCACATAAAGCATTCTTTTCGTGATCTATAAGCATAGAAATTTTTCTACTCTCCACATGAGCAAAATTCTTCTCATTCAAAATAGTGGGATCACTAATTCCTAAAGTTGACACTCTTCGAAACCCACTTTAGATGATAGTATTATTCATACTCCAAAATATATAAGTGAAGTTCATGGAGCATTCTACAATTAAAATAGACTAACCAATATCCAATCAAAATGTATAAGTAAAGCACATGAAGCATTCTATAAAACCATACTCAAAAGATTTAAGTGAAGCACAAAGAGCAATTCTATAAGATCATACTTAAAAGATATAAGTGAAGCACATGAAGTATTATATAAATCAATGAAAGTCTATCTCATACTATCATAGTTCTTAAAGAAAAAGAAAAACACAAAGGGCACAAATCATGTGCACAAAACAAAAACCGAGGTATACCGATAATTGTTGAAGAAGAAAGATGGGATGCCAACCGGGGCATCCCCAAGCTTAGATGCTTGAGTATCCTTGAAATATTTACTTGGGTTGCCTTGGGCATCCCCAAGCTTGAACTCTTGCCTCTCTTTATTCTTCTCACATCGGTAACTCCTCGTTCTTCGAACACTTCATCCACAAAAAACTTTAACAAAAACATTGTGAGATCCGTTAGTGTAATAAAGCAACTACCACTTTAAGGGAATGTAATGAACTCATTCTTTTTTTATATTTGTGTTAAAAATACTGTATTCCAACTTCTCCATGGTTCATACCCCCCGATACTAGCCATAGATTCATCCAAATAAGCAAACAACACGCGAAAAACAGAATCTGTCAAAAACAAGACAGTCTCTAGTCATCTGGAAGTTTAGTCAACTTCTATAACTCCAAAAATCTTGAAATAAATTTGGAAATTTGAAAGATTTGTACATAAGTAATGTGCAAAAAGTTTCAGACCCATTTTATTTTCCAGTAAAAAATGTAAAATCAAGCGCTACAGCCAAAGTTTCTGTTTTTGTTCTGCACATAGTAAACAAGCAATCTAATCATCCTAAAACCAAAGCTTGGCACATTATTTTTATAATACAATGGATATACACAAGGGTATAATTATTTACAGAGAAACTTCCATAAAAAATTCTACATTGTTTCCGTGAGCATAAACACAAGTGCTCAAGGTCGACCCTCACTTCTTCAATGCATAACTTTCCAATCACTTCTCTTTTTGAAAAACTTTTTAGGCATAGATGCATGTAATTTTTTTTGGTATTTTAATTCTTTCAATTTTTGTGTTTGTTTCACGCACAACTAAACAGAAACAAAAAGGAAAAACAAAATCTACTTAGTGAAGAAAGCAAACAAGCACACACGAGAATATCAACCCCACGCTATTGCTCCCCGACAACAGTGCCAGGAAAGAGCTTGATAATCCCCAAGTGCAGGGAATCATCGTAGCAAATTCCAAAGGTGGAAGTGATAAGTATGGAGTGTCGAACCCACAAGGAGCTAAAGGTAAGATCAATATTCTCTCAAGCCCTATCTGCCATTGATACGACTCTACGTACACCAAATGTTTGCTTCCAACTAGAAACGAGAAATAAAACTACGTTGTGGGTATGAAGAGGATAACTTTGTAGGATATCGGAGAGCTAAAATATAAAAGTAGGTGTTGTTATCATAAAGTTAGAATATATTACTAAATATTATAAATAGCAAGTGTGGAATAATGATGGATCGGTGTGCGGAATTGTCCTAGGCAATCGTTAACAAGACCGGTAATCACTATTGCAATTTCATATGAGGGAGAGGCATAAGCTAACATACTTCCTCTTCTTGGATCATATGCACTTATGATTGGAACTCCAGCAAGAATCCGCAACTACTAAAGATCATTAAGGTAAAATCCAACCATAGCATTAAAGTATCAAGTCCTCTTTATTCCCATACGCCATGTCCCGCTTATCCATGTTTGTGTTTCAGTCACTCATGCAACACAGACAATAAGCAAACCATGTACATATTGCAACACCCTACAACGGGAATCCCTCACGCTTGCGCGACATGGAGGGCACCGTAGGACAACACAAAAATAAAACATATAACTCATATCAATCTAGATCATCAATGAACCCAAAGACAAAGGATATCCACTCAAAACATCATAGGATGGCAACACGTCATTGGACCATAATATGTGGTATAAAGCACCATGTTCAAGTAGGGATTACATCGGGGTGCGGGAGAGTGGACCGCGTAAAAGAGATGAGGATGGTGATGATGATGGTGATGTTGATGAAGACGATCACTGCGGCGATGATTCCCCTCCCGATGGCACTCCGGCGCCACCGAGAGAGAGGAGGAGAGGTTCTCCCCCTTGTGCTTACTCCTCCATGGCCTCCCCCCTGGATGGGGAGAGGTTCTCCCTCTGATCCTTGGCCTTCATGGTGATGATGGCCACTTCGGTGTCCTCCTCCATGGCCTCCGGTGATGATGGCCCCCTCCGGCAGGGTGCCAGATAGGGCCTAGATTGATTTCTTGTGGCTACAGAGGCTTGCGGCGGCGGAACTTCCGATCTAGGTTAATTCCCGAAGGTTTCTATATTTATAGGAGAAGTTGGCGTTGATTTCACGTCAAGGGATTGTAGGTGTTTGGGTTTGGGTTTGGATTTTCCTCACTTGATGATTTTCGCTCAAAGTCCTCGGAGGATGGGTTGCTCTCAAATGACAAGTGTCAAGTTCTTGCGGAGCAGCCAACCAGCTAGTGGTTGTAGGGGGCGGCTATTTATAGCCTAGGGAGCAGCCCGACATGATAAGACATAAATGCCCTTCAATGATATGACCGTTAGGTGGATAAGATATTTGGGACAGCTAGCGCGTAGCACAGCAACGGTCGGAAACTTGAGGTACAAATTCCTCAGGGCTATCATGTTCCTCACTGTGTAGGCAATTCGCACTGGCGAATTCCTAACTCCTTAGTCAGAGCAAAGTCCTCAGTGACCAGAAGAACTGCGTCTCTGTCACTGAAGAAATTGACTGAACTGTATGAGATTTTAAATGGCTTCACTCGAAGGGATTGGTAGGTGTAGGATTTGAGTTGAGCATCACATGGAAATTTTCTCCTTAGTATTTCCTCGACCCCCTTTAATAGTACGGTGTTTCCTATGACTCAAGGAAGAGAAAATGAAACTACGAAAACAAAAGTCTTCACGCTTCATGTTCCTCGAACGATAACCAAGTCTTCAAGGTCACACCAATTTCTTCACTTTCAAAGTCTTCAGAAAGTCTTCAGAATATCAAAGTCTTCAGTCGAAGAACTTCATTTTTAGGGGTCGACTTTCTCTGTAAATATCAAACTCCTCATATACATATAGACTTGTGTACACTCATAAACACGTTAGATCCTTAAGCTATAAGTCTTCAATACACCAAAATCACTAAGGGGCACTAGATGCACTTACAATCTCCCCCTTTTTGGTGATTGATGACAATATAGGTTAAGTTTTCAACGGGGATAAATATATGAAGTGTAAATACTGATGTTGAGGAATTTGATTACAAGATATAGAAGAACTCCCCCTGAAGATGTGCATAGTGAGGAATTTGCTTTTGAAGCAATGCACACTTGAAGAGTTGAATCATGGAGATCTCCCCCTATATCTTGTAATTCATACACGCATTTGATATATAATATGAAGAATTTGAAATGCATGATGAAATATGGCGCCTGATGAAATTCAGCATGCGTGCAATGATATTAATGAGGAATAAGCATGCCGAATAGTGCATCAAAAGTATCAGAGCATAGTGCAACAAAAGTATCAGCGCACCATCGGGTTTAAGATTACAACTCGATCCAATAAAGTTTCAGAAGAACGAGAGTTGTAACTTAGCAAAAAAACGCCCTTATAATAGACCCGCTTGAAGACTAACTCAAATTTCTCCCCCTTTGTCATCAAATGACCAAAAGGATCGAAACTGAGGACTAACGCCCCTGAAGATATTCATGATGATGAAGGAGCGCCAGTGTTGTTGGGGTCGGTTGTTGAAGTAGGGCCTGCCGCAGTGTCGTCCAAGTCTTCATTTTCATCAGTCTCACGCGATGAAGAATATGAACTGGACACCAAAGAAGGAACCTTGACCTTCTTGTATTTCTTCGGAGGAGGTGCAGACCAGTCAAACTCTTCTTTGAGACCCATTTGCTTCAAATCATCAGCGCTGTAAACTTGAGACAGAACAGCCCAGGTGCGGTTGAGGGTTTCATGAAGGTAGTTGTGGTTTTCTTCACTGCATTATGTGTTGCAGTCATGTTGTGAAGAATTGAACCAAACTGACGCTTGACCCATTTGTGATTGCGATCAACCTTCTGATGAAGACTGAGGAGTAACTCACGGTCAGTCATCACCCTGGGTGCTGTGGCTTGAGAATTTGGCTTGGCATTGTTGGCGGCAGAGTCATGTGTGGCAGAGTCATCATTGGTGGAATAGGATGCAGCCTTGCAAAATTGACCATCCAATGGACGAATGCCTTCATCTATCACAGCAGTTGCCTTGCCCTTTTCTTCAGCTGAGGAAAATGTCCTTTTGAGGACTTCAATAGGGGGCAAGTAGCTGCAGTGGTTCAGAGTTTCAGCTTTGTAATTGAGTGAAGACCTTGTCCTGATGAATCTCATAATCCATGGCGCATGAGGCTTCAGCTCAAATGGGGACATAGCAATGTTGGCCAGAGTCCTCATGAAGAAATCATGGAAGTTGACGGGAACGCCAAGACAGATGTTGAAAAGCATATTCTTCATGATGCCAACGCCTTCTTCATTAGTTGAGTCGTGGCCTTTGATGGGACTCATTGTCTTTGTCAGAATGCGATAGACAGTCCGAGGCACATACAACAATTCCTTAACGAGGAATTTGGTTCGAGGGGCCTGCCCTGGCTTCAAAGGTTTCATCAGCACTTGCATATAGTGATTTGAAAGCTCAGGTTCGTTGTAAACACAATGTGCATCTTCAAGGGGAGGACTTAGAGGAAGGGCACGAAGCAATTCAGATGCTGGTGCCTTGTAATGTGTGTTCTCAGTCATCCAGTCCAGAACCCATGAATTCACATCTTCAGAGTTGTCGGTGATGTGTAGTGTTGCGTAGAACTGAAGAATGAGTTCTTCATTCCAATCACAGATGTCAGTGCAGAAATTTAGTAGTCCAGCATCATAAAGAACACCGAGGACTGGCGTGAAGCACGGCATGGACTCCATATCCACGTGAGGAATATGTGCATGGTCGAAGACTTTGTCCTTGTTAAACAGCACTGAGGAATAGAAGTTAGCTTGACTTGCAGTCCAGAAACGCCTCTTCCTTATGCGAGCAGAGTCATATGGATTATACTCTGTAAAGAACACGTGCTCGCCAAAGAAGTCTTCAGCCTTGAACTTTTGCTTCCTTGAGAAAGGATCCTTTGGCTTGGGCAGAGGAGTGCCAGTGAGTTGCATCACTACCTCAGGAATCGCGATCTCAGGTTCTTCAGGCTGAGGAATTTCAGGTTCTTCCTCAGGTGCAGTCACATTTTCTGCAGCAGCAGCAGTTTCTTCAGCACTAGTGGCTGGAATTTCTTCATGCACAGATGTAGTGGGATGAGTTTCTTCAGAGCCCAATTGAACTGTTGTTGCAGGAGAGTGAGGGATTTGCTGCAGTGGGGTGAAGAGTGGAGAATTGGGATGCTGACTTTCCCAAAAGTCGTCATTCATCACTGGAGTTGTGCTTCCAATATCCACATCTTCATCTTCCAATTCTTCAACACCAGCCTCTTCAGCAATAAACTGAGGCATTGGTGATGAGACCACTTGGGTTGAAGGGATTGCATCCACTTCAATTTCTTCATCAATCTGCTCTGAAGAAGCAGCAGATTGAGTTTCTTCATTAGATCCGCTTGGGATCACATATTCTTCATCAAAAGGAACAAGGTCCTTCGATGGCATGGTTGAGATCAGAACAGCATCAATTGGATTCTCAAACGAGGTGGTCATCGGCTTCATCTTCTTTGGAGCTGAAGATTCTGAAGCACTTGATGCTTTCCTTTTCTTCACTGCAGCTCGCTCTGCAGCCTTGGTCTTCTTCACATCTGATGCAGATGGAAGGATAGGAGTTGGTGTAGGCACAGGTGGAGCTGAGGTATCTGGTTGATTTTCCTCAGACGCAACTGATGCAGTTGCCCTGACTTCTTTAGTTTCTTCAGGCGCACCACCAGTGGATGCCCTGGCAATTTCTTCAGCGGCTGGAATGGAGTCATCAGCCCTAGAACTAGCATTTTCTTCAGCAGCCTGAAAATCATCAGCGGTGCTGGCATGTTCTTCAGTTGGCTGAGCAGAAGCTTCAGCTTGAGGAACTTCTTGTTGCGTTGGGGCTGCAACATTGGTGAAAGTTTCAGTCAGTCTCACAAACCTGACTTTGGCTCCTTGCCAATCAGCATAGTATGAGTTGAAGTTGTCGCTGAGGGCTTTGATTTCAGCCTGCATCTTGATAAGTTCTTCAGTTGTCATTTTGACAACATTTTTCTTGAGCAGTTTCTCTTTTCTGTACTGCGATTTCTTTATCTCTCTAGCCCTATCATATTTCCACTTCTCCTCTTGGATGAAGTGAGTCAGCATGTGACTTTGGCCGGGTGTCAGCTTGAAGTCAGGCATAGGTGTGTTGGGATCCTTATGCCAGAGATCAATGTAATCGAGGATCGCCCTTGGATCCAACAGCAGCGGCACAGGTGTGCCTTTGGCTCTAGCGGCCCTTTCTTGTCGGTCCCTCATGATTTCTGCAAGTTCTTCTTCATAAGCTTCATCTTCGTCAGATGGTACATTGAAGACTACCTGCTTCCTCTTAGGACTTGGGCGAGTACTGCGTCCAGCAGTAGCCTTTTTCTTCAGCAGAGAGGGTCCAGCTGAGGAACTTGGTGCAGCTGAGGAACTTGCTGAGACACCAGAGGCAATAGAGACGCCTACCGTCCTTTGACACATGGCAAGATGCGCAGGTGTTGAGGACTTTGGCGGAACAACTGAGGACTTTGAAGGAGGTGCTGAGGATTTTGGAGGAGCAGGGGCAGCTTGAGGAATTTGCCTTGAAGATTTTGAAGTTTCTGGCCGTGAGGGCGCAGCTGAGGAACTTGGCCGTGAGGGCATTGTTGGTGAAGCACTTGGCTTTCGAGCAGGCTTCTTAAGCATTGATTTCCTCGGCTTGACAGAGGCCTCAGTGGCAGCAGCAGAATCTTCATTGAATTTCCTCACTGCTTCTCTGGCTTGTCTTGCCAATTTGGCTTGGCGCTTGGCCCATTCTTCAGGAAAATCCTCACCGCGTTTGACGCTAGTGGGATCAGCCACTTGGCCAGGTGCCAATGGGGCTCTTGGGCATGGAGGGTTCAGTGCGAATTTCTTCATGTACTTTGGAGTGACATATCTGTACTCCCTCCATTCGCGTGCCCATCTCCGTTCAATCCTCTGAATGCGCGCCTTGCGCTGATTTTTATCCTCTTTGCCAAACTTGGCTTCATCAGGCATGCAGTAATCTTTATATAAATCCTCAGGGATTTCAAAGGCAGTCATGACCTCAGGCTTCTTTCCTCCTTTTTGTGTCCTTTTACCGTCAGCCATTTTCTTTAGTTGAGGAATTTGAACAATTGAATTCTCTAAAGAAGTATGCCGTTTTTCTTTGAGGAACGCTGCAAATGAGTTAAGTTGATGAGAACCTAATGATTCAGCAGCGGACATGTGTACCTGTGAACAGAGTATAGTTGCGAGGAATTTGGAGAGGTCATATGCGTTCTCAGAGGGTTTTAAAAAAACAAGTTTGAGGAATTTGACCAGATGGTCTTGAAGAATTTCACTAAGCGTGCTATATCTTAGGTTCCAGAGTTGTATAGATCGAAGATCCACACAATTGAGGAATCTTGAAGAAAATGATGCTTAGGGAAATGAATCAAGAACAGATAACATGTGAGGTGTTTTGTGTGTGAGGATTTGAAGAATAAAACACCTTTGAAGATTTTGTAGTAAAATTTCGAATCAAAGAGGGCAGTAAAAGTAACTTTTAATTACCCTGAATGAAGAACACGACGAATAGTGAGGTTCGTCGATGTAGATCTTCCACGCCCTAACTCGGCGGAGGAAGACGTCTACGGCGGCGGCGGAGGTGAAGATTTCCGCGGTCGGCGCGAGTACGACGGCGACGAGGTCGAGGCAGTGAAGCTCTTCCTCACCGGCGACGATGGAGTAGCGGCGGCGCTAGGGTTTGAGAAGCTCGAGCGGGAGAGAGAGATCGAGCGGAGTAAAAGAAGTGAGGAAGGGGAGAGGGGTATTTATAGAGGCAGTGAAAAACTATTCGCCCGAAGATTTAGGACGAACGTGCCCCTGACCATTCTCCTTCTCACGACATGTGTCACCCACGTACTGTGTAGTGGAGATCGTGTAAGATCGTGGGTGAGTAAAATAATGCATCGTGGGATGCGGAATGGTTTGAGTGGCAAAACCAAAAATTTGGATAAGATCAGTTTTAACGTTCCGTTCGCAATTTCTTCAGCTGACAAGGACACAGTGAAGATTTTGAACGAGTTTCAAATAGAACGCACATGAAGAATTTGTGAACAGATTGGATTGAGTATAGCATAGAGGGGAAGGGTCCGATCACATTCACTTAGCAGAAAAAACAACTTGAAAAGATAGCCAATGAAGAAAAACGACAGCACAAGTGAAGATTTTGCAAGTTGAAGAATTTGAACAACTGAGGAATTTCAAAACTGAGGAAAAACTCAAATTGAAGATTTTCAACTTTTGTGGTGGCGTGACCCACCGTATAAGAATGATGATTTCAGACACCGCGTACAATTGTCGTAGGGTTCCGAGAATCAAATTCTTCGTTAATTTCTTCACACTTAGAGTGTTATTCTTCATTGATTGAAGAAAACGTTTCTTCATGTGTTGCACATCTAAGTCATCAATTTTGCATAAGTGTTAGGATGAGTGCCTTTTCAAAGTACATTCGAAGACTCTAAGATATTTAGCTCACACCGCAACTTGCTAAATCTCTTCTCATCCAAGGGCTTAGTGAAGATATCGGCTAGATGTTCTTCAGTCTTCACATGCTCAATAGAAATGTCGCCCTTCAACACATGATCACGAAGAAAATGATGACGAATCTGAATGTGCTTTGTCTTCGAGTGCTGAACTGGGTTGTGAGCAATCTTGATGGAACTCTCATTGTCACAGAGGAGAGGCACATTCTTCACGTTGACGCCATAGTCCTTGAGTGTTTGCTTCATCCATAGCAGTTGAGCATAGCAAGAACCAGCAGTAATGTACTCAGCTTCAGCAATTGACAGTGATACGCAGTTCTGTTTCTTTGAGGACCAATAGACCAAGGATCGTCCGAGGAAGTGACAAGTACCAGATGTTGACTTGCGGTCCACACGGTCACCAGCATAGTCAGAGTCAGAATATTAAATGAGATCAAAATCCGAGCCCATGGGATACCATAACCCTAGTGTTGGTGTGTGAGCTAGATATCGAAGAATATGCTTCACAGCCTTATGGTGTGATTCCTTCGGTGCAGCTTGAAATCGGGCACACATGCAAATACTAAGCATTATATCTGGCCTAGATGCACATAAGTACAATAAAGATCCAATCATGGAGCGGTATACCTTATGATCGAAGTCAGTACCATTTTCATCAGTGCATAGATGACTATTTGTGGGCATAGGAATTTTGATGCCTTTGCAATCTTGCATGCCGAATTTCTTGAGGACATCCTTGAGGTATTTCTCCTGAGATATGAATATGCCATTGCGTTGTTGACGGATTTGAAGACCTAAGAAGAATTTCAACTCTCCCATCATAGACATTTGATATTCTTCACTCATCATATAGGCAAATTCATCACTATAACGTTGGTCAGTACAGCCAAAGATGATATCATCAACATATATTTGGCACACAAACAGTTCACCATCATAAGACTTAGTAAAAAGAGTGGGATCGAGTGAACCGGGTGTGAAGCCTTTCTTCGTGAAGAATTCCTTCAATGTATCATACCACGCCCGTGGGGCCTGCTCGAGGCCATAGAGGGCCTTGTTAAGTCTGAAGACTTTGTCAGGATGTTTTGGATCTTCAAAACCTGGGGGTTGAGCAACATATACTTCTTCCTCAAGCTTACCATTGAGGAATGCACTTTTTACATCCATTTGATATAAGATGATACCATGATGGTTAGCATAAGAAAGCAATATGCGAATAGCCTCAAGTCTAGCAACAGGTGCAAAAGTTTCATCGAAATCGACTCCTTCAACCTGTGTGTAGCCTTGAGCTACTAAACGTGCCTTATTTCTCACCACAACACCATTTTCATCTTGCTTGTTGCGGTAGATCCACTTTGTGCCAATGATGTAATGTTTGCGAGGATCGGGACGATTGACCAGTTCCCAAACGTTGTTGAGCTTGAACTGATGTAATTCTTCTTGCATGGCCTGAATCCACTCAGGCTCCAGAAATGCTTCATCTACCTTAGCGGGCTCTGTGATAGAGACAAAAGCAAAGTGCCCACAAAAGTTAGATAGACGTGAAACTTTTGAGCGTGTGAGAGGACCTGGTGCTCTAATGTCATCGATGATCTTCTCCACTTGCACTTCTTTTGCAACGCGAGGATGAGCTGGTTGTCGTTGAGGAATTTGATCAGCATTTTCTTCAGCATCAATTTCCTCAGCATTTTCTTCAGGTGCATCAGCTCGACATTCTTCACATTCTAGAATAAATTCTTCAGCAGATTCTTCAGTAGGAATGACATCTTCAGTAGCCTTGTGTTTGATAGAATCCTCGGGTGCTGGTTCATCTAACACAGAAGGTAGGTGCTCTCTTTGCGAGCCATTAGTTTCATCGAACCGCACATCTACAGTTTCAACAATCTGTGAAGAACATTGTTGAAGACTTTGTAGGTGTGCGAGTCCTTTTCGTAACCAAGCATAAAACCTTCATGTGCTTTCGGTGCAAATTTAGAGTTGTGATGAGGATCTCTAATCCAACATTTAGCACCGAAGACTTTGAAATAACTGACATTGGGTTTCTTGTCAGTGAGGAGTTCATAGGCAGTCTTCTTGAAGAATTTGTGAAGATATACTCTGTTGATGATGTGGCACGCAGTATCAATTGCATCAACCCAGAAACGACGAGGGGTTTTGTACTCATCGAGCATAGTGCGAGCCATCTCAGCAAGAGTCATGTTCTTGCGCTCCACGACGCCATTCTGTTGAGGAGTATAAGGAGCATATAACTCATGAGTAATACCAAGTTCATCAAGATATTCATTGAGACCCGAATTCTTGAACTCGGTGCCATTGTCACTTCTGATGTGCTTGATCATCACACAAAAGTTGGTTGAAGCCCTCGAAGAAAATCGTTTGAAGACTTCCCGCACTTCATGTTTGTAAGAAAAACGGTGTACCCATGTGTAACGAGAGTAATCATCAACAATAACAAAGCCATATTGAGATGCTTCATTTGAAATAGAAGAATAATGATTAGGACCAAAGAGATCCATGTGAAGCAATTCGAATGGTCGAGTAGTGGTCATGATGGTCTTTGCTGGATGCTTGGCCTTCGTCATCTTTCCAGCTTCACGGGCACTGCATAAGTGACCCTTGAGGAATTTGACATTCTCAATGCCAATGACATGCTTCTTCTTCACAAGCGTGTGCAAATTCCTCATGCCTGCATGACCAAGTCGTCGATGCCATAGCCATCCTCCTGAAGCTTTTGCAAGTAGGCACACGGCTGGTTGTGAATCTGCAGAGAAATCAACAATATACAAGTCTCCTCTCCTAAAGCCTTCGAAGACTTTGGAATTGTCAGCTTCCATAATCACAACGCAACGATACTTGCCAAAGACAACAACCATATCAAGATCACAAAGCATTGAGACAGACATAAGGTTGTATCCTAAGGACTCAACAAGCATGACTTTGTCCATGTGTCGATCCTTTGTGATAACAACTTTACCTAGACCCAATACCTGACTTTTGCTTTTATCAGCGAAGATGATATGCTTCAGATGTGATGACGATAAGGGAGCATCCATCAACAGATTCCTGTCACCAGTCATGTGATTTGTACATCCACTATCAAGTACCCACTCAGTGGCTTTGGGTTGATCATCCTTGGCACCTTTTGCCATGAAGCAATAGGTGGGAGCGTAGTCATCACTGCCTTCATCAGCCTTGTTGGTGAGATCACTTTCTTCAGAGGTGAAGATGGGCTTGCTGACGAATGCAGTGGCGAGGGCTAGGCTCGCCACACCAGACTCAGAATCATCAGATTCCTCTTCTGCTTCATTTTCTTCAGATTCAGCCTCAGAGTCCATTTCCTTGCTAATGAATGCCCGAGCCTTCTTGGAGCTGCTCTTCTTGTGAGACGAAGACTTTGAGGATTTTGATGATGAAGATTTTGAGGACTTCTTCTTTTTCTTTGCATCATCAGAACTGTAATCCTTGTATTTCTTCTTCTTTGATTCCTTTTCTCACTGAGGACAATCTTGAATGTAATCTCCTGGTTTCTTGCACTTGTGACAAAAGCCTCTTCTTATAGTCACTGGATGAGGAATCATTGCTCCTTGAGGGTTTTCCAAAACGAACACGTCTTGAGAACTTCTGGAATTTCTTCACTAGCAGTGCTAGATCATGACTCAGTTCTTCGGGGTCACCAAGGCTGCTACCAGAGTCTTCATCTTCGGACTCAGATACTACCTTGGCCTTCAGTGCACGTGATCCGCCATAGCTCGAACCATAGAGATCTCTCTTTTCAGCAAGCTGGAACTCATGAGTGTTTAGCCTCTCGAGGATATCAGCTGGGTCAAGTGACTTGTAATCAGCACGCTCTTGTATCATCAGTGCCAGAGTATCAAATGAGGAATCAAGCGATCTCAGCAATTTCTTCACCACCTCATGGTCGGTGATGTCAGTGGCACCAAGTGCTTGCAGCTCATTTGAGATGTCAGTGAGGCGATCGAAGGTTTGCTGAACATTTTCATTGTCGAGTCTTTTGAAGCGGTTGAAGAGATTGCGAAGAACATCAACTCAAGAGTCACGCTGAGTTGAAACTCCTTCATTGACCTTGGACAGCTTATCCCAGATAAGCTTAGCAGTTTCCAAAGCACTCACTCTACCGTACTGTCCTTTGCTCAGATGGCCACATATGATATTCTTCGCTTGAGAGTCGAGTTGCTTGAATCTCTTCACATCGGTAGCGTTCAGTGAGGGTGAGACGGAGGGAACACCATTTTCCACAACGTACCATAGATCGTTATCAATTGCCTCAAGATGCATTCGCATCTTATTCTTCCAGTAGGGGTAGTCCGTCCCATCAAAGGTAGGACACCCAACAGAGACCTTGATCATACCTGCGGTCGACATAACTAAAACTCCAGGCGGTTAAACCAAAATTACACAGAACAAGGGAGTACCTTGCTCTGATACCAATTGAAAGTGTGTTATATCGACTAGAGGGGGGTGAATAGGCGATTTTTATGAAATTCTTCACTGCGGAATTTGCTGGTGAGGAAATTCCTTAGCGAAGAACTACTAGCAGCGAAATAAGTACTCAGAAGTAAACATAACAGAATACATGCATGGTCATCATGATGAAATGAAGACAAACACAGAGTACAGAAAGCGTAAACACAGGATAGCACAAGATGAAGACAAACAGACTGAAGAAATTGAACTGAGGAAATTGATAAAGTCTTCAGTCAAAGTCTTCAAACACAGATATGAACAAACATGCAACACAGTAATGAGGAAATGAAAGTGTTGAGGAAATGGAACCAGTCGGCTTGGTGAAGACAATGATTTGGTAGACCAGTTCCAACTGCTGACTTAGTTGTACGTCTGGTTGGAGCGGCTGAGTATTTAAACTCGAGGACACCTAGTCCCGGACACACAGTCCTCACCGTATTCTCCTTGAGCTAAGGACACACAGTCCTCGCCCAATCACTCGTGGTAAGTCTTCAGGTGACTTCCGAACCTTCACAAACTTGGTCACTCGGCGATCCACAATTCCTCTTGGATGCTCTAGACCTTGACGGCTAACCGTCTGGAAGAAGCACAGTCTTCAAAGGTAACAAGCGTCGGATCCACGCAGGATCAATCTCTTCAGTGATGCTCAATCACTTTGGGTTTGTAGGTGTTTGGGTTTGGGTTTGGATTTTCCTCACTTGATGATTTTCGCTCAAAGTCCTCGGAGGATGGGTTGCTCTCAAATGACAAGTGTCAAGTTCTCGCGGAGCAGCCAACCAGCTAGTGGTTGTAGGGGGCGGCTATTTATAGCCTAGGGAGCAGCCCGACATGATAAGACATAAATGCCCTTCAATGATATGACCGTTAGGTGGATAAGATATTTTGGGACAGCTGGCGCATAGCACAGCAACAGTCAGAAACTTGAGGTACAAATTCCTCAGGGCTATCATGTTCCTCACTGTGTAGGCAATTCGCACTGGCGAATTCCTAACTCCTCAGTCAGAGCAAAGTCCTCAGTGACCAGAAGAACTGCGTCTCTGTCACTGAAGAAATTGACTGAACTGTATGAGATTTCCAATGGCTTCACTCGAAGGGATTGGTAGGTGTGGGATTTGAGTTGAGCATCACATGGAAATTTTCTCCTTAGTATTTCCTCGACCCCCTTTAACAGTACGGTGTTTCCTATGACTCAAGAAAGAGAAAATGAAACTACGAAAACAAAAGTCTTCACGCTTCATGTTCCTCAAACGATAACCGAGTCTTCAAGGTCACACCAATTTCTTCACTTTCAAAGTCTTCAGAAAGTCTTCAGAATATCAAAGTCTTCAGTCGAAGAACTTCATTTTTAGGGGTCGACTTTCTCTGTAAATATCAAACTCCTCATATACTTATAGACCTGTGTACACTCATAAACACGTTAGATCCTTAACCTATAAGTCTTCAATACACCAAAATCACTAAGGGGCACTAGATGCACTTACAGGATTAGGAGGTGTGTTATTACAAGATGGCAAACCTGTTGCATACTTTTCTGAAAAATTGAGTGGGCCTAGTCTGAACTATTCTACTTATGATAAAGAATTATATGCTCTTGTTCGGACTTTAGAGACGTGGCAACATTATTTATGGCCCAAAAAATTTGTTATACATTCTGATCATGAATCTTTGAAACATATTAAAAGTCAAGCTAAACTGAATCGTAGACATGCTAAATGGGTTGAATTCATTGAGACTTTCCCTTATGTCATTAAACACAAGAAGGGTAAAGAAAATGTTATTGCTGATGCTTTGTCTCGTTGCTATACTATGCTTTCACAACTTGACTTCAAAATATTTGGTTTGGAGACCATCAAAGATCAATATCTGCATGATGCTGATTTTAAAGAAGTAATGCAGAATTGTAAAGAAGGAAGAACATGGAACAAGTTTGTTGTTAATGATGGTTTTGTGTTCTGTGCTAACAAGCTATGCATTCCTGCTAGCTCTGTTCATCTTTTGTTGTTGCAGGAGGCGCATGGAGGAGGATTAATGGGACACTTTGGCGTTAAGAAGACGGAGGACGTACTTGCTACACATTTCTTTTAGCCAAAGATGAGACGGGATGTTGAGCGTTTTGTTACTCGCTGCACTACATGTCAAAAAGCTAAGTCACGACTCAATCCTCATGGTTTATATATGCCTTTGCCTGTGCCTAGTGTTCCTTGGGAGGATATATCTATGGACTTTGTTTTAGGTTTACCTCGAACAAAGAAGGGGAGGGATAGCATATTTGTTGTCATGGATATATTCTCGAAAATGGCACACTTTATACCATGTCATAAAAGCGATGATGTTGATAGTGTTGCTGATTTGTTCTTTCGTGAAATTATTCGCTTGCATGGTGTGCCAAATACTATTGTTTCAGACCGTGATACTAAATTTCTTAGCCACTTTTGGAGATGTTTATGGGCTAAGTTGGGGACTAAACTGCTTTTTAGTACTACTTGTCACCCCCAAACTGATGGACAAACTGAAGTAGTCAATAGAACATTGTCTACTATGCTTAGGGCTGTTTTGAAGAATAATAAGAAAATGTGGGAAGAATGCTTGCCTCATATTGAATTTGCTTATAATCGTTCGTTGCATTCTACTACTAAGATGTGCCCTTTTGAAATTGTGTATGGTTTCCTACCTCGTGCACCCATTGATTTGTTGCCTCTTCCATCTTCGGAGAAGGTTAATTTTGATGCTAAACAACATGCTGAATTGATCTTAAAAATGCATGAGTTAACTAAGGAAAACATTGAGCGGATGAATGTTAAATATAAACTTGCTGGAGATAAGGGTAGAAAACATGTTGTCTTTGCACATGGAGATCTTGTTTGGTTACATTTGCGTAAGGATAGGTTTCCTAATTTGCGCAAATCAAAGCTAATGCCACGTGCTGATGGTCCATTTAAGGTGTTAGAGAAAATAAATGATAATGCATATAAACTTGAGCTGCCTGCAGATTTTGGGGTTAGTCCCACTTTTAACATTGCAGATTTGAAGCCTTATTTGGGTGAGGAAGATGAGCTTCCGTCGAGGACGACTTCATTTCAAGAAGGGAGGATGATGAGGACATCAATACCATTGTTACACCCATAGCCCCTACTGTTACATATATTGGACCAATTACTAGAGCTCGCGCACGCCAATTAAATTACCAGGTACTTTCGTTTCTTGGTAATGATTCTAATGTTCATGAGAATATGATACTGCCTAAATTGGATACATTTATTTTGCTTACAAATGAAGGGCCTAGCTTGGAGAAGGATGAACATTGGAGCAAGAACACGCATGGAGTTGATGGCATGCGCAAGGGGATCAAGAACGGAGTTACAAGTGATGATTTCAGGACTTTGAAGCCACCATAAGGAGTGCATGAAGCCTTGGACGAAATATACAAGATGCCACTTCATAATATTCGTCCATAGGCTATTCTAGGTGCTGCGTCACCTTATTATTGGGCCAGGCCCATGTAATCTCGAAATACTTAAGTATAGGCTATTTTTAGAGTCCGTATGTGTGGGAAAACAAGAGTTAGGGTTGGTTTCGGACCCCACCCTCAAGGGCCACGAAATTCCCTCCTCTTCCTTCATATATACAGCCCTTAGGGCGTCGTTTAGACTTTGGGTTTTGTTTAGATTAAAAGTTCGCCATAGCTGCAACTTCGCGTACTTCGTTTGTGTTCAACGACCAGACCAAGGCGTCACAGAACCCCACCTTCATTAATAAAGCTTTCCTCTTTTATTCGCAATATCTAGATTGCAATCTCAGTTTTTGCTTGTCCTTCGTTTGCTCGCAGGAAATAGACCCTCGTGGTCAGGTTGATCGTGCTCCGGCGTAGTCAATAACCCCTCGGAAGTTGGTTTAGCGATTGCTAAGGCGTGACGTCTTCGCACGTTCGTAGTCGGATCATCAAAGTCGACTGCCACAGAAAACGATTGCTATCTCATCGAAACATCGGGACACCTCTGCCTCTATCAGGTAGTTGTTCTGATAAAAATTGTTGTTGGACACCGGTAAAAATTATTGTTGGACACCGGCGAGAAGCCACCAGACTGAGTGCTCGTGCAGCCCATCTAATGGCCCATGCAGTCACACACTCTCGAGAGTTGATCAATCTGATCGATTGACTCAAAACAAATTATCTAATCGATTGATTCACGTTGTGTGTATCTGCCCATATTGCCTTTTGGTTTCTCGCCTCCTCTGCACTGAATCCTCATGGCCTGTACTCGTCCTATAGGCCAACCCCGTGGATCACCATCGCATGGCAGCACGCCGACTTTTTCCCTGGATCGCTGGAGAAAATATTAGGGCAAGGTAACTCCCTTATCTTTTTCAAGTCCAAGCCTCGACTAGAGTTTTGAATCTCAAAGGTCTTAAAATTGAGAATTGGGTTATGGTACTTTTTCAAATTTCGGGAGTGGTTCCCATATGTTTGAAAATTGGATTACTATGATATTCCAAAATTTTATTGTGATTCACATCTACTTGAGAATTGGATTATTGTGATTTTTCAGGTTTTCGTGGTGATTTTCTAGTTTACCAATAAACTTTGTTCCCGTAGTTTGGAATTTTGTATGTATATAATTAACTTGTATTTAAATTGTTGAGTGCTATTTTTTATGCAAATCATGTACTATGCGCATGATTTTAAATTGTCCGCGAAATCTTTGCGATCGCGCGCGCAATTGTTGTTGGAGAGCCTTGACACTACAATGTGGTAACCTCTATAAAATCCTCAAATTCAGCAAAAACTTCCAAATATCATATAACCCCGATGGAAAACTATCCGCTAGAGCTGCTGAGAGAGGCTGCCCCGAAATTTTTTCTCCCCCGAATAAAAGCAATGACTACATGGGACACCGGGTCATTTTCGTTCTGGGTCCGCCCCTGGGTGCACCTACACCTCTAGCATATACACCTCCTCTCTAGACGACCTCGGTTTTAGCTGCTACCTTCACCGACGCTCTCATCTCCACTCCATCGACTCATACATGGGCTACACGTCAGAGATCTTCATTGCCATCGCCTATGGACCGAGCTAGAGAAACACTCAGATATAGATCACTTCGAATTTTTTGGTATCTTAATGCCAATGGGGGAGAGTGATATAGATCTTAGGGCTTCGAGAGTGAGCGTTTTGGTTTTTATTTGTGATACTTTGTTTGGTTGTAAACTTTATCTCACATATGTGACCATGTTATGTTTGTTTTGCCATGCTCATGCTACCTATTATTCGATTATGCATATTTTCATGGTCATTCACACGTGTGCTTGGTGATGAGTGCTAGTTTAAATTCCGTTCATATTCTTTTGTACGCTCCACCAAGATGTATGTGACATGAAAGAGTTACCTCATGAACCTAATTGATTATGCAATTGTATTCAAACGCAAACTCAAATAATGTACAAATTTAGGTTAGTTCTTTCTTATCACACACTTCTCAAAGCGACGATGTTATTCATGATTATATCTTATGTCAAGGCCTTGATCCATATGTTGCCATCAATTACCAAAAGGTGGAGACTGAAAGTGCACCTAACCCCTAAGTGGTTTTGGTAATTCATCACAACATATACATCATTGAACTAATGCCTACTCAAATAATATTCAAGAAGGTTCAATCTAGTTACAACAATTGAAAGTGAATCTGGACCCCTAAAAATGCTAAGGACGTACATGGGCAAAGTTTTAAGACTCTACATTTTCATTTAAGTGATGCAAGATCACATTGAGTCCACAGGAAAACCAATACTATTAAAAAGGATGAGTTTTTGATGATGGTCTAACTCCTCAGATGCTTAGAGATATTGCTCCAAAATCCCCAGCCACACTCTCATATTCCACAATGCCCAAAACTCTCAAGTTCATCTCGGTCCCGTATATCGAAACACATACACCCAGATTCACCAAGATGCACTTGACATAGTTTTTGCCTAAACCCTAGCATTTAAGTCCCACCGAGTTGGCCCTTCAGTCCCACCGAAGAGCACTTGCCAACCTTCTGTTACCAATTGAAATTGACTAGATTTGCTAGAATTGCTAAAATCTGCCAGGAACTAAAATTGGGAAAATGCTAGGTTTTTATTGGGCAAGTAGTCTAATCACCTCCCCTCTAGACCTACTTACGATCCTACAACTTATCATTGTGTTGTATATGTTGGAAATATGCCCTAGAGGCAATAATAAATGGATTATTATATTTCCTTGTTCATGATAATTGTCTATTGTTCATGCTATAATTGTATTGTTCGGAAATCATAATACATGTGTGAATACATAGACCACAATGTGTCCCTGGTAAGCCTCTAGTTGACTAGCTCGTTGATCAATAGATAGTCATGGTTTCCTGACTATGGACATGGGGATGTCATTGATAACGGGATCACATCATTAGGAGAATGATGTGATGGACAAGACCCAAACCTAAGCATAGCACAAAAGGATCGTATAGTTCGTTTTCTAGAGCTTTTCTGAATGTCAAGTATCATTCCTTAGACCATGAGATTATGCAACTCCCGGATACCGTAGGAATGCTTTGGGTGTATCAAACGTCACAACGTAACTGGGTGACTATAAAGGTGCACTACAGGTATCTCCGAAAGTATCTGTTGGGTTGGCATGAATCGAGACTGGGATTTGTCACTCCGTGTGACGGAGAGGTATGTCTGGGCCCACTCGGTAAGACATCATCATAATGAGCTCAATGTGATCAAGGTGTTGTTCACGGGATGATGTATTACGGGAACGAGTAAAGAGACTTGCCGGTAACGAGATTGAACAAGGTATCGGTATACCGACGATCGAATCTCGGGCAAGTATCGTACTGATGGACAAAGGGAATTGAGTACGGGATTGATTAAAGTCCTCGACATCGTGGTTCATCCGATGAGATCATCGAGGAGCATGTGGGAGCTAACATGGGTATCCAGATCCCGCTGTTGGTTATTGACCGGAGATCGTCTCGGTCATGTCTGCATGTCTCCCGAACCCGTAGGGTCTACACACTTAAGGTTCGGTGACGCTAGGGTTGTTAAAGATATTAGTATGCAGCAAACCGAAGGTTGTTCGGAGTCCCGGATGAGATCCCGGACGTCACGAGAGTTTCCGGAGTGGTCCGGAGGTAAAGATTTATATATGGGAAGTTGTTGTACGGACACCGGAAAGTCTCAGGGGCATATCGGTATTGTACCGGGGCCACCGGAGAGGCACCGGGGGTCCACCTTGAGGGGCCAGCCCTCTTGGAGGGCCTCATGGTCCACAAGGGGCAGGGAACCAGCCCCTGGTGGGCTGGGCGCACCCCCTTCCCTTGGGCCCATGCGCCTAGGGTTGGGGGGGAAACCCTAGTGGGGGCGCCCCCCTTGCTTGGGGGGCAAGCCCCCCACCCTTGGCCGCCGCCCCCCTGGAGATCCATCTCCAGAGTTGCGCCCCCCCTTTGGGGGCCTATATAAAAGGGGGAGAGGGAGGGCAGCCGCACCCCTGCTGCATTGGCGCCTCCCTCTCCCCGTTACACCTCTCCCTCTCTCCACAGAAGCTTGGCGAAGCCCTGCTGGAACTCTGCTGCATCCACCACCACGCCGTCGTGCTGCTGGATCTTCATCAACTTCTCCTTTCCCCTTGCTGGATCAAGAAGGAGGAGACGTCGATCGTCCCGTACGTGTGTTGAACACGGAGGTGCCGTCCTTTCGGCGCTGGTCATCGGTGATTCGGATCACGGCGAGTACGACTCCATCATCCACGTTCTCCTTGAACGCTTCCGTTGCGATCTACAAGTGGTATGTAGATGCTCTCCTATCCCCTCGTTGCTAGAACACTCCATGGATAGATCTTGGTGATGCGTAGGAAAATTTTAATTTCTGCTACGATCCCCAACAGTGGCATCATGACCTAGGTCTATGCGTAGTTTCTATGCACGAGTAGAACACAAAGTAGTTGTGGGCGTCGAATTGTCAATTCTTCTTGCCGTTACTAGTCCTATCTTGGTTCAGCGGTATTGTGGGATGAAGCGGCCTGGACCAACCTTACACGTACGCTTACGTGAGACCGGTTCCACCGATTGACATGCACTAGTTGCATAAGGTGGCTGGCGGGTGTCTGTCTCTCCCACTTTAGTTGGATCGGATTCGATGAACAGGGTCCTTATGAAGGGTAAATAGAGATTGACAATTCACGTTGTGGTTTTAACGTAGGTAAGAAACGTTCTTGCTAGCAACCTATAACAGCCACGTAAAAAACTTGCAACAACAATTAGAGGACGTCTAACTTGTTTTTGCAGCAAGTGCTTTGTGATGTGATATGGCCAGAAGTTGTGATGAATCATGTGATGTATGAGATGATCTTGTTATTGTAATAGGAATCACGACTTGCATGTCGATGAGTATGACAACCGGCAGGAGCCATAGGAGTTGTCTTTATTTATTTATGACCTCCGTGTCAACTTAAATCGTCATGTAATTACTTTACTTTATTGCTAAAGCGTTAGCCATAGTAGTAGAAGTAATAGTTGACGTGACAACTTCACGAAGACACGATGATGGAGATCATGATGATGGAGATCATGGTGTCATGCCGGTGACGACGATGAACATGGCGCCCCGAAGATGGAGATCAAAGGAGCGAAATGATGTTGGCCATATCATGTCACTATTTGATTGCATGTGATGTTTATCATGTTTTACATCTTATTTGCTTAGAACGACGGTAGCATAAATAAGATGATCCCTCATTAAAATATCAAAAATGTGTTCTCCCTAACTGTGCACCGTTGCTAAGGTTCGTCGTTCCGAAGCACCACGTGATGATCGGGTGTGATAGGTCCTTACGTTCGCATACAACGGGTGTAAGCCAGATTTACACACGCAATACACTTAGGTTGGATTGACGAGCCTAGCATGTACAGACATGGCCTCGGAACACGGAGGACCGAAAGGTCGAACATGAGTCGTATAGAAGATACGATCAACATGGAGATGTTCACCGATGATGACTAGTCCGTCTCACGTGATGATCGGACACGGCCTAGTTGACTCGGATCATGTATCACTTAGATGACTAGAGGGATGTCAAATCTGAGTGGGAGTTCATTCATTAATTTGATTAGATGAACTTAATTATCATGAACTTAGTCTAAATCTTTACAATATGTCTTGTAGATCAAATGGCCCACGCTAATGTCACCCTCAACTTCAACGCGTTCCTAGAGAAAACCAAGCTGAAAGATGATGGCAGCAACTATGCGAACTGGGTCCGAAACCTGAGGATCATCCTCATAGCTGCCAAGAAAGATTATGTCCTAGAAGCACCGCTAGGTGATGCACCATTCCCAGCAAACCAGGACGTTATGAACGCCCATCAGTCTCGTGCTGATGATTACTCCCTCGTTCAGTGCGGCATGCTTTACAGCTTAGAACCGGGGCTCCAAAAGCGTTTTGAGCAACACGGAGCATATGAGATGTTCGAGGAGCTGAAATTGATTTTCCAAGCTCATGCCCGGGTCGAGAGATATGATGTCTCCGACAAGTTCTTTAGCTGTAAGATGGAGGAAAATAGCTCTGTCAGTGAACACATACTCAAGATGTCTGGGTTGCACAACCGCTTGACTCAGCTGGAAGTTAATCTCCCGGATGAGGCGGTCATTGACAGAATCCTTCAGTCGCTCCCACCTAGCTACAAGAGCTTCGTGATGAACTACAATATGCAGGGGATGGAAAAGACCATTCCCGAGTTGTATTCAATGCTGAAATCTGCAGAGGTGGAGATCAAAAAGGAACATCAAGTGTTGATGGTGAATAAAACCACTAAGTTCAAGAAAGGCAAGGGTAAGAAAAACTTCAAGAAGGACGGCAAGGAGGTTGCCGCGCCTGGTAAAACAGTTGCCAGGAAGAAGTCAAAGAATGGACCCAAACCTGAAACTGAGTGCTTTTATTGCAAGGGAACTGGTCACTGGATGCAGAATTGCCCCAAGTACTTAGCGGATAAGAAGGCCGGCAACACTAAAGGTATATGTGATATACATGTAATTGATGTGTACCTTACCAGTGCTCGTAGTAGCTCCTGGGTATTTGATACCGGTGTCGTTGCTCATATTTGTAACTCAAAACAGGAGCTGCGGAATAAACGGAGACTGGCGAAGGACGAGGTGACGATGCGCGTCGGGAATGGTTCCAGGGCCGATGTGATCGCCGTCGGCACGCTACCTCTACATTTACCTACAGGATTAGTTTTAAACCTCAATAATTGTTATTTAGTGCCAGGTTTGAGCATGAACATTGTATCTGGATCTCGTTTAATACGAGATGGCTACTCATTTAAATCCGAGAATAATGGTTGTTCTATTTATATGAGTGATATGTTTTATGGTCATGCTCCGATGGTTAATGGTTTATTCTTAATGAATCTCGTACGTGATGTTACACATATTCACAGTGTGAATACCAAAAGATGTAAAGTTATTAACGATAGTCCCACATACTTGTGGCACTGCCGCCTTGGTCACATTGGTGTCAAGCGCATGAAGAAGCTCCATGCTAATGGACTTTTAGAGTCTCTCGATTATGAATCATTTGACACGTGCGAACCATGCCTCATGGGCAAAATGACCAAGACTCCATTCTCAGGGACAATGGAGCGAGCAACCAACTTGTTGGAAATCATACATACAGATGTGTGTGGTCCAATGAGCGTTGAGGCTCGCGGAGGCTATCGTTATGTTCTCACTCTCACTGATGATTTGAGTAGATATGGGTATGTCTACTTAATGAAACACAAGTCTGAGACCTTTGAAAAGTTCAAGGAATTTCAGAGTGAGGTTGAGAATCAACGTGACAGGAAAATAAAGTTCTTACGATCAGATTGTGGGGGAGAATATTGAAGTCACGAATTTGGCACACACTTAAGAAAATGTGGAATCGTTTCACAACTCACGCCGCCTGGAACACCTCAGCGTAACGGTGTGTCCGAACGTCGTAATCGCACTCTATTGGATATGGTGCGGTCTATGATGTCTCTTACAGATCTACCGCTATCATTTTGGGGATACGCTCTAGAGACAGCCGCATTCACTTTAAATAGGGCTCCGTCAAAATCCGTTGAGACGACACCGTATGAATTATGGTTTGGAAAGAAACCTAAGCTGTCGTTTCTGAAAGTTTGGGGTTGCGATGTTTATGTCAAGAAACTTCAACCTGAAAAACTCGAACCCAAATCGGAAAAATGCGTCTTCATAGGATACCCCAAGGAAACAGTTGGGTATACCTTCTACCTCAGATCCGAAGGCAAGATCTTTGTTGCCAAGAATGGGTCCTTTCTAGAGAAAGAGTTTCTCGCGAAAGAAGTAAGTGGGAGGAAAGTAGAGCTTGATGAAGTATTACCTCTTGAAAATCAGGGTAGCGCAGCTCAGGAAAATGTTCCTGTGGTGCCTGCACCAATTAGAGAGGAGGTTAATGATGATGATCAAGATACTTCTGATCAAGCTCCTACTGAACTTCGTAGGTCCACAAGGACGCGTTCCGCACCAGAGTGGTACGGCAACCCTGTCCTAGAAATCATGTTGTTGGACAACGGTGAACCTTCGAACTATGAAGAAGCGATGGCGGGCCCAGATTCCGACAAATGGCTACAAGCCATGAAATCCGAGATAGAATCCATGTATGAAAACAAAGTATGGACTTTGAATGACTTGCCCGATGATCGGCGAGCCATAGAAAATAAATGGATCTTTAAGAAGAAGACAGACGCAGATGGTAATGTGACCATCTATAAAGCTCGACTTGTCGCTAAGGGTTATCGGCAAGTTCAAGGGGTTGACTACGATGAGACTTTCTCTCCCGTAGCAAAGCTGAAGTCTGTCTGAATCATGTTAGCAATTGCCGCATACTATGATTATGAGATATGGCAAATGGACGTCAAAACGGCATTCCTTAACGGCTTCCTTAAGGAAGAATTGTATATGATGCAGCCGGAAGGTTTTGTCGATCCTAAGAATGCTAACAAAGTATGCAAGCTCCAGCGCTCTATCTATGGGCTGGTGCAAGCATCTCGGAGTTGGAACATTCGCTTTGATGAGATGATCAAAGCGTTTGGGTTTATGCAGACTTATGGAGAAGCCTGCGTTTACAAGAAAGTGAGTGGGAGCTCCGTAGCATTTCTCATATTATATGTGGATGACATACTATTGATGGGAAATGATATAGAACTCTTGGAAAGCATAAAGGCATATTTGAACACGTGTTTTTCAATGAAGGACCTTGGAGAAGCTGCTTATATATTAGGCATCAAGATCTATAGGGATAGATCAAGACGCCTCATCGGTCTTTCACAAAGTACGTACCTTGACAAGATTTTGAAGAAGATCAAAATGGATCAGTCCAAGAAGGGGTTCTTGCCTGTATTGCAAGGTGTGCGATTGAGCACGGCTCAATGCCCGACCACGACAAAAGATATAGAAGAGATGAGTGTCATCCCCTATGCCTCAGCTATAGGGTCTATTATGTATGCCATGCTGTGTACCAGACCCGATGTAAACCTTGCCGTAAGTTTGGTAGGTAGGTACCAAAGTAATCCCGGCAAGGAACACTGGACAGCGGTCAAAAACATCCTGAAGTACCTGAAAAGGACTAAGGATATGTTTCTCGTTTATGGAGGTGCCGAAGAGCTCGTCGTAAAGGGTTACGTCGACGCTAGCTTCGACACAGATCTGGATGACTCCAAGTCACAAACCGGATACGTGTATATTTTGAATGGAGGGGCAGTAAGCTGGTGCAGTTGCAAGCAAAGCGTCGTGGCGGGATCTACATGTGAAGCAGAGTATATGGCAGCCTCGGAGGCAGCACAGGAAGCAGTCTGGGTGAAGGAGTTCATTACCGACCTAGGAGTCATACCCAATGCGTCGGACCCGATGACTCTCTTCTGTGACAACACTGGAGCAATTGCCCTTGCGTAGGAGCCCAGGTTTCACAGGAAGACAAGGCATATCAAGCGTCGCTTCAACTCCATTCGTGAAAGTGCTCAAAATGGAGACATAGAGATTTGTAAAGTACATACGGACCTGAATGTGGCAGATCCGTTGACTAAACCTCTCCCTAGAGCAAAACATGATCAACACCAAAATTCCATGGGTGTGCGATTCATCACAATGTAACTAGACTATTGTCTCTAGTGCAAGTGGGAGACTATTGGAAATATGCCCTAGAGGCAATAATAAATGGATTATTATATTTCCTTGTTCATGATAATTGTCTATTGTTCATGCTATAATTGTATTGTTCGGAAATCATAATACATGTGTGAATACATAGACCACAATGTGCCCCTGGTAAGCCTCTAGTTGACTAGCTCGTTGATCAATAGATAGTCATGGTTTCCTGACTATGGACATGGGGATGTCATTGATAACGGGATCACATCATTAGGAGAATGATGTGATGGACAAGACCCAAACCTAAGCATAGCACAAAAGGATCGTATAGTTCGTTTGCTAGAGCTTTTCTGAATGTCAAGTATCATTCCTTAGACCATGAGATTATGCAACTCCCGGATACCGTAGGAATGCTTTGGGTGTATCAAACGTCACAACGTAACTGGGTGACTATAAAGGTGCACTATAGGTATCTCCGAAAGTATCTGTTGGGTTGGCATGAATCGAGACTGGGATTTGTCACTCCGTGTGACGGAGAGGTATCTCTGGGCCCACTCGGTAAGACATCATCATAATGAGCTCAATGTGATCAAGGTGTTGTTCACGGGATGATGTATTACGGGAACAAGTAAAGAGACTTGCCGGTAACGAGATTGAACAAGGTATCGGTATACCGACGATCGAATCTCGGGCAAGTATCGTACCGATGGACAAAGGGAATTGAGTACGGGATTGATTAAAGTCCTCGACATCGTGGTTCATCCGATGAGATCATCGAGGAGCATGTGGGAGCCAACATGGGTATCCAGATCCCGCTGTTGGTTATTGACCGGAGATCGTCTCGGTCATGTCTGCATGTCTCCCGAACCCGTAGGGTCTACACACTTAAGGTTCGGTGACGCTAGGGTTGTTAAAGATATTAGTATGCAGCAAACCGAAGGTTGTTCGGAGTCCCGGATGAGATCCCGGACGTCACGAGAGTTTCCGGAGTGGTCCGGAGGTAAAGATTTATATATGGGAAGTTGTTGTACGGACACCGGAAAGTCTCAGGGGCATATCGGTATTGTACCGGGGCCATCGGAGAGGCACCGGGGGTCCACCTTGAGGGGCCAGCCCTCTCGGAGGGCCTCATGGGCCACAAGGGGCAGGGAACCAGCCCCTGGTGGGCTGGGCGCACCCCCTTCCCTTGGGCCCATGCGCCTAGGGTTGGGGGGAAACCCTAGTGGGGGCGCCCCCCTTTCTTGGGGGGCAAGCCCCCCACCCTTGGCCGCCGCCCCCCCTGGAGATCCATCTCCAGGGTTGCCCCCCCCTTTGGGGGCCTATATAAAAGGGGGAGAGGGAGGGCAGCCGCACCCCTGCTGCATTGGCGCCTCCCTCTCCCCGTTACACCTCTCCCTCTCTCCACAGAAGCTTGGCGAAGCCCTGCTGGAACTCTGCTGCATCCACCACCACGCCGTCGTGCTGCTGGATCTTCATCAACTTCTCCTTTATCCTTGCTGGATCAAGAAGGAGGAGACGTCGATCGTCCCGTACGTGTGTTGAACGCGGAGGTGCCTTCCTTTCGGCGCTGGTCATCGGTGATTCGGATCACGGCGAGTACGACTCCATCATCCACGTTCTCCTTGAACGCTTCCGTTGCGATCTACAAGTGGTATGTAGATGCTCTCCTATCCCCTCGTTGCTAGAACACTCCATGGATAGATCTTGGTGATGCGTAGGAAAATTTTAATTTCTGCTACGATCCCCAACAGTATAATCTTTTTGTCTAGTTGTATCTTGCTTGCAAAGTTGCACGACTGAATGTTGTTTAGTAATAGTCTATATGCTTATATAAATGACGGTTGTTCAAATTATATGTCATGTTTGTTGCTAGTGGTCTATAAATATACATAATGATCTTAAAATTATGAGTGCCTTTACTGCTCATAATGTGGCTCACAATCCACATCCCGCAATGCTGACCCCCGTTTGCAACTAGTCTCCAATCCTATATTTAAAAGCTTAATTGTAAGCCATTGCAAATGCAATGCAAAAGTCATGACACATGTTAGGAGAACTCATCGAAACTAGGGTTTCAAAAAATGGCCCTGATTCGGGCAAATGTGAAGCTTTCGATGGTAAAGAAAGAGAAATGAGGAGATTGCCTCTATGGATGAACCTTGCTCAAAATGACACGAAGATTGGCTTCAATCATGTGGATCTGAGACGGATTAGAGGAGAAAGAGGAACCCGCCCCCAAACAGAGAGGAGTAAGTCGAGTGGGTGGGAAAGGGGAAAGGAGTAGGCGTTGGTTGGTGGGTGGCACTCACAGCCCCACAACCACTTACCATTTGGGAAGCAAACATCGATAGCCCTGGCAATTGGGCCTGTGGGCAAACACCGGAGATGGCATCTGGGTATTTGGGCAAACGCCCATCCTTATAACGTTAGTACCTTGTCTATATCAAAGCAGTCAACAATGACTGACCGAGCATATGGACCAAGGGCAAACACCATTGACTATGATGCTCCCCTTTTACTATGGATGACTTTAGCAAAAGAAAAAAAACAAATGATGACGTTTTCTACAACCAAAGTTGACATCCAAAAAATCAAACATAAAAAAACTGAAACTTGCCATTCGAAAAAGAAGTTGCCATGCTTGACAACTAAAATTGCCACAAACATGTTAGAGGGACAGTGGTATCCTCAGCCCATCTGGATTCAAGTCCTAGTGCTCGCATTATTCCTAGTTTATTTCAGAATTTCCGGCAGTGCGCATTCAGTGAGAGGAGACGTTCCTGTCGACGACGAGGCGCCTATGATGACTTCGTACATCTCAAGATGATATGCCGGCTCAGTCTCTCAAAAGTGCTCATATGGATAAGGTGTGCGTGTGTGCGTTTATAGGGATGAGTGTATGCGCGTATATATAAGCGCTTGGTATATACTGTGTTTACAAAAAAATTGCCATAAAAAATGTTTGTGCTACATGTGTGGCACTTAGTATGGTCTTAGATGATGAAAAACTTTCTAAATAGGATCATATGGTGCTGAGCTTTCTAAAGAAGTTTAAATACGTGATTTTGGTCTATATCAGCCCACGACCATCAGCGGCGTCAGTCAATCATCAGATTAGACGGCTGAGATAACGACAGGATAATCGAGTCTGAACGCGCAACAATGTCCCCACATGTCAGTTAAAGCCGCGGCAGCGCATCGAAGGGATTGGACTTGGGCACTTGGCAGCCACGTCCAGCCCACCGCACCGACAGGTGGGCCTGGACCCTTTGACCCGCCTCGACGTCGGTGCCGTGCCGTGCCGCCGCGAGCACACACATCCCAAAATCCGAAAGAAATCCCAACATAAAGAGGCAGGTTTTAATTCTCTCCCTAAATCTCCTCTCCCTTGAGCAGTTTTAATCTTTCTCGCTCCTCCCCCTCCGATCTCCCGACGAGATTGTACTCGCTCCCGGATCGTCGCCGGAGCGTCTCCTCGATCAGGTGCGTGACCCGTCGCCGCCGCTCCCCTAGGATGTTCGTCTTGTCAGATCACGCATGGTCTGGGTTGGATTTTGTTTCCTGTTTCGTATTTGAGGATGCGTGTGTTGGTTCGCTTTCCGTTTCCTCGTCGTGGAGATGGATCGATCGGTAGAGACGACGAGATGGATCGAGAGATGGGAACTCGGCGGTAGATACGTTGCGGCGGTTTTGGCCTCTCCCTTTCGCTTCCTCTCTCCGTCGAGTCACGTGGCCGTCTCGTTCGCGCCGTAGGCTTGAGGGCGGGTGCCCGTCCTCGAGATTTGCGCTTTCGTTGATCAGTCGACAGGTGGCTTGGCATCTGTTTCCAGGCGGGGATGATTGGTGGGGGCGGGGTGGTGCGTTGGTTCGCCGCCGATACGGTCGGTGTCAGTGTGGTGGTGTAGGGATGATTCTGGATTCGAGGGTTGTGTGACCACTGCAGCAATCCTTGCTGCTCGCAGAGCACAGCACATAGCTTGTTATATTCGTGTCTCTTTTTTTACTGAAAAAATAACTCACATCTATTCTTGACTCGTTCCTCCAAGGGACGAACCTCAGTTGCATGCTCCAAACCATCTCGTGTTTTGAACACCGGTGGCTCGACTTGTTTGTTCTCCGACAGTTGTCTGTTTGCATCTTTGGTATGGTAGTGAAACCTCTGCGTCTCCCATGCACATGATCAACGGCACCATCGAATCATTTCGTGCACTATCCCAGCATCATCTAAACTTGATTAAAACCACCCCACCGCATATTTGTCTCGATGTTCCCGACGGGCCAACCTTAAAGCGAAGCAGATCTTTAGCGCAGCTCATTGATATGCAACGCAGTGCACCGGCACCGCATCGAGCGCATACAAGAAAGCCGGCCAGCCTAGCTTTCACCTTGTCGAGGTCCGATTACGTCACCGAGTCAAGGAACTACAGGAGTCCAAGTGAGCTCCATCAACACACCACACATGGCTTGGTACTCATGGCGTTCTGCTTGCATGCATTCCAACCTGCACCAATATAATTAAAGTGTGTGCACTATAGTGTTGCTCTTTGTCTTAGGTAGCGCGGCCCATCCGTGTGCCGACTCATTGCTACGAGGGCCAGGGTGCAGGCCTCTCAAAAGCGAACCATGCACACACCACACATGAGTACTACATGACCAGATTGAGAGAATTGTGCTCCACGAAAATTGCATCACCATCTTTGGAATCCTAGAGTCCTAGATACTTGCATCTAAGCGCAGCTAATGATTCATTTCATAGGAACAAGAGCATACCGACTGGAAATTTGTATGCCTTAGGGCAGCATAGTATTATTGTTTATGACTGTTTGACTAGTACTAGTATGTTATATCATGTGACTACGTAGTCTCTCGATTTGAAAATATATGGAAGTTTAGATATGAAAAGTACATGAATATATTAATAACAAATAAATTATGGAGTTAGAACATATAATTTATTTAGTAATATCATTTTCATTTCACCAATGACAATAATATAATAGTGCGTATTTTCCCAGGATGTTAAGAGTTAATAGTGCATATTTTAATTTAATGGTGAAATGTACTTTTCCTAGGACTCAATTAGTGTCCACCTGCTAAAATATATACCCCATTGGATATATATTAAAACTATTAATTCACATCCTGCTGAACAGTCGAATACAGAGTTTTTTTCCCTGTTATTTTAAAGCTCGGTCATGTGTTGGTTCCACTACTCAACACCACGTAGTGTAGGGCTGTTGAAGGTTGTCCGCGTTCCAAGCAGTCTGATCATAGTTTTACTACGCTTGGTAACACGAAAGCTAAAAGCTTGAGCTGTTCTTCTTTGGATGTGCAAAAGCAAAGAATCAAAGCATGTTAGGGGCTATCAAGTGATCTCACTTCCTTTGGAGTTCGGTCATGGTCATGCATGGAAGCACTTCCCTAGGAGAGAATCCAAGCTAGCTTTTGCCCCCTCAGTTTTTTTCCCAACGACTCCATGATATGTATTTGCTTCCACTTTCACTTGACCCAAGAGAATGGAATGGAAGAGAAGCCATATCATCCTATGGGTTTGAAACCTATATGTGGGCTCCAAGCATCTACTATCACCAGTACCAGTACTAGACTACTAGTACACTGCTAACATAAGAGAGAAACATTTAGATAAAAAGCAAAAGTAAATGCACTAATGTAAAGCCTCAAGGATGAGCACAGCAAGTAAAGGGCGAGGGAAACTGCAACAAAGATGCAAAACACCACTTAAAATAAAAGAAAGGTGAAATGAATTCTAAAGAGGGTGGTCAAGGCTACCCTCGAGGACTACTACTCTGTTGATTTCAGTCTATCTTCATTGATATTCATACATTCTCACCAGTTATTTATCAGCCCTGCTCCCCTTTGCTTTATCCCATTAATCATTTTCATCTCGGTATGTGCGTGGAGAGCTAATTATATGATGATGCCATCTTTCTCTGTGTTCGAAAATATCCTCTCAAGTCCTGCTCTTTGAACGAAAAAGATAAAGTCTAGTGCTCAGCACTTACAGCGTAGCAATCCATTTGTCTTATGTCCTGATTTGAAGTGATACTCTTTTTTTAATTATCTCCTATCACTATCATGATTTTATCTAGCAATGCAACTATCTGTCCACATCCTTTGCATTTGGATTAGACAAAAGCGCACCTCTGTTATGGATATATTTAGAGGGCCATTTATGTACACATGACAAGGTTGTGTATCGTAGCCTCTTACGGCCCGTTTGGAACAAAAGGGAAAACATAGGAATTTAGAAGGATAGGATTATTATAGGAAAAATTCTTTCGATGACAAGATTTATTTGATTGGTCCAAGTACATTGACCTCAGAACTGGTTAGGAGTGAGAGCCACTATCCCAGCACAGATCCAGCCAGGTTCTATTGATCATGTCCCCAACCCAGCAGTTGTACGTACCTTGTCTTGGGGTATCTTTCTTTTGCTTTACTATCAAGCCAGACGCAAATGACGATTTTAAAGTTTTCCTCAGGATACATGACATCTCAAATCCTTTGGTTTCCTTTTTCCTTTTCCTATGTTTTAAGTTCTTATATTCCAAATGACAACTTGTCCTTAAGCGAGGAACCACAAGGCCCAAATAGAAATGGTGCATGAATGAATTCCCGAAAGGTTCTGAAGATGCTCCTCCCCCCATCCCCACCCCTAAGGAAAATAAAAGAAAATTAAATCTGATTTATTAAGCGAGCAAATATGTTCCACATATTTTTATGTGCATCAGTCCTTCAATATATGAAACTGAATCATAAATCATCTCCACTAGAAGGATTTCTCTCTGAAGAACAGAAGTTTCTCGTTTGTTAAATTTCCCTAGTGTTGGTTTCTCTGTCATTTTCCATTATATGAAATAGCATTATAAATTTTCTCCAATGTAAGATCTTTTCTCTGAAGAAAAGAAGTTTATCATTTTAAAATTCCAGTATTATTGGTATTTTTTTATCACTTGCACATCATGTTGATTCTTACATCCTTAAGTTGATGAAAGCTTTATGCTCCTTTTTCTCCTTCCATTGTCTCGAATATTCACTCGGTGCTACTGCTACACAGTCACCACATTCATGTTTGTTCCTTCTTATCTCAATCTTAGCTAGTCCATTGTCGTGGAATGCTAGACAGAAACAGATACGGACACCAAGAGAAATGAAATAGATAGCATTAAGTCGATGTGATGTTGGTTGGAATGGATTCTATGGGCTTTTCTCAATTATTGCTAGTAAAAGACAGCAAAGTTAGTGTCGAATAATAGCGATGTGAATTGCCTTTTTTAGTGGCAAGAATCAATAGTAGCATAGCGGAAAATATAGCAAAAGTTCAGAATGATAGCCTCCAACCCACCATTCCTGACACCTCATATAGACCTATACTTGTTCTGTTAGGATCAAATAAATGCTGATTTTAGGTTTATATGCTTACTCTAGAATTGGTCCTGTACATGCAGTATTCTGTCACACGTGTGTGGATAGTACTGGAGCATCAAGTTCCACATTTGCTCAACCGAGTGTGATCTTCTGCATTATTAGGCATAGTTAATTAGAATTTACATTCCTTATCGTAGATACGGCTTGTGGCTTCGGAATCAGGTAGAAAAGAGGGTGATGTGTTGTCCCTGGGACAATGGTATGACAGGAAATCCTGTCACTGAGCAGTTAGACCAATGACCTCAACCTTGTCCAACTAAATCGTATCCATTCTTGCTCTAAAAGTACTTTCGCTGCCCTGGTTAAACACAGATTATTTATAAGGCGGTACATATCCAGTCTGAATTATCCTGGAAGAGTGGAACAATAACCATGGAGTACAATCGAAAATTGTTCTTTTCCTTTGGTCTAAAATTGTTCTTTTCCTTTGGTCTAAAATTGTTCACTTCTACCTTACAAAAACTGCTGTTGGTTGCATACTCAAATTACAGCTGTGCCTTTTTGTTATTATGTGATATATGAACCCAAAAACCTCACAGGTTCTGAAACCATTAGATGTCTCTAGCAATGACCTGCTCCTTGCCCAATAAAAGTATTACCCAACAGTGCGAATCAGACCTGAAGATGTATAGTCCTTTTCATGTTGAAGTTTGTGAAATGTTAGATGCACCAGTTTTGTGGAACTGTGTTCTTATGAGACAATAACTTTTGATTCAAGTTGTACTGATAGAAAAAAAGTGGGTTATAATTATGAATTCTGATATAATTCCTCCTTGCTAAGTTTTATTTGAACTGTCAATGGTTGAACTCCCTTGTTTGAAGTGTTATTTAAAGAAATTCTTGACTAAAAGTGTGGTCTGAAACTAGTGTAGAACACTTCCATTTATCCATTAGCATATTTTGGTTTCACTTTCAGTGGTGTGCCGATGTTGTCCTGAAATTCCATATTACTCCACTCTTGCCATTTCCCACATTTGCTTCTGGATGCATCAAAGTTGAAAATATTATAGTCCTAATCAGTATGCAACAAAAACCAGTAACAGCGCATGTTAAATTTCCTAAGCACAAGAATGCGGGCAAGTGCACTTCCCTCCACCCCATGTCTCAAAAGATGTTTCCAAGGCAGGCACAGATGCAGGTTAAAGGAGGCATTCAAACTCCTTATAATTCTTTTGGCCTTTAATGGCTTTCTCTTCTTTTCTTTTCTTTAACTCCCGTCTTCTTTCTAGTTTTACGCGATTCCCTTGTTCTTCGCGGGCCAAAGCGCACCTAGAATCAAAGGCACAAGGATAGCTCACCCTCGGTTTCAGCATCCCCTCCAAACGCGCTATAAATACCACTGCACATACCCACCTTGCTGCATCACCATTTCACCTCACAACACTTCTCATCTTGGAGCTCAGCAGCACAGCATCCAAGCTTTTTCTTCGGTAATTAGCTCCGTCCAAACACCTCGCCACATGTTTTTGGTTGGATTATGTTTCTTGACTGGGCCGAGACACTAGATCAAACTTGGGCTTGTTCAAGTGTGTTGTTTTTGTTATTCAGTTTGATCATACCACCTTGTATCTGACTGACTATCCGTTTGGCATTGCAGGCAAGATGAACAGGAAGCCAGGAGACTGGGACTGCAGGTCGTGCCAGCACCTCAACTTCAGTCGCCGGGACCTATGCCAGCGCTGCGGCGAGCCACGCAGTGCCGCTGACCGTGGCAGCGTCGGTGGCGCTCTTGGTGGTGACTACGCCAACTTTGGCGGCCGTGGCGGGGGTGGTTCCTCCTTTGGTACCGGCTTTGGTGCCGGCTCTGACGTCCGCCCGGGCGACTGGTACTGCACCTGCGGGGCGCACAACTTCGCCAGCCGCTCCAGCTGCTTCAAGTGTGCTGCCTTCAAGGAGGAAGCTGCCGTCAATGGTGGCGCTGGTGGCTTTGATGGTGACATGTCACGCTCAAGGGGCTTCGGCTTCGGCGCTGTCGGTGGCATGGGTGGCGGCATGGGAGCCGGCGCGGCCGGTGGTCGTGCCAGCCGCCCTGGCTGGAAGTCTGGCGACTGGATTTGCACCAGGTGCGTGTTGCTTAAACACTGTCCTGTCGTGTCCTTTATTTGGGTAGCTTCATGTAGTTAAGACTTAACGTTAAACTATGCGTAGACAGTAGAAAATCATTTTTACTACTCCTTCTGTCTGGATATGCTGCACATGGTACGGACACCGTACAATACTTTGTTTGTAGTTTGGCCTATCCTATCGTTGCTTTGCTTCTAGTAGTATTATATCTTCTGTCCCTGCCACTTCCCCCTGTTTCCGGGTCCCTTTTTTTCCTGATAAAAAGAAGATATCAATGCACGAGAAAACAAGTAGCAATAGATCATGCTTGTAATGCAAACAAGTAGGTACTCTCTTCGATTCAAATTAATTGATGCATGCTTAGTACAACTTTGACTGTTCCAGTAGGCGCCACTCACCGACATGACTGTCGTTTAATTAGTAGGTATAAGCAAGTAGATGTAGGTCGTCTTTATGTACAAGACCGTAGCTGGCTGTTCCATGCATGTTCTTATATTACATAAGTATTTTGCTTTGTGCTAAAGGTGTTGTATTTCTGCTGGCTCTGTGTAGGTCTGGATGCAACGAGCACAACTTCGCCAGCAGGCAGGAGTGCTTCAGGTGCAACGCACCGAGGGACTCCGGTAGCGCCACGCCATACGAAAATTTCTTGTAAACTATCAGATCCATTCATGCCCCCTTGACTCGGCGTTAGATGCCCCGGTCTCTAACCATGTATCGTGTGCATCGATCTGCAGGCACTGAGGTGTAGGAAGGCCATGACGGCGGCGATGAGCAGAAGCAGCAAAGGGTGTCCGTGTCCTGCAGTCGACATCATCATCATAAGAAGAAGAAGAAAGTAGAATGCAAAGAAATCCTCCTCGAGTGCATGCTTACTAGTTTTGTCTCTTCCCGTTTTAGATTTGGTTGTCATTTCCCATTTGGGACCGTCCGTCTGTCCGTCTGATCGATGATGACTAGCTATGTTTACCGTTTTATTATTTCCGTTCCTTTCATCAAGTTTGCAGTTCGAGTTATGTAACCCAAAGACGTATGCTTTGCTTCAGAAGTATTATTGACTAGTAGTATTATTGCGTCTTAAATTCCTGTTAAGCTGAGATTTGATTATGTGTGCATGTGCATTGCACCCCGTCTCGCATGTTATCTTTTCCTCTGGAGAGGCAAAAAAATTTAACCTCAACTGGTCATAAAAAAATGTAACAAAACGGAACGGAACGCATCACGTGTATGCAAGTGTCAGCGCCGCGCTAACTTAATTTGTGCATGCACGACCCACCGTTTCTATCTACCATAACAAAAACCGCGCTTCAGCACGTGCAGAACACATTCCTCGCGGCGACACGAAAACCTACACGCGGCCCAACGGCAAGCTAAAGACATGCCCCGTCGTTCTAAAAAAAAACATGCCCCGTCTCGCACTGTCACAGTAGTGCATCGGATGCCCTTGTCGTCTTTTACCATGGCCAATGCCATATCCATATGCACCTGCATGCATGTGCCGGCCGGCCAGGTGCGAGAGATGCGGTCAAAAGCGTCGCTCGTCCAGGCAAGTTTCCGGCCCTCGCGGCGGGCGGCGTCGGCACCAGGTCCAGCGGATTGGCTACGGCAGCTCCCGGCGAGATTCCCTCCCTCCCTCCCTTCTTCGCTTATCTCGCCCTCGCCTCGCTTTATACATGGCCTCAGCTTTGGCTCGCCGCTTTCCTTCTTTCTTTAGGCCTCTCCTCTCTTTGTAGTAGTAGTATGCATGGTTTTTATCGTGGGGAGGAGGAACCAAAGGCGGCCGGCCGGCCTGGGGGTAGCTAAAGCCTTGCTGCTGCTGCTGCAGACGCTGCCTTTGGAGGCACCGTGTTCCGTTGCTTGACCTCCTTTGCAGTTGCGCGCGACGGCGAGTGACCACCACATTGCACGGAATTTCAAGATGATGGCCACACCAAAGGACGTACTAGCACTAGTGGCTTTTGGAGGAGCGTGGTGGCATCGTGGAGTTCACCTGAATCCCTAACTAAACTCGAACCTACTAGTACTGAAGATGCGTTTCCCCCCTTTCGGATGGTTTTGCTGCATACTTGCGAGCATTCCTGAACTTATAGGATTCTAAAAAGGGGACACCGTGTCCCTCCGTTTTAAAATACTTCCTCCGTCTCATAATATAAGAGCATTTTTTACATTAGTGTAGTGTCAAAAATGCTCTTATATTATGAGACGGAGGGAGTAAGTGCCTCTCCCTTCATCTTAAAATAAGTGTCTCGACTTACTTATTTTAGAACGGAGGAAGTATTACTTATAACAAACAGTTTGGAAAACTTGCACGGGAATTATGTTCGAATTTGAAGAGAGAAAAAACAATTCTGCCTCCTATCTATGATACAAAGGTATGCCCCCGTACGTTCAAACGGTTTTGTTATACTCCCTCTTTTTCATAATGTAGTGTATATAAGTATTTTTGAAGAATCAACTCTCACAAATTTGATCAAATTTATGAAGAAAAATATTTACATCTAAAATGTTAAACATATATCCTCCTGTCGCTGCCATGGTTGGAGATAGCAGGCATCTCCTATCCGGACGGCCGAATGAAATAACGTTGATCAAACGTGAGCAAAACAAGGCTAGCCATGCCCTCGCCCAAATGGGCTGTTTGTTACCCAAAACAACGGTATGGCTTTGTAGTGCCCCTAATGAGGGAAATTCTTATTTGCCACTCGTTGCGGCAAGTAGTCAACAGAACGCACAGAGGCATACCAACGTTCAGATGGGCTGGGCGGTTCAAACGTTTGTGCGAATCCGGTTTTGGGAATCTTCTGGGTGGTTCCCAACCAGTTTTTACTAGTTCTGGGAACCTTCTAGGAGGTTCCTAAACCAGTTTTTCTATTTCCCCCATTCCCCCTTTTTGTTTCTTTTCTTTTTCTTTTTCGTTTGAAAATTTTCTTTTCTTTTTCTGTTTTCTTTTCTTTGATCTTTCGTTTTTTATTTTTCATGTTTCTTTTGTTTGAGAATTTCAAATATTTATTCCGAATTTTATAACATGTCCTTGTGTTTCCAAATTTGTTCTCAATTTCAAAAAATATATTAACGAATTTCATAAAATGTGCTCTTTTTAAAATTTTGTTCACATTTTCAAAAAGTATTTCAGGAATTTAAAAAAGTTCTTGTTTTCAATTTTGTGCACAATTTCAAAAAATGCTCGTGTTTGAAAAATGTTCAGTAAATTCAAAAAGGTTTTCTCATTTTCAATTCTTTGTTATTTTCATGTTTTGGAAAAATGTTCAGGAACTTCATAAAATGTTCCCATTTTCAAATTGTGTTCACAATTTTAAAAAATGTTCATGTTTCAAAGACTTTCAGGAATTTCAAAAAATGTTCTTGTTTTAAATTTTGTTCACAATTTCAAAAAAAAATTCTTGTTTTAAAAAATGTTTAGTAATTTTAAAAAATGTTCTTGTTTTCAAATCTTTGTTATGTTCATGTTTTGAAAAAATGTTCTCTTTATCAAAATCAGTTCAGAATGTCATTCATAAAATGTTTATGTTTCAGAAAATGTACATGAATTTCAAAATATGTTCTCATTTCCAAAATTTGCTCACAATTTCAGAAAAATGTTCGTGTTTCAAAAAATGTTCAATAATTTCAGAAAATGTTTCTTATTTAAAAACAAATTCACAATGTCATAAATTTTTCAAATTTTCCAAAACTGTTCACATTTTGGAAAACTATTAGGTTTTGCAAAAAATGTCCGTGTCTTTTCTAAATTCGGTTTACAAAAAAAATTCACATTTTTCAGAAAAAAGCTTAGAATATCATAAAATATTTGCGGCATTTTGAATTCTTTGAAATTTTCAAGAAGTGCTTGTAAAATATATTTTTTTCTAAAATCTCAACCCTGCTGTATTTTGTTATAATGTTTCGCGCTTCAAAAATTAAGTAGCACCTTTGTGGTGGAGTCGCTAGCTGGTCGCGGTATGCTCTGTGGTGTGCTCGAGGTCGTGGGATCGAATCCTAGCGTAGCCTTTATGTTTTTCGGGTTTTTTTTACAGCCAGAGAAGGATTTGGCTTTCACGTCGATGGGCCGGCCCAGTCGTTCGTTGCCCGTGTGCGTCAAGCCTCAGTTTGACGCATAATGCGTCGTATAGGAGGTCTCCCTGATGAGGTCGACGTTCTTTGTCGACGGGACTGTAATGACTCTGGTTAATTAATGAAAGTTTTTTTAGCCGCAAAAAAAAAAGATTCATCGTAAGATGTAGTTTCATATTTTATATATTTGGTAATGTAGGTATAAATAGCTTTCTTTATAAACTTGCTCAAAGTTTGACTTTTCAAAAAAAATCATTATGTTATGAAACGGAGGGAGTACTATTTACATAAATCATTCAATACAAATGTCTCATATTCCTAAATAGCGTTGAACCTAGTATAATTTTTTAACCATGCTCTTTGGGCATTGAAAGATTTTCAAGTGAAACTTGCAAGGTCTCAGTTCTCTCTTCATGTGAAAACTCATGACCTAGCCTATGGCTAGATCAGGCAATGTTGATGTACACATGTTGTTACCTCCTTCAAGATGTTGGTTCAAAGCCTTCTTCGAGGGTGATATCTCTAACATCTGGTTGGACCAGCCAATATCAACATATGAGCGACGGTTCCTTCTTGTAGGCGTTGTCTTGGTGTGCTGTGTACTTTGCTGCTACTATATAGCTTCCAGGTATTGTGGTAGGATTATGAGAGGCTGATGTGATGCGTGTCCTATATATGCGGATGGCCCCGGGGTTTCTTCTTCGTTTATTATTTCGTTCAATGATTTAATCGGCCTCGATGCTTAGCTTTGCTTGGCATTGTTTCAATAACTAATAATATGGTTGTGTGCATCTTCTAATGCATGCAGAGGCCGGGGGTATATCCTCCTTCCGGGGAAAAATAAGAAAATCATAAGTATTCTCCTCTTTTATGCCAATTTATTAATCAAAAGAATGAAACAACCAAATTTCGATGGAAATGTTGTTCCTATATCTCAAGGTTCACTTTGATGGCATTCCTAGCAAGAGGTTAAACCTCAATGAATATTACCTCATGTCACATTTAAAAATATCATTGGACCATTAGAACAACTGTTTTTTTAGATTCATATCTTTTGATTCTCCTATAGTTTAAATACACATGATATTTTGATCCTAGGTTTCATAATCTTGTGCTTCAGAATTCTACATTCCAATGTGCTATGATCGAGGTCATGGGATCGAATCCTAGTGTAGCCTGCATGTTTTTTTGGGGGTTTTTGTTACAACCAGAGAAGGATTTGGCTTTCGCGTCGATGGGCCGGCCTAGTCGTTCGTCGCCCGTGTGCGTCGAGCCTCTGTTTGACGCAGAATGCATCGTAAGGTCTCCTTGATGAGGTCGACGTTCTTTGTCGACGGGACTGAATGACCCTGGTTAATTAATGAAAGTATTTTAGCCGCAAAAAAATTCATCGTAAGATGTAGTTTCATACTTTTATATATTTGGTAATGTAGGTATAAATAGCTTTCTTTATAAACTTGCTCAAAGTTTGACTTTTATAAAAAATGCATTATGTTATGAAATGGAGGGAGTACTTTTTACATAAATCATTCAATATAAATGCCTCATATTCCTAAATAGCGTTGAACCTAGTATAAATTTTTAACCATGCTCTTTGGGCATTGAAAGATTTTCAAGTGAAACTTGCAAGGTCTCAGTTCTCTCTTCGTGTGAAAACTCATGACCTAGCCTATGGCTATCATGCAATGTTGCCGTACATATGTTGTTACCTTCAAAGCCTTCTTCGAGGGTGATAGCTCTAACATCTAGTTGGACCAGCCAATATCAGCATGTGAGCGACGGTTCCTTCTTGAAGGCGTTGTCTTGGTGTGATGTGTACTTTGCTGCTACTATATAGCTTCCAGGTATTGTGGTAGGATTAGGAGAGGCTGACGTGATGCATGTCCTATATATGCGGATGGCCCCAGGGGCGGACGCACGTTGATGGTTGTGGGGGCAGCTGCCCCCACTCGATTTTTCGTCGTACGCTTACGTCGATCCTGCCGAGCAATGTGTGCCCCCACTTGGCCCATTGCTTTGCCCCCACTCAGCCCAATTTATTTTTTATTTTCAAAGGCCCATATATTCTAAATCTGTTGAAAGGCCATAAGAAGCCCACCACCAAGAAACAACCTACACTACGTTGGCCACGAATGCTACGATTCGATGGATCAGACCCCTAGTCCACGCACGCATATAAAAAACGAAGGCATGATACGGCACCCGCGGGTCGCCCGAAACTGCCTATCGCGCGATCGCAGCATCACGCAGTCTCCGGCTCGGCTTGCGGCCGGCAATCAGCGACTTGCCATCGCCCATCTCTCGCGCTTGTGCGCCGCCGCCACAACACAGGCTCATCACCGGTTGTGTAATTTCAGCGTTGTAATTGACATCAAGTAAGCCATATAGTAGATCATTAGGGTTCTTTCTTTTCTAACTTTTTTGTTCATCTGCAACGATATTAGTATTATCAATTTATGTGTATAATTTATCGATTTAGATGACTAGATCAGTTCAAATGATTTTTTTAATAAGATGTACTCCCTTTGTAAACAAATACAAGACCGTTTCTGTTGGGGATATGACTATTTGTGTAAGCCGTCCAGGAGGGGCCGGGTTACGCAAAGAGAGGCTCATCAGAAGCCCAAGACCAAGGCATGAAGATGGCGGTTCATTAAAAGGCCTAAAGGCCCACAGGCGACTCTGAGGCCCGTAAAGATAAACCGCCATGATGGTATAACTTGTACTGTAAGGTAGAAGTAACTAGTCGCCGAGCCGGACACTGTTGATGAGCCGGCCGGGACTCTGTAGGCCGCAGGGCGTCGACCCGTGTATATAAGGGCATGACCCGCCAGTGGCTTAGGGCAAGAAACAACTCATCGAGAGCCAGGCATAGCGTATCTCGCTCCCTGGTCATCGAAACCTCAAGCAATACCAACCCAACTAGACGTAGGCCTTCCTTCACCGCAAGGGGCTGAACTAGTATAAACCTCGTGTGTTCTTTGTCTCGATAAACCCCTTTAAGTTTCCTAGTTGCGATGGCTCCACGATTAAGTCCTCGCAAGAGGACATCTGCCGTGACAATTCCACGACAGTTGGTGCCCACCGTGGGGCCATCGCATGGTGGATTTGAGTTCTTGAAGGGCAGCTTCGAAGGGCTCAAGGGATACGCAGTTGGCCGGATGACCAAGAGTCGTCGCGACAAGATCTACATCGACGACGAAGGCTGGGGCCCCGACGCCGGCTCAATTGAGTACGGGTACTGGGTCCACTTTGGCGGAATTCACGTCTTCATCGGCCGGATTGGTGAGCCGGGCCCTGAGCCGGACAACTACACCGACCTCGTCGAGACGGCTCAGCGTGCGAGACCCGCCCGAGCTCAACCCGTCATGAAGCGTGCCTTTGTGGGTTGCATCCACGGAGGTGAACTTTCTGAAGGATCTGAAGATGATGGTGAGCCGGCCGTCCTCTCTGACGGTGATTCGTCCGCCGGTTCAACAGATTCGCTGTATCAAGTTCAAGATGGTGTGCTTGGGGGCTATTCCGATGGCAGCACTATTCCGGACCCCTCAGAGTCGCCAAACTGGGCAGGAGTCTTCATGGCTGGCACTCAACCCGGCCAAAATTCTATGGCCTCAGCGGCGATAATGTCCGGGTTAGGAGCAGCCGGAGCAGGAGGCCCTGTGCGCTCATCGGCTCAGGTGCTGATGGATCTCATGGATAAACTTACGGCCCTGTTAACTGCTACAGTCATCCCTGCGAACCAATCTGAGCATGAGGCAGAGGTGGCACAGGTTCGTGAGGAGATCGCCCAGGCCAAGGAAACCTTAGCAGCTGAAGATACTAGATTAGCCATAGAGCGGGCGACTTTGGACGTACGGGCGCAGCAACTTCAGGCAGAGGCTTTTCAGCTCACGATGAGCCTGAATGCATCTAATGTGGTAATGAGGAGGAGACATTAGAAAACTCAGTCCCGTTTACCTCAGATTTATGATCCTCGGAATCTCTTTGCTACACCCGGAGCCGGCCCAAGTAACCCGCCAGGTGCAAATCAGTTTATGACATCCGGAGCGGGAGGCCCGGTCCAGCCTCAGGTGACGGCGCCTCTTCACGGCAATATGGCACCGCCCCGTTACGTACTAATACCACCGGGTCACTTCTCCAACCCCATGGAGAACCTAATCGCAGCATCAACACGTTTGTCGGCTCTCCCGGTAGATGGTGATGATCTGACAGCGGTGGAAACCCGGAGGATCAGGGAGCTTGTCCAAACAGCTCTGGCTCAGCAAGAGACCTACTCCTACAGCCGGGACAGGATTCACTCAACTCCTCCGCCCTGGTTAGCTCCGCCTCGTCAAAACCAGAGCCCGAGTTACAGTAGACACATGGAATCAGAGGCCTTGTCAAGTAGCGCTCAGCGCCGGAACCAGCCCGGCGGGTATAACCCGGTTCAGGATCTGATACGTCAGGAGGACGAGCGGGCGGCTCAGCTAGCGGCTCAGCTAGCAGCCCAACAGGACTCACCGGCTTACTCGACGACTTCCGTTGAGGCGGGTGTTGATACTAAAACCGGAGGTGTTCCTTGTCTGGTACCGGCTCTACGTAATGTACGTCTGCCCAAGGATTTCAAGGGACCTCGAAAGGTGCCGAATTATACGGCCGATTTACAGCTTGGGGCGTGGATTGAAAGTTACGAGATGGCCATGGAGCTGCTGGAGGTTAGTGATGAAGCGATGGCTAAATACTTCACCATGATGTTGGACGGAACGGCCCATTCTTGGTTAAAGGGTTTGCCACCCAATTCCATTAGTTCATGGGCAGAGCTAAAGGCCCGTTTCATCCAGAACTTCAAGGACACTTGCAAGCAGTCTATGTCGATTGTGGACTTGACAAATTGTAAGCAGGAGGAAGGTGAATCTACGACTCATTGGGTGCGCCGGGTCAAAGATATAATACATTCGTCTGACAAGATGGATGCCGGCTCAGCAGTTCTCATGCTGGAGAAGAATTGCCGCTTTGAGCCTCTGAGACAGAAACTGGGGCGCCTTAAGCGTGATTGCAACGATATGGGGACGCTGATGGCGGCTTTAGTCAAGTATGCCGATTCTGATAGTACCAAGGATCCCGCGTCTGATGAGGAAAAGACAGGTAAGGGAAAGAAGAACGGTAATGGAAAGGGTCAGCAGCATAACCCGCCGAATCAAGGAGGCAATAAGCGTAAGGCGGACGACAACCCGGAATTTGTGGCCAATGCACAGGGTAACAATCAGAAGCGCAAAGAAAAGCCACCCCCTCGGTTCGATGGGTCAGGTCCATCTCTTGAGCAACTACTCAATGAGCCCTGCCCAAAACACGGCACCCGGGAAGGGCCAGCGACTCATTTATGGAAGGATTGCGCAATCATGAAGGCTTTCAAGAATTCTAATTGTTTGATGGTAATTAAGGCCCGGGTGGCGGCTCAGGAGCCGACGACTTTCATGGCCCGGGCGGCGGTTTTGGTTCCGGTTTTCAGGGAAACCAGGGCGGTCATAACCAACAGCAGTCTGGTCAAGGAGGACAGCAGCAGCAGCAGTAATCGGGTTACCAGAGCCATCCAAAGCAGCTAAATAGTGGGCAGTATCACATGTTCACTACTAGTTTGTGCAAACGTGATCAGAAAATCCATAAAGGGCTGTGAATTCTGTTGAGCCGGCGGTCCCTCGTTACTTGAGATGGTCGGAACAGCCCATTGTCTGGAGCAGGGAGGATCATCCTCCTCGGGTGGATAATCCGGGTCAACTGACCCTGGTGGTGGCACCGCAGGTTGGTGGTTATAAATTTACTAAGGTGCTTATGGATGGAGGTAGCAGCATCAACATCCTCCATTACGAGACCTTTCGGCGCATGGGCTTAACTGACAAGAATGTAAAGACTTCCAACATCGTCTTCCATGGAGTGGTGCCTGGTAAGTTGGCGTATCCTGTGGGTAAGATTGAGCTAGAGGTGGCTTTTGGAGACGAGCATGATTCTAGGGCTGAAAAGTTAACTTTTGAGGTGGTCAAAATCAAGAGTCCATATCACGCTTTGTTCGGGCGGCCGGCTTATGCCAAGTTCATGGCGCGGCCGTGTTATGTTTATTTACAGCTCAAGATGTCGGGTTACAAGGGCACCATCACTGTGCATGGAAGCCGAAAGGTGGCCCTGGAGTGTGAAGAAGGCGATGCGGCTTATGCCGAGTCTGCCTGTGCAGCAGAGGAGCTCAAATTTTATCAAGATAACGCTGACCCGGCGGATATGACCTCCCTCAAGAAGCCGACTATGGAACATGACCAGGCCATGAAGTTTAAATCGGCTGCAGAGACTAAGCTTGTTGATTTTACTCCAGGCGATTCATCTAAGCAATTCAGCATCAGTGCCAACTTGGATCCTAAATAGGAAAGCGCGCTCATCGAGTTCATTCGTGAGAACCAGGACATCTTTGCATGGAAGCCTTCTGACATGCCGGGTGTACCGAGAGGACTCGCTGAGCACACTCTTAATATTGATCCAAAGTATAAGCCGGTCAGGCAATTTCTGCGGCGATTCAATGAGGAACGACGAAAAGCTATAGGAGAGGAGGCTGCCCGGCTCTTGGCGGCTGGGTTCATTGTCGAAGTTTTTCACCCGGAGTGGTTGGCTAACCCGGTGCTCGTGCTCAAGAAAAACGGCACCTGGCGGATGTGTGTGGATTACACGGACTTAAATAAGGCTTGCCCGGCTGATCCTTTCGCTCTCCCCCGTATTGATCAAATCATTGATGCTACGGCGGGTTGTGCGCGTTTGAGCTTTTTGGATGCTTACTCTGGTTATCACCAGATCAAGATGGTAGTTAAGGACCAAGAGAAGACGGCTTTCATCACTCCGTTTGGAGCCTTCTGCTATGTGTCTATGCCTTTTGGGCTCAAGAGTGCCCAGGCGACTTATCAACGGTGTGTACAGAATTGTCTCCACAATCAGATCGAGTGCAATGTTCATGCTTATGTGGGTGACATAGTGGTGAAATCCATAGAGACAGAAACCTTGATACCTGATCTCAGAGAAACCTTTGACAATCTCCGGGTTTACAAAATGATGCTTAACCCGGAGAAGTGTGTATTTGGTGTGCCTGCAGGCAAGCTTTTGGGATTCTTGGTCTCAAAGAGGGGCATCGAGGCTAATCCGGAGAAGATTAAGGCAATCACTTCTTTGGCTAAACCGGCATGTATCAATGATGTTCAGCGACTGGCGGGTTGTGTTGCTGCTTTAAGCTGGTTAGGTGAGAAGGCCCTATCGCTGTACCAACTGATGAAGAAGGCAGACACCTTTGTCTGGAGTAATGCTGCTAATGCCGCTTTTGAGGATTTGAAGAGGCAGTTATCTGAGCCGCCGGTTCTTGCAGCTCCCATTGACAACGAGCCTTTGCTGTTATATGTGGCTGCTAATTCACGAGCCGTCAGTGTGGAAATTGTGGTAGAGCGCAAGGAGGCTGGTAAGGAACATCCGGTTCAAAGGCCGGTTTATTATGTCAGTGAGGTACTCATCGAGTCAAAACAAAGATATCCTCATTGGCAGAAACTTGTTTATGGGGTGTTCATGGCAAGACAGAACCTGAAGCAATACTTCCAAGGTCACCCTATCACTGTGGTAAGTTCTGCCCCCTTGGGAGACATTATTCAGAACAGAGAGGCTACAGGACGAGTCGCCAAGTGGGCCATCGAGCTCGGGCCTCATGATCTGAAGTACGTACCACGCACTGCCATTAAGTCTCAAGCTTTGGTGGATTTCATAAATGACTGGACAGAGCTACAGGCACCTGAGGAGAATCCCGATAACACATATTGGACTATTCACTTTGATGGATCCAGACAGTTGGAAGGCTCGGGGGCTGGAGTCGTGTTAACTTCCCCTCAAGGTGACAAATTTTGTTATGTGCTCCGGCTTATGTTTCCTTGTACTAACAATGCAGCTGAGTACGAGGCCCTACTCCATGGTCTCCGGATGGCCAAAGAGATGAACTTGAGCCGGGTAAGATGCTTAGGAGACTCAGACCTTGTGGCTCAACAGGTGTCAGGCAAGTGGGACTCTAAAGATCCCCTTATGGCGCCTTACCGCCGTGAAGTTGATGTTGTGGCTAGACACTTCAAGGGTTATGCGGTGGAACACATTGATCGAAGGAAGAATGAGGCGGCTGATTCCTTAAGCCGACTGGGATCTCAGCGTAAGTCGGTGCCGCCTAACACTTTTCTTGATGTTTTGCATAATCCTTCAGTTAAGCTACCTACAGAGGAAGATCTGGCAATACCAGACCCGGAGGCACAACTGGTGGCGGCTCTCCATGTTATCCCGGATTGGACAGTGCCTTATTTGGCTTACATGACCCGGGGAGAGTTGCCTGAAGATGAGACCTTGGCAAGACAAATCGCCCGGCGGTCCAAGTCCATGACAATTGTCAATGGCGAGTTACATCACCGCAGCATCACTGGAGCATTTCAATGTTGCGTGTCACCTACAGAGGGTCAGGAGATCCTTCATGAGATTCATGAAGGCGATTATGGTCATCACGCCGGCTCAAAATCTCTTGTGGCCAAAGCTTTCCGTCATGGGTTTTATTGACTGACGGCTCATGCTGATGCAGAAGATCTGGTCAGTAAATGTGACGGATGTCAGAAGTTCTCACGACGAGCCCATGTGCCGGATCAAGAATTGAGGATGATTCCAATTACTTGGCCGTTTGCAGTCTGAGGGCTTGATATGGTCGAGCCTTTCAAAAGGTCTAAGGATAAAAAGACGCACCTCTTGGTAGCGGTTGACAAGTTTACAAAGTGGGTTGAGGCGGAGCCAGTCAGTAAGTGTGATGCAGCCACGGCGGTCCAGTTCATGAAAAAGGTAATTTTCGCTTTGGTTTTCCACACAGCATCATAACTGATAATGGCACTAACCTTTCCAAAGGAGCTAAGGAAGAGTTCTGTCAACGAGAGCATATCCGGCTTGACGTTTCGGCTGTGGCTCATCCTCAATCCAATGGTCAAGAAGAACGAGCTAATCAAGAGATCTTGAAGGGTATCAAGCCCCGACTCTTGGTCCCCTTGCAGCGGACGCGGGGTTGTTGGGTGGAGGAATTACCCTCTGTACTTTGGAGCATCAATACTACACCTAACAGATCTATGGGTTATACACCTTTCTTTATGGTGTATGGAGCAGAGGCGGTCCTGCCAAGTGACATCCGTCATGACTCGCCCCGTGTGGCGGCTTACGTTGAGTCGGACAATGAAAAAACTCGTCAAGATGCACTTGACCTGTTGGATGAAGAGCGGGACTTGGCAATAGCCCGCTCGGCGATTTACCAGCAAGACATGTGCCGCTACCACAGCCGCCGGGTTAGGTCCAGAACCTTTCAGGAAGGCGACTTAGTGCTCCGACTCATCCAGGATCAATCTAACATGCACAAGCTATCCCCTCCTTGGGAAGGACCTTTTGTGGTCAGTAAGAATCTAAACAACGGGTCATACTACCTTATCGATGTTCGAGAGCACAAAGACTCATGTAAGTCGGAGGAGGAGACCCACCGGCCGTGGAATATCGCTCATCTTCGGGCTTACTATACCTGAGCCATCGGCTCTAATGTGTATATATTTATACAATGTATATATTATATAAAGCAATAAAGCAGGACCTCTGTCCTTTTTTCCACCCCAAAAGAGGTTTATGTGTTTTCTTTGTCAGGTGGTGGAGACAACCAAGAGGGAGCGGGTCATATCTGAATCCGGCTTTTCCTTTGGTCCGGCTTATGATCATATCTGAATCTAGCTATGATCACTTGGGGGCTTCCTGTTCAAACATAGGTCGTATCCGAACCAAAGAGAACATAGCTGTCGATACCCACCTGATCGGCATACTGCCAAACCCACTTGGGGGCTTCTTGATCATATTTGAATCATAGCTTAACCCCTTTTGGGTCTGACGTGGATCGTATTTGAATCAGCGTCATTAAACAACTCTTATGGTCACTTGGGGGGCTTCCTGTTCAAACATAGGTCGTATTCGAACCAAAGAGAACATAGCTGTCGATACCCACTTGATCGGCTTCGCCACAACCACTGGGGGCTATATGATCGCATCCGAATCTTAGCTTAACCCCTTTGGAACGGTTCACTGATCGTATTCGAATCAGAAGCCTTTGAAATTCGTTTATTATTCATCATATTTTATAAGTATCAATGTTTGGTTATATTGAGATCCTCTTCAAATACCACAGAGTGGATCACAACCCTTCGGTGAATATTGGTTACTCCGGGTTACTAAATACCAGGTGAACCTTTATATATCAAATTTCAGGAGTTAAAATTACCCTCAGAGGTTGGGTCATACAAACCGGAGAAATAACTGCAAGCATCATAGGCATGCCATTGTGATTATGTCTACAAAGTCTAATCGTAAGTTGTCTTTCCTAAGATTGTTTGGTGTACACTCCGGGTTATCAAAACATTATATGACCCCCAATGCGGTAAGTCGCCAAGGGATTTCTGCTTGTCTTATGTGCAGGGCGATACAAGTAAGATTCTATGAAGGCATAACAGATTAAAAGAGCAAGTGCATAATAATGGCGGCTTATGTAAATATCACGCGCCATAAGCATACGCGAAGGCATAACAAAAATTGAGTTTTTCTACTCTATTACAAGACTCCCCGAGTCTGAATAGTGAGGCATTGTTTGGCAAGAACTTAAACATATGACACCCGATGTCTTCACTCTGCTGGTTGGCTTGACGACTCCGGGTTATCCTTCTCCGCCTCTTCGTCTGATGCTCTGTCCTGGAAGGTCGATGAGGTCCAGTCAATGCCACTCAAGGCTTCAGACTCAGCTTTATCATATATTAAACCGGTTGGGTTGACTTCAGGGGCAAAGGTATGCTTACGAATTGGAGGGATCAGGCTGACATCATCATAATGAGGTGTTGGAATCCTCCGGTTCTCGCTGTCATAACCCGGCTGGTACTTGGTAAGATCAGTGTCGTTTCCAATGAGAGTAGCCATAGGGCGTATGTCTTTTACACAGGCGGTGAAGTCCGCCTCATCAAATAAGGTTCCATCTTCCTTCAGACTCGGGTATCCAAGACTGATTCACGCCTTGGCCCGGCTCAAGGCAGCTATAGCTCCGGCTCTAGCAGATGCCCGTCTTAGTTCTTGGACCCGCTGAGGCAGCACGGCAAGCCGTTTTAGCACATCTTGCGGGAGATGGGGGACATCATTTGATAGAGCCACAACGGCTAAAGCACATTGTGACCCGGTGTACAATTGCTCCACCAGAGTATAGACTGCTTTCAGTTTGACCACCATGTCCTGCTTGAGGGTTGTACTCCTGGGGCCTGTGTTATTATACAAAGGGTAAGCCGGAGGCCATAATTAGCTTCGTCATCAAAGGAAGGATGGCAATATTTGAGGTTCATATGAAGTAACTTACCGAAGATTGCTGAGACCATTTGAGATATCTAACGCTTCAAGCCGGACAGCTCGGTGTTTGCTTTTGCAAGGGATGCTTCGGCTGTCTCGGCCCGAGTCACTAGAGAGGCCTTCTCGTCAGCCCAGGTTTTCTTCTCCGATTCAAAGTTCTTCTTCAACTTCTCTTGTTCGGAGATGCTGAATTCAAATTTGGAATTGGCATTTTGAATTTCAAGTTCCTGGGCTGACAGGCGGCTCTTAAGGTCAGCAATCTCCGATTCAAATTGACCTATGGTGGCCTGCGTTATACCGGGTTGCAGTCAGGATCATGGTAAAGAATTTTAAGTCCCAAGCACTTTGCAAGCAAAGATACTTGACACTTGGGGGCTAATGTATAACGGAGCTTTCTAAATGATTAAGCCGGTCCTGGATATTAAAGTCCCAAGCACTTTGCAAGCAAAGATGCTTGGCACTTGGGGGCTAATGTGTATCGCAAGTTAAAGGTATTGTGTTACAGCCGGTTTAAGTATTTTTTCTTTAAGCCGGAAAAGCAGCTCTAATAGTTTTTCTAAGTCTACAGCATATTTCCTAATAAGCAATAGACTTGGGGGCTGGTACAGTAAGTATGATTGAAAGTAAGGAAGTAAGTCATACCTCAGATTTTTGTTGTATTTGCTTCACCATGTCAATTTCCAGGTCACGGCTGCTATGCACCTGGTTGATATAACCCGAGACGATCTCTCCAATACTCAAATGAGTATAGTCAGTGATGTCCGTTTTGGCTTTACGACGTTCCAATAACTCCTCTTTAGCAGAACATCTGGCAAGAACTGTGGGCCGGGCCGGCTCAACAAACTGAGTCTGGAGTATTTCCACTTCTGGGTCAATCGTCTTGGCCGGGCTAGGTGCTTCCGGGTTAACAGAACCAACCAGAATATCTTCAGCAGGTGGATCAGAAGTTGGTACTGCAGTATCCTGAGCCGGTTCAGGCGGCGGCTGATGTGTGGGAGAGCCGGGAGCAGCTGTGCCCAGTTCTGGTTCAGTTACCACAGGGTCTTCGGCCGGCTTATCTTTCTTTGTTTTCTTCCTGGGCTTAACTTGCACACTATGGACAAAACAGAAGAATAAGTATAGAAACATGAGGAAGAAAAAACATAAGGTAAATAAATTGATGTTACCGAGGAGCAGTCTTAAAAGCCGACATGTTTGACTGCATGGACTCGCCGGATGAAGGAGAGGTATCCTGGTAATTGGAGTCAGATGAATTGAGAGGTTTACGGATTAGACCCGCCAAAGGTAAAAAGGGTATAAGTTGGAGATAACCTCAGTCCGACGCTTCCGGGTTGTGTCAGGCAAGCCGGAGGAGAGCCCTACATCCTTGCTGGTCCGGGTCTGCCTCCGGCTTTCAAATTGCTGTTGCTTCAAAAGAAAGTCAGGATCTTGGTAAGCCAAAGGGTGTGAAAATCTTACTTTCCGGGTTACTCTTCGAATTTTCTGACGCGGCCGAAGCTCGGAGTCGGAGGAGATTATAGTTACCTCTTCCTCGACGGGTTGGCTATTCCCCGTGTCTTCCTGAAAAGGAGAATAATGTTAGTAAGGTAATGATAAAAGAGTAAGGGAAGTTGAAAGGTTACCTCTTCTTCGTTATCATGAGAGTCATCGAGCTGGAACATCTCTGAAGCACTTGGTTTTCTTTTCTTTGAAGTAGAAGGCCTGGTGGTTCTTTTTTTGGCCCTCTTTGCCGCCCGGGCTTGTTTGGCCGCCTCATGATCATACGGGACTTTCCAGAACTTGTCGTTTGCCTGTAAAGAGTTGTAAGGGGGTATGAGTAAAAATAAGGTAAACATGATAAAAGGTGATCATTGAGGCTGATGACTTACTGTGGGGGGCGGGTTGTTCTTACAGAAGGGGAGTAAGCTGAAGGTATTATTCACCACAGTCCCCTCTTTTAACAGTGACTGGATCATAGCCTCGACTGTGTCATCTGGTAAATCATCAGGGCTGTGACGCAGTGGGTCATCCTTTTCCCTTGAGTAAGTACACAATAAGCCGGGTCGGCGGCTTAACGGAATCACCCGCCAGGTAATCCAGGTCCGGACCAAATCAATGTCATCCAAACCATTGCCCAAAAGAGCCTTAATCTTCTTTATGGTGGGGGCAAGTGGAATACGTTCAGGGGGAGATAATTTGTCAGCCAATGGGTGGTTGGACTCCAAGCGCAGAGCACGAAAACCGGGTAGCGAATTCTCACCAGTCGGAGAGGTATCTTGGAAGTAGAACCATGTCCGATTCCACTCTTTCGGATGGCTTGGCAGCTCTGCATAAGGAAAAAGGCAGTCTCTTCGCCGCTGGATCAAGATGCCACCGAGTTCCAGACTGGGCCCATTGGCACGTTCATTTTGCCGGTTCAAATAAAACAGCTCTCCGAACAAGGTCAAATTTGGCTCTTCTCCAAGGCACACCTCACAAAACACTTGGAAGTTGCAGAGATTCGACACGGAGTTGGGCCCGATGTCTTGAGGTCTGAGGTCAAAGAAATGCAAAACATCTCTGAAGAATTTTGACCCGGGTGGAGCAAAGCCCCGGTTCATATGATCCGTAAGCATAATTACCTCCCCTTCCTTGGGTTGAGGTTTCTCCTCTGATGGGTTAGGAGCACGATAGGACATAATTTGCTTTTGGGGCAGATGGCCGGATTTCACAAACCCAGCTAAAGAGCTCTCTGTAACGGTGGATTTGACCCAGTTGCAGGTCACCGGGGGTTTAACAGCTTTGGGTGCCATTGTGTAAATTGAAGCCTACAACAAGATAAAGGAAATTTTCCGGTTTATTATAACCCAGAGAATAAGCATTATTGGGTTATCTAAGATGGCGGCTTAAGAAGGGGCCTAATGACATACAGGTAACATGTGATAATGTTTAACAGCTGCAGGTATTAAAGATGATTAAGATTTTCTTAAGTCGCCAGAAGCAAGCGGTGCTGACAGCCGGTATTATCTTAAACCGGTTACACGAACTACTATGGCTGAAACAGAGTCAACAGACGCAGTTTTTGGCTAAGTGTGGAGCAAACAGGTTTCACAAATTGCAATTATTATTTTGGATCAAACGATGCTCTGGAAAGGAAAATTTTCTAGACCCAAAACAGTACAGGGAAGTTCATATACTCAAGGAGGGCTTTCAAAACAAGGAAATGAGATCTGTTTTCGTACAGAATAAGCATGAAACATCCTCCGCAGCAGTTCTATGTGGTTTTTACAATCTGAGCAAGGTATTAGAGGTAAGAACTAATGGAGGTTACGTCGGGCGGCGATGAACGTCGACGAACTCAAGGCAGTACTAATGCAGATCTAAGAAAGGGGGGGGGGAAGAGAACTCACCGATGCGGAAAAACTGCGGAGGGTTGTCGTCGTTTTCTGATCAAGAAACAGGGTGATGCAGCGGCCTGAGTCAGTGAAGACGAGGGTTCCGACGGTGGCGGCGGCGGAGCTCGAGCGACAGAGAAGGGAGTGAGAGGAGGAAGACGACCGGAGGAAATGAAAAAGACCTAGGTCGCGTCAATTTATAAGGAGGGGCCGACTGAGACGGCGCGAGAAATGAGGAGACCAAGACATCATTTATCCAGCGGCCCCGACGCCTCGATCTTCGGGAGGGTCAGTAAAGGCAGAGATCCGTTGAAGATATGATGAATTAAAATATAAGTTTTATTGAAGATGACGTCACGATGATTCAACCCGGATCCAGATGATGACGTCACGGCGGGTTACAATTTTCACACAAGACAGAAGACTAAAGGCCAGTTCATAAGGTTTTCAAAGATTGACATGAACCGGTTCAAATCAATCTGGGGCCTAATGTTGGGGATATGACTATTTGTGTAAGCCGTCCAGGAGGGGCCGGGTTACGCAAAGAGAGGCTCATCAGAAGCCCAAGACCAAGGCATGAAGATGGCGGTTCACTAAAAGGACTAAAGGCCCACAGGCGACTCTGAGGCCCGTAAAGATAAACCGCCATGATGGTATAACTTGTACTGTAAGGTAGAAGTAACTAGTCGCCGAGCCGGACACTGTTGATGAGCCGGCCGGGACTCTGTAGGCCGCAGGGCGTCGACCCGTGTATATAAGGGCACGACCCGCCAGCGGCTTAGGGCAAGAAACAACTCATCGAGAGCCAGGCATAGCGTATCTCGCTCCCTGGTCATCGTAACCTCAAGCAATACCAACCCAACTAGACGTAGGCCTTCCTTCACCGCAAGGGGCTGAACTAGTATAAACCTCGCGTGTTCTTTGTCCCGATTAACCCCTTTAAGTTTCCTAGTTGCGATGGCTCCACGATTAAGTCCTCGCAAGAGGATATCTGCCGTGACAATTCCACGACAGTTTCGATCAAAATTTCAGTACCAACTTTAATCTAGACTGACAAACTCAAATTTTCATTCGGGTTGTCTATTTTTCCTAGTTCCCAACACACTTAAACTTCATGTACTATGCCTGAAACCTTGTCAATTCATTTGATGTTCTGCTCTTTTGGCACTTAAAGTTACTGAGAAACTAATGGAGAGTTTTTTTATATAAAAAAACTAACAACCACTAAGATGCCTGAACTAGTTGATTTAAACAAGCTGCCTATGCATCCATCGAAAACGAAGAAGATTGCATTCTACAATCCCAATCAACATAATGATATTAGCCTCATCCTTCGATGTTTTCATTTGTATAAATGCACCCTTCGATGTTTTCATTATCCTCTTGTTTGATAATAATTTTTTTCTTGCAGGTTGTAGGTTTGATTGTTAGACAATGTGTCAATGTTCTCTTTTGTGACTAGGAACAAGATGTAAGTCATTTTTCTTCAAATTGTTAGTTTTTATTTCTTTTGGCAATGAATTTGGTTATCTCATGTACAATGAAGTGATTGTGCCTAGGTTTTAATTTATAAGGACGATTGTCTTGCTAATTCATCAATATGGCCATACATTATCACCCCCTCTCAATTTTTTTCCTGGGTCCGCCCCTGGATGGCCCCGGGGTTTCTTCTTCGTTTATTATTTTATTCAATGATTTGATCAGCCTCGATGCTTAGCTTTGCTTGGCATTGTTTCAATAACTAATAATATGGTTGTGTGCATCTTCTAATGCATGCAGAGGCCGGGGGTATATACTCCTTTCGGGGGGAAAATTAAAAAATAATAAGTAGTCTCCTCTTTTATGCCATTTTAATCAAAAAATGAAACAACCAAATTCCGATGGAAATGTTGTTCCTATATCTCAAGGTTCACTTCGATGGCATTCCTAGCAAGAGGTTAAACCTCAATGAATATTACCTCATGACACATTTAAAAAATTCATTGGACCATTAGAACAATAGTTTTTTAGATTCATATGTTTTGATTCTCCTATACTTTAAATACACATGATATTTTGATCCTAGGTTTCACAATCTTGTGCTTCAGAATTCTACGTTCCAATGAGAACCTTCATGCTCGGCCGAAGTCAACAAAAAGTAAAACTGGCAATAAGATATAATAAATAAAACTAAATCCAAGCATGAGTTGGATTAGATAATATTTCCTAGATCAAAGACATTCTTGATAGTGTGCCATCGTGGTAATGTCAACCTAGAGGCACACCTTGGCTTGACTAGTTGATGTGTGAACCTTAGTGATATTTGGAGTCTTTCTTCAAGCATATACTAGTCATCTTGTGCAAAAACAAATTGTGTGCAGATGACCTCATGGCCTTTCGGTCACTGAGTTAGCGTGGTGTGTCCGCTCTTGAGGTGTACGGGCCCTGGGGTGCATTTGATGTTTGTGTTCTTCTATAATTAGTCAACTCTACCACACTAGGCGGTATTTGTTTGATGAGAAGCAATTCAAACATTCGTGTGGCTCAGTGTGGGTTCGACAAGTGGGGGGGGGGTTGAAAACATTAGAGACCACGGTTAAGCGGTGCACTTTGAGCATATACTCTTGAGCTTCCGGATGAAAACCCACAACTAGCATTGACTTGTTGGACATGACAATGATGAAATTTACATAGAACATTGTTCAATGCTTGCTCGAACATGCTCTCGAAGATAGAAAAATCCCTTGATCTTTCCATCGGTGGCTAGACAGTGGCATTATATGCGTGCCATTTTTTTAGAATCAGTACTTTAGGGGATCAATCTCATGGCACGATATTGTCAACAATAATAAATGAAGTTAAATATAAAAATTTGGGTTGATGCTCGGTGTATGGTACGTAACTAGACTCGGGTACTCTAACTTAGTGAATAAAAGTCACTATATTGTATGTCAGTGTACAAAAGTAGGTGTCCTTTTTGTACCCCTTTACTTGTGCGCGGGCAGTCACAGCCACATGCCCGCGACCATGCTTGGCGGGACAGAGGAGGCAAGGACGCAAGACTACCAGAGCAGTGCCCAAGACCAGAAGCATGAAGAGCAGAGGGGCAAAGTGAACTCCCCCAACAAGATCCTTGCTGGGGGCAGCTTTCACGGCTCCGGCAAGAGCCTTGCCGGGGCAACTTGCCCAACACCAACAAGGCCGCCACCCTTGAGCCTAAGAGTTCCGACACCATCGGCACATTGGAACCAAGGATCAGAAGGCGCCTCCATGGTGGCATGCAGATCTTTGTGAAGGCCAAGAGCATACTGGACTAGATGAGAACCAGAAGATGAAGACCTCCGGCAAGATCCTTGCCGGAGACGCCCACAAGACCCCCGGCACTTGGTTTATCGTGATCGGAATTATATATATAATTTTTGGCCTCATGAAGGAGAAAGTATTGCTCAAGATTGGGGTAGGCTTAAGGACATGATGCATACATGCCCCAATCATGAGCTCTCGGGAGATATGATCATGCAAAGATTTTATGCTCGGCTTTCTAATAATGATAAAATAATGCTTGATTCTTCTTCCGCTGGTTCTTTCTCAAAATAAGTTTTGAATTGAAATGGGATCTTATTGAGAGAATTAAACGCAACTCTGAAGATTGGGAAACCAACAAAGGTAATGAGTCCAGCATAAATCTTGAATTTGATTGTGTTGATTCTTTTGTAGAAACGGATGTTTTTCATGAGCTTAGTGCAAAATATGGACTTGACTGTGAGATAGTAGCTACATTTTGTGAATCATTTGCTGCTCATGTTGATGTCCCTACGGAGAAGTGGTTTAAATTTCATCAACCTATTGAAAATATTTGTGAAGAACCAACTATTGCTAAAACTGAAACAGTTGCTTATACTGCTAATCTAGTTGTGCCTACTACTAATATTGAGAAACCTCTTTTCCCTGTTAGGATTAAGGAACATGCTAAGGATACAACTGTGATTCATAGTAATATTAAAACACCTAAACCCTCTTAAAAATTAATGTAGAGCAAGGTTGTCAGAATCATGATTCTGAGTTAGATCAGTGTTCGGATGGTAAGATCACATATCATAGAATCTTAACTATAAGGATCATAGAAATTTATATTCTATAGACCAAATCGTAGAATCGGAGGGGTTAGTTTGGATCGTAAAGTTGTAGAATCATACAACAAAATCACGATTCTGACAACCTTGAGGTACAACCTTCTATTGCAATAGTTAAAGATCTCTTGGTTGATAATATTGATGGGCATCTGTGATGAAGCTGCTAGGATTGCTAAACAAGTCAGAACTGAGCAAGATAAGTTAGATAAGAATAAGAATGTTGTTGGCATGTCTGTTGTTTCTGTTAAGATCGGAGATCATTTCTATCATGGTTTATGTGATATGGGTGCTAGTATAAGTTCTATTCTTTTTTGTTGGTATCAAAAAGTCATGCACGATATTGCACCAGTAGAAATAGAAGAGATTGATTTTTCTATTAAGCTTGCAAATGGAGACACTATTTCACCACTTGGCATTGTTAGAGATGTTGGAGTATTGTATGGTAAGATTAAATATCCTACTGATTTATTGGTACTTGGATCACAACAAGATAGTTTTTCCCATTATATTTGGTAGGCCTTTCTTGAATACTGTTAATGCTGAAATTGATTGTATCAAAGAAAAGTTCAAGGTTAAGTTTGGTGACATATCTCATGAATTTAGTTTCTCCAAGTTTAATAGACAACCTCATGAGAAAGATTTATCTAATAAGGATGATATTATTGGTCTTGCCTCTATTGTCATACTTCCTACTGATCCCTTAGAACAATATTTGCTATACCATTAAAATGATATTCCTATGAATGAAAAAAATGAAAAATAGATGAAATATTATCTTATTATCAATGCTAACCTTTAGTGCATGAAGAAAATAAATTATTGAAAACTTTGAGGAAGCATCGTGCTACAATTGGATATACTCTTGATGATCTTAAGGGTATCAGCCCCACTCTGCACCAGCATCAGATTAATATGGAGCCTGATGCTAAACCAATTGTCGATCATCAACGATGCTTGAAATACCAAGATAAAGGATGTGGTAAGAACAAAAATGTTAAAGCTTCCGAAGGCATGTATAATCTATCTTATAGCTGACAGAAGATGGGTAAACGATGTTCATTGTGTCCCTAAGATAGGTGGCATCATTGTTGTTCCTAATGATAAAAGTGAGCTTATACCAGAAAGAATTGTAACCGGTTATAGGATGGTAATTGACTTTAGGAAATTAAATTAAGCTATTAGGAAAGATCATTATCCTTTGCCTTTCGTTGACCAAATGTTAGAAAGATTATCTAAGCATACACACTTTTGTTTCCTAGATGGATACTCTGGTTTCTCTCAAATACCCGTGTCATAAGATGATCAAGAGAAAAATACTTTTACTTGTCCCTTTGGAACTTATGCTTATAGACATATGCCTTTTGGTTGATGTAATGCACCTGCTACCTTTCAAAGACGTTGATTGTTATATTCTTTGATTTCTATGAGAAGATTATTGAGGTCTTCATGGATGATTTTTCCATTTACAGTACCTCTTTTGATAACTGTATGAGCAATCTTGATAAAGTTCTGCATAGATGTGAATAGACTAACCTCGTGTTGAATTAGGAGAAGTGCAACTTTATGGTGAAGGTGAAAGGAAATATGCCCTAGAGGCAATAATAAAGTTATTATTTATTTCCTTATATCATGATAAATGTTAATTATTCATGCTAGAATTGTATTAACCGGAAACATAATACTTGTGTGAATACATAGACGAATAGAGTGTCACTAGTATGCCTCTACTTGACTAGCTCGTTGATCAAAGATGGTTGTGTTTCCTAACCATAGACATGTGTTGTCATTTGATTAATGGGATCACATCATTAGGAGAATGATGTGATTGACATGACCCATTCCATTAGCTTAGCACCCGATAGTTTAGTATGTTGCTATTGCTTTCTTCATGACTTATACATGTTCCTATGACTATGAGATTATGCAATTCCTGTTTGCCGGAGGAACACTTTGTGTGCTACCAAACATCACAACGTAACTGGGTGATTATAAAGGAGATCTACAGGTGTCTCTGAAGGTACATGTTGGGTTGGCGTATTTCGAGATTAGGATTTGTCACTCCGATTGTGGGAGAGGTATCTCTGGGACCTCTCGGTAATGCACATCACATAAGCATTGCAACTAATGAGTTAGTTGTGAGATGATGTATTACGGAACGAGTAAAGAGACTTGCCGGTAACGAGATTGAACTAGGTATTGAGATAACGACGATCAAATCTCGAGCAAGTAACACACCGATGACAAAGGGAACAACGTATATTGTTATGCGGTCTGACCGATAAAGATCTTCGTAGAATATGTGGGAGCCAATATGAGCATCCAGGTTCCGCTATTGGTTATTTACCGGAGACGTGTCTCGGTCATGTCTACATTGTTCTTGAACCCGTAGGGTCCGCACGCTTAACGTTACGATGACAGTTTCATTATGAGTTTATATGTTTTGATGTCCCGAAGGTTGTTCGGAGTCCCGGATGTGATCACGGACATGACGAGGAGTCTCGAAATGGTCGAGACATAAAGATTGATATATTGGACGACTATATTCGGACACCAGAAATGTTCTGGGTGATTTCGGAGAAAACCGGAGTGCCGGAGGGATACCAGAACCCCCCGAGAGAAGTAATGGGCCTTATGGGCCTTAGTGGAGAGAGAGAGGGGCAGCCAGGGTGGGCCGCGCGCCCCCTCCCCCTCTGGTCCGAATTGGACTAGGAGAGGGGGGCGGCGCCCCCCTTTCCTTCTGCCTCTCCCCCTTCCTTTCCCCCTCCTAGTAGGAGTAGGAAAGAGGGGAGCCCTACTCCTACTAGGAGGAGGACTCCTCCTCCTGGCACGCCTAGCAAGGGTCGGCCGTCCTTCCCCCTTGCTCCTTTATATATGGGGGCAGGAGGGCACCCTAGAGACACAACAATTGATCATTGATCTCTTAGCCGTGTGAGGTGCCCCCCTCCACCATAATCCTCGATAAATATTGTAGCGGTGCTTAGGCGAAGCCCTGCGACGGTAGAACATCAAGATCGTCACCACGCCGTCGTGCTGACGAAACTCTTACCCGACATTCTGCTGGATCGGAGTGCGGGGATCGTCATCGAGCAGAACGTGTGCTAGAACTCGGAGGTGCCGTAGTTTCGGTGCTTCATCGGTCGGGCCGTGAAGACGTACGACTACATCAACCGCGTTGTTATAACGCTTCCGCTTTCGGTCTACGAAGGTACATGGACAACACTCTCCCCTATCGTTGCTATGCATCACCATGATCTTGCGTGTGCGTAGGATTTTTTTTGAAATTACTATGTTTCCCAACAGTGGCATCCGAGCCTGGTTTTATGCGTTGATGTTATATGCACGACTAGAACACAAGTGAGTTGTGGGCGATATAAGTCATACTTCTTACCAGCATGTCATACTTTGGTTCGGCGGTATTGTTGGATGAAGCGGCCCGGACCGACATTACGCGTACGCTTACGCGAGACTGGTTCTACCGACGTGCTTTGCACACAGGTGGCTGGCGGGTGTCAGTTTCTCCAACTTTAGTTGAACCGAGTGTGGCTACGCCCGGTCCTTGCGAAGGTTAAAACATCACCAACTTGACAAACTATCGTTGTGGTTTTGATGTGTTGGTAAGAACTGTTCTTGCTAAGCCTAGTAGCAGCCACGTAAAATTTGCAACAACAAAGTAGAGGACTTCTAACTTGTTTTTGCAGGGCATGTTGTGATGTGATATGGTCAAGACATGATGCAAAATTTTATTGTATGAGATGATCATGTTTTGTAACCGAGTTATCGGCAACTGGCAGGAGCCATATGGTTGTCGCTTTATTGTATGCAATGCAATCGCCCTGTAGTGCTTTACTTTATCACTAAGTGGTAGCGATAGTCGTAGAAGCATAAGATTGGCGAGACGACAACGATGCTACGATGGAGATCAAGGTGTCGCGCCGGTGACGATGGTGATCATGACGGTGCTTCGGAGATGAAGATCACAAGCACAAGATGATGATGGCCATATCATATCACTTATATTGATTGCATGTGATGTTTATCTTTTATGCATCTTATCTTGCTTTGATTGACAGTAGCATTATAAGATGATCCCTCACTAAATTATCGAAGTATAAGTGTTCTCCCTGAGTATGCACCGTTGCGAAAGTTCTTCATGCTGAGATACCACGTGATGATCGGGTGTGATAGGCTCTACGTTCAAATACAACGGGTGCAAAACAGTTGCACACACGGAATACTCGGGTTAAACTTGACGAGCCTAGCATATAAAAGATATGGCCTCGGAACACGGAGACTGAAAGGTCGAGCATGAATCATATAGTAGATATGATCAACATATTGATGTTCACCGTTGAAACTACTCCATCTCACGTGATGATCGGACATGGTGTAGTTGATATGGATCACGTGATCACTTGGAAGGATTAGAAGGATGTCTATCTAAGTGGGAGTTCTTTAGTAATATGATTAATTGAACTTAAATTTATCATGAACTTAGTACCTGATAGTATCTTGCTTGTCTATGTTTGTTTGTAGATAGATGGCCCGTGCTGTTGTTCCGTTGAATTTTAATGCCCGTGCAAAGTTGAAAGATGATGGTAGCAATTACACGGACTGGGTCCGTAACTTGAGGATTATCCTCATTGCTGCACAGAAGAATTAGGTCCTAGAAGCACCGCTGGGTGCCAGGCCTGCTGCTGATGCAACTGACGACGTTAAGAACATTTGGCAGAGCAAAGCTGATGACTACTCGATAGTTCAATGTGCCATGCTTTATGGCTTAGAACCGGGACTTCAACGATGTTTTGAACGTCATGGAGCATATGAGATGTTCCCGGAGTTGAAGTTAATATTTCAAGCAAATGCCCAGATTGAGAGATATGAAGTCTCCAATAAGTTCTATAGTTGCAAGATGGAGAAGAACAGTTCTGTCAGTGAGCATTTACTCAAAATGTCTGGGTATAATAATCACTTGATTCAACTGGGAGTTAATCTTCCGGATGATTGCGTCATTGACAAAATTCTCCAATCACTGCCACCAAGCTACAAGAGCTTCATGATGAACTATAACATGCAAGGGATGGATAAGACGATTCCCGAGCTCTTCGCAATGCTAAAAGCTGCAGAGGTAGAAATCAAGAAGGAGCATCAAGTGATGATGGTCAACAAGACCACCAGTTTCAAGAAAAGGGCAAAGGGAAGAAGAAGGGGAACTTCAAGAAGAACAGCAAGCAAGTTGCTGCTCAGGAGAACAAACCCAAGTGTGGACCTAAGCCTGAAACTGAGTGCTTCTACTCCAAGCAGACTGGTCACTAGAAGCGGAACTGCCCCAAGTTTTTGGCAGATAAGAAGGATGGCAAGGTGAACAAAGGTATATGTGATATACATGCTATTGATCTGTACCTTACTAATGCTCGCAGTAGCACCTGGGTATTTGATACTGGTTCTGTTGCTAATATTTGCAACTCGAAACAGGGACTACAGATATAGCGAAGATTGGCAAAGGATGAGGTGACGATGCGCGTAGGAAATGGTTCCAAAGTCCATGTGATCGCGGTCGGCACGCTACCTCTACATCTACCTTCGGGATTAGTTTTAGACCTAAATAATTGTTATTTGGTGCCAGCGTTGAGCATGAACATTATATCTGGATCTTGTTTGATGCGAGACGGTTATTCATTTAAATTAGAGAATAATGGTGTTCTATTTATATGAGTAATATCTTTTATGGTCATGCACCCTTGAAGAATGGTCTATTTTTGTTGAATCTCGATAGTAGTGATACACATATTCATAATGTTAAAGCGAAAAGATGCAGAGTTGATAATGATAGTGCAACTTATTTGTGGCACTGCCGTTTAGGTCATATCGGTGTAAAGCGCATGAAGAAACTCCATACTGATGGACTTTTGGAACCACTTGATTATGAATCACTTGGTACTTGCGAACCGTGCCTCATGGGCAAGATGACTAAAACACTGTTCTCTGGTACTATGGAGAGAGCAATAGATTTGTTGGAAATCATACATACAGATGTATGTGGTCTGATGAATGTTGAGGCTCGTGGCGGATATCGTTATTTTGTCACCTTCACAGATGACTTAAGCAGATATGGGTATATCTACGTAATGAAACATAAGTCTGAAACATTTGAAAAGTTCAAAGAATTTCAGAGTGAAGTTGAAAATCATCGTAACAAGAAAATAAAATTTCTACGATCTGATCGTGGAGGAGAATATTTGAGTTACAAGTTTGGTGTACATTTGAAACAATGCGGAATAGTTTCGCAACTCACGCCACCCGGAACACCACAATGTAATGGTGTGTCCGAACGTCGTAATCGTACTTTACTAGATATGGTGCGATCTATGATGTCTCTTACTGATTTACCGCTATCGTTTTGGGGTTATGCTTTAGAGACGGCCGCATTCACGTTAAATAGGGCACCATCGAAATCCGTTGAGACGACGCCTTATGAACTGTGGTTTGTCAAGAAACCAAAGTTGTCATTTCTGAAAGTTTTGGGATGCGATGCTTATGTGAAAAAGCTTCAACCTGATAAGCTCGAACCCAAATCGGAGAAATGTGTTTTCATAGGATATCCAAAGGAGACTATTGGATACACCTTCTATCACAGATCCGAAGGCAAGACTTCTGTTGCTAAATTTGGAAACTTTCTAGAGAAGAAGTTTCTCTCGAAAGAAGTGAGTGGGAGGAAAGTGGAATTTGATGAGGTAACTGTACCTGCTCCCTTATTGGAAAGTAGTACATCACAGAAACCGGGTTTTGTGACACCTACACCAATTAGTGAGGAAGTTAATGATGATGATCATGAAACTTCAGATCAAGTTGTTACTGAACCTCGTAGATCAACTAGAGTAAGATCCGCACCAGAGTGGTATGGTAATCCTGTTCTGGAAGTCATGCTACTAGATCATGGTGAACCTACGAACTATGAAGAAGCGATGGTGAGCCCAGATTCCACAAAATGGCTTGAAGCCATGAAATCTGAGATGGGATCCATGTATGAGAACAAAGTGTGGACTTTGGTTGACTTGCCCGATGATCGGCAAGCAATTGAGAATAAATGGATTTTTAAGAAGAAGACTGACGCTGACGGCAATGTTACTGTCTACAAAGCTCGACTTGTCGCAAAGGTTTTCGACAAGTTCAAGGGATTGACTACGATGAGACCTTCTCACCCGTAGCGATGCTTAAGTCTGTCCGAATCATGTTAGCAATTGCCGCATTTTATGATTATGAAATTTGGCAGATGGATGTCAAAACTGCATTCCTGAATGGATTTCTAGAAGAAGAGTTGTATATGATGCAACCGGAAGGTTTTATCGATCCAAAGGGAGCTAACAAAGAGTGCAAGCTCCAGCGATCCATTCATGGACTGGTGCAAGCCTCTCGGAGTTGGAATAAATGCATTGATAGTGTGATCAAAGCATTTGGTTTTATACAGACTTTTGAAGAAGCCTGTATTTACAAGAAAGTGAGTGGGAGCTCTGTAGCATTTCTGATATTATATGTGGATGACATATTACTGATCGGAAATGATATAGAATTTCTGGATAGCATAAAGGGATACTTGAATAAGAATTTTTCAATGAAAGACCTCGGTGAAGCTGCTTACATATTGGGCATTAAGATCTATAGAGATAGATCAAGACGCTTAATTGGACTTTCACAGAGCACATACCTTGACAAAGTTTTGAAGAAGTTCAAAATGGATCAGGCGAAGAAAGGATTCTTGCATGTGTTACAAGGTGTGAAATTGAGTAAGACTCAATGCCCGACCACAATAGAAGATAGAGAGAAAATGAAAGATGTTCCCTATGCTTCAGCCATAGGCTCTATCATGTATGCAATGTTGTGTACCAGACCTGATGTGTGCCTTGCTATAAGTCTAGCAGGGAGGTACCAAAGTAATCGAGGTGTGGATCACTGGACAGCGGTCAAGAACATCATGAAGTACCTGAAAAGGACTAAGGATATGTTTCTCGTATATGGAGGTGACAAAGAGCTCATCGTAAATGGTTACGTTGATGCAAGATTTGACACTGATCCGGACGATCCTAAATCGCAAACCGGATACGTGTTTACATTAAACGGTGGAGCTGTCAGTTGGTGCAATTCTAAACAAAGCGTCGTGGCGGGATCTACATGTGAAGCGGAGTACATAGATGCTTCGAAAGCAGCAAATGAAGTAGTCTGGATGAAGGAGTTCATATCCGATCTAGGCGTCATACCTAGTGCATTGGGTCCAATGAAAATCTTGTGTGACAATACTGGTGCAATTGCCTTGGCGAAGGAATCCAGATTTCACAAGAGAACCAAGCACATCAAGAGACGCTTCAATTCCATCTGGGATCTAGTCCAGGTGGGAGACATAGAGATTTGCAAGATACATACAGATCTGAATGTTGCAGACCCGTTGACTAAGCCTCTTCCACGAGCAAAACATGATCAGCACCAAGGCTCCATGGGTGTTAGAATCATTACTGTGTAATCTAGATTATTGACTCTAGTGCAAGTGGGAGACTGAAAGGAAATATGCCCTACAGGCAATAATAAAGTTATTATTTATTTCCTTATATCATGATAAATGTTTATTATTCATGCTAGAATTGTATTAACCGGAAACATAATACTTGTGTGAATACATAGACAAACAGAGTGTCACTAGTATGCCTCTACTTGACTAGCTCGTTGATCAAAGATGGTTGTGTTTCCTAACCATAGATATGTGTTGTCATTTGATTAATGGGATCACATCATTAGGAGAATGATGTGATTGACATGACCCATTCCATTAGCTTAGCACCCAATCGTTTAGTATGTTGCTATTGCTTTCTTCATGACTTATACATGTTCCCATGACTATGAGATTATGCAACTCCCGTTTGCCGGAGGAACACTTTGTGTGCTACCAAATGTCACAACGTAACTGGGTGATTATAAAGGAGCTCTACAGGTGTCTCCGAAGGTACATGTTGGGTTGGCGTACTTCGAGATTAGGATTTGTCACCCCGATTGTCGAAGAGGTATCTCTGGGCCCTCTCGGTAATGCACATCACATAAGCCTTGCAAGCATTGCAACTAATGGGTTAGTTGTGAGATGATGTATTAAGGAACGAGTAAAGGGACTTGCCGGTAACGAGATTGAACTAGGTATTGAGATAACGACGATCGAATCTCGGGCAAGTAACATACCGATGACAAAGGGAACAACGTATTTTGTTATGCGGTTTGACCGATAAAGATCTTCGTAGAATATGTGGGAGCCAATATGAGCATCCAGGTTCTGTTATTGGTTACTGACCGGAGACGTGTCTTGGTCATGTATACATTGTTCTCGAACCCGTAGGGTCCGCACGCTTAACGTTACGATGACAGTTTCATTATGAGTTTATATGTTTTAATGTATCGAAGGTTGTTCGGACTCCCTTATGTGATCACGGACATGACGAGGAGTCTCGAAATGGTCAAGACATAAAGATTGATATATTGGACGACTATATTCGGACACCGGAAATGTTCTGGGTGATTTCGGAGAAAACCGGAGTGCCGGAGGGTTACCGGAACCCCCCGGGAGAAGTAATGGGCCTTATGGGCCTTAGTGGAGAGAGAGAGAGGGGCAGCCAGGGTGGGCCTTGCGCCCGTTCCCCCTTGGTCCGAATTGGACTAGGAGAGGGGGGTGGCGCCCCCCTTTCCTTCTCCCTCTCCCCCTTCCTTTCCCCCTCCTAGTAGGAGTAGGAAAGAGGGGAGTCCTACTCCTACTAGGAGGAGGACTCCTCCTCCTGGCGTGCCTAGCAAGGGCCGGCCGGCCTTCGCCCTTGCTCCTTTATATACGGGGGAAGGGGCACCCTAGAGACACAACAATTGATCATTGATCTCTTAGCCGTGTGCGGTGCCCCCCTCCACCATAATCCTCGATAAATATTGTAGCGGTGCTTAGGCGAAGCCCTGCGACGGTAGAACATCAAGATCGTCACCACGCCGTCGTGCTGACGAAACACTTCCCCAACATTCTGCTGGATCGGAGTCCGGAGATCGTCATCGAGCTGAACGTGTGCTAGAACTCGGAGGTGCCGTAGTTTCGGTGCTTGATCGGTCGGGCCGTGATGACGTACGACTACATCAACCGCGTTGTTATAACGCTTCCGCTTTCGGTCTACAAGGGTACGTGGACAACACTCTCCCCTCTTGTTGCTATGCATCACCATGATCTTGCGTGAGCATAGGATTTTTTTTGAAATTACTACGTTTCCCAACAGAAGGAAGGTATAGTCCTTGGTCATAAAATTTCTGAAAGATGCATTGAAGTAGATAAAGCTGAAGTTGATGGAACTGAGAAATTGCCATTTTCTAAAGATATTATAGGTATTGGTCATGCTGGTTTCTATAGAAGGTTTATTAATGACTTCTCTAAAATTTCTAGGCCACTTACTAATCTCCTGCAAAAATATGTTCCATTTGTTTTTGATGATGATTGCGTAGAAGCCTTAAAAATATTTAAGAAAGCCCTAATAACTACACCCATTGTTCAACCACCTGATTGGAATCTAACCTTTGAAATTATGTGTGATCACTATTGCAGGATGTTGCTAACACGACACATGAATCAAAGAACCTTCAACCAAACTATGTGCGATGAATGAATCACAAACATTATCATAATAAAACTGTTACCAATAAGACGAACTGTGTGCGATGGCGGAGACATCAATCACAATTCAAATTAGAGTTGCGTGTGCGATACATGGCATACAGTTGATCTATACGAACTGTTTGTGATGAGCCAGAATAATAGAAATGGTCAACCAGATCAAGGTGTATGCGATATACGGCATACAGTTCACTCGGATGAACTATTTGTGATTAGCCAACACAACAGAAACGGTTAGCCAAATAAAGGTGTGTGTGATAGAAGGCATACAGTTCACTCGGATGAACTATTTGGGATGAGCCAAAAAAACACAAATGAGTCAATTTAATAAGATGTGATTGATATGCGACAAACATTTTAGTAATTATAAATGTGTGGGCAGACCGATAATAACACAGACGATTCCTACTAATAAGCCGTGTGTGTTGTGGGCAAACGCTTGCTGGTATACAATTGTCAGTGATTGATGAAATCATCACCGATGGGTTCCCTACTTTAGTCTGTGTGCGATGTGATTTGCTATGTCTATAGAAGAACAACATATATACTTATAGGATCATTGTTGCATAACCAAATCAAACATCCAATTACATAAGTGACTACACACTTAACATTTGCACACGCCAAAGTAAACAATTACATGCATACTAAACTAGGAGAAACGATCATCTAATCATCTACTTCTTGTTGTGACAATGCTTGCCATTGCTCTACTTCTGGCTGCATCCCTGGCTGTTTTGGGGAAGAAGGAGGCACTTCCTCATTCAATGATCCTCATGTACATCTCGTAGATCATGTACGCATTGGTCGCATACACAACGTGAGCTTCGTCGAGTTTCTCTATCCAGGCACACTTGTCCTTATTGCAGGAATCCTTCATATCTCTGTAGTAGGGGTCGATGACGACCTTTGTGAGGTGAACAACGAGTCCTTCGCATGCTTCTTGCTGCCCCAGATCTTGTATTGGCCCTGGATGTCGACAAGATTCTGGCAGGCAATGCCCAAATTCTTGAGTACCTTTACATCGTTGGTGATGTCCACTGTAGCGAACCTGTAGTGGGGGCTGTTGAAAAACCTGGCGAAATGCCTGCAAGGCCATGTGGCCAGGCAATAGTGGTAGACAAGGACGTGATTGCCCACACACATCTGGGTGACGTGACCTTGTGACAAGATCCGTCACGAGCGCGGGTGTACTCGAGGTCGAACCTGACCACCTTGTACTTCTCCGCAGCAAGCAACAACTCCATATTGTGGATGGAGTTCTCCACCCAGATCGGGTTGTTGGTGTACAGTAGAAAGAGATCCGTGAACCTTCTCTAGGTGTCCACTACAACATGCATGGTAAACTGCCGCTTGTTGCCGGCAACCGCTGGGAGCGCCATTGGAGCTGTGCAGGATACCCTATCTATATTTTTCATCGTGGGTGTGCTTCTTGCAATACTGGGACGCGATCGAAAGGTTGAAGATACACGAGGGTTAAATGACCGCTGTAATAAATGGGAGCCGTACGGCCTGTAATCATCACGTCTTGTCACCGCGTTCCTAGTGGAGGATTCCAGTGCACGCTTGTCGGAGTAATGGGCCACGGGTAGGCTAACCCGAGACCCAGAACCTTTCAAGACATCGGGGCCAGCTTTGCCCCTCAGGAACCTCGGGACGGAGGGCCGCCTCTGGGAGTCAGCTGCGGCGCAGCCGACTACCTACTCACGGCCGAGTCTCAGGGACGACTACAAGATAAGCCAACTCCTAACTAGCGGCTTCCAGAGAAGCCGTCCATGGGGAGCCGGCCTGCGACTCCAACCACCTCATGCCCTCGTGAGAAGGGACGGGACGGGGCGTGGCCTAAGTACGGGCCACGCCCGCCCCTTACCAAGGGCAGGCATGGCCACAGTGCGTCGTACCAACGGAGATCTCCGTCCGGCGCGGCACTGTTGCCATGCCAGCCCTGACATCAGCCCCAGTGGGCAGAACCCTGTGCCCACGTCGGCCTGCCTGTACGACCCAGAGACGGTGGGCCCCGCTGGTCGGCGGGGGTACAGAAGATGGTGAGAGCACCACAAGACGGACCCCGTGGGAGTCGGCCTCCGAGAGTCGGCCGGCTCCTCCCACGGGCCCCGCACGCCATTAACCAGACAAGACGCGGGGAATGGCAATAGTGATCGCCCGTCAGGCGGCGGCACTGTTGCCATGACCCCATGACCAAGCCAGCGTCATTAGAGGCACGGCTAGAGTAATCCGCAGCCGACAAGACCCGCTCGCGGAGGACAAGGCCTGTCGGCCCCGTACCGGGCCAGTCGGCGGGGCCCACCAGTCGGCGGGCCCCAGTAGTCGGCGGAGAAGACGGCGGCCTGAGAGATAGACGGCTGGGACCCGCGCCCAGCCAGATTACCATTGTACCCCCGTGGGGTAGGCCTATATAAATCCCCCGGGGCATCCATGCAAAGGGTTCGATTCTTTTAGCACTAGACCAGAGAACACAGGGGGGAGAGAGCTAGCCTTGCCTTCTCCTACCTCCAGGAAACAGCTCAAGGAGCAACCTTGTATACACTTTCCCATAGTGATCATGCGGAGACCCCGCAGAGCAGCAGTAGGGGTGTTATCTCCTCGGAGAGCCCTGAAGCTGGGTAAGATTCGCCGGCATGCATGTCTACGCCTCATCCCGCTTCCAGGCACCGGCGACGTTCTACTCGCCCCCACCATGATAAGCCATCCTTTGGCATATGTCGCACCCAACCCCCGACAACGCTTGAGCACCCCACACGCATTTCATTTTACCATGCGTGGGCTCGAAGAGGCACCAAATGTATCATTGGTAAGCATGTTCCTGCGCAACCACGCAAGTTATCGCCCGCAAACGCACAAGCTTCCCGCCCACCTTGTTGGGCCACGTGTCGGTAATTCTACGCTCTACAGGGCACACAGTTGAAGAAACCAACTGTGTACAATAATGTCGAAGATCACTGTCGAGTCTGCAATATAGATCGCTTGCGATGAGACCGAGAATGTAAACAAAGTCAAGTCCATTGAGGTCCATATGTGAATCGTCCATTGCATATTAAGGTCAAAATAGTACCACCAATATACGAGTCTCATATGATGCCATTTCATTGATTGAAACACAAAAGCCCGAAATATTATAAGGTTCAAATTCCAGAGTTAAAAAGCTCAAATTCGAAGATTACAAGGTTCAAACTGATATTAGTAATGAAATTTAGCTCATGCAGCTACAGACGCCCGCGCTGATCAGTTGAACATGGACATATGAGAGGTTCAAACTGATATTCAACAAAGGAGAAATGCTTATGGATTGTAATTTAATTCAACAAACTGATATTCCATGTACTAATTTACCTCAACATTTCTGCAAAGGGATCATCCACTAACAAGTCATGTATGGGATTGACAGAATGACTTCCGATTACTCTGTCACGTGAACTTCCAAAATGAAATTAAGCTTCTGTAGAGCCCTTTCCATTCTGCCATAGCCGCTGGCGCTGATCGACAAACCATTCAGTTTTGCGAAATAAATGTAGGGCAAACCTCATTACCTTTAGCACCCTTGCTCTCACAACAAATAACTTAGCGAATATAATCTCTGGTAAGGTTACTCGGTTGGAGTTCAAAGTAATTTCTGAGAGATGCAGGTCAAGCCATTCAATGTGATTGTTATATTATATCACATTATCCATTACCGGGCCTAATCTTATCTGCAAAAGAAGAGAATGTATTAGTGTCTACATGCAGTTTTGAACACTACTACAAGCCTCTTTGATTTGCAGGATTCTAAAATACATGAATGGAGTGACATGCCATCTTCGATCCTACATGATTAACATGGGCATTTGATTACAATCTAGAAAAATGTAGGTTTCTTCACAAGAGGTTGGAGTGGATGGAAATTTCCCTATGAAAAATAGTACAGATGAATCCAAAGGAGAAATGCTTATGGATTGTAACCATATGAATCAAGCAACCACTATAGGAAAAAACCATCTATGTACTGAAATCCTCCAAAATTCCTTTAGAAATTGTAGTACATTTGTCATTGTAAACTTGGGAAAAGGTATCAAAAATTGAACTCCCTTATGGTTAACATTTAACAGGAATGGAGTGTCAACTCGATATATAGCTTCTCTGGGCACGGAAAGCATCTCAGGAAACTGACAACTTGGTCCAGGTTGGGGCCGATAGATTCTAGTGCCAAGACCCTCACTGTGCGCAGATACAGGGTCAAGCTTGTAGGAATCATTTTCTGGATGACAGACGAACATACATCTTCAAAATTAGAAAAATTATTAATTTTAAGAAGGAGAAGAAGGTGACTGTTGTACCTGAACGGGTGTGGATGGAGTAAAAAGTTCAGAGAATTTTACACACGAGTAGTCCACCACTGTCAATTTTAGCACATGAATGACACTAATTCTTGTTGGACTTTGTTGATCAACTACAAGTAATCTCCGAAGTAAAGGTGTGTCCTCAGTGACCATAATATGATACACCTTATGTGATCTCTTGTTGCAGCACTAGCAACACATATAAATTGTCTGGAGAGTCATGGAGGTGATGTGGAAGCTACTCGATCCATTGATCACATGAAGACAAAGGTACTCGAGTGCAGTACAGCCGTGGAACAAGCGCTTGATACGTCTGCAACATATCTATATTTTTTTATTGTTCCATGCTATTATATTATCTGTTTTGGATGTTTTATATGCATTAATATGCTATTTTATATTATTATTGGGACTAACTTATTAACCCAGAGCCCAGTGCTAGTTTCTGTTTTTTCCTTGTTTTTGAGTTTCGCAGAAAAGGAATATCTAACGGAGTCCAAACTGAATAAAACTTTACGATGATTTTTCTCAGACCAGAAGACATCCAGGGAGCTTGGAGGCCAAGTCAGAAGAGTCCCGATGACTCCAAAAGCCCCCAGGGCGCGCCCCCTGGCTTGTGGCCCCCCTGGGAGTCCACCGACCTCCCTCTCAGCTCTATAAATCCTCAAATATTCCATTATCAACATAAGCATCCACGAAAATACTTTTCCGCCGCCACAACCTTCTATTCCCATGAGATCCCATCTTGGGGCCTTTTTCGATGATCTGCCGGAAGGGGATTCGGTCGCGGAGGGCATCTACATCAACCCTATTGCCCTTCTGATGAAGCATGAGTAGTTTACCTCAGACGTATGGGTCCATAGCTAGTATCTAGATGGGTTCTTCTCTCTCTATGTTGTTCAATACCATGTTCTCCTCGATGTTCTTGGAGTTCATCCGATGTAATCTACTTTTGCGGTGTGTTTGTCGTGATCCGATGAATTGTGGATTTATGATCAGATTATCTATGAATATTATTTTAATCTCCTGTAAATTCTTATATGCATGATTTCATATCTTTGTATTTCTCTTGCAATTATCGGCTTGGTTTGGCCAACTAGATTGGTATTTCTTGCAACGGGAGAGGTGCTTAGTTTTGGGTTTAATCTTGTGGTGTTCTCACCCAGTGGCATAGTAGGGGTAGCGAGGCACGTATTGTATTGTTGACATCAAGGATAAAAAGATGGGGTTTTCACCATTTGAGTTTATCCCTCTACATCATGTCATCTTACTTAAGGTGTTACTCCATTCTTTATGAACTTAATATTCTAGATGCATGCGTGATAGCAGTTGATGTGTGGAGTAATAGTAGTAGATGCAGAATCATTTCAGTCTACTTGACACGGACATGATGCCTAAATGCATAATCATTGCCTTGGATAGCATCATAACTTTGCGCTTTTCTATCAATTGCTCGACAGTAATTTGTTCACCCACCATATTATTTGCCTTCAAGAGAGAAGCCTCTAGTGAAACCTATGGCCCTCGGGTCTATTTTCATCATATATTTTCAGATCTATAAACCAAAAAACCCAAAAATACCTTGCTGCAATTTATTTACTTTTATTTAGTTTTATGTTTTAGCAATCTTTTATACCTATCTCTATCAGATCTCACCATTGCAATTGACCGTGAAGGGATGGGCAACCCCTTTATCGTGTTGGGTGCAAGTGTTTATTGTTTGTGTAGGTGCATAGATTGAAGACTTGCTTGTACATCCTACTAGATTGATACCTTGATTCTCTAACTGAGGGAAATACTTATCTCTACTTTGCTGCATCACCCTCTCCTATTCAAGGGAAAAACCAACACAAGATCAAGAAGTAGCAGCGCTCCATGTCATCCTTGGGGATGCAGATGAAGATGAACTCGAGGTGCTTCAATCAAGGAAGAAACAGAGTGGGCGCGTCATTAATCGTGGGAAATGGTAGTTTGTGAACCTGGTGAGGCGCATCATGGGCGTGAGGCAAAGCGCGGGCGGTGGCAGCGAGGGCATATGTCCTTAAAACTGATCTCCTCGAGCTGATCTAGAGCGGGGGATCAGAACCACTAATGCGTCTCCAATGTATCTATAATTTATGAAGTATTCATGCCATGTTTACAACAATTTTATATGGTTTTCATATGATTTGATTAAAACTAACTTGGACTGACACTGTTTTCAGCAGAACTAACGTGGTGTCGTTTTTTATGCAGAAATAAAAGTTCTCGGAATGGGCTAAAAAGTTACGGTGATTTTTTATGGACCAAAAGAGACCCGAAGCACAAGATCTAGGCCAGGAAGTGTACGAGGAGGCCACAAGCCCTCTAGGCACGCCCTACCCCCTAGGTAGGGTGCTCCGGACTTGTGGCCCCCTCGGGTACCCCCTTGACGTGAGACCGATGCCAAAAATTCTTATAAATACCCAAACCTCCCAAAGGAACCCTAGATCAGAAGTTCCGCCGCCGCAAGCCTCGGTAGCCACGAAAAATCAATCTGGGCCCTCTCCGACACCCTGCCGTAGGGGGCCATCATCACCGGAGGCCATGGAGGAGGAAGCCGGAGGGGGCCATCCTGACCACGGAGGCCAAGGACCAGAGGGAGAACCTCTCCCCATCTAGGGGGAGGCCATGGAGGAGGAAGCATAAGGGGGAGACTCTCTCCCCCTCTCTCGGTGGCGCCAGAGTGCCGCTAGGGGAACCATCACCGCGGTGATCGTCTTCATCAACATCACCATCTTTATCACCTTCCTCATCACTTTTCGGCAGTCCACTCTCCCGCACCCCGCTATAATCCCTTACTTGAACATGGTGCTTTATGTCACATATTATGATCCAATGATGTGTTGCCATCCTATGATGTTTTGAGTAGATTTCTTTTATCTTTTAGGTTGATTGACGATCTAGATTGGTTTGAGTTGTATGTTTTATTTTGGTGTTGTCATATGGTGCCCTCCGTGCCGCGCACACGTGGGATTCCTGTTGTAGGGTTTGCAATATGTTCATGATTCGCTTATAGTGGGTTGCTAGAGTGATAGAAGCTTAAACCCGAGTAAGGGGGTTGTTTGCGTACGGGAGTAAAGAGGACTTGATACTTTAATGCTATGGTTGGGTTTTATCTTAATGATCTTTAGTAGTTGCGGATGCTTGCTAGAGTTCCAATCATAAGTGCATATGATCCAAGTAGAGAAAGTATGTTAGCTTATGCCTCTCCCTCATATAAAATTGCAATAATGATTACCAATCTTGTTAACAATTGCCTAGGACAATTCCACACACGAATCCATCATTATTCCACACTCACTATTTATAATATATTGTACTATATTATAACCTTATGTTAACAACACCTATTTTTATATTTTAGTTCTCTAATATCATGCAAAGTCATCCTCCTCATACCCACAACGCAGTTTTATTTCTCGTTTCTATTTAGAAGCAAACATTCAGTGTACGTAGAGTCGTATGGTGGGCTGATAGGACTTGAGAGAATATTGATCTTACCTTTAGCTCCTTGTGGGTTCGACACTCCATACTTATCACTTCCACCTTTGGAAATTGCTACGATGATTCCTTGCACTTGGGGATTATCAACCACTCATCAAGCTTGGCTCGGTCATTGCCATTGGAATGGAACTTACAAGTGGTAAGGCCTCTGAGTGGGCCATGGTGCCTACCAAGGATCCAGGACATTGCGTCCAAGCTTTTGCGATAGCCATGGCAGAGCTAGTGGACGTCGATGAGGTCGAGAGGGGTGGAATGCCATAGGGGGCGCCACCGCCTAGGACAGTTGTCTGCGCGCCATATTTGGTTGGGAGGAGGGAGATGATTTCTATGAACATATCATCGGGGAGGCTGTTGATGAAGTCTAGGCCCGCCAGAGTCACTTGCAGTTCTTGCTCGACCCGCCTCGCTTGTTGGCAGCCTCGTCCTTCACCTCCAGAGTTTCCTCGGGGGCGCGCTATCTGGTAGGAGTGGAGGAGTGGGAGAATAGGGGATATTTCGTTAGAACAAGGTAGAGGACAAGTGTATTGGTAACTAGAAGTTACTAGGTAGGAACAGACTTAACAGAGTCAGAAAATGGAATGCCAATTGGTTGCTTAAATACTACACAATTACTTTGATATTGCTAGGTAATTCAACATGCAGATACTTGAATAGAAAACTTATGCTTCGAACTAAGTCTGGACGGATGACTGATGACCCACAAGTATAGGGGATCTATCGTAGTCCTTTCGATAAGTAAGAGTGTCGAACCCAACGAGGAGCAGAAGGAAATGATAAGCGGTTTTCAGCAAGGTATTCTCTGCAAGTACTAAAATAAGTGGTAACAGATAGTTTTGTGGCAAGGTAAATTGTAGCAAGCAACGAGTAACAAAAGTAAATAAAGTGCAGCAAGGTGGCCCAATCATTTTTGTAGCAAAGGACAAGTCGGAACAAACTCTTATAATAGGAAAAGAGCTCCCGAGGACACATGGGAATATCATCAAGCTAGTTTTCATCACGTTCATATGATTCGCGTTCGGTACTTTGATAATTTGATATGTGGGTGGACCGGTGCTTGGGTGATGTTCTTACTTGAACAAGCATCCCACTTATGATTAACCTCTATTGCAAGCATCCGCAACTACAACAAAAGTATTAAGGTAAACCTAACCATAGCATGAAACATATGGATCCAAATCAGCCCCTTACGAAGCAACGCATAAACTAGGGTTTAAGCTTCTGTCACTCTAGCAACCCATCATCTACTTATTACTTCCCAATTCCTTCCTCTAGGCCCAAATAATGGTGAAGTGTTATGTATTCGACGTTCACATAACACCACTAGAGGCTAGACAACATACATCTTATCAAAATATCGAACGAATACCAAATTCACATGACTACTAATAGCAAGACTTCTCCCTTGTCCTCGGGAAAGAATGTAACTACTCACAAAGCATATTCAAGTACATAATCAGAGGGGTAATAATATGCATATAGGATCTGAACATATGATCTTCCACCAAATAAACCAACTAGCATCAACTACAAGGAGTAATCAACACTACTAGCAACCTACTAGCACCAATCCCGGACTTTGAGACAAGAATTGGATACAAGAGATGAACTAGGGTTTGGAGATGAGATGGTGCTGGTGAAGATGTTGATGGAGATTGCCCTCTCCCGATGAGAGGAGCGTTGGTGATGACGATGGCGATGATTTCCCCCTCCCGGAGGGAAGTATCCCCGGCAGAACAGCTCTGCTGGAGCGCTAGATTGGTTCCGCCAAGGTTCCGCCTCGTGGCTGCGGAGTCTCGCCCCGAAAGGTTGCTTCTGGTTTTTTTCTTGACGAAAGACTTCATATAGGATAAGATGGGCGTCGGAGAGCCACCAGGGGGCCCACGAGGTAGGGGGCGCACCCTAGGGAGGGGGGCGCGCCCCCACCCTCGTGAGCAGGGTGTGGGCCCCCTGGCCTTCATTTTTGGCGAGGATTTTTCTTTATTTATTTTAAGATATTCCGTGGAGTTTCAGGACTTTTGGAGTTGCGCAGAATAGGTCTTTAATATTTGCTCCTTTTCCAGCCCAGAATCCCAGCTGCCGGCATTCTCCCTCTTCATGTAAACCTTGTAAAATAAGAGAGAATAGCCATAAGTATTGTGACATAACGTGAAATAACAGCCCATAATGTGATAAATATCGATATAAAAGCATGATGCAAAATGGACGTATCAACTCCCCCAAGCTTAGACCTCGCTTGTCCTCAAGCGAAAAGCCGATAACAATGAATATGTCCTCATGTTTAGAGGTAGAGGCGTCGATAAAAATAAAATACAGACATGAAGGCATCATGATTATTCTTATAACAGCAACATATATAGATTTTGTCATCTGATTACTTATGTTCAAGTGATGATCTATTCACAATGCAAAAGTATAAATCAGGAACCTTATTGAGAACCAACAAACTATAACCTCAGTCATTGAAGCAATTGCAATTTATCATAACATCGGAAAGAGTCTATGTAAGAGCTAAAAAGCAAGTCCACATACTCAACTATCATCTAGTCCTTCATAATTGCTAACACTCACGCAATACTTGTGGTTATGAAGTTTTAATCGGACACAGAGAAATATAGGGGCTTATAGTTTTGCCCCACAACCTTTTACCTCAAGGGCAATATCAACAATAATAATTCATGCTCCCCTACATCCAATTAGATATATATATATATATCATGTTCTTTCCAACATGCTGGGCTTGCCCAAGGGTAAAATGAAAAAGGAAAGGTGAAGATCACCGTGACTCTTGCATAAGGTAGAAGATAATGATAAAAGATAGGTCCTTCGCAGAGGGAAGCAGAGGTTGCCATGCGCTTTTATGGTTGGATGCACAAAATATCAATGCGAAAGAACGTCACTTTATATTGCCCCTTGTGATATGAACCTTTATTATGCAGTCCGTCGCTTTTATTACTTTCACATCACAAGATCGTATCAAGCTTATTTCTCCCACACCAATCAATCATACATATTTAGAGCAATTTTTATTGCTTGCACCGATGACAACTTACTTGAAGGATCTTACTCAATCGATAGGTAGATACAGTGGACTCTCATGGCAAAACTGGTTTAAGGGTATTTGGAAGCACAAGTAGTATCTCTACTTGGTGCTGAGAATTTGGCTAGCATGAGGGGGAAAGGCAAGCTCAACATGTTAGAGGATCCATGACAACATACTTTATCTCAGATATAAGAAAACATAAGTCATTATGTTGTCTTCCTTGTCCAACATCAACTCTTTAGCATTTCATATTTTAATGAGTGCTCCCAATCATAAAAGATGCCAATTATAATATATCTATATGTGAAACCTCTCCTTCCTTATTACTTCCTATTAATTGCAACGGTGACCAAAGCTATGTCTGCCAACTCCCAACAACTTTTAATCATCATACTCTTTCTCTGTGAAGTCATTACTCTCAATAAGATCAATATGAACTTTTATTTCTTTTTGTTCTTTTTGTTCTTTTCTTTATTCACCCAAGATCATGGTAAAATAATCAAGCCCTTGATTCAACACTAATCTTTATTATATATATAGCTCACGAACTCGATTACATATAAAGATCACAAAGCAAAACTCAAAACTAGATCATGCCATCAACTTTATTCTACTAGATCAAGATACTACTAATAGGATCGAACTAAGAAAAACAGTAAAGATAGGAGTTGTGATGGTGATACGATACCGGGGCACCTCCCCCAATCTTGGCAGTTGCCAAGGGGAGTGCCCATACCCATGTGATTATGTCTCCTTTGTTGGTGAAGAAGGTGGTGGTGAAGGATAGTCGCACATCGAGCGTAAGAGGTCCTCCAGCTTGCGGATAATGCCCTTGAGTGAAACAATGTGCTCCTTCAACAATATATTTTCACTTGTGAGATACCTGTTCTGTATACGAGCTAACTCAATCATCTTGAAAGCTTCGATCTCAGTTGGGGTAAGAAAATTATGATCAAGTTGAAGGATGTCTTCTGTTGCAGGAGCTTGGTTTTCCGTGGCCTTCTTGATCCCTTCATCCTTGTTGATATCCATGGGTTCTTCCCTCTTCAGATCTATCTTCATTAGCCAAGCATCTTTGTCACCCTTGTTGGAGGAGGGGGACGTCATGGTAACCTAGGTCTGTCAGAAAAACAGCTCGAAACAAGAATAGAGGAGATTTGCGTGATACGGGAGTCAAAACCTTCAGGAGAATATATAGTGAATTTTTACCGACCAAAATACGTATCGTGCAAGAAAACGGAGTCCGGAAGGCACACGAGGTGCTCACGAGGTAGGGGGGCGCGCCCTAGGGAGGGGGCGCGCCCACCACCCTCGTGGCCTTCTCGGACTGCCACTTATTTTTCTAATTTTCTAAATATTCCAAAGCGGAGAAATATTGCCTTAAAAATTGTTTTGGAGTCGGTTTACTTACCGTACCACATACCTATTCCTTTTCGGAGTCTGAAACGTTCTGGAAAGTGTCTCTTATGTATTCCTCCGGGGTTACGGTTTTAATAATATTGGTTTCAATATTTATGGGATTACCTGAGATATAATGTTTGATTCTTTGACCGTTTACCACCTTCGGATTCGTGCCTTCGAAGTTGTTGATTTTTATGGCACCGGAACAATAGACCTCCTCGATAACATAGGGGCCTTCCCATTTAGAGTGAAGTTTTCCTGCAAAAAATCTTAAACAAGAGTTGTATAGCAATACATAATCACCTACGTTAAACTCACGCTTTTGTATCCTTTTGTCATGCCATCTTTTAACTTTTTCTTTAAACAACTTGATATTTTCATAAGCTTGGGCTCTCCATTCATCAAGTGAGCTGATATCAAACAACCTCTGCTCACCGGCAAGTTTGAAATCGTAGTTGAGCTCTTCAATAGCCCAGTATGCCTTATGTTCTAGTTCGAGAGGTAAGCGACATGCTTTTCCATAAACCATTTTATACGGAGACATACCCATAGGATTTTTATATGCAGTTCTATATGCCCATAATGCATCATCAAGTTTCTTGGACCAATTCTTTCTAGACCTATTAACAGTCTTTTGCAAAATTAATTTGAGCTCTCTGTTGCTCAATTCTACTTAACCACTAGACTATGGTGATAAGGAGATGCAATTCTATGATTAACATCATATTTAGCAAGCATTTTACGGAAAGCACCATGAATAAAGTGTGAACCACCATCAGTCATTAAGTATCTAGGGACACCAAAACCTCGGAAAAATAACTTCTTTAAGCATTTTAATAGAAGTGTTATGATCAACACTACTAGTTGGAATAACTTCTACCCACTTAGTAACATAATCAACAGCAACTAAAATATGTGTATATCCATTAGAGGCAGGAAAAGGTCCCATATAATCAAAGCCCCAAACATCAAATGGTTCAATAACAAGTGAATAATTCATAGGCATTTCTTGACGTCTACTAATATTACCAACTCTTTGGCATTCATCGCAAGACAAGACAAACTTGCGGGCATCCTTGAAGAGAGTAGGCCAATAAAAACTGGATTGCAATACCTTATGTGCAGTTCTATCTCCAGCGTGGTGTCCTCCATAAGCTTCGGAGTGGCACTTGCATAGGATCTGTTCCAGTTCATTCTCAGGTACACAAAGTCTAATAACACCATCTACTCCTTATTTATAAAGATGTGGGTCATCCCAAAAGTAATGTCTCAAATCATATAAAAACTTTTTATTTTGTTGGTATGTGAAGCTAGGTGGTATAAATTTAGCAACTATGTAATTAGCATAATCAGCATACCATGGAGTACTACGAGAAGTCCTTATGAAATTTAATTGTTCATCAGGAAAGCTATCATCAATGGGTAGTGGGTCATCAAGAACATTCTCTAACCTAGATAAGTTGTGTGCAACGGGGTTCTCAGCTCCTTTTCTATCAACAATATGCAAATCAAATTCTTGTAGCAAGAGAACCCATCTAATAAGTCTAGGTTTAGCATCTTTATTTTCCATAAGATATTTAATAGCAGCATGATCAGTGTGAATAGTTACTTTAGAATCAACCATATAAGGTCTGAACTTATCACAAGCAAATACAACTACTAAAAGTTCTTTTTCAGTAGTAGCATAATTTCTTTGAGCATTGTCTAGAGTCTTACTAGCATAATGGATAACATTTAATTTCTTATCAACTCTTTGCCCTAGAATAGCACCTACAGCATAATCACTAGCATCACACATAATTTCAAAAGGTAAATTCCAATCAGGTGACTGAACAACAGGTGCAGAGACTAATGCTTTCTTAAGTATTTCAAATGCTTCTACACAATCATCATCAAAGACAAATGGTGCATCTTTTTGTAATAAATTAGCAGAGGCCGAGAAAATTTTGGGAAGTCCTTAATGAACCTCCTATAAAATCCGGCGTGACCAAGGAAACTTCTTATACCTTTGATGTCCTTGGGACATGGCATCTTTTCAATAGCATCAACCTTGGCTTTATCAACTTCAATACCTCTTTCAGAAACTTTATGCCCCAAGACAATACTTCCATTAACCATAAAGTGGCACTTTTCCCAATTCAAGACAAGATTAGTTTCTTCACATCTCTGCAAAACTCAATCAAGATTGCTCAAGCAATCATCAAAATAAGATCCATAGACGGAAAAGTCATCCATGAAAACCTCACAAATCTTTTCACAAAAGTCAGAGAATATAGCCATCATGCATCTTTTAAAGGTAGTAGGTGCATTACATAGACCAAAAGGCATACGTCTATAAGCAAAAGTACCAAAAGGGCATGTAAAAGTAGTCTTTGATTGATCTCTAGCCGACACAGGTATTTGAGAGAAACCAGAATAACCATCCAGAAAGCAGTAATGTGTATGTTTGCATAATCTTTCTAGCATTTGATCGATAAAAGGTAAGGGGTAATGATCTTTCTTAGTAGCCTTATTTAATTTGCGGAAATCAATTACCATCCTATAACATGTGATAATTCTTTGTGGAATCAATTCATCTTTATCATTAGGGACAACAGTAATACCTCCCTTCTTAGGGACACAATGGACATGACTTACCCATTGACTATCAGCAACGGGATAAATTATACCTGCCTCCAGAAGCTTGAGTATTTCTTTTCTTACCACTTCTTTCATTTTAGGATTCAGACGTCGTTGAGGATCGCGAACTGGTTTGGCATCTGCTTCCAAATTTATTTTATGTTGACATAGAGTGGGACTAATGCCCTTAAGATCATCAAGAGTATATCCAATAGCGGAACGGTGCTTCTTCAGAGTTTTCAGTAATCTTTCTTCTTCATGCTCTGAAAGGTTAGCACTAATAATAACATGATATATCTTCTTTTCATCAAGATAAGCATATTTAAGATTCTCAGGCAACGGTTTAAGCTCAAACACGGGATCACCCTTAGGTGGAGGAGGATCCCCTAAAATTTCAGCAGGCAAATTGTGTTGCAGAATAGGTTCCTGTTTAAAGAATACTTCATCTATTTCCCTTCTTTCATTCATGAACATATCATTTTCATGGTCTAGCAAATAGTGTTCTAAAGGATCACTAGGAGGTACGGCAATAGAAGCAAGACCAATAATTTCATCCTTACTAGGCAATTCTTCCTCACGGTGTTGTTTACTGAATTTAGAGAAATTAAACTCATGAATCATATCATCCAAGACAATAGTAACAACATTCTTTTCGCAATCTATCCTAGCATTAACTGTGTTCAAGAAAGGTCTACCAAATATAATGGGACAAAAGCTATCTTGTGGAGAAGTGAGAACAAGAAAATCAGCAGGATATTTAGTTTTCCCACACAAGACTTCAACATATCTAACAATCCCAATTGGTGAAATAGTATCTCTATTGGCAAGTTTAATTGTGACATCAATACCTTCTAACTCAGCAGGTGCAATTTCATGCTTAATTTCTTCATACAAAGTATGCGGTATAACACTAGCACTAGCACCCATATCACATAAGCCATGATAACAATGATCTCCTATTTTAACAGAAATAACAGGCACGCCTACCACATGTCTATGTTTATCTTTAGCACAAGGCTTAGCAATTCTAGCAGTTTCACCATCGAGCTGAATAACATGCCCATCAATATTATCAGACAAGGGATCTTTAACAATAGCAATATTAGGTTCTACTTTAACTTTCTCAGGAGGTGCATAAGTTCTAATATTGCTTTTACGAACAACAGTTGAAGCTTTAGCATGATCCTTTATTCTACCAAGAAAAGGTGGTTTCTCAACATAAGAAGTAGGAACAATAGGATCATTATAAGTGACAGTCTTTTCTTCAACTTTAATAGGTGCAACTCCTTTTACTTCTATGGGAGGATGATATTTAAACCACTTATCCTTAGGGAGATCAACATAAGTAGCAAAATATTCACAGAAGGAAGCTACTATCTCAGAGTCAAGTCCATATTTATTGCTAAACTTACGAAAAATATCGGTATCCATAAAAGATTTAACACAATCAAACTTAGGTGTCATACCTGACTCCTTACCTTCGTCGAGGTCCCAATCTTCAGAGTTGCGTTTAATCCTATCCAATAAGTCCCATTTGAATTCAATAGTCTTCATCATAAAAGAGCCAGCACAAGAGGTATCAAGCATGGTGCGATTGTTTTCAGAAAGCCGAGCATACAAATTTTGAATAATTGTTTCCCTTGGAAACCCATGATTGGGGCATGAATATAACATTGATTTAAGCCTCCCCAAGCTTGAGCGATGCTTTCTCCTTCGCGAGGCCAGAAATTATATATATAATTGCGATCACGATGAACAAGATGCATAGGGTAATACTTTTGATGAAATTCCAATTTCAATCTTTTATAGTTCCATGATCTCGTATCATCACAATAGCATGAAAGTATTAAGGTAAACCTATACCATGTCAACTACAACAAAAGTATTAAGGTAAACCTAACCATAGCATGAAACATATGGATCCAAATCAGCCCCTTACGAAGCAACGCATAAACTAGGGTTTAAACTTCTGTCACTCTAGCAACCCATTATCTACTTATTACTTCCCAATGCCTTCCTCTAGGCCCAAATAATGGTGAAGTGTTATGTAGTCGAAGTTCACATAACACCACTAGAGGCTAGACAACATACATCTTATCAAAATATCGAACGAATACCAAATTCACATGACTACTAATAGCAAGACTTCTCCCTTGTCCTCGGGAACAAACGTAACTACTCACAAAGCATATTCAAGTTCATAATCCGAGGGGTAATAATATGCATATAGGATCTGAACATATGATCTTCCACCAAATAAACCAACTAGCATCAACTACAAGGAGTAATCAACACTACTAGCAGCCTACTAGCACCAATCCCGGACTTTGAGACAAGAATTGGATACAAGAGATGAACTAGGGTTTGGAGATGAGATGGTGCTGGTGAAGATGTTGATGGAGATCGCCCTCTCCCGATGAGAGGAGCGTTGGTGATGACGATGGCGATGATTTCCCCCTCCCGGAGGGAAGTATCCCCGGCAGAACAGCTCTACTGGAGCTCTAGATTGGTTCCGCCAAGGTTCCGCCTCGTGGCGGCGGAGTCTCGTCCCGAAAGGTTGCTCTTGTTTTTTTCTTGACGAAAGACTTCATATAGGAGAAGATGGGCGTCGGAGAGCCACCAGGGGGCCCACGAGGTAGGGGGCGTGCCCTAGGGAGGGGGGCGCGCCCCCCACCCTCATGAGCAGGGTGTGGGCCCCCTGACCTTCATATTTGGCGAGGATTTTTCTTTATTTATTTTAAGATATTCCGTGGAGTTTCAGGACTTTTGGAGTTGCGCAGAATAGGTCTCTAATATTTGCTCCTTTTCCAGCCCAGAATTCCAGCTGCCGGCATTCTCCCTCTTCATGTAAACCTTTTAAAATAAGAGATAATAGCCATAAGTATTGTGATATAACATGAAATAACAACCCATAATGCGATAAATATCGATATAAAAGCATGATGCAAAATGGACGTATCAATGACATCATCATGGAAGTTAGCATATATCATATGACCAGGCTCTTTTAGGTGCACTGCAATTTTAGTGCCAACTTTCACTACATAAAACTTAGAAATTTCTATCCAAAGGCCCGCGCCAAAATAGGAGTGACCATGTTCATCAAGTTTTAAAGAAGCAACCATTGTAAATCCATGGTTTGTGTTCAATATGACATCCCTAGAGTCTTCAATTATGTAAAAGCCAAGATTGTGTACTACAGTTGTTGTTGCAAAGGAAGGGATGTACTGCAGGAAATGATAAGATTGTTAAAGAATAGGGTAACATGCAAATATGGGAGTAACTGAAAGAACAGTACAACAGTTGAAATCAAAGGACAAAAAATATAATTAAACAGATAGTGTAACCATTATGTCATGCAAATATGAGAGTAATCGAAAGAACAATACACCATCAATTTGCCTAATATAGGAAGAAGAAAAATCCCCTTTGACGTATATGCTGCATGTGGCACCTTTTATCCAAATGTAGCAATATATAGTATATGTTCAGAAAAGTAGGCCATGCCAACCGAAGTATGGTGATATTGAACATATTGTGCGCTTACTGAAGTCATCTGGTATGGTGAGATAGAACTCCTCGGCTGTCTGGCCGAGGCCGTATAGAACCGATGTCTCCTTGCACTGTACACTCTATGAATGAAAGAAAACCCTCGAATTAGCTAGAAGAAAAATGAATTCATGGCGATTTCGACCGGGGTGATTAAAAGGGGCAGACGAACTGGGATGAGAGATGAGCAGCCATTTTAGTAAATTGGTTACCTGCTTCTCCATGATAAAACCCCCCAGTACCACAGATTCCCCAATCGGGCAGAGCTTGGTCGATGGCGAGTAGCATCGAGAAAGTCAGTGGTGATAGGCGGTGACAAGCGACAGTGGAAAAATGCGGTGGGGTTTGCCGGCAGCTGGCGACGGCGACAAGCGTCGAGCTAAGTGGTTGCCGCAGCGATAGGCGGTGACATGCAGAGTCGCGAAGGAATGCACGTGCGATTGGGCACAGTGGGGGGGGGGTGGCGGGAGGGGGTGAGGGTTTTGTGACGTGGGGGTGGTGAAGGTTTTCTTTTTTTTCCTTTTTGAATTGGGTGGTGAGGGTTTTCTGTCCTAGAATGCATTTCGAAGGCAACAATTTGGTAGAGGCATCTGTGTGTGATTAACATCACTTCGCCGTGAGGGTGATACGGACTTCCATTCGATCTGTGTACATCCTACGGTGCAGATGTGTGATCCACGGGGATGTGTTTTGGCCAATCAGAACACACGTGCCGCGGCACAAAGGAAGTCATTGCACACGATTCCAATCTGGGAAAATCACCAAGTTTGAAGGTGGATCCACATTTCCATCATCGGTTGACCCTGAAATTTTTACCCACGCTAAACATTCATCCTAATATGCACCGTACGTGTTCAATTTTTCTGCCAACTCTCCACACATAGCTATGCGTGTTGTGAGAAAATAGTTGCTAGTATAAAATTGTGTGGGAGGACCAAAAGTAACACAAACGGTTCACGCTAATAAGCTGTATGTGATGTGGGCAATCATAGGTTGGTCTAAGATAAGCATAAAATTCCATCATCCAGACTGATTGCATACTCATCTCACATCAATATATAAGTAAGTATAGATATAAGCATACTCAGGCATAGATAATAGGGAACCACTAGGGATCAGACTACTGATCCCTAGCTTTCCGTCAGACCACTAGATGGCCGTTGGATGAAAGTTTGCAGATCGCTGGATGCATCCCTCTAGCAGCGCCCACTTTACTAAATTTCTAAAAGAAACATTCTGTATGCATGTAGCTTCCCTATTTGAGATCCCTATAATCACGCATAATAACTACCTTGCAGTGGTCTGACGAAAATAGCCCCCCAGGCGCCCCCCAGCTTCTTGGGTTTGCGTTGGGGTCGCCTGCTCTATTTTCGGCCAAATCCGGCGCTAATCGGGCTCGTGGGGGCGTGAGTGGGACTTTTTTTGTGCGCCGGCGGTGAAAAAGTGCTTCTGGGGCCTTCCTGGGGAGACGGGTGGAGATGCTCTTAGTGTGTCCATTGCTGAGAGGAACTGTCTCTAAATTAGTTGTTATTATTGTAGTGTAGTAGCCGACGTGCGTGTGGACTAATGTTTAATTATGTGAGATTACCCCAAAAATGCATGTTGTTTTTTTGAACTGCAAAAAATGCCTGATGTTGTTAAGCTGCAAAATGCACCTTGTACTTGGTCTAGCTATATCGATGGAGCCATGGAGGTGGTGGGGCCACCTAGAGTACCCACAGGAGGCTTCAGTTTGGCGCACGTCTGTACCAACGACGACGTTAGGGAGCCAGCACATGAGTGGTACTGTTGCGCGGGCCACGGGCACTGTTTTTATATAAGAAATACGAAACCGAATACCAGTCAGGCACAAAACACGAGGCATATGTGTGGTCCAGAATGCAGGAGCATCTGGACCCGGGAGCTGAATTGCATTTACGATAATTAATACACAACATAGCCATAGTTCAATCCCACATCTCTTCTGCCAGCACGCCTACACGAAGGTGAAACTTCTCCAGGTACTCAGCTACGCAGCGTGCGCCACCATGGGAGAATAATTCTGCTTGAAGGAGTCAACGGCTCATCCACTTGCATGCATCAGGAAACTTTCATACGTGTCATGAAGCTTTTGGTTGCAAAATGGGTGTCCAAAGCCCCAATTCCAGGTCCTCACACGCCTACTATGCTTTCTCGCATAAAGCTACCCAAGATTTTGCTTCTTGAACCTTCTTTGGCCATCTTCATCCTCGCTGTCGACATCATCAGATATCACCTATACATACAGTAAAACATGTGGCGCCAGTATATGTTATAATGAGAATTAAGCAGGCAGAGTTTATGAAATATAATATATCTTGTGAGAGCGCGAACCCTAAATTATCAAGTGATCTTGATGAAAGACATGCATAAACAGAGAGCAGACAACTTAGTGCAACAAAATTAAGAGTCTGGTTGGTTTGATACCAACATTTGGCAAAATCAAAAGTTGCGAACACTTGGCAACCTTTTGTGAGATTGGCAATGAACGTTGGTATGCAAACTAATCTTTGGCGAACATTTGGCAGTTGCCAAAATTTGGCATGCTAACGACTTTTGGCATCAAACCAGTTTACATGCCGTAAAGTAGGACTAGAATTTTATGGCTATTTTTTAGATAGATCCAAAGATTTTGGTTCGATTTTTTAGCACAATCATCTATGTACATACCAATCTGGAAAACAAATTGGCACAAACATATATGTAGGACATTCAAAATCAATTCTCAAGATTTGGCTACGAATTATTACCATGAACACTAACCCTAGTCAGATTATTAGCAGAAATCATTTGTACAAAACAAACAATTAATCACTTATCATTTGTACCATTCAAACAATCAATACTCAGATTTCATGGCTTGAGGGAACATAACCATAGGATTTCTATTCCAAAAAGGGGAGGCAAGAGTAACCAGAGAAAACCTAGGATATATTTGCCACATAAATGGTTATAGATGACTGATCGGTTCTCCCTCGTCGTCGGAATTGCCGCCGGAGTTGCTATGGACATCCGACTCTGGCTGGGGAAGCACGACGGCGTCGACGATGTCAAGGTCACGCTTCTGCCTGCGCAGGACCTCGTCGGCGGTGACAACAACCTCTATGTCCAGCTTCACACCGTGCTCAGGTGCTTCAACAGCCCCGGTGTCACCACTCCCTCCGATGGTGCACTTCGGTGGCATCCTCATACACTTATGGTGGTGAAGACTAAGAATAGCGTCAAAGATGCATGCGAAGAGAGAGGACAGTGTGTGTAGCAAGAATGGCGGGTGCAACTGCTTATTATGACCAGTGACTCGGGCGCGCCCTTAATATGAAAAAGTGGGAGTGAGATGGGCGGCAGGCTAGCTCGCCTCATGGTGAGCCTGCACAGCGGACTGCTTGCATGCCTGCCGCCATTTCATACAGCCACTTGCACGTCTCCCGGTGACACTGCGTAGCGAACACACCTTCTGTCAATTCACACACCTGCTCGCACGCCTCCCGGTCTGCCTGCACGGCAGACTGCTCACATGCATCCCGTCAACTCACGCCTGCTCACACGACACATGGTATGCTTGGCAACATGTATATTGTTTTTCTTTTTTGAGGATTAATTCTTCCGCTTTATGACTTAACAGAAGCATGTCACGTATATTGTTGGTCCAACGCCCACGATTCAAATAAATAAACCTTTTGTGATATTGGTCACCAATTATTAATAATCTGCCATTTGTAAGAAGCTTATATCAAAACTTGTCTCAAATTCGACAAAAAACAATATCACAGTCTATTGGTGTCGATATGACACCACAACAAGTTTATGAATTTCAACTAAGTTCTGGATTTACCGGACTTTATAACTCAAGGGTCTCAATGTTTGAAATTTCTTGCCATTTGTCGCATGAGGACTAAACATGCACCCACGGACATACATATGATTTTCCAATCCATTTTGGTGCACTATCACGTGTGCATGTAGTTCAAATTTGATTTTTACACATTAAATCCCTAGGAAATCAATCAATGTACAAAAACGTCTAAATGATCTCTGAATTTTTTCCAAAATTTAACAAGGCACTACTCCTTTGGTCACATGTTCACTGCAGAAAAAGTTTGACATGCGTTGAAGTAGAGGTGGTGGTGCAGTGGGTGGGTGGGGGAGGGGGGGGGGGTTCCAGAAGCGCACTACGCGACGTGAGCCTCCATGAGGGATTGACCAGTTTGTGAGGCAGGGGCCACATCAAAGTCGCCAATTGGTTATTTAAAACATTACACTACCATTTCATACTTATATTTTTGGGCCAAATGCGTGCATTGGTGGTCCTTGGACACTCCCTCGTGCGGTTATTAGCGATGCGCCCACTCGTTGGCCCATGCAGGTTATTACTTTTGACCGACAGTGAGAGGCATTTGAACAAAGGTGGATTCATCTTGGCCTGTGTTACTACGTATATCATGGTGAGATTCCAGATCAAAGTTTGAGCGTGTGCATACACACATGAATCCATCCCACTGGCTCGAAGTGAGGGGGACTACGCGTTGTGAACCTTTGTGTAGGGTGTTTCTGGTTTGTGAAGCATGTGCCTCATCAAAGTTGTGCATTGGGTATTCAAACATCATACAACACCTCTTTGGGCCACATGCAAGCGGTGGTTGTCCTAGGACACTCACTCGCGTTCCATCCATGGGCCCGTGAGGTTGTCGTCCATCACTTTGACCTACAGCGAGAGAGGTAAATTTGACCAACAAGGAGGACTCTTTTTGGTTTGTGTTACAGTAGGAGTATATAGTATGCGTCGAGGGGGGGGGGCATCATATCCTACATGTCACGAACCTCGCTCCGCGTGGGGACTTTACGGTTTCCGAGGTAGGTGCTACATCAAAGTTGAGCATTGGGTATTCAAACATGACACAACACCTCTTTGGGCCACAGGCAGGCGCACTCACTCGCATGCGACTCTTCCATCTGTGGGCCTGCGAGGTCATCGTCCATCACTTTGACCTACAACGAGAGATGTTAATTTGACCGACAAGGAGGATTATTTTTGGTTTGTGTTACAGTAGGAGTAGTATATGCCGAAGAGGGTGGAGGGGACCGGCATATACTACGCGTGATGAACCTCGCTTCGTGTGGGGACTTTACAGTTTCTGAGGCAGGTGCCACATCAAATATGTGCATTGGGTATTCAAACATAACACAACACCTCTTTGGACCACATGCAAGCAGTGGTTATCCTAGGACACTCACTCGCGTGTGACACTTCCGTCCGTGGGCTAGGGAGGTCGTCGTCCATCACTTTTACCTACAGCGAGAGAGGTTAACTTGACCAACAAGGAGGACTCTTTTTGGTTTGTGTTACGGTAGGAATATATAGTTCGTTCGAGAGGGGGAGGGGACCAGCGTATACTACGCGTCATGAACCTCGCTCCATGTGGGTACTTTACGGTTTCTGAGGAAGGTGCCACATCAAAGTTGTGCATTGGGTATTCAAACATGGATGCATCACACACCTCCATATACATATGTTGGGGACACATGCAGTGGTTGTCTTTGGACACTCTCCCTCATGTGGTTATCGGCGGTAAGCCTATTCGTGGCTCCATGTGGACATCCATTGATACGTCTCCAACGTATCTATACTTTTTTATTGTTCCATGCTATTATACTATCAATCTTGGTTATTTTATATGCAACTATATGTCATTATATATATATATATATATATATATTTGGTACTAACCTATTAAATTAATGCCAAGTGCCAGTTGCTGTTATTTTGCCTGTTTTTGGTTTTCGAGAATATCAGTACCAAATGAAGTACAATTGCCATGAAACTTTTTGGAGATTGTTCTGTACATAAGAGACCCTGGAAGCTTCCAGAGAGGGCTAGAAGATGAAGGAGTAGCCCACAAGGCACCAGGGAGTTCCTAGGGGTAGACGCGCCCTCGTGGCTTGTGGGGCCCACATGCATCTGTTTGACCTAATTCCGCCTCTATAAATTCTCCAAAGTTGGGAAACCAACAGAGAGCCACCCAAAATACTTTTTCTTGGTGTTTCTTAATGCCATAAAGCCACATTTCCTTTGCCATGGCGACTCTCCACCTACCTCTCTCCCCGGCAAATCCCCTTTTCCAACCTTCCCATGGCGATATCTAGGAAATCTGGGGCGCCATGGCCAACCTTCTGCACTGGGATCTCAATCCAGGCCTCAAGGTGCCTGCTCAGGTTCGTTCTTGATTTGGATCCATAGTTCATTTCCACGCCACGACTAGTTCCAAGGAGTTTTCCTTGGTCACTTCCTTCTCCTATGCCTGATACATCTCCAACGTATCTATAATTTTTATCGTTACATGCTGTTATATTATCATTCATGGATGTTTTACAATCATTTTATAGAAAATTTATATCATTTTTTGGGACTAACCTATTGACATAGTGCCCAGTGCCAGTTGCTGTTTTTTGCTTGTTTTTTACATCACAGAAAATCAATACCAAACGGAGTCCAAATGCAGCGAAACTTTTAGGTGATTTTTTCTGGACCAAAAGACACTTGTTGGGCCAAATTACCAGAGGGGTGCCCCGAGGGTGGCACAACCCACCTGGGCACACCTGGGGGCCCAGGCGTGCCCTGGTGGGTTGTGCCCACCTCGATGGCCTCCCGCACCGCTTCTTCGCACTATAAATACCGAAATATTCCAGAAACCCTAGGGGAGTCGACGAAACACAATTCCAGCTGCCGCAAGTTCTAGAACCACGAGATCCAATCTAGACACCATCATGGAGGGGTTCATCATCCTCATTGCACCGGTGCAAATACCTCCTATACAAACGGGTTTTAACCCTTTTCCAGGACGGCGCTTGGAACCGTCGCCAAGTGAGTGTGGGCGATAGGGGTTCCTTCCCACACGACCCAGAAACCGTTGGGGATAGGCCCTTCTGGCACACAAAATGAGCTCGTGTACGATCTGGCGAGGCATCAAAACCCAACCGTTTCCGTTCGTATGTACATCCCACACGACGAATCCCAAAAAAACATTTCCATTCGTATGTATATCACACACAATTTTTTTGTGGAAACGATTGTGCAAGGTGGCCTAACGCAAACAGTTCTCTACCAGAAGCCGTGTGTGATTGTTAGTTGATCGAACACGCCTACTTTCTAGGAACCATGTGGGTTGTTTTAGTTCATCGCCCACCACTACAAAAAAAGACACATTCGTGACATTTTAGGCCGAACGAATTTTTTCTGTCATACTTATGACACTTCTATGACGATAATTGTGACAAAACCCGGTATCATCATAGATGTGGTGGGGTCCTACTTCTATGACAAAAAATCATGATAGAAAATGGGATTTTCATCCTGGGCAGGCCAGAGACGCAGCTGCATGACATTCTTTGGGCTGTCCATGACGGAAAAAATCGTGGTAGAAGCGAGGGCGAGGAAAATATCGGGGAGTTCCCGATTATGGTGTGTGGTTGGGGGCCGAGTGATGCACGTTTCTCTCATATGTACGCGCGTGTGTGCGAGGCGCTGGGCTCTAACTGCTCCCGAGCGAGGCGTTGGGCTCTAACTGAACCCGAGCGATGCACTTCAGGCTACGCATTACTGAACCCGAGCGATCGATCGATCCCTTGCTGTTAACTGAAACCGAGTGATTCCTTCGCTACTGCTCCTAACTGAAACTGATCGAACACTGCTGCCTCCTTCCCTTGATGAACAATGAGCGTTATTGGGGGGGGGGGTTTGAATGAACAGTTCCCGGTGGGGGTTGGATGAACAGGACCCCGTGGTAGTAGAGGCCATTGCCGCTGGATGAACAGTACCCCGATCGATCGAGCCAGTGGATGAACAGGACCCCGTGGAGGGCTGGTTGAATAGTAGCCGGTGGAGGGCTGGATGAACAGTAGCCCGTGGAGGGGTGGTTGAACAGGACCCCGTGGAGAGGGCTGGTTGAACAGTAGCCGACGGAGGAGCGGTGGAGGCTGGAAGAACAGGAGCCCGTGGATGAACAATCACAGGTGGAGGCTGGAGGAGGCCGACGGTGGATGAACAGGAGCCCGTGGAGGCAGTCGACGGTTGATGAACAGTAGCCCGTGGAGGCAGTTGACGGTGGAGATGAACAGTATCCCGTGGAGTCCCGTTTTGCGGTACGCCACACCCCTCTTGATGAATAGGACCCCCGTTTCGACCGCAGCGCTCCAACACAAGTCCGTTTCCTCCATTTTGTGGTACGCCACACCCTTCCCAATCAACAGGACCCCGTTTCGACCATTTTGCTGTACGCCAGACCCCTCCCGATTAACAGGATCCCGTTTCGACCGTGGCCGGTCGAACACAAGGCCGTTTCCTCCGTTGTGACACCCCAAAATTTTGACCTTGTTTTAATGGATTAAATTTTTTGCAGGAAATTAAAACTCTTTATTTTTTTGGGCCTCCTTTTATTTTTGAACCATTTCCTCCCTTGTTATTAGGAGTTTTCTCCAAAATGAAAACTTTTCAAATATGTTATTGGACCTGTTTAACCTCTCAAGAAAAACTTTTCTTTTATTAGTAGAACCAATTATATAATTAAGTTGCTTGATTTTTTATTTTCTTGAAAATGGTTTTTCAAGGTTAAATGGCCATATTTGAACTACAACCATTTGATAAACTCACTTAAAATTCCAACCAAAATTTGGAGATGTCATGTGATGTTTTTGAATCACTTTTATACAAAAATATCTTTTATTCTTGAAATATTTTGAGTTCTACTCCCAATTTTCTTCTCTGATCCAGAGTACAATTTTGCACTATAACCCTTTTAAATATTGCTTTTTGGCCTTCACCAAAATTATGGGATTTCAGTGGTAGCATGCAATTCAACTTTATGCAAAAACCTAGTATTGTTCTTTGAAAAAATTGAGTGAATCAACCTCTTTTCTATTCTGGTCCAACCTGATGGTTTGTGCAGCAACCACATTTTTAATTGCTCCTCTACCCATGATTCCTTTTCCTACTTGTAGTCCTCCCTACAAAACCCCTAAGTCCAGGAGCATGCACCTATTGGATCATTTTTGGTTCATGAAATGATGCCATTTATCTCTTGTCCAGAGTTGTAGATCTGCAAAACTTGCACTAGCAAGTTTGTGCTTTTCACAAACTAACCTCACCACCCTCTCTTTCCTCTAAAGAGACACTGATCTGGAGATTTTGGCCACTCCAAGAACAGCTTAGGTGCCTGTGGCATTTTATCAAACACCTTGAGTGCATAAATAGTTTTGACATGACTTTTGTCATTGCACTGTGACCTTGCACCTCTGGGAAAACTAGCATGTCCATTTACCTTATTACTAACCATAACCTAGCCCTGTTCCTTGCCAGCCTCTCTTGCGACCTCTAGCATGCAAGGGCATTCCGTCGAACACGTCCCGGGCGTGCGCTGGGCGCGCCTAGAGCGTGCGTTTGGCATGCACGTGCGCCCGAGCCGCCGCGTTTCGCCCCGCACCCGTTCCGGCTCTTGGCCATCAGCAGCTAGCCGCCACGTATCCTCCTGCACTGCCACGCCACCCCGACCACCCTGGCACGCTACAACGCCGCCGTCAGGGCATTCTTGGCGGCACGCCGGCGTCCGCAGTGGCTCCAGCCCCGGTCGCCGCCGCCCAAGCCACCCCGGCTCGCCACCTGCCCCTGGGAGCCACGCGAGCTTATCTCCTCGCTCGTCGGCTAGCTCTCGTCGCCTCCACGTCGCCCTGAAAGCTACAGAGAGGCGGTTCGCCGGCATCCTCATCCACCGCCGCAGGACCGACCCCAATCACCTATTTAAGGAGCCCCGAGCTCGTCTCCGCTCGCAGGCAGCCCCAAGCCATCTCCCTAGGGCCCCCATTGGCAGCCAAACGACCCGGGGAGATCTCCTTCCCCATCTCCGGCGACCGCAGCCTCCGCCATTGCCCCAGCCCTTCCGGCGCCACCAGGGCTTCCCCCTATCCGTTCTCTTCACCAAGAACTCCCTCTTCCTCCCGTGAACCATTCCCACTACTCGATTTTCATCGGGACTCACCGCGGGAGAAAATTCACTTTGCCCGACGGCCACCGTCCGCCGCAAAGCTCACCGCCGGCAGCTCCGTCCACCCCCGAGACCGTAACGACTACCGGAGTAACGGTCTCGATCCCCTGAGCCTGCGGGTGACCTCCGTTTCCCGAACGGTGCCGCTGTTCGCCGGCGAGCATCGCCGGAGCTCCGCCTCTGTTCGGTCAGGGGGAGACGACGCGCGCGTGGACCAGTCAAACCTGACCAGTGGGCCAGGCGGGCCCACTGTCAGTGACTCACGCGCCGCCCACGCTGGATAAGTGGAGGCGTAAAATCCCAAGTACGTCTCCTTTGTGCGAAAGCGTAATCCCGTTCGAACCGTTTTCTTTTCAGATTCTTTTTTTAAACAGATTTCGACGAGAGATTTGACTGCCTATAACTTTTTAAATACAACTCCAAATGAATTAATTCTTTTTCCTACCTCTCTCAAATATGGTCTAGTTTATTTTAAGATTTATTTCAAAAAATTTCAAACAACTTTTTTGTGCTGCTTTGGAATTGTGTGTTAATTTAAATTATTTCAAAATAGGATTTTTGGGAGAGAGGAAGGAAATCCTTCAATGGCTTTGGAGTGCACCCTGCCTTTCCACACCATGAAGGCAAGCATTCTGAACCCCGGAATAATATTTTTGTGAGATAGTCGACACGTTTATAATGCCACTTAATTTCGGAGTATAGTTATTTCATGAGATATGATCATTTGCATGGGTACATTGTTTGTGATTTCCTTGCTGCTGGAAATGAACATACTTGTGATGGTAATCACCCTCATGTGCCATACGTGCATGCCGGAGAGGAATCCGGGGAAAATCCTCTGCCTTGGGTAGGCGTGAGCTTATCGCCGGTCTCCGTCGAGACAGTTGTATCCGGTACGACATGGTAAGGTATAGTGAGTGTTGATCTGTTGGTTGAAATATTTTTGTTACACATGTCATGCAGGAAACTTGTAAACCTCCTGAGTCGACCATAGATCGAGTCTTGTTCCAGTAACCCCCATACTTTCCTTGTACTACCACTTGTCTCTGTCGTAGGCAGGGTACGGTTTAGTAAGTCGTCAACCCCTTTCAAGCACACGCCGTACAAAGAGGCCATGGCGGAAGATACTGGCTGTAGCGGGTAGGCTGGCCACCTGGTCCGGGGGCATGGGTGTTTCCGGTTGGGACCGAGAGGGGAGGCCACCCGTTAGAGCGCGCGATATAAATTTGATCCCATGCTACGCGAGGTTGTAGCCTCCCCACTTAGAGTTTGCTTAACAAGTGTCGTGGGTGATTCCAGACACCGGTGAGTTAAGCTGGTGTGTGCAAGTTAGGTGTGTTTTCAACAAAAAGGCCGTAGATGGAATTAGTCCCGATGGACTAAAGGAATCTGTTACTCGTGGGTAAAGAGTACACCCTCTGCAGAGATTAAACCTATTCGAATAGCCGTGTCCATGGTTAAGGATTACAGTCTGGGATGGGTCAAGTGTCGGTCTTAGTGTCGGTCTTTGGAGGAGAAACTGTTAAAACAGAACCGGGATTACAATTTGAGACTTGTGATGATTTTGATTATTATTTCGTTGTGGACTAACCCTTTATATTATTGGCATTATCGAACACCCCTGATGGTACTAACTCTTGGATGTTCACTATGATTATTTTTCTTATAAGCCCTTTCTGTGGTGTCGCTCAGACGCCCGACTGTGGCATGCATGTTATTTCATCCACTTATAAGCCCTTTCTGTGGTGTCGCTCAGACGCCCGACTGTGGCATGCATGTTATTTCATCCACTTATAAGCCCTTTCTGTGGTGTCGCTCAGACGCCCGACTGTGGCATGCATGTTATTTCATCCACTTATAAGCCCTTTATGTGGCGTCTCTCAGACGCCTGACTGTGGCATGCTTGTTATTTCATATACTTATAAGCCCTTTTATGTGGCGTCGCCCAGACGCCCGACTGTGGTATGCTTGTTATTTCATTTACTTGATTGTTTACCCATGATTTACTTAAATAGTATACTCGCGTGCATCATGAACCTTATTTCATAACTATCAGAGTGATCACATAATATTTGAAGCATGTTTACTTGTGGCTATATTATACCTGTGTTCTTAATGTTTGCGAGTACATTCAAAGTACTCATTGGCTTGTCCTTGGCCATTGTCTTGGCCAGATATCTGCTTGGAGAGGAGCGTTGCGATGACAGCCCCGGAAACTAGGCAACGGTGGTAGCAGCCCCGCGAAGATAGGTGTTAACCTGGTCAGCTGTTCCTGTGGGAAAGGAGTCCCATACACGGATGATCCACAAACCGCTTCCGCCATCAACCACTAGAAACCATTTGTTGTACTCATAGGCCACAATGGTCTTGTACTACATATTTTGTATTTTTGCTTGGAATTTCTTTATCAAGTTGATGCCTCATCAGCTAACAGTAATCCTGGGGCTGATGAGCTCGACGGCCATTTTCTAGAAATTAATGCCCAGAAAACCGGTCGCGACAGACTTGGTATCAGAGCCAGGCTGACCATTGGCTAATCCTATCTTAGCCAGGTCAATAAACTTAGGCAGACCAACCCACCAAGCCATAACCAAACCCCAGCCAAGCTTCTCATGCAAGATAGCCCCATAGTGACCCGACACCTTTTGGCAGTCGGTGCCCAACCTACCAACCTAGCCGTCGATCACGCGCTAGTGACCGGCCCCCTAAATAGTCCCTTCTCACAAGCGTGTGAAGGAAGACTCCGTCCCCTTTTCCTATAAAAAGGGCACGCTAGCCTCAACCCAGCACGGCACAGCCGCTACCCAATACCAAGCCACAATGCCTGGTCCTGTCGTGCACAATGAGACCACAGCAACCAACCTTGGAGGCTTTGTGACCATACTCGCAAACCTCACCCGTCGTGCCTATACGTTAGAAGAGCCCCCAGAATATGTTGTGTACCAAGGACCCATGAGCGGTGAGAGCCATCAATTCTGGGCCACTGTACACATCTACGGTAGGGGTCTAGCACCCGAACGCCCCTACAGGTTCACCGGAAGAACAACCTCCTTTGAGCCACAAGCCATCCAACTAGCTGCTCGAGAAGCTATAGTTCATCTCCGGCACTTATCGCCCAGAGTTAACTGTCGCTCGTTCTACTACTACCCCAGACGTGAAGGGTATGGTTGACCACCCCAAGTTGCCAACGGAGATCACGAGACAGATCCTGCATTGTTGCACCTAGTGCGCTATGTAAGTGCACTAGAGGAACTGTGCGATCAAATCACTATTGATCTAATCGCAGCTCGTGGAGAGCTGGTTCGTCGAGCCCTGGCAAGAGAAGAGGACGAGCCCAACGCCGACAACCCAGTCGTGCTGTTTGGACACCCGATCGAGTCCCTGAGATCTGCCCCAACCATCGGCCAAGGTGCTGCGATAACCCCAGAAGTGCTTCGTCGCATATTGGGAGCACACTCCAACGGGGTTGTGGCCAGCAATCCCCGAGATGGTCATCATCGCTACCCCGAGCCTGCAGCCCCTCAACCCACTCCAGCAAATTCCGACGGTGAGAACCGTGGAGAAGCCTCAACATCCACAAGGCACGCCCGCATGAACGTAAACGAGGTAGACTAAGTCACCTGAGTGGTATCGAGTCCCAGTGTACCCTCGCTTTGTAATCGTGTGGCCTTGTATATAAATGCTGCCTGTTGTCGTGCCTCTATTTTAATAGTAGCCTTGCCTAGATACGCAAGTATGCAGTATAAGATTTCTACCCCTGGCACAGTTACCAAAAACCTCCCCAATAACCGCCACAGTAACACATCACTTTAGCGAAATGTGTAAATCTGTGGCTTGATCCCGACCCTTGGAGCAGAGCTGGAAATTTTTTCTTTACCATTCACCACGGTAAAATAACCCAGCTCCAGTGCTATAAAGAGGCCACCGCGTGACCTTGCCAAGCACCTTTCACCTTGTGCACCACCCTCACAACCATTTCCTAGCCATGCCGACCCCCAGCATCTACCTGAGAACCCCAGATGCAACCCCGGGTAGTTTTGTCAAGATATTGTGGGATTTTACCTGTAGTACCATGGGCGCTACCCAGCCACCCCAGTACGAGCTGTTCAAATCAAGAATCACCTCTTCCAACTCGAGATATTGGGCAGCAGTACACATCCCTCCCGTAAACTCAAACCAAGACCCAACAGAGGTCTCCTTTGTGGGAAAATCTATGCCAACCCCACAGATGGCCGTGGAAGCTGCTGCATACGAAGCGCTTGCTCGCCTTCGATTCGCGGTACCCTATGCCAGCGAACAAGGGTATTATTACTTCCCGAGCCGTGCAGCGCCCGGAGGAGTAACATCCTTTCCCGGTGGACGATTTGAGAGAGACCCAGTCCTGGCCAACCTTGTCCAGTACGCCATCGCTCAAGAACGTTTAACCCAACGCATGATGGGTTATCTCCAGAGCCTCGCAGATTTAAATCCTCAGATCGCCATCAGCAGAGCACTAAGGCCCGACCAGGAGAGTCACGTGCATCGACTGGTCAATCCGCTTCCCCCGATAGAAGAAGAGTGTATCCCTGAACCAGAAACATTTTCTCGGGACCCCGTCCAGTTACCGTTTGCATTATAGACGTCGCTGCTACATTTATTATTGCAATATTTGTTTTTATGTGATGTAACTTATGCGTGGTACCCCGAGTTTGCACAGCAAGTAAATCTTTAGTTTCAATTAATGTAAGTGATTCGGTTGCATTACTATTTTCTTCCGCAAATAATCCTGGAGTGAGATTTCTTTTCCCTAAGTTGCTACATCTACACCTTCTCACGACATGGATTATTTTATTTCACACAGCACTGCGGCAGCAGACTCACAACCATGGACAGTGCACCATTTACTAGTTAAAACTAGTAATGGCGCACTGTCCACTGGTGCGCCATTACTAACAATTTTTTTTATTTTTTTCAAAACTACTAATGGCGCATGGTGGGTGTGGTGCGCCATTACTATATCAACTAGTAATGGCGCACTATCCCACGGTGCGCCATTAGTAACAATTTTTTTTTATTTTTTTCACAACTACTAATGGCGCACCACACACCAGGTGCACCATTAGAAATATATTACTAATGGCGCACCTGTATGTGGTGCGCCATATAGCAATGGCGCACCACATACATGGTGCGCCATTGGTGTCCATATTATCTATAGCCCTTTTCCTAGTAGTGCCTAATCCAGGACTCCCTCGGTAGCCCCCGAACTGGCCTTCAAATGAAGATGAAGTATCCGGCTTATGTCTTCGGCTTTTGCAAGGTTGGTTCTTCATTATACCTTTGACAGATAATAGCTCGACCCTGACTTCAACGTTCTACCTTTATGACTCTTTCCGGGTCGTCGCCTCGATTTCCACGCGCTGGGCGAATGCGAACGGTTCGCAATAATTTTTACCAAAAAAGAAAACCCCTGGCCGCACAGGGACAACGCCTATATAAAGAGGTTAGATCCCCAAGCGCCATCCACATCGCGAAGATAATACCAGGACTAGCCACGAAAAAACATCAAAACATGGCTAGCGCCCCAGGATCTTCTTCGTGACCCCATGACCCTCAAGAAGGTGATTGGCAGAGCCATTCAGTGTCTCATCTTTAGTTGAGTCGACTCCAGACGCAGGGATATCTCCCCCTCGCAGATCTAGTCTCCGTACGAGCGGGATTAGCTTCGATTGGCAATGATGTACTAGCTGCAAATTTCTCCAACCCCAATAAGGAGGAGACGGTGTGCTTCATTTCATTCCTTTTGCGGGGCTTAGGATTTCCGATCCATCCCTTTCTAAGGGGTCTGTTGGAGTTTTACGACATGCAGCTGCACAACCTCACCCCAGGTTCGATTCTACACATCTCAGGCTTCGTCGCTCTTTGCGAACTGTTTCTGGGCTGCGAGGCCCATTTCGAATTATGAAGAAAGTTCTTTTGCCTTGTTTCTCACCATCGAGGGGGCTCCATATTTGAAGTGGTCGGCGCCGAAGTATGGCGCATAGCCGGATTAGGCTATCCTATTGGAACTCCGAAAGAGCTATCCCTAGAATGGTCTTCGCAATGGTTTTATATTGATGATGTCCCACTTCCGGACCCAGTTCGGCGCGGCCTCCTTGAATTTTCTAGCACTCCTCTGAAGAAATGCCTCAATTGGCATCCCCAAAGTCCCAAGGAGGAAGATAGTGCGGAAATAAAAAGGTTGGTCAGCAAGGTCAGATTACTAGCTCATACCGAGCTCTCGATGAACGAAGTCATGGCCATTGCAATAAAATGATGTATCCAACCCCTTCAGTCCAGAGTAACTCCTTAATGGTGCTACAATGGAGAAGAAGACACATATCATTACAGACGAAAGGGTCCGGACACCCCGGCCGAACTGGCCATGATCCTGGCCGATCTATATAAGGGGGAAAAAGAAGACTTCCCCTGCTTAAACTGCCGAGAAGGTTATTCCATGTACAACCCCATTGGATGGGTAAGATTCTGATTATCAGTTCTGCTTTACTGCTATCGAGGCACACTAATCAAATTGTTCTTTGTTGTCTTAAAACAGTGATGGAGGAAGATGATCGAGGATGTTCACAGTCCTGCCCCACAGACACAGGATCATAATCGCACCGAAGACCCTGGCTTCTGCGAAGATGCGGATATATACATAGAGTTTGATGATGGAGTATTTTATCAGGCGAGCCTTGACGGCTCGGAAGTGGCTATTACGGCCGACTACCCCCGCCCTTCTTCCTTCTCCATCGTAAGCATTAGAAAAGCTCCTTCAAAAAGAACTCCTTAATTGCACCTTTTCCATTGCACTAAACTGTACTCCATAGGACCGGCGCTCGGCAAGACGGACTACCTCGGGGGCGGCCTCTATGCGGGGCGATCATTCGAAACGAAAGGAAACCGGGAGCGCTGTCGAGCCTTCTCCTCCTTCAAATAGGTATGTCCTTTAATATATGCCTAAGCATGAGATTAGATTGTTAAACTCCTCCTCTACCTTTGTGTCAGGAGGAGTGTGTGGCAAACCATGGGAAAACGTCCTACTATTCGGATGTCGGCTAATCCGGCACCTGACTCATCAACTAGGATGAGGGATGATACAGTGCCGGCTCCGCCTCTTCAAGAGGATTCTCATGACGTACCCATCATGAGTTCTGAGGTAGAGAGCGTAATGAATCATCGTCAATTGAGAGAGGCTATGCACGCTCTAGCTTTCTCCGAACAGGAATTTCTCGCACTCAGCTCCGTGGATGCATATATCCGAGCCGCCCGGGACGGACTGGCGGGAGTTACTCAACTGTTTTCAAAGGCTATGTAGGTAATGGTTCGAGCAATTTTAATATATATATGTGCCAGTAGCCCCCGAGACTTGAAGCGGTTAGGCTAAACTGATTTAAGGATCGTTACAACCTGTAGGTTCTCACGGAGAAAAAACAACGTATTGTCTCAGGAGCTGAAGTCAAACCAGATAAAGCTGAATGCCACCTCCACAGAGCTTGTAGAGATGAAAATGGCCACAATGACCGCTGAGCAGAAGAACAAGCTTGAGGAGGAAAAGGGTAAACAAGCCAAAGAAAAGAGCTTAATGGCATAGTTATCGGCCGCACAACGAGAAAATAAGAAGTTGAAAAGCGGCATATTCAGTATGATCTTTAAAAACATCTAAGGGACATAGATTATCCCGTAGTCCAGATTGTCACAACCTTGTTATTACAGGTCTGTTAACCGGTCGACTTGAGGAGGAAGTATACAGATTTTGAGGCGACGTGCTAAAGGAACTATCCGTGATGCATGAACGAGCCCGAAAAGCTATGAAAAGTATGGCGAAGGCTTTATGGCCGTCCGGTGCCCCTCCGGAAAGTATGGAGGGGTTGGCGAACCTGTTCAAAGGTGCCCGACACCGTTTCGAGCTATGGAAGGCGTCTGCATGCCGGGAACATGCACGAGAGGCGTGGGCGATGGTGAAAACGCGCTACATCGGACTCGATCCAAATCATATGGCTCGAGTTCGACCTCGAGGGCCAGATGGAAAGGAGATTCCTCTGATCCATGTATACGACCAAGTGATGATAGCTGCGAAGTACTCGCAAGAAGAATATTGTTTAGACAGTCTTATAGATGGTAGAGATAACGAGTAGGTGTTTGTTTTGATGTATCAATGTACCTCTACTCTTTAATTTTTATCTCCGATCAAACATGTAAAAAAAAATTCATCGCAGACTTTCGGTTTCGGCCTCCGAGCCAAGAAGGTGGAGTGTTTCCGGATACTATTGTGGAATGTAAGAAACATTCATTATGTCCGGAAACCAGGCAATCTATTCATATTGCTCGAACAGACAAACATTTAGTTTGGGGAGGTATGTTATATTATGTATGTAAGAAACATCTTTCAAGGAGAATAGTTCCGCTAAGGATTCCTTTCCTTAGGTGGGCATGCTTAATTGCACGTGCCTAGGCTTTGATCCAAATTACGGGGAACCTGTCCCACATTATTGTTTCAAAGAGTTTACAGGAACGTAACAAACTGTCGTTGCTTGCTGACCAATTATTCTCTTAAGAACGCTAGCTTTTGGCTTCACCCGTCTGAGGTACAGGTTCGGATTAACCGGTTGTAACAATCGCAGAGGTGCTCCTTTTACAGCCTAGCCGAACAATCGGGAACATAGGGTATAGACACAGGAGCGAGGCAACCTAGCTTGGCAAAAACTGAAGTCATAGAGGCGCATATAATGGCAAAAGGTGTATAAAACAAACGACATATTTAATGTAAGCTCCAAGCTTTTAATAATAAGCTTCGTCAAAGAAGCCCCCAGTCATAATGGGGTGTATACATTTAAAGATGTGTACCCCTAATAGTTCGGCATATCCGAACATACACTGTGAAAGATATAGGAAAAAAGGGAAGAGGAGAGAAAGAGAAGGGAAACAAAAGGACAAAGAAAAGGATCTGGCCGAACTATGCGTAGAATCTTCGAAGCCGAGCAGCTTTCCAAGGATTCGGCTCGACGCGATTGTTCGATGCATTACAAAGGAGAGAGGCTCCTCCTGTGAGAACTTCATTTATGATGTAGGGGCCCTCCCATTTTGGTTTGAGCTTATCCTTCTTCTTCTCAAGGAGGCGCAGAACAAGTTCGCCGACATTATAAGTCTTAGCCTGCACTTCTTTGCTTTGGTATCTCCTAGCATGTTGTTGATAAAGTGCGGAACGGGATCGTGCAATATCGCGCTCTTCTTTAAGGCCGTCCAGGTCATCCTGCCGATCAAGCTCGGCTTCTCTCTCTTCATACATGCGCACTCGAGGTGAGTCATGAATAATGTCACAGGGCAAGACAACTTCTGTAGTCCACGGCCCACAGAGCACGGAATCGAGTTCCTCAACCAAGTGCTTATCTGACTCCTGTTGGGAGCGCACGAGTTTGGGCTTAATGCTGCTCATTATATATGAGGCCGTTAACCCGTTCAACCTGTCCATTTGTTTGAGGGTGGTATACGGAAGCATGATCGAGCTTAATGGCCAAGTTGGCGCACCCGTTTTTCACCTCATCGGCTGTGAAATTGGAGTCATTATCAGTGATAATGTTGTGCAGGACACCATAACGGTGTACCACGCCGGATATAAATTCAATCACTGGCCCTGCTTCTGCCGTTTTTACTGGTTTGGCCTCTATCCACTTAGTGAATTTATCTACCATAACCAGTAGATACTTCTTCTTGTGGCTTCCCTCTTTAAGGGGACCGATCATATCTAGCCCCCAGACCGCGAAGTGCCAAGTAATGGGGATTGTTCTGAGAGCGGCGGGAGGCATATGACTTTGATTGGTGAAAAGCTCACATCCCACGCAGCATTGCACAAGGGCTTGTGCGTCTGCTCGGGCCGTTGGCCAAAAGAAACCTATACAGGAAGCCTTGCTTACGAGGGCCAGAGCTGCGGCGTGATGGCCACCTAGGCCAGCATGTATTTCAGCCAAGAGTTGTCGTCCTTCCTCTTCAGAGATGCATCTTTGGAAAACTCCATGTCGGTGTCAAAACTGGCGGATCTCGGGTAGGGGGTCCCGAACTGTGCGTCTAAGGCGGATGGTAACAGGAGGCAGGGGACACGATGTTTACCAAGGTTTGGGCCCTCTCGATGGAGGTAATACCCTACTTCCTGCTTGATTGATCTTGATGATATGAGAATTACAAGAGTTGATCTACCACGAGATCGAAGAGGCTAAACCCTAGAAGCTAGCCTATGGTATGATTGTTGTTGTCCTACGGACTAAACCCTCCGGTTTATATAGACACTGGAGGGGGCTAGGGTTACACAGAGTCGGTTACAAGGAAGGAGATCTACATATCCGTATTGCCAAGCTTGACTTCCACGCCAAGGAGAGTCCCATCCGGACACGGGACGAAGTCTTCAATCTTGTACCTTCATAGTCCAACAGTCCGGCCAAAGGATGTAGCCCGGCTGTTTGGATACCCCCTAATCCAGGACTCCCTCAGTAGCCCCTGAACCAGGCTTCAATGACGATGAGTCCAGCGCGTAGATTTGTCTTCGGCATTGCAAGGCGGGTTCCTCCTCCGAATACTCCATAGAAGATTTTGACCACAAGGATAGTGTCCGGATCTGCAAAATAAGTTCCACATACCACCGTAGAGAGAATAATATTTCCACAGATCTAATCTGTCGACTGTTTTTCATAATGTGACGTATTGCCATGGTCTGGTCATGACGAACCGTTTTTCTCAACTAGCCCCGGTGCATATTGCGAGGCGGTTTCCTTGGCACGTCTTGTCAAAGCAGAGATTGTGTCCCCTTATCATGGGATTCTCATCAATACGAACATGGGTAACCCAACTGCGCCATCAATTACGACGCTTGGGGAATAAGCGAGTATACTAGGTAGGTGGGGGCGCATAGTTTCGTCCACCCTTATAAAGGGACAAGGGTTCACCTTTTTCACCCACGCCTTCCTCCTCCTTGCTCATCCATTCTTGCGCACTCGAGCTCCAACACCCAAGTTTGCGTCTTTCTCCTCAAACCGTTCCAAGCATGTTCGGAGCGGGAGGCAAGTGGATGAAATCCTACGTCACGGAGGAGGACATCAAAAAGCTGCGCGCGGGGGGGGGGGATACTTGGTCGCGGATATCGCGCATCGGCTGCCCAATGCGGGGCAGATCGTCCCTACCCCGGAATCTCATGAGAGGGTAGTTTTCCTCACCGATTCGTCCGCGGACTGGTATTTCAACTCCACCCATTCGTCCACGGCCTCATGTTCTACTACGGGCTGGATTTCCATGATCTGGCCCCAAACTTCATCCTCAACATATCGGCGTTTATCGTCGTGTGCCAGGCCTTCCTTCGCGTCCGGCCCCACTTCGGCCTGTGGCTGAAGGACTTCGATGTTAAACCGAAGGTGGTGGGCAGCCAGCAAGCGGAATGCGGAGGCGCCATGGTGGGAGAAATGCCCAACGTCACATGGCTCGAGGGCTCCTATGTGGAGACCATAAAGGGGTGGCAATCGGGGTGTTTCTACATCACCGAGCCGCGCGACACCAACTGGGTGGCGGCCCCCGTTTTCCGATCCGGAATCCCCATGCGGCTCACCTCCTGGAAAGAGAAGGGTCTGTCTTGGGGTTCACCGGTGGAGCTGACCGGACTCCAGAAATGCATCCGGAACATGATAGGCAAGAAACTCAAACTTGTCAACGTGGTCCAGGTCATGCTCTTCCGCCGGATCCTCCCGTGTCAACGACGGGCGTTCAATTTGTGGGAGTTCGACCTGGCTGAGCACCAGACGTTGCGAGAGCTCTTTGACACGACGCACAAGGACGTCTAGAAGGTGCTGTTCAAGGGCACCGAGGTCCCTCCTCCCCTTACCGAGGACCGCGGTCTTAGCGCGAAGCGCCCCGCGAATCTGGTAAGTCTTTTATAAGATGTTTACTTTCTCCCATTTGATCACGTGCGAGATCTAAGCTTCCATGCCTTTAATAGGACTGGGTGGAGACGTCGGAGGAGATTGACTGCCCAGCCCCTCTTCTCGAAGATCCAGCGGATGCTCTCCTAACGGAGATGCTGGTTCCGGCACCTTACGAGGTGCCGGAGAATAAGACCAAGAAGACCACGAAGACCAAGAAGCACGATAGCCGTTGGATGGACATCCAACATTTACTGCTCTCGTGTGCATTATTTTTAATAATGTACAACCCATTTGCTAATTCTTAAGAATTTTTTTGGAGCCCATCTTCTTTTGTTAGCATTACACCCCATATTGTGGCCACGGTTAAAAAGTATACAAAATTTTGCATATTTAGGTGCGGTCAACTATTTTTAATCCTGAAATATCGATTCACATTCAAACTATTTTGAAAAATAATTTATATAAATATAAAATCCAAATAATTGTCCACGCATAAAAATCAATGGAATTTAAAATCTTGTAATGAAAAAAATTGAAACTATTTCCCAGTTTGATGTGTTTTAAAAATGTACATCCCATTTCTGGGCAAACCGAATGAAACTCTCCTCGTCTTGAAAGATTTGCAGCCCAGCAGGGCTGATATAGCAAGTAGGCCTCGTTTGGGTATTTCTTAAAAAATAGAACTGGGCTAGCCATTTTCAGCAAGAAAAAAACACAACTGGGCTCATGATGTAGTAAACATAAATAAAACCATGGCTAGACGGGCCACAGCCCCCGCACAGCCCTGCTGTTACCCTGATCCGTCGATATAACTAGTATAAATAACAACTGCTTGTTCCTCAAAAAAACTGCGCGACCTGCTGGGTCCCTAGTGTCAGCCGCTCGTAATATAATTCTCTCGTTTATTGACTATGTTGACAATGGCATGAGCCCCAGATGTCCAACCATTAGGAGGAACCATATTTTTAGGCTTGTAATATATAGGCACTTGCTTGTGTACTGCCCTGACGCTTGTGGGTCCCTACTGTCATCCTCTCCACGTACAATCATCTCCTTGTTCCTCTCGGTTGTTGACGACGTTAACAACGCAAGAGGGCGGTGCACCGCGCACGGCGAGTGAACCAAGGACGCAAGGCGGAAGACGACGGCGAGGCCTGGACGAAACGAACATGAGCCGTGGAAGATGCACCGGTCTAGTCGCAGGCGGAGGGGAGTACGAGGGTTGACTGGTTCGAGTGCGGGTGTTTGTTAAGGCTGACATCGCCGGAGAATAACATGATGTGTGGGGGAATAGAAGGAGGGACTAGCCAATGTTGGAGGGTATGTACGGTAGGGCGGCGGAGGCACAGCCAGCCATGGGAGGAAGGAGCAGGCAGAGCCGACTGGGTGGTTTGGTTTGGGTGGCTGGAGGAAGAAGAAGACAAGAGATAGAAGATACACGACAGATGTTGGATGTCAATCCAACAGCTGGTAGGCAGAATCGTTTGTTGACTGGCTAGTAAGTCGACACCACCTTGGATAGGCTATTTCCACGCAGGTCCCAAATGTCAGAATCCAAATTTGTCACGGTCATGCAGCCTTTCCATTGAAAAATTACAGCCCATTTGATGTGCTAGTTCGAAATAAGTTTGTGGTTGCTGGTGGGGGCTAATTGAAGGAAATATGCCCTAGAGGCAATAATAAAGTTAATATTTATTTCCTTATATCATGATAAATATTTACTATTCATGCTAGAATTGTATTAACCGGAAACATAATACATGTGTGAATACATAGACAAACAGAGTGTCACTAGTATGCCTCTACTTGACTAGCTCGTTGATCAAAGATGGTTATGTTTCCTAGCCATAGACATGAGTTGTCATTTGATTAACGGGATCACATCATTAGGAGAATGATGTGAATAACTTGACCCATTCTGTTAGCTTAACACATGATCGTTTAGTATTCTGCTATTGCTTTCTTCATGACTTATACATGTTCCTATGACTATGAGATTATGCAACTCCCGTTTACCGGAGGAACAATATGTGTGCTACCAAACGTCACAACATAACTGGGTGATTATAAAGGTGCTCTACAGGTGTCTCCGAAGGTACTTGTTGTGTTGGCGTATTTCGAGATTAGGATTTGTCACTCCGATTGTCGGAGAGGTATCTCTGGGCCCACTCAGTAATGCACATCAATATAAGCCTTGCAAGCATTGCAACTAATGAGTTAGTTGCGGGATGATGTATTACGGAACGAGTAAAGAGACTTGCCAGTAACGAGATTGAACTAGGTATTGAGATACCGACGGTCGAATCTCGGGCAAGTAACATACCGATGACAAAGGGAGCAACGTATGTTGTTATGCGGTCTGACCGATAAAGATGTTCGTAGAATATATGGGAGCCATTATAAGCATCCAGGTTCCGCTATTGGTTATTGACCGGAGACGTGTCTCGGTCATGTCTACATAGTTATCGAACCCGTAGAGTCCGCACGCTTAAAGTTTCGAGGACGATTATATTATGATGTTATAAGTTTTGATGTACCGAAGGTTGTTCGGAGTCCCGGATGTGATCATGGACATGACGAGGAGTCTCGAAATGGTCGATACATAAAGATTGATATATTGGAACCCTACATTTGGATATCGGAAGTGTTCCGGGTAAAATCAGGACTTTACCGGAGTACCGGAGGTTACCGGAACCCCCCGGGGGCTTAATGGGCCTACATGGGCCTTAGTGGAAATAGACGGATGCAAGGGGAGTGTGGGGCGTGCCCCCCAAGGCCCAAACCGAATTGGTTTAGGGCAAGGGGGGGCGACCCCCTCTTTCCTTCTCCTCCTCTCCCTTTCCTTCCACCTCTCCTACTCCTACTAGGAATAGGAGGAGTCCTACTCCTAGTGGGAGTAGGACTCCCCCTTGGCGCGCCTCTCCCTGGCCGACCGCCTCCTCCACTTGCTCCTTTATATACGGGGGCAGGGGGCACCCCATAGACACAACAATTGATCATTGATCTTTTAGCCGTGTGCGGTGCCCCCCTCCACCATAGTCCACCTTGATAATATCGTAGCAGTGCTTAGGCGAAGCCCTGCATCGGTAGAACATCATCATCGTCACCACACCGTCGTGCTGAAGAAAATCTCCCTGAACACTCGGCTGGATCGGAGTTCGAGGGACATCATTGGGCTGAACGTGTGCTGAACTCGGAGGTGCCATGAGTTTGGTGCTTGATCGGTCGGATCATGAAGACGTACGACTACATCAACCGCGTTGTGCTAACGCTTCCGCTTTCGGTCTATGAGGGTACGTGGACAAATTCTCCCCTCTCGTTGCTATGCATCACCATGATCTTGCATGTGCGTAGGATTTTTTTTGAAATTACTACATTCCCCAATAGTGGCATCCGAGCCAGGTTTTATGCGTAGATGTTATATGCACGGGTAGAACACAAGTAGTTGTGGGCGATACAAGTCATACTGCTTACCAGCATGTCATACTTTGGTTCGGCGGTATTGTTGGATGAAGCGGCCCAAACCGACATTACGCGTACGCTAACGCGAGACTGGTTCTACCGACGTGCTTTGCACACAGGTGGCTGGCGAGTGTCAGTTTCTCTAACTTTAGTTGAACCGAGTGTGGCTACGCGCGGTCCTTGAGAAGGTTAAAACGACACTAACTTGACGAACTATCGTTGTGGTTTTGATGCGTAGGTAAGAACGATTCTTGCTCAGCCCGTAGCAGCCACGTAAAACTTGCAACAACAAAGTAGAGGACATCTAACTTGTTTTTGCAGGGCATGTTGTGATGTGATATGGTCAAGGCATGATGCTATATTTTATTGTATGAGATGATCATGTTTTGTAACCGAGTTATCGGCAACTGGCAGGAGCCATATGGTTGTCGCTTTATTGTATGCAATGCAAACGCCCTGTAATGCTTTACTTTATCACTAAGCGGTAGCGATAGTCGTAGAAGCATAAGTTGGCGAGACGACAACGATGCTACGATGGAGATCAAGGTGTCGCGCCGGTGACGATGGTGATCATGACGGTGCTTCAGAGATGGAGATCATAAGATGATGATGGCCATATCATATCACATGTATTGATTGCATGTGATGTTTATCTTTTATGCATCTTATCTTGCTTTGATTGACGGTAGCATTATAAAGATGATCTCTCACTAAATTATCAAGGTATAAGTGTTCTCCCTGAGTATGCACCGTTGCGAAAGTTCTTCGTGCTGAGACACCACGTGATGATCGGGTGTGATAGGCTCTATGTTCAAATACAACGGGTGCAAAAAAGTTGCACATGCGGAATACTCAGGTTAAACTTGACGAGCCTAGCATATAACAGATATGGCCTCGGAACACTGAGACTGGAAGGTCGAGCGTGAATCAGATAGTAGATATGATCAACATAGTGATGTTCACCATTGAAACTACTCCATCTCACGTGATGATCGGACATGGTTTAGTTTATATGGATCACGTGATCAGTTAGAGGATTAGAGGGATGTCTATCTAAGTGGGAGTTCTTTAAAAAATATGATTAATTGAACTTTAATTTATCATGAACTTAGTCCTGGTAGTATGAGCATATCTATGTTGTAGATCTATAGCTCGCGTTTAGCTCCCCTATTTTATTTTTCATATGTTCCTAGAGAAAACTAAGTTGAAAGATGTTAGTAGCAATGATGCGGATTGGATCCGTGATCTGAGGATTATCCTCATTGCTACAAAGAAGAATTATGTCCTTGATGCACCGCTAGGTGACAGACTTATTGCAGGAGCAGATGCAGACGTTATGAACGTTTTGACAAAGCTCGGTATGATAACTACTTGATAGTTTAGTGCACCATGCTTTACGGCTTAGAGCCGGGACTTCAAAAATGTTTTGAACGCCACGGAGCATATAAGATGTTCCAAGAGTTGAAATTGGTATTTCATACTCATGCCCGTGTCGAGAGGTATGAGACCTCAGACAGTACTTCGCCTACAAGATGGAGGAGAATAGCTCAACCAGTGAGCATGTGCTCAGATTGTCTGGGTATTACAATTGCTTGAATCAAGTGGGAGTTAATCTTCTAGATAAGAAAGTAATTGACAAAGTTCTCTAGTCACCATCACCAAGTTAGTAGAACTTCGTGATGAACTATAATATGCAAGGGATGACGAAAACAATTCCCAAGCTCTTTGCGATGCTAAAATCGGCGAAGGTAGAAATCACGAAAAACATCAAGTGTTGATGGTTGACAAGACCACTAGTTTCAAGAGAAAGAGCAAAGGGAAGAAGGGGAACTTCAAGAAGAACGGCAAGGAAATTGCTGCTCAAGTGAAGAAGCCCAAGTCTGGACCTAAGCTTGAGACAAAGTGCTTCTACTGCAAAAGGACTAGTCACTAGAAGCGGAACCACCCCAAGTATTTGGCGGATAACAAGGATGGCAAAGTGAACAAAGGTATATTTGATATACATGGTATATTTGATATACATGTTATTGTGTACTTTACTAGTGTTTATAGCAATCCCGCGGTATTTGATACTAGTTCAGTTGCTAAGAGTAGTAACTCGAAACGGGAGTTGCAGAATGAACATGAACTAGTTAAGGGTGAAGTGACGATGTGTGTTGGAAGCAGTTCCAAGATTGATATGATCATCATCGCACACTCCCTATACTTTCGGGATTAGTGTTGAAATAAGTGTTATTTGGTGTTTGCATTGAGCATGAATATGATTTTATCATGTTTGTTGCAATACGGTTATTCATTTAATTAGAGAATAATTATTGTTCTGTTTACATGAATAAAACCTTCTATGGTCATACACACCAACGAAAATGGTTTGTTGGATCTCGATCGTAGTGATACACATGTTCATAATATTGAAGCCAAAAGATGCAAAGTTAATAATGATAGTACACCTTATTTGTGGCACTGCCGTTTAGGTCATATTGGTGTAAAGCGCATGAAGAAACTCCATGCTGATGGAATTTTGGAATCACTTGATTGTGAATCACTTGATGCTTGCGAACCATGCCCTATGTGCAAGATGACTAAAACTCCGTTCTTCAGAACAATGGAGCGAGCAACAGATTTGTTGGAAATCATACATACTGATGTATATGGTCTGAAGAATATTGAGGCTCGCGGTGGGTATCATTATGTTTCTGACCTTCATAGATGATTTGAGCAGATATGGGTATATCTACTTGATGAGACAAAAGTCTGAAACATTTGAAAAGTTCAAAGAATTTCAAAGTGAAGTGGAAAATCATCGTAAAAAGAAAATGAAATTTCTACGATTTGATCGCGGAGACGAATATTTGAGTTACGAGTTTGGCCTTCAGTTAAAACAATGTGAAATAGTTTCACTACTCACGCCACCTGGAACACCATAGTGTAATGGTGTGTCCGAACATCGCAACCGTACTTTAATGGATATGGTGCGATCTATGATGTTTCTTACCGATCTACCACTATCGTTTTGGGGTTATGCATTAGAGACAGCTACATTCATGTTAAATAGGGCACCATCTAAATCCGTGGAGATGACACCGTATGAACTATGGTTTGGCGAGAAACCTAAGCTGTTGTTTCTTAAAGTTTGGGGCTACGATGCTTATGTGAAAAAGTTTCAACCTGATAAGCTTGAACCCAAATCGGAGAAGTGCTTGTTCATAGGATACCCAAAATGTTGGGTACACCTTCTATCACAGATCCAAAGGCAAGATCTTTGTTGCTGAGAATGGATCCTTTCTGGAGAAGGAGTTTCTCTCGAAAGAAGTGAGTGGGAGGAAAGTAGAACTTGATAAGGTAACTATACCTGCTCCCTTATTGGAAAGTAGTTTATCACAGAAAACTGTTCCTGTGACTCCTACACCAATTAGTGAGGAAGCTAATGATGATGATCATGTAACTTTAGATCAAGTTACTACCAAACCTCGTAGGTCAACCAGAATAAGATCCGCACCAGAGTGGTACGGTAATCCTGTTCTGGAGGTCATGTTACTTGACCATGACGAACCTACGAACTATGAGGAAGCGATGATTAGCCCAGATCCCACAAAATGGCGTGAGGCCATGAAATTTGAGATGGGATCCATGTATAAGAACAAAGTGTGGACTTTGGTTGACTTGCCCGATGACCGGCAATCCATAGAAAATAAATGGATCTTCAAGAGTAAGACAGACGCTGATAGTAGTGTTACTATCTACAAATCTAAACTAGTCGGAAAAGGTTTTTGATAAAGTCCAAGGTGTTGACTACAATGAGATTTTCTCACTCGTAGTGATGCTCAAGTCTGTCTGAATCATGTTAGCAAATTCTACATTTTATGAAATATGGCAAATGGATGTCAAAACTACATTCCTTAATGGATTTCTTAAAGAAGAGTTGTATATGATGCAACCAGAAGGTTTTGTCAGTCCTAAAGGTGCTAACAAAATATGCTAGCTCCAGTGATCCATCTATGGACTGGGGCAAGCATCTCGGAGTTGGAATATACGCTTTGATAAGTTGATCAAAGCATATAGTTTTATACAGACTTGTGGTGAAGCCTGTATTTACAAGAAAGTGAGTGGGAGCACTACGACATTTCTGATAAGTATATGTGAATGACATATTGTTGATCAAAAATAATGTAGAATTATTCTGCAAAGCATAAGGGAGTGTTTGAAAGGAGTTTTTTTTAAAGAAAGACCTCGGTGAAGCTGCTTACATATTGAGCATCAAGATCTATAGAGATAGAACAAGACACTTGATAAGATTTTCAATGAGTATGTACCTTGACAAGATTTTGAATTAGTTCATGAAGGAACTGTCAAAGAAGGAGTTCTTGCCTATGTTACAAAGGTGTGAAGTTCAGTAAAGACTCAAAACCTGACCACAGCAAAAAATAGAAAGAGAATGAAAAGTCATTCCCTATGCCTCAGTCATAGGTTCTATAAAGTATGCTATGTTGTGTACCAGACCTATTGTGTACCTCACCAAGAGTTTGGCAAGAGGGTAAAATAGTGATCTAGGAGTAGATCGCTGGACATCGGTCAAAATTATCCTTAGTGGAATAAGGATATATTTCTCGATTATGGAGGTGACAAAAGGTTCGTCGTAAACGGTTACGTCGATGCAAGCTTTGACACTGATCTGGATGACTCTAAGTCTCGATCTAGATAAATATTGAAAGTGGGAGCTATTAGCTAGAGTAGCTCCATGTAGAGCATTGTAAACATAGAAATTTGCAAAATACTTACTGATCTGAATTTGGCAGACCCGTTGACTAAATTTCTCTCACAAGCAAAACATGATCAATCTTTGGGTGTTAATCACATAGCGATGTGAACTAGATTTTTGACTCTAGTAAACCCTTTGGGTGTTGGTCACATATCAATGTGAACTATGGGTGTTAACCACAAAAAGTTGTGAACTATAGATGTTAAATCACATGGCGATGTGAACTAGATTATTGACTCTAGTGCAAGTGGGAGACTGAAGGAAATATGCCCGAGAGGCAATAAAGTTATTATTTATTTCCTTATATCATGATAAATATTTATTATTCATGCTATAATTGTATTAACCGGAAACATAATACATGTGTGAACACATAGACAAACAGAGTGTCACTATTATGCCTCTACTTGACTAGCTCGTTGATCAAAGATGGTTATCTTTCCTAGCCATAGACATGAGTAGTCATTTGATTAACAGGATCACATCATTAGGAGAATCATGTGATTGACTTGACCCATTCCGTTAGCTTAGCACACGATCGTTTAGTATTCTGCTATTGCTTTCTTCATGACTTATACATGTTCCTATGAGCTATGACTATGAGATTATGCAACTCCTGTTTACCGGAGGAACACTTTGTGTGCTACCAAACGTCACAACGCAACTTGGTGATTACAAAGGTGCTCTACAGGTGTCTCCGAAGGTACTTGTTGGGTTGGCGTATTTCGAGATTAGGATTTGTCACTCCGATTGTCAGAGAGGTATCTCTGGGCCCACTCGGTAATGCAAATCAATATAAGCCTTGCAAGCATTGCAACTAATGAGTTAGTTGCGGGATGATGTATTACGGAACGAGTAAAGAGACTTGCCAGTAACGAGATTGAACTAGGTATTGAGATACCGACGATCGAATCTCGGGCAAGTACCATACCTATGACAAAGGGAACAATGTATGTTGTTATGCGGTCTGACTGGTAAAGATCTTCATTGAATATATGGGAGCCAATATGAGCATCCAAGTTCCGCTATTGGTTATTGACCAGAGACGTGTCTCGGTCATGTCTACATAGTTCTCGAACCCGTAGGGTCCGCACGCTTAAAGTTTCGATGACGGTTATATTATGAGTTTATAAGTTTTGATGTACCGAAGGTTGTTCGGAGTCCCGGATGTGATCACATACATGATGATGAGTCTCGAAATGGTCGAGACATAAAGATTGATATATTGGAAGCCTATATTGGGATATCAGAAGTGTTCCGTGTAAAATCGGGATTTTACCGTTGTACCGGGGGTTACCGGAACCACCCCGGGGGCTTAATGGGCCTACATGGGCCTTAGTGGAAATAGAGGGCAGCAAGGGGAGTGTGGGGTGCGCCCCCCAAGGCCCAAACCGAATTGGTTTAGGGCAAGGATGGTCGGCCCCCTCTTTCCTTCTCCTCCTCTCCCTTTCCTTCCCCCTCTCCTACTCCTACTAGGAATAGGAGGCGTCCTACTCCTAGTGGGAGTAGGACTCCCCCTTGGCACGCCTCTCCCTGGCCGTCCGCCTCCTCCCCTTGCTCCTTTATATATGAGGGCTGGGGGCACCCCATAGACGCAACAATTGATCTTTGATCTTTTAGCCGTGTGCGGTGCCCCCTCCACCATAGTCCACCTCGATAATATCGTAGCGGTGCTTAGGTGAAGCCCTGCGTTGGTAGAACATCATCATCGTCCCCACGCCGTCGTGCTGACGAAACTCTCCCTCAACACTCGGCTGGATCGGAGTTCGAGGGACGTCATCGGGCTGAATGTGTGCTGAACTCAGAGGTGTCGTGCGTTCGGTACTTGATCGATCGGATCGTGTAGACGTACGACTACATCAACCGCGTTGTGCTAACGCTTCCGCTTTCGATCTACGAGGGTATGTGGAGACACTCTCCCCTCTCGTTGCTATGCATCACCATGAAGTTGCGTGTGCATAGGAATTTTGTTAAATTACTACGTTCCCCAACACTAATCACTTGGCTTCTGTAATGCAGAGCGAGCTCAAGCAGATGACGAGAGTGATGTTATTTCCCTTGGTTGGGTTTCGCTAGTGTTACAATATTTGACTCTAAATTAAATGACTGGCAAGCCATTTGCCTTGCTTCAAAGAAAATATGACAGTCACAGCCGAGTTGAAAAGGGCAAGAACATCTAACTCCAGCTTACAAACTATAGAAAAGCACGAGGGTTAATTGTTCATTAGGTTTAGAAAAAAAAACCAGGTTGGAAAGGGCAACAACATCTAACTCCAGCACTGTTTTCAGCAGTCACAGTCAAATGGATCGTCAGGTCAATAGAATGAACGTCCTGGATCGTAAAATTTACTGGGTTATGACCACAATATGTTGTAAATAGAAGCCCGGCACGTTCAGAAGCTCTTTTGCCCACCTGAAACTCCTTTTTTTGGTCTTCCACATACCCATCCGTCAAAACCATGCTGCTGATAAACTTAAGCCTGATGGACAATAGTAACCTCGCATTCAGCAGGAAGAATGTGACAAATCTAGTGTTTGCACGGTTGGCTAGATATCGTTCTAGCGTTATTGTCTTAAACCGAATCTCATGAGAAGTGAGAAAATCCCGATGCTTACGAATCCACCGATTGGTTATAACTTTCCTACCCGGTCCTGTTGCCTAAATAGCATGAAGATTGAAAACAGTTAAGGTCTAAAAAAAGAGTGTCGAAAGAGCAACAGCTGAACGGTTAATTCTAGTACACTATATGCGGGCTTCCAATGTGCGTGAAATTATCACCTTGATAAACAACTTCTCCAGACATGGAAAGCATTGCAGCAAGCGAATAATCTTGTTCAGATCAAAACTATTCATTTGGATATATAAGATCTTGACAGAATCTAGCACGATTGATAGGCCATCCATGGAGAAACTCTTCATTTAGCATAGAACATAATATTAGTACAAAATGTGTACTCCAAGATGACATATAACTTATGCGCAGAAATTTAAAATGCAGCTTATGGTTACAAGTGTAGATGATAATATAAAGTAACTGAAGAACTGTGGAGCCAAACACCATATTGAAATGAGCACAGAGATCATGTATTACACCCATGGTCTGCAGTTTAGGCGCAGAGAGGACGGTTATTTGCAACGGTGAATAAGTAGAATAAAGGATCAACCTTTAAATTGAAGGGGCATCTTGGATGATGAGGTGCCTTCCGTCAAAAGAAATTCCAATTCTTACAAGTTTAGGCGACTTTATTTGGATATAACCGATTCTAACGGTCAAAACAAGCACCAAGCACTCCAGGGAAGGGCAACTAGAGTGGATGGTGATGTGCAATGAGGCCTCCGATATACGAACCCGCACAAGTGAAAGTTTCTTGAGAAATGGGAGTCGAAGGTTTAGTACCAGATTGTCTGGTAGGTCGCACAGCGCAAAGGTGGCGGTGTGGAGAGAGGAGGAAAACCGCAAGATGGACATCGGTGCTGAGGGCACAGGTAGATAGCGTTCGGTATCTGGTAGGTGATTTCCAGGGGAATAGTAGAACTCAAGCAGCTGTAGTTCTGTGAATTCAGGGGATATCAGCCAGGCGTCCACCATGCAGGGCATGGTATGCTTGCTCAGGTAGCATGACGGGATGTAGAGGCTTTGAACGGAGCCCTGGTGGGAGGAGATGATGGCTCTAGGGATTTCAAAATCATTGAAGAGAGATAGATGACGACAGTCGAGATTAAGGGGCACGGCGCGCCATAGAGGGCGCCACCGAATTGAGAGGACTTGGGTGCGGCGGCAATCCTTGGTGGGGAGAAGCAAGATGATCTCCCCAAGGACGACGTCTGGGAGATTGCTGATGCGGTCCACCCTAGATTCTACGGGTTCCTGGGATCCGGTGGGGGCGGGGTTGCCGCTTCTCCCCGCGCTGCCGGGTGTGGGATCTACAACAGGCGTCACCGCTGGCGGGATCCTCATCTTCTTGGTGTTGGGGTCAGCCGACTCCATTTTCCTCAAGGGCGTCACGTCGCGCTCATAGATTTGATGTAGCGACCCGACCCGAATGGATCAAGTCTCTGTGCTTAAGTGTCATCCCTGGATCGGTATGCTGACACACACAGTACTCGAGGATTACAACAGAGGTAAATCACATGTATAAAATAACGTAAACCATATTACCTCAATCCAAAATAGCGGAAGTAACAAGGTTGTGGATTCCCATCAATACCAATGGCAAAGTTGAGTGTAGAAATCGTAACCCTAACGTATCACTTACTCGTCGAAAGATCCTGCAACATGAGACGTTGCAGCCACAAAGCGTCAGTGCATTGAATGTACTGGCAAATTCACACTCTAGAGCAATGATGAATAATGGCTATCACTACATGCATATATGGCTGGCGGAAAAGCTCTACGGTTACAGTTTTGCGTAAAGCCAATTTTTCCCTACTGCAAAGGAATAAATTTTATTTAACTATCATGGTGGTTGTTAAACATTGAGAATGGTTGACAGCATTCTCAATCCCAATTAAGCATCATCATTAAAACCCAACAAAATTAATTAAAGTCACATGATGAGATTCACATGATAATCCAAGTACTAGATACTCAAAACGTCCATAACCGGGGACACGGCTAATCATGATTAGTTTGTACACTCTGCAGAGGTTTGTGCACTTTTCCCCACAAGACTCGATCTCCTCCGTTGGATTTCTCGCACTACATGGTGTTTGAGAAACGGATGACCGAGACACAGTCTTTCAGAAGCGTTAGCACCTTACGATGGGTAGACCGGTACACGTACATCCCCTACATCTGCTAGTCTACCACTGTAAGAGTTCACACAACTTAATCAACTATGCTAGAGCCCATAATAGCTTGTGGCTACACACGGAAGTTTCTGGTATGAATAATCTCATGATCCCTTTGAGCCTGGGTGGCGGTCCATAAAAAAACAGGCAATCCTGGTCTACCCAGGTGCCTAGACAGGCAATCCTGGAATAACCAGGTGCCTCAATCCACCCAGATGTGTGTTTAAGTTGTCACCTTAAGTAAACCGTTAATTAACAATCTCACATCTGTCATGGATACTCTCAAACCCAATCCACGTCTACGAGCATAGCATGGCAAAACAAACATAACGTAATAGTAACTCCCAAGGGTTTGATAATTAAACAGGTAATATGTACTACCTCAACTACTTCCCATCCCATAATTTAATTAGATCCTAATCATGCAATGTTTGAGGATTGATCTAATGCAATAAAAACTGGGTATGAAAGGGATATGATCAAAGTGTGAACTTGCCTACAATGTTGATGAAGATGATTCACACTCAAAACTCTTGATATCTCTACTCGTCACACTCCAGTCAATCTATCGTACGCAAGCAATAGTAACCACACATAAGCAATCACTCAAAAGATCAGAAAGATCGAAGAAGATGATTCAGAAAACATTAAAACCAAGCAAATAACTCTTGCAACATAAAACAATTTCTAACAGTACCAAAATTATGTGAATTTGGCCTTATCAAAATTTTTAGGTCAAGAGCTTTATTTGCAAAAAGAATCAACTCAAACAGAGCTACGAAACTCAAGTTACGATCAAACGAAGTTTGAATAGAAATCTGGTCTAATTCAAATTTAAACTTTCAAAAATATGTTTGAGATGACTATCTGGATAGAGGGGTTCATAACGAATACGTGGGCGTTGGTTTCATCTAATTCCGATTAACGAGCAAAAAGTTACAGTCGTTTGAAAACCAGGGGCTGATCTGTAAAGAAAATATTCACGGATGGGTCCCTGGCCGAAATTAAAAGGAAAAAGAAAAAATCTATCGAGCGAACGCTCGCTAACAGAACCTAGAGAACGAAAATCGTTCGCTACCGATCTAAACAAACGAATGTTCGCTATTTAATAAAACCTAAAAAAAATAATCAGATCTAAGGAAACAGAAACCGAACTTTAAATAAACAAACTGGGCGGTTTTTTTCTCGGGTTTTACCGGTTTGGGTGAGGGAAACCGGCGGCGGCGGCGGCGTTCTCCGGCGAGCGGGGTGTGGCGGCGGTTTCGGCAGATCTCCGGCGTGGCGCGACAACGACAGCGGTGGCGCGGGGCTACGGCGAGGTGCGGGCATCGGCGGCGGCGCGTGGCGGCGGTGCTGGCGGAGTGCGGCAGCGCGGGCGGCGAGATGCCGCGGCGGCGACGATTATGGCGGCGAGTGCGAGATGGGGAGGAGAAGGGAAACGGGGCCCGGGGCTCCGGTATTTAAGGGGAGGCGAGGCATGGAGAAGGGGGCGGGGTAAGGCGGCGGCGGCGGCGTAGCCGAGGCGGAGTCGGTGGCGTGCGGCGGCGGGAGTCCGCCCGAGCTCGGGGACGAGCGGGGCGCGGCGCTGGGCTTCGGCCCAGTTGGCTCGGCCTGGCGCGGGGAAAGTTTTTTTTACACACACTTCAAAATGAAATAAATCCGAATAAAAATAAAATAACCCAGGCATATAATATATCAGAATTTTCAGAAAAATATTTTCTTCAAGATCAACATTTTTCTGGAGTCAAATAAAATCCGCACAAATTTAAATAATTCAAAGAGTGCTACTGGTCTAATAAAATCCAGTAAAAGTCATTTTAAAATACCAAAATTAATTCAAATTTATTTCTCTCCAATTTTCTGATGTAGGGAATCATGTTACCCTATTTTCCATATATTTTATTTTTGGAGAAAAATAATTTGAATAAAATCCAAATAACTCCAAATTGAAAAATAATTCCAAAAGGACTTTAAATTTGATCCTTTTAACTCCCAACTCATATTTCATATAGTTTGAAGAAGTCATTTTATCTTCTCTCATGAAAATCATTGAGTTGCTTGAAGTTTCTGAATTGGAAATATTCTCAAATGAAATTCAAATATTTTCAACACCCCTTGTCATTTAAATAAATGGAAGAAGTCATGTCATCTTCTCTCCAGGGTTTTGTGATGAAAAGAATTTGCATTTATGGAGATCAGAAAGCAAAGATGAAAGTTTGGGAAAGTCCTTTTATTCCCTCTCATTTAACTTTCAAAAAGTTTCGAATTCACTTACTTTCAGTCAATCAATCAAACAATAAATCAAATCTATCTATTTAATATAACATTCCAAAATTTAGAATTTCGGGATGTTACAAACCTACCTCCCTTAAAATGAATCTCGTCCTCGAGATTCGGAGAGGCTAGAAAGAAATAGGTTGGGTTTTGGGTCTTCTCAAAATCCATCGATCATCTCCGGAGGTATGGGGTGCTACCACCATTAGAAACATGGTTACGGTTCCATCAAAACTTATATACTCCATCCTTTTGTTGACGGGTCGGTCTTCTCAAATTTCCAGGAAAGTTCCTTCTCTGGCTCTTTGGGTAGTGGCATAACCTTTTCCTCAATTCTTCTGTCCTTTCATCTTGGTAAGGTTATTCCGAGACTGAGCCTTCTTAGCTGACGGGGCTGGCGCCAATACTAGACAACTATCGATATCTCATGGTGGTCAACAATTTATGGTTTCTCCTGCAGAAAACGGGTCTGGGTTGAACCTCACCGTATAACCTACGGTTGGCACAACTTCCTTGTATAAGGGAAAATACCTATACCATTCTAAGGTTTAAACAAGGTTTTCATATCATCGTCTCTCTACTATAGGTAAGTCACTCAGATTTACGATCCCATATAGCAAGGCGAATAATAAGAGTAAGTCGGTATGGTGATCAATCCATCCCACGCCCAAATCATTACCTTGTATATGGTTTAGCGAATCTCGCATTCTAACACTTGGTCATCCTCACAAGCATTGCAGAATTTCTCTTGTCGACGAACCAAGTTCGGATATATCCATTGATTCTGCAAGCCAAACAACATCTATCTTTCCTTCACAACTCTCAGGTTTTGCGTTACTCCTATAAGATCGGCTCTCGATAAACGTAACCTCTTGCAAGGTTTTTCCTTCAGCAAGAGTGTGCTTGCTTCTTGGCAGGTCCTGGGGCCTGTGGGTTATGGCCCATCTCATCACTTGTAGTCCTTGAACTTATCATCGGGGCAACTGATCTTTATCCAACATCCAAACTTCCAGCTTCCTAGCATACTTAAAATCCATCCAATTGTATTGTCACTCTTCCTTCTATTGGCAACAAACCAAGACGTGATTACTCAAACTCATCACGGAGTTACAATTGCTCCATGTTACCAACATTCTACCTCCTTTATATCCAATAATACTTCATCCATCCGTACTCTTGGGATACCCCACATATCGAGACAAAGCTCATACTTATTTTGTCCAAAATCCACTTCATGGAATATCATTATCCTTTCCAGGGTCAAGCGTCCTTACAGGGGAATATTGGCCATCTCTGCATGGCACTTCTTCAACTGGGAAACGTAAAATACATCATGAACTCATGACAGTCCTTCGGGTGACTCCAACTTGTTGGCCACTTCTCGCATACGCTCGAAAACTCGGTATGGTCCTACAAATCTTGGTGCTAACATTCCCTTAACCCCAAATCGTTTAACTCCTCGCAGAGGGGCCACACGAAGACATGCTCTATCTCTAATTTCATAGACTACCTCCTTGCGTTTTTGAGTCTGCATAACTCTTCTGCCTGGACTGAGTTACCTTCAGTCTATCTCGAATCAACTTAACATTCTCTTCTGACTCCTTGGTCACATTTGGTCCAAACAACTGAGGGTCTCCAACTTTATCCCACATAAATGGTGTCTGGCTCCTTCTCCCATACAAAACTTCAAAAGGGGCCATCTTCAAACTGGCTGGGTAACTGTTGTTGTATGAGAACTCCGCGTAAGGTAGATTATCATCCCTACTAGATCCATAATCTAGCGCACACGCTCTCAACATGTCCTCCAGAATCTGATTGACTCTCTTGGTCTATCCATCTGTCTGCGGATGAAAGGTTGTACTAATCTCTAGCCTAGTACGAAAGTCTAGTGCAGCTGATTCCAAAACCTTCAGGTAAACGGTGTTCCTCTATCTGATACGGTGGTCCTAGGAACTCCATGCAGACATACGATCCTGGTCAAATATATCTTGGCCAACTTCGCACTTGTATAGGTGGTTTTCACTGGGATAAAGTGAGCCACTTTGGTCAAGCAAATCCACTACTACCCAGATAGAATCGTATCCCGATCGGGTTCTGGGAAATCCGGTAATGAAATCCATGTCAAGCTTATCCCACTTCCGTTCGGGTATCGGCATAGGCTGTAACAATCTGGCTGGCTTTTGATGCTCTGACTTCACTCTCTGACATACATCACATACGGCTACATACTCAGCAATATCCTTCTTCATCTCCGTCCACCAGAAACGTTCCTTCAAATCCAAATACATCTTGGTGTTTCCGGGGTGTATCAAGTATGGTGAGTCATGAGCCTCCTGAAGTGTTAACTTCCCGATCTTTGCATTATTGGGCACATATACACGGTCCTCGAACCATAAGGTGTCGTGCACATCCTTACGAAAACCTTTGGCCTTTCCTTTGCTCATCCTCTCTTTTACCTTAGCAATCTCTTTGTCATCCTTCTGAGCTTCACGGATCTTTCCTAACAATGTATACTGAACTTCCATTGCTGCAACAAAACCTTTGGGAACAATCTCCAACCGAAGTTCCCTGAGATCCTTGGCTAACTCCTTTGGTAATCCTCCGATTATGAGGGTATTCGTCCTTGTTTTCTTTATGGTTGTGTCTTATTTCTCCATAAAGCTTGTAGGCACAAGGTTTCTTCATATCCTTTCCATAAGTCCTCAACTTCTGGGACACAAGACGAGATCTTTGGCAAAGTCCACTTAAATTCCTGCCAAGTGGTTACTCCTTGCCATCCCTTGATGGTTTGGTACATCCTCCACCAATTAGCAGCATCTCTTTTAAAGCACTCAAGAGCATGCTGGGACATATCCTTTCCGGCTATAGGGTTATTCTCCATGTGATCCTCCATGTTCTGAATCCATCGATCCATCTCCAATTGACTCATCGATCCAGAAAATATGGTTTCATCTCCATTCACCCTCTATTGGGTCCAGGGGTTTGGGGTGGGGTAAGAGAGATAGAGAGGGATGCACACAATACAAATAATGGTTTTGAAAAGACAGATTTTATTGTGGCTGTCGAAAAAACAACAACAAAGAAATGACAGCTCACAATCATCGCATCTAACGTAGGTATATAACAGGGGTTTGGTCTTCTAAAGGTCAACGTCGCCAAACTCTTCAACTCTTGTTCATGTCTCCGATGGCTTCTTCCGATCATGCTTGTCTTTCTAAAATTCTTTTGCCAAATCAACTCTATTGACGTGAAGTCTCTCATGATGTCCTTTAATATTTTGGAGTTGCATTCCAAACTTCTGGGTTTCAACATCCTTGGTATGAACCATGGTCCTACTGTCCTTCAGGTCCTGACGAATCTCCTGTATCTCGAGGTTTTGCTCCTCCAGCTTGGCTACTCTCATCTTCAGGGTCCAGAGTTCTTCATGAAATACTTCCTTGTCAAATATAGCTTCTTGTAGGTCCATCTTAACTTCTTAATGTAACATTCTAGATCCTGGTGATACACCGGCTAAGGTTAAAACTTCATCTTGCTGATAGGTGCTCCATCAGCCTTCTACCATCCAATCCTTCCATGCATATGCATGCTTAACTCAGCACGGTGACAATAGCATAAGCGGGCGATAACCTCATGGATAGCCGTGTTTTCTTCCCTTGTCATTGCCATGCGCTATCATTCCATAGTTGATATCTCCTGCCTTAGGGTATTCTTGACAAAACTTTGAGTTCTAATGCTCCATGTTCCGGTCTTTTTCCGTACACCTTGATCTCGGGTATTGACAGCTTCCATAGTCTGCAAAGTTCCATAAAGGTAGCCTTCCTAGGTCATAAAAATCTGGGGATTCTTCGGAGCCTCCAATTCTCCTAGTCTTCAGAGTCTTCAACAGTTGTAGTTTCCATTATCATAATGTATGATAAAATCTCCTTCATTCCGTAGTGGTCGTGGTTGCCCGATATCTTGTACTTCTTGGAGTGGTCTCATCAGTCGAATCTTCGAGTGGTCAAAAGGGGAAAGGCGTATAGTCTCACTAAAACGGAATATTTGAATAAGATCAGAAGAGAAGAGAGGTAAAAGATTTTTTTGAAAAAGAAAGTTTTAGAGAAAACCATTCCTATGGGCTTGCCAGTTTCTAGGGTCACGTCCTACAGTCAACATGTGCTCTGATACCATCTTGTAGCGACCCGACCCGAATGGATCAAGTCTCTGTGCTTAAGTGTCATCCCTGGGTCGGTATGCTGACACACACAGTACTCGAGGATTTATAACAAAGGTAAATCACATGTATAAAATAACGTAAATACTATTACCTCAATCCAAAATAGCGGAAGTAACAAGGTTGGGGATTCCCATCAACACCAACGGCAAAGTTGAGTGTAGAAATCATAACCCTAACGTATCACTTACTCGTCGAAAGATCTTGCAACATGAGACGTTGCAGCCACAAAGGGTCAGTACATTGAATGTACTGGCAAATTTTCACTGTAGAGCAATGATGAACAATGGCTATCACTACATGCATATATGGCTGGTGGAAAAAAGCTCTATGGTTACAGTTTTGCGTAAAGCCAATTTTTCCCGATTGCAAAGGAATAAATTTTATTTAACTATCATGGTGGTTGTTAAACATTGAGAATGGTTGACAGCATTCTCAATCCCAATTAAGCATCATCATTAAAACCCAACAAAATTAATTAAAGTCACATGATGAGATTCACATGATAATCCAAGTACTAGATACTCAAAACGTCCATAACCGGGGACACGGCTAATCATGATTAGTTTGTACACTATGCAGAGGTTTGTGCACTTTTCCCACAAGACTCGATCTCCTCCTTTGGATTTCTCACACTACATGGTGTTTGAGAAACGGATGACCGAGACACAGTCTTTCAGAAGCGTTAGCACCTTATGATGGGTAGACCGGCACACGTACATCCCCTACTATCGGATCATGGGTTCCGGCAGACCCTTAAGGTTCGAACTCTGGGGTGCGCGCGGAGATCGTGCCCTTCTACCTCTCCGTCTCACAAGGATCTAACTACCACAAGAACAACACAAGAGACACAAGATTTATACTAGTTCGGGCCACCATTGTGGTGTAATACCCTACTCTAGTTTGTGGCGGGTGGATTGCCTCTTGGGCTGACGAGGAAGGACGGTACAGGTGAACGGCCTCGCGAGGGCCTGTTCTTGGCTAGGGGATGAACTGCTAGGGGGAGTCCGGTCGCCCTTCTCCTTCTCTCTCTCTCTCTACTTGCTCTAGATGCTCAATCAACTGCCTCTACTCTGGGAGCGGCTAGCCCCTATATATAGGCAAAGACCCTGGGCCTCTTCCCAAATATTGAGCGGGAAGGGCGCCAACAATTGGCCAATTTGAAGGGGGACATCGGGTACACTTATCCTGACTAAAGGTTGTCTTCGCCTGCCAAAGGCTCTGGTGATGACGCCGGCTTGGGCTCCAAAGTGACTTCCTCCTTGTCGTGGAGCTGGTCTTGGTCTCGTTGCACTGAAACGGGTGCCTTTGCTTGATCCTCTCGCCTGCGCTTGCCCCCTTTGCACCAAAGAGGAAAGGGAGGATGCTGCGTGGGCTGGCGCCCACCTGGCGCCTTTGATCGTCATGGCTTGTGTCATGGGCACCTCGTGAGGTACCCCACCTTGATCTCTCCGCCTCCTCGCGAGCCAGCCTAAGGAGGCCGTGCTGGAGGAAGCGCCGTGTCGTCCGCCTCGCGAGGCTTGGCCCCTCGCGAGGGTCTTGAGCCTTGCGTTGATGAAGATGGGCTACGTTGGGACTCCAATCGAGCCACGCCGCAGGCCGCACGCAGGCAAGTCTGGGGACCCCCGTTCCCAGAACGCCGACAGTAGCCCCCGGGCCCATGGTGCGCATGGACTTGGCCGTGCCGAGAGGCGAAAGGGCAAGGGCGAAGCGTCGCGGGCCCTAATAGCCTGCGGCCTTGGGTGCCGCGTGGCGGTTTGACAGGATGTGGGCGTCTCCACTTCCCCACGATGCCTCGGCAACTGCGTGACTTGACTAGTCCCTGCATGCATAGATACGGGCCATTATTACCTGCGATCGTGGTGCTTGACGGTTGGCCTCTTTCGGCTATAAGTGCGAGGCCGCACGAGCTCCGCCAGTCCATCCTTTGCCGCTTCTCTTCTTCCCCCTCTCCCTTGCCGCCACTGCCCGCATGGCTCCGAAGAGGTTCTCAGCCGCGGAGAAGGGGAAGGCTAGTCGGGCGGGGCCCGACTCCCCTCCGGCCAAGCGCGGCCGGGGTCATCCCCGCAAGCATCCCGCGGTCCTCGCTGAGGCTCCCCGCGGACACAGGGGCGGTCCTCCGCGCGGTGGTGAGCGCTCGGCCACCATGGAGAGGCAGGCTGTGGCTGCGCGGCCTCCCAGGCCGCGCTTTCGCTCGGCGGAGGTGCTGCCGGAGTTCGTCGTGTGGTCGGCGGACTCGACCAGCACCTGGCTCCAGCTCCCTCGCTTCTTCATCAGCGAGTTGCCGGCCGGCGGCCGGTGCGGCTTCTGGCTCCAGGCCGACGGCTGCTGCAGTAGGGCTTCTTGGGTCTCGCTCGAGGTCTCCCCTTCTGGGAACGGGCCCGTGACCCGCGGCTGGCAGACGTTTGCCCGCGCGCGCGGCCTGGGCGAGTGGTGCACCCTGCACTTCAAGTTCGACGGCGACATCACCCTCTACGTGAGGGTGTTTGGGGAAGACGGTCGCCGCGCAGGATGCTGCCCCGAGGGCGACGACGAAGGGGACAGCGCTCTCGCTGCTGGCGGTGCTCGAGGCTCCCCGAGCTTCGCCTACTCCCCTTCAGGTGGCTCCTCCAGCGGTGGCCGCAGCCAGCCCCCTCGCCTCCGCGCCTGCTTGGGGGGTGGCTGTTCTGCCGCCCGTCATCGCGCTCCGGTGAAGCGTGAGAGGGAGTCCGCCTGAGCTCCGGAGGCATCGGGTGTCGCCTCCGTAGACCGATGCGGGGCGGGCCGCGCTGGGCTCGCCCTTTTCCTTTTCCTTTTGCTTCCTGTGTAAGATAAGACAACTGCGTGGAGCCCCGTGGGGGCGTGTTTAAGAACTATTGCCGTTGTAGTTGTTACCTTAATTTTGTTGTCGCGCTTCACAACTATTTGCCCTCGCGTAGGTAGTTTGCGGCCCCAGCCGGGGGGCGACCGACCCAGGCCCTGTGTGTATGTCGCCGTGCCCGAGGGGCACGGACTAGAGGGGTGCTCCTGTAGAGAGCCCGGGTCGTGAAACCTTTAAATGGCTAGAGAAAAACGCTCGCGAGGGCGTTCGAGCGCCGCCCCTCGCGAGGCCTTCGTGAGAGAGAATCAAAACAAGGAGCGAAAATCAACAAACCACGAATCAACAACGGCGGTAGCTTCGATAAGACTTCAAATGCAAGTAGAACACGCCAAATGCAGAAAGCAAATGAAAAAGCCGCGTCCGGCACCTAGTCTAGTCTTCGACGTCTTCTCACCAGCGCGGAGCTAAGTGCTGCCACTGGGTGTGGGAGGGAGCCCCAGGGCTTGAGGCCGGCGCTCCTGAGACTCCGGGGCGTGTACAGCCCCACTCATTATTACGTGAGAGTGTCACGGGGCGGCGAGCTTCACAGGCATTGGCCTTCTTCACAGGCTCCGGGCCTTTCTCCTTAGAGGTGAGATCTTCACAGGCATTCGCCTTCTTCACAGGCTCAGGGCCTTTTCCAAAAAGAGAAGGTCTTCACAGGCGTTCGCCTTCTTCACAGGCTCAGGGCCTTTTCCAAAAAGAGAAGGTCTTCACAGGCGTTCGCCTTCTTCACAGGCTCAGGGCCTTTTCCAAAAAGATAAGATCTTCACAGGCGTTCGCCTTCTTCATAGGCTCAGGGCCGTTTCCAAAAAGATAAGATCTTCACAGGCGTTCGCCTTCTTCACAGGCTCAGGGCCTTTTCCAAAAAGATAAGATCTTCACAGGCGTTCGCCTTCTTCACAGGCTCAGGGCCTTTTCCAAAAAGAGAAGATCTTCATAGGCGTTCGCCTTCTTCACAGGCTCAGGGCCTTTTAGGGGTAAAACCTCCTGAGGTGCTGGATGTTCCACGCGTTCTGGATCGGCTCCCCCTCTTGAGTCTCCAAGCGCACGGAGCCTGGCCTAGAAACATGAACAACTTTGAACGGGCCCTCCCACATGGGAGAGAGCTTGTGCAGCCCTTCCCAGGAGAGGACCCGCCTGAGTACGAGGTCTCCTACCTCAAGGGTCCTGGGGCGGATGTTGCGGCAGTGATATCGTCGTAGCGCCTGTTGGAACCTTGCCGCTCGCAGCGCGGCCTCCCGGCGGCGTTCCTTCCCCAACACGTGGTCCATCCCCCGCATGGCGTCCTGCTGCGCTTCGTCGAACGCCAGGACCTGCGCGGAGCGACGCCTGACCTCGTGAGGAAGGACTGCTTCAGCTCCGTAGACGAGGAAGAACGGAGTCTCCCCGGTGGGTTTGGTCGTGGTCGTGCGGATGGACCACAACACGGATTGGAGCTCATCGTACCAACCCCTGCCGCAGGCTTCCAGCTTCTTCTTGAATGTCCTGGTCTTGAGGCCTCTCAGGACCTCCGCGTTGGCTCGTTCGGCTTGCCCATTGCTCCGCGGGTGTGCCACCGAAGCGTAGCATATCTGCGTTCCAAGGTTAGCACAGTATGTTTTGAAGAGGTTACTGGTGAACTGCGAACCGTTGTCTGTGATGATGCGGTTCGGCACCACAAACCGGCTCACGATGCCCCTGATGAACTTGACCGCGGAGCCTGGCGGGATGGTTCGGACAGCCTCAACCTCTGCCCACTTGGTGAACTTGTCAATGGCGACGTAGAGGTAACGGTAGCCCCCTGGCGCCCGAGGGAACGGGCCCAGAATATCCAACCCCCAAACTGCGAATGGCCATGAGAGGGGTATAGTCTGCAGGCTCCCCGTCGGCTGATGGATCTGCTTGGAATGGAACTGGCAGGCCTCACAAGCCTTCACCAACTCGATCGCGTCATTGAGCGCGGTGGGCCAATAGAACCCACTACGGAAGGCTTTGCCGATGAGGGTTCGTGATGACGAGTGATGTCCGCAGTCTCCGCCGTGTATGTCCCCCAGTAGCTCCCTTCCTTGCTCCCTGGAGATGCAGTGCAGAGATACGTCGTTAGGTCGCTTCCGGTAGAGCTCTCCGTCCCTGATGCAGTATGCCGTGGCCTGCCGCGCTACACGTTCTGCTTCCTCCTCCTTCTCTGGCAGGGTCCCATGTATCAGGTAACTCCGGAGCTCAGTGATCTAGCGTTCCTCCTAAGGTTCCATCGTCAGGAGCAAATGTGCTCCTGAGGTCGGCCCGCAGGCCGGGGCTCCCGAGGCTGGCGGCTGAGGGAGCTCCTCACGAGGCAGAGCTGTGCTTGATAGCATTGGCTGCGCTGAAGGCTTGAAGAGCCGCTCCTCGAAGACGCCGGGCTTCTGCGGCAGCCGCCTGGATGCCCGTCCAGCTATGTCGTCAGCTTCCTGGTTGGTGCCACGGGGCACGTGCTTCAGCTCCAGCCCCCAGAACTGCTTTTCCGTCCTGCGGACCTCTGCTAGGTAGGCCTCCATATGCTCGTCCTTCGGATCGTACACCTTGTTGGAGAAGTTGACTAGGAGCTGCGAGTCGCCCTTGACGGTGAGGCGCTTCACTCCCAGGGCCGCCGCGGCCTTCAACCCTGCTATCAGTCCCTCATATTCTGCTATGTTGTTGGAGACCTTTTCTCCTTGCTGGAAACAGAGTTGTACTGCATAGCAAAGCTTATCCTGAGTGGGTGATATCAGTACAGCACCAGCCCCTGCGCCATGCCTGGAGAATGCCCCGTCGAAGTACATGACCCAGCCTTCTGGCGCCTCGCTCCCTGGGGAGAGGGAGCGATCCTCGTCATCCTTGAGGCCCGGCGCCTCTGTCCATTCCGCCACGAAATCCGCCAACGCGGCTCCTTTGATGACCCTAGTTGTGCTGAACTCGAGCTGAAACGCTTGCAACTCTATGTTCCACTCGGCGACCCTTCCGGCTGAGTTAGGGCTCCTGAGCACCCTCTCTAGGGGGTACGATGAGATGACCTTGATCGGGTGAGCTTGGAAGTAGTGCCGCAGCTTGCGCGAGGCCACCAGCAGCGCGAGGAGGAGCTTCTGGGGCATCGGATATCGGGCCCTTGCGTCCCGCAGCACCGTGCTAACGAAGTAGACCGGGTGCTCAACAAGGCTGTGAGCAGCTTGGGTCGCGGCGCCCTCAGGAGGTGAGGCACCTCGCGAGACGTTGCGTCCTCGAGAGGTGAACCATCCTGGCATGCTGCTTCTCCTATCTCTTGTGCGTCCCTCGGCGGTTGACTCTCTTCATCTGTAGCTTCGGCTTTCTCGAGCTTTCCCTGTTCCCGTCTCGTCTGACCTCGGGCTGCCGCTGTGGTCTTGGACTGGCGTGGCGCTCCTCCCTAACCGCCACTAGTGTTGCGCTGGCAGAGTAGGGAGTGGCGGTAAGGTAAAGCAGCAGAGGCTCCTGAGGGCGCAGAGCCACCATGACTGGGGGACTAGTTAGGTACCTCTTGAGATCTTGAAACGCCTTATCCGCCTCTTCAGTCCATTCAAAGGGCCCCTTTTTCTTCATGAGCTGAAAGAAAGGCAGCGCTCGTTCTCCCAACTTGGAGATGAAGCGCCCTAGTGCGGTCACACGCCCAGTGAGCTTCTGCATTTCTCTGAGGGTCTTTGGCGGACTCATGTCCTCGACCGCCTTGACCTTCTCGGGGTTGGCCTCGATGGCACGGTGAAACACGAGGAATCCCAAAAGCTTTCCCGAGGGAACGCCAAACACACATTTCTTCGGGTTGAGACGCAGGTTCACTGCGTCAAGGCTCGCGAAGGTCTCCTCCAGGTCTTGTATCAGGGTCCTGGCCTCTCGAGATTTCACCACAATGTCATCAACGTATGCTTCAACATTCTTCCCGAGCTACGGGCCCAAGGTGATGTGCATCAGCCGCTGAAAGGTTGCCCCTGCGTTGCGTAGTCCGAACGGCATGCACGTATAGCAGTATACTCTGCACGGGGTCAAGAAGGCGGTCTTCTCAACGTCTTCTATCACCATCCTGATCTGGTGATATCCTGAGAAGGCATCCAAAAATCACAGCAGGTCGCATTCGGCGGTGGAATCGACGATTTGGTCGATGCGAGGGAGCGGGAATGGATCTTGCGGGCATGCCTTGTTGAGGTTGGTGAAGTCTACGCACATGCGTTCCTTCCCCCTTTCTTGGGTACAACGACAAGGTTGGCCAACCAATCTGGGTACCGGACCTCGCGGATAACTCCAGCGGCCTCCAACTTGCGGGTCTCTTGGACGATGAAGGCCTGCTTCTCTGCGGACTGCCGCCTGGCCTTCTGCTTCACTGGGCGCATGTTTGGGCATACGTTGAGGTGGTGTTCGATGACGTCCCTGGGGATCCCTACCAACTGATCGGGCTCCCAAGCAAACACTTTCTTGTTTGCACGCAGGAACTTGACCAGGGCCTCCTCCTGGTCAGGCCCCAGGTTGGCGCCAATGGTGAAAGTGGCGCTGGAGGACCCATCCTCGTCAACGGGTATCTGCTTGGTTTCTCCCTTGTCCTGGGTGAACAACTGCTTCTTCTTGGTAGGCGCAGCCCCCTTGGGCTCAGGGGTCCCCGCGTCGGCGGGCTGCGCCGATGCCACCGTCTTGAAGGCGAGCTTGAGTACTCGCAGGGCGTCCCCGGTGTCTCCGTGCACGGTGAGGGTACCATGGCTCCCGGGCATCTTCATGAGGTTGTACGCCGGGTGCGTGGTGGCCATGAACTGAGCCAGTGCCTGGTAGCCGAGGATGGCGTTGTAAGGGAGGCCGACGGGGGCGATGTCGAAGTTGACCATCTCAGTGCGGAAGTTGTCGTAGGTGCCGAAGGTCACCGGGAGCCGGATCTGTCCCAAGGAGTCGGACAACCCGCCCCCGACGCCCGAGAAGGATCGGCTGGGCTGCAGCCGCTCCCGCGGTATGCGGAGGAGGTTGAAGGTCTTGACCGAAAGCACACTGAGGCCCGCGCCGCTATCGACGAGGGTTCTGGTGACGGCCACCTAGCAGATGGTGGGGGTGCACATCAGGGGGAGCGCGCCCGAACCGTCCAAGTTAGCTGGGTGATCTTCCGAGCTGAAGGTCAGGCCGACCTCGCGCGCCGCCCGGTTCGTGGAAGCCCCCTGCCGTGCGGAAACGACGCTGATCTGGCGGGCAAACGGCTTGACGTGGCGGCTCGTTGGTGGCGCCTGCGAGCCGCCCAGGAGAACCGCAACGACTGGGAGCGTCGACGTTGCTGTGCGGCACCCCAGTCGCATAAGCAGGCGCCGGGGTGGCGCTTGTTGCTCGCCTCCCGCCAGGCCGGTGGCGGTGTTGATGGCGAGCGGCGGGGAACGGCGAGGACGTTCGCCAGCGAGGGCTGCTGGCGTGGCGCGAGCTCGACGTGCGCCGTACATGGATGCGGCGGTCGGAGGAGAGCGGAGCGGTGAAAAGCAGATTACGGCGCACCCCTACCTGGCGCGCCAAATGTCGGATCACGGGTTCTGGCACACCCTTAAGGTTCGAACTCTGGGGTGCACGCGGAGATCGTGCCCTTCTACCTCTCCGTCTCGCAAGGATCTAACTACCACAAGAACAACACAAGAGACACAAGATTTATACTAGTTCGGGCCACCATTGTGGTGTAATATCCTACTCTAGTTTGTGGCGGATGGATTGCCTCTTGGGCTGACGAGGAAGGACGGTACAGGTGAACGGCCTCGCGAGGGCCTGTTCTTGGCTAGGGGATGAACTGCTAGGGGGAGTCCGGTCGCCCTTCTCCTTCTCTCTCTCTCTCTCTCTCTCTACTTGCTCTAGATGCTCAATCAACTGCCTCTACTCTGGGAGCGGCTAGCCCCTATATATAGGCAAAGACCCTGGGCCTCTTCCCAAATATTGAGCGGGAAGTGCGCCAACAATTGGCCAATTTGAAGGGGGACATCGGGTACACTTATCCTGACTAAAGTTGGTCTTCGCCAGCCAAAGGCTCTGGTGATGACGCCGGCTTGGGCTCCATAGTGACTTCCTCCTTGTCGTGGAGCTGGTCTTGGTCTCGTTGCATCGAAACAGGTGCCTTTGCTTGATCCTCTCGCCTGCGCTTGCCCCCTTTGCACCAAAGAGGAAAGGGAGGACGCTGCGCGGGCTGGCGCCCGCCTGGCGCCTTTGATCGTCATGGCTTGCGTCAAGGGCACCTCGTGAGGTACCCCACCTTGATCTATCCGCCTCCTCACGAGCCAGCCTAAGGAGGCCGTGCTGGAGGAAGCACCGTGTCATCCGCCTCACGAGGCTTGGCCCCTCGCGAGGGTCTTGAGCCTTGCGTTGATGAAGATGGGCTACGTTGGGCTCCCACTCGAGCCACGCCGCAGGCCGCAGGCAGGCACGTCTGGGAACCCCCGTTCCCAGAACGCCGACACCTACATCTGCTAGTCTACCACTCTAAGAGTTCACACAACTTAATCAACTATGCTAGAGCCCATAATAGCTCGTGGCTGCACACGGAAGTTTCTAGTATGAATAATCTCATGATCCCTTTGAGCCTGGGTGGCGGTCCATAAAAAACAGGCAATCCTGGTCTACCCAGATGCCTAGATAGGCAATCCTAGAATAACCAGGTGCCTCAATCCACCCAGATGTGTGTTTAAGTTGCCACCTTAAGTAAACCGTTAATTAACAATCTCACATCTGTCATGGATACTCTCAAACCCAATCCACATCTACGAGCATAGCATGGCAAAATAAACATAACGTAATAGTAACTCCCAAGGGTTAGATAATTAAAGAGGTAATAGGTACTACCTCAACTACTTCCCATCCCATAATTTAATTAGATCCTAATCATGCAATGTTTGAGGATTGATCTAATGCAATAAAAACTGGGTATGAAAGGGATATAATCAAAGTGTGAACTTGCCTGCAATGTTGATGAAGATGATTCGCACTCAAAACTCTTGATAGCTCTACTCGTCACACTCCGGTCAATCTATCGTAGGCAAGCAATAGTAACCACACATAAGCAATCACTCAAAAGATCAGAAAGATCGAAGAAGACGATTCGGAAAACATTAAAACCGAGCAAATAACTCTTGCAACATAAAACAATTTCTAACAGTACCAAAATCATGTGAATTTGGCCTTATCAGAAAGTTTAGGTCAAGTGCTTTAATTTGCAAAAAGAATCAACTCAAACGGAGCTACGAAACTCAAGTTACGATCAAACAACGTTTGAATACAAATCTGGTCTAATTCAAACTTTAAACTTTCAAAAACATGTTTGAGTTGATTATATGGATAGAGGGGTTCATAACGAAGACGTGGGCGTTGGTTTCATCTAATTCTGATTAACGAGCAAAAAGTTATAGTCGTTTGAAAACCAGGGGCTGATCTATAAAGAAAATATTCACGGATGGGTCCCTGGCCGAAATTAAAAGGAAAAAGAAAAAATCTATCGAGCGAACGCTCGCTAATAGAACCTAAAGAACGAAAATCGTTCGCTACCGATCTAAACCAATGAATGTTCGCTATTTAATAAAACCTAAAAAAATAAACAGATCTAACGAAACAGAAACCGAACTTTAAATATAAAAAACCGGGCGGTTTTTTTCTTGGGTTTTACCGGTTCGGGTGAGGGAAACCGGCGGCGGCGGCGGCGTTCTCCGGCGAGCGGGGCAAGGCGGCGGTTGCCGCGGATCTCCGGCGTGGCGCGGCAACGGCAGCGGTGGCGCGGGCCTACGGCGAGGTGCGGGCGTCGGCGGCGGCGCGAGGCGGCGGCGCGGGCGGCAAGATGCAGCGGCGGCGGCGATGACGACGGCGAGTGCGAGATGGGGAGGAGAAGGAAAACGGGGCCCGGGGCTCCGGTATTGAAGGGGAGGCGAGGCATGGAGAAGGGGGCGGGGTAAGGCGGCAGCGGCGTAGCCGAGGCAGAGTCGGTGGTGTGAGGCGGCCGAAAGCGGAAGATCATGGTGATGCATAGTAACGAGAGGGGAGAGTGTTGTCCACGTACCCTCTAGACCGAAAGCGGAAGCGTTATAACAACGCGGTTGATGTAGTCATACGTCTTCACGGCCCGACCGATCAAGCATCGAAACTACGGCACTTCCGAGTTCTAGCACATGTTCAGCTCGATGACGATCCCCAGACTCCGATACAGCAGAATGTCGGGGAAGAGTTTCGTCAGCACGACGGCGTGGTGATGATCTTGATGCTCTACCGTCGCAGGGCTTCGCCTAAGCATCGCTACAATATTATCGAGGATTATGGTGGAGGGGGGCACCGCACACGGCTAATAGATCTCAAGGATCAATTGTTGTGTCTAGAGGTGCCCCCTGCCCCCGTATATAAAGGAGCAAGGGGGAGGGGGCGGCCGGCCAGGAGGAGGCACGCCAGGGAGGAGTCCTACTCCTACCGGGAGTAGGACTCCCTCCTTTCCTTTTCCAAGTAGGAGAGGGGGAAGGAAGGGAGAGAGGAGAGGAACGAAAGGGGGCCACCGCCCCCCCTCCTTGTCCAATTTGGACTAGAGGGGGAGGGGGCGCGGCGCCTGCCTTGGCCGCCCCTCCTCTGCTCCAATTTGGGCCCATGAGACCCATTAACCCCCCGGGGGGTTCCGGTAACCCCCCGGTACTCCGTTCTATATCCGATAACCCCCGGAACCATTTCTGTGTCCGCATATAGTCGTCCAATATATCAATATTTATGTCTCGACCATTTCGAGACTCCTCGTCATGTCCATGATCACATCCGGGACTCTGAACAACCTTCAGTACATCAAAACATATAAACTCATAATGAAACTATCATCGTAACGTTAAGCGTGCGGACCCTATGGGTTCGAGAACAATGTAGACATGACCGAGACACGTCTCCGGTCAGTAACCAATAGCGGAACCTGGATGCTCATATTGGCTCCTACATATTCTACGAAGATCTTTATCGGTCAGACCGGATAACAACATACGGTGTTCCCTTTGTCATCGATATGTTACTTGTCCGAGATTCGATCGTCAGTATCTCAATATCTACTTCAATCTCGTTACCGGCAAGTCTCTTTACTCGTTCCGTAATACATCATCTCACAACTAACTCATTAGTTGCAATGCTTGCAAGGCTTATGTGATGTGCATTACCGAGAGGGCCCAGAGATACCTCTCCGACAATCGGAGTGACAAATCCTAATCTCGAAATACGCCAAACCAACATGGACATTTGGAGACACCTGTAGAGCTCCTTTATAATCACCCAGTTACGTTGTGACGTTTGGTAGCACACAAAGTGTTCCTCCGGCAAATGGGAGTTGCATAATCTCATAGTCAAAGGAACATGTATAAGTCATGAAGAAAGCAATAGCAACATACTAAACGATCGGGTGCTAAGCTAATGGAATGGGTCATGGCAATCACATCATTCTTCTAATGATGTGATCCCGTTAATTGAATAACAACTCTTTTTTTCATGGTTAAGAAACATAACCATCTTCGATTAACGAGCTAGTCAAGTAGAGTGACACTGTTTGTCTTTGTATTCACACATGTATTATGTTTCCGATTAATACAATTCTAGCATGAATAATAAACATGTATCATGATATAAGGAAATAAATAATAACTTTATTATTACCTCTAGGGCATATTTCCTTTAGTCTCCCACTTGCACTAGAGTCAATAATCTAGATTACACAATAATGATTCTAACACCCATGGAGCCTTGGTGCTGATCATGTTTTGCTCGTGGAAGAGGCTTAGTTAACGGGTCTGCAACATTCAGATCCGTATGTATCTTACAAATCTCTATGTCTCCCACCTGGACTAGATCCCGGATGGAATTGAAGCATCTCTTGTTGTGCTTGGTTCTCTTGTGAAATCTGGATTCCTTCACCAAGGCAATTGCATCAGTATTGTCACAAAAGATTTTCATTGGACCCGATGCACTAGGTATGACACCTAGATCGGATATGAACTCCTTCATCCAGACTCCTTCGTTTGCTGCTTCTGAAGCAGCTATGTACTCCGCTTCACATGTAGATCCCGCCATTACGTTTTGATTAGAACTGCACCAACTGACAGCTCCACCATTTAATGTAAACACGTATCCGGTTTGCGATTTAGAATCGTCCGGATCAGTGTCAAAGCTTGCATCAACGTAACCATTTACGATGAGCTCTTTGTCACCTCCATATACGAGAAACATATCCTTAGTCCTTTTCAGGTACTTCAGGATGTTCTTGACCGCTGTCCAATGATCCACTCCTTGATTACTTTGGTACCTCCCTGCTAGACTTATAGCAAGGCACACATTAGGTTTGGTACACATCATTGTATACATGATAGAGCCTATGGCTGAAGCATAGGGAACATCTTTCATTTTCTCTCTATCTTCTGCAGTGGTCGGGCATTGAGTCTTACTCAACTTCACACCTTGTAACACAGGAAAGAATCCTTTCTTTGCCTGATCCATTTTGAACTTCTTCAAAACTTTGTCAAGGTATGTGCTTTGTGAAAGTCCAATTAAGCGTCTTGATCTATCTCTATAGATTTTAATGCCCAATATGTAAGCAGCTTCACTGAGGTCTTTCATTGAAAAACTCTTCTTCAAGTATCCCTTTATGCTATCCAGAAATTCTATATCATTTCCGATTAGTAATATGTCATCAACATATAATATCAGAAATGCTACAGAGCTCCCACTCACTTTCTTGTAAATACAGGCTTCTCCAAAAGTCTGTATAAAACCAAATGCTTTGATCACACTATCAAAGCGTTTATTCCAACTCCGAGAGGCTTGCACCAGTCCATAAATGGATCGCTGGAGCTTGCACACTTTGTTAGCTCCTTTTGGATCGACAAAACCTTCTGGTTGCATCATATACAACTCTTCTTCCAGAAATCCATTCAGGAATGCAGTTTTGACATCCATTTTCCAAATTTCATAATCATAAAATGCGGCAATTGCTAACATGATTCAGACAGACTTAAGCATCACTACGGGTGAGAAGGTCTCATCGTAGTCAATCCCTTGAACTTGTCGAAAACCTTCCGTAACAAGTCGAGCTTTGTAGACAGTAACATTACCGTCAGCGTCAGTCTTCTTCTTGAAGATCCAATTATTCTCAATTGCTTGCCGATCACCGGGCAAGTCAACCAAAGTCCATACTTTGTTCTCATACATGGATCCCATCTCAGATTTAATGGCTTCAAGCCATTTTGCGGAATCTGGGCTCATCATCGCTTCTTCATAGTTCGTAGGTTCATCATGATCTAGTAGGATGACTTCCAGAACAGGATTACCGTACCATTCTGGTGCGGATTTTACTCTGGTTGATCTACGAGGTTCAGTAATAACTTGATCTGAAGTTTCATGATCATCATCATTAATTTCCTCACTAATTGGTGTAGGTGTTACAGAATCTGTTTTCTGTAATGAACTACTTTCCAATAAGGGAGCAGGTACAGTTACCTCATCAAGTTCTACTTTCCTCCCACGCACTTCTTTCGAGAGAAACTCCTTCTCTAGAAAGTTTCCGAATTTAGCAACAAAAGTCTTGCCTTCGGATCTGTGATAGCAGGTGTACCCAATAGTTTCCTTTGGGTAACCTATGAAGACACATTTCTCCGATTTGGGTTTGAGTTTATCAGGTTGAAGTTTTTTCACATAAGCATCGCAGTCCCAAACTTTCAGAAACGACAACTTTGGTTTCTTGCCAAACCATAGTTCGTAAGGCGTCGTCTCAACGGATTTTGATGGTGCCCTATTTAACGTGAATGCGGCCGCCTCTAAAGCATAACCCCAAAACGATAGCGGTAAATAAGTAAGAGACATCATAGATCGCATCATATCTAGTAAAGTGCGATTACGACGTTCGGACACACCATTACGTTGAGGTGTTCCGGGTGTTACGTTGAGGTGTTTCAGATGTACACCAAACTCGTAACTCAAATATTCTCCTCCATGATCAGATCGCAGAAACTTAATTTTCTTGTTACGATGATTTTCAACTTCACTCTGAAATTCTTTGAACTTTTCAAATGTTTCAGACTTATGTTTCATTAAGTAGATATACCCATATCTGCTTAAGTCATCTATGAAGGTGAGAAAATAACGATATCCGCCACGAGCCTCAACATTCATCAGACCACATACATCTGTATGCATGATTTCCAACAAATCTGTTGCTCTCTCCATAGTACCGGAGAACGGTGTTTTAGTCATCTTGCCCATGAGGCACGGTTCGCAAGTACCAAGTGATTCATAATCAAGTGGTTCCAAAAGTCCATCAGTATGGAGTTTCTTCATGCGCTTTACACCGATATGACCTAAACGGCAGTGCCACAAATAAGTTGCACTATCATTATCAACTCTGCATCTTTTGGCTTCAACATTATGAATATGTGTATCACTACTATCGAGATTCAACAAGAATAGACCACTCTTCAAGGGTGCATGACCATAAAAGATATTATTCATATAAATAGAACAACCATTATTCTCTGATTTAAATGAATAACCGTCTCGCATCAAACAAGATCCAGATATAAGGTTCATGCTCAAGCTCGCACCAAATAACAATTATTTAGGTCTAATACTAATCCCGAAGGTAGATGTAGACGTAGCGTGCCGACCGCGATCACATCGACTTTGGAACCATTTCCCACGTGCATCGTCACCTCGTCCTTTGCCAATCTTCGCTTAATCAGTAGCCCCTGTTTCGAGTTGCAAATATTAGCAATAGAACCAGTATCAAATACCCAGGTGCTACTGCGAGCATAAGTAAGGTACACATCAATAACATGTATATCACATATACCTTTGTTCACCTTGCCATCCTTCTTATCCGCCAAATACTTGGGGCAGTTCCGCTTCCAGTGACCAGTCTACTTGCAGTTGAAGCACTCAGTCTCAGGCTTAGGTCCAGACTTGGGTTTCTTCTCCTGAGCAGCAACTTGCTTGCTGTTCTTCTTGAAGTTCCCCTTCTTCTTCCCTTTGCCCTTTTTCTTGAAACTGGTGGTCTTATTGACCATCAACACTTGATGCTCCTTTTTGATTTCTACCTCCGCAGCCTTTAGCATTGCGAAGAGCTCAGAATCGTCTTATCCATCCCTTGCATGTTATAGTTCATCATGAAGCTCTTGTAGCTTGCTGGAAGTGATTGGAGAATTCTGTCAATGATGCTATCATCCGGAAGATGAACTCCCAGTTGAATCAAGTGATTATTATACCCAGACATCTTGATTATATGCTCACTAACAAAACTGTTCTCCTCCATTGAGGGAGTCCTGGATGAGGGGGTGTCTGGATAGCCTTACTATAACCTTTGGCCGGACTCTTGGACTATGAAGATACAAGATTGAAGACTTCGTCCCGTGTCCGGATGGGACTATCCTTGGCGTGGAAGGCAAGCTTGGCAATACGGATATGTAGATCTCCTCCTATTGTAACGGACTCTGTGTAACCCTAGCCCTCTCCGGTGTCTATATAAACCGAAGGGTTTTAGTCCATAGGACAAACAACAATCATACCATAGGCTAGCTTCTAGGGTTTAGCCTCTCTGATCTCGTGATAGATCTACTCTTGTACTACCCATATCATCAATATTAATCAAGCAGGAGTAGGGTTTTACCTCCATCGAGAGGGCCCGAACCTGGGTAAAAACATTGTGTCCCTCGTCTCCTGTTACCATCCGCCTAGACGCACAGTTCGGGACCCCCTACCCGAGATCCGCCGGTTTTGACACCGACATTGGTGCTTTCATTGAGAGTTCCTCTGTGTCGTCGCCATCAGGAAGGATTCCTCATCCCGTCTTTAAAGACGGCACCCTTGCCAAGGGAGCTTTGGCTATCGGCCAAACTCTCCGGCTAGGTGGTTTTCTTATGACCGCCTGTTTGGCTGCTGCGCTGACGATGACTTCTCGGGTCATCAAAAGCAATCTTCACATCTACTCGGAATTCGCTGAGCAATTAGATCCAATAGAGCTCTCCTCCCTAAACGAGCTCTTGTATCGCATCGCCGCCCTGGGAGTCGCTACACACTACGGTCAGATTGGGCCTAAAACCGATCTGAGAGAGATCAACTCTCCCCAGGTCACCCATCATGTTGAAGTGGTGGAGGAACAATGCGGCGACCCTTCATCTATCTTAAGGACTAGCTATGTACGGATTCCCGATCCCTCCAAGCTGGATACTCGCGGAGGGGAGGACGTCACTCAAACCCTGAACCTAAAGTCAGGCAGCGGGCTAAATTCATTGGACAACATCCAAGAATCTGAGCTTCTGAGTTCGGAAACTCCGTGGCCCTTGAGTCTCGGATTGGGTGAGGCTTCGGATTCAATTCCACCCACCCACCCAAACATAAGCGATCTATCCCAAATTAGGCAAGAGCCCGACGAAACAGTACACCATTACTGGGCCAGATTCCTCCTGGTCATGAACAGGACAAGGGACTGCCGCGAGGAAGACGCAATTTTATTCTTCTGCAATAATTGCACGGACAAGGGAATCCTCAATGCCATAAGTCGCCGTGAAATTACACGCTTTGCCGACTTAGCGTCCATAGTATGAAAGTATTGTGCGAGGGAAAGCGCCTGGAAAACCGAAATAAAACTTTGGGACAATCCGGCCCTGAATACAAACCCAGTCCGAAATAAAAGGGTGCTTTATCGCCAAACACCCGGGTTAAACACCAAAAAGCAAAAACCCTCTACAGGGCATGGAACCGTACTGGAAGGATGGCTCAATGGACCCTGTAAAATTCACAGTACAGAGGGCGCCGCACCAACTCATAGCCTTAGAGCATGTTGGATACTCCGGCAGGTGGCCAAGAGTGGCGAAGATCTTCTAACCCCAGAAGCCACAGAGCACCAGCCCAGAGATACTAGTACGATATTAACAGTCTTCGAGACTTTTGCATCAAATAATATGCGAAAACGAACACTCCGCAACCTTGCCGAAGTCTACCACGTGGCATCAATAAACCCATGGAGTGACACGGCTATTACCTTTAATGCCAGTGACGAACCTAAATTCCGAACAGCCCGAGCACCAGCCGCATTGGTCCTCAGTCCAATAGTGGACGGCTTTCGACTCACCAAGGTACTCATGGACGGCGGCAGCGGATTGAACCTCATTTATGAGGAAACCCTTCGAAAAATGGAAATAGACTGGAACCGCATTGAGCGAAGCAGCACAACCTTTAGAGGAATAATCCCCAGTCGGGAAGCGCGTTGTACAGGAAAAATCACACTAGATGTGGTGTTCGGCACACAGGATAATTACAGGTCCGAAGAGGTCACGTTCCAAGTGGTGGCCCCATTCAGTAGCGGATACCACGCTCTATTAGGGCGGGAGGCGTTTACCATCTTCCAAGCCATACCCCATTACGGGTACATGAAGATCAAAATGCCCGGGCCCAACGGAATCATCACTCTCGCTAGTGATCCGGACATAGCACTCTGCGCCGTAAATAAGACAACCGCACTGGCCCTCGAGGCACTATCCGAAGCCCTAGTGGCCGAGGAACTGACTGCGCTGCGCTCCACGGTGAACAGGGACGACGTGATACTCGATAAAAGATCCAAGTCCACCTCCTTTAAACCAGTGGACAAAATAGTCAAATTCCAAGTCCATCCAACGGACCCTACAAAAACAGCTTCCATCGAGGCACAATTAAACCCTGATGTAGACGCCGCACTACAAGAGTTCCTACGCGAAAACTGGGACATTTTTGCCTGGCACCCTTCAGACATGCCAGGAATCCCACCCAGGCTGGCCAAGCACAGCCTAAATATCCTAAAAGGATTCAAGCCAGTCAAGCAGGCTCTTTGGTAGTTCTCTGAAACTAAGAGGCAAGCCATGGGAGAGGAACTAGCCAAGCTATTGGAGGCCGGATTCATCAGAGACATAAAACATCCGGACTGGCTAGCAAACCCGGTGATGGTACCAAAGAAGGACAAATCCTGGCGCTTGTGCGTCGATTTTAAGGACCTCAACAAGGCTTGCCCAAAGGATCCCTTCCCCCTCCCCCGCATGGATCAAATTATCGACGCTACCGCAGGACATGACTCATTGTGTTTCCTTGACGCATACTCCGGCTACCATCAAATTCAGATGGCAGAGTCAGATCAAGCCGCAACGGCATTCATCACACCATACAGCCCATTCTGCTTCAACACAATGCCCTTCGGGCTCAAAAACGCCGGCGCAACATATCAACGCATGATTCAGACATGTCTGGCAAACCAGATCGGCAAAACAATGGAGGCATACGTGGATGACGTGGTCGTCAAAACCAAGCATGTCGAATCTCTAGTAGACGACTTGAGGCTCAGATTAGATAACCTCCGAACATATGACATCAAGCTCAACCCGGGAAAATGCGTTTTCGGCTTACCGGCCGGAAAGCTCTTGGGCTTCATTGTATCCGGTAGAGGAATTGAAGCAAATCCAGCCAAGATCCGAGCTCTGTCACAATTGGATATCCCAAAGGACCTCAAACAAATATAGTTTTGCCGTGACATGGAGTAGTTTCAATGGTGAACATCCCTCTAATCCTCCTTTCGGTCTCCGTGTTCCGAGGCCATATCTGTTATATGCTAGGCTCGTCAAGTTAAACCTGAGTATTCTGCGTGTGCAGCTATTTTGCACCCGTTGTATTTGAACGTAGAGCCTATCACACCCGATCATCACGCGGTGTCTCAGCACGAAGAACTTTCGCAATGGTGCATACTCAGGGAGAACACTTATACTTTGATAATTTAGTGAGGGATCATCTTATAATGCTACCGTCAATCAAAGCAAGATAAGATGCATAAAAGATAAACATCACATGCAATCAATATAAGTGATATGATATGGCCATCATCATCTTGTGCTTGTGATCTTCATCTCCGAAGCACCGTCATGATCACCATCGTCACCGGCGCGACACCTTGATCTCCATCGTAGCATCGTTGTCGTCTCGCCAATCTTATGCTTCTACGACTATCGCTACCGCTTAGTGATAAAGTAAAGCATTATAGGGCGATTGCATTGCATACAATAAAGCGACAACCATATGGCTCCTGCCAGTTGCCGATAACTCGGCTTACAAAAAATGATCATCTCATACAATAAAATTTAGCATCATGTCTTGACCATATCACATCACAACATGCCCTGCAAAAACAAGTTAGACGTCCTCTACTTTGTTGTTGCAAATTTTACATGGCTGCTACTGGGCTTAGCAAGAACCATTCTTACCTACGCATCAAAACCACAACGATAGTTTGTAAAGTTGGTGTTGTTTCAACCTTCACAAGGACCGGGCGTAGCCACACTCGGTTCAACTAAATTTGGAGAAACTGACACCAGCCAGCCACCTGTGTGCAAAGCACGTCGGTAGAACCAGTCTCGCTAAGCGTACGCGTAATGTCGGTCCGGGCCGCTTCATCCAACAATACCGCCGAAACAAAGTATGACATGCTGGTAAGCAGTATGACTTATATCGCCCACAACTCACTTGTGTTCTACTCGTGCATATAACATAAATGCATAAAACCAGGCTCGAATGCCACTGTTGGGGAACGTAGTAACTTCAAAATTTTCCTACGCACACGCAAGACCATGGTGATGCATAGCAACGAGAGGGGAGAGTGTTGCCCACGTACCCTCGTAGACCGAAAGCGGAAGCGTTATAACAGCGCGGTTGATGTAGTCGTAAGTCTTCACGGCCCGACCAATCAAGCACCGAAACTACGGCACCTCCGAGTTCTAGCACACGTTTAGCTCGATGACGATCCCCAGACTCCGATCCAGCAGAATGTCAGGGAAGAGTTCCGTCAGCACGACGGTGTGCTGACGATCTTGATGCTCTACCGTCGCAGGGCTTCGCCTAAGCACCGCTACAATATTATCGAGGATTATGGTGGAGGGGGGCACCGCACACGGCTAATAGATCTCAAGGATCAATTGTTGTGTCTAGAGGTGCCCCCTGCCCCCGTATATAAAGGAGCAAGGGGGAGGGGGCGGCCGGCCAGGAGGAGGCGCGCCAGGGAGGAGTCCTACTCCTACCGGGAGTAGGACTCCCTCCTTTCCTTGTCCAAGTAGGAGTGGGGGAAGGAAGGGAGAGAGGAGAGGAAGGAAAGGGGGGCGCCGCCCCCCTCCTTGTCCAATTTGGACTAGAGGGGGAGGGGGCGCGCGGACTGCCCTGGCCGCCCCTCCTCTGCTCCACTTTGGGCCCATGAGACCCATTAACCCCCCGGGGGGTTCCGGTAACCCCCCGGGGGGTTCCGGTAACCCCCCGGTACTCCGTTCTATATCCGATAACCCCCGGAACCATTCTTGTGTCCGAATATAGTCGTCCAATATATCAATCTTTATGTCTCGACCATTTCGAGACTCCTCGTCATGTCCGTGATCACATCCGGGACTCTGAACAACCTTCGGTACATCAAAACATATAAACTCATAATGAAACTATCATCGTAACGTTAAGCGTGCGGACCCTACGGGTTCGAGAACAATGTAGACATGACTGAGACACGTCTCTGGTCAATAACCAATAGCGGAACCTGGATGCTCATATTGGCTCCTACATATTCTATGAAGATCTTTATCGGTCAGACCGCATAACAACATACGGTGTTCCCTTTGTCATCGGTATGTTACTTGTCCGAGATTCGATCGTCGGTATCTCAATACCTAGTTCAATCTCGTTACCGGCAAGTCTCTTTACTCGTTCCGCAATACATCATCTCACAACTAACTCATTAGTTGCAATGCTTGCAAGGCTTATGTGATGTGCATTACCAAGAGGGCCCAGAGATACCTCTCCGACAATCGCAGTGACAAATCCTAATCTCGAAATATGCCAACCCAACATGTACCTTTGGAGACACCTGTAGAGCTCCTTGATAATCACCTAGTTACGTTGTGCGTTTGGTAGCACACAAAGTGTTCCTCCGGCAAACGGGAGTTGCATAATCTCATAGTCATAGGAACATGTATATGTCATGAAGAAAGCAATAGCAACATACTAAACGATCGGGTGCTAAGATAATGGAATGGGTCATGTCAATCACATCATTCTTCTAATGATTTGATCCCGTTAATCAAATAACAACTCTTTTGTTCTTGGTTAAGAAACATAACCATCTTTGATTAACGAGCTAGTCAAGTAGAGGCATACTAGTGACACTCTGTTTGTCTATGCATTCACACATGTATTATGTTTCCGGTTAATACAATTCTAGCATGAATAAGAAACATTTATCATGATATAAGGAAATAAATAATAACTTTATTATTGCCTCTAGGGCATATTTCCTTCACTCCCTCCACCAAGTGGACAACCAGTACACGGTCAAATTACCACGTGGGCTGCCTTTTCATACAGAAATGAGCTCCACCGTGTACCCGTGCGGGTGTGGTTGGGAAAGATATGGGAGTACGTGCGTCGTGCATGCACCTCTTCTCTTCATGCACGTCCCCCACCTATGTGGGCGTGTGTGAGAGATACTGACCTAGACAAATGGCTTGTGCAGAAAAACTGCTCTTCGTAAGCCATTGTAAGAGTGGACAAAATGGTGAAGGAGGAGACAGGGGAGCGGCGGAGGTGTGCGATTCTTGGCCAGCGTCTGCCCTCGTTTAAATAGGAGATTAAATAGATGGCGGAGGGGAGGAGATCGGCCGGCGTTGCATTTAATAATGGCCAGGTCATGAACGGACGTGTGTCCAGAGTGGGTTTCTCGGCTTCCACATGGGCGGGTTTCATGGAGGCGTTTGAATGTGGCAAGGAGGCGTGTTCAGCCAGGCGTGCAGTGAGTGGCGCCCTCGACTCTGACGCAGGACACTACGCCGTTGTTCCACTGACGTGTGGGATCTTTGGGTACATGGCCTGCATGTCAGTGACCGAACGCAGGCAACGCATAGCAGAGGAACCTTTGGTGGGCTAGGGCGGTCAGAAGCGGGCATTTCATAAACCGATGATTGTTCATTGAGTGTGACATCATCCTTTTCATGTAGATAAGCCTACTATGTTGATAGCCCGTTCGATACATTGTGATTCATAAAGACAGCTGCAAACATCAATGTTTTGCTTATCACAGATAAGATTGATTAATACCCGTAACGATCCATGTCCTTAACAAAGGGTGCATGCACGCATAGGTTGAGCGTGTGTCTTGTGTCGTGTGTTGTGTGCATGCAGGCGTGCGAGTGTTGTGTGCTTGCAAGGGTACGTTTCAGTGTTGCATGCATGTGTGCGTACGTGCGTGTGTTCGTGAGTGCATGTGTACGTGTCAGTGTTGCACGCCTGCATGCGTGCGCGTGTTCGTTATGTGTACATGTCAATGTTGCATGCGTGCGTGTCTTGCGTGCGTGCATGTGTACGTGCGGGGTGAGGCTACACGTCAGTCGACTGACTTTTTCATCTCTGGTCATTAGATTTTCCAGCCGTTGGATACGAAATCAAGGGCCTGCAGTTTATCACCAAACTCCACCCCCCTGAGCCGACAGCCACCACCGGCCGAACCGCCGGCCCCCGCCGCCCGCGGCCGGCCCGCGCCGCAACGCCGCCCCACCCGCCCCGAAACCACTCCCCACCGCCGGTCCGCCGCCGGACCGGACATCCCTCTAGCCCCCCCCCCCCCCGCTGAGCTTTTTCTCCGGCGATCACCACCCCACCGCCCAATCATCGCGCACCCCACCGCCGGCGACTACCAACCAGAGGTCTCACGACTTCGAGTACCCACCGACCACTAATTTATTACCATTTCTGTCCTTCATATACGCGCGGACGGGTGGGCCCTATGGTAATGTGCGCTGCTGAATGTGGACCGTTTGACTGGTCAATTGATCGTTTCATCAAGAAATTACGGAGCTGTATGGTGATCCAGTGACCGTATGATCACCCTAAAATGTATTTTATTAACACAGTACAGACTCAAAATACCATTTCCTTCTTTCATATACGGGCTGACAGGTGGACCCCATGGTTACGCGCCCCGATGGTGCAACACTAGTTGCGCCACGTGGAATGTTTGACTGGTGAATTGATTGTGTCATCAACAAAATACGGAGTTGTACGGGTGAGCCAGTGACCGTATAATCATGACATGTATTTTTTTAACATGGTACAGACGCAAGGGCTCATATATACGCGCAAGCACTCACCGCTATAAGCGCACACACGCAGACCCTACCCCTATGAGCACCTTCGAGAGAGTGAGCCAGCATATGATCTTGCGATTTTACGAAGTCACCATCGGTGCCTCATAGTCGAGTGGAACGTCTCCTCCAACTAAACGCACATCGCCGGAAAATACTGAAATTAACCCAGGATAAATGCGAGCACCGGGACTTTAACCCTGGTGGGCTCGAGAAACCATTGTCCTCCTAATCATCCAACCACATGTTGGTTAGCACGACAAAATGTATGTGGTGACCATGATGAGCTTATTCTGAATTCCAGTGACCATATCGTGCTTTCGCTTCAAATACAATGACCGTAAGTGTCGTCAACAAAATATGGAGCACGCATTAAGTGACGTATCGTGACCGTCACGCGTGAATGTGTCATGGGCATGCATACGGTGACCGTAATGAGCATATTCTAAAGTCCAGTGACCGTATAGTGCTTTAGCTTGAAATACAGTGACCGTCACGCGTGAATGTGTCATGGGCATGCATACTTTTAGAGGGCCGAGAGATAGTTTGTGTGCATACATGAAAGTGGTGTAGAAAGAGGGGATGTACGGTGGAGACAAGGAGAGATATGCCCTTCGTTTCTCTTTCCCGTGACTAATATTTTAGGAGAATATATAAACATTCACAATGCAGAACAAATATTTTTGGATGCACCATGCAATTAACTTTCATGTATAACATTGTACTATTGTATATGCTTATTTTCTTAGTGGCCGATTGCGTGTGTGGTGTGGTGGGCACATCATTTCTAGTTGTGGTCGGTCAACATGAGGACTCATGGGTGGGTTCCATCCTGCGCCACATAGGTTGGATCGAGACACGTTATACAAAGACCCATGTGGAGGACTCGGCGTACAACACGAATCTAGCTACCAGAGTCGCGGAGGACTCTATCCCCACTGGTGATAAGCCGACTATATATGATTTGTAACCCTAGGCCCCCAGTATGTTATAGAAGCTTGGGAGCTAGTTCGTCGATAGTATACACATACGCATAATGCCTGATATTCACGTGTACTTTGTACACACCCCTATCACTAACATACAGTACCAGGAGTAGGCTTTTTCCTCAACTGCAAGGGTCCGAACTAGGGTAAAACTTTGCCTCGTATTACCATCCAGCCTAACACTCAGGGATATCCTACCGAATGGTATGATGGAATCATATCTGCCAACTTCTAAGAGAGAGGTGTGTCTGGGGGGGCATTGTGTGCGAGAGAGGCCTAAAGATAATGTGCGTGCGGGAGACACGTAGGCACATATATGTGCGTATAGAGGGCTAGTAGAGACCGTGCGTGTGTATATATGCATGTGAGAGAAATAGTGTTTTCCAACTGAGATTAGTGAAAAGAGTGGTACATAGTAGTCAGAGAGAGAGAGAGAGAGAGAGAGAGAGAGATACAAAGAGAGCATGTGCGTGAGACTCCCCGACACCCCGAGTGAGATTGTGAGCATGTGTGAAAGAGAAATGCAAATGCATATAAAGTGTGTGCACTTATGCGGTAGATAGAGATATATAGCGCGTTTGTGAGAACAGGACGAGGCATAGTGCATCTACGTATAAAAGGTGGTTCTACGCATTAAATTAAAATATAAATGGCATTACTATATTTGGATGAGATCATGAATTTTGCAAATTGCGTATGGACAAAAATCGGTTTATCAGACACCCATACTCTATTGAATTATAGCATGTGCATGTGTTTATTTCATATTATTTGTCCATAGAGTGAGAGCGGTTTGAAATACAGGCAATGGTTGCTTTTGCAATTCGTATATAAACATTAATTAGTGCACTCCATGTTGTTAGTGTGAAGCACTTTATACATTTGTCACTTGCATGGATACATTCCAAATTGCTAGCTACCAAACAGAATACATGTCGAATTCAACCTAAAGGGGTTTCAAAGATTCGAATTCATAGGAAGTGCATTCATCTATTTGAACCCGAGATAATGGCATTTATAAATCAGATGTAAAAGGGGGATCAATCTTTGTTGTGAACATGCTATATATATATTCATACGCATGTCTAACTTTTTTTGCAACCAAGGAGATTATATCTGGAACCATGCATGAACTGAGGTAAGTTGCATATTTTTTAATATATACTCGTTTACAGTGTATATTCAAATGTACCCCATCCATTCCAAAATAATCGTAGCTTTAGGATTTTCAAGAGTAAAGATTTGTGAAGTTTGACAAATCCTGAAAGTTCAATTCAAGAGAACCGAAAACATTAATGCTTCTGCTCCCGAATATTGAACGAAGCGCCAAATAGGCCTCTGATCACCCGAAACCGCGCGAGACTAATGTTTGGTGGTAGGTAATTACTGTCCTGACTCTGGCCCGTGTAGCCTATCGGCACGATGTCCAAAGGTCTAAACTGGGGTAGGTTTGTAACTTCACCAATACGTCAGTCTGAACCGCCTCCGAGAAGCATTCATACACCATGGGCGCCTAAACACCCATGCGCTCGGCCAAAATCTATCCCGCCCACATTTGGGACACCTGAGATTACTGTCCTACCCCCAACCCGCAATATGTCCGAAAGTTTAGATGGGGGCAAAGTTTGTAACTTTCCCCAGATTTCAAACAAGCACGTCCCAAACCGAAACATTGTTCCCCCTTAGTTCCCCGCCTCCCTCCTTTTCCCCATTCATACTCCGTGGGTGCCAAAACGCCCTCTCCACCAACCCCGAAACCCCAGCCTCCTCCGTCCTCCACCCCATAGCGCCCAATCCACCGCCGCCCTCCTCCGTCACTCCGGAGCCGGTACCCCAACGTCATCGTCCAACGCAATAGCAACCGCAACGCCCTCAAGGACTTAGCAGCTGAAGCCGAGATAGAGCTGCCTCCACGACGCCGGCGCCGATGTGCGCCGTACTAGAACCACTCCGACCACGCCATCCTGTGCCTCACTGCTACCGCTCCACTATCCAACCGTCCACCGCACCGGAGTTGTTCCCACTACGCCGTTGTTCACCGCCTCATATCTAGTTCCCCGCTGCCGACAGACGGCCACTGCACCACACTCAACAACTTGGACATGGGTTCGTCCAAGGCTCCACCGTCCTCCACAACTTCTCGTTTCCAGCGAACCACAAGAAGATCGTTGGAAAAACAGAAGGAGGACACAACACTGCCAGCATAAAGAGGTGCTCCTCTTCCCTTATTCGTGCAAACCTTACGTCTCTGCTCACACCATATTCATCCCATGAAAGAAACTAGTTGAGCGCTTTTTACTGCATCTTCTTCGTGACACTAAATGCACAAGGTTTCCTCCCTTTACTATTTCACCTTTGCTAGAGGTCAGTAGCCCGCCTGGATTTCAATTCAGGGTCAGTCGAACTGCAATTAAAAGAAGCAGCACCCGCTTAGGCGTGCAGAGCACCTAGTCCGCTTGTTCGACGGCGAAGCGGCGCATCAGTGTCTATCATAGGGGTGTGGGCGCAGGAGCTGCTTGCGCCTGATCTGGAGGTCGGCGGGGCTTGAATGGATGGCCGGGGGGCGGTGCCAAGCACGACGGTGTGGTGAGGTCGAGGAGAGGGCGCAGGCAGGGGGCTGGGCCGGTGGTCGCTGCCGTTTCGAGCAAGATCATCAACACTGACTGGCTGGAGGTAGATGAAGGCGATCTGCCCATTCTTTGTACATCATACGGTGCAGAAAAAATGGACTGACCAATTTGTTTTCAGTCAAATGTTATTTTCATACAATCCTGTAGTAATTTAGTGTGCCATGCATGTTGTAGAGCTATCATATGTCTCCCGTCATTTATTTCTCACCGACCTGCTATATGCTACCTTTACACTATACTAATTGTGCACACACTTCACCCATACTCACGCTATTGTTTTTTTATGCATGGGTATTTCAAACTCTGACGCAATGTTGATGAATGCTGAAAAGAAAAGACAGAAGTCGCTCCAGTGTAATTCAAAGATAAGCACTAAGCGTTTCAGCGCTCTAAAGGGTGCAGTGTCAGCAGTTGGAGACAGTAAACGTAGCTCTGTAGTTGATGATCTCAACTGCCACACACAACCATCCCAGGTGCTTGCTTTAACTTCTCACTGTCAAATGTGGTTGCATGTCGCATACGATGTCTATCTTGTATTGCTTTCAATTTGGTTAAATTGCATCTACTTACTTTACACATTATACCTTTGATAATGACATGCCTTCCTGTTTTTGATACATACTACATATGTCTATTAACCATGTTCGTACATCAAACTAATGCTCTTGTGTATCCCTCGTCAATCACTTATGATGAGACAGTCACTCGAGTGAGTTACTGTGAGACGCCATACTCGTTTAAAGAGTGCAGTGTCATCCTCCCCACATGATTCTCAAGAAACATCAAGGCTAAATGAAGATAGTCAAGGTAGCTGTCTAGTTGATTACCGCAATTCCCCCACACCACCATCACAGGTGCTTGCTCTAACTTCGCAGTGTGATATGTGGTTGCATGTTGCATACGGTGTCTAGCTTGTAATGCTTCTAACTAGGGTAAATTGCATCTGCTTAGTTTACACATTATACCTGTGAATATGACATGCCTTCCTATTTTTGGTACACACTACATCTATGTGTTAACCTTGTTCTTACATGAAACTACCTCTCTTCTGTATCCTACATAAATCACTTACGATGGGTCACCTTTATTCATTGCATATTGCATATTATTTCTAGCCCGTTGCCATGTATTGCTTCTAATTTGGTAAAATACATTTGTTAGGGCACCCTTTTAATTTGGCAGAGTGATATTGGTTTCATCTTTCATATGGTTTGTAGCTTGCATTGATTCTAACAAGTTCAAGCACCTTGTGCTTAGTCTACACTTTATACATCTTACATGTTAATATGTCACGCCGTCCTGTTTTTCATACATATTCCATCCTCCTATCATGCGGCTGCCTTACATGAAAGTAGTGTTCGTCGGTATCATGCATCAATGGGTTCTGAAGAGCAAATTTTATTCCTTTTCCTTGTGGGTTTGACTTGACAAGGTAAAATCAAGAAAGAGGATGGAAAAGAGTAAGGAAGGCAATGATGGTGGTCCTCTGCAGAAACGTAAACGGAGCATGTTTACCGATTCTCCTTGTAATGATAGTGCATTACAAGGTCCAAGTCTCCGCTCCCCTACTCCACCATCCAAGGTGCTTGCTCTAACTTGGCAGTGTGATATCTAGTTGCAAGTTGCATATGGTGGATAGCTTGTATTGCTCCTAATTAGTGTAAACTGCATCTGCTTAGGTTACACATGATACGTGTGAATATGACACGCTTTCCTGTTTTTGGTACATACTATATTTGTCTATCACACCATGTTCTTACATGAAACTACTCTTTTTGTGTATCTTGCATCAGTCACTGATAATGGGACACCTTTAAGTTGGCAGTGTGATATTGGTTTGCGTCTTGAATATGATTTCTAGCATGTATTGCTTCTAGTTTGATGAACGCCACCTATGACGAGACAGTTTTAACTTGGTAGAGTGATATTGATTGCACCTTTCATATGGTGTCTAGTTTGCAGTGCTTCTAATTTGTTGAAGTGCCTTCTGCTTAGTTACCACATCATAGGTATGAAAATGTCAAGCCGTCCATTTTCTCGGACATATTCCATCCTCGTATCATGACTTTGCCTTTCATCAGACTAGTGTTCGTCGGTATCATACATGAGTGAGTTCTGAAGAGCGAATTATATTCCTTTTTCTTGTCGGTTTGATCTCACAAATCAAAATCAATAAAGCTGAAGGAAATTGGCAAGGCATTGGATGATGGTGGTCCTTCCGAGCATCAATATCACTAATGCAGGGAAATTGTCTACAGATTCTACTCCGCCATCCTCCCAACAAGATTCGCAAGACAACACAAGGCTAGACAGTCAACGTAGCTGTGTAGATGATGAGCACATCTCCCCTACTCCACCATCCCAGGTGCTTGCTCTAACTTGGCACTATTATATGTGGTTGCATGTTGCGTATGATGTCTGGCATGTATTGCTTCTAACTTTGTTGAATTGCATCTTCTTACTTTACACATAATGCCTGTGAATATGACACGTGTTCCTGTTTCTAGAACATATGTGTACATGATGAGCACATATCCCCTACTCTGTGCCATCACAGGTGCTTGCTCTAACTTGGCACTATTATATGTGGTTGCATGTTGAGTATGATGTCTAGCTTGTATTGCTTCTAACTTTGTTGAATTGCACCTGCTTACTTTACACATAATGCCTGTGAATATGACACGTGTTCTTGTTTCTAGAATATACGTGTACATGATGAGCACATCTCCCCTACTCCACCATCATAGGTGCTTTCTCTAACTTGGAACTGTTATATGTGGTTGCGTTTTCCGTATGATGTGTAGTTTGTATTGCTTCTGATTATGGTGAATTGCATCTGCGTAGCTTACAACTTATACCTGCAACGATCACTTACCCATAAGACACATTTAACTTGGGACTGTGATGTAGGTTGCATCTTGCATTGTCATCTAGCTTGTACTGCTTCTAATTTCTTGAAATGGCACTTACGACGAGACACTTTTTACCTGATAGAGTGATATTGGTTGCATGTTCATATGGTGCCTAACTTTCATTTCTTCTAATTTTGTTGAAATGCCTTCCGCTTACTGCTTTTTCATACATATTCCATCCTCCTATCGTACGTGTGAATATGAAATGCTGTATTTTTTATATATATTCCATCCTCCTATCATGTGCTTGCCTTACATCAAAGTAGTGTTCGTCTGTATCATGCATCAACCAGTTATGCAGAGCTAATTTTATTCATCTTCTTGTGGTTTTGACTTTATAAGGGAATATCAGAAAATAGGAAGAAAAGAGTAAGTTAGGGGATGTTGGTGGTCCTCTACACCGACGCAAACAGAGACTCTCTAGATTTGCCACTGCTACTGCTAATGAAGTTGAAGTCCCAAGTCTACATGATGAGTTCATCTCCCGTACTCCACCATCGCAGGTGCTTGCTCTAAGTTGACAGTGTGATAATTCGTTTCATGTTGCATATGTTGTCTAGCCTGTATTTCTTCTATTTTGATTAAATTGCACCTGCTGAGTTTATACGTTATACATGTGCTGTTCTGTATCTCGCATCAAAGTACTGCTGTTCTATATCTCGCATCAGTCACTCATGATTGGACGCTTTTAACATGGCAGTTTGATAGTGGATGCATCTTGCATTGATTTCTACGTTGTACTGCTTCTAATTTTTCAAATTCCCACTTATGACAAGACACTTTTAACTTGGCAGAGTAATATTGGTTGCATATTTCATATGGTGTCTAGCTTGCATTACTTCTATTTTCTTGAAAATCCTTCTGCTTAGTTTACACATCGTAGCTGTGAATATGGCATGCCATCCTATTTTTCTTACATATTCCTTCCTCATACGGTCGTCTTACATGAAATTATTGCTTGTCTGTATCATGCATCAATGAGTTCTCAAGAGAGATTTTATTCTTTTGTGTTGTGGGTACGGCTTGACATAGCAAAGTCAAAAAAGAGCAAGGAAAATAATATATTAGGGAGTGGTGTTACTCGTCGGGTGAAACCGAAAAGGATCTGCCGTCCAGATTCTGCTGGTACTTATATTGCAGTAGAAGGTCCAAGTCCACCGGCTAAATCTACAAACACAGTATCACCTGCTCCACCAGCTGCAGCATCCGCTTCAACTGTACCAGCATCTCAATGAGTTACTCGTTCGTTTGCTCCGGAACTGGCGAGTTCCCAAGCTACCTTCACACCTAACACTACTTCCAAAGCACTGCTGACACAACAAGACTTGGCAAGATGAGACGAACCTCATGAGTATCAACACCAAGACGGTACCTGACCGAGTCAAGTTGCAGTTGCATGCTCCTTTATATGTACTCTCACAGTTTGATGTACACTAACACTTTCCATATTCGTTGTTGAACTAGCACCACTACGCAAGCGGAAATAGGCATCAGGGATAATGCTTGACAGATTAACAAAATCTAAAGGAGGAAGAATGGAGATCCATTTTGGGGCAAGTTTTAAAAGGCCACGTGATGCTATAGAGTCAGCCAAGTTAGTGTCAGAGGCAGCCGTTGTCGTTGGGTGTCACGCGCGTATCCTCCCAACGTGGATCCAGTACAGGAATGAGAAAGACAATACCCAGTTTAACACCTTCCTTGACCATTTATCCATAAGTAATGTTATTCATCACAATTAGTAATATTGTATTGCTCTGTCCCATACTTTCTAGCTTCCTCCTAATAAGACTCACATTCTTTTTTCAACAGATGAGGTTCAAGTTGGATCCAATAGATGATGCAACTAAACAAGCATGCACTCATGTTTTTTCAGTCTGCTCTGCGGCAGTATCGGTACCACCTTAGAAAATATCACTTTGAAGGCAAGGCTAACAATGAAATCGCCCAAACATCTCCAGTGGAATATATTACAGATGAAGACTGAACATCCCTCGTTAAACACTGGTCTGATCCAAGGTAGCAGGTAGGCTATATGTATTTGATCAGACCACATATTGAACTTGTATTTATGTATGTGCCTTACAAGTGTATCTTCTTCTAGGCTAACTGTTTGAAGAACAAGACCAACCGTTCTAAAGTGAAATTCCAACTGACAACAGGATCTCGTAGCTATATTGCACACTGCGAGGCTCTTGTAAATAGCTGTTACTTCCTTCTTTTTTCTATGCCATATTATCGTATCTATATTGACTTGTTCCAAATACAGAGGAAAGCCTGTGCAGACCAAAAAGAACCTGAACCGAATGCAGTGCAAATCTTCAAGGATTGCCACACCAGCAAGATGAAGGGCATGAGCACACCAGTTCAAGCCGCTGTTGTAAGTCCTTACTCCTCCTGCCTTTGAACCGATTGATACTGTGATGTGTTCATTTAACTTTGCAGCCAATGTGAGTTAATCTGTTCACTTTTATACACAGTTATCTTAATGTATCATTTCACCTTACATGGTTTAAAAGAGATGAAGGATATTCTTTTGGTCTTGATTTGTAATCTAGTTGTTATGTTCACGTGCGCACACAATGATAGAATAGCATGTTTGTTTTATATCTTTTTGCCCATGATATGAATGATGTCATACTATGTTCATCCTACTTTAAACCATGTCTCTTTATGCTTAGATGTCAACGAATGTGAGAAAATAGACAATACAGTAGGCATGCTACATGGACATATGTTCCGAAAGTGATTTTCTTATGTAGTTGGCACTACAATACATGCTAATGTATTACAGTAGTTCACCAAAGTAAGTTATGTATAATCGTGTAACCTACTTTGTTTGTTTTTGTCTCATTAGTAACTTATCTGGTAAACTAATCTACAAGTTCAAACTTTCAGGAAGCTATGGAACAAATGTTTGAACAGCCACAACCACCTGAAGGTGACGAGGCTACCACAGGCACAATGTCACCTCTTGCTGCAGTGTGTCAGTATCTCTCATCTAACAGTGCAAAAAGCATCTTCCTGCGTAATTCTGGGTTGGTTGTCAAGGTAACCTCGTCCAAATTGCCTACTGAACAAAATCTTCCAGCTAGGCAGAGTGATATATCTGTGCTCTAGACACAAGTCCAATCCTAATGGACGTTGTTTTGGAAACAAGAATAGTGGTTGACAAATGTCGTCAAGATATGAATAGTTTTGCTACCAGACTATCATACATTCGCTTCGTTGTTCAAGAGCAATGGCGGAAAAAGGAGAAGATCCTGCTGCTCCATCAGATTCTACAGCCTGAAACATTAGCACTCAGGTCAAATGATCTGTGCTTCTATACATCTGATGGTGCTTTTACCTGCAAGGACTGTAAACTTTCTGCCAACAAGCCTTTTGTTGTATGGTTGGAATTTATTTTGTTGTGCTACATCATTTATGATGCTGCCAAAGGTTGCAGTAATTACAACGCTATTTTTGTATAGTGTAGGTTTAACTTAGTAATGTATTCGGCCAAAAGCTTTGTAGGAGCCCAACATGCCAACATTCGTCGGGCCCATTCCAATTGGGCTAAAAACGATTATGGGCCGAAATTTGCATGTAGCCCACTAAAAATATCTGGGCCTAAATCAGCATAAGCTTTCATATTTTTTTGGTAGGCCTATGCCCATAGTAGGCCTTTAACAGGCCTAAACATAATTTGGGCCCTCAGTAACAATAGGCCGTTTATAGGTGTAAATATCTCGAGCCCATAAAAACATGGGCCTTTAATAGTCCGAAAGTGATATTGGGCCCTGATTGTGCCAAATAACCCACTGGTCTTAGCAGGCCAAAATGGTGGCCCATTTACAATGCGGATCTTTCACAGGCCGAAATTTGGACGGGCCGTAAATGCGTCGACCTAATGCATGGGCCTTTAACAGGCTGGAAGTCCGGTCAGGCTAGATTATCGTCATTTTTATATGGGCCGTTAATGGGCCCGATGTGACGTTGGGCCACATATGGCCCATGGATTTCGTCCGACGTTAACAGGCCGAAAGTGGCCCAAATCTATAGTGGGCCTCTAACAGGTCGAATGTTAGACATGGCCGAATATGACCCAAATCCTTCACGGTCGTTTATGGGCCGAAAGTTTCAATGGCCTGTAAATGGGCCCAAATGAAGCAGGACCTTTAATAGGCCGGAAATACATCAGGCCGTAATTCGGCCCATATACTTAGCGGACTGTTAACGTGCCAGAAGTGACCATGGGTCGTGATGATGAAAAGTCTAGGACAGGCCGTTGACGGGCCGATTTGACACTAGCCGTATGGGCCTTCAGCTGGGCCGGCCCATTATGGTCTGCAAAATCTTGTGGGCCTTTAGCTGGGCTGGCCCATTCTGGTCCGCTAAATCTTGTGGGCCTTTAGCTGGGCCGGCCCGTTATGGTCTGTAAAATCTTGTGGGCCTTTAGCTGGGCCGGCCCATTATGGTCCGCTAAATCTTGTGGGCCTTTAGTTGGGCCGGCCCATTTAAACTTTATGGGCCAATTTTGGGCCTGTCCACGTGTTAACATATCATAGGCCCATCTCGACCATTGGATGAGTGATACCTGTGCCAATGCGGAGCTGATGCGTGGTTCCGTTGGCCAGTGAGAATTTTACACGTGGAAAATCGGCATTGGTCGTGGCTGTTAGCGGGTTATCGGATCCAAAACCGGACCCGATACCTTAACGGCGTCCCGTTACGGTGGATGCCACGTGTCGGTCACCCTTGACGAAAGCACTTCTATGATGTGGGATTTATCATCATGGAAGTGGACACTTCCATGATGATAATTTTGGTAATGGCATGGAACACTTCTACGACAACACAGGTATGACTATCTTCATTCTGTCATAAATTTGTCATGGATGTACATGCATGACAGAAAACATGACCTACTGTGACAAACATGTATCATCACAGAAGTGTATGTTTTTGTAGTGCATGACACCAGCCCCTAGTCCAGCTAGCAGTTTAGAGCCATCAAAGTACATGATCCAGTTGGAGTATGTGATGTACTCTTTAAGGAGATCGGCTTCTGTCCACTCGGCGACAAATTCGGCCAACACCTGAGATTTAATAGCTCAACGCGGCTTGTAGGTTATTTCAAATGGTAAGAGCTCGATGGCCCATTTGGCTATGCGGCCGGTGGCATCCCGATTATTTATGATGTCATTCAGTGGTACTTCGGATGCCACCGTGATCGAACACTCTTGAAAATAGTGCCGCAACTTTCGGGATGCCATAAAGACTGCATAAGCTATCTTCCGATAGTGAGGGTATCAGGATTTGCATGGTGTAATGACCACCGATACATAGTATACTGGTTTTTCGATGGGGAATTTGTGTCCCTCTTCCTCTCGCTTGACGACGAGTACGACGCTCACTACCTGGTGAGTCGCGGATATATAGAGCAACATAGGCTCGCCAACACCTGGGGCGGCTAGGATTGGGTTGCCTGCTAACAAGGTTTTGATTTCTTCCAATCCGGTTGTAGCCGCATTCGTCCATTCAAAGTGATCAGTGCGTCGGAGCAGTCGATAAAGTGGTAATGCCTTTTCTCCCAATCTGGAGATGAAGCGGCTTAAGGTTGCCACACACCCAGCTAGTTTTTGGACCTGCATTAAGTCTGTTGGCATGGCAAATTGTGACAGGGCTTGGATTTTGGCTCGGTTCGCTTTGCTTCCTCTATTGGAAACAATGAACCCAAGCAGTTTCCCGTCTGGAACGCCGACAACACATTTTTCCGGATTATGTCGTATGTCATTTGTTCAGAGATTGTCAAATGTGAGGCGGAGATCGTCCACCAATGATTCGACGTGTTTAGTCTTGGTGACCACGTCGTCCACATATGCTTCCACTGTCTTGCTGATTTGTTTTTCCAAACATGTTTGAATCATGCTTTGGTAAGTGGCACCCGTGTTTTTAAGCCCAATGGGCATAGTGTTGAAAAAAACAGGCCTGTACGGGGTAATAAATGGTGTTGCGGCTTGGTCGGACTCCTTCATCTTAATCTGATGGTATCCAAAGTAAGCATCGAGGAAACATAATGAGTCGTGTCCCGCGGTTGCAGCAATAATTTGGTCAATGCAGGGCAGCGAGAAAGGGTCCTTAGGGCAAGCCTTATTAAGGTCTTTGAAATCGATGCAAAGGCGCCAGGATTTATCCTTCTTCGGCACCATAACCAAGTTGGCTAGCCAGTCCGGGTGCTTGATTTCTCTAATGAACCCGGCCTCGAGTAGTTTGGCTAGCTCCTCCCCCATAGCTTGTCGTTTGGGTTCGAAAAATTGCCGCAGCATTTGCTTGATTGGTTTGAATCCCTTGATTATGTTAAGGCTATGTTCGCCCAGTCTGTGTGGGATCCCGGGCATGTTCAAAGGGTGCCAGGCAAATATGTCCCAATTTTCACGCAGGAACGCTCATAAAAGCGGCATCGACCATTGGATCTAGCTATGCTCCAATGGATGATGTTTTGTTGGGATCCCTCGGGTGCACTTGAACTTTAACTATTTCATCTCCTGGTTTGAAAGAGGTAGATTTGGGCCTCTTATCAAGAATCACATCGTATTTATCCACCGTGAATCTCAAGGTGGTCAGTTCTTCGGACGCAAGGGCTTCAGATAGTGCCTCGAGGGCTAAGGATGCGGTTTTGTATTCAACACGGAGTGCTATATCCCGGTCACTGGTGATAGTGATTACTTTGTTGGCCCCGGCATTTTAAGCTCATGTACCCGTAATGGGGTATGGCTTGGAAGCGTGAGAAGGCGTCCCGCCCCAAAAGGGCATGATATCCGCTGTTGAAGGGGGCCACGTGGAAGAGCAACTCTTCGGACCTGTAATTCTTAGGCGTGCCGAATACTACATCGAGTTTGATTTTCCCCGAACATCGTGCTTCTCGACTGGGATGATGCCTCGAAAGGTGGTACTGCTTTGCTCGATGCGGGTCTTGTCAATTTGCATTTTGTCGAGTGTGTCCTGATAGATGAGGTTACATTCGCTGTCGTCGTCTATGAGCACTTTGGTGATTCGAAAGCCATCCACGATCGGGTTTAAGACTAAGGCGGCTAGTGCTCGGACTGATCGGGCCCTTGGTTCATCATCGGCGGTGAAAGTTATGGCTGTGTCATTCCAAGGGTTCATTGCGGTTATGTCGGGAGTTGGGTGCGACATATGCCAAAGGATGGCTTATCATGGTGGGGGCGAGTAGAACGTTGCCGGTGCCTGGAAATGGGATAAGGCGAAGGCATGCACGCCGGCGAATCTTACCCAGCTTCAGGACTCTCCGTGGAGATAACACCCCTACTGCTGCTCTGCGGGGTCTCCGCATGATCACTATGGCAAGGTGGGTACAAGGTGGCTCCTTGAGCTGTTTCTTGGAGGTAGGAGAAGGAAAGGCTAGCTCCCCCTTCCTCTATGGTCTGGTCTAGTGTTTATGGATTCGAACCCTTTGCATGGGTGCCCTGGGGGGTTTATATGGGCCTACCCCCAGGGGTACAATGGTAATCTGGCTGGGCGCGGGACCCAGTCGTCTGTCTCTCTGGCTGCCATCTTCTCCGCCGACCACCGGGGCCCGCCGACTGGCCCAGTGCGAGGCCACAGGCTGCGTCCGCCGCGGGCGGGCCTTGCCGACTGGGGTTATTGTAGCTGTGCTTCTAATGACGCGAGCTTGGTCATGGGGTCGTGGCAACAGCCCCGCCGCCTGGCGGGCGATCACTGTTGCCACTCCACGTCGTGTTTGGTTAATGGCGTGTGGGGCCCATGGGAAGGACCGGCCGACTCTCAGGGGCCGACTGCCAATGGGTCCGACTTGGGGCGCTCTTGCCGTCTTTTGTGTTCCCGCCGGCTGGTGGGACCCGTCGTCCTTGGGTCTTACCGGCAGGCCGTCGTGGGTACAGGACTCCGCCCTGCTGGGGCTGACGTCAGGGCTGGCATGGCATCAGTGCTGCGCCGGATGGAGATCTCCGATGGTACGGCGCACTGTGGCCATGCCTGCCCTTGGAAAGGGGCGGGAGTGGACCTTACTGAGGCCACTCCCCGCCCCGTCCCTCTTTATGACGGTGTGGGGTCTGTTGGCTTCGCGGGCCGACTCCCCATGGCCGGCTTCTCTCGAAGTCACCAGATTGGAGTCGGCTTGACCTGAAGTCGTCGCTGGGACCCGGCCGTGAGTGGGTAGTCGGTTGCCCTGCCGCCGACTCCCAGAAGGCGGCTCTCCGTCCTGGGGTCTTGAGGGGCGCAGCCTGCCGCGATGTCTTGAAAGGTTCTGGGGCTCGGGTTAGCCTACTCGTGGCCCATTACTCCGACAGTAGTCCCCGAAGCTGGTGAGGCACCGAGGGAGACATGTCGAGGAGCCTCAACAGTTTCTTCCTTCCGGTGGTTGAATCTAGACCCGGCTCGTCGTCTTCTTTCAAGCCGACTATCCGGAGCCGGACCTGCTCAGGCCGTCCTGCCCTTGAAAGATTTGAACATGGCGGCGGGAGCCAGGCAGCGTGCTTGATAAGCTTCCGGGTCACCGCCTGTTGTGAGCCCGTCGCGTGGCGCCACGTGGCGGGGCCAGTCTGCCCACCCACGCGCGCGATGGGACAAGCCCATAGGCAGGGCCCGCCACTACCGCATCTCAGCATGCGGACGGATCCGTTGTGGCCGCGCTGACGGTTGGGGTTCCTCGCCATAACTGCACGCAGTAACTTCGTGGGGTAAATCGTGGGGGTCGTGGGATCCCGAGCGCAGTAAATCCCACGACTGCCTCCTCGGCTTCTCAGCCCACGAGCCTATAAGTAGGCGGGGGAAAAGGGGGCGGCGAAGCACACGCGCCCATCCTTCCTTCTCCCCTCTTGCTCCTTCTTGCTTCTTCTTCTTCTTCTTCTTCTTCTTCTTCTTCTTCTTCTTCTTCTTCTTCTTCTTCTTCTTCTTCTTCTTCTTCTTCTTCTTCTTCTTCTTCTTCTTCTTCTTCTTCTTCTTCTTCTTCTTCTTCTTCTTCTTCTTCTTCTTCTTCTTCTCGCCTCTATTGCTCCGAACCACACCTGCGTCCACAGCGATGAGCTCCTCCTCCGCCGCCGCGCCTCCCGCGGTGCGCTCCGGGGTGTGGGACGGTTCCGAGGTCGACGTCGACGACATCGAGTTCCTCCGCAAGACGTGGCGCCTGCCCGGCAGGATCTTAGTGCGGGCCCGCCTCGCGCCGGAGGGGGAGATATCGCCGGCGCCGGAGGAAGGCGAGCGGGTCATCTTCCGCTCGCACTGCATGCGCGGCCTGGGGCTGCCGGCGAGCGGCTTCTTCTGCTCCTTCTTGGAGTTTCACGTGCTCCAGCCGCAGCACCTCACTCCAAACACGGTGGTGCTGCTGGCGGCCTTTGCCACCCTATGCGAGGGTTTTCTTGGCGTTCTCCCCACCATCAAGCTCTGGGGGGAATTCTTTCAGTCCAAGCTTGGCACGCACGTCGCCGGCGTGCCGGCTCATTGCGGTGCGTTCATCGCAAAGCGGAGGTCAGGGGCCGACAACCCGTTTCCCCCCATCGCGCTGATCAAGTCGGTGAAGATGTGGCAGCGGTCCTACTTTTATGTGAAGAACGTCGCCCCAGAAGGCGACTGGGTCAACCTGCCGGCTTACAAAGCCGGTGCGTCGGCTAGAAGGCTCCCCAGCTAGTCACACCGAGCCAGAATGCTATCTCCTGCCAGCGCCGCCGCCCTCGCACGACTCCGAGTGCTGACACAGTCGGAGGGCTTGACCGGGGCCGACTTGCTGGCCGCCTTCGTGGCGCACCGAGTACTCCCACTCCAAGGCCGACCTCACCTGATCTGCCTGATGAGCGGTCATCGGGACCCAAGTCGGATGTGCTCCAAAGACATGCCTCACGCAGAGGTAGCGAACATGGTGAACTACATCGCGAACTGCAGTCTCTCGGCGGATTGGCGGTTCGGCAAGGAGCCATACTAACGCGCCAACCCCCCGCCTCTGGTAAGTCGTCTTACTTCTTCTTCTGTCTCGTTGTTGCCGAGTTCGACTTGTCCAGTCTGACCTTTAGTTTTCTGAATCAGAACCCCCTCATCCCGCCATCGGCCGGCATCACGGGGCCGCCCGGCCAATTTGTCCCCGACCGGGCGGAGAGCGACATAGACGACCCCGATTTGGGGGCAGCGGCCATGGAGGCCGATGCCGAGGGAGGCGGAGGGGAGGCAGGCGGCACCATGCCCACGGCCACCTTCGCCGACTGGCCTGACGATGACGCCGAGGAAGAAGTCGCCCCGCGCCACCAGCCAAAGGCTGGCCAGCCAGGTGCGGGCTCCTCCGCCGTCTTAGACGCTCAAGGCGGCGCGAAGAAGCGTCGGGCCGGGCCGAGTACGCTTGGCGGCCGGACGAAGAAGTTCAAGGGAGCGGCCGCCGCGACCAAGCGGGAGGAGGCGGCCCCGAAAGCCAACCGCTTCTGCAGGGAAGTGAAGAAGCCGCCGCTGGTCTCCGCATGAGTGTCTCCGCCCTTCGTCTTTATTTTCTCTTTGTTGATCTTGCCTAAGTCTTTTACATGTTTTCCTTGCCCTAGGGCTCCCCTCACTCTTGAGAGGGTTGCCTCCGCCTCCGTCATGGGGTCGGCGGAGACGTCCGCCACCGCCCGACGAATTGACCCCGCCGCCGACCTCCGGGAGGCGACGGAGCGGAACGCGCAGGAGAAGCACAACGAGGAAGAGGCTGCCCGTCTGGAGAAGGCGTAGGCTGAGAAGGCGGAGGCCTCCGCCCAGAAAAAGCTGGATGAGGCCGAGGCCGCCGTTGCGGCAATGCGGCAGGCTAAAGAAGCCGCGCACCGCCAATCGACGGTGCTTGTCATCCCACTGAACTCTGCGCCGCCTCCTCCGGAGTTCACGGCGCAGTCGGGGGAAGCCGGCGGCGAGTTCCCGATCATGGAGAGGGGAGGCGGCGATGCCTCCATGCCGGGCGTGGTCGTGCCGCCACCGCCACCCCCGCCGCCATCTGGGAGCGCACATGGCAAACAACCGGCAGACCCGCCGGTGCCGCCGACTAAGGACGAGGCCGTGACGAAGCTACTCCTTCAAGTCGGCTCGCCAGCGCGCCGCCGTCTTGAGAAGGCGACTTCGGCGCCACGCCCCTTGGAGACCGGCGCCGCCAGCTCGACAATCCCAGACGCCGAGGCGACGAGCACGGCGCCCATTGGGTGGGTGCGAGGAGGCGGCACAGGCCCGCTGAACCAGGCGGTTCTGGACGTCCAGGCGAAGCTGCGAGCCGAGGGCGATGCTATGCAGAGCTGCTCCAAGGCGCACCTGGCGTCGCGGGCTGCCATCCGGGTAAGTGTTTTTTCTTTGTCTCCATTTTCTTGTTCCTTTCTTTGGGGGCGCGCCAGCGCACCCACTGGGTGTAGTCCCCAAGTTTCGGGCCGGCTGCTGAGCAGGCGGCTCGGAACTTCCAATTGGCGAGTTCCGAGTACTATCTTTTTTCTGAAAATGCTTGTCACACGACTATCACAACCTCCGCGTCACCGCCTTCAACCGCAACGTCGAAGAGCTGTGCAAGCGGACCGCCGACTTGTCAGAGAGCCGGAGTGAGTCCTCTTTCTTCTCTGCCGGGGCGTGCTGGCGCACCCACGGGCTGTAGTCCCACAGATTCGGGCCGACTGCTGAGCACTCGGGCCGGATCTCCCCGGCGACCTTCTTTGGGAGCTGCTTAAGAAGGCGCAGAAGGAGGCGGAAGAGAAGGAGACCGCCCTCCTGGCCGAGTTCGCAAGCGAGCGCTCCTCCTGGACTGACAAGGAGGCATTGCTGGCCTCCGGCTTCCATGAGATTGAGGACATCGTCGATGGTAAGCTTCTTCACTTTCTTTCTTCGAGCTGTCGACTATAGGTCGAGCCGACTCCTGATTTTTTGACTTGCTTCTTCATTCTTTTTGTCTTGGCAGACTTCTTCCCCGGCCACTCGCAAGCTGCCAACCAGGCCATCGAGGCTGATTGCGAGGGGCGGAGGGCGACTGGCGCGAAGATCGCTGCCAACGCCCCCCGGACCCTTGATGAGCAGCTTCTGAGCATCGAGGCTCGTCTACGGCCGGCCCATCGGATGCTGCGCCGGCTTCAACGTGTCGGCGCCCAAGCGATCGCTGCCCTGTGGCCAGACATGCAGGCTCCACGCACCCCCAGCCGGACTGCCTCGGCTCGGGCTGGAGGTCGCGGCTGGGCGTCTTGAGGCCTGGAAGGGTTCCTCGGCTCGGGCTGGAGCGCGCCGAGCCTTGGAATTTGTCAAGGCGTGGTACCCGGGGCTAGACCTGGACCGGCTAGCCATGCTCCGGTCGGAGGCCCAGGCGGAGCTGGTAGCTGTGGAAGACGCCCTCGTCAGGCGCGCGGCGGCGATCGCCGAGTATACCGACACCAACATCTTTGTCCCCGAGCGGGCTGAAGACGGCGAGGAGGCACCGCCAGAGTGGTTTGGGATGAACCCAGACAACGGCGAGGACTCGGCGGAGGTGATCGGCTCCAGCGTCGAGGAGGAAGGCGAGGCGGAGGACGGAGGCGAGACGGAGGCACCAGAAGACGGAGCGGACGGCCATCCTCAACTCGATCGCGCCTCCAGCAACGAGCCGTGCCCGACCGAGCCGGCTGCCGCCGGAGGTGATCAAGCCGAGACTGCCCAGCCGGCCGCCCCAACGCCTGACACCGCCATCTCCTCCGACCCTTCGAACCCGTCTGCCGCTTCCTAGGCTACTGCCTTGTCTTTATTTTATCTGCTTAGTAGTCTTTGAAGAACTTGTTAATTCACACAATTCCAACCGCGGGGTGTATTTTGAACTTTTTCTTGAAGACTCGGCCATGGGCCTATGTTATGTAAATATTTATCCGAATCCAACTTTTCTTGCTCATTGCTCCTTTGGCTTTTTCCTTTGTCGCCTTCCCTTAGTTGCCGTTTTGCCAGTCGGATAGCCACTCTGCGGACTGCCGCTGGGTGAAATGCTTGGCTACTTTTGGGAAGGCAAGTACTTAGCCATTTTAGAGTTTTTTAGCAAGTCGAATAGAAGGCGGCGAGCCGACTGCTCAATAGTCGGCTTGCGAAAAAAAAGAAAAAAGGCCGGAGGCCAGCTTACGCTATGTTTTATGCTTTGACTCCTTAGCCATTTTTCATGAGAACGCCCATTCTACCTTACTCCTGCCCACCGGACAGTCGCTCTGCAAGCTGCGGCTTCTGACAGGAGATGGCTTAGGCGCCACACACTACTTGTCCGGCTGCAGGAAGCATTTCATAGTGCAAGGCGGCAAGTCCCCGGGCCGACTAGTCGGACCTGATGTCAAGCGGCATAACAAAGAGTAACATACTCGTAGGCATACTTCTTATCATACAGATAAGAGAGAGTAGTCCCCGAGCTCGTCTCGGGGGGCCTGAAGTATTGGTACTTAAATACAAAAGGTAGCGTGGTACATACTGCATCAACTGTAAAATCTTCGGAGGAGATTTGCATTCCATGGCCGCTCCGTCTCTTTGCCGGAGTCATCCCTTTTGCGTGCTCTGGGCTTCTGAGCGTCGATCAGGTAGTAGGAGTCATTGCCCAGCACTGTGCTCATGATGAAAGGGCCTTCCCAAGGCGTCGACAACTTGTGCTGCCCGGCTGTTCGCTGGATCAGTCGGAGCACAAGGTCGTCCTCTTGGAAAGATCTCGGCCTGACCTTCTTGTTGTAGTAACGACGCAGGCTCTGCTGGTAAATGCTGGACCGGCTGAGTGCTAACAGCCGGCCCTCTTCCAGCAGATCGACGCTGTCTTGACGTGCTTCTTCTGCTTCCTCCTTGGTGTACATGGTGACTCGCAGGGAGTCGAACTCTATGTCCGTTGGGATGACGGCTTCAGCAGCATAGACGAGGAAGAAGGGCGTAAAGCCGGTCGACTTGTTTGGAGTCGTGCGCAGACTCTAGAGGACGGCTGGCAACTCGTCAAGCCAACAGCCGGCCGAACGCTCTCGAGGCTCGACCAGCCATGGCTTGATTCCAGACAGGATGAGGCCGTTTGCTTGTTCCAGCTGGCCGTTTGACTGCGGATGGGCAACGGATGCTAAGTCTAGTCGGATGCCCTATGTCGCGTAGAAACGGGCCAAGGCACCTTTGGCAAAATTTGTGTCGTTGTCGGTGATGATGTTGTGTGGTATGCCGTATCGAATTGTAATGTCGGAGATGAAAGTCACGACAGTCAGACCATTCAACTTCTTGATGGGCTTTGCTTCTATCCACTTGGTGAACTTGTCCACTGCAACAAGTAAGTGAGTTAGGACACCCCGCGCCGTCTTGAACGGTCCTACCATGTCCAGGCCCCAGACTGCAAAGGGCCAGGCAATGGGGATGGTCTTGAGTGCGGAAGCCGGCTGATGCGGCTTGGAGCGGAACTTTTGGCACCCCTTGCATTTTTGGACCAATTCCTTGGCCTCTTCTAAAGCAGTCGGCCAGAAGAAACCGTGTCGAAAGGCTTTGGCGACGAGTGCCCTTGAAGCCGCATGATGGCCGCACTCGCCTTGATGGATGTCTTTTAGAATTGACTGGCCTTGCTCTGGCTCTACGCACCGCTGGTACATGCTAGTGACGCTGCGCCTGACCAGCTCTCTATTGACTATGGTGTAGGCTGCTGCTCGGTGTTGTACTTGCCGAGCTAGGATCTCATCAGTCGGCAGCTCTTTGCTCACCAGGAATTTGAGGATGGGCTGGGCCCATGAGGGTGCTGCTATTTCTTCGATTGACAGGACTGCGACCTGGACGAGGGCGGCTGGGCTGGGAGGTGGCGAGCTGGAGTCAGCAACCGGTTGCTGGATTGATGAAGTCCCCGGCCGACTGGTGCAGCCCCCGGGCCAAGTTCTGGAGTCTTTGGGCTGGCCGCCGTCCCCGGGCCGGGTTCTGGAGTCCCCGGGCTGGCTTCGACTGCGGCTATTCTGGGGCCGTCAGCCAAAATTCTCGTGCCGTCTGCTTGAGCTCTGGAGTCGGATCCGACTTCTTCGGGAGGAGCCGGCACAAAGATGGAGTCTGATTCTGGTGAGGGCTTGACAAATGGCTTGAGGAGGCACTGAAAGGCGACGCCGGACGATATTGCTTGACGGGTGGAGCCGATTCGTGCCAGGGTGTCTGCTTGGTTGTTGTCATTTCTCGGCACATGGAGGAATTCGCACCCCTCAAAATATCCACTGAGTTGTTGCACGAGGAAGCGGTAGCTCGCGATGTTTGCATCTGTGGCGTTCCAGTCGCCGGACGACTGCTGGAGCACCAAGTCTGAGTCGCCATAACACTGGATCCGGCGAATGCCGAGTTCTTTGGCAAGCCGGAGCCCGTGAATGAGCGCCTCGTATTCGGTGACGTTGTTGGAGGCGGCAAAATGGATTTGTAGCGCATACTTGAGCTGGTCGCCTTTGGAAGAGGTTAGGACAATGCCGTCTCCCATGCTGGTGCACATCTTGGAGCCGTCGAAATGCATTCGCCAATGAGTGGAGTCGGGTGCTGGCGGCAGGTACTGGGTCTCGGCCCAGTCTACAAGGAAGTCGGCCAGGGCTTGCGACTTGATGGTGGTGCGAGGCTGGTAGTAGATGGTATAGGGAGCTAGCTCTATGGCCCACTTGGCCACTCGGCCAGAAGCATCTCGACTTCCAATGATCTCTGCTAGTGGGGCTGTGCAGACCATAGTGATTGGGTGCTCTTGAAAGTAAGGCTTCAACTTCTTGGCGGCAAAATGCACGCCGTAGCACATCTTCTGGTAGTGGGGGTAGTTCTGCTTGGAGGTCGACAGTACTTCGCTCAGGTAATATACCGGTCTCTGGACTGGTAGAGCTTTGCCTTCCTCCTTGCGTTCCACCACAATGACAGTGCTGGCCCCGGCTAGTGGCGGCGATGTACAGAAGCATGGGCTCCTTAGGAGTCGGGGCCGCCAGAACAGGTGGGGTAGTCAACATCCTCTTCAACTGGGAAAAAGCTTCGTCCGCCTTGTGGTTCCACTCAAAAAAAGTGGTCTTCTTCATGAGCTGGTATAAGGGGAGGGCTTTCTCGCCCAGCCGACTGATGAATCGGCTAATGGACGCCAAGCAGCCAGTGAACTTTTGCACGTCCAGCAGTTGGTTGGGTACTTCCATCCTCTCAATGGCCTTGATCTTCACAGGGTTGCACTCTATGCCGCGTTCAGAGACCAAGAAGCCAAGGAGCTGGCCAGCTGGTACTCCGAAGACGCACTTCTCTGGGTTGAGCTTGATCTGAAATCGGCGCAGATTCTCAAAGGTCTCCTTGAGGTCTTCTAGCAGCGTTCCATGTTTTTTCGTCTTCACCACCACATCGTCCACGTAAACATGGGCATTTCTACCGAGTTGCTTGAGAAGGAACTTCTGCATGCAGCGCTGAAAGGTGGCGCCGGCTTTCCTCAAGCCAAACATTATGGTCAGGTAACAGAAGGCTCCAAATGCGGTGATGAAGGCGGTCTTCAGTCGGTCAGCCGGGTTCAGCTTGATCTAGTGATATCCTGAATATGCATCTAAGAAGCTCAACAGCTCGCATCCCGCTATGGAGTCAATCACCTGATCAATTCTTGGCAAACCGAACGGGTCCTTGGGGCAGGCGTTGTTGAGGCTGGTGTAGTCAATACACATTCGCCACTGCTTGTTCTTCTTCAGCACCAGGACCGGGTTGGCTAGCCATTCTGGAAAGAATACTTCCATAATGAAGCCGGCTGCTAGGAGTCGGGCTATCTCTTCTCCAACAACTCTTCTCTTTTCTTCTGACAGGCGGCGCAAGGGCTGCCTGACTGGCTTGGCATCAGATCGGACATGTAACTTGTGCTCGGCGCATTCCGACGGTACACCTGGCATGTCTTTAGGGGACCATGCAAAGATGTCCCGATTCTCATGGAGGAAATTGACGAGCTCGCCTTCCTATTTGCTATCAAGGTTTGCACCTATGACAGCGTACCTCTCCGGGTGCTCCGGGTCCAAGGGTATCTTCTTCGTCTCTTTGGCCGGCTTGAACGAACCCTCAACCTCCGACTCCTTGGGGTTGGGCGACATCTCCGGCCGCTTGTCGGCCATCACCACAACCCGATCAAGGAGTCGCTTCTCAGCCGCGATCAACAGGGACTCGGCTAGCTGACTGCTCTCAGCCGCACAGGCGGACGACTTTCTGTAGTCGCCGGCTATGGTCAGGATCGCCTTGGAACTCGGCATCTTCATCTTGAGGTAGGCGTAGTGGGGGACCGCCATGAACTTGGCCAAATCAGGTCGGCCAAGCAGCGCATGGTATGGGCTCTCGAGGTCCACCACTTCAAACCAAACTGGCTCTCGGCGGAAGTGATCTTTGTCTCCGAAGAGGACATCTATCAGGATCTTGCCGATGGGTGAGCAGGAAAGGCTAGGAACCATGCCATGGAATACAGTCCGGCTATTCTGAAGCTACCTTTGCTTGATTCCTAACTTCTCCATGGTGTCCTTGTACAGAATGTTGATGCTGCTGCCTCCGTCTATCAGAACTTGCGAGAAACGAACCGCTCGCTTATCTGTGGCAAAGGTGGCCTCCAAGACCAAGGCGTAGGAGCCCGGACTCGGCATCACCTCTGGGTGATCAGCCCTGCTCCACCTGATAGGCTTCTCGGACCAGTGCATGAACTCCGGTGTATCTGATGCTACTGCGTTCACTTCTTGCTGTTGCTGCCGCCTGCTGCGTCGATCATCAGCCACACTGGTGAACACTACATAGGCTCCATGCTCTTCTGGGTACTCGTCTTGTACTGCGCCGACTGGCATAACAGTCGGCTACTGAGGCGGAGGAGGAGGTTGCTGCCCGGCCGGTGGGGGAGGCAAGAGGCCGTCTCCCTTGGCGATTCTGGTGAGCTAGAGGCACTTCCGGGTGGTGTGGTTGGATGGCTTCGCGCCGCTATGGAACTTGCAAGGTCCATCCAGAGTCTGCTCGTATGAGAAAGCCGGCAACCAGTTGGGCTTGCCACCCATCTGCCACTTTGGCGGAGGCTGCCCCTCTGGCGGCTGGTCTTCGACCGTTGCCACCTGCCGGCTGCTGGAAGCCGGCTGCGGGGCCTTGCGCTTGTGGTCGCTCTGCTGCTGTCGCTGACTTGTGTATCCAACCGGAGTTCTGGGAGCCTGAGGGGCTACTTTGCCAGTCGCGATAACTTGAATCTCCGCCTTCATGGAGGAGTCGGCTTTGGCATACTTGTCTGCTATGATCAGCAGCTCGTCGAGGATTTCTGGCTCGTTGCAGAGGAGCTTGTGCTTGAGGAGGGTGCCTTCTCTGCACCCGGTGGTGAAGTACTCGATTGCCTGCACCTCGTGCGCGCCCTCGCAGGAGTTCCGAAGCTCGGCCCAACGCGTGAGGTAGTCGCGGGTCGACTCGTTGGGGCCTTGCACGCATAGGGAAAGCTGGCGGGGCTTGGGATGTCGCTTGTACGTGCTTGTGAAGTTGCGGACGCAAGCGTCGGTGAAGTCGACCAAGCTGTTGATGTTGCGGGGCTTCAAGCTGTTCAGCCACGTCCGAGTCGTGCCCTGGAGCATGAGTGGAACATACTTCATGGCAACTCGCTTGTTGCCGTTCGCTATGCTGACGGCCGTGGAGTAGTCAACCAGCCAATCCTCCGGCTTCACGGAGCCGGTGTATTTGGGCGTATCTCTTGGGAACGTGAACCCTCTAGGAAAGGGCTCGTCTCGGATGCGGGGACCGAAACACGGCGGGCCTAGCTCGTCTTCTTCTTCTAGCGCCAGGGATCAGTGAAGTCGGTCGATCCGATGGCGGGCGTCGTTTTCTCCGACTCCCTCTCGACGGCCAAAGCGGTCGCCAAGAGTCGGATGTTCAACAGGCGGCGGGGAGACTCGCCTTTCCTTGCGATGGGGAGGAGGCGGACAGTCGTCGCGCCGTTCCACTGCTCTGGGCGGCCGTCTTGATATCGTTCGATGGTGATGTGGGTCCGACTGCGGCTGGCAGCCGGCTCCTTATCTTTTCTTCCGCGGCTCCCACCTGTCGGCGTCCGTGACGTCGCGCCTTGGTCTCGGCCGGGAGGCGGGTCATCATTCTGCCGTCGCGGTGCATCCGCGTGGCAGCAGGCCTCGTTCTGCTTGGCAGCCGCGTCGAGGAGCCGCTGGACGCGCTCCGTCATCAGGCGACGCTCTTCGCCCTCGAAATTGTCCAGCTCGTCACCCGCCGCCTGGGCGGCTCGGATGTTCTCCGCAGGCATGGCGTATACGGGGCGATTTGCCCCGAACAGGTTGGCGCTGGCAACGCCGCGCTGCTGGACCGCGCCAAGGCGGCTAGGCCCAGTCGGAGCTGGCGAGCCGCCCACAGCGCGATCCATCTCAAGCTGGTAGGCCTTTGACATGCGCCTCATGCTGGCCAGCTTCTTCGCGCCTTTGACGAGCTGGAGGCGGCGTGCCTCCAGCGTCTCGGCGTCGGCGTCTTCGGGAATGGGTGCGGTTAGGTATTGTAGCGCCGCATCAAGCAGGTCGTGAGCCCCTCCGCCGGAGTGATCGCCATGACCGATGACGAGCACCTCTGTGACGGTGCTTCCATCGCTCTTCGCGCGAGGGAGCGGTTCGTCATAGACCACCACGTTGGTGGGGAACGCGTCGAGCGGCGCGGTGTCGGAGTCGACCAACATCGGGTCAGTGGAGCCTACGGACTCCAGGTCCGCAGCTGGCTCGCTGGCGACGTGGAGTTGATCGAGGAGGCCGGCGAGGAGGCTGTCGGGGCCGCTCGTGTCCGTGTCGGAGGCAGGCTCGTCGGAGAGGTGATCCTCACCGACAAGTTCGGCGAGGCAGCTGGCCGCGCAGGCGATTTCAGCGCCATGCAGCACATCGGCGCAGGCTCCGTCTGGCGTGCCGGGCTGGCTACGCTCGCCAGGTAGAAAAAGGGTTCTCGTCCAGAACAGATCTCTGGACGATGGTGCACCTGGCCTGACGGTGGGCGCCAAATGTTGGGGGTTGGGTGCGAAATATGCCAAAGGATGGCTTATCATGGTGGGGGCGAGTAGAACATCGCCGCTGCCTGGAAACGGGATAAGGCGAAGGCATGCATGCCGGCGAATCTTACCCAGCTTCAGGGCTCTCCGTGGAGATAACACCCCTACTGCTTCTCTGCGGGGTCTCCGCATGATCACTATGGCAAAGTGGGTACAAGGTGGCTCCTTGAGTTGTTTCTTGGAGGTAGGACAAGGCAAGGCTAGCTCCCCCCTTCCTCTATGGTCTGGTCTAGTGTTTATGGATTCGAACCCTTTGCATGGGTGCCCTGGGGGGTTTATATAGGCCTACCCCCCAGGGGTACAATGGTAATCTGGCTGGGCGCGGGACCCAGCCATCTGTCTCTCTGGCCGCCGTCTTCTCCGCCGACCGCCGGGGCCCGCCGACTGGTGGGCCCTGTTGACTGGCCCAGTGCGGGGCCACAGGCCGCGTCCACCGCGGGCGGGTATTGCCGACTGCGGGTTACTGTAGCCGTGCTTCTAATGATGCGAGCTTGGTCATGGGGTCGTGGCAACAGTCCCGCCGCCTGGCGGGCGATCACTGTTGCCACTTAATGTCGTGTCTGGTTAATAGCGTGTGGGGCCGTGGGAGGGGCCGGCCGACTCTCGGGGGCCGACTACCAACGGGTACGACTTGGGGCGCTCTTGCCGTCTTCTGTGTTCCCGTCGGCTGGTGGGTCCCGTCGTCCTTGGGTCATACCGGCAGGCCGTCGTGGGTACATGACTCCGCCCGGCTAGGGCTGACGTCAGGGCTGGCATGGCATCAGTGCTGCGCCGGACGGAGATCTCCGATGGTACGGTGTACTGTGGCCATGCCTGCCCTTGGAAAGGGGCGGGAGTGGACCTTACTGAGGCCACTCCTCGCCCCGTCCCTCTTTATGAGGGCGTGGGGTCTGTTGGCGTCGCGGGCCGACTCCCCATGGCCGACTTCTGTGGAAGTCGCCAGATTGGAGTCGGCTTGACCTAAAGTCGTCGCTGGGACTCGGTCGTGAGTGGGTAGTCGGTTGCCCTGCCGCCGACTCCCAGAAGGCGGCTCTCCGTCCTGGGGTCTTGAGGGCCGCAGCCTGCCCCGATGTCTTGAAAGGTTCTGGGGCTCGGGTTAGCCTACCCGTGGCCCATTACTCCGATAGGTTACTTGGTTGATTTCGATGAGGTCGCGGAGCGCCCTTTTGCGCCGATTATTTGAAGAGAAGGTCTCGAAGACCGTACAGACGTTAAGATCGTCATCCTCCGAAGAATGCTTCTCTGGAGTAATATTGGTAAGGATAGCCTCACCGCTTTTAGCCACTTGCCGGAGTACCCAGCATGCCCGTAGGCTGTGAGTTGGTTCGGATCTCGGCGTCGCATGTATCTGACAGGGTTTGTCGAGGATTTTGTCAAGAACTATTATATGCCCCGTGAGGGGTTTGTTTTTCTTGGCGACAGGCTTATGATCGAATGCGCCATAGGGGTGTATCCGTTTTGCCCGTGTGGTGGACCGCTTAAAGGCAGCAAGTTCCAACCGGGCTTTCTGGGCCTTCCATGTGCTTTCCATCGCACAGTACTTCCATACTAAGTGTGATAATTCCGTGAAGGTCTGTTTGCGGCCGCGGTTGGGGGCGTTCAGGATTCCCTCATCCATACAATTACGATAAAACCCAAAACTGCTTTGTCATCGCAGCAATCTTTGATCTTGTTTTTAACAAGGAGTAATCTGTCATAGAAGTGATGGACCGTTTCCTGAGGTTGCTGTCATATATACATTAGGTCACATATGTCTGGAGGGCTTGAATTACTTGGAGAGTATTGATTGTGGTGGGTGGGAGGGTTAAAACCTGAATCCTGACCCAAGATTGAATCTGGAGCTTGAAAAATCTCTGAGGTCACTAGTTCGGGCCCGGGAAGATCCAGGTGCTTTCCCGGCTCTATGTCCGACCCTGAGTTCGAAGGACATGAAGTCTCATCCGGAGGGAGGGTGTCCAGCTTGAGGGGCTCGGAGAGCCGGACATAGTTTGTTTTTAACTTAGGGGAAGAAGTGTTTTCGGCTCGTTCCTCGACGACCGCTACCAGATGGGTGATCGGTGGGGACTTGATTTCCCTCTGATCGGGTTTGAGCCCGATCCGATCATAGTCTGTTGCAAGCCACAGGGTGGTGATGTGATAACCCACAAGTATAGGGGATCGCAAGAGTTTTCGAGGGTAGAGTATTTAACCCAAATTTATTGATTCGACACAAGGGGAGCCAAAGAATATTCTCAAGTATTAGCAGCTGAGTTGTCAATTCAACCACACCTGGAAACTTAGTATCTACAGCAAAGTGTTTAGTAGCAAAGTAATATGATAGTGGTGGTAACGGCAACAAAAGTAAAGACAGTAAAAGTAATGTTTTTGGTATTTTGTAGTGATTGTAACAGTAGCAGCGGGAAAGTAAATAAGCGTAAACCAGTATATGGAAAGCTCGTAGGCATCGGATCAGTGATGGATAATTATGTCGGATGCGGTTCATCATGTGACAGTCATAACATAGGGTGACACAGAACTAGCTCCAATTCGTCAATGTAATGTAGGCATGTATTCCGTATATAGTCATACGTGCTTATGGAAAAGAACTTGCATGACATCTTTTGTCCTACCCTACCGTGGCAGCGGGGTCCTATTGGAAACTAAGGGATATTAAGGCCTCCTTTTAATAGAGAACCGGAACAAAGCATGAGCACATAGTGAATACATGAACTCCTCAAACTACGGTCATCACCGGGAGTGGTCCTGATTATTGTCACTTCGGGGTTGCCGGATCATAACACATAGTAGGTGATTATAGACTTGCAAGATAGGATCAAGAACTCACATATATTCATGAAAACATAATAGGTTCAGATCTGAAATCATGGCACTCGGGCCCTAGTGACAAGCATTAAGCATAGCAAAGTCATAGCAACATCAATCTCAGAACATAGTGGATACTAGGGATCAAACCCTAACAAAACTAACTCGATTACATGATAAATCTCATCCAACCCATCACCGTCCAGCAAGCCTACGATGGAATTACTCACGCACGGCGGTGAGCATCATGAAATTGGTGATGGAGGATGGTTGATGATGACGATGGCGACGAATCCCCCTCTCCGGAGCCCCGAACGGACTCCAGATCAGCCCTCCCGAGAGAGATTAGGGATTGGCGGCGGCTCCATGTCGTAAAATGCGATGATTTCTTCTCTCTGATTTTTTCTCCCCGAAAGCCAATATATAGAGTTGGAGTTGGCGTCGGAGGGCATCCAGGGGGGCACAAGGTAGGGGGGCACGCCCTAGACGGGGGGGGGGGGGGCGCCCCCACCCTCGTGGACAGGGTGTGGGCCCCCTGGTCTTCATCTTTGGCGAGGATTTTTTATTATTTTTTCGAAGGTGTTCCGTGGAGTTTCAGGACTTTTCTAGAATATTTTTTTTCTGCACATAAAACAACACCATGGTAATTCTGCTGAAAACAGCGTCAGTCCGGGTTCGTTCCATTCAAATCATACAAGTGAGAGTCCAAAACAAGGGCAAAAGTTTTTGGAAAAGTAGATACGACGGAGACGTATCAACTCCCCCAAGCTTAAACCCTTGCTTGTCCTCAAGCAATTCAGTTGACAAACTGAAAGAAAGAAAAACTTTTACAAACTCTGTTTGCTCTTGTTGTTGTAACTATGTCAAGCCAGCATTCAATTTTTCAGCATATATCATAACTAACCATATTTGCAATAATTCTCAGGTCTCACAATTACTCATATCAATAGCATAATCAACTAGCAAGCCATAATAATAAACCTCGGATGACAACACTTTCTCAAAACAATCATAATATGATATAACAAGATGGTATCTCGGTAGGCCTTTCTGAGACCGCGAAACATAAATGCAGAGCACCTTTAAAGATCAAGGACTGACTAGACATTATAATTCATGGTAAAAGAGATCCAATCATAGTCATACCCAACATAGATTAATAGTGATGAATGCAAATGACAGCTAGAGGATCAAATCATACAAGTTAGAGTCCAAAACAAGGGCAAAAGTGTTTGGAAAAGTAGATACGACGGAGACGTATCATGATGCGATCTAGCAGTTCGTTCAAGGACGATATATCCGCTGGATCCATCTTTTTGGAATGTTCGAGGCCGATGCGGAGGTGATGTTTGGCGATTGCGGGGGCTGACTTATCTTAACGGCCGTGCATGCGCCCATGGTGAAACTTCCGAGCTAGAGGATCTGTCCTGAAGTTAGGTTTCTTCCAGAAGTGATATCATCGTTGATGATAAGGCGAGCCATCGATCCTTCTATCGACAACACAATGGAACTCTCAATGAAAGCACCAATGTCGGTGTCAAAACCGGTCAATCTCGGGTAGGGGGTCCCGAACTGTGCGTCTGAGGATCGAGGGTAACAAGGGACAGCTAGGACACAATGTTTACCCAGGTTCGGGCCCTCTTAATGGAGGTAAAACCCTACTTCCTGCTTGATTGTACTTGATGAGTATAGGGGTTACAAGAGTTGATCTACCTCGAGATCATTATGGCTAAACCCTAGTTGTCTGGCCTATGAGAATTCTGATAGCCTCTACGGACAAAACCCTCCGGTTCATATACACATCAGGGGGCCTAGGTTTGTATAGAGTCGGTTTTTGAGGGAAGGAAACAACATATCCGGACACCAATCTTGCCGTCCACGCATACAGGAGTCCTACCCGGACACAGGGGAAAGCCTTCTGCTTGTATCTTCACGGCCCACCAGTCCAGCCCATATCAAGTAGCCCGGACACCCGAGGGCCGCCTAATCTAGGACTCCCTCAAAGGTAGAAGACATTTGGCAGATCTCAAAGCCAAACTTGTATCGATGGAGAGAGAACTCGCCTGCCAAGCGGGAGACATTGGTTCGAGGATGGAACTTCCATCCTCAGCTTCAGATACAAGTTCAGGGTCTACTAACAGTTTCCTAGACTAGGGCGTACCAACCTATGTGACCCACAGTCCATGGGCCGAGCTTACGATTGGCCGATCTGCACAAGGAAGGACTCCAGAAGCTACGGATCCTGGCGTGATCAAGACGAACACTGCCAAACACTTTACATATACTTCAAGGACACCTCTGATTGTCGACGTGGTTATTCCTAGTTGGCAACTGACCATGTGTAACCCTAGATACCCCCGGTGCCTATATAAGCCAAGGGGTTTTGTCTGTAGAAGCACAATCACAATTACCCACCTTAGGGTTTGGAACACGACATAGGATATCGAGGTAGATCATCTTGTATTGGATACCCCCTCACATCAGTATAATGAAAGCAGGATGTAGTGTTTTACCTCTTTGAGATGGCCCGAACATGGGAAACATCGTCTCCCTTGTCTCCTGTTACCTATCGTTCCCAGATCCACAATTCGGGACCCCCTACCTGAGGTCCGCTGGTTTTAGTACCGACAACAGCCGCACCGAGAGGGCCCTAAGAATATCTATCCATCATCGAGGATCAAATTCCACTCTCGAGCTATCTAGTCCCTTGTCAAACTTTTTGATGAACCTGTAAGTTATTGTTGAGATCGCCATGTTATAGATGACATTTGAGCAACCCCAAAGTTCATCGTAGGGTAAGAAGTGACTATGATACTCTCATGGTCTAAGGAACTAAAACATGCGTTAACACTCCGTGTTATAACAATTGACTTTAGACTATATTATCTCAAGGTATAACAAACAAGTTTCAGTCGATTCAATATGATCATTCTACTAGTGCCATACTCTCAATGTTGTTCTAGGACTATCGTTACACTTAACAACATCCTAAGATCCGAAAAACATGATCGGCAACACCACTTGGGCTAGTCTTAGAGGTGAGACTAGGAATCTTATTTGGTGTTTATCATTCCACACGTGTATATGAGTTTTCCACTGAATTGTATATTCCAGGATCATCGCAGTTATAGCATTGAATATGAACTCTTAATTATGAATATAGAAATATAATAATACAATATTATTGCCTCTAGGGCACATTTTCAACATAAATAGCAATAGTCCATCTCAATACTTGAACTACATTTGTTCCCAATTCATAGGGGCGACTACAAAGTAGAAGAAGCAATACATTTTATAAGGCAATATTCAAATAAAATAAGCTCATCTTTCACACTGGAATTACTTTCAGGTCCTCTAGTCTAGGAGGTTGGTTCTAAACTAAAACAATAAACATGTACTAGCTAGTAGATCGCAATGGATGTGTTGAGAGGCACTGAGGCATAAACCAATGAGACACAAAATGATATGTACCTTCAGGATTTAGCCTGTGATCTGAGATGATTTTCAAAAGAAAATGTGAGTTGTTATATCTAGGACTCACCCAAAATGTGAGTTATTGTATCTGTTGCAAGAAACATTATACATATCTAGTTTGCAACATAAAAGGGTGTCAATAAAGAACCAACTTAATCAAATGGACAAATAACCATGTGTGGGGCAATTTTTATTCGTTGTTTTTAACCTTTCCTAACCTTGGGCTACATGCGGATGCTCAAGTCGTTTAAAATTCACAATAAGATTCCTTAACTAGATAATTTTGGCTCAAGGATAATATTTGCCAATAAATGCATCCTTGGGTAAAGATAACATCCATTCTTTTGCCCTTGCTGTTAATGGAAAAATGGAAAAAAAAAGTTTTCACTTGATGATTTAGGCTTCTACTGCTTTATATTTTTGCATGTCACTAAGTTCAAAAAAATTGTTTAAGTGAGAAGCATCATCTACATTGTAAGAGACAGAGAATTTTTCTTTCATTATCAAATTTAAAAGAAGGCTTGATTTCATAGGATTGAGCCTTAGTAGTTGACTGAGCAAATAGGTGTACTAACAAATTATTAATACTTTAAACGTCACAAAGTTTGGTATTTTGGGAAGAAGTAGACATTATTTGAGGCCTAAAAGAAAATAATTATTTCTAGTAATAAAATTGTTTTGTGACTTGTGATTTTTGGAAACAAGATAAGAAAAATAACTAACAAAAAGTAACTATACAAGGTAGATAAAAATGAAGTAAAGTAATGGAGTGTAGGACCTACGATGGTAGAAAATATCTCCCCGGCAATGATGCCATAAAAAGCCTTGCCTACTCTAATTTGGGAGGTTATTCGGCCCATAAGTGCAGATCTTTGTAGCAAGCAATAGTTTCCCAAAAGTGGATGACCTTAAAGTTTATCAAACATGTAGGATTATTTTAAGTATGACAATTGATCAGCACCTGCACACACAAATACAGAACTTTCCTTGGACCCCAACTAAACCAGCGAGATTGCCAGTATCACTAGTCTTGCTAGTTACAAGGTTTAATGCAACTTGTGCTTGGAAGTGATAATTGCAATCAAAGAATAGTTCAGGTTGTAAACATAGAAGCGCATATTGAAGACGCTCTGCAAGATGGATATCATTACATCGTACCATGTACAACACATCTGGGAATATATACAAAGGCGTACAATAGCCACATGAATATATCAAGCATCATACAGAAGAGCAAGATCTGACTACAGATGAAATCAAACGAAAAACACAAACGACATCCACCCTGCTAGCCGAGGCTGCCAACTGTCGGTGTCAAAACTGGTGGATCTTGGGTAGGGGGTCCCGAGCTGTGGATCTAGGATCAATGGACAACAAGGGACGGTGAACACGATGTTTACCCAGGTTCGGGCCCTCTCGAAGAGGTAAAACCCAATGTCATGCTCGATTGTATTTGATGTATGGTATGGTTATAGAGTAGATCTACCTCGAGATCACGCGAGCTAAACCCTAAGATGACGAGCTGATGGACATAGCTCTAGCCCTAAAGGCCTAAACCCTCTGGTTTAATAGACACATGTAGGGTTAGGGTTACATTCGATCGGTTACAATGAAGGAAAGATCACGCTAATCTTGACTTGGAGGGCACACGACGACTCCGAAGATCTCCTATCCAGTCACGGGTCTGCACTCTAGCTTGGCCCCATAGTGGACTATCAGTCCGATCCATATGTAATGGGTCAACGGCCTGAGGACCCCTTAGTCCAGGACTCCCTCAGTAGCCCCCGAACTAGCCTCCAACACAAGGGCTCGTATCCGGCGTCCACACATATCATGGTCTTCAGCTTGCGAGGCGAGTTCTTCATTTTGTCCTGTGCATATTCGTAGTTTGGGTGGTGTTGAAAATCTAAAGCGTCTACCTTACTTAGCCTTGAAGGCCAAAGTGCTTCAGTGTGAACAGTGCCCATGCCTGACAACCTTTAACGAAGGGTCGCGGGCGGACATAACGTCGAACAGCTGGCTGTTCTCGATGCACGGCTCGAGGCTGCCCCTCCATTGGCACTTCTCATCAAAGCAGAAATCACGCCCCATTTTTTAGGGGATATAATCTATGATTTAGATTCCCCCACCCGCACATGACATCGCAAGTATATCGGGAAGTGGAGAAGCCCATGGCGTGAAAAAGGGGACGCTTGGCTCCTCCGTGGCTTATAAAGATGGGAATCGGCTATAGTTAATGCCCCACCTTCTTCTACCTCCCACCATTGTCCTTCCAATCCCCAGAGCTCTAGCGCCCTTTCACGACGACTCCATTTCCCGCTTCCTCCTAGCCTTGCCCATGGCTTGATCTGGAGCTAATGGCAAGTGGGAAGCTTCCGTCATCACCAACAATAACATCGAAGAGCTAAAGCGGGCCGGCTACCTGTCGGCTACTGTCGGCCAACATCGCTCACCGGGCCCTCGAGAAGGGCCAGGTCGTCCCCGCACCCAAGCTAGGCGAGAGGGTAGTTTTCCTCCCCCATTTCATTCAGGGGGTTAGGATTCCCGCTGCACCCCTTCATGCGGGGATTGATGTTCTTCTATGGGCTAGATTTTCATGATCTAGCCCCTAATTCTCTCCTCTATATCTCCACCTTCATCATTGTCTACGAGGCCCTTCTGCGGGTCCAGCCACACATCGACCTGTGGCTAAAGGTGTTCAATGTCAAGCCGAAGGTGGTCGGCGGCGCCTAGGCGGACTGCGGCGTGGCAATGATCAGCAAGCTCACCCAAGTCCAATGGCCGGAGGGCACATTCATTGAAACCATAAAGGTGTGGCAAAAGGAGTGCTTTCATATAATAGAGCCACGAGAGGCGGCCTGGGCGGCATCCCCTGAGTTTAGATCCGGACCACCGGCGAGGCTGAACTCGTGTACCAAGAAAGGTCTTGATTGGGGATTCGCCGATGAGGTTAAGAAGCTACTGAAGCTTGTGTCCAATGTGATGGATACCGGAGCTAAACTGACCAATATAGTTCAGATAATGCTCTGGCGCCGTCTCCTCCCATGTTAGCATAGGGCAAGTCTGATGTAGACATACAAGCCCGAAGTCCCGCCCATCGTGCATCACCTCTTCGGCACCACCCACGACAAGGTGTGGGGTCTACTGCTCAAGCCCCAGAAGGGGTGGCCGGCTAAAAAAGAAGACATCGGTCTTGACGCCGCAAATCCTCCGAGAAAGGTAACTAGTCCTTTGTCCAATGTGTATTCGGGCGCTCATACTGCCCAGAGTTCGGTCTAAGTCCCGTTTTGCTGCCTTAACAGAGCTGGCTCGAGAAGGCCAAGAAGATCAGCAGTCTGGCTCCGCTGCCCGAAGATCCTCGATCAACTCAAATGGAGGAGCTGCTGGTCGAGGCGTCATACAAGGCGCCAATAAAGAAGGGGAAGAACAAGGAGGCTCCGCCAGAGGCCCAGGGAGATCTCCGCTCGAGGAAGCGTCCGAACTTCAAGGCTGGAGACGCAACAGTCCCATCTGCCCAAGAAGTGGAGGAGGACGAAGATGAGGAGGAAAGTGCCTCCTCACATTCCAAGAAGAGGGCAGCATCCGAAGACGTCGAGGAGGAACAGCCTCCTTAGGCCCCGAAGAGGCAATGCAGGCCCAAGGTGGTCTTGCCCAATAGCTCGAACTCGGTTGAGGAGTCCGCGATGTCTCAAGAGGTCCCAGAGAAGGACCGCGGGTTCAAGGCCCCTGCCACAAGTTATGAACTTCGACATCCCCTGGTTCATTTTTACTAATCCCCTACCGTCAGAAACTGATTGTGTGACATCACAGCCCACCGCGTGGCCTCACTACCGAGCAGACGTCGGAGGGGACTTCTCCACCCGCCGACTTGGCGGATAGCGGATCAGCATCGCATTCCGTGCCTCCCCTGGTCCCCAAAGAGACCGCGAAGGTGTTATCCTGAAGGACCTCTCCTCATTCGAACATAGGGAAGGGCGTCGATGCAACCATGGCTAAGGCTGATGCCTTAGTCGCCAAAGACTAGGAGGGTGAGTCCCTCCTGGTGAAAAAGGGAGGAGGGTGCAGACAACCCGAGCCCTGCCAGCCAGCCGCACCCGCGCGCCCAAGGGCCTCAATGGTGCCGGTCCTGCCTTCCGACGGAGGAGGGGTTGAGGTCCTGATGCCTGCTCTGGACACCAACAACCAGGTGGCGGTGGTCTGGCCAGACGTGATGGAGGAGTTGGTGAACAACTCTGTCATCGTTAACGAACACTGTGCCCTTATGGGTGTAGTTCTGTGGGGTGTTCGGTCCGTCCATGCTGGACTAAACGATGTCATTCAAGGCCTTCTGACAGGCTTTGAGGTGAGTCAAGTAATGTTCTTTCCCTGCAAAATAGTTTTAACTTTTTTAGATAAGGTTTGGACAGGCCGCATACATAACAGCCCCTGAGACTCTGTAAGGATGGCGACAACCTTACAGAGGGTCTAATAACCGTATGCCAGTAATTACAACATCATGATTGACTTAACATCGCCTGCATCTTCCTTGGGTGCGGCTACAAATGCTTCCACACTGGAGGAGATGGATCATAAGCTTAAGCGCTCCGATGAAGAGCTTGACCTCGTCATCAAACGTCTTGATGAGGCACAAGGTAAGCTTCTATCGATTTACCTCTGCCGGATACTCACGTTCTGAATTGTGTGTTGAGCCCCTGATGGTTGGTGATTGCAGCTGCCGCGGCGGAGGTTGAGGCCTCAAGGCGGCACTGAAGAAGGCCGAGGCCAAGGCGGTTGCAAAGAAGGCGGCTGGCGAAAAGGCGGTGGCCGAGCATGAGAAGGCAAAGACCGCCGGTGAAAAGCACAAGGCTCGAGTGGCCGAAGTGCAGGTGGAGCTTAAGGATGCCGTCATGAAATGTGAGGCCCTTGAGCAAAAGCAGAAAGAGTAGTCCTTCGAGTTGTCGAAAGCGGGGAAGGAGCTCCAGGAGGCGAGGACCAAAGTGTGGAGTACCCACGAAGAGCTCCTTCAAGTTAGGCAGATTGCCGAAGGTAAGCCATACTTACTGCAGAGTGTTTTTGGAGGCAACAAGTTCGCCTTGCTAACGCGGGACGGCGCTCCACAGGCGTTTTCGCAGAGCTACCTAGGAGTGCAGCAGATGCGGCGGAGCACTATGCCAAGTGGGAGGAGAACCCCGATTAGCGGCTCCTCTAGGCACAGTTCCAGGCGCCCGAGCATCCGCCCCTCCTTAGTAACCATATGAAACAACTGATGGAGTTGCACCGGATGTCGGGACGACCATGAAGGATCTCTATGTTCGGCTATGGCCCTTAGAGTCGATTCTGAGCAGCTACTTTGGTCTCATGCGGAAGCTGCAAGATGCCTCGCCCCGAATTGAGGCCGTGAAGCTATCCACATGCCTTGATGGGGCTAGGATGGCATTTGCCAAGACCATGGTTCATTAGCCCAAGATCAAGCCAATGGATATGGCCGCTAGCCCTCCGCCAGTTGGAAAAGAGCATCGCCGGCCCGAACTGTATTTCGTACAAGTTATGGAAGGTGCTCGGGCGACAGAGGGCATGTGTTCGAAGGATGTGATCATTGAATTATTTTTTATTAAGTTGACATCCAAACATGTTGCTTTATAATACGGTCCGTTTGTATGTTATATATTATGGTGTTTAATTTTGACTCATGTGAGGTTGTTTATTATTCTGAAAGTTACCACTCGTCGGCTTTATCCCCCAAGCAAATAGTACGAGGGGTGTTTCATCTCCACATTGTTACCCTTAGCCAACGTCTTGGTGCCCTAAGGCGGTAGTGCGTGAGAGAGACTAGGCAATTGGACTATGCGGCTTTATTTCTTTCACTTAGCCATAGGAGCTTGACGGTGGGGACTAATGACTAGCCCCCAGAGTTTTGTGGTGTACAAGGGAGCTGAGGCATGCCTTCGTGACTGCTTGGTTTTTGCTAGGACGAACCCTGCATATGACATGGATAAATCGCCAACGATTTGTTAGTTTAACACTCGTCGTTGGATCGGTAACCAGTTCTCGCTTACTATGATGGTAAGTTTTCGGCTTTATCCCCTAAGATACTTGACGGGACTAGCCAGAAGTACAATCGCAGGGGTTCTCCCTTTGCCTTCTTAGCCGAACGTGCGGAAAGTAAGAAGGCAAGCACAGGAGCCGGGCAACCGAACTATTGAACCAAGACATAGTTTCACACTGATGCATATAATGCAATATATGCGACGTCGAGCACACAAGGAGAAGTGGTGCCGGACTTGGTACATAGAGCTGATGGGACAATCAAGCCTTTGGTCAATTAACCGAGTTGTATTTGTTACACATTATGTGCTTGCCTAGTTGTTCGAAGTGCAGAAAAGGGAAATGAGAGAAGAGGGCTAGACAATGCGGATGCGCGAACACATAAAAAAGTGTTTTTATTTTCCATAAGCTCTGGATGTCTACGCGTACAATTCAAACTGCTGAGGCATTTATGATACGTAAGAAAAAGGAAAAAAAATTATAGAGAAAGGTTTACGCAGGGCCTTGATTCATGGGTCGAAGCCTCAACTGTGCCTTGCTGCACGTCTACGCCTTTGCTTCTGCGAGGAGTTGGTCGCCCATGAACATCGCATGTTGGCGAGGGGTGCCTTCGATAGGGGCATTGAGATGTGGCCCTGCCGAACATAGCTTGACGCTGAGCAAGTCTAGAGCCGTACCCGTTGTTTTCTGAGCACGTGGTGATGTCGTAGTTTGGTTAAGCCGGGCATGTGGAGATATGTTGTTTGATAGGGGGCCCCATGGCTGCCCATGGTATCTCGAGCGCAAAGTTGTTATGAAAGGGCACGCAGAGTGCGATGAAGGTGGGCATGCCGTGGGGAGCGCATTGCTATTTGCGGCGAATGCAGGCAGGCTCCCATGACGGGGATCGGGCTCGAGCCCGTTTAGTTGTATCCTTGGCCTTTACGGCGGGCTGATACTTTGGCCCGTTGGCGATGGCTTGGTCTTAGGCCGCCAGGGCCGTAGTGTGTTCCTCAGTCTAGAGCAAGTGCTGCATGTTGCTGTTGATTGTTATGACGCCCGAGGGACTGGGCATGTTCATCTTTAGGTATGTGTAATGCGGGATGGGGTTGAATTTGGCTAACGCCGTTCGGCCGAGGAGGGCATCATAGCCACTGTGGAATGGGGCAATATCGAAGATCAAGTCTTCTCTTCGGAAGTTATCCAGTGAGCTGAATACCACTTCGAGAGTTACCGTGTCTGAGCATCGGGCCTCTATGCCCCAGATAACCCCCTTGAAGTTGGTGTTGTTAGGTTTGATCCTTGATAGATCGATTCCCATTTTCTGTATCTACGTAGACTAGAGAGAGGCTACTGCCCCCGTCCATTAGGACTCTCATGAGGTGGTACCCATCGATAATGGGCTCGAGTATCAGAGCCATCGATCCTCCGTGGCGGATACTAGTTGGGTGGTCTCTGCGGTTAAAGTTGATCGGGCAAGCCGACCACGGATTGAATTTCGACGCTACAGGCTCGATGGCGTATATGTCCCGTGGCGCGTGCTTCCTCTCCTTCCTTGGTATATGGGTGGCGTAGATCATGTTCATTGTCTTAACCTCACAAGGGAAGGGTTTTTGGCCTCCACTATTTGGCCTGCGGGGCTCCTTGTCGTCCTCACTTCATGGGCTTTTGCCCAAGTCTTCGGCTTGAAGCTTGCCGACCTACTTTATCACCCAACAATTGCGGTTGGAGTGGTTGGCGGGCTTTTCGACGGTGCCATGAATCTGGCAGGGCATGTCCAGGATTGCGTCCAGTTTTGTTTGGCCATCCTAGTTGCCTTTAGAGGGCTTTTTCCGTGACCCGAACTTTGGATTACGGAATCCGGCATTCACTGCCGTCTTGGCAGCTTTGTCGTTGTTATGGTGGCATTTGTTCTTGTTCCTTCGTGCCTTTCCGTTCCCCTCCCGTACTTGTGAGGTGCCGGGGGTATCAGGGTTGGTGCTTCTACGAGCCAACCAATTGTCCTCTCCGGCGCAGAAGCGGGTCATCAGGGAGGTAAGCACGGACATCGTTCTCGGCTTGTCTTGGCCGAGCTGGCGTGCTAGCCATTCATCCCGAATACTGTGCTTAAAGGCGGCTATAGCTTTGGTGTCCGGACAGTTAACGATCTGGTTCTTCTTGGTCAAAAACCTATTCCAAAATTGTTGGGCTGAGTCACTGGCCTGCTGGATTACGTGGCTCAGGTCATCAGCGTCCGAGGGCCGTACATAAGTGCCCTGAAAGTTGGCTCGGAAGGCCTCCTTGAGCTCCTCACAACACCCAATGGAGTCTTTGGGAAGGCTATTCAGCCAATGTCTAGCCGGACCCTTGAGCTTTAATGGCAGGTACTTTATGGCATAAAGGCCATCCCCTCGTGCCATGTGAATGTGCAACAGGAAATCTTCAATCCATACAGCCGGATCTGTTGTCCCGTCATATGGCTCAATGTTTACATGTTTGAAACCTTCTGGGAATTGTTGCTGCATCACTCTATCCGTGAAGCAAAGGGGGTGGGCGGCACCCCCTAATTCAGGCTACATAGTGCTGGAGATCATCCGTCATCCGGGCTTGTTGCAACTTCCGGGCTCTATCATTTCAGTCTAGCCGGGATTTATACTCGTCCCGTCTAGCAGGAGGGTCTCTTTTGGGCCCGTGGATGGATCTTGTTAGTCCTGCCCGAGCATCCAAGTCATGGCAGAGGTCGTACTCATAACCTGAACATAGTGGTTTCTTGCCTTGACGACGAGGATGAGTGGGAGGTTGTTCGGATTTGTCCACTATTCGATCCCGTCCTCAAGGGGGCGGTTAGGTTGATCTACCTAAGCATACCTTGGTGGTGCTGGCTCTATGGCCACGTCATTGAATTACGGCAGTAGCTTCTGCTTCAGGTAGCTTTTTGTCTGTTGCTTGTGGCTGTACTACTCTTTGTCATCCAGGACTTCAGTTCATATCTCATTAAGAGTATCATGTTCGGCCTTTATTCGTTGCCACTGTTTCTTCAGGCTACGCGCAGTGGCATTGAGTTGCTGCTTGAACCCCTCTTGATCAAGCGAGTCTTTGGGGATGATGAAATATTCGTCACCCAAACTCACCTCCTCTACGGAAAGGGGGAGGTAATTGTTGTCTTCTGATGTAGACCGAACCTCGTTGGCGAGATCCGATCCGTTGTTGCGGCCCGACTTTTCACGACACTCCACCTTTAGTAGCAGCTACCTCTCGCCCGCGCACGCGATGTACAAGAAGTAGAGGGTTTGAACCTTGCTGCCCAACACAAGAAAACAAATCTCGACGAAGGTACTCATGCGCAAAACAATTTCCATGAAGATAAATTGCAACACAGAGGTTTTCTAAAGATCCCTCCAAAACTTGATACGGGTGTCTACCCTGAAGAACACATCATGTCTATTTCATAAAAAAAATAACCTAACTTACATCGAACGCATCTTGGCTTTATATACTAGCCAACCATCTAACTTGTCTTGAAAAGCCAACCGACCTTCTATCTCTAACTCAAATAAAAACTGGATTCTCCTAAAATATAAGCGTAATTACCCTTTACATCTCGGTAGTTTCCTTTTATTCCTAAAACTAACAAACCAACTCATACTAGACACGCATAAAATTTGGTACGCTATCTCTTTGCCGTACGTAAGTTTATTGTACGGTGGGCCCCATCCTAGATCGCATAAGGAGAGAAATAAACGAAGCTTGGAAATTCTTCTCTCTGCAAACTATCGATGCGGCAGAAAAAGAAATAGAATATGACTCTTGCTCCTATTCTCTTTGAACAAACGTGAGGCTTTCTCCTCGTAATTCTCAAAGTGGACTCTATCCAAATTATCTCTACCAACGTGAATCACCAAAGCTTCATGTATCTTATGCATGCATGGTTGTACACACATGCAAACAAGAGCCACTGTATGCCTACTAGTAATTTTCATGGTGTTTTGTACGTTCTTATCACTTCCCTGATCAATACGAATATACTTTGGCACATATGTGACATATGTTTTCAAGCTCGGCGCAACAATAATCATAGCTTCATCTTGAACAACAACAACAACAACAACAACAACAACAACAACAACAACAACAACAACAATAACAACAACAACAACAACAACAACAACAACAACAACAACAACAACAACAACAACAACAACAACAACAACAACAACAACAACAACAACAACAACATGTTTGGTCATAGATGTAGAGGTTGTTTTATTTGTAGCGACCATCATAGATAAACTACACTCGGTCATATCATCTTTGGAGTCATCAAGGTATTCGGGATCGAGTAGGTCCTCATGCTCCTCATGGTTGACTTGTGGTTGTTCCTCGGCGCCGGGGTCGTCAAGGTTGTCTGCAATGTCCGGTGTGGTATTTCCTCCGGTGTCTGTGTTGCTCGCATGGCTACGACGCGCCTTGGAGCGGCAGCGCTGTCAGGTGTGCGACATCCACGGAGACTTGATCTTTGACGGATTCGAGCCCGTCTCAGGTGTGCCGCATAGTCGCGACGAGCATGACTTAGCTCTGCCATCGGACGGTGCTAGGGAGATCACACCTGTGGCTACTCCGGCCCTCAATCCGGAGCAGATTGTGTCGTCCGAGGATGAGTGGATGGACCCCGCCATAGAGGCCGCATACTCAGTGGCGATAGAGCTGAATACTGACTCCACCTCCTATGAGACCGGTGTTCCCGGACTCTTGGATTCATCCCCGGCCACGGCCTCCAAACCGCCTGCGTCAGTGCCTATAAAATCTGATTGGGCACCGATCATGAGTTTACCTCCGCGGTTATTTTCCAACACTCGCCCTGGGGCGACGTTCTAGATTCTTTAAAGTCTCTCTCTTTGTCAGGGGACCCTCGGCCGAACTATATCCGGCTCGAGTGGGAAGCGGACGACGAAGAAATTTGTTCCCCACCCACCATCCACTTAATAGCCACTTCGACGATTTAACCGGCATGCTTGATTTCGACTCCGAAGACATCGACGGTATGGACGATGATGCAGGAGAGGAACGGGAACCACCGCCACAGGGCGCTGGACAGCCACTTCATCACACGATATATATATGGTGGATACACCCAAAGAAAACAATGATGAGGAGCGGAAGGATGCAGCGAAGGATAACCCCCTCGAGAAGCAACCAAAGCGACGACGTAGGCGCCACTCCAAATCCCGCCTCGGCAAAAACAACGATAACAGCGCAAGAAAGAATAATACCCCGGTCGACTCCAGAGGAAATGACGACCACATGGACCTAGCGACAGAGCAGGATGAGCCAGCGGACGGCGAACATAGTACGGAGCCGCTGCCCGATCACAGCGACGCCGAGGGTAAAGCTAATCAACCTGTCTCCGGAGAGGAGAAAAGTCCGGACGACGATGCACACATCATTCCGGAAAGGCACTTGGAGCAAGAGAACCTCCATAGAAGGCTTACTGCCACTGCGAGGAGTCTAAAGAAGCAGAAGCAAAGGCTCAAGGCCGTGCAAAACACACTCAACAGTAGATGGAACAAAGTGCTCGACACTGAAGAAAAGTACGATGGCAGTCACCACACAAAGAGCTATCCAAAAGGCAAGTTGCTGCCTGAATACGATGACGAGGCTTTAGAGCCCACACAGCCGAAAAATAAAATGTCCGATCAGCCGGATCAACCACCCCGTGGCCGTGATAGGGCGGCTAACAATGTCACACATAAGTCAGCACACGATTTATGTGAGGACTTGCACCAAAAAGCCGGTATGACCAGGTCCATCTACGGATCTAGGAAGCACGCTCCGGCTCAGAAGCAAAACCAAACACTACAACCGTCAGCATGCCATGACACACCCAAATACAGGGGTGCTGCACACCCCCTATGCTTCACCGATGAGGTGATGGATCACAAATTTCCGGAGGGATTCAAGCCCGTGAACATAGAGGCATACGACGAAACGACAGACCCTGGGGTCTGGATAGAGGACTTTATCCTTCATATCCATACGGCTCGCGGAGATGATCTCCACGCCATCAAATACTTGCCCCTCAAGTTGAAAGGACCATCTTGGCATTGGATGAAGAGCCTCCCCGAAAAGTCAATTGGAAGTTGGAGGAGCTTGAGGATGCTTTTAGGGATAATTTTCAAGGGACCTATGTCCGACCTCCGGATGCAGACGATTTAAGTCATATAATTCAATAGCCCGGAGAGTCTGCCCGAAAGCTTTGGAATTGATTCCTCACTAAGAAGAATCAAATTGTCGACTGCCCGGATGCCGAAGCCTTAGCGGCTTTCAAACACAGTGTCCGGGACGAATGGCTCACCAGACACCTCGGCCAAGAAAATCGAGGACAATTGCAACCCTAACAAGCGTTATGACCCGCTTTTGCGCGGGCGAAGATAGTTGGCTGGCCCGTAGTGGCACCAGCGACCCAGGCACATCTGAAGCCAGGGATGGCAATGGAAAACCACGACGCAATAAAAGGAAGCGTCGAAACAACGAAGACAGCCCAGACAACACAGCGGTAAACGCCGGATTCAGGGGATCTCGACCCGGTCAACGGAAAAAGCCATTCAAAGGCAGCAGAGATGGACTGTCCAGCCTAAATAAGATTCTAGACAGATTGTGTCAGATTCACGGCACCTCCGACAAACCTGCAGATCACACCAATAGAGAATGCTGGGTCTTCAAGCAGGCCGGCAAGCTAAACGCCAAACACAAGGGGAGGAAGACACCAAGTGAAGACGAGGATGAGCCTCGCCAGCAAAACACTGGGGGACAGAAGAAATTCCCACCAGAAGTCAAAACAGTGAACATGATTCACATAACCAAGAGGAGGAGCAAACGTGCACTCCGAGACATATGCACCGTGGAGCCCGTCACCCCCAAGTTCAACCCTTGGTCGGCCTGCCTGATTACTTTTGATCGCAGGGATCACCCGACTAGTATCCAGCACGGAGGATCGGCTGCCTTGGTACTAGACCCAATAATTGACGGATACCATCTCACCCGAGTCCTTATGGACGGCGGCAGTAGTCTTAATCTGATATATCAGTACACAGTCCGCTAAATGGGGATAGACCCGACAAGAATCAGTCAAAGCAATACTACCTTTAAAGGAGTAATACTAGGCCCAGAGGCCCGCTGCACGGGCTCTCTAGTACTAGAGGTTGTATTCGGTTCTTCTGACAACTTCCGAAGTGAAAAGTTAACCTTCGACATCGCTCCATTCCGAAGCGGCTATCAAGCACTACTCGGAAGAATGGCCTTCACTCGTTTTAATGCAGTACCACATTATGCTTATCTCAAGCTTAAGATGCCCGGTCCGCATGGCATCATCATAGTTAGCGGAAACAGAGAGCGTTCCTTTTGTGCGGAAGAATGTGTGGCGGCTTTAGCAGCTGAACACTGAACGACCTCTCCAACCATAATAAATGATCGGTCATCAAGACCGTGGACAGGGCTAGACGAGTCCGGCGCACCACTAGCTTTAATAGCTCAGACAAACCTGAGATTGGGTCGATGGATATACCCCTAGAGGTGGCGCTAGGGGCTTCCCGCATGTAAAAAGGACTACAGTCCGGCTTGACCTTATATAGATTGAATTTTAATGGTTTATTAAGAATAACCATTTTTTCGCACGAAGACTTTCACCTGAGTTTTTATCTTTTATAGATGATAATCGTGCTACAACCTTCCAGGATACAGCACAACGGAGATACAGGCGCAGACGTGCAGCAGGGCCCCGCTCAAAGTTTTCTTTTTAGATTAAGACCCTGTGTAAACCTTTCTTACTGTCTCTTGTTGCTTCACACCCTCTAGATACTCAACACAACAGAGAGGGATGCTGGCGTTATTGGCATTTTGCCACATCAGACTAATGCACGTACCTGGAAATTCAGGGTTCATTATCAAGGGCGTTACTCAGCCCGGGATATGTTGTAAAGTCCAAATACCTTAGGGAGTGTTCGGCGTCGCGAGTTTGGCCTTATATGCATCAGATCCGAATCATGTATTTGGTCAATAGTTGGGTTTGCCCGGCTCCTGTGTTTTGCTACCTTACGTTCCGCTCTATCGGCTAAGGTGGCACTGGGAGAACTACTATGATTGTGCCCTCGTTCATCTGGACGAGCAACTCAGTAGAGAAAGCCGAAAACTGACTGTCATGACAAAGCGCGAGACTGGTCAACCACTCGATGACTCAGCGGAATCTTCGCGATTCCTCCGCATTAACGAAGGGCCGGTTTTCCCGGCCATGTATGTACGCGCCCTGTATTCGGACAAGCGCGGATGTACCAGGGGCTATATAGTATCCCCACCGTCAAACTCCTATGGCTAAGTGAAAGTGTTAAAGCTATATAGTCTGATTGCCTTGTTCGCCGCTCCATCACCTCCTTAATGGACCAAGACGTTGGATCAAGTGTGAATATGCGCTTTTCCAAACACCCCTGCATTATATGCATGGGGGCTGAAGCCGACGACTGCAAACTTTCATGTTATATACATACATAAACGGCCGCACAGGAGGCATCATAATACTTTCAGGCAAAAGTATAAACACAGCCTTTATAGTCCAAATAGCATTGTTTTTACAATCGGGATACATGTCACTCGAACATGATACTCTTCGAGCACCGAGCCTCTATGAAACGAGCACCTTCTAGGACTTCTTCAAAATAGTGCTCGGCCGAGACCTGGCCTATGGCCGGGTCCTGGGTTGCAATAGCGGTGGCCTCCATCTGCGCCCAGTATGCCTTAACACGGGCAAGAGCCATCCACGCACCCTCTATGCATGCCGACCTCTTTACAGCGTCGATATGCGGCACAGCACCAAGGAATCGTTGCACTAAACCAAAATAACTATTCGGCCTTGGTCCTTCTGGCCAAAGATGATCCACGACAGACCTCATGGCAAGTCCGGACAATCTATGGAGTTCCGCCCACTCGGGCATTTGTTCATTTAACAGCAGCGGACGCGTTGGACCACTAAACTGCGACCAGAACAACTTTTCCAATTTGTGATTTTTTTATCTTTGAAAAACTCAGTCGCATCAGCAGCACTCGTTGCCAAGTCCAAGTACGCGTCTACAACACTCCATAATTGATCCAGAGGGGCATACTTCGGATCTCCAAACTTCGTCCACAACAGAAAGGGCTTCCCAGCCCTGATATCTCTGGCTTGACGAAGCTCCTCCTTCGCTGCTCTGATTTTAGAGCGGGTTTCCTTGGCTGCTACCATGGCTTTCTCCAAGTCCGCCGCTTTCCCTTGGCTTTCCTTTTCAAGAAGCTCATACCGGTCGGTGGCATCCTTCAGCTTGACAGCCATCTTGGCTATTTTATCTTCGCTCTGGCGATGGGCAGCTTGTTCGGCTCTTAACTCTTCCGCCGCCTTCAGGGCGACCGCATCACTTCTCCTGGCTTGTTCCTTGGCTTGGGCAAGCTCCGCCCGAAGGGTCTCCACGGCGGCGGCGCCATCTACAGTCATAGCATATTACAAATACTAGCATCATGCTCCTCTTAATATCTGTTGACCACTGGCAAATACATACCATGTGCCTCGTCAAGCCGATTGTTTACAAGCACGATGTCGGCATCTGTCACATCAAGTTGCCGCCTCAGTTCGGCAAACTCACCAGTCTGGCCAGCCATCGAACCCTCAGCCGCCTGCACATGAAAGTAGCATGATCATCACCTGGGACTATGATCCTCTGTTCGCCGCCTCTGGGCAGCAACCAGAGTCTCAGGGGCTACTATCTGCATAGGGCACACCTAGCGTGTGCGGTACCGTCAAAAAAATATATTACTTTGCGTACCTCAAAGCCTCTTAGTAGGCTCATAAAAGCTTCATGCAAGCCACTTTTGGCGGACGAAATCCTCTCAACCACCGTACCCATTAAAGTATGATGTGCCTCTGAGATAGCCGCTTGCTCCAGAAGACCCATCGGTGCATCCGGTCATGCGCTGGACAGTCCCGGACTCTTTCTGTTGCTCTCCTTAGGAGCCGAATACTCCGGACTTCGGATGGCTTAAGGGTTACCTTCCGTCATTGGCGGATCAGGAGAAATACTCCGTGACGACACCTCAGGGTCGTCCGCCGCATGAGGCGGGGAGACAGGGGGAGGCGTTTTGCTCTCCATCCTCCCCGGAAGAAGATCCCCCAAAGACGAACTATGTCGAGAAGGGCTATGATCCAAACTGCAAGACATACGTCTCGGTTATTGTCCTTGGGGATGAAGCAGGATATATTTACCAAAAGTACTCTTGTTCACTTACAGCTTAGTGGAGGGCTGATCCCCTTGTGGGCATGGTGCGGTAAGGATGCCCTCCAGGGCAGGGCCCCCTGGCGAAGCTTTCTTCCCTCATTTGGAAACCCTTGTTTCCAAGTCTTCAGAGGCGGCCCTTTTCCTTCCTTGGGGAGAGGGAATTTCAGATTCTTCTCTCCAATTATCCTCCTTCGCGGAGACACTAATTCCCCCGGTCTGGATAAGTAACGCGTGAGGCCCGCTTTCGTCTTCTTTATTACTCCCTTTATCTTCCCCTCATGGCACTTGATAAGGTGCGAGCTCAAGCATCCTGGCTAGTACAGGATCCGGTGAGCCTTCAGGAAGGGGGGATGAACACCTAATCATCTTCGCCTTTTTTATTCAGTCCTGGCCAAGAGCAATTTTTTCAGAATGATGTCAGGACAAATGAAAAGACAGTGTGTTCATATGGAGAGGTATCTGGACGATTGCAGTTTAGACCCGCATCCTCGATGGTGTCCGGGCACTTTATTCGTGATCCGAAGAACAATCCATACATCCCTTCGAGCGTCACGCCGAAGAATTGCTGAATAGTTCGCGGTACTTCCGGGTTGAAATCCCACATACGGAGAGGTCGACGTTGACATGGCAGGACCCGACGAACTAGCATGACTTACATTACCTTAACAAGGCTGACATCTCTCCTGAGGAGATCTTGGATGCGACTCTGCAATGTCGGCACGTCATTAACTAGCCCCCAGTCCAGCCCCTTGTTGACCCATGACGCCAGTTGTGGTGGGGGGCCCGAACGAAAGGCGGGGGCAGCTACCCACTTAGTACTTCGGGGAGCTGTGATGTAAAACCACTCCCGCTTCCATAAGTCGGACATCTACGGGAAGGAACCCTTTGGCCATGGAGCATCGGCACCTTTGCTTATTATGGCACCTCCGCATTCTTCATATCGCCCATCGATCATCTTCGGCTTCACATTGAAGGTCTTGAGCAATAAGCCGAAGTGTGGGGTGATGCGGAGGAAGGCCTCACAGCGACGATGAACGACGAGATGTGAAGGATGGAATTCGGAGCCAGATCATGGAAATCGAGCCTGTAATAGAACATAAGCCCTCTAATAAAGGGATCAAGACTAAAGGCTAGCCCTCAGAGGAAGTGGGAAACGAATACGACACTCTCGTTGGGTTCGGGAGTGGGCAGGACCCGCCCTTGAGCAGGCAGCCTATGCAAGATTTCGGCGGTTAGATACCTGGCTTCTCTTAGCTTCTTGATGTCCTCCTCTATGATAGGGGAGGCCATCCACCAGCCTTGAAGGTTGGATCCGGACATGATTGAAGATCCGAAGTGCTTAGGCCGAGCGTTGGGTGTTGGAATTCGAGGTAGGGGAAGGGAAGGATTGACCGTGAGAAGAAAAGGACAGGCCTTGGCCCCTTTATAAAGAGGGTGAATATCAAGCATCCTCCACGTGGCCGTTAGGAACTTGCCTAAAATCGAGGAGTCATACCAACAGGCACGATTGGGTTACCCATACCCGTATTGATGAGAATCCCATGATAAGGGGAACACGATCTCTGCTTCGACAAGACGTGCCAATAAAACCGCCTCGCAACACGTGCATGTAACGCCCCGAGATCGGCGCTTCAGACGCCTTCCATGTTTTCCGAGTTTCGTTGTGTGTATTTACTTATTTGTTGCATTCATCATCGCATCATCCGCATTGCATCATCATGTTTTCATAAAACTTGCATCCGCTCGTAGTTGCCGCGCCCCCCTTGAATCCGTTGACAGTTCCGAGACCAACCTTGTTCTTCGTTTTCCCTCTTGCCTAAACCGGAGTCTCTTTGCACAGTGCATCGACCCCTTGCCCGTGTCCGAAACTCCCCTTGACCCGACCTGAACTATCATTACCGTTGGTTCCGGATCATCCCCTAACACTTATAAAACCTTTCATTTTGTTAATTGGACTCCCTAACCTATTTATTCTCGTCCGTCGAATTTCGATCGGAAGATCAAAACTTCCTTCCTTTTTCATATATATAGGTCCAACCAACCCTAGATCCTAGGGGCCTTGTCCCATCGATCCTCCTAGCCGCCGCCACCCTTGTCCATTCCATTCTCCTCCCTCGGGATCTCACCCGCCTACCCATCCACCAGCCGCCACTCTCTCCATCGAGATCCCTCCCGATCCACCACCTCCCCTTGTTTTCAGCCCCGAGCCAACCAGCAGCTCCTTCTCGCCCCGTGCAGCAGCGAAAAATGCCTGACCCCGCCTTGTATCCGCGCCACCGGCAAGCTTCACAGGAGATGAGCGCCGACGCCCCCTTCTTCATCTTCCCATGCTCCTCCCATTTCTCTGTCTCTCTCACCTCCCTTCCTATCTCTTTCTTTTAGCAGGGAGCCCGCCATTGACGCCAGGAGCCGTCCTCGCCCTCGTCCTCGCAGCAAGTCCCGAGCTCGACCCCGTCGCCTCCTCTGCTTCGCCCCCGCCGCCGTTCATCGACCGAACCAGCAGCAAGCGCCGTCGCTCCTTCCGGTTGGCCCTGCTTCCTCGCCTCCCCAACCCGAGCTGGCCCGGATCCGGCCATCTCCGACGCCTCCTCGCCGAATTCGTCCGTCAAGTCCCCATCCCCGTCTCTCATGCATGCTCCGCGTCACGCCCTGCTTCATCCTCGCGAGCCCCTGCTTCCTCGCGCTCCATCGCCGTCCAGGGTTCCGACGACCTCGCCGTCCTAGCCTCCTCCGCTGCGCTGGCGAGCGCGACGCTGGAGCACCACAGGTTGCCGTGCCTCCTCCTCCCGTCCTTCTCCTGCTCTCCTCCCCCTCTGTCTCATCCCTCTCGTTTTCTCTCTGACTAGGAGCTCCTACTGCCGCCAACATCGCCGGAGATGGGCTCCCGACGCCCAGATCCGCTCGCATCCGCTGCATCCGCGCCATCCCAGTCGCCAAGTCCCGTGCCACTGTCGTCTTCACGAACTGCACCGAGCGCAGTCGAGCCCTGCTTCCCCTGCACGCGCTCCCTCCTGTGCGTTCAGATCAAGCAGCGGCTGGTCATCCGAGCGTTGACCGCGTCCCCTCCACCTCCTCGTTCGATCCAGCCAGGAGCAGCCCAGGGACCGGCCTCCTCCAGCCTTTGCATCGAACGGGCCAAGGCCCACTGGGTGAGCAGCCCCCAGCCCCTCCTGTGCTCTGTTGACCCAGCAAGTTTAGGCCCGATGCGTGTTTTTTTCCTCTGTTGCGATTTAGCTATTATCTGGGATTTACTGTTTTACAGAAAAGTCCCTCTAGATCATGCATTTAATAACTCACAAACCATGCATCGTTTTAAAACAAACTAAATATGTAAAATGCTCAGGAATTTGTGTAGTTTAATAATATGCAACTTTTATCCATGTTAAAAATGCTTAAACTTGCTGTTTGCATTAATTTGTACAAATGCTATGCTAAAATGATTTATTTCATAACTAAATAGCCGTAACTCCGAATTTAATAAACTTTATATGTAAATGGGGTAAAAAATGCATAGATTAACATGTTGCACTATATTTTCCTGTTTAAAAACCATAAAATATGGTTTTAGGCAGAACAGTACCAAATCTAAAATATGCACATGAGGATTTTCCGGATTTTTTGTTTGTTGTTCCGGCCTTATTTAAACTTGCCTAGTTAGGTAGTTTTCATATGCTTCACCCCTTGCCATGTTTAATAACATTTAACATTGTTGGGTACATAGACGAGAGAGAACTAAATAATTGATGTGGTGTTTCGTCAATATGCAACTCGTTGCATATTGAGCTCCACTTAATTTGTAGTATTGTTTGTTGCACTTTGCCATGCCATGCTCATTAAATCGGACATGCATCATACTTGTTTGTGCATCATGCCATGTGTATGTGGTGGTTGTTTACTATGTTGTTTTGTTTCTTTCCAGGTTGCTTCTCTCGTTAGCTTCGGTTTCGTTCCGGAGTTGTGAGGATTCGTTCGACTACGTCCGTTTGTCTTCTTCATGGAATCGTTCTTCTTCCTTGCGGGATCTCAGGCAAGATGACCATACCCTCGAAATCACTTCTATCTTTGCTTGCTAGTTGCTCGCTCTTTTTCTATGCCTATGCTGCGATACCTACCACCTGCTTATCATACCTCCCATTTTGTTAAACCAAGCCTCTAACCCACCTTGTCCTAGCAAACCGTTGTTTGGCTATGTTACCGCTTTGTTCAGCCCCTCTTATAGCGTTATTAGTTGCAGGTGAAGATGAAGTTTGTTCCTTGTTGGAACATGAAGATGTTGTTCCTTGTTGGAACATGTTTACTTGCTGGGATATCACAATATATCTTATTTAATTAATGCATCTATATACTTGGTAAAGGGTGGAAGGCTCGGCCTTATGCCTGGTGTTTTGTTCCACTCTTGCCGCCCTAGTTTCCGTCATATCGGTATTATGTTCCCGGATTTTGCGTTCCTTACACGGTTGGGTGATTTATGGGACCCCCTTGACAGTTCGCTTTGAATAAGACTCCTCCAGCAAGGCCCAACCTTGGTTTTACCATTTGCCACTTAAGCCTTTTTCCCTTGGGTTCTGCAGACTCAAGGGTCATCTTTATTTTAAACCCCCGGGCCAGTTCTCCTTCGATTGCTGGTCCAAACCGAGTGATGTTCGGCGCCCCTTGGGCAACCAGGGTCTATGCCAACCCGACGTCTTGCTCATCCAGTGTGCCCTGAGAACGCGATACGTGCGACTCCTATCGGGATTTATCGGCACATCGGGCGGCTTTGCTGGTCTTGTTTTACCATTGCCGAAATGTCTTGTAGCCGGGATTCCGAGACTGATCGTGTCTTCCCGATAGAAGGAATATCCTTCGTTGACCGTGAGAGCTTATAATGGGCTAAGTTGGGACACCCCTGCAGGGTATTATCGTTCGAAAACCATGCCCGCGGTTATGAGGCAGATGGGAATTTGTTAATGTCCGGTTGTAGAGAACCTGAAGTTGACCTTAATTAAAATACATCAATCGCGTGTGTAACCGTGATGGTCTCTTCTCGGCGGAGTCCGGGAAGTTAACACGGTGTTGGAGTTATGCTTGACGTAGGTTGTTCTAGGATCACTTCTTGATCATAGTTCATCGACCGTGCTTTTGCCTTCTCTTCTCGCTCTCTTTTGCGTATGTTAGCCACCATATATGCTAGTCGCTTGCTGCAGCTCCACCTCATACCTTTTACCCTACCTATAAGCTTAAATAGTCTTGATCTCGCGGGTGTGAGATTGCTGAGTCCCCGTGACTCACAGATACTTCCAAAACCAGTTTGCAGGTGCCGATGAAACTGTGCAGGTGACGCACCCGAGCTCAAGGAAGAGCTCGATGAAGATCTTATTCATTGTGTTGTTTCATTTCAGGTGGAGCCCAGTTGGGATGATCGGGGATCTGTGTAGCATTTGGGGTAGTCTTCTTTTATTTTGGTTCCGTAGTCGGACCTTGATTGTATCTGTATGATGTAATGCTTTATTCATGTAATTGTGTGAAGTGGCGATTGTAAGCCAACTATGTATCTCTTTCCCTTATGTATTACATGGGTTGTGTGAAGATTACCTCACTTGCGACATTGCTTTCAATGCGGTTATGCCTCTAAGTCGTGCTTCAACACGTGGAAGATATAGCCGCATCGAGGGCGTTACAAGTGTCGGGGGGAATCGGCTTCCTCGAACACCTATGGGGACCGAGCCCCTTTCTTGGTTCGGCGGGGGGTGGAGGTCGCACGAAGAGCAGATCGAGGCGAGGCACACGGGGGATTTTACCCAGCTTCGGGCCGCAAGGATGCGTAAAACCCTACTGCTGCTTTGTGGATTGTATTGTGTTCTTGCACGGGAGCGCGTGGTGCTACAGTACACACGAGCCGCTGGCGAGACCGAGCGTGGCGATGGGTGTCCTCCTCCTCCTACGTGCGCATGGGGCCTCCTTTTATATGCTCAAGGGGTTACCCACAGGTGGCAGCGCAGGCGGGGGCAAAAATGGGAGAATGCTGTAGTGGGTACAGCTGCCTGCACAGTGGCTGTACAGTGCTATCATACCTAACTCTGACGGCAGGGGACAAGGGCATTAAATGCCCGTCCACGTCGCCCAGACGGTGTAGGGAAGTGGACCGTCAGGAGCGCCACCGTTTGCCATGATGGCTACTCTGTCAGCTTCGCTTCGCCACCGCATGCCCCTGGCTGCACAACTTCCCGCCACGTGCGCCGGGAATACCCCCAGAGCGACACGTTGGTGGGTGAGGTGGAGCGCAGGCACGGAGTGGTAACTTGCCGCGGCAAATGCCTTGCCGCGGTGGATGTCTTGTCGCGCCCGGGAGCTTGTCGCTCATCGGGCCTTGCCGGAGCGCGGGACGCGCCGTGGCAAGGTCCTTGTCGTGCCGTGGTTGGCCTTCCCGGCAAGCTCCTCCTGCCGGGGTCTTGTGCTTCGAGCGGTTGTCCCGGCAAGCTCCTCTTGCCGGGGCCTGGCTCTCTTCGGGTGGCCTTCCCGGCAGGCTCCTCCTGCCGGGGCCTTGGCTCAAATACTTTGTTCTTGGATGGCCCAAAAAGGGACCACGAAGAGTCTTGGCGATCGCCCGGCAAGCCTTGCCGCGGGGTGCTACGACTGCCCGTGCACAAGTTCGGGGTACTAAGGGACCCCTACTTTAGTACACCGACAGGAGCCCCTGGGCCTGGGCCATACACGGTGCCGAGCGCTGTTGGGCCAGGCCAAAAACAGTGCACGGGCACGCGCGGCCTGGGTCACGCTGCATCTGTTTCTGCGCCCACCACGTCCTCCCGGAACGACACGTGTCGAGCACGGCATCGTGGGGAGAGGCGTGCGCGACGTGGGCGGCGTGCGCGGGGCCGAACCCCGCAGGCATGCGTCACGTCGCCATAAAGGGGGACGGCTCGCGCTAGCTCCATAAGTGGAGGGAGGCGTGGTGGCGTGGCTTGTTCGCTGGACGGGGTCGAGGCACGGTTTCCGAGGCGCCCGTTCCCCACGATCACGGGGTGGGGAGAGGTCGCCTTATCCGTCGCCTCGGTCCTGCGCGTCAGCCACGCGGCTTCCATGCACCCGGGGTTGCGGACGGTGGAGGCAGGAAACCGGGCCGTCGCGGGTCGGGGCAGCAGGTCGGCCCCAGTCGCCTGGCCTTCCTGCGTCTTGATTGGCTGAGCGGGGCGGTCGAGCCCCCACCCTGCTCCTTTATAAAGGGCAAGAGGGGGCGACGGGAACCCGCACTCCTCCATCCCTTCTTCTCTTCATCCTCTGACCCCCTCTCTCCATTCGCTATGGAGAAAGGGAATCCGGGTCCTTCATCGGTGGCGGGGAGGGTTGCCGCCAGGCAGCGCGCCCCTCCTCCCCTTGCACCCGCGGTGGCGGAGCCAGCCGTACGAGGAAGGGGGAGGGGGCGAGGTCGTGGACGAGGCCGCGGCGCTCAGGGAAGAGGCGGGCGGGGCGACGCGCCGGCCTCGCCTCCGCCAGCGGCTCCTCTTCCCACGGCGGTCCACCTCGGGGACGATCCTTGCGAGTTCTTCGTCAGGCTGCGCCGGGCGCCTCGCCGCCGCCTCCGCCTCCTGGCTCCCTCCGCAAGCGTGATGGAGATGGAGCAGCCCGAGACGCTAAGGCTGCGCATGAAGGGCTGCGGGATCAGCGGCACGCGGGTCCACGTCGAGTTCCCAGCCCCCGGCGTAGTATATCTTGGCCGAGGGTGGAAGACATTCGCCCGTATCCACACCTTGACGGAGGGGTTCACCCTCCATTTTAAGTTGATGGAGGGTGATCTCCTCTCCGTCAAGGCCTTCGGGGACTTCGGGACCCGGGCCCGGTGCTGCGTGGATAGCTCCTCCGACAGCGAAAGCTCCTCCTCGAGCGAGAGTGACGAGGAGGGGAGCGAGAGCGACGACGAGGGCAGCGGTCGTCGGGATGACGGGTCCGACTAGGCGCCGGTCGCAGCTCTGTGTGGCACCGGCGACCCCATCATCCGGGTCGCCGGCTCCTTGAGCTTTTCGGGGTTGTCTTCCCGGGCGGCTGGAGTGGCGAGGCTGCGGAAGAGGAGGAGGACTGGCGGCAAGGCCGTCAACTCGGAGTACGAGGGCTAGGTGCCCCCGACAACGTGTTGACGTCCCGCTGCCTCATCTTCGAACTCCATCTCCGACGCCGCCGCCACCATCCCGCCTCCGGAGCCCCCCGACGGCCCTCTGGGCGTTCTGTTGGTGTCTTCTGCCACCCGTAGCTCGCCTAGGCGCTCCTTTTGACCTTTTCGCCTCCTTGCCCTACCTCCTGAGGAGAGAGACAAGAAAGGGATTACGGGCATCTTATCTTTTTTCAATCTGTAAGCCCTCAGGCCTTAGCTATGTTTAAAACTTGTAATCCCATCCTTTCATGTTTTTCATTCTCTCTGAACTGTACCTGAGCGGAATGTTTTTAATGAAAAGGGGATGTTTGGCGGGCCATTTGTCCCGTGGGTCAAACCCACGCTAAGGAACGAATCCTTTATATCGTTAAGATAGACACTTCTTTGCTCGGCAACAGGCCCTGCCATCTTCCCGCGCCACTCGACCTCTCTCACGCCTTTGGCGGAGGAAGGGATGAAGCGGGTTTGGGCCCCTCGTTCCGCCCCTTTGCCGCCGCGACTACTACCAAATCGGGCCCCAGGAACGCGCTCCGGGGCCTGTCGTTAAGGGAGCACGGCAGCTTCTAGGAGGAAACAAGGTTTTCGTATTCCACAGTTCATAAGAGAATGCATGACAAGGGATGCAAAAACTTATCTGGGATTGCAGCCCTCGGCAACTTTGGCTTGCCGCGGGCGAATCTTCGTACTTGCAGCCTCCGGCAATACTGGCTTGCCGGGGACCAGATGCTGGTCCGCCCTTCTTCTCTTCTTCGTCCTTAAGCGGCCTGGCCAGGATATGCAAAACCCTGCAAACCAAAGGAAACGAAGGAACCGGAAAAAGGACGCAGACTCGACCTCTAAGCTAGGGGTTAGCAGCTGTTAGGCACTATCAACCCTAACCAAGGACGAGACTCGACTCAGCATGCAGGCTAAAACTTAGGGCGCTAGCGCTTCATTTCTGCTGCTCAGGGTCTGCGCCTGGCTTTGTACAAAGGATTACATGCAACTGCGGCAAGACTTGTACAAAAGGTTGGTTGCCGGGCGGGGCCCGACAACCGCGCCTTACGGGTAAAACTTACGAAGATGCTCAATATTCCAGGAGTTGCTCACCGGAGTGCCATCTTCGGTCTCGAGGCGGATAGCGCCGGGCCTCGTGACTCGTCTCACCCGGTAAGGGCCTTCCCACTTTGGCGTCAACTTGTTATGATTCTTGGCGGACGGGGCACGCCGAAGAACAAGGTCGCCTTCCTCGAAGCTTCTGGCTTTAAATTTGCGGCTATGGTAGCGACGCAAAGCTTGCTGGTAGCGAGAGGCTCGCACAGCAGCTTGAAGACGATCTTCCTCAAGGAGCAGCGCGTCATCTTCACGCAGCCGCTCTTGCTCAAGCTCATCATAAGCGAGCACTTGAGGTGACCCGTATATGAGTTCCGTGGGGGTAACTGCTTCTGCTCCATAGACTAGAGCAAATGGTGTCTGGCCAGTGGCTCGATTTGGCGTCGTTCTGATCGACCAAAGAGCCACCGGCAGCTCCTCGACCCAGTTTCTTCCGCACTTGTGCAGCCTGTCGAAAGTTCTGGTCTTGAGCCCGCGCAGTACTTCGGCGTTCGCCCTTTGAGCTTGACCGTTGCTCCTGGGATGAGCAACAGAAGCGAAGCAGGCCTTGGCGCCGAGATCTTGGACGTATTGCATGAAGGCGCAGCTCGTGAATTGTGTACCGTTGTCGGTGATGATCCTGTTGGGGATCCCGAAGCGACAGACAATCGACCTGAAGAACTTGATGGCTGACTGTGCTGTCACCTTCCTCACTGGTTCCACTTCCGGCCACTTTGTGAACTTGTCGATTGCGACGTACAAGTACTCAAAGCCCCCGACGGCTCGGGGGAAGGGGCCGAGGATGTCGAGCCCCCAGACCGAAAATGGCTAAGATAAAGGGATCATCTGGAGAGCATGAGCTGGCTGGTGTATCTGCTTGGAATGGAACTGGCACGCTTCACACTTGGTTACTTGTGCAGTTGCATCCTGGAGGGCTGTCGGCCAGAAGAAACCTTGCCGGAACGCTTTGCCGGCGAGTGCTCTTGCGCCGATGTGGTGACCACATATGCCTCCATGTATCTCTGCCAACAGCTGCTGTCCGTCTTCCCGGGAAATGCACTTCAATTTCACACCGTTGCGCCCTCTTCTGTACAGTGTGTTGTCGACGAACTGGTACATACTCGAGCGCCGGGCTACTCTTTCCGCTTCTTCTTGCTCTTCGGGAAGTTCTCCGTGCTGGAGGAAATGGACAGTCTGCTGCGCCCATGCTGGAGCCTGCGGCTCAACAACAAGGACTGAAGGCACTTCTGCTGCTGCGGGAACGTCCGCTTCTACGGCGAGGACTTGGGGCTCAGCCGGAGCTTGACGTTCCCCGGCAAGCTTGCCGGAGCAAAACTTGTCGGGATCGCCTGCTTCTACGGAACAAACCCTGGGGTCTTTCGGAGCAGACGGTTCCTCAGTGCTCTTGGCGTCGATCTTGGGGACCTTCTTGGCGGCGGCTCCAGGGAGCTCTGCCGGAAGATAGTCGCCGGAGACCAACTTCCTCTTCTTGCTCTGTCTGGTTGATGGCGTTACGGATGGTTGAGTTAGCTTGAGCACAAAGGTTCCTGGTTCCACAGGTAACTTAAATGCTACGCACTTCGACAGGCCATCAGTGATGTCATTCTCAGCTCTTGGAATGTGTTCCATCTGCAGGCCGTCAAAGTTCTCTTCCAGCTTGCTCACTTCATCAACGTACGCTTCCATCAACGGACTCTGGTAATCCTTGTTCACTTGGCGGACGACAAGATGCGAGTCACCCCTGACAATGAGCTTCTTGATCCCAAGTTCTGTCGCGATCCTGAGACCGGCGAGTAGACCTTCATACTCTGCAGTATTATTGGTTGCTTGCTCCTTGGGGAAGTGCATCTGGACTACGTACTTGAGGTGCTCTCCGGTGGGCGCGACGAGTAACGCGCCAGCACCGGCGCCTTGCAGCGAGAAAGCACCATCAAAGTACATCAGCCACTCTTTGCTTGCTTCTTTGGCGGGGATGCTCGTCTCTGGGATATCTTCGTCCGGTGTCGGTGTCCACTCCGCTATGAACTCCGCCAATGCCCTGCTTTGGATAGTCGAGGTGCTCTCGAACTGGAGACCGAAGCTCGACAGCTCTAGTGCCCACTCGACAATCCTGCCTGTTGCTTCTGGATTCTGGAGTATCCTCTTCAGCGGGAAGCGGGTGACAACTGTAATCTCGTGTGCTTGGAAGTAATGGCGCAGCTTTCTCGAGGCCATGAGGAGGCCGAAAAGCAATTTCTGCACACCAGAGTACCTTGACCTAGCCCCCTGCAAAAGGGAACTGACAAAGTAAACTGGGCGCTGCACCATTTTCTTCTTCTGCACCTCCACTTGCTTTTGCGCAGATTCATCCTCGTCGGGGCCAGAGCTTGTCGGGGAAGCCCCCTGCTTGTCGTTGGACGTGCTTGCCGTGGTTGCTGGCTCGTCATCTGCCTCCCTCTCCGCTACTAACGCAACACTAACCACTTGATTGGTTGCCGCCAGGTATAGCAGCAACTTCTCTTGTGGTTTAGGCGCGACAAGTATTGGAGCGGAGGACAGGTATTTCTTCAGGTCCTGCAGCGCAGTCTCCGCTTCCGGAGTCCATTTTACTGGACCCGCCTTTTTCAAAATTTTGAAAAACGGCAGGGCACGTTCTGCAGACTTGGAAATAAACCTGCTGAGAGCCGCGACGCAGCCGGCAAGCCTTCGTACGTCCTTGACACGTGTTGGTGCTTCAATCTGCTCGATGGCCTTGATCTTGTCTGGGTTGGCTTCTATTCCTCGCTGAGACATGAAGAACCCGAGAAGCTTGCCGGAAGGGACTCCGAACACGCACTTCTCGGGGTTGAGCTTGAGGCTGATCCTGTGCAGGTTTGCAAAGGTCTCTTCTAAGTCTTGTATCAAGGTTGCCCTGTCTCTGCTCTTGACCACTATGTCATCCATGTAGGCCTCCACATTTCTGTGGATTTGTGGCTCAAAAGCGGTGTGGACAACCCTCGGAAATGTTGAACCGGCGTTCTTCAGTCCGAAAGGCATCCGTACGAAACAGTACGTGCCACATGGAGTGATGAACGCGGTCTTCTCTTCATCTTCTTCAGCCATGAAGATCTGATGATATCCTGAGTAGGCGTCAAGAAATGAAAGCAGGTCACATCCGGCCGTGGAGTCAACAATCTGGTCAATGCACGGCAAGGGAATGGGATCTTTGGGACAAGCATTGTTAACATCGGTGAAGTCGATGCAAAGCCTCCATTTCCCATTTGCTTTGCACACGACAACAGGATTGGCCAACCACGTCGGATGGAGCACACCTCTGACGAGGCCTGCCACTTCCAACCTCTTGATCTCTTTTGCGATGAACTCTTGGCGCTCCACTGCTTGCTTCCTGATTCTCTGCTTGACGGGCCACGCGTGAGGACAGACGGCGAGGTGGTGCTCAATCACTTTCCTGGGAACACCGGGGATGTCAGATGGTTGCCAGGCAAACACATCGACATTCGCTCGCAGGAAAGCAACGAGCGCGCTTTCCTATTTGGGGTCGAGCGTGGCACTGATGGTGAAGGTACCACCAGTGTCGTCCTCCTTGGCGGGCACCTTCTTGGTCGTTGGCGGAGCTGCCATTGTCTTCTTACTCTTGCCGGTGGAGCTCGATGGCGCGTCCTCGACGGTAGCGCAGCACTCCGAAGAGGTGCGCTTGCCGGAGTGGGCGCCAGAGCACTTGCCGGGCTTGGTCCTCTTCTTCCCTCCGGGAGCTTCAGCGGCAAGCGGCTTGTGATCCGCTGCGGCTGCTACTTCCCGGTAGATCTTGTCGGCACAGATAAGGGCATCCTTCTTGTCGCCGGGGACAGAGATGACGCTTATCGGGCCTGGCATCTTGAGCATGTTGTAGGCGTAGTGAGAGGCCGCCATGAACTTGGCGAGCGCTGGACGGCCGAGAATTCCATTTTAAGGCAATGGAAAATCGGCAACGTCAAAAGTGATCCTCTCTGTCCTGCAGTTCAGCTCGCTGCCAAATGTCACTGGCAATGTTATCTTTCCCTTTGGCTTGCTCCTTCCCGGGTTGATTCCTTGGAACGTGACGGTCTCTTCGAGCTCGCTGTCGGGGACTTGGAGTTTCCGGAGCACAGCGGAGGAGATCAGGTTCAAGCCGGCCCCGCCGTCAACTAGCATCTTAGTGACCTTGAGGTTGCGGACTGTTGGCGAGACCAACATCGGCAAGCACCCGATCGCGGTTGTGCGATAAGGGTGGTCCTCAATATCGAAGATGATAGGCGTGCTGGACCATTTCAGAGGCTTGCGCGACTCGACGGGTGGTTCCGCTGCATTGACTTCCCGCGCCCACTGCTTGAGCTAGCGGTGAGAAGTATGCAGGGAAGCACCGCCGTCTACGCACAAGACCTTGGTGGATTTCTGAAACTCCTGCTCACTGGTCTCGAAGTCATCCATGTCTTCGTCTTCGTCGTCGTCTTCGTTCTTGTCGCGGCCGCGGGGAGGTCGGTCCGCTTGCCGCTGCTTGTCCTTGTCGCGGCGTCCTCCCTGGCTAGGGCGCTTCGTGCCTGATCCTCCGCCACCTCCCCGGGCTCTCTCCTTTCCGCGCCGCTCGTACTCGGCCTTTTGCAGCTCGACGAGCCGCTCGACCTGCTTGCAGCTCTGGAGGTCATGGCCCTTGGTGCGGTGGATCTTGCAGTACTGTTTGTTGGTGCCGTCCCGCTTGTCGGCGACCGCCACAGCCTGGCAGTGGGCGCATCCGGCAATCTCCTTGCTGGAGCTACCAGCCTGGGCCTTCTTGGCGGCGCCTTCATCGCCGGACTGCTCAACAACCAGTACTTCTTGGCTCTTCTTCTTCCTGTTGCTCCGCCGCCGGCCCTTCCTTGACGGGGCGGTATCCTCACTGTCAGATTCTCCTGCTCCAGTGTTCTCTCCGGGGAGTTTCCTCCCCTCCTCAGCACAGGCACACTTGTCGGCCAGGGCATATAGCTTGCTGATGTCTTTGATCTTGCACATCGCCATCTCCTCCCGCATCCTGCGGTTACGCACGTTCTGATGGAACGCGCTGATGACCGCAGCGGGGTGGACGTCTGGGATGTTCTAGTGTACACAGCTGAATCTCTGGATGAACTTGCGCAAGGGTTCCCCTTCCCTCTGGACGAGCAGATGAAGGTCGCTCGCTTGGCCATGGGGTTTGTGGCCGCCCGTAAAGGCGCCAACAAACTGATGGCACAAGTCTGTCTAGGAGGTTATGGAGTTATCCGGCAAGTGCATGAGACATGATCTGACGTTGGATTTGAGTACCAGCGGGAAGTAGTTGGCAAGGATCTTGTCGTCTCGCCCTCCAGCAGCGTGCACCGCGATGGTGTAGATGCTGAGGAACTCCGATGGATGCGACTTGTCGTCGTACTTCTCTGGTACGTCTGGCTTGAAATTCTTCGTGCTGGGCCACTGGACTTGCCGCAGCTCACGGGTGAACGCATGGCAGCCCACCACGTACGGCAGGTCGCCTGGTTCCCCTGGCGCATGCATGTCGACAAAGGGCACATCGCGGTGGTCTGATTGACGCCGCGCTTCTCTCCGACGCTCGATGCGAGTACGAGCGTCCTCTTGCTCTCACTCGTGAAGAACTTGGCGTTGATTGCGACGAGTTCGCGGATTCGACGACGCGGTGGAGTCGTTGTCGTGATGATTCCGGCGAGTCGGCGACCTTGGCCTCTAGGGCGGGGAGTGCACGATGGTCGCACCCCCGCCGGTCCTGGCGCCATCGGTTCTCGCCTGGCCGTCCCGCCGCGGCTGCGACACGTTGTGCTGCCGCGGGGTGTCGCCGTTGGCGAAACCGATGAGGCTCTGTATCGTGGCCCTCCAGTCGTCGAGCTTGTCCGCCGCTGGAGGGTAGTCTAGGAGCAGTTGAGCTCGCGCCAGAGCTTCTGCTGGAGTGGTGGGCAGTGGTGGCGAACGGCGCATGGAGCGGGATGTGCTCGAACTTCTAACTACGTTAGAAGGAGCAACACCCGGACCAGGCAGCCGCGCCACGCTCGCGCCAGCACGTTGGTGTGAGTGCTGGCCCTGAGCGCCTTGGGATCCGCCGGCTCGATTTGGGTCCAGCGAGCGTATGGTACCGTGGGCGCCAAGACGCTGCTGGTCCCGTGCCTCCTGAGAGGGGCGCGGTGCATGTTCGGACGCCGTGGCGCCATGAGCTGGCTCGACGACGCCCGTCCCGCCGCCGGTGCCGTCCCCACCGCCCGTTTGCTCCAAGGGCGGCGGGTTCGACGCGGACGGACCGGCCACCTCCGGAGCCTTCTTCTTCGGTGGCATGTCGAGGAAGATGATGGAGATCTAGCTGGTGCAGACGCCGGATCAGGTTCGCACAACTTCGACGCCCCCTACCTGGCACGCCAAAGATGTCGGGGGGAATCGGCTTCCTCGAACACCTATGGGGACCGAGCCCCTTTCTTGGTTCGGCGGGGGGCGGAGGTCGCACGAAGAGCAGATCGAGGCGAGGCACACGGGGGATTTTACCCAGCTTCGGGCCGCAAGGATGCATAAAATCCTACTGCTGCTTTGTGGATTGTATTGTGTTCTTGCTCGGGAGCGCGTGGTGCTACAGTACACACGAGCCGCTGGCGAGACCGAGCGTGGCGATGGGTGTCCTCCTCCTCCTACGTGCACATGGGGCCTCCTTTTATATGCTCAAGGGGTTACCCACAGGTGGCAGCGCGGGCGGGGGCAAAAATGGGAGAATGCTGTAGTGGGTACAACTGCCTGCACAGTGGCTGTATAGTGCTATCATACCTAACTCTGACGGCAGGGGACAATGGCATTAAATGCCCGTCCGCGTCGCCCAGACGGTGCAGGGAAGTGGACCGTCAGGAGCGCCACCGTTTGCCACGATGGCTACTCTGTCAGCTTCGCTTCGCCACCGCATGCCCCTGGCTGCACAACTTCCCGCCACGTGCGCCGGGAATGCCCCCAGAGCGACACGTTGGTGGGTGAGCTGGAGCGCAGGCACGGAGTGGTAACTTGCCGCGGCAAACGCCTTGCCGCGGTGGATGTCTTGTCGCGCCCGGGAGCTTGTCGCTCACCGGGCCTTGCCGGAGCGCGGGACATGCCGTGGCAAGGTCCTTGTCGTGCCGTGGTTGGCCTTCCCGGCAAGCTCCTCCTGCTGGGGTCTTGTGCTTCGAGCGGTCGTCCCGGCAAGCTCCTCTTGCCGGGGCCTGGCTCTCTTCGGGTGGCCTTCCCGGCAGGCTCCTCCTGCCGGGGCCTTGGCTCAAATACTTTGTTCTTGGATGGCCCAAAAAGGGACCACGGAGAGTCTTGGCGATCGCCTGGCAAGCCTTGCCGTGAGGTGCTATGACTGCCCGTGCACAAGTTCGGGGTACTAAGGGACCCCTACTTTAGTACACCGACAATAAGTTGGTAATCAGAGCCATCCCCGACTTAGGAGCCCCCTGCTTGATTGAATCGCTGACTTTGTTGAGTCTAGAACAAAATGTTTTGAGTCTTAGGATTATATATATCGGAGAGTAGGATTCTTTTTACTCCTCAGCCCCTTCGTCGCTCTGGTGAGGTCTCCTGACGTAGAACTTTTGACTTTCCTCTCCTCAAATTTCACTAAAAAAATTAGGATCACGCGGGTATCTTGGAATCGTTCCGATGGTTTTGTGACGAGAACATTGTTCTTGGTGCCTCCTGACATTTAGGGGTTGTGGCAGTGTCCCGGGGAGTTGAGCTCCGAGGTGTTGTCGTCACAATTTTATTGTTGCAGTTCTGGAATACCTGAGTTTTGCCGACATTGAAAATCTCTTTTATGCAGTTGTTGGTGAGATCACCTCGACGCCACCCAGTACTGGGGCGGGAGTTCGGGAGTATTGCCATAACTCGTATAACGGATGCTTTTCGAAGGTTGAGGTACACGATTTCTGAAGGTTTCTTGGTTATGTGTTGAAGGATGGATACAGCTGGATCTAGGTATTGTTAGTTTGGGTGATATATTTTGTGTCCCCTGTATCCCCAACACCTGATTGCATAACTAGAAAGTTTCGGGAGTTTATAAGTGGGAGTTCAAGTAGCTCCTAGTTTATCTTTCCAACAGACACATGATACGATATGGGATCTATCATACGTTTGTTTCCGGCTTATTTCCTAAGCCAATCCCTTTGTTTTGTTTTGGTTTGTGGTATTCGAGTTGCTTCGAAGTCAAGTGTTGATTCCATACCTTTCCTAAGCGGTGTTCTCATATTTCTATGTGGATGCTAATCCTTCTTGTTCATCAAGGTTGTCTTTTCAATCCTTTCCAACCGGTGTGCTTCTCTTCAAGTAAATCCGATCATGCCAACATTCGCAAGATCAATTCTAAGCTTTTTCTCAATGGTGTTCGTTTCATCCGACCCAAGTTGCCTTTGTTTTCCCACCCTCCCACCCTTTTCTTCAAGGAATCAGATTTCTTAACCAAGTATCCATCTTATAGATGGGAAGTCTCTCCATTCTTTTCCGTCAATGTTCTTATCCGGTGATTCTTAGGAAGATACTAACGGTGCTTCAAGTTTATCATTCTTCATTCTTTTCTTCTCCAGTGGATTAAATTCAAGCTTTGTCAATCATATCTTTTTCTCGTTTCAAATGTTTTTCTCGTACCGGTGCACCTCTTAATCATCCACTTCTCGCTATTCAATTGTTCCGGAGTGATGAAGATATCTCAGAAGATTCAAGTTTCCATTCTCAATTCACTCAAGTTCTTTTGAGGATGCTATCTCAGTCAAGCCATTTAATTCAACCGGTGCAATCTCTCTTTTCAAGCAATCGTTCAACGGTGTATCTTTTGAGTGGGCCCTAACCCACATGTCTTTTCCCAGGATCTTACATGACTCTTCTAATTTTCCCGGATCTTCTAAAATTCTTTTCAAAGTTTGACGTAAGAATGGGTTATCATCAGTCATATGTCTTTCTCCAAGATCTTTCAAATTCTTTTCATTGTTGGTTCAACCTTTCCAATTTACATCCCGGAGCGCCTCAACAATTCATGGTGGTGTTTCTCATCGTCATTCTCAACATTTGAAGACCGAAGAAGAGTTTCTCTTAAATCTTGCTCCATTCTCTTCAAGATTCATGGTTCTAGCTTTGATGCCATCCTCTCATAATTATTTTCGATTGCGAGAATTCTTTTCATACCCATCCGGAGCATTTCATGAGTTGTTTCCATTTCTTTCCTCCGAAGGCCATCATGTCATAATTATTCATTCAAGTTTTCAGCTCTCGTTCTCCAAATCATACCAGTGCATCATTCAAGTATTACCTAATCAGCTCGGGATCTCTGCGTTCACTTGTATCTAAATTCTCTCAAGTATCTTCGTTCATTTTCAATTCTTACGGTGGTTCGTTCAAGAGTTCTGTTCCTTCGTTATCATATAGATTCATTCGTTCTTTCCAATCCTACCGGTGGTTCGTTGAAGACCTTCTCAAGTTTGCGCCATATCGATCTTAATCCTTTCTACAAGAATAAGTAGTGTGCCAAATCCGTCGCTTATCATCAATTTAAATTGGTGAAGGATACACATAACATAATTCTTTTTCTTGTTTCTTCCAAGTGATTAATTCCTTCTTTCGGAGTTTGTTCATGATGAATAAATTCTCGGTTTCAATTGTTTTATCTTTTCTTTTCACGGAGTTCCAAGCTCTCATCACCACGAAGATCCATCTAAATCATTGCAAGGCTTCACCTTGTGTTTTCAACTTCTCTTTCTTTCTATTATCCTTTTATTACCGGAGTTCTTCATGGAGGCTCTACATGGTGGTTCGTCAAGGATTCCTTTCATCCTTCAATTGTTTTCAAGAATTCTCTCGAAGTTAAGATCCGCCAAGCTATACTCTGAAATAAAGATGGTGCTCAACACATGTTTTGTTTTGAGGAGTTCAAGTATTCTTCATCTTGTATTCCAAAGTGCAATTCTTTCTATCTTATCTTTTGAGGTGGTGTTATGTCATTCTTGATAATTTGAGTTCATGTTTCATGACTCACATGTTGTTAAGAATGAGGTATTTTAAACCCATCGACCTCTTCGTTGGAGTTATCTTGTGTCATGTTTCATCTAAAGCATTTCCTAAGGATTGTTGCTATTTAGGGTGCTCATAAATGACCCAAGTTCTTCTTTTATCCTCCCGGTGAAATAGTTTCTCGTCTCCTTGTTTATATCAATACAATCTTTTGCTTCCGGTTAGTGGCAGAAGCTCACCTCATAATTTTGAGATGCTTCCATAAGCCCACTACAAGCTTATTCGTCTCATTGTTGATTTTCCAACAACTCCGTTATGTCCTTCTTTTTAAGGGTGCTTTCCAAACTCATTTGTGGTAGAAGTTGTCATTTTCCTCTCCATTCCTTTATTTCAATGATCTAGCTTCTATTTCTTCTTCCGGAGGCATTGTGATGTTGCTCCCTTCACTCTTCTTCTCGAATGGTGAGGATCATGTTCTTTGCTTTTGCTTATCCATTTAACCGGAGTGTTATGTTTATCATTCCTCTTTTAACCGGAGTCTCATCCAAGTGCTTTCATTTTTCCAAGTTCAAATTCTATTCCTCCATTTCCAACTGGAGTGTTGTATCATTCTTCAATATCGTCTCATCTTATCAAGTTTTGTTCTCTTTTCTACCGGAGTGCTATCCAAATTATGTCATTCTTCTTCTTTGACTATCTCATTATACCGAGGTGGTCATATTCTTTTCGTTCGCGAAGCTCTTATTTCCATGCCTTTCAACCTACAAGGTTCTTGCAATGTTCCTTGTTCCTCTTTGATAACGGAGTGCTTGCAATCTCGTCATCTCCATTGTATTCTTTCTTTCACTTTGTTCAACCTCTCAAGGTTCGTGGTTTCACTCGTTTGTCAAAGAAGCAACATTGTTTTACCTCTTGTTCTTCCGTTTCTCTCCGGTGCAATCCTAGATCTCGAGACGAGATCCTCTTGTAGTGGTGGAGTGTTGTAACGCCCCGAGACCGGCGCTTCAGACGGCTTCCATGTTTTCCGAGTTTTGTTGTGTGTATTTATTTATTTGTTGCATTCATCATCGCATCATCCGCATTGCATCATCATGTTTTCATAAAACTTGCATCCGCTCGTAGTTGTCGCGTCCCCCCTTGCCTCCGTTGACCGTTCCGAGACCAACCTTGTTCTTCATTTTCCCTCTTGCCCAAACCGGAGTCTCTTTGCACAGTGCATCGACCCCTTGACCGTGTCCGAAACTCCCCTTGACCCGACCCGAACTATCGTTACCGTTGCTTCCGGATCATCCCCTAACACTTATAAAACCTCTTCGTTTTGTTAATTGGACTCCCTAACCTATTTATTCTCGTCCGTCGAATTTCGATCGGAAGATCAAAACTTCCTTCCTTTTTCATATATATAGGTCCAACCAACCCTAGATCCTAGGGGCCTTGTCCCATCGATCCTCCTAGCCGCCGCCACCCCTGTCCATTCCCTCCTCCTCCCTCGGGATCTCACCCGCCTACCCATCCACCAACCGCCACTCTCTCCATCGGGATCCCTCCCGATCCACCACCTCCCCTTGTTTTCAGCCCCGAGCCAACCAGCAGCTCCTTCTCGCCCGGTGCAGCAGCGAGCAATGCCTGACCCCGCCTCGTCTCCGCGCCACCGGCAAGCTTCATAGGAGATGAGCGCCGATGCCCCCTTCTTCATCTTCCCGTGCTCCTCCCGTTTCTCTGTCTCTCTCACCTACCTTCCTATCTCTTTCTTTTAGCAGGGAGCCCGCCATTGACGCCAGGAGCCGTCCTCGCCCTCGTCCTCGTAGCAAGTCCCGAGCTCGACCCGTCGCCTCCTCTGCTTCGCTCCCGCCGCCGTTCATCGACCGAACCAGCAGCAAGCGCCGTCGCTCCTTCCGGTTGGCCCTGCTTCCTCGCCTCCCCGACCCGAGCTGGCCCGGATCCGGCCATGTCCGACGCCTCCTCGCCGAATTCGTCCGTCAAGTCCCCATCCCCGTCGCTCGTGCATGCTCCGCGTCACGCCCTGCTTCATCCTCGCGAGCCCCTGCTTCCTCGCGCTCCATCGCTGTCCAGGGTTTCGACGACCTCGCCGTCCTAGCCTCCTCCGCTGCGCTGGCGAGCGCGACGCCGGAGCACCATAGGTCGCCGTGCCTCCTCCTCCCGTCCTTCTCCTGCTCGCCTCCCCCTCTGTTTCATCCCTCTCGTTTTCTCTCTGACTAGGAGCTCCTATTGCCGCCAACATCGCCGGAGATGGGCTCCCGACGCCCAGATCTGCTCGCATCCGCGCCATCCCGGCCGCCAAGTCCCACGCCATTGTCGTCTTCACGAACTGCACCGAGCGCAGTGGAGCCCTGCTTCCCCTACACGCGCTCCCTCCTGTGCGTTCAGATCGAGCAGCGGCAGGTCATCCGTACGTTGACCGCGTCGCCTCCACCTCCTCGTTCGATCCAGCCAGGAGCAGCCCAGGGACCGGCCTCCTCTAGCCTTTGCATCGAACGGGCCAAGGCCCACTGGGTGAGCAGCCCCCCAGCCCCTCCTGTGCTCTGTTGGCCCAGCAAGTTTAGGCCCGATGCGTGTTTTTTTTCCTCTGTTGCGATTTAGCTATTATTTGGGATTTACTGTTTTACAGAAAAGTCCCTCTAGATCATGCATTTAATAACTCACAAACCATGCATCGTTTTAAAACAAACTAAATATGTAAAATGCTCAGGAATTTGTGTAGTTTAATAATATGCAACTTTTATCCATGTTAAAAATGCTTAAACTTGCTGTTTGCATTAATTTTTACAAATGCTATGCTAAAATGATTTATTTCATAACTAAATAACCGTAACTCCGAATTTAATAAACTTTATATGTAAATGGGGTAGAAAAATGCATAGATTAACATGTTGCACTTTATTTTCCTGTTTAAAAACCATAAAATATGGTTTTAGGCAGAACAGTACCAAATCTAAAATATGCACATGAGGATTTTCCGGATTTGTTGTTTGTTGTTCCGGCCTCATTTAAACTTGCCTAGTTAGGTAGTTTTCATATGCTTCACCCCTTGCCATGTTTAATAACAATTAACATTGTTGGGTACATAGACGAGAGAGAACTAAATAATTGATGTGGTGTTTCGTCAATATGCAACTCGTTGCATATTGAGCTCCACTTAATTTGTAGTATTGTTTGTTGCACTTTGTCATGCCATGCTCATTAAATCGGACATGCATCATACTTGTTTGTGCATCATGCCATGTGTATGTGGTGGTTGTTTACTATGTTGTTTTGTTTCTTTCCGGGTTGCTTCTCTTGTTAGCTTCGGTTTCGTTCCGGAGTTGTGAGGATTCGTTCGACTACGTCCGTTTGTCTTCTTCATGGACTCGTTCTTCTTCCTTGCGGGATCTCAGGCAAGATGACCATACCCTCGAAATCACTTCTATCTTTGCTTGCTAGTTGCTCGCTCTTTTGCTATGCCTATGATGCGATACCTACCACCTGCTTATCATGCCTCCCATTTTGTTAAACCAAGCCTCTAACCCACCTTGTCCTAGCAAACCGTTGTTTGGCTATGTTACCGCTTTGTTCAGCCCCTCTTATAGCGTTGTTAGTTGCAGGTGAAGATGGAGATTGTTCCTTGTTGGAACATGAAGATGTTGTTCCTTGTTGGAACATGTTTACTTGTTGGGATATCACAATATATCTTATTTAATTAATGCATCTATATACATGGTAAAGGGTGGAAGGCTCGGCCTTATGCCTTGTGTTTTGTTCCACTCTTGCTGCCCTAGTTTCCGTCATATCGGTATTATGTTCCCGGATTTTGCGTTCCTTACACGGTTGGGTGATTTATGGGACCCCCTTGACAGTTCGCTTTGAATAAGACTCCTCCAGCAAGGCCCAACCTTGGTTTTACCATTTGCCACCTAAGCCTTTTTCCCTTGGGTTCTGCAGACTCAAGGGTCATCTTTATTTTAAACCCCCGGGCCAGTTCTCCTTCGATTGCTGGTCCAAACCGAGCGTTGTCCGGCGCCCCATGGGCAACCAGGGTCTATGCCAACCCGACGTCTTGCTCATCCGGTGTGCCCTGAGAACGAGATACGTGCGACTCCTATCGGGATTTGTCGACACATCGGGCGGCTTTGCTAGTCTTGTTTTACCATTGCTGAAATGTCTTGTAGCCGGGATTCCGAGACTGATCGGGTCTTCCCGGTAGAAGGAATATACTTCGTTGATCGTGAGAGCTTATAATGGGCTAAATTGGGACACCCCTATAGGGTATTGTCTTTCGAAAGCCGTGCCCGCGGTTATGAGGCAGATGGGAATTTGTTAATGTCCGGTTGTAGAGAACCTGAAGTTGACCTTAATTAAAATACATCAACCGCGTGTGTAACCGCGATGGTCTCTTCTCGGCGGAGTCCGGGAAGTGAACGCGGTGTTGGAGTTATGCTTGATGTAGGTTGTTCTAGGATCACTTCTTGATCATAGTTCATCGACCGTACTTTTGCCTTCTCTTCTCGCTCTCTTTTGCGTATGTTAGCCACCATATATGCTAGTCGCTTGCTGCAGCTCCACCTCATACCTTTTACCCTACCTATAAGCTTAAATAGTCTTGATCTCGCGGGTGTGAGATTGCTGAGTCCCCGTGACTCACAGATACTTCCAAAACCAGTTTGCAGGTGCCGATGAAACCGTGCAGGTGACGCACCCGAGCTCAAGGAAGAGCTCGATGAAGATCTTGTTCATTGTGTTGTTTCATTTCAGTTGATCAGTAGTGGAGCCCAGTTGGGACGATCGGGGATCTGTGTAGCATTTGGGGTAGTCTTCTTTTATTTTGGTTCCATAGTCGGACCTTGATTATATATGTTTGATGTAATGCTTTACTCATGTATTGCGTGAAGTGGCGACTGTAAGCCAACTATGTATCTCTTTCCCTTATGTATTACATGGGTTGTGTGAAGATTACCTCACTTGCGACATTGCTTTCAATGCGGTTATGCCTCTAAGTCGTGTTTCGACACGTGGGAGATATAGCCGCATCGAGGGCGTTACAGTGCAGTGGCAGGCTGGTTGAGGAAAACGGTTCAAATAATGGTCGGGCCATGGCGTGATGTCACGCTACGAAATGTGTCAGCAGATTAGATTTGTGGAAATGTTGTACTCTCTATGGTGGTATGTCGAATTTGTTTTGCAGAGCCGGACATGATCCTTGTGTTCAAAATCTTCTATGAAGTATTCGGAGGAGGAACCCGCCTTGCAATGCCGAAGATAATCTGCGCACCGTACTCATCGTCATTGAATCCTGGTTCAGGGGCTACTGAGGGAGTCCTGGATTAGGGGGTCCTCAGACAGCCACACTATATCCTTTGGCCGGACTGTTGGACTATGAAGATACAAGATTGAAGATTTCGCCCCGTGTCCGGATGGACTCTCCTTGGTGTGGAAGGCAAGCTTGGCAATTTGGATATGTAGGTCTCCTCGCTTGTAACCGACTCTGTGTAACCCTAGCCCCCTCCGGTGTCTATATAAACCGGAGGGTTTAGTCCGTAGGACAACAACAATCATAATCATAGGCTAGCTTCTAGGGTTTAGCCTCTACGAACTCGTGGTAGATCAACTCTTGTAATACTCATATCATCAATATCAATCATGCAGGAAGTAGGGTATCACCTCCACCGAGAGGGCCCAAACCTGGGTAAACATTGTGTCCCCCGCCTCCTATTACCATCCGCCTTAGATGCACAGTTCGGGACCCCCTACCCGAGATCCGCCGGTTTTGACACCGACATTGGTGCTTTCATTGAGATTTCCACTGTGCCGTCACCATAAGGCTTGATGGCTCCTTCGATCATCGGCAACGATGCGATCCAGGGTGAGGTTTTTCTCCCCGGACAAATCTTCGTATTCGGCGGCTTCACACTGTGGGCCAACTCGCTTGGCAATCTGGAGCAGATCGAAAGCTACGCCCCTGGCCGTCAGGTCAGGTTTGGAAGCTTAAACTATACTGCCGACATCCGCGGAGACTTGATCTTTGACGGATTCGAGCCCGTGTCAGGTGTGCCACATAGTCGCGACGAGCATGACTTAGGTCTGCCGTCGGACGGTGCTAGGGAGATCACACCTGTGGCTACTCCAGCCCTCAATGCGGAGCAGATTGTGCCGTCCGAGGACGGGTTGATGGACCCCGCCATAGAGGCCGCACACTCAGTGGCGTTAGAGCCGAATACTGAGTCCACCTCCTATGAGACCGGTGTTCCCAGACTCTTGGATTTGTCCCCGGCCACGGGCTCCAAACCGCCTGCGTCAGTGCCTATCAAATCTGATTGGGCACCGATCATGGAGTTTACCTTCGCGAATATTTTCCAGCACTCGCCCTGGGGTGACGTTCTAGATTCTTTAAAGTCTCTCTCTTTGTCAGGAGACCCTCGGCCGAACTATGTCCGACTCGAGTGGGCAGCAGACGACGAAGAAATTCGTTCCCCACCCACCACCCACTTAATAGCCACTGTCGACGATTTAACCGACATGCTTGATTTCGACTCCGAAGACATTGACGGTATGGACGACGATGCATGAGAGGAACAGGAACCACCGCCCACTTAATAGCTACAGTAATCCCCTGTTAATGGTGTCATGTCATCACATTACTGTTGCTAATCTTCAGTTGATCCAAATCACAATTCAAATTCAAATCTAATCTAAAGTCAAAAATTCATATTTGCTAGACATGAAAACTAAAATGTTCATCATGTCCCAAATAGTCCATAACTAATATTGGTGGTGAACCAACATTTTTGTAAAATGTTTAAGTGGCGTAAACTACTTAAAACAGTGGCCTAAGCGATAAATTAAATGCCTTTTTAATTTATAAAAATTGCCAACTGTTTCAAAAGCATCACAATCTTTTTGTGGCAGTGCACAATAATTCTTTGAAATTGTTTTGGCCAGTGGCATATTTTTACAAAGTTCTTTCTAGCTAAAAGAAAAGGCAAAAGCTTCTAAAAAGGAAAATGAAAAGGAAAAGCAGAGGGGAGAGAGAGAAAGCCCCTGCCCCACTGGGCCAAACCGCCCAACTGGCCGTCGGCCCAACCCGGTCATCCCTCTCCTTCTCTCTGTTCACGCGACCGAGCCCCCCCCGGCTCGTTCCTACCGGACCCGGCACGGCGCCCCGCGCTGCCACATCACCGGCGAGGGGATAAGGGCAGCCCCTGGCGCCTCGGGCCTTTCTCCCACTTCCCCACTTCCCCACTTCCCCTCGCCCGCTCCGCCTCTCCCTCTCACCACCAGACCCCCTCGCTCTCCCACTCCTCCCTTCTCTCTGCCGAGCGCAACCGAGCATGGCCGCCGCCACATCTCCGTCAACCCCGCGACCACCGAGCCCCTCCGCCCCCATTGATCTATCCAGGAGTGCCAGTGCCGTCGACCCCTTCGTCCGGTGCCGTTGGATCAAGTCGGCGAGAAGCACAGCAACGCCAGCGACCCGATCCCCTTCTTCGGCCATCGCGACACCGTCGCCACGATTCCTCGCCATCTGCGCTCCTATCAACGAGTTACCCATGCGCTCCTCGGTGAGCACCGCACGTCCCCCCTCTCCCCTGCTCCTTTCCGTCCCCGTAGCCCAGCTAGCCACCGTGACCGTAGGACGTCTCCGCCACGCCGTTCATTGCCGTCGTTTCGGTCGACATTGAGCTCGACCGAGTTCTCGGCTGTGCTCCTTGACACCGTAGGGACCCCTAGCACCCTCCAGTTCATGCAACCGCCCTCTCTAGTGTCGTTTCCGCCGTTGCCTGGAAGCCGCCGCCACTGCAACTCGTCGCCGGTGCCCTTTCCGTCCTCCTCAGCTGTTGCCGTTGCCGCCACTCGACATGGCTCATTCACCGGCGCCTCTCGCGCGTCAAATAGACCCCAGACGGCTGTTTCCGAACCTCGTCGGTGATGCGCCGCCGTGAAATGGCCCACCGGAGTTACTCCAGTCACCAGCGTGGGCTGAGGAGGACGCCTGGGGCCCGTAGCCACTGACCGTGGGCCCGTGGGGCCCTGTTGACTCAGTTGACTCAGTCAACTCTGCTGACTGGGCACCACTTGTCAATGGCAAGCGGGCCCCTCCCACTAATTAACTTCGGTGTAACTTAAAATGTTTAATTAACCTAAGCAACCACTCACACCCGGGGCCCCTTAATTAACTCTGTTTAAATAAAATGAACTCTGTTAGCTCTCTGTCTATGACATGTGGGTCCCATTGGACCCACGGGTCAGTTTTGACCTGGTCAGCGAGTCTGTTGATCGCTGACATCATCCCCACGCAAAGCTGACGTCATATTCCTTTTCTGTTATTTCTGTTAATTTAAATAATTCCAAAAAAATGCTTTTATCTTTGAAAATTGTAGAAATTAAACCGTAACTCCGATGAAAATGTTTTCTACATGAAAGTTGCTCAGAAAAACATGACGAATCCAGATAGTGGTCTGTTCATCTATCACATGCCCCTAGCGTGCTGAACATGGAACTGTCCGCTCTCTTTTCTTTTGTACGGAAAACTTCAGACGCTGGCAAAACCCCTCCAGATGTTTTCCTTCTCCATCTTCAACGTGTAGACCCCGTATTGCCATGTTATGCCTTGTGATGCCTTGTTTGCTCTGTATTTACTATTTCTTCCCCTTTTCTCTCCAGTAGACCCGAGACCGATGTTGCCAATGTGATCGACTTCACAGCTGATGACACTACCTTTGCCACCGAGCAACCAAGCAAGCCCCCCCCCCCCGTTGATCATACCGATATCACCCATTCCATTCACTCATGCTTGCATTAGATTTTGCTACAGTAATTGATTGCTCCTATTCTGATGCATAGCCTACTTTTGTAACCGGCTTATTATTCCCTACCTGCTTATCCTAAACTACTTAGTATAGGTTAATTAGTGATCCCTCAGTGACCCCACCTGGTCCTTGTTGCCCCGCTTCATCATCGACGACTCGATCAACATGATCGACGGACAGAGCCCGACACCTGACATCACATCATGCCCCTTTTGTTGCACGACTCTGCAGAGTTACCATCGAGTGCCGAGGGTGGAACCTCATGCATCACTCCTGATGAGATCTCTGTAGTGTAGCTATTCGCTCGTGGTCATCGAGGGTGATTTCCTCCTTAACCACTTCCAATACGACTATGTCGTGCAACCCCTCAAGTGTGAACCTCGAGGGTGGTTCCTCTTACGTTCACCTTGATGATTACATCGAGTGGAATCCACCGAGGGTGGTTCCTCAAGGTTCCCCTTAGTGTTAGACACACAATTACTATGGTTACTATGACTTTACACTGAACCATGTCACTAAAGACGGGTCAGCCCTGAGGGGTACCCGCGCGAGCTTAATTGCGAGTGATGTGGAGTCGGGTTGACCTGGAAGGTGCCCGCGAGATACTTACAAGGCGTGGCCGGGCATTCTTAAGCCCTTGACGCAAGTCCTTGAGACGGGGCGATGAGGTCACATGGATCGTGAGTCTCTGCTCGTTACCGCGTGCTCCAAATCCACTACAATTTGGATATTTGATCCGAGGGGCCTCTGGCCTGATAGCACTAACCATCACGTGGGCATAGTATGGGTGTTCTGCATCGTATTCATCAGCCAAAGCTTAATGGACGTCGGCGACTGAGCGGCACGCGCCGGGTTAGACTGCGTAAGCACCTGCCTTTTTAAGGAGGTAGCTAGGTCTGCTCACCGGCCGCCCACGCAACATGCAGGAGTTCGCGGGGCGATGGCCCATGACCGCTGGGGGCATAGGTTTAGTTTGGCGTGCTGACCTCTCTATTAAGTCTAGGTCGGGTTGCGGCGTATTGTTTGGCCGAGGCCGGGCATGACCCAGGAAAGTGTGTCCGGCCGGAGTTAAGCGAGCGTGGTGGGTAAGTTGGTGCACCCCTGCAGGGAAGAAAACATCTATCGATAGCCTGTCCTATGGTAACGGACATTTGGAGTTGTATCCCGATCGATACAACTAGGAATGGATACTTGACGTGATAACTTGATAGTATGGCTCTAGGATTGCTTTCTTGCAGGGAGCCGAGAAAGGATCTCTGGCCGAGGTTGATAACACTACTACTACTTTACTTTATGCTACTCTTATCTCTTCTGATGCTGCAAGATGCTTGGAGCTGCTTGAAGATGCTAGTCTTCGATAGGCTAGGCTTTCCCCTTCTCTTCTGGCATTCTGCAGTTCAGCCCACATATACTACCCATTTAATTGACACCGATGCATATGTAGTGTAGATCCTTGCTTGCGAGTAATTTGGATGAGTACTCACGGTTGCTTTGCTCCCCCATTTTCCCCCTTTTCCATTCTTCTCGGATGTCGCAACCAGATGGTGGATCCCAGGATCCAAACGCCACGTTCAATGACGACTGCTACTACACTGAGGGTGCCTACTACTACGCGGAGGCCGACGACGACCAGGAGTAGTTAGGAGGCTCCCAGACAGGAGGCCTTGCCTTCTCGATCGATGTTGCTTTTGTACTAGCCTTCTTAAGGTAGACTTGTCTAACCTATGTTTGTACTCAGATATTGTTGCTTTTGCTGACTCTTGTGTATTCGAGCCCTCGAGGCCCATGGCTAGTAATATAAAGCTTGTATTATTTTATTTGTGTCTAGGGTTGTGTTGCGATATCTTCCCGTGAGTCCTTGATCTTGATTGTACATATTTGCGTGTATGATTAGTGTATGATTGAATCGAGGGTGTCACAAATTGGTATCAGAGCCAACTGCCTATAGGTAGCCCCCTTTCCAACTCCTTGGCTGAAGTCGAGTCTAGTCTTTGGAAAACTGTTTTACTAACTTGGATGTGTGGCTTACAGGCCCACGTCGTCATTGGGTGGTATTAGGATCTTTTATTCCTCGTCTATACTCTGGGACTCTGATCTCTCGTCTATTCGTGTTAAACATTTTACTAACTCTGACATTAGGCTCTCGTACCCACTTCCTCCCACAGAGCCTCGACATTATCGATGATCGCTTGCTTCGCCAAAAGATTCTGTAGATACTCATCGATGTTTCTTGAGACACTGTTCCAACTGCCTTGCAGTTCCTGACCACCGTTAATCCCCGTGAAATAACATCCTTGCCGCTTGTACCTTCATCCCCAGTTGCTCCTGTTATTAGAAGATACCCCTAGTACTCTTCATTGTTCCGAGAATCCTTTGTGCCTTTTGCTTTGCAGCTTCTTTTCGCACTGCGGATAATTCACTTAATCGGGGTTCGTTCGTCCCCAGTTGTTCATATGCTTTCCGCAAAACTTGAAAATGCTATCTGATCTTTCAAAATCCTTTGTAGCATAATGCTCTTGACTCTCCTTGCCTGCTTGCATTAGGATTAATTCCATATGTCTAGCAATAATCTTTAAAATTCTTTGTGATTGTCATTCTGTTCCTATGGATTCAGCACGTGTGTGAATACTCACAATCATCAATTAATCCTTGGAAATTTTCCTTCCGCCTCAGTAATCCTTCCAGATATGAGTTGGTTCTTTCCCAATCCAGATTTGATTGGGTGCACCCCTAAGTCTATTCAACTTGTTCATCTTTTGATCAGAGCCTCTGCTTCTGATCCTTCGTCTTGAAATCATAATTCCTTTGTACCCAAGCATCGAATCATTCAGACGTTTCTATTAGCTAATACCTTTGCATCCCCTTCTTCATCTGATTGATTACTGATACTCACATCAACTCTGTCGTGAATCGCCAGATCCATTGTTGGCTTGTTATCCGACAGTGTCCTTCACATCCAAAATCTTGTGAGTTTTTCCCTGATACATAATACCTTCGGTAAATTGTACCATCGGCTTTGACTTTGATACTCTGCTTTCAAACTTGTATCTTTTGCTTGGTTGATGGTTGTATAGATTCATAAAAATGCCCCGGTGGGCTAAACCTATGCCTTCCCTAAATCTATGTGAACTCGAAAGTTATGAGGGTTTTACTCTACTAGCTTTTTGTCAGATAAAATTTCATCGCTACAACTTCTTCAAAAGAGGGAAGTGAATGAAATGTTATGCATTGGAGAAGTGGGAGTCGACCTTGAACCTTTGTGTTCATGCCCATGGACCCGATGTAGAACTTATCATGGAAGCTGCTCGTAAAAATAATTATTTCTTTGGTACAAGCTCATCTTGTATCTATGAATTGATCCTTTGCAATCGTTGTTCCGACCATATTTCCTCCTTGATTCCATTTACCGGATAAGTTAAAATACTTATCCTCTGCAAATCATTACCCCCATCTAATCTCTACTCCGATTTACCTTCCGGCATTACACCTAGTACATGATATTGGGAATTTTTATACCCCATCACATCATTCCAAGACTGATCGGCTATATTTTTATCGTGTCAACTTTTAACTGTGCTACCTGGTCCTTATGCCCGCACCAACTTCCGACGATGAGCAAAGCTTATGTCGATCTTCCTTATCTTATCATTTCACCTCGAACAACAAGCTTGACTTTGAGCTTGTGTCGAATCCGTGGTTCTCATAGCCTTTCACTTCATCCTTCCTTTTCTGCTCGATGGCATCTTCATAGAGTCTCCCGACAAAATTTTTCATGATCACCGTCAACACTGTGGCTTCTTCAGAGATGTCAATTAAACTCATGGCTAGAAATACCATCCCTGCCCCTCGATGATTTGTGATATCATCGATGGCATCTTGACTTTCTACCAACACAGACCTGATTGTGCTTGGTTATTACTTAAGTTCTGAGATAATCTTGGAATTGTTTCTCGGTATATCTTGAGATCTTTGAACCCAATCTTTACCTGACACCATATCGTTGCTGCATCGAAGCATGACTGTGGTATTCCGAATATCAACAAGAACATCGAAAGCATAATAAAAAATGTTTCTCCTTCAATTACACTCACACCATTGTATGGGTAATATCATGATTCTTCCCTCGCCCCATTATCTAAATGCTTTTGAACTTGCTGTCATGTCATGTATTTCCTGCTTCGCTTTTTCCCTGGGAAGGATATACTCCCAATTTTTTGTGTGTAAACACATTTTCCTTCCCATTTATTAATTTGAATAATCAATTAATCATTTTTCCTTTCCATTGGTTTGTTTAACCCTTCTTATGATCTGGATGATATAAGCAGAAATAATTCCCTGCTTATGGAAACACCTCGAGGTACAATTCGGTCAGTACGACCCTGTTACTAATGTTGATGACATTCCAGTAACCACCGATGGACGAGAACTTTGCCTATTGGTCCGCCTTGTTCAACAAGCAGGAAAATGGTTCTCTTCGTCCCTTGCCCTTGGTACCGATGTTGTGGCTGACATAACTGACAGGCTATCCTCTGACATACCTTGTTGTCGTGACCGGTAAGATGCCACCGTTCTCCCTACTTTTGATCGACACCCCCCTTACGGTTCCACATGTTCGAAATTTGACTCTCCTGTATATCCATGAGTTTGAACTATCATATGCTCCTGGCTTTGTGAGTTATCACAAGCCACCCTCCCAGAGTTGATCTATACCCGGTACTCTGAACCCCCTTCTCACACGCTATTCAGGTATCGATTGTTTGTTCATTCCCTTGAAACTTTTTGTTGTAACTTCTTACCTTGCTCTTGATGTTTTCTTAAGTTTAAACTCGAGAGATACTTCTGCCACACTCCCTGAATTGTCCACCAGATAATTAACCCTATAAGGGTCAGTTCTGCTGAAGTTACTCCTTACTTCCCCACTTAAATCTCGGGATGAGATTTCTTGTAGTGGAGGAGATTTGTAACACACCCATTGTCATGCTACAGTAATCCCCTGTTAATGGTGCCATGTCATCACATTACTCTTTCTAATCTTCACTTGATCCAAATCACAATTCAAATTCAAATCCAATCTAAAGTAAAAAATTCATATTTGCCAGACATGAAAACTAAAATGGTCATCATGTGCCAAATAATCCATAACTACTATTGGTGGTGAACCAACCTTTTGCAAAATGTTTAAGTGGCGTAAACTACCTAAAACAGTGACCTAAGTGATAAATTAAATGCTTTTTAATTTATAAAAAATGCAAATTGTTTCAAAAGCCTCACAATCTTTTTGTGGCAGTGCACAATAATTCTTTGAAATTGTTTTGACCAGTGGCATATTTTTGCAAAGTCCTTTGTGGATAAAAAAAAGGCAAAAGCTACTGAAGAAAAAGGAAAAGGAAAAGCAGAGGGGAGAGAGAGAAAGCCCCTGCCCTACTGGGCCAAACGGCCCAGCTGGCCGTCGGCCCACCCCGGTCATCCCTCTCCTTCTCTCTGTTCACGCGACCGATCCCCCGCCAGCTCGTTCCCACCGAACCCGGCGCGGCGCCCCACGCTGCCACATCGCCGGCGAGGGGATAAGGGCAGCCCCCGGCGCCTCAGGCCCTTCTCCCACTTCCCCACTTCCCCTCACCCGCTCCGCCTCTACCTCTCCCCACCAGATCCCCCCTCGCTCTCCCACTCCTCCCTTCTCTCTGCCGAGCGCAACCGAGCGTCAGCGCCGCCACATCTCCGTTGCCCCAGGGCTACCATGCCCCACCGCTCCGGCCGATCTGTCCGGGAGCCCCAGCATCGTCGACCCCTTCGTCCGGTGCCGCTGGATCAAGTCGGGGAGCAGCATAGCAATGCCAGCGACCCGATCCCCTTCTCCAGCCATCGCGACACCGTCGCCGCGATTCCTCGCCATCTGCGCTCCTAAGCTGTCAACGAGCCACCCATGCGCTCCTCGGTGAGCATCGCACGTCCTCCCTCTCCCCTGCTCCTTTCCGTCCCCGTAGCCCAGCTAGCCACCGTGGCCGTAGGAAGTCTCCGTCGCGCCGTTCGTCGCCGTCATTTCGGTCGACATTGAGCTCGACCGAGTTCTTGGTCGTGCTCCTCGATGCCGTAGGGACCCGTAGCACCCTCCACTTCGTGCAACCGCCCTCTATAGCATCGTTTTCGCCGTTGCCCGGAAGCCGCCACCGCTGCAACTCGTCGTCGGCGCCCTTTCCAGCCTCCCCAGCTGCTGCCGCTACCGCCACTCGACGTGGCTTGTTCACCGCGTTCGAACGGTGCCTCTCGCATGTCAAATAGACACCGGACGGCTGTTTCCGAACCTCGTCGGTGATGTGCCGCCGTGAAACAGCCCGCCGAAGTTACTCTGGTCACCAGCGCTGGCATGGGCTGAGGAGGACGCCTGGGGCCCGTACCCTGAGCCACTAACTGTGGGCCCGTAGGGCCCTGTTGACTGAGTTGACTTAGTCAATTCTGTTGACTGGGCACCCTTGTCAATGACAGGCGGGCCCCTCCCACTAATTAACTTTGGTGTAATTTGAAATTTTTAATTAACCTAAGCAGCCATCAACACTCGGGGCCCCTTAATTAACTCTGTTTAAATAAAATGAACTCTGTTAGCTCTCTGTCTATGACATGTGAGTCCCATTGGACCCACAGGTCAGTTTTGACCTGGTCAGCGAGTCTGCTGACCGCTGACATCATCCCCACGCAAAGCTGACATCATATTCCTTTTTTGTTATTTCTGTTAATTTAAATAATTCTAGAAAATGCTTTAACCTTTGAAAATTCGTAGAAATTAAACCGTAACTCCGATGAAAATGTTTTCTACATGAAAGTTGCTCAGAAAAACACGACGAATCTGGATAATCATTCATCGGTTACATGCCCCTAGCATGCTGAACATGGAACCGTCCCTTCTCTTTTCTTTTGTCTAGAAAACGTCAGACACCGGCAAAACCCCTCTTGATGTTTTCCCTCTCCGTCTTCAACATGTAGTACCGCGTTAGTTCACCTCTAGCACCGCGTATTGCCATGTTATGCCTTGTGATGCCTTGTTTGCTCTGTATTTACTGTTTCTTCCCCCTTTTCTCTCCGGTAGAGCCCGAGACCGATGTTGCCAATGTGATCGACTTCACAGCTGACGACACTGCCTTTGCCACCGAGCAACTAGGCAAGCCCCCCCTTTGATCATCCCGATATCGCCCATTCCATTCTCTCATGCTTGCATTAGATTTTGCTACTGTAATTGATTGCTCCTATTCTGATGCAAAGCCTGCTTTTGTAACCTGCTTAGTGTTACCTACCTGCTTATCATAAACTGCTTAGTATAGGTTGGTTAGTGATCCCTCAGTGACTCCCACCTGGTCCTTGTTGCCCCAGCTTCATCATCAACGAGTCGATCAACGTGATCAACGACCAGAGCCCGACACTCACATCACATCACGCCCCTTTTTTGCTCGACTCTGCAGAGTAACCATTGAGTGCCGAGGGTGGAACCTCATAGATCACTCCTGATGAGATCTGTGTAGTGTAGCTATTTGTTCATGGTCATCGAGGGTGATTTCCTCCTTAACCACTTCTGATACGACTCTGTCGTGCAACTCCTCAAGTGTGAACCTCGAGGGTGGTTCCTCTTACGTTCACCTTGATGATTACATCGAGTGGAATCCATCGAGGGAGGTTCCTTAGGGTTCCCCTTAGTGTTAGACACACGGTTACTATGGTTACTATGACTTTACACTGAACCATGTTACTAAAGACGGGTCAGCCCTGAGGGGTACCCGCGCGAGATTAATTGTGAGCGATGTGGAGTCGGGTTGACCTGGAAGGTGCCCGCGAGATACTTATGAGGCGTGGCCGAGAATTCTTAAGCCATTGCCGCAAGTCCTCGAGATGGGGCAACAGGGTCACATCGATCGTGAGTCTCTGCTCGTTACCGCGTGCTCCTAATCCACTATGATTTGGATATTTGATCTGAGGGGTCTCTGGCCTGATAGCACTAACCATCACGTGGGCATAGTATGGGCGTTCTGCGTCGTATGCATCAGCCGAAGCTTAATGGACGTCAGCGACTGAGCGGCGCGCGCAGGGTAGGACTGCGTAAGCACCTTCCTTTTCAAGGAGGTATCTAGGTCTGCTCAGTGGCCGCCCACGCAAAATGCAGGAGTTCCCGGGGCAATGGCCCATGACCCCTGGGGGCATAGGTTTAGTCCGGGGTGCTGACCTCTCTATTAAGTCTAGGTCAGGTTGCGGCTTATTGTTTGGCCGAGGCCGGGCATGACCCAGGAAAGTGTGTCTGGCCGGAGTTAAGCGAGCGTGGTGGGTAAGTTGGTGCACCCCTGCAGGGAAGGAAACATCTATCAATAGCCTATCCTACGGTAACGGACACTTGGAGTTGTATCTCGATCGATACAACTAGAACAGGATACTTGAGTTGATAACTGGATAGTATGGCTCTGGGATTGCTTTCTCGCAGGGAGTCGACAAAGGATCTCTGGCCGAGGTTAATAACACTACTAGTACTTTACTTTATGCTACTCTTATCTCTTCTGATACTGCAAGATGCTTGGAGCTGCTTGAAGATGCTAGTCTTTGATAGGCTAGGCTTTCCGCTTCTCTTCTGGCATTCTGCAGTTTAGCCCACATATACTACCCATTTCATTGACACGAATGCATATGTAGTGTAGATCCTTGCTTGCGAGTACTTTGGATGAGTACTCATGGTTGCTTTGCTCCCCCTTTTTCCCCCTTTTCCGTTCTTCTCGGATGTCGCAACCAGATTGTGGATCCCGGGATCCAGACGCAACCTTCGACGATGACTGCTACTATACTGAGGGTGCCTACTACTACGCGGAGGTCGCCGACGACCAGGAGTACTTAGGAGGCTCCCAGGTAAGAGGCCTTGCCTTTTCGATCGATGTTGCGTTTGTGCTAGCCTTCTTAAGGTAGACTTGTCTAACATATGTCTGTACTCAGATATTATTGCTTCCGCTGACACTTTTGTATTCAAGCTTACGTATTCGAGCCCTCGAGGCCCATGGCTAGTAATATAAAGCTTGTATTATTTTATTTGTGTCTAGGGTTGTGTTGTGATATCTTCCTGTGAGTCCTTGATCTTGATCGTACACATTTGCGTGTATGATTAGTGTACGATTGAATCGAGGGCGTCACATTTGCCTAGATCTTTCCTCACCACATGATGCTTTCCAAAGGAGAAAAATAAAAAAGGAATAGAGGGAAAATTTTGACTCTTTGCATAAAAGTAAATACATAAAAGTAAAATATAGGCCCTTCAGAGAGAAAAGCAGAGGTTGCCATGCTCTTCTTTGTTTGTATGCTCAACCCCTTAGTGCAAAAGAACGTCACGTTGCATTGCCCCTTGTGATAGCGACCTTTATTATGCAGTATGTCGCTTTTATTCTTCACCATCACAAGTTCATGCAACGCTCAATTTTCTCTTAGACTAAATGATCTCACACATTTAGAAGCAATTTTAATTGCCTTTTTGCACCGATGACAACTTACTTGAGGGATCTTGCTCAATCCCTAGGTAGGTATAGTGGACACTTGAAAATAAGATTTGGGTTTAAGGGTTTTTGGATGCACAAGTAGTATCTCTACTTAGTGCAGAATTTTTGGCTAGCAAAGATAGGGGGCAAGCACCACATGTTAAATGATCCATGACAATATGACTTCTATGTGAATATAAACAAACATAAACCATTATGTTGTCTTCCTTGTCCAACGTCAACAATTTTGGTATATAATATTTTGATGAGGGCTCACAATCAGAAAAGATTTCTAGGATAGTATATTTATATGTGAATCTTCTGTTCCCTTATTAATTATTTCATGAGTAGCATCATTGACCAATGCTATTTTTGTCAATCTCTAATAAAATTTCCTACTTATACTTTTCCTTATGTGGTGCCATCACCTACCATATGATTAGTATATGATTTTCTTGATTTATTTCCTTTCTTTTATTTAATTCCTTTCTCTTTTTCTTTCTTATTTATTTTCTTTTATTTGCAACATGAAAGTAAAGAAAGCAAAAACTCAAACTAAACTTTATTATATAACTTGCACATGATTACAAGGATATATCACTAAGCAAACTCTCAAAGAAGAAATGATCGAACTAAACTTCTATTTATCTAAAGCGAAAGATCGAACTAAAATAAGTAAAGGCAAAAGGATAGTGGGATGATACGATATCGGGGCACCTCCCCCAATCTTGGCGGAAGCCAAGGGGAGTGCCCATACCCGATACTCAATTCTATTTTGGTGGTGATGAAGTAGAGATCTTGTCCTCCGATTTCCATGGCAGTGGTCCACCATCATAAGAGGAGGAGTGAGTCTCACGGGTCTTGCAACTAGCAGCCAAACTCATACCTTTAAACCTTGCCTCATATTCAAAGACTTGGTTTTGGAGGTCATAGATCTGGCTTGGTAAGAAGTTGATTTGCTCGTTGAGGGTGAAGACGATGTCCTTCATGGGCTTGCCATCCACCTTGAGATCACCGGAGAGGTCCGTGATCATAAGGTGATTGGCGTTGAGTCCACACTCCACCATCCCTTTGCACCGGAAGACGTCTTGCTCCATAGCTTCAAGCCTGGCCTCCACGGTTCCCGTCCCCTTGGGACATGGCACATCGCGGAGGTGAAGCACCCCCTCATGCATTTGGATGACCTGAGGGTGCTGCACCACCTCCCGCAGATATGGGTTGATGACGTTCTTTAATAACTTGTCCTTGGAGGAGCTTGAAGAGGCCATGGTAGATGGGATCTGACAGAAAACAGCAAGGAAAAGAGAACAGAGGATTTTCTACGCGATACGGTGATTAACAGGTTCGGGAAGTATATATAGATTTTCTATCTTGGGGGACATGCAAGCTGTAGAAAAACGGAGTCCGAAAGTTGTCCTAGGTGGGCACAACCCACTTGGGCGCGCCAGGCAAGCCTGTCGCCCCTGGTGTCTTGTGGCCACTAGGGTACGCTTCCTGGAAATTTCTTATTTTCCTAATTTGCTAAATATTCCAAAACTGATAAAAATTATTTTTGCGAATTTTTCGGAGTCCGTTTACTTACCGTATCATGTACCTCCTTATTTTCACGATTCTGGAGTGTTCCAGAAGGACTCTTTTATGTGTTCTTTCGGTGTCAAAGCTTGGATAATATTACTTTCAACATTAATGGGCGTACCTGAGATATAATGTTTTATTCGTTGCCCATTGACAACCTTCGGGTTAGTACCTTCGGCATTATTTATTTTGATGGATCCAGACCGATAAACCTCCTCCATAACATATGGGCCTTCCCATTTTGAGAGGAGTTTTCTTGCAAAGAATCTGAAACAAGAGTTGTACAAAAGAACATATTCTCCGACTTTAAACACACGCTTTTGGATTATTTTTTCATGCCATCTTTTCACTTTTTCTTTGAATAATTTTGCATTTTCATAAGCTTGGGTTCTCCATTCATCTAGTGAGCTAATATCAAATAATCTCTTTTCACCGGCAAGTTTGAAATCATAATTGACTTTGACGGCCCAATATTCTTTATGTTCTAACTCAAGAGGCAAATGACTAGCTTTTCCATAAACCATTTTATAAGGAGACATACCCATAGGATTTTTATATGTTGTTCTATAATCCCAAAGTGCATCATCTAATTTCTAAGACCAATTCTTCCTGGACCTATTGACAGTCTTTTGCAAAATTAATTTTATTTCTCTATTGCTAAGTTCAACTTGACCACTAGACTGAGGATGATAAGGTGATGCAATTATATGGTTAACATCATACTTGGCAAGAATTTTACGGAAAGCACCATGAATAAAGTGTGAACCGCCATCGGTCATTAAATATCTAGGGACTCCAAACCTTGGGAAAAAACTTCCTTAAGCATTTTAATAGAGGTGTTGTGATCAGCACTACTGGTTGGAATAGCTTCTACCCATTTAGTAACATAATGAACAACAACCAAAATATGTGTATACCCATTAGAGGAAGGAAAAGGTCCCATGTAATCAAATCCCCAAACATCAAATGGTTCAATAGCAAGTGAATAGTTCATAGGCATTTCTTGTCACTTACCGATATTACCTATTCTTTGACATTCATCACAAGATAAGACGAACTTACGGGAATCCTTGAAGAGAGTAGGCCAATAAAATCCAGATTGCAATACCTTGTGAGGAGTTCTATCTCCGCATGATGCCCTCCATAAGCTTTGGAGTGACATTTCCGTAGGATTTGTCCCTGTTCATGCTCAGGTACACAACGTCTAATAATACCATCTACTCCTTCTTTATAAAGATGTGGGTCATCCCAAAAGTAATGTCTTAAATCATAGAAGATTTTTTCTTTTGTTGGTATGCAAAGCTAGGTGGTAAATATTTAGCAACAATGTATTTAGCATAATCAGCATACCAAGGAGTACTATGAGCAACATTTACTGCAGCTAACTGCTCACCAGGAAAACTATCATCAATAGGAAGTGGGTCATCAGGCAAATTTTCAAGCCTAGATAAATTATCAGCTATGGGGTTCTCAACTCCTTTTCTATCAATGATATGTAAATCAAATTCTTGTAACAAGAGAACCCATCGAATAAGTCTGGGTTTAGCATCTTTATTTTCCATAAGATATTTAATAGTAGCATGGTCTGTGTGAACAATTACTTTGGAATCAACAATATAAGGTCTAAATTTATCACAAGCAAACACCACTGCTAGGAATTCTTTTTTAGTAGTAGCATAGTTTCATTGAGCACTGTCTAGAGTTTTACTAGCATAATGAATAACATTCAATTTATTATCAACTCTTCATCCTAGAATAGCACCAACAGCATAATCACTAGCCCGTGGAGGCTGGAGGAGGTCGTGAATGAACTGTCGCAGGTGGAGATTGGAGGAGGTTAACAGTGGATGAACAGTAGCCCGTGGAGCCCGTGAATGAACTGTCGCAGGTGGAGATTGGAGGAGGTTAACAGTGGATGAACAGTAGCCCGTGGAGGCTGGAGGAGGTCGACGGTGGAGATGAACAGTATCCCGTGGAGTATCGTTTTGCGGTACGCCACACCCCTCCCGATGAACAGGACCCCTGCTTCGATCGTAGCGCTCCAACACAAGTCTGATTCCTCCATTTTGCAGTATGCCACACATCTCCCGATTAACAGGACCCCGTTTCGACCGTAGGAGGTCCAAGAGAAGTCTGTTTCCTCCGTTTTGTGGTACGCCAGACCCCTCCCTATGAACAGGATCCCGTTCCGACCGTGGCCGGTCGAACACAAGGCCGTTTCCTCCGTTCTGCGGTACGCCAGGCCTCGTTTCCATCTGTTGTTCCGTCCAAGCCGGTTGGCTCCCAATGAACACGACGAAGCATTCCGTTACGACCCAGCCGGTTGGCTCCCCATGAACACAACGACAACGTAGTTTCTCCATTCCGACTCAGCCATGTACACGAGCCCTGGCCGTACGTATGCGCGAGTAGGCGTTCGAGACCCCGCCCGTATGTACGTACATGGCCGTATTTACTTTCTTGCACCCTGGCTGTATGTACGTGTACATGCTACGTGCACACTTCTACTACGACAGGTGCCCTTCCTTACTCGGCCACGGTTCATCGTTGCAGCCTGCAGACAGACCGACCGACCAGTATGTACGTACACGTTCACGACCAGAATGACAACGCTACGTATGCTTCGACCAGGTGGGTCCCGATTGTCAGGCACTTCCTTGCGTGCAAAGATGTAGCTGGCGGGTCCCAACAGTCAGGGGGCGAATCATTTTTTTGCCCATAATATGGACGCACTTCCTTGCATGCAAAGATGTAGCTGGTGGGTCCCAGCAATCAGGGGGAAACATTTTTTCATGAAATGCGGTGGCCCGTCCGGTAGGTCCCTGCTGTCGGGTGGAGGAATCATTATTTTGCGCGTAATAAGGAGGCATTTCCTTGTGTGCGGCCGTGGACCCAGCTGTCAGCCTCTCCACGTACAGTCCACGTTCGATGGATGTCATTCATTGACCACGTTGACCACGACGCGCCGAGAGCACCAGGGCGGTAGACAACGGCGAGGCCTAGGAAGGGAACGACACGGAGCCGGGGAAGACTGGGCAGTGGTTGCCCATGCAGTGGGGAGTACGACGGTTTACAGGTCCGGCTGCCATCGCCGGAAAATAACAGGAGGTGTTGGTGAGTAGAGGAATGGCCAAGCCAGCAATGGAGTAGGGTGGGGCGGTGCATCCTATGTGGAAGCACAGCCGGCCACGGGAGGCGGGAGCAGGCAGTCCCAGCAGCGCTGGTTAGGGCGGCTGGAGGAAGAATACCAGAGGTTGAAGAAGCACTACGGCCGTTGGATGGACATCGTACGGTCTCTGCAGCTAGAATCGTTTATATTGACTAAGTTGACAAAGCCCTTGGTACGCGTAAACTTAGTAGGCCCACAGGTCAGCCTCCGAAACGATGCGCCCCAGATGTTAGGGGAAGGAATCATTTTTTGGGCGGCTGAAGCTAGAATATCTGAGATTGAAGAAGAAGCATGACATCCGTTGGATGGACATCCAACGACCACTGCTGCTATAACCGTGTGTTGACTATAAGTTGACAAAGCCTTGAATACGCATCAACTTACTTTTTTTAGGGGACGCGTCAACTTAGTAGGCCCACAAGTGTGTGGTAGAGAACTTATAGCCCATTTGCGATCTGTAAGAATATAGCCCATTTTTGAATTCTAATGGAATTTACTACATCCCATTTACAGTTTGTTAAAAGTACAACCCATTTTCTAGCTAGGAGAATGATTAATAATTTCAACCAACCGTTCAAAACAGAATTCAATAAAATTTCCCACATTTTTATGGGATCCGAAATATTTTTATCCCGAAATTTCTAGTCAGATTAAATACAATTTCAATATAAATTAGTATTACGTAAGAATCCAACGAAACATTGCGCATGCAACACTTAATGAAATTAAAATTTTCAAAATCCAAAAATAATATTTTATAAACTAATTGCGTGTTTGGTGCATTTTTTTATAGTTACTGCCGAGTTTTTATAATTACAGCCCATTTATTATTTCTTAAATATCATTTTCTTGTTAAGCCTAATGCATCCCTCTTTGGAAAGATTTACAGCCCAGCGGGGCAGAGAATAATAAGTGGACCTTGCCTGGGTATTCCTCAAAAAAAGTATAGCTGGGCTACCCATTTTCAGCTTGAAAAAAATTAATATCTAGGCTGGATATCTGGCCTAGGCTAGACGGGCCATAGCCCGCCCAGTTAATACCCGACTCTCCTCTGAACAACAATGAAAACATCGCTCAATAAAAACTCCGCAGTGCTCACACCTCAAAAACACAAATACTTCTCGAGCTGCTTGGTCCCAGCTGTCGGCAGCTCCTTGTGCAATTCTCTTGTTTATTGACAACATAGGTTGACAATGGTGTGGGACTGTGATGTCAGGAAACCAGGACGAAGCAAAAAAAAATAGTTGTATATAATAAGGAGGCACTTGCGTACGTGCGGCTATGGCCCTGGTGGGTCCCAACTGTCATCCTCTCCAAGTAAAGTCATCTCCTCATTCGTCATGTCCTTTGACCATGTTGACAACGCAAGACAGAGGCGCCACGGCGAGCGCAACAACTCGAAGGACGATGGAGAGGGCCTCGCGAGCCCTACGGATGGTCCGATACAGCGCCCGCTGCTCATTCGGGAAGCCAGGATCATAGGGCCACATGTCCATGACGGCATTGTCGTTCGCTTGTTCACTGGTGCTCATTGAGGAGACGGTGGTTGCAGCATAGGTCCTACTACGCTGGTAGCTCTTCCGCCATTAGGGCGTCGAAGTGCAGCCGCACCTGCTCTATGGTGAACACGGCATGAACCAGCTTGGATAGTGGCGTCGGCTCCTAGTCGGAAGCTACGTCCATCTCTGATTGTTGATGCTCAGCTCGCCGAGCTCGCTAGCGAGCCAGCATGTCCGGCTATTAGACCGACCCGCTGCCAAGCACGAATCTGACTGCCCTGGCCAACCCAGACCGCCTCCCTCGCTCGCGCGTGCTTTTAGCCCGAAACGGTCAGCACTGCCTGCCCCGCTTCCTGGTGCAGGCGATTGCTCCGCCTTCAAACGACACAATATTAAGAGCATATGTGCAGTGTGCACCATTATAATTTGTATGTACTATGCGGCCAGACCTATTTTACTACTCTGTTATTATAAATATATTTTTCTCTTTGGAAAAAGTTAAACTAGAGTTACTCACAATTACACTGATTAATACTTATATTTGTTCAATATGAATTGGGGTAAGGATTAATATTTAATATTTATATGTGTTAAATATGAATTGGGGTAAGGGGGCTAATACTGCCGATTACGGTCCAAGCCTGGAAAAAAGTGGAGGGGCATAAGAAAATAAACATTTTCCACTAATAGGCACTACCTTAATTACATAATATTGGTATATACAATCGTACAAACATTATGAAAGGTTAAGAAAAAAATGGCAATCGGGAAATGGAGAAAGGGGGGACCTGTAGATCGAACAAAGCTGCCGCTGTGGAGGATGAAGACGATGTGTTCGACTGGGAACAACGGCAATGCATCTGGATTGCGCGCTAGGGGAAGACAACACTGCCGACATCCTCATGCTCAAGATGGATTCAAGCTGGCAGCAGAAGACGATATCCAAGCCCATATCACCTGCGAGTCGAGCTGGGAGGTGCCTCAGCCGAGGTCGAGCAAGCTAGAGAGAAGAAATGAAGAGAGAAAACTGATGGTAGCTGAGTTACAAGTCGGATATCATCCGATGGTAGGAATTTGGGAATGGGCGAGCGGAGAGAAGAAGGAAAGCAGAAAGGGGATCGAGCAAGAGTAACATTTTTTATTTGTAGGGAAGCAGGAGCAATATGTTTCTTTTAGCGGTGCGAGAGCACCATGCTCACATGTGAAGGCCTGAGCGACAGAGACAATGTGTGAGCATTGTGTTGTGTGCATCTCCGTAGCCTGTTGGGCTAAAGCACAATTAAAGAAAATATCACTTAAAGAAAAATAGAAGATTTTTCTTTTGCGGGAAAATAAACACAAGATTTCCTACATATTAGCCAGGATTACATACAGTGTACATGTTCAAGAAAAAGTACAGTGCACATGCCCCAATGAAATATAGTCCATATACATGTGTTTAGCATAAATTAAAAAATCAAACATATACTAATACATAATCATAACGAATATAAAAAACATAATTGATACCAACGATTCATATTTGGATTCAAAATTAATGAGTATCGAATTTCTGTGCAAAACATCTATATATTTTACATGAACGAATTTACTACAACATGATGGGCATGTTGGGAAAGATAAGCTCAAATTTCGTGACAAGTCATATCAACAACAAAAACATGATCACCCGGACACATGATAATCTTCAACAATTCGAGCCGATGTGCCTTCTCGATATTCTCCCTAACATGGAACGGAGTTCCTCTTATGGTAAAAATAACCACTCACAACCAACCAAGAATACTACAAAAGAATACATTCTTTTAACCTAATTTTATTACGTACTAGCCCGCACGTATGTGCGGGCCACTTTGCTAGTTGGATGAACATGCAAAACAATACGTACTAGGCTTCTTCCCAGGGTGATCACCTCGTTTGCAGCAGTTTCACATGTACTCCATCCAGTCCATTTTAGTCTGCATACAAGTTTTGTCTGCAATCAAAGTATCTCTACTTTGACCAATCTTTTAGAAAAAAGTATGAACATTCACAATGTAAAATCAACTGACTTGAAAGAAATCTAAAAAGGAACAGAGGGAGTACAAAGAGTTTGAGCTGCTTTTTAGCGTTATTGTACATTGCAATCGAACACACAGGCCTGGCAATTCATAGAGAACATTCAAAACAATAGATGATTATGCATCTCAGCGATTCACATGTCAGAGCCAATATTTACTTCACAACTAAACAATAAAGAAAAATCGATCGATGTTGCTGACAGCAAAGGGCGTCCCATTCGAAAATATCAAACGCATGTCTTCTTGCTAACATCAATGAGCAAAATTTGACAAGGTTGTCCCATTCCAAAATGTCAAATGCATGTTGTTTTGTGTACATCAATGAGCAAACTTTGACAAGGTTTTCCCATTCCAAAATATCAAATGCCTACGATTGTGGAATGGGCAGGGTTTGCCATCAGTTCCGACATTGACATGGCACCTCGTGCTAAATAAACTAGCTGTTCTTTTTGTGCAGTTCCACCAAAATCAACCAAATTCGCGCGTAGCTTGTATGATTTTGCCTTTATATGTTGCAACGCCTTGAACATATCGGCACCTCCTTTCTTGTGGTGGAAATGAATGATTCAATGTATTCATGAAAATTTTGTGTAGTTCCCATTGAAATCAAGCTGAGCACCCCTGCTTGCACAAATACAAAAAAAGTGATTAGTATAAAGCAAGATGTACTATGAATTGACAGTTTAAATAGGCACCTACATGGTCCATGTAGAGCACACTTTTAAAAAAATGGAACTCACCGGAAAGAATCCTAGAACAACATTGTACTTGCGCATCACATCAAAAAAGATGGAGATTTGTCAGTCCTTCTGAGCTGAAGTTAGTTTGGTCTTGTGGGGAGTAATGTAACCATCCTTCAGATGCTCCTTATGATGAGAAGATAGACAGTGCTTCTTCATCCTGGCATAATCGGAACTAGTCACTTCACGTACTCCATATTCTTCTTTAGAGGAGGATGATCCTGTTGTGCAAAGACAAGAGGACAACTAAATGCTAGCATCCCTGTTTGCTCGAAAAAAAAGGAAAGGAAATATTTAAAACAACACAAATGAAGCACTTCTCAAGGACAATACCACTTTGTCATGACAGTATCTAAACAGTAGCACAACACCAATAGAGATGACAAAGGTCAATCATATGGATGAAATACGTGGGCGAGTACCAACCTTTGTCACGAGGCTTATTGTGTAGAGCATACAGATCAAGCACTTCTCCGGAACCATCTATTGTTATATACTGTGGTTGCCATGCTTACTATATACTCCTCGATTAGTTTAATGTTTCCAACATCTTCTTGTGCAGTTCCACTAAAATATATGGTATCTTCAAAGAAGATCCCTGTTTGCACAAGTAGAGATAATTACATATTACATTAAGAGTGGCATCAAATCAGTGGCAAAACAATTGCTCGTTCCAGCCATAGCAATAAATTAAGATGCAAAACTATATCATTAGTTGTGTCATCACAGTTCCAGTGCTTCGTTATAGCACCGGGAGTTGATTTTTTTTCTTCCGCTTGTTCCTCCCCTTCATCACTTGGTCCAATAACACACAAGCTTCGCCTTCAATGTAAGATTTGGCATGTAAATTAGGGAGCACAAGTATAGCACTAAACAATGACATTAATTTTCTGATGAAAGTGGCAAAATACAGGCCAAAAGTTGTGAAATATCCTTATCTTACCTCAATGGGATATTACTGTGCACATACAGATTGGAAGTCTTGTCTCCATTTGTGCAGTTCACTAAAATCAAGCAACATTACCGTACAGGTAGCACAACATATGAAAGCACACGGCACAATCATGTGAAAGAAGGCTAGTACTGACCTCTCATGACGCGGAATTCAAACAACTCACAAGAAGAAGATCTGAACCAAATTTGCAACCACAGATAGGAAGTAAGATCTACTCTTGTGTAGTTCCACTAAGATCAAGCAATCAAGGAACGTTGTCAGTGTGACATTTTGGTTGAACTGCGCAAAACACTACTAAAACAAAAGTGTTTTGTGCAGTTGTCGGCGTTCTGGGAACGGGGGTCCCCAGACTTGCCTGCATGCGGCCTGCGGCGTGGCTTAAAGGAGGCCCAGTACGGCCCATCTTCATCAACACGAGACTCAAGACCCTCGCGAGGGGCCAAGCCTCACGGGGCGGACGACATGGAGCTTCCTCAGGCGCGGCCTCACCAGGCTGGCTCACGAGGAGGCGGAGAGATCAAGGCGGGGTACCTCACGAGGTGCCCATGATGCAAGCCATGACGACCGAACGTGCCAGGCGGGCGCCAGCCCGCGCAGTGTCTCCCTTTCCTCTTTGGTGCAAAGGGGGCAAGCGCAGGCGAGAGGATCAAGCAAAGGCATCCATTTCAGTGCAAGGAGACCAAGACCAGTCCAACGGTGGGAAGGAGGTCATCGTGGAGCCCAGAACGGCGTCACCACAGAGCCTTTGGCAGGCGAGGACCAACTTTAGTCAGGATAAGTGTACCAGATGTTCCCCTTCAAAATGGCCAATTGTTGGCGCCCTTCCCGCTCAATATTTGGGAAGAGGCCCAGGGCCTTTGCCTATAAATAGGACTAGCCACCCCCGAGGATGGGGGACGAGATCATCGGATCATCAAGCAACAAAGAGAGAGAGAGAGAGAGAAGGGCGGCTGAACTCCTCCTAGCAGTTCATCGTCCTTGCTAAGAGCATACCCTCGCGAGGTTGTTCTTCTTTGTACTATTCATCTTCATCAGCCCAAGAGGCAATCCACCCACCACAAACTAGAGTAGGGTATTACACCACAATGGTGGCCCGAACTAGTATAAACCTTGTGTCTCTTGTGTTGTTCTTTCTGTAGTTTAAATCTTTGCGAGACGGAGAGGTATAAGGCGAAGTCTCTGCACGCACCCCAGAGTTCAAACCTCAAGGGTCTGCCGGAACCCGAAATCTGACATTTGGCGCGCCAGGTAGGGGTGCGCCGGAATTTGTCTTCCACCGCTCTGCTCTCCTCCGACCGTCGCGTCCATGTACGACACGCATCGGGCCCGCGCCGAGCGCCGGGCCGCCATCGCTTCCCGCGTCGCCCAGACGGCTCCCGTCGGCGGGCATCCTCGTCGTTCCCCGTCGCCCGCCATCAACGCCGCCACCGGCCCGGCGGGGAATGAGCAGCAAGCGTCACCTCAGCGCCCGTCGGTACGGCAAGACGGCCGCACAGCCACGCCAACACCCCCGGTCATCACGGCCCTCCTGGGCGGCTCGCAGGCGCCGCCCACAAGTCGCCACGTCAAGCCGTTTGTTTGCCGGGTCAGCGCCGTTTCCGCGCGGCAGGGGGCTCACCCAGACCAGGCGGCACTCAAGGCTGGCCTGACCTTCGGCTTGGAGGACCACCCCTCCAACTCGGTCGGCTCGGGCGCGCTCCCCATGTTGTGCACCCCCACCATATGCCAGGTGGTCGTCACCAGAACCCTCATCAATGGTGGCGCGGGCCTCATCGTGCTTTCGGTCGAGGCCTTCAATCTCCTCCGCATACCCCCGGAACGGCTGCAACCCAGTCGGCCCTTCTCAGGCGTTGGGGGCGGGTCATCCAGCTCCTTGGGACAGATTCGGCTCCCAGTAACCTTCGACACCTACGACAATTTCAGCACGGAGATGGTCGACTTCGACATCGCCCCCATCGGTCTCCCCTACAACACCATCCTCGGCTACCCAGCGCTGGCCCAATTCATGGCCGCGACGCACCCGGCGTACAATCTTGTGAAGATGCCTGGTAGCAGCGGTGTCCACACCGTGCACGGGGACACCAGGGACGCACTGCGGGTGCTCAAGCTCTCCTTCAAGGCGGCGGCGTCGGCACAGCCGGCCGACTCAGGGACCCCCGAGCCCAAGGGGGCTGCGCCCGCCAAGAAGAAGCAGTTGTTCACCCAGGACAAGGCAAAAACCAAGCAGATACCTGTCGACGAGGACGGGTCCTCCAGTGCCACTTTCACCATAGGCGCCAACCTCGAGCCTGAGCAGGAGGAGGCCCTAATCAGGTTCCTGCGTGCAAACAAGAAGGTATTCGCTTGGGAACCTGATCAGTTGGCAGGGATCCCCAGGAGCGTAATCGAGCATCACCTCAATGTGTGCCCAAACGCGCGCCCCGTGAAGCAGAAGGCGAGGCGGCAGTCCACGGAGAAGCAGGCCTTCATCATCCAAGAAACCCGCAAGCTAGAAGCCGCTGGGGTCATTCGCGAGGTCCGATACCCGGATTGGTTGGCCAACCCTGTCGTTGTGCCCAAGAAGGGAGGAAAGGAACGCATGTGTGTCGACTTCACCAACCTCAACAAGGCATGCCCACAAGATCCATTCCCGCTCCCCCGCATCGATCAGATCGTCGATTCCACTGCAGAGTGCGACCTGCTATGCTTCCTGGATGCCTTCTCTGGGTATCACCAGATCAAGATGGCGGTAGAAGACGTCGAGAAGACCGCCTTCCTGACCCCATGCGGGGTGTACTGCTACACATGCATACCGTTTGGGCTGCGTAACGCAGGAGCAACCTTTCAGCGGCTGATGCACATCACTTTGGGCCCGCAGCTCGGGAAGAATGTCGAAGCTTACGTTGACGACATTGTGGTGAAGTCTCGGGAGGCCAAGACCCTGATAGAAGACCTGGAGGAAACCTTCGCGAGCCTCGACGCAGTGAACCTGCGGCTCAACCCGGAGAAGTGTGTGTTCGGGGTCCCCTCAGGCAAGCTTTTGGGCTTCCTCGTGTCCCATCGAGGCATTGAGGCTAACCTAGAAAAGGTCAAGGCGGTCGAGGACATGAGCCCGCCGAAGACCCTAAGAGAAATGCAGAAGCTCACTGGACGTGTGACCACGCTTGGGCACTTCATCTCCAAGCTGGGGGAGCGAGCGCTGCCTTTCTTCCAGCTGATAAAGAAAAAGGGGCCCTTTGAATGGACTGAAGAGGCAGACAAGGCATTTCAAGGTCTCAAGAAATACCTGACCAGTCCCCCGGTCATGGTGGCTCCACGTCCTCAAGAGCCCCTGGTGCTCTACCTCGCTGCAACTCCTTACTCCGCCAGCGCAGCCCTGGTGGCGGTTAGGGAGGAGCGCCAAATCAGAACCACGGCAGCAGCTCGAGACAAGGCAAAACAGGAACAAGGAAGGCCCACAGAAGCCGTAACCGCGATTGAGGATCAGCTGCCAAAGAGTGCGCCGGAAGCAGGAGAGGCCCCTCATCTGGATGGTCCTCCTCCTGAGGCCCCGTCGCCTCACGAGGCGCCCTTGCCTCCGGAGGGCGCCGCGAGCACTAATGCACTCAGCCTTGTTGAGCACCTAGTATACTTCGTCAGCACGGTGTTACGGGATGCGAGGGCACGGTATCCCATGCCTCAAAAGCTCCTCCTCGCGTTACTGGTGGCCTCGCGTAAATTGCATCACTATTTCCAAGGTCACCCCATCAAGGTCGTCTCGTCATACCCCCTGGAGAGAGTGTTAAGGAGCCCAAACTCAGCCGGAAGGGTCGCTGAATGGAACATAGAACTGCAGGCATTTCAACTTGAGTTCAGCACGACCAGGGTCATCAAGGGAGCAGCGTTAGCAGATTTCGTGGCGGAATGGACAGAGCCACCGGGCCTCAAGGGCGACGAGGATCGGTCCCTCCTCCCGGGGAGTGAGGCGCCGGAAGGCTGGGTCATGTACTTTGATGGGGCATTCTCCAGGCACGGCGCCGGGGCTGGCGTGGTACTGATATCACCCACTCAGGACAAGCTCTACTACGCTGTGCAGCTCTGTTTCCAGCAAGGTGAAAAAGTCTCCAACAACACAGCAGAGTATGAAGGTCTAATAGCAGGCTTAAAGGCCGTAGTAGCCCTGGGGGTGAAGCGCCTCACTGTCAAGGGCGATTCGCAACTCCTTGTCAACTTCTCCAACAAGGTGTATGAGCCGAAGGACGAGCACATGGAAGCCTACCTAGCGGAAGTCCGCAGGATGGAGAAGCAATTCTGGGGCTGGAGTTGAAGCATGTGCCCCGTAGCACCAATCAGGAGGCCGATGGCATCGCCGGATGAGCGTCCAGGCGGTTACCTCAGAAACCTGGCGTCTTCGAAGAACGACTCTTCAAGCCCTCAGCCCAGCCGTTGTCGGCGTTCTGGGAACGGGGGTCCCCAGACTTGCCTGCCTGCGGCCTGCGGCGTGGCTCAAATGGGGGCCCAGCGTGGCCCATCTTCATCAACACAAGGCTCAAGACCCTCGCGAGGGGCCAAGCCTCGCGAGGCGGACGACACGGCGCTTCCTCAAGCACGGGCTCCTTAGGCTGGCTCGCAAGGAGGCGGAGAGATCAAGGCGGGTACCTCACGAGGTGCTCATGAAGCAAGCCATGACGACCAAAGGTGCCAGGCGGGCGCCAGCCCGCGCAGCGTCTCCCTTTCCTCTTTGGTGCAAAGGGGACAAGTGCAGGCGAGAGGATCAAGCAAGGGCACCCATTTCGGTGCAACGAGACCAAGACCAGTCCAACGGTGGGAAGGAGGTCACCATGGAGCCCAGGATGGCGTCACCACAGGGCCTTTGGCAGGCGAAGACCAACTTTAGTCAGGATAAGTGTACCAGATGTTCCCCTTCAAATTGGCCAATTGTTGGCGCCCTTCCCGCTCAATATTTGGGAAGAGGCCCAGGGCCTTTGCCTATAAATAGGGCTAGCCACCCCCAGGGTAGAGAGACCGGATCTGATCGAGTACCAAGAAACCAGTAGAGGCATCTAGATAGAGAGAGAGAGAAGGGCGATCGAACTCCCCCTAGCAGTTCATCTCCTAGCCAAGAACAGACCCTCGCGAGGCTGTTCTTCCTTGTACTGTTCTTCATCATCAGCCCAAGAGGCAATCCACCCACCACACTGGAGTAGGGTATTACACCGCATCGGTGGCCCGAACCAGTATAAACCCTGTGTCTCTTGTGTTGTTCTTCTAGTAGTTAGATCCTTTCGAGACAGAGAGGTAGAGGGCACGATATCCGTGCGCACCCCATAGTTCGAACCTTAAGGGTCTGCCGGAACCCGTGATCCGACATTTGGCGCGCCAGGTAGGGGTGCGCCGGAGTCCGTCTTCGACCGCACCGCTCTCCTCCGACCGTCGCATCCATGTCTGACGCTCGTCGGGCCCGCGCCGAGTGCCGGGCCGCCATCGCCTCCCGCGCCGTCCAGACGGCCCCCGTCGGTGGGCGTCCTTATCGTTCCCCGTCGCCCGCCGTCAACGCCGCCACCGGCCCGGCGGGGAACGAGCAGCAAGCATCCTCTCAGCACCCATCCGTGCGGCGAGATGGCCGCGCCGCCACTCCGTCGCTCACTTCGGCCGGTTCTTCGTCGCACGCGCTTCGCGCGCCCTTGGAGGCTCGAGCTGCGCTCATCGCGGCGAACGAGCTCCTGCGCTACCGCCCCATCGACGACGTCTACGAGGAGTGGCTCGACCGCGTCGCCGAGCTCGTCCGCGCCGCAGGGGGCTCTCCCGCGCCTTCTGCACCGCTGCGCCGCACTCTGCCCCGCGTGGGCAATGAAGCCCCGGGGGCATTCCAGCCGCCTCCTTTCCAAGAAGATGCCATGGCCCCAAGGCGCGCAGCTCCTGGGCGGAACCCGCTCCGTCGTGCGCCGGCCCAGCAGGAACGGAGATGCCAAGAAGTCCCGCGACCGCAAGAGGCCGCCCGGGCGCTCCCAGCCCCGGCTCGCCGAGACCCAGCTCCATCTCCGGCACGTCAAGACCCCGCGCTGCTCCTAGCTGCAGCGCAAGGGGACCCACAAGGCCAAGATCTCCCTCGACCAAAACCTCCCGCGGTCACCGCTGGCTGCCGCGCCTACACCCCCGAGCTGCGTAGCGTCACGTGGCCCGGCAAGTTCAAGCCGGACCTGCCTCCTCGCTACGACGGCACAACTGATCCCACAGAGTTCCTCCAGCTCTACGAGCTGGGAATCGAAGCTGCCAGCGGGGACGAAAAGGTCATGGCGAACTGGTTCCCCATGGTGCTGAAGGAAGGTGCACGCACTTGGCTCCAGGCACGATCTCCTCCTGGGACCAGATGCGTACTCGCTTCATTGCCAACTTCCAAGGTACCCGCGACCGGCCTCCCGCCGTGAGCGACATGCGCCGCATCAAGCAGCAACCTGGAGAGACCCTGCAAAAGTACATCCAACGCTTCAACAGTGTGCGCCTCAAGATCCCCAGGGTGTCCGAGGAAGCCATCATTTCGGCCTTCTCCGATGGCGTGCGCAACGTCAAGATGAAGGAGGAGTTGGCGATGCATGAAGACCTCTGCACCTCCCTGGAGCTGTTCAACCTGGCGACCAAGTGCGCCAGGGCTGAGGAGGGACGCCTCTCCCTCCTCGAGCTGCCTGCCGCAGACTTAGAAGAGAAGAAGCCCAAGGCCAAGGACGTGAAGCGCAAGGGGGCTGCCGTGCTCGCGGCAGAGCCGGACACCAAGCGGGGCAAGGATCTGCCCGAATCCTCCAGGGGCAGCCGGTACTGTGTGTACCACGACCTCCACACCCACAACACCAATGAATGCCAAGAACTCCGCCCGTGTGATAAGGAAGAGTCGGCCGACGCCCTGACCGTGCTGACTGGGGCTACGACCGAGGAGGAGGAAGGAACCCGGGGCGCTGGGAAGATCGTGGCCTACGTCAAGGCTGGCGTGACCAACCTCGCGAGGACCGCTGGCGTGACCAACCTCGCGAGGGGGACTGGAGGGACCAGCCTCGCGAGGATCGCCCTCATGGCAACCCAGGCCTGCCGCCGTTGCCGCCTCACCCGAGAAGGAATGAAGACTGCCACCAAGACGACGGGGCCGGGGGCTTCCAAGAGCCTCACGCAATCGCCTGCATCCTGGGCAGAGCTCAAGCCCCAGCCTCTCAACGTATCTTTAAGCAGTTTGCTCGCGAAGTGAATTCTGTTCTCCCCAAGCTCGCAGCAACGCGTCCCCTCAAGTGGTCGGCCTGCGCCATCACGTTCAGCTCAGCAGACCAGCTCAAGTGCGCGGCCACAGCCGGAGTCCTCCCAATGCTTTGTTCCCCAGTCATCAGCAACGTTCTGGTCACTAGGACCCTTGTCGACGGAGGGGCAGGGCTCAATGTCTTGTCCGTGGAAACATTCAACAGCCTCCAAGTGCCTTATGTCCAGCTTCAGCCAACCAAGCCCTTCTCCGGAGTCACCGATGGTTCCACAGTCCCGATCGGGCAGGTCCGCCTCCCAGTCACCTTCGGGGCCGGCAACAACTACCACACCGAGCTCATCGACTTTGACGTCGCCCACATCCACCTGCCGTACAACGCCATCCTCGGGTACCCGACGCTGGCCAAGTTCATGGCCGTGACTCACCACGGCTACAACGTCCTCAAGATGCCAGGAAGCGGCGGCGTCATCACGGTGCCATGTGAAGAGAAGGATGCCGTGTGTACCCTGGAGCGACCCTTTCAGGCCGCGTCACTAGAAGACCCAGATCGCGGAAGCAGGAGGCTTCCTGAGACCACCCCCAAGAAGAAGAAGACAACGTCAGGCTCAGCCCCTCAGGAGGCAGGCCCTTCAAGGCCCGTGTCTGCCCAGGGGGATCCTCCTTCAATCGCATAGGAAAGCGCGCCCGGTGCCCTCCTCAGGCAGGGCTCGGGGGCTCTCACCTGGAGGGTCACCGACCTAGCCAAGGTCACGAGGGAGGCGCTGGGGCACCATGTGGAGGCGTGTTTCGAAGCACGTTTCCCTCGAAAGGAAGCCAGTGAAGGAAGGTCAGACCAGCAGGAGTTTGTTAGCAAGGCCATTCAAGAACTACAGGAGTCAAGGATCATAAGAGGTTGCCGTCGCCAACCAGCTGTGGCCCCCCATCCAGGCGAGGATGGTGGGCTGCGCTTCTGCGTCAACGTACAAGGGCTCAGTCAGATCGCCACGGCGGAGCGCCTCTGGCCCTCACAAGTGGTGCGCTGCGGAGGACCACCCCACAGCTATGTTCGCATGCCTTATGGCCTACCGAGCGTGGCTGCGGCGTACCGGCGCATCATGAGGAGCATCTTGGAGGCGCAAGAAGACAGACGTTTCACGGCCCTGGCGGAGATGGAGGCTGCTCGCGAGGAGCCACCAGTGCCCTCGGAGCCTCCGGAGGCCCCTGGGCCTGGGGGCTCGTGAGAATCGGCTTCTGCAGCCCACCGAGTCTGCTGAACCAACGCCACTGCATCGACAACATCTCCAGGTGACATCTTTCAAGTTTCATTCCCAGCTGGGAGCGCCCTCCCAGGGTTGCGTCATTCCCAGGCCGCGTGGGTCTGTCCCTGTGGCATGTATCCCTTTTTATCCTTTCAGTCGCTAGCTCGCTTTGCTGGGGGCGCCCCTCGGGCTGCATCATCCCCAGGCCACTCGGGCTAGGCCCAGCGGCATATATCCCTTCCGCGTTTATTTCCAACTATGCATCATGCTTGATTACTCGATGCCGTCCGCGACACCTTTTCTTCTCCTTGTCGACCACTTGCACGTTAAAGGGGGGGTGCCTGAGCATCACGACTCAGGGCTCTTACTGGCTCTCCAGCCCTCACCCTCTGGCCTTGTCCACGGCATCGCGACCTGGCATACCAGCGACGGCTGAGACAAGCTCGAGGGCCAGGACCCGAGGACGTAGAGTGCCGGCATCTAACCAGATTTTGCAGGAACACATCTCAAGATACGGCCCAGCGCCAGGCGCAACCCGCCTAGAGGTAGGGCCTCGTGAGTCCCGCGCTGGCTCACGGGTGGCCAGACACACCTCGCCCGCTCCAACCAACGAGCTCCTGAGCGACTAACATTCAACTAATGGCTGCTATGGCAACCCCGTCTTCTTTTTGTGATGAATCTGCAGGATCCTTAGAGGAAGCTATGCTAGCCAAGGCCCTCACGGCATTTCCTTCACCCTCACCCGCGCAAACCGCTTGCACGTTAAAGGGGGGCGCCTGAGCATCGCGACTCAGGGCTCCTACTGGCTCTCCAGCCCTCACCCTCTGGCCTTGTCCACGGCATCGCGACCTGGCATACCAGCGACGGCTGAGACCAGCTCGAGGGCCGGGACCCGAGGACGTAGAGCAGAAAGGGGAGCAGAGGCGAGGGAGAAGGGGCGCGCGAGGACCTCGTCAAGCAACTCCTTTCGAATTACCCCCCGTACCCGACGACGCGCTGGGGGCAATCTCCGATTCTCAAGATAAGTCACCATCCAAAGCGTTGGCTATCGTGGCACTACCCCCGCACCTAAAGCGACTCCGTACTAGCGACGTTACTTCCCTTTCTCACCAAGCGACGGCTGCTTGGGCGCCAAAGGGGACCTCCTGAGCATCGCGACTCAGGGGCTCTTACCGGACCCCGGGTCGCTCACCTCCTGGCCTTGACCACGGCATCGCGACCTGGCATACCAGCGACGGCTGACGCCGCCTTGGGACTGGGACCTGTCGACGCAGAGCACCAAGCCCTCGCGAAGTGCGAAAGGGAAGGCCGAACTATGACGGAATTTGCGATTAGCACAGATCCATAGCAAGGGTTACATATTAACAACAAGGATCACAGCCGCCTTACAAGCCCCTATGGGGCACAATGTGATTCCTTGCAGGGAACAGATCATAAAGGGTGCTAACTACACGCGCCCTTGCAAAGGATGCCATCATCAACAGTGGGCCGTTGAGCACCGGCGCCAACCCCATACAGATCAGGACCGGCGGCGACCAAGCGAGCCTGCCCTGCTCTGGGAGCAGCGTTGGCTCGTAGGCTCGTAGCTGTCGTCACTCGTCTCCGGCATCGCGAAGACCTCACTGGGATCGCTGGATCCTCTGGCGCTCCCGTCGCTTGTGGAGCTGTCCAGGGGGCGGTTGGCAGGCCCAGCCGTCGTCATAGCGAGGTCCTGGCCGCCTCCCCCGGGGCAGCACTCTAGCCGGAGACCGTTCGCGTCGAAGACCTTGAAGAACATCACCGAAGCGCCGTCGTACTCCAGGTGGATCGTGAGGGCGCCCCTCGTTCTGCAGCACCGAGCGATTTCGCCCCAGCCGCGAGTCATGAAGACCTCGCCCGAGGCAATGATCGCGACCTCTGCCTCGGTCGCAGGAGTGCTGCAGTCGGCGTGCTGCAGCCACAGCTCCAGGAGTCTTCCCCGCGGGAAGACGGAGGCGAAGAAGGAAGGAAAGCGAATCCAAGTCCGCGGAGGCATGGCGGTGTGGAGCACGAGCTCGCGGGAGGAGCCCTCGGCGAGGACTCCGGGAGGAACGACCCACACCTTCGTGACCCTCCGGCGCCGGCGACGGTGCTAGCGGAGGGGATCAGCATCTCCTCTTCCAAGGCCCACGGCGTGGGCATACAAGGGAAGCGGGAATCCCGGTGGAGGCTGCTCGTACCAAGGCCTCAGCACCACCAGGCGGTTCTCCTCGTCTCGGCCGCGCAAGGCAGGCCGTTTCTTCGGCGGGAGCGTGTCAGGTCCCTCTTGAGGAGCCTTTCCCTTCTCCGCTGCAGAGAACGGCGAATTGGAGCCATCACGACAAGGCGGAGCAAGAATCAAAGCGAAGGAGAAAGCAAGGGGAGATGGACTGGCAGGGCACGCCCAATGCCGTACTTATAGCCGGCGGAGGCCAACCGTCGGCCTCCACGATCACAGGTAATCATGACACGGTTTGCATGCAGGGACTTGTCCAATCCGCGCTACCGTCGAGGCGTTGTGGTGAAGCGGAGACGCCCACGTCCAATCAACCGCCACGCGGCGCCCAAGGCCGCAGGCTGTTAGGGCCCGCGGCGCTTCGCCCTTGCCCTTTCGCCTCTAGGCACGGCCAAGTCCGTGCGCGCCTTGGGCCCGGGGGCTACTGTCGGCGTTCTGGGAACGGGGGTCCCCAGACTTGCCTGCCTGCGGCCTGCAGCGTGGCTCAAATGGGGGCCCAGCGTGGCCCATCTTCATCAACACAAGGCTCAAGACCCTTGCGAGGGGCCAAGCCTCGCGAGGCAGACGACACGGCGCTTCCTCAAGCACGGCCTCCTTAGGCTGGCTCGCGAGGAGGCGGAGAGATCAAGGCGGGTACCTCACGAGGTGCTCATGATGCAAGCCATGACGACCAAAGGTGCCAGGCGGGCGCCAGCCCGCGCAGCGTCTCCCTTTCCTCTTTGGTGCAAAGGGGACAAGCGCAGGCGAGAGGATCAAGCAAGGGCACCCATTTCGGTGCAACGAGACCAAGACCAGTCCAATGGTGGGAAGGAGGTCACCATGGAGCCGAGGACGGCGTCACCACAGGGCCTTTGTGAAGGAAATATGCCCTAGAGGCAATAATAAAGTTATTATTTATTTCCTTATATCATGATAAATGTTTATTATTCATGCTAGAATTGTATTAACTGGAAACATAATACATGTGTGAATACATAGACAAACAGAGTGTCACTAGTATGCCTCTACTTGACTAGCTCATTAATCAAAGATGGTTATGTTTCCTAACCATGAACAAAGAGTTGTTATTTGATTAACGAGATCACATCATTAGTTGAATGATCTGATTGACATGACCCATTCCATTAGCTTAGCACCCGATCGTTTAGTATGTTGCTATTGCTTTTATCCATGACTTATACATGTTCCTTTAACTATGAGATTATGCAACTCCCATTTACCGTAGGAACACTTTGTGTGCTACCAAACGTCACAACGTAACTGGGTGATTATAAAGGTGCTCTACAGGTGTCTCCGAAGGTACATGTTGGGTTGGCGTATTTCGAGATTAGGATTTGTCACTCCGATTGTCGGAGAGGTATCTCTGGGCCCTCTCGGTAATGCACATCACATAAGCCTTGCAAGCATTGCAACTAATGTGTTAGTTGTGAGATGATGTATTACGGAACGAGTAAAGAGACTTGCCGGTAACGAGATCGAACTAGGTATTGGATACCGACGATCGAATCTCGGGCAAGTAACATACCGATGACAAAGGGAACAAACGTATGTTGTTATGCGGTCTGACCGATAAAGATCTTCGTAGAATATGTAGGAGCCAATATGGGCATCCAGGTCCCGCTATTGGTTATTGACCGGAGACGTGTCTCGGTCATGTCTACATTGTTCTCGAACCGTAGGGTCCGCACGCTTAAGGTTTCGATGACAGTTATATTATGAGTTTATGAGTTTTGATGTACCGAAGGAGTTCGGAGTCCCGGATGAGATCGGGGACATGATGAGGAGTCTCGAAATGGTCGAGACGTAAAGATCGATATATTGGACGACTATATTCGGACATCGGAAGGGTTCTGAGTGGTTCGGGTATTTTCGGAGGTACCGGGGAGTTACGGGATTATGGGAGAAGTAATGGGCCTTGATGGGCTTTAGTGGGAAGAGGAAAAAGGCTGCTGCGCCCCCCCTCCCCTCTAGTCCGAATTGGACTAGTGAAAAGGGGGCCGTCCACCTCTCCTTCTCCTCCTATTCCTTCTACCTTCCTCCCCTTTTGGTGGACTCCTACTAGGACTTGGAGTCCTAGTAGGACTCCATATCCTGGCCGCACCTTTTGCCTTGGCCGGCCTCCTCCTCCTCCATCCTTTATATACAGGGGCAGGGGGCACCCCATAGACACACAAGTTGATCTAAGGATCGTTCCTTAGCCGTGTGCGGTGCCCCCTTCCACCAAATTCCACCTCGGTCATATCGTTGCAGTGCTTAGGTGAAGCCCTGCGCCGGTAACACATCAAGATCGTCACCACGCCGTCGTGCTGACGGAACTCTTCCCCGACGCTTTGCTGGATCGGAGCCCGGGGATCGTCATCGAGCTGAACGTGTGCCAAGAACTCGGAGGTGCCGGAGTAACGGTGCTGTGATCGGTCGGATCGCGAGGAGAACGTACGACTACTTCCTCTACGTTGAGTCAACACTTCCGCTTCGGTCTACGAGGGTACGTAGACAACACTCTCCCCTCTCGTTGCTATGCATCACCATGGTCTTGCGTGTGCGTAGGAATTTTTTTGAAATTACTACGTTCCCCAACAGTGGCATCCGAGCCTAGTTTTTTATGGTTTGATGTTATTTGCACGAGTAGAACACAAGTGAGTTGTGGACGATACAAGTCATACTGCCTACCAGCATGTCATACTTTGGTTCAGCGGTATTGTTGGACGAGACGATCCGGACCAACCTTACGCGTACGCTTACGCGAGACCGGTTCCCTCGACGTGCTTTGCACATAGATGGCTTGCGGAAGACTGTCTCTCCAACTTTAGTTGAACCGAGTGTGGCTACGCCCGGTCCTTGAGAAGGTTAAAACGGAGTCCATTTGACAAACTATCGTTGTGGTTTTGATGCGTAGGTAAGATGAGTTCTTGCTTAAGCCCGTAGCAGCCACGTAAAACTTGCAACAACAAAGTAGAGGACGTCTAACTTGTTTTTGCAGGGCATGTTGTGATGTGATATGGTCAAGACATGATGCTAAATTTTATTGTATGAGATGATCATGTTTTGTAACCGAGTTATCGGCAACTGGCAGGAGCCATATGGTTGTCGCTTTATTGTATGCAATGCAATTGCGATGTAATGCTTTACTTTATTACTAAGCGGTAGTGATAGTCGTGGAAGCATAAGATTGGCGAGACGACAACGATGCTACGATGGAGATCAAGGTGTCGCGCCGGTGACGATGGTGATCATGACGGTGCTTCGAAGATGGAGATCACAAGCACGAGATGATGATGGCCATATCATATCACTTATATTGATTGCATGTGATGTTTATTTTTTATGCATCTTATCTTGCTTTGATTGACGGTAGCATTATAAGATGATCTCTCACTAAATTATCAAGAAGTGTTCTCCCTGAGTATGCACCGTTGCGAAAGTTCTTCGTGCTGAGACACCACGTGATGATCGGGTGTGATAGGCTCTACGTTCAAATACAACGGGTGCAAAACAGTTGCACACGCGGAATACTCAGGTTATACTTGACGAGCCTAGCATATAACAGATATGGCCTCGGAACACGGAGACCGAAAGGTCGAGCGTGAATCATATAGTAGATATGATCAACATAGTGATGTTCACCATTGAAACTACTCCATCTCACATGATGATCGGACATGGTTTAGTTGATTTGGATCACGTGATCACTTAGAAGATTAGAGGGATGTCTATCTAAGTGGGAGTTCTTAAGTAATATGATTAATTGAACTTTAATTTATCATGAACTTAGTCCTGGTAGTATTAGCATATCTATGTTGTAGAACAATAGCTCGCATTGTTGCATCCCTGTGTTAATTTTGATATGTTCCTAGAGAAATTTGTGTTGAAAAATGTTAGTAGCAATGATGCGGATTGGATCCGTGATCTGAGGTTTATCCTCATTGCTGCACAGAAGAATTATGTCCTTGATGCACCGCTAGGTGACGGACCTATTGCAGGAGCAGATGCAGACATTATGAACGTTTTGCTAGCTCAATATGATGACTACTTAATAGTTTAGTGCACCATGCTTAAACGGCTTAGAATCGGGACTTCAAAGACGTTTTGAACGTCATGGACCATACAAGATGTTCCAGGAGTTGAAGTTAATATTTCAAGCAAATACCCGAGTTGAGAGATATGAAGTCTCCAACAAGTTCTATAGCTAAAAGATGGAGGAGAATCGCTCAACTAGTGAGCATGTGCTCAGATTGTCTGGGTACTACAATCGCTTGAATCAAGTGGGAGTTAATCTTCCAGATAAGATAGTGATTGACAGAATTCTCTAGTCACCATCACCAAGTTAGTAGAACTTCGTGATGAACTATAATATGCAAGGGATAACGGAAAATATTCCCAAGCTCTTCGCGATGCTAAAATCGGCGAAGGTAGAAATCAAAGAAAAACATCAAGTGTTGATGGTTGACAAGATCGCTAGTTTCAAGAAAAGGGCAAAACGAAAGAAGGGGAACTTCAAGAAGAACGGCAAGCAAGTTGCTGCTCAAGTGAAAAAGCCCAAGTCTGGTCCTAAGCCTGAGACTAAGTGCTCCTACTGCAAAGGGACTGGTCACTGGAAGCGGAACTACCCCAAGTGATTGGCGGATAAGAAGGATGGCAAAGTGAACATAAGTATATTTGATATACATGTTATTGATGTGTACTTTACTAGTGTTCATAGCAACCCCTCGGTATTTGGTACTAGTTCAAGTTGCTAAGATTAGTAACTCGAAATGGGAGTTGCAGAATGAACAAAGACTAGTTAAAGGGCAAGGTGACGATGTGTGTTGGAAGTGGTTCCAAGATTGATATGATCATCATCACACACTCCCTATACTTTCGGGATTAGTGTTGAAACTAAATAAGTGTTATTTGGTGTTTGCGTTGAGCATGAATATGATTTGATCATGTTAATTGCAATACAATTATTCATTTAAGTTAGAGAACAATTGTTGTTCTGTTTACATGAATAAAACCTTCTATGGTCATACACACCAATGAAAATAGTTCATTGGATCTCGATCGTAGTGATACACATATTCATAATATTGAAACCAAAAGATGCGAAGTTAATAATGATAGTGCAACCTATTTGTGGCACTGCCGTTTAGGTCATATTGGTGTAAAGCGCATGAAGAAACTCCATGCCGATGGGATTTTGGAATCACTTGATTATGAATCACTTGATGCTTGCGAACCATGCCTCTTGGGCAAGATGACTAAAACGCCGTTCTCCGGAACAATGGAGCAAGCAACGGATTTGTTGGAAATCATACATACTGATGTATATGGTCCGATGAATATTAAGGCTCGCGACAAGTATCATTATTTTCTAACCTTCACAGATGATTTGAGCAGATATGGGTATATCTACTTGATGAAACATAAGTCTGAAACGTTTGAAAAGTTCAAAGAATTTTAGAGTGAAGTGGAAAATCATCGTGACAAGAAAATAAGGTTTCTACGATCTGATCGCGGAGACAAATATTTGAGTTACGAGTTTGGTCTTCAATTAAAACAATGTGGAATAGTTTCACAAATTCATGCCACCTGGAACACCACAGCATAATGGTGTGTCCGAACGTCATAACCGTACTTTATTGGATATAGTACAATCTATGATGTTTCTTACCGATTTACCAATATCATTTTGGGATCATGCATTAGAGACAGCTGCATTCACGTTAAAAGGGGCACCATCTAAAGTCCGTTGAGACGACACAAAATGAACTGTGGTTTGGCAAGAAACCAAAGTTGTCGTTTCTTAAAGTTTGGGGTTACGATGCTTATGTGAAAAAGTTTCATCCTGATAAGCTCAAACCCAAATCGGAGAAATGTGTCTTCATAGGTACCCAAAGGAGACTGTTGGGTACACCGTCTATCACAGATCCGAAGGCAAGATATTCGTTGCTGAGAATGGATCCTTTCTAGAGAAGGAGATTCTCTCGAAAGAAGTGAGTGGGAGGAAAGTAGAAAACTTGATAAGGTAATTGTACCTTCTCCCTTATTGGAAAGTAGTTCATCACAGAAATCTGTTCTTGTGACTACTACACCAATTAGTAAGGAAGCTAATGATGATGATCATGTAACTTCAAGATCAAGTTACTACCGAATCTCGTAAGTAAACTAGAGTGAGATCCGCACCAGAGTGGTACGGTAATCCTGTTCTGGAAGTCATGTTACTAGACCATGACGAACTTGCGAACTATGAGGAAGCGATGATGAGCCCAGATTCCGCGAAATGGTTAGAGGCCATGAAATCTGAGATATGATCCATGTATGAGAACAAAGTATGGACTTTGATGGATTTGCCCGATGATCGGCAAGCCAAAGAAAATAAATGGATCTTGAAGAGGAAGACGGACACTGATAGTAGTGTTACTATCTACAAAGCTAGAATTGTCGCAAAAGGTTTTCGACAAGTTCAAGGTGTTGACTACGATGAGAGTTTCTCACTCGTATCTATGCTTAAGTCTGTCCGAATCATGTTAGCAATTGCCGCATTTTATGAAATCCGGCAAATGGATAAACAAAACTACATTCCTTAATGGATTTATTAAAGAAGAGTTGTATACGATGCAACTAGAAGGTTTTGTCGATCCTAAAGGTGTTAACAAAATATGCAAGCTCCAGCGATCCATCTATGGACTGGTGCAAGCATCTCGGAGTTGGAATATACACTTTGATAAGTTGATCAAAGCATATAGTTTTATACAGACTTGCGGTGAAGCCTGTATTTACAAGAAAGTGAGTGGGAGCACTACAACATTTCTGATAAGTATATGTGAATGACATATTGTTGATCGGAAATAATGTAGAATTATTCTGTAAAGCATAAACGAGTATTTGAAAGGAGTTTTTCGAAGAAGGACCTCGGTGAAGCTGCTTACATATTGAGCATCAAGATCTATAGAGATAGATCAAGACGCTTGATAAGTTTTTCAATGAGTACATACCTTGACAAGATTTTGAAGTAGTTCAAAATGGAACAGTCAAAGAAAGAGTTCTTGCCTGTGTTACAAAGTGTGAAATTGAGTAAGACTCAAAACCCGACCAAGGCAGAAGATAGAAAGAGAATGAAAGTCATTCCCTATGCCTCAGCCATAGGTTCTATAAAGTATGCCATGTTGTGTACCAGATCTATTGCATACCCTACCACTGAGTTTGGCAAGGGAGTACAATAGTGATCTAGGAGTAGATCACTGGACAAGCGGTCAAAATTATCCTTAGTGGAATAAGGATATGTTTCTCGATTATGGATGTGACAAAAAGGTTCGTCGTAAAAGGTTACGTCGATGCAAGTTTTGACACTAATCTAGATGACTCTAAGTCTCAATCTAGATACATATTGAAAGTGGGAGCAATTAGCTAAAGTAGCTCCGTGCAGAGCATTGTAGACATAAAAAATTGCAAAATACATAACGGATCTGAATGTGGCAGACCCGTTGACTAAGATTCTCTCACAAGCGAAACATGATCACACCTTAGTACTCTTTGGGTGTTAATTACATAGCGATGTAAACTAGATTACTGAATCTAGTAAACCCTTTGGGTGTCGGTCACATAGCGATGCGAACTATGGGTGTTAATCACATGATGATGTGAACTATTGATGTTAATCACATAGTGATGTGATCTAGATTATTGACTCTAGTGCAAGTGGGAGACTGAAGGAAATATGCCCTAGAGGCAATAATAAAGTTATTATTTATTTCCTTATATCATGATAAATGTTTATTATTCATGCTAGAATTGTATTAACTGGAAACATAATACATGTGTGAATACATAGACAAACAGAGTGTCACTAGTATGCCTCTACTTGACTAGCTCATTAATCAAAGATGGTTATGTTTCCTAACCATGAACAAAGAGTTGTTATTTGATTAACGAGATCACATCATTAGTTGAATGATCTGATTGACATGACCCATTCCATTAGCTTAGCACCCGATCGTTTAGTATGTTGCTATTGCTTTTATCCATGACTTATACATGTTCCTTTAACTATGAGATTATGCAACTCCCATTTACCGTAGGAACACTTTGTGTGCTACCAAACGTCACAACGTAACTGGGTGATTATAAAGGTGCTCTACAGGTGTCTCCGAAGGTACATGTTGGGTTGGCGTATTTCGAGATTAGGATTTGTCACTCCGATTGTCGGAGAGGTATCTCTGGGCCCTCTCGGTAATGCACATCACATAAGCCTTGCAAGCATTGCAACTAATGTGTTAGTTGTGAGATGATGTATTACGGAACGAGTAAAGAGACTTGCCGGTAACGAGATCGAACTAGGTATTGGATACCGACGATCGAATCTCGGGCAAGTAACATACCGATGACAAAGGGAACAAACGTATGTTGTTATGCGGTCTGACCGATAAAGATCTTCGTAGAATATGTAGGAGCCAATATGGGCATCCAGGTCCCGCTATTGGTTATTGACCGGAGACGTGTCTCGGTCATGTCTACATTGTTCTCGAACCGTAGGGTCCGCACGCTTAAGGTTTCGATGACAGTTATATTATGAGTTTATGAGTTTTGATGTACCGAAGGAGTTCGGAGTCCCGGATGAGATCGGGGACATGATGAGGAGTCTCGAAATGGTCGAGACGTAAAGATCGATATATTGGACGACTATATTCGGACATCGGAAGGGTTCTGAGTGGTTCGGGTATTTTCGGAGGTACCGGGGAGTTACGGGATTATGGGAGAAGTAATGGGCCTTGATGGGCTTTAGTGGGAAGAGGAAAAAGGCTGCTGCGCCCCCCCTCCCCTCTAGTCCGAATTGGACTAGTGAAAAGGGGGCCGTCCACCTCTCCTTCTCCTCCTATTCCTTCTACCTTCCTCCCCTTTTGGTGGACTCCTACTAGGACTTGGAGTCCTAGTAGGACTCCATATCCTGGCCGCACCTTTTGCCTTGGCCGGCCTCCTCCTCCTCCATCCTTTATATACAGGGGCAGGGGGCACCCCATAGACACACAAGTTGATCTAAGGATCGTTCCTTAGCCGTGTGCGGTGCCCCCTTCCACCAAATTCCACCTCGGTCATATCGTTGCAGTGCTTAGGTGAAGCCCTGCGCCGGTAACACATCAAGATCGTCACCACGCCGTCGTGCTGACGGAACTCTTCCCCGACGCTTTGCTGGATCGGAGCCCGGGGATCGTCATCGAGCTGAACGTGTGCCAAGAACTCGGAGGTGCCGGAGTAACGGTGCTGTGATCGGTCGGATCGCGAGGAGAACGTACGACTACTTCCTCTACGTTGAGTCAACACTTCCGCTTCGGTCTACGAGGGTACGTAGACAACACTCTCCCCTCTCGTTGCTATGCATCACCATGGTCTTGCGTGTGCGTAGGAATTTTTTTGAAATTACTACGTTCCCCAACACTTTGGCAGGCGAAGACCAACTTTAGTCAGGATAAGTGTACCAGATGTTCCCCTTCAAATTGGCCAATTGTTGGCGCCCTTCCCGCTCAATATTTGGGAAGAGGCCCAGGGCCTTTGCCTATAAATAGGGCTAGCCACCCCCAGGGTAGAGGGACCGGATCTGATCGAGTACCAAGAAACCAGTAGAGGCATCTAGAGAGAGAGAGAAGGGAGATCGAACTCCCCCTAGCAGTTCATCCCCTAGCCAAGAACAGACCCTCGCGAGGCTGTTCTTCCTTGTACTGTTCTTCATCATCAGCCCAAGAGGCAATCCACCCACCACACTGGAGTAGGGTATTACACCGCATCGGTGGCCCGAACCAGTATAAACCCTGTGTCTCTTCTGTTCTTCTTCTAGTAGTTAGTCCTTTCGAGACGGAGAGGTAGAGGGCATGATATCCACGCGCACCCCAGAGTTCGAACCTTAAGGGTCTGCCGGAACCCGTGATCCGACAGCCGTCATTATCGAACACTGCTCAGCCTCGGGAGGAACTTCCCCAGCCACCTGCCTCAGGAGCACCGGTCTGCGGCCCGACCTCAGGGGCACGCCTGCTCCTGACAATGGAACCTCAGGAGGAGTGCTGGATCGCGGAACTCCGGAGTTATTTAACACAAGGGACCCTGCCGGAGGAGGAGGAGGAAGTGGAGCGTGTGGCGCAGCAGGCCACGACATACTGCATCAGGGATGGAGAGCTCTACAGGAGGCGACCAAATGACGTATCCCTGCGCTGCATCTCCAGGGAGCAAGGAAAGGAACTACTGGAAGACATACACGACGGGGACTGTGGGCATGATTCATCATCATGAACCCTCGTTGGCAAGGCATTCCACAGTGGGTTCTATTGGCCCACCGCACTCAGCGACGCTGTCGAGCTTGTGAAGGCTTGTGAAGCCTGCCAATTTCATGCCAAGCAGATCCATCAGCCGGCGGGAGGCCTGTAGACCATACCCCTTTCATGGCCGTTCGCGGTCTGGGGGCTGGACATTCTGGGCCCGTTTCCTCGGGCGCCAGGGGGCTACCGCTACCTCTACGTTGCCATTGACAAGTTCACCAAGTGGGCAGAAGTAGAGGCTCTCCGCACCATCCCCGCGGGTTCCGCGGTCAAATTCATCAGGGGCATCGTGAGCCGGTTTGGGGTGCCGAACCGCATCATCACGGACAACGGTTCGCAGTTCACCAGTAACCTTTTCAGAACATACTGCGCTAACCTTGGAACGCAAATATGATATGCCTCGGTGGCGCATCCACGAAGCAACGGCCAGGCCGAAAGAGCCAACGCGGAGGTCCTAAGGGGCCTCAAGACCAGGATGTTCAGGAAGAAGCTGGAGGCCTGCGGCAAAGGTTGGTACGATGAGCTCCAGTCCGTGTTGTGGTCCATCCACACAACCGCGACCAAGCCGACTGGGGAGACCCTGTTCTTCCTGGTCTATGGAGCTGAAGCAGTCCTCCCTCACGAGGTCAGACGTCGCTCCGCGCGGGTCCTAGCGTTCGACGAGGCGCAGCAGGACGCCATGCGGGGGATGGACCTCGTGCTGGGGGAGGAGCGCCGCCGAGAAGCCTCGTTACGAGCGGCGAGGTACCAACAGGCGCTACGACGATATCACTACCGCAACATCCGCCCCAGGACTCTCGAGGTAGGAGACCTCGTACTCAGGCGGGTTCTCTCCAGGGAGGGGCTGCACAAGCTCTCTCCCATGTGGGAGGGCCCGTTCAAGGTTGTTCATGTTTCCAAGCCAGGCTCCGTGCACTTGGAGACTCAGGAGGGTGAGCCGGTTCAGAACGCATGGAACATTCAGCACCTCCGGAGGTTCTACCCCTAAAAGGCCAGAGCCTGTGAAGAAGGCGAACGCCTGTGAAGATTATCCTTTTTGGAGAAGGCCTAGAGCCTGTGAAGAAGGCGAACGCCTGTGAAGATTATCCCTTTTTGGAGAAGGCCCAGAGCTTGTGAAGAAGGCAAACGCCTGTGAAGATTATCCTTTTTGGAGAAGGCCTAGAGCCTGTGAAGAAGGTGAACGCCTGTGAAGATTATCCTTTTTGGAAAAGGCCCGGAGCCTGTGAAGAAGGCGAATGCCTGTGAAGATTGCCGTGTTTTGGAAAAGGCCCGGAGCCTGTGAAGAGGGCAAATGCCTGTGAAGCTCGTTTCCCTTAAGAAGAAAGGCCCGGAGCCTGTGAAGAAGGCCAATGCCTGTGAAGCTCGCCACCCGTGACACTCTCACGTAATAATGAGTGGGGCTGTACACGCCCCGAAGTCTCAGGAGCGCCGGCCTTAGGCCCTGGGGCTCCCTCCCACGCCCAGTGGCAGCACTTAGCTCCGCGCTGGTGAGAAGACGTCGAAGACTAGATTAGGTGTCGGACGCGGCTTTTTCATTTGCTTTCCGCAGTTGGCTTGTTTGTTCGTAGTTGAAATTTTATTGAAATTATTACCGTTGTTGGTTTATGGTTCGTCGATTTTCGCTGCCCCGCTTTGATTCTTCTTATGAAAGACCTCGCGAGGGAGGACAGCCGAGCGCGCTCGCGAGAGTTCCTGTTTGAGTCGTTCGAAGGTTTCGCGACCTGGACCCGTTACGGGAGCATCCCTCCAGTCCGTGCCCCTCGGGCACCGCGACACGCACACAGGGCCTTGGTCGGTCGCCCCCCACGGCTGGGGCCGGGAACTATCTACGCGCAAATGCATAGCTGAAAGGCGCAAAAAATGGAATCAAGGTAACGGTTAACAGCAGTAACCCCGAACACGCCCACACGGGGCTCCACACAGCTGTTTTCTTTACGCGGGAAACAAAAGGGAAAGAAGGGGCAAGCCTGGCGCGGCTCGCCTCACACCGGCCTGCGGAGGAGGCTCGGGCTGCCTCCGGAGCTCAAGCAGACTCCCTCTCGCGCTTCACCGGGGCGCGACGGCGGGCGGACGTACTGCCGCCTCCCAAGCAGGCGCGACGGTGAGGGGGTTGACTGCGGCCACCGCTGGAAGAGTCACTTGAAGAGGAGTCGATGAAGCCTGGGGAACCCCGAGCGCCGCCAACCACGTGGGCGCTATCTCCTCCGTCGTCATCGGGGCTGGGTCCCCGGCCGCGGTCGTCGTCCTCAGGGCAACACCTTGCGCGGCAACCGTCTTCCCCAAACACCCTCACGTAGAGGGTGGCATCGCCGTCAAACCTAAAGTGCAGGGTGCATCGGCACTCCAGGCCGCGAGCACGGGCGAACGCCTGCCAGCCACGAGTCAAGGCCAAGCCCCCAGCGGCGGAGACCTCTAGTGCAGCCCATGAGGACCGGCTGCAGCAGCCGTCCGCCTGAAGCCAGAGGCCGCTCGGGGCACCGGCCGAGAGCTCACCAAGGAGGAAGCGAGGAAGTTGGAGCCGGGCGCTAGTCGGCTCCGCCGACCATACGACGAACTCCGGCAGCACCTCAGCCGCGCGAAAGCGAGGCCTAGGGGAGCGGGCGATCAGAGCATGTCCCCCGGCCGCAGCAGCTCGCCCGCCGCCACGCTGGGAACCATCCCCGCGACCGCGGGACGCTGCCGGGGCAGCCACGGGATGCTTCCGGGGGCGCCCTCGACCGCGCTTGGGCGTGGGAGAGGCAGGCTCAACCTGGCGGGCCTTCCCTTTCTCTGCAGCCGAGAACCTCCTCGACGGAGCCATGGAGAAGAAGGAGAAGCAAGGAGAGATGGACTGGGAGAGCTCGTGCAGTGCCGTACTTATAGCCGGCGAAGGCCAACCGTCGGCTTCCACGATCGTAGGTAATCATGACACGATCTGCATGCAGGGACTTGTCCAATCTGCGCGACCACCGAGGCGTCATGGGGAAGCGGAGACGCCCACGTCCATCAACCGCCACGCGGCGCCCAAGGCCGCAGGCTGAAGGGGCCCGCGGCGCTTCGCCCTTGCCCTTTCGCCTCTCGGCACGGCCAAGTACGGGCGCGCCTTGGGCCCGGGGGCTACTGTCGGCGTTCTGGGAACGGGGGTCCCCAGACTTGCTTGCCTGCGGCCTGCGGTGTGGCTTAAAGGAGGCCCAGTACGGCCCATCTTCATCAACACGAGACCCAAGACCCTCGCGAGGGGCCAAGCCTCGCGGCGCGGACGACACGGAGCTTCCTCAGGCGCGGCCTCACCAGGATGGCTCACGAGGAGGCAGAGAGATCAAGGCGGGGTACCTCACGAGGTGCCTATGACGCAAGCCATGACGACCGAAGGTGCCAGGCGGGCGCCAGCCCGCGCAGTGTCTCCCTTTCCTCTTTGGTGCAAAGGGGGCAAGCGCAGGTGAGAGGATCAAGCAAAGGCATCCATTTCGGTGCAACGAGACCAAGACCAGTCCAATGGTGGGAAGGAGGTCATCATGGAGCCCAGAACGGCGTCACCACAGAGCCTTTGGCAGCTGAGGACCAACTTTAGTCAGGATAAGTGTACCAGATGTTCCCCTTCAAAATGGCCAATTGTTGGCGCCCTTCCCGCTCAATATTTGGGAAGAGGCCCAGGGCCTTTGCCTATAAATAGGACTAGCCACCCCCAAGGATGGGGGACGAGATCATCGGATCATCAAGCAACAAAGAGAGAGAGAGAGAGAGAGAGAGAGAGAGAAGGGCGGCTGAACTCCTCCTAGCAGTTCATCGTCCTTGCTAAGAGCAGACCCTCACGAGGCTGTTCTTCTTTGTACTGTTCATCTTCATCAGCCCAAGAGGCAATCCACCCACCACAAACTAGAGTAGGGTATTACACCACAATGGTGGCCCGAACTAGTATAAACCTTGTGTCTCTTGTGTTGTTCTTTCTGTAGTTTAGATCTTTGCGAGACGGAGAGGTAGAAGGCGAAGTCTCCGCGCGCACCCCAGAGTTCGAACCTCAAGGGTCTGCCGGAACCCGAAATCCGACAGCATTGCAACAAAAGGTCACAATAGCAATGACGTGAAGTAGATAACCCTGTTTACGTAGAGGTGCAAAGGAAACAACAAGTGTTCAATAATGGTGGATTACACAGAAGCCAACAAAAAGAAGCATCTAACTTATCTAAATGGGGAAGAAAGCAGGACAGTAGCATTTCCCAAACAGTGGCATTGATTGATATTAACAGAGAGATTATATTATCAATAAAATTCGTTAAACATGTAATTTGCTTTTAACTATGGCATTGCATCAATTTTCCAGCGGCATTATTAGCGGGTGTTTGTTTATAGGGACTTTTTGGTGTAGGGACTAAAAATGTCCCTTTCAGTCCCATCTAAACCAAACATGAGGGTCTTTTAGGGACTAAAAGTGGGCATTTGGGGCTAAAGAAAGAAGACCCCGAGGGAGAGTCTTTTTGGGACTTTTTCCAACAGTTGCCCCTGCCCCGTATCGCAGCTTATCTCTATTAGTTCATTACTAGGGGTAACATGGTCTTTTAGCATGTCATTTAATAACCTCTAGTCCATGTTTAGTCCCTCGAACCAAGCAAGTAGGGACTAGGGACTTTTTAGTTGGGACTAAAAAAAGTCCTAGGAATTTTTAACCAAATAGGGCCTTAGATTAACAACAGCTAAAGAGTTGCATGGGACAGTGGACGCACCAGCACCATGTGCATCTACCGATGTATGAAGGGGTGATGCACAGTCTGTTGCAACAAAGAACAAATAACCAAGGAGCATATTTGTGTTGGTCCTAGTTTTGTTATCTTTAGACACCTTTCCCTATGTGAGCGCAACAAATCTAGTCCTGCTCAAACTCTACAGCCTTGTCCCCCAAAACCAAAAGATCAGTTCATTACAGATGTGTGTACTGCGTTTTTCATTGTTTTCCCTTTTCGACCAATGTAGGTCCTGGATAGCCAGTCTGTACTAGTACTTTCCCCCCTTCCTTTCTTATTTGAACCAAGTCCTAGATTCATGCTATACAACTTTCCCACTACTTTCCCCCCTTCCTTTCCTTTTTGTACGACGTCCTAGATTCATGCTATACAACTTTCCTCACTACTTCCCCCCATTCCTTTCCTCCTTGAACCACGTCATGGATTCATACTATACAACTTTCTCCACTACTTTCCTGTTTGATCCAATACCTAGATTCGAGCGCAAAAGTGGAAAAAGCCCACATGAAGCTAGAGCAATGCATGTGGAATAAGTAAATTATACCTTAAGGTTCTTGGGGTGTGGTTTGGTGGGCGACCGGAGGCCGTTCTGCCCACACTATGTATGGCGGCGAGGAAGAAGGGGTCGGAGGCCCTCCCGCACCGCTGCTGGGTGAAAGAGAATAGCTGCGCCGGTAGTGGATTCCCTCCCTCGCCGACGGCGACAGCATTAAGCCTCCTTCCCTTATCGGCAGATGGATCCTGGCGGCTCTTTGACCAGCAGTGAGGGGAGAGAGAGAGAGGCCAGCGAAGTCTTGTTTAGATCTGGGGAGGGTGAGAGAGTGTGAAGAGAGCAACTACAAGCGCTGAGGCTCCAGCGTGTATATATATAGTGGAGAGAGAGAGTGAAGAGTGCAAACCCTAGAAAACAAGCGCCAAGGCCGAGATCGTATAGCTCCGTATCCATCCATTTTGACCCGTCAAAGAATCGTCCTGGCACCGCCCCAGATCACTTTTGCTCTCTGTCATGCGGTGACTACCTGTCATTGGGTGGAAGAAAGAAGTTGAACAAAAACAAAATTATGCTCAAGTGTGGTTATCGAACCCGAGACCTCATGTTTGATGAGCAAACAGGCTAACTAGCTACACCATCCTCACGTGATGTTTAACGAGAGGAAAATAACCTTTTATATATTCCTGCATTCGTGTGACAAGCATGCCGTGTTTTTTTTGCGTGGGAGTCTTTGGGATTTAAATAATAGTCGTGTCATGTGGCTTTGGTGGTAAGATCTTTTTGGATTTAAACCAATGTTGGTAGTATGGAAATAATGCAACCTTAGTCACCTTACCTCTCTCCATGTAGTACATTGGGTCCCACGAGTCACAGGGTGAAACAAACAAATAAATAAGAAAAATTAAAAGCGCCAGCGGTGTATCTTACCTCACACATCTCGCTACTGCTCATGAACACTGTCCAATTGATCCCTATGTTCGCTCACGTACTATTTTAAGTGAATCCTTATTATAACATGAACACAATTTTGGGCACTTGTATTCGACCTAAGTCAGTGTGCCACCGTATCTCGTACTACTCCCTCCGTCTAGGTGTAATAAGTCATGTTAGAAGGTGCAGCGGGACCAAGGTGCAAGCAGATTGGAGGAGAAGGAGAAACTTGACCGGTCCTTCCTCCAATCAAAGCCCTGATTTCTTTCTCTAAACACAACAATTAATCACAACAACTAAGAGATGCCATTTTAGCTACCATGCAGGGCCACGTATTAACTCGCATGCAAGCCAACTTTGATTTCTTGACTGATCAATGGGTAGTTGAGCTCCATGCATTGGGTTTCCGCGGGAGATAACAAGGCAGAGTAAGGAGCGTTTGGTTACATTGCTAGGCTGGTCATAGTGGTGAGTAACTTGGACTAGTAACATGCATATGTTACTAGTCTATGTTACTACCTTCATAGTGGATAGTAACATATGGATGGTAACATGCAAGTCCTCATTAATTGAGATATAGACTCATTTTACCTCGGCGTGTGTGTGTGTGTGTTTAGCAGCATGTGTGTGTTAGAGAGAGTGACACATCGACCTACTCCTACAGAGAGATGGTGTGTAGTGTACGATTTAGCCAAGAGAGTCGGTGCATCCTCTCATCTTCGGGCATTCGGTCGGGACAGGCGGACAGCTTCCATGCCCGCTCCTGACCAGCCTGGCCCACCAAAAGCCCCTCCATCGCCCGCGCATGCTTCCCGCCTGAAACGGTCAGCACCTCTCCAAAGAATCGGTGCTTCATTCATGGCCAGGAAGAGCGGACGCGACCTCTCACTGGCACCTGCATTGCAGGGAGAAGAGGATTCAAGAGTGATGGTTGCTTCCTCCGTCCAACTTACTGCTGGGTCTATGTGATTTGACGGCTCATTGGTCATTATTACTGAGGTGGTACGACTGCTGGATGTCCCACGCTTTCGGCGAAAGGAGGTACTACTAGATTACAATTTTCTCCATTCTTACAGCAGAGAAGTGTGAAAGTAGTGAAAACACGCAGGCTCAGTGATTACATGGCTCGTCTCACACTATCACCATATTTTCTGGACACCGTGTGACACCTAACTCTTTACATCGTACTGTACTAGTATAGTACGTACTGTAATTTCTCAGCGAGATAAATTTGTACAATGCTATGAAGCTTCCAGCTTCTGTTTCATGTATCTTGCATCCAAGGTTGCCCGTTGCAACATTTCATCAAATACAAACGAGACTAAGATGCATGCAATTTCATCTCAATGATTTACAGATCATAGCCAATATGTAGTCCCTGCGTTCCAAAATAAGTATCTCAACTTTATGCAAACTTTGGTACAAAGTTGTACTACTACTAAAGTTGGCACTTATTTTGGAACAGAGACATCTAAAGAAAAACCGATCCATGCAGTCCCTAGCCCTTGAACCGTAAACCCTAACCAGGATTTAATTTGCTGGCAACGTTGGAGCTTCTGAAGAAATGAAGTTTGCAACCCTTTGACCATCGGATCATTTTGTGCAGTTTCACCAAAATCGAGATGAGCATCCCTGTGGCAAAGAAAGTGAAGAAGCGTGATTAGAATAAGATTACTGGGACTAGTTGATGAGACATAAACTCATCACAAATACAGTACATATAAGCAAGTAGAGGTATGTGCGGGGCAAAGAAGTAGAGAAATATCCACATGGAGTCATGTGGGCAGCTGGAGCAGTGGTGCAAGCCGGCTGTAAAGGAAGTTGTACCTGAGGGATGTCGGGATGTAGATCAACCTAGAGGAGGGCGGTGGGAGGCGACAAGTGCCCACGTCGCGGCAGTGAGCAAGGGACGAAGGCAACCTCACCGGCTTTGTGAGAGAGAACGACAAGGACCCCTGATCGGGACGTGCCGACAGTGGGTTTTCGTCGTCAGTGACGGCGACCGCATCTACACTAAGCATCCACCCCACGTTCGCCAAGATGTTAGAGATGTGGCCATAGCCGTTTTGTGCGAGAGAGTGTGAAGAGAGCAACCCCAGCAAGCAACGGTGTAGGCTCGTCCTGTCTATGTATATAGTGGAGCGGGTTTTTTTCTCTCCATATGAACCTATTTATATTGCGTACGTGCCACTGAAGAAAAAAAACTTTATTTATAAATGACGGCACCGTTCATGCGTGGTTCCCGACCCTCCACTATTTATAAGTGAGTAACTAATACTGGACACGTCAAATTATCACGTGGGCTGCATCATCTTACAGAGATGAGCTCCACCGTGTCACGTGTGTGGTCAGGGAAGACGCAAAAGACGCAAAGAGTGCTACTAGTACACTACGTGCGTGGGGGCGTGCACCTCTTCTCTTCGAGCATGGTTATTAAAATTTTAGCCCACTACTGTACTACAACGTGGTTATTATATATGGGCAAAGAGTATAGGCAGTAATAATGACTAATAAGCCGTGAAATCACGAGGCCCACCTTTCTCTATGTTTGACCGAGGAAGCAGCCATCATTTCACTCCTCGTTGAATATCCATCTTCTGCTACCTCCGCGAATAAATAAAAATATGCTTCTACCTTGTAGCATGGTTAATAGTATAGCCATGTCAATCATGACGTAGAAATATCATTCACTGATACAATAGGGCTGGATCTAAGGCTGGTGATTTTTTTTACTTTGTCTCTTTCTCTTTTTGTCTCATTTACTCATTTTACATAGGAGCACGTGTAGAGGATGGCTAGTCCTTTTGATGGGACTTATTCATGGGGTTTAAGACTAAGCAGCTCCGAATTATGCCTGCTACCCACCACTCTGAATCGTGCCATCTATGATAGGGAGTAGTCCCATTGCAACAATGAGGTCCACTAGGTCTAGCACGTCCTGTAAGAATAGACTATCACGCAAAACATACATCCTGTTGCCTTCTTCCTCATACAGTACGTACCACTGGTACGTACTACTAGTACTACTACTACTCGTTCTCCTATAAACCTTGCGCTTGGCATCTCCAAAATATCAACCTTGCGATTGGCTCTTCGCCTCTTCGGGAAGTCGAGCAATAATGGCACTGTAGTATATATCGTTCTGGCTATATGAGACCGAATGAATTGTTGCACGTCCACCACGTGGGCGAGGGTCGAGGGGTGAGGGAGAGTGCGTACTATCACGTCCGTCTCAATATTGACTACATATGGAGCAAAATGAGTGAATCAACACTCTAAAATACATCTATATACATCAGTGTTTTGAGTATGTACTAGTAGTTCATATTGAAATCTACTAAAGGACAATATTCCAAACAATATGATAATCTCTCTAACCAAGGTAGGGACGAGGAATAAACGGAGGGAGTAGTAAAAATTTCTCCTCGTCTTGCGAGCCACCACGCGCGTGGGCGAGGGAGCGGGCGTAAGGCGTATTATGCAAGCTTCACCTCGTCCTGTGAGCCACCGCGCCCGTGGGCGGGGAGACGGCATACTAAGCAAGCTTCTCCTTGTTCTGCGAGTTGACGGGACATATCAAAATTAATACGCATAGAGCATCTCGAGTGTATAGAACATTGCCTCTAAGGTAGGCCCCGCATGGTTTGCCTCTTTTTTAACATAATGCGTCAAGTCATAATTTTTTGTTCACCCGTGGTAGATGATCCTACATCAAGTGGACAACCAGTACACGTGTCAAATTACCACGTGGGCTGCCTTTTCGTACAGAAATGAGCTCCACCGTGTACCCGCGCGGGTGTGGTTGGGAAAGAGACGGGAGTACGTGCGCCATGCGTGCACCTCTTCTCTTCATGCACGTGCCCCACCTACGTGGGTGTGTGTGAGAGAGATACAAACCTAGACAGATGGTGTGTGCGTTCGTGAGTGTCTTTTGTTTAGGGGGTGATTTCGTGAATGTATTTGTCGGAATATGTGTCGATGACATCTCAAAAAAATTGACATATGCAATGTGTGTGAAATAGAGGCCTATTGATATCATATATAGAGGGGGTGAACCACGAGAAGAGAGGGAGGGGTCATAGATATCGATAGAGTCGAAGAGAGGATCAAGTGGGTGGGTGCGAGATCGATGAAGAGAGCCATCGAAATGGTGTGTGTGCAAGTCAAAGATATAGGGCGACTGACCTACCGGAACGTCAGAGGGCACATGACAAGTTTGTGTGTGGCAGGGAGACATGACTAGAGTGCTCAATGTATCGGTGTGGGGGGGGAGGAGGGGGAGGCAGAGGCCTAACTAGAGAGGTAGAATGACTCGTATATGTGTTGAGAAGGAGAGACCCAGCTATGTCTTGAGGGAGATCAGTCGACATCCATACATAACTGAAGGACAGGAAATAGGTTGGGACAGACAGAGAGAGAGAGAGAGAGGAGAGAGAGGGATGGAGAGGGGTAGAGTGCTCGATGGGTGATGGAGTTGCTTCTCGAAGATGGTGGGAGAGGCCTACTAGACAAACTGAGGATAGAACTGCAATATTATCAATAAGAGTGGGGATGTGTTTCTGTGTGTGCATGTGCGTGATAGATGTGTCGGGACGCATGCATGGATGATGAAGGGGAACCATGTGTTTGGTAAGCAAACCTAACTAGATCGGTAGATCAATTGTTGTTCGTCTTAGGAAGGGAGAGACATAACTAATGAGGTAGATCGGTCGACGCATGGGGAAAAACGAGTTATAAGGACCTAGCTAGCTATATGTATAGCAGGAGATCGGTCGGTGTACATCCATTTGTTAGAGGCAAATAAGGCCCAGTGAGATGGATAGACAGAGAGAATGGAGCTAGGAGGTGGTGCGAGAGGCCGAGCTACTAGCTAGATAGGGGCAGGAGTGTGCGATTGTGAGATCAATGAAAAGAGGGGTGAGAGTTTACACGTGTGTGGGACCGTATGAGAGACACGAGGCATGGACACAGAAAGGAGGAGATGGAAGGTGCGTGTGTGTGTTGTAGGCAGACATCACTGGAGAGGTTTATCGATCGGTGTGTGTCAGAAAGGAGTTGTGGAGACTGTGGGAGAATGACCTAAAGAAAAAAAAACGAATGTGCGCGATGGATAGAATGCTGAGGGAGGGGGAGGGCGAGGAGGGTGTGTGCATGCACGAGAGAAAGTTAGTGCTAGCTACAAAGGTTAGAGGATTGTGTGGGTGTAAGAGACTAACAAAGATGATAATTTTATATGAAAGTGGATTCATATATTTGAATAGGAGATCATAGTGTTATAAACATATGCATGCATGAATATAGCGGTGATACGCGTGCTGTGGTTTTGCACATGTTATACCATAACGTGATAATGCATGGCGTTTTCAACTCACAGCTAAATGTCGAACAATCTAAACCATACTATACGTCGAACAATCTCACATTTTATTTGAATTTGTGATAATGTGTGGCGTTTGCAGCTTACAACTAAATATCAAACAATCTAAAAAATACTATATATCGAGCAATCTCACATTTTATTTGAATTTGTGGTAATGTGTGGCGTTTGCAACTCACATCTAAATACTTGTAGGAGTAGGGGGAGGGGCACCATACATTATGTGATAAACACATTATACATATGAGACATGGTTTAGATTATGAAGATCTAGCTAGAACTTGAAATGTACTGTGATTTGAAATCAACATAAAGTGGATTCAAAAAAACGAGTTCGAGTTCATTTAGTACACATAGTTCATATCTGACTCGACAATAATCATGTGGTGTGCTGTGAACATAATACACAAACGATGGTTTTAACTTGACAATAACGATGATTGTAGATCTTATTAAAATAGAGAAACGAATTCAAATGGTTTGACTTCACAACAATCATTATTGTAGATATTATTCAAATAGAGAAATGAATTCAAATTTAGTTCATATTGAAGTGGTAGTATATACGTTTGGAATGCACTAAAATGTTCATTTGAGTAGTAGGTTGCATGCATTATACACGTAGTGAAATATTTTAATTGAACATAACATGAATTCAAAGTTTTGAATGGCATTTGTAGTGCAAATTGATTTGGTACAATACACATTAGGCTTGTCCGGAAATTTCAACCCGCGCCTTGTTACCCCGAAATATTTAAGATATATTTTGTCTCGTTGTGCTCCGAAAACACCCTCTATCTCAACCCGCGCCTTGCTATCCCAAAATTAAAATGCGCGCGAAAACTCCCACCTCTTGCGAAATCCCGACACCTGAAATGCCCATGATACCCCTGAACCAAAAGAACCGCCTAGCACAAATCGGTGGGGCTACTTTCGTAACTTACCCCACATTTAGGACAAGCGCGTCCCTAAGCCATGGTTCCCCACTCCCATTCCATCAGCCTTCCCATTCGTACACCGAGGCCACGAAAACCTGCGAAGCCCCACACCCTCCTCCGCCCGCCACCCAGCCGGAGCCTCTTCCCCGACGACGTCGCCCACAGCAACACCTTGACGTCCCTCATCCACCGTATCGGATGAGGATCCGTCGTCGATCCCGTCGTCCTGCCAGTTCAGCCACCCCGTCCTCCACCTCCAAGGAGCTGCCCCGATGTTCCCCTTGTATTTCGTGCCACCTCTATTCCCACACCGTCGTCTTCACCTGCACCACCGGAAGAGGAGCACCATCGCCGTTTCCTCGGATGACGCTGAGGCCTAATCGGCGCCACCAAAGAGGTTGTACACTAATCACCACATTTTCTTCTTGATTCGATCTCACGGTGCTACCTGCGCTTGGTCCCGAGCTGACATGGCGCGGCTCCATCCACGGTGGCGTCGCTGGCCACTTCCTTCATGGCGTCACTCCCTCAGCTGCGACGTCCACATCAGTAGGAGTTGTTGCTGCTTTAGCACTCACTCGCGTTGCTGCTCTGCTCTTGCTCTCGGTCCCCTGCCTGGTCTGCTCTTGCTCTTGCTCTTTATCGCGTTGCTGCTCTCGCTCTTGCTCTTGCTTGCGATGCTGCTCCGATCTGGCTACCCTTCAATCGACTGAATCGACTTTTGGGTCAGTCGATTTTCAGGGGGTGGGGGGCTCACCGGATTTAAGGAAGAACCTTCCGCAGCAGGGAGGGGGGCTCACCGGAGAGGTACCCCACTATCTATCTTAGGGTTCAGGGTGGGGGCAGTGGTCGCCAATGGTGGTGGGGCGGTGGCGTGGGGATTGCCGAAGAAAAAGCTGGGCACGGAAGGGCCTAGAGGGATGGCCGGGGCAGCGGTGGACTGGCGGTGGGGAGTGGTTTCCGGGCGGGCGGGGCGGTGTACCGCCAGCCGTAGGCGGCGAGGGGCGGTGGTTTGGCCGGTGGTGTCAGTCGACTGATGCTGCTACACGACCAGCTGCCCCGGCTCTCGCACGCGCTGCTGCTACTACTTTTCTGCTACTAGTATGTTCCGTTTCGACAGTAAAATTCAGTTTCGACAGCAAAATTCAGTTTCGATAGTTAAGTTCAATTTTGATAGTTAAACTCAGTTTCGACAGTTAAGTTCAGAGATGAGCGGCTGATGTATTTTACATCTAGCATTTTGTGGTTATGTATTTTAAGTCATCTATTGGAGATGCTGTTAGAATTCCACTCCGGTTAACGTTGTCTCTCTTGTCCTGCTTCAGCCTCGGCGTCGTACAACTCACCGGAGCTGCTCCAATGACGAAACCCTCCATCACAGCGGAGCAGTACCCCGGGCTCCATCTCAATATGCCGAAGATCTTCTTCCCCTCCTCCGACAACCAAGTCAGCTGGATCATCCTCACTAACCGACCCAATCACGTTGAGATCGACATGGGTTCCCAAAGAGGTTGTACACTTGTTACATCTCTTTTTTACTCTACATGTTACATATATTGTCCACTGAGCACACATAGTAACGTGAAATGCGATTAGTTTCTCCTACTATATGACAAGCAGTGAGGTACCACGCAACTTAGCTATCTGTGATGGACTCTTTTGAACGCCATCATTATTTATCTCTGCGCGTTTGAGCTGTGCATTTGTTGATGGGCCTGGGAGTTGAGCTAGTAGGGCAGGGGCCTGGGTCCAAAGTAGTAGAAGTAGCACAAAAACATTTTTTGAGTGTAGGCTTTTCCTTGCTCAAGCCTGCCTACTAGAATCGCCAGTACTTGAAAGGAAAGGTGAAGGAAAAACATAGGCATTGGAAAGTTTCCTATGGTACTACTATTCATGCATTTGGTTCAAAGGAATGGAGCAAAGGAAAACTGTAGGATTTGTTCCTTTAGTGTCTCCTTGAAAGAAAAACTGTAGGAATTTTAATATCCACTTGTCCTCCTTTTCAAATTCCTATTCATGAAGCACAAGACTAAGAGATAGTAGCATAATAGCATTATAACCGTAAATTTCTTGTGGTTTGACTTAATCTCACCATGCTTCTTTGCATCCTGTGATCTTCCAATTCTTGCGAACCAAACACCCAGATTGGCAGAAATCATGTGTTTTTAAATTCTCTGTTTTGCACGTGCATTCATATCCTATTACTATGTATTTCCTATCCCTGCGTTGTTAGAATCCTCCAATTCAAATGAGCCCTTAAAGAATTACTTCTCTTACAGATAGTTGTCAAAGAAAACCTTGTGTGGTTTGTCCCGCCCCTCCTGCGCCGTCGTCCACCCCAGCTCAGCTGCTCCAACGACAGAAGGGTCCAACATAGCAGGGATCCGGACTCCAGACTGTCTTTCACCGCCTCAGATCTTCTTCGCCGCCACGGGCAGCCATGACAACTGCATTACAATCATCAACCGAGCAGATGACCTCAAGGACTACACGGGTCCGCAAGAGAGGTCGCACTCTTTCGTGTCTGCTTACGTTATGCATCTCTTAATATTACATGCTACTTTATGGTCCTGTTCACCGATTAGACTCTGAGTCAGCTCCAATCTAATGGTCAAACTTGAGTTTTCAAATGGTTGTGGGGTACATATCGGGGCCACAATGAATAGTACCTATCTACTATCTGGTTAGTCTCTGGTGTCTACTATGAGTTTCATGTTGGGTGGGAAACAAACAGTAAAGAAGCCATTATCTGTATTTTTTAACTGAAGCCATTATCTGCCTGCTATCATTGGTTTTGGGTCTATACACATGTTGCTACCATCACTCTGGATTTCTGCATGCACTCCTTACATAATCTCGCTATGTTTTATTCCTATGCATGTCAGTTATTGTACACAATGGAACTGAACATGTAGAGGAAAAGAGACGAGCCTTGCGTGGCAATAAAATTTTATGCAGACGTCGCTCCATGGTAGGTGCAAACGCAGCCCCCCTCCACCCATTTCGGATTGTAATCGAGAGGAAGATATCTGTTCTGAGGGGGATTCAGAAGGAGAAGACCACTCCTATTTACCCACTGAGGTCTTCGCTCTAACTTGGCATGCTACAGCGCCGCCTCCTCGCCGGCTACCCTTCTTCATGCAGCGCCACCTCCTTGAAGGAAATATGCCCTAGAGGCAATAATAAAGTTATTATTTATTTCCTTATTTCATGATAAATGTTTGTTATTCATGCTACAATTCTATTAACCGGAACATGATACAAGTGTGAATACATAGACAAACAGAGTGTCACTAGTATGCCTCTACTAGACTAGCTCGTTGATCAAAGATGGTTATGTTTCCTAGCCATAGACATGAGTTGTCATTTGATTAACAGGATCACATCATTAGGAGAATGATGTGATTGACTTGACCCATTCCGTTAGCTTAGCACTCGATCGTTTAGTATGTTCCTATTGCTTTCTTCATGACTTATACATGTTCCTATGACTATGAGATTATGCAACTCCCGTTTACCAAAGGAACACTTTGTGTGCTACCAAATGTCACACCATAACTGGGTGATTATAAAGGTGCTCTACAGGTGTCTCCAAAGGTACTCATTAGAGTAGTGTCCAAGTCTTCCACAATTGTAGCAGTTTCGCTCTCGACTAGAAGATCTTTTGTCATTGTAGGACCTTGACTTGGAGCTTCTATCTTTGCTTCTACTCTTGTAGAACTTGTTGAAGTTCTTCACCATTAAGCTCAATTCTTCATTGAAGGTTTGTTTCTCACTTGATGATGTGGGGGCTTCACATGAGACTTTGTAAGCACCACTTGATTTGTTGTGAAGTTCCTCTTTATCCTTGAGTGGCATCTCATGAGCAACAATTCTTCCAATGACCTCCGTTGGCTTGAGATCTTTGTAATTGGGCATCATTTGGATCAATGTGCACACCGTATCATATTTTCCATCCAAGGCTCTTAGGATTTTCTTGATGATGAATCTATCGGTCATCTCTTCACTCCCTAAGCCGGCAATCTCGTTTGTGATGAGAGCAAGCCTAGAGTACATTTCAGCGACGCCTTCACTGTAACGCCCCAAGACCGACGCTTCAGAAGACTTCCATATATTCCGGGTTTCGCCGTGTGTTTCATTTGTGTCTGCCCTTTTATTTTTGCATTGCATCATGTCGTCATGCCAGCATGTCATTTAATTTTTAAAACCTCAACTAAATAAATTGCATAGATCTTTTGATCTATTTAAATCGAGGGAATTCACATGGTGATTTCTCTTTATAACATATCCTCCTAATATTTATGGAGCTATTATAAATATTCCATTAGTTTGGAATTTACCACAACACACGTGCATGTTAAATTTGTTGGCCTTTTCTATTTTCTCGGAACAAGCACATTCTTGTGGGTCCGGGAAAATTATCCGCGTGTCCAATTTCTTCCCCAACACCTCCTTTCTTCTCCTTTTCTTCTTTTTTATTTTCTGTTTCTAGGGAATAAGAGAGATGGAGAAGAGAGCCCAGCAGCCAGGCCGGCCTGCTTCCCTGCAGTCCATTTGGCCCAAGGCCCAGCCGCCTCTATAACCCTAGCCCGATCGAACCCTCCTCTCGATCTCTTCCCCTGCCGCCGCCTCCTGCTTGGTCTCCCAATCCCATCTCTTCCTCTCACCCTCTCCCTCTCGTCCTCCCACACAACGCACCAGGGAGGAGTCCTCGCGCCCGATCCCCCAGCTCCTCCCCATGCCAGCGCCTACCTCCTCGTCCCCGTGCCCGCAGCCGCGGAGCAGAGTCCGCGCGGCCGAGCCTCGCCGACCCTGCAGGTCGCGCCCACCGTAGACGTCGTCGCCGGCCACCACAGCAGCGGACCAGGCCGCCTCGCCCCTGTCGTCTTCCTCGCAACCCGGTCGGCCACCTCTCCTTCACCATGCTGCCCTGCCGCCGCGCGTCCCTGCCTCGCCGCAAGGAGAGCGCCGTCCTCCGCGACGCCCTGCTGCCGGCCAAGACCCGGCCTCCAACGCCAGGCTCAGTCCCAAGCGCCGCCGTCGTCAGGCCTCTCCGCCTCCGCGCCGTCTGGAGCCCCTGCCCCGCCTCTGCTTTGTTCGAGCAGGGAGGAGGACGTGCCTCCGCTCGCCCGCATCGTCCAACGCCTGCCCCTGCCGTCCTTCTCCGTCGCGGGTCTCCCACGGCTGCTCTGTTGCAACGTCGCAACCTTTGCCCCGGAGTACCTCAAGTTCGTCTACAGGAAACTGCCAAGTACCTCAAGTTCGTCCACAGGAAACTGCCAAGTACCTCTACGCACGTATATCGTCAAGTACCTGAAGACCATATTGGCACCGAGTACATCTACCGTCGCCGAAGGCCGTGTAACGGAACCGACAAGTTCGACTACCTCCGCGTGTACCACTACTTCCATTTCCGTCGACAAGAACCAATAGTACCACTACTTCCCCTTCGACACGTGTACCTCTACCGACGAACTCGAACCATCCCGTATGCACGCTTCGAAGGTATAACCTCGAGACGACCGCCCGTGGATGAATGCATGTGTGTTGTATGAGATGCTCGAGTTTTGCACCGTTTGCACCGTATCCGAATTGTCACTCGTTTCCATGCCACTAACTCGTGGGAACCCGGTAACCGGGAACACCCCACCATCTTGCTTAACTCGCTTCCGTCACACTTTCTTTTGCACCGGCATCTCAATCGAGTTCTCGGAACCGGAAGTTGCGTGGCACCATTTACGTTGTAGTTACCGTGGCACCCCTTTCTTCCACCACAGTGAAAAATGCTTCATAACATGCTCATGTCAACATTTCCATAAAAATTGCTAAAAACTTGCATTGCCATTCGCATCATGATAACAACAATTAAAATGTTTAAAATGTTGTTTGTTTAAATTTGCTTAAATGCCATGCTAAAATGATTTATTTCATAACTAAATAACCGTAGCTCGGATTTAAATAAATTATATATGTAAATGGGGTAGAAAAATGCATAGATCAACATGGTGCACTTTATTTTGCTGTTTAACAACTTTAAAATATGTTTTAGGCAGAACAGTAGCAAATTTGAAATATGCATATGAGGATTTTCCGGAATTGTTGTTCGTTGTTCCGGCCTCATTTAAACTTGCCTAGGTAGGTAGTTTTGTTATGCTTCATCTCTTGCCATGTTTAACAACATTTAATATTGTTGAGTACCTAAACGAGAGAGAACTAAATAAGTCACGTGGTGTTTCGTCAATATGCAACGGAGTTGCATATTGAACTCCACTTAATTTGTAGAATTGTCCGTTGCACTTTGCCATGCCATGAGTCCTTAAAACGGACATGCATCATCCTTGGTTGTGCATCATGCCATGTTAATGTGATGGTTGGTTACTATGTTGTTTGTTTCTTTCCGGGTTGCTTCTCTCGTTAGCTTCGGTTTCGTTCCGGAGTTGTGAGGATTCGTTTGACTACATCCATTTGTCTTCTTCATGGACTCGTTCTTCTTCCTTGCGGGATCTCAGGCAAGATGACCATACCCTCGAAATCACTTCTATCTTTGCTTGCTAGTTGCTCGCTCTTTTGCTATGCCTATGCTGCGATACCTACCACTTGCTTATCATGCCCCCCATATTGTTAAACCAAGCCTCTAACCCACCTTGTCCTAGCAAACCGTTGTTTGGCTATGTTACCGCTTTGCTCAACCCCTCTTATAGCGTTGTTAGTTGCAGGTGAAGATGAAGTTTGTTCCTTGTTGGAACATGGAGATGTTGTTCCTCGTTGGAACATGTTTACTTGTTGGGATATCACAATACCTTTTATATTATTAACGCATCTATATACTTGGTAAAGGGTGGAAGGCTCGGCCTTATGCCTGGTGTTTTGTTCCACTCTTGCCGCCCTAGTTTCCGTCATATCAGTATTATGTTCCCGGATTTTGCGTCCCTAACACGGTCGGGTGATTTATGGGACCCCCTTGACAGTTCGCTTTGAATAAGACTCCTCCAGCAAGGCCCAACATTGGCTTTACCATTTGCCTCACCTATGCCCTTTTATTTCCCTTGGGTTTCCGGAGCCCGAGGGTCATCTTTATTTTAGCCCCCCGGGCCAGTTCTCCTTCGAGTGCTGGTCCAAACCGAGCGATGTCCGGCGCCCCCTGGGCAATCAGGGTCTATGCCAACCCGACGTCTTGCTCATCCGGTGTGCCCTGAGACCGAGATATGTGCAGCTCCTATCAGGATTTGTCGGCACATCCGGGCGGCTTTGCTGGACTTGTTTTATTACTGTCGAAATGTCTTGTAGCCGGGATTCCGAGACTGATCGGGTCTTCCCGGGGAGAAGGAATATCCTTCGTTGATCGCGAGAGCTTATCATGGGCTAAGTTGGGACACCCCTGCAGGGTTTGAACTTTCGAAAGCCGTGCCCGCGGTTATGTGGCAGATGGGAATTTGTTAATGTCCGGTTGTAGAAAACCTGAAGTTGACCTTAATTAAAATACATCAACCGCGTGTGTAACCGTGATGGTCTCTTCTCGGCGGAGTCCGGGAAGTGAACACGGTGTTGGAGTTATGCTTGACGTAAGTAGTTTCAGGATCACTTCTTGATCATAGTTGTTCGACCGTGCTTTTGCCTTCTCTTCTCGCTCTTAATTGCGTATGTTAGACACCAGATATGCTTGTCGCTTGCTGCAGCTCCATCTCACTACCTCCTCCTACCCATAAGCTTAAATAGTCTTGATCTCGCGGGTGTGAGATTGTTGAGTCCCCGTGACTCACAGATACTTCCAAAACCAGTTTGCAGGTGCCGATGAAACCGTGCAGGTGACGCACCCGAGCTCAAGGAGGAGCTCGATGAAGATCTTGTTCATTATGTTGTTTCGTTTCAGTTGATCAGTAGTGGAGCCCAGTTGGGGTCGATCAGGGATCTGTGTAGCATTTGGGGTAGTCTTCTTTTATTTTGGTTCCGTAGTCGGACCTTGATTGTATCTATATGATGTAATGCTTTACTCATGTATTGTGTGAAGTGGCGATTGTAAGCCAACTATGTATCTCTTTCCCTTATGTATTACATGGGTTGTGTGAAGATTACCTCACTTGCGACATTGCTTTGAATGCAGTTATGCCTCTAAATCGTGCTTCGACACGTAGGAGATATAGCCGCATCGAGGGCGTTACAAGTTGGTATCAGAGCCTTCCCCGACCTTAGGAGCCCCCACTGATTGATCGTTTTTAGCGGACGAGTTGTGTCTAGAAAAATGTTTTGAGTCATTTAGGAATGATGTATCGGAGAGTTTAGGAATTCTTTTTACTTCCCAGTCTCCTCATCGCTCTGGTAAGGCATCGTGACGTAGAGTTTTGACTCTTCTCTTCTCAAATTTCACTAAAAAAATTAGGATCACGCGGGTATCTTAGTATCGTTCCGATGGTTTTTTGATGACAACATTGTCTTGGTGCCTCCTGTCAGCAGGGGTTTAGTGGAAGTGTCCCGGGGAGTTGAGCTCCAAGGTGTTGTCGTCATAATTTTATCGTTGCAGTTCTGGAATACCTGAGTTTAGTACGCCGACATCTAAAATCTCTTTTGTACAGTTGTTGGTGAGATAACCCTGATAGCCCAGTACTGAGGCGAGTGCGGGAGTATTGCCATAACTCGTATAACGGATGCTTTTCGAAGGTTGAGGTAAACGATTTCCGAAGGTTTCTTGGTTATGTGTTGAAGGATGGATACAGCTGGATCTAGGTATTGTTAGTTTGGGTGATATATTTTGTGTCCCCTGTATCCCCAACACCTGATTGCATAACCAGAAAGTTTCAGGAGTTTATAAGTGGGAATTCAAGTATCTCATAGGATATCTTTCCAACAGACACATGATACGATATGGGATCTATCATATGTTTGTTTCCGGCTTATTCTGCAAGCCAAATCCTTTGTTTTGTTTTATTTGTGGTATTCGAGTTGCTTCGAAGTCAAATGTGGATTCCATACCTTTTCCAAGTGGTGTTCTCATGTTTCTATGGGAGTGCTAATCCTTCTTGATCATCAAGATTATCATGCCAATTCTTTTCCAACCGGTGTGTCCCTCTTCAAGTGGATCCGATCACTTCAACATTCGCAAGATCAATTATCAGTTCTTCTCAACGGCGTTTGCTTCATCCGTTCCAAGTTGTCTTTGTTTTCCCGCCCTCCCACCCTTATTTCTTCAAGGACTCAGATTTCTCGATCAAGTATCATTTTTATTGATGGAAGTTTCTTCATTCTTTACTTCAATGTTCTTATCCGGTGATTATCATGAAGATGGTCAGGAGTTTCAAGTTCATCATTCGTCATTCTTTTCTTCTCCGGTGGTTCCAATTCAAGCTTTATCGATCATATTTTTCCTCGTTTCTAATGTTTTCTCGTACCGGTGCACCTCTAAATCATTCACCTCTCGCTATTCATTTGTTCCGGAGTGATGAAGATAACTCATAAGATTTATGTTTCCATTCTTAATCCGTTCAAGTTATTTCAAGATTGTTATCTCATTCAAGCCATTTAATTCAACCGGTGCAATCTCTCTTTTCAAGTAATGGTTCAACGGTGTATCTTTTGAGTGGGCCCTAACCCACAGGTCATTTCCCAGGATCTTACCTGTCGAGGGGAATCGGCTTCCTCGAACACATATGGGGACCGAGCCCCTTACTGGTTCGGCGGGGGGCGGAGGTTGCACAAAGAGCAGATCGAGGCGAAGCACACAGGGGGATTTTACCCAGCTTTGGGCCGCAAGGATGCGTAAAACCCTACTGCTGCTTGGTGGATTGTATTGTGTTCTTGCTCGGGAGCGCGCGGTGCTACAGTACACGCGGGCCGCCGGCGAGGTCGAGCGTAAAGATTGGTCTCTCCTCCCTTCGTGCGCATGGGGCCTCCTTTTATATGCTCAAGGGGTTACCCACAGGTGGCAGCGTAGGTGAGGGCAAAAATGGTAGAATGCTGTAGTGGGTAGAGCTGCCTCCACAGTGGCTGTACAGTGCTATCATACCTAACTCTGACGGCGGGGGACAAGGGCATTAAATGCCCGTCCGCGTCGCCCAGACGGAGCAGGGGAGTGGACCGTCAGGAGCGCCACCATTTGCCATGATGGCTACTCTGTCAGCTTCGCTTCGCCACCGCATGCTGCTCGCTGCGCAGCCTCCGCCACGTGTGCCTGGGATGCCCCCCAAAGAGACACGTTGGTGGGTGAGCTGGAGCGCAGGCACGAGGTGGTAACTTGCCGCGGCAAGCGCCTTGCCGCGGTGGATGTCTTGTCGCGCCCGGGAGCTTGTTGCTCACCGGGCCTTGCCGGGGCGCGGGGCGCGCCGTGGCAGGGTCCTTGTCGTGCCGTGGATGGCCTTCCCGGCAAGCTCCTCTTGCCGGGGTCTTGTGCTTCGAGCGGCAGTCCCGGCAAACTCCTCTTGCCAGGGCCTCGCTCTCTTCGGTGGCCTTCCCGGCAAGCTCCTCTTGCCGGGGCCTTGGCTCAAATACTTTGTTCTTGAATGGCCCAAGAGGGGACCATTGAGGGTCTTGGCGATCGCCTGGCAGGCCTTGCCGCGGGGTGCTATGACTGCCCGTGCACAAGTTCGGGGTACTAAGGTACCCCTACTTTAGTACACCGACAGGATCCCCCGGGCCTGGGCCATACACGGTGCCGAGCGCTGTTGGGCCAGGCCCAAAACAGTGCACGGGCACGCGCGTCCTGGGTCACGGTACATCTTTTTCTGCGCCCACCACGTCCTCCCCGAAAGGCACGCGTCGAACGCGGCATCATGGGGAGAGGCGTGCGTGACGTGGGCGGCGTGCGCGGCGCCGAACCCTGCAGGCATGCGTCACGTCGCCATAAAGGGCGACGGTTTGCGCTAGCTCCATAAGTGGAGGGAGGCGTGGAGGCGTGGCTTGTTCGCTGGACGGGGCCGAGGCACGGTTTCCGAGGCGCCCGTTCCCCACGATCACGGGGTGGGGAGAGGTCGCCTCATACGTCGCCTCGGTCCTGCGCGTCAGCCACGCGGCTTCCATGCACCCGAAGTTGCGGACGGTGGAGGTAGGAGACCGGGCCGTCGCGGGTCGGGGCAGCAGGTCGGCCCCAGTCGCCTGGCCTTCCTGCGTCTTGATTGGCTGAGCGGGGTGGTCGAGCCCCCACTCTGCTCCTTTATAAAGAGCAAGAGGGGGCGACGGGAACCCACACTCCTCCATCTCATCTCCTCTTCATCTTCTGACCCCCTCTCTCCATTCGCCATGGAGAAAGGGAATCTGGGTCCTTCATCGGTGGCGGCGAGGGTTGCCGCCAGGCAGCGCGCCCCTCCTCCCCTTGCACCCGCGGTGGCGGAGCCATCCGTAAGGGGAAGGGGGAGGGGGCGAGGTCGTGGACGAGGGCGTGCACGAGGCCACGGCGCTCAGGGAAGAGGCGGGCGGGGCGACGCGCCGGCCTCGCCTCCGCCAGCGGCTCCTCTTCCAACGGCGGTCCACCTCGGGGACGATCCTTGCGAGTTCTTCGTCAGGCTGCGCCGGGCGCTTTGCCGCCGCCTCCGCCTTCCGGCTCCTTTCGCGAGCGTAATGGAGGTGGAGCAACCCGAAACGCTAAGGTTGCACATGAAGGGCTGCGGGATCAGCGGCACGCGGGTCCACGTCGAGTTCGCAGCCCCCGGCGTGGTGTATCTTGGCCGAGGGTGGAAGACATTCGCCCATATCCACACCTTGACGGAGGGGTTCACCCTCCATTTCAAGTTGATGGAGGGCGATCTCCTCTCCGTCAAGGCCTTCGGGGACTTCGGGACCCGGGCCAGGTGCTGCGTGGATAGCTCCTCCGACAGCGAAAGCTCCTCCTCGAGCGAGAGCGATGAGGAGGGGAGCGACAGTGACGACGAGGGCAGCGGTCGTCGGGATGACGGGTCCGACTAGGCGCCGGTTGCAGCTCCGTGTGGCACCGGCGACCCCATCATCCGGGTCGCCGGCTCCCTGAGCTTCTCGGGGTCGTCTTCCCGGGCTGCTGGAGTGGCGAGGCTGCGGAAGAGGAGGAGGACTGGCGGCAAGGCCGTCAACTCGGAGTACGAGGGCTAGGTGCCCCCGACAGCGTGTTGACGTCCCGCTGCCTCATCTTCGAGCTCCATCTCCAGCGCCACTGCCACCATCCAGCCTCCGGAGCCCCCGGGGCGTTCTCTTGGTGTCTTCTGCCACCCGTAGCTTGCCTAGGCGCTCCTTTTGCCCTTTTCGCCTCCTTGTCCTACCTCCTGAGGAGAGAGACAAGAAAGGGATTACGGGCATCTTATCTTTTTTCAATCTGTAAGCCCTCGGGCCTTAGCTGTGTTTAAAACTTGTAATCCCATCTTTTCATGTTTTTCATTCTTTCTGAACTGTACCTGAGCGGAATGTTTTTAATGAAAAGGGGATGTTTGCTGGGCCATTTGTCCCGTGGGTAAAACCCACGCCAAGGAACGAATCCTTTATATCGTTAAGATAGACACTTCTTTGCCCGGCAACAGGCCCTGCCGTCTTCCCGCGCCACTCGACCTCTCTCACGCCTTTGGCGGAGGAAGGGATGAGGCGGGTTCGGGCCCCTCGTTCCGCCCCTTTGCCACCGCGACTACTACCAAAACGGGCCCCAGGAACGCGCTCTGGGGACTGTCGTTAAGGGAGCACGGTAGCTTTTAGGAGGAAACAAGGTTTTCGTATTCCACAGTTCATAAGAGAATGCATGACAAGGGATGCAAAAACTTATCTGGGATTGCAGCCCCCGGCAACCTTGGCTTGCCGCGGGCAAATCTTCGTACTTGCAGCCCCCGGCAACACTGGTTTGCCGAGGACCAGATGCTGGTCCGCCCTTCTTCTCTTCTTCGTCCTTAAGCGGTCTGGCCAGGATATGCAAAACCCTGCGAACCAAAGGAAACGAAAGAATAGGAAAAAGGACGCAGACTCGACCTCTAAGCTAGGGGTTAGTAGCTGTTAGGCACTATCAACCCTAACCAAGGACGAGACTCGACTCAGCATGCATGCTAAAACTTAGGGCGCCAGCGCTTCATTTCTGCTGCTCAGGGTCTGCGCCTGGCTTTGTACAAAGGATCACATGCAACAACGGCAAGACTTTGTACAGAAGGGTGGTTGCCGGACGGGGTCCCACAACCGCGCCTTACGGGCGAAACTTACGAAGATGCCCAACGTTCCAGGAGTTGCTCACCGGAGTGGTATCTTCGGTCTCAAGGCGGACAGCGCCAGGCCTATCGACTCGTTTCACCCGGTAAGGGCCTTCCCACATTCCCGGGACTTCTGGCACTAACTCTGCGGCTATAAAAGCGGCGCAAAGCTTGCTGGTAGCGAGCAGCTCGCACAGCGGCCTGAAGACGGTCCTCCTCAAGGAGCAGCGCGTCATCTCGACGCAGCTGCTCTCGCTCGAGCTCAGCGTGAGCGAGCACTCGATGTGGGCCGTACGCGAGATCTGCGGGGCTAACTGCCTCCGCTCCATGGAATGGAGCGAAAGGTTGCCTGGTATGACCAGGGCTTGCCTGTGCCGAGGGGCGTCGGCGCGGGTGTGGACGCCGTTGTGTTATGAGCTCAGTGCATGTTCGGGCGCCGCGGCGCCACGGGATGGCTCGATGACGCCCGTCCCGTCGCCGGTGCCGTCCCCGCCACCCGTTTGCTCCAAGGGCGGCGGGTTCGACGCGGACGGACCGGCCACCTCCGGAGCCTTCTTCTTCGGTGGCATGTCGCCGAGGATGAAGGAGATCTAGCTGGTGCAGACGCCGGATCAGGTTCGCACAACTTCGACGCCCCCTACCTGGCGCGCCAAAGATGTCGGGGGGAATCGGCTTCCTCGAACACCTATGGGGACCGAGCCCCTTACTGGTTCGGCGGGGGGCGGAGGTTGCACAAAGAGCAGATCGAGGTGAAGCACACAGGGGGATTTTACCCAGCTTCGGGCCGCAAGGATGCGTAAAACCCTACTGCTGCTTGGTGGATTGTATTGTGTTCTTGCTCGGGAGCGCGCGGTGCTACAGTACACGCGGGCCGCCGGCGAGGTCGAGCGTAAAGATTGGTCTCTCCTCCCTTCGTGCGCATGGGGCCTCCTTTTATATGCTCAAGGGGTTACCCACAGGTGGCAGCGTAGGTGAGGGTAAAAATGGTAGAATGCTGTAGTGGGTACAGCTGCCTGCACAATGGCTGTACAGTGCTATCATACCTAAATCTGACGGCGGGGGACAAGGGCATTAAATGCCCGTCCGCGTTGCCCAGACGGAGCAGGGGAGTGGACCGTCAGGAGCGCCACCGTTTGCCACGATGGCTACTCTGTCAGCTTCGCTTCGCCACTGCATGCTCCTCGCTGCCCAGCCTCCGCCACGTGTGCCTGGGATGCCCCCCAGAGCGACACGTTGGTGGGTGAGCTGGAGCGCAGGCACGAGGTGGTAACTTGCCGCGGCAAGCGCCTTGCCGCGGTGGATGTCTTGTCGCGCCCGGGAGCTTGTTGCTCACCGGGCCTTGCCGGGGCGCGGGGCGCGTCGTGGCAGGGTCCTTGTCGTGCCGTGGATGGCCTTCCCGGCAAGCTCCTCTTGCCGGGGTCTTGTGCTTCGAGCGGCAGTCCCGGCAAACTCCTCTTGCCAGGGCCTCGCTCTCTTCGGGTGGCCTTCCCGGCAAGCTCCTCTTGCCGGGGCCTTGGCTCAAATACTTTGTTCTTGAATGGCCCAAGAGGGGACCATTGAGGGTCTTGGCGATCACCTGGCAGGCCTTGCCGCGGGGTGCTACGACTGCCCGTGCACAAGTTCGGGGTACTAAGGTACCCCTACTTTAGTACACCGACATTACCTGACTCTTTTTATTTTCCCGGAGCTATTCTCAAATTCATTTAAAAGTTTGATGTAAGAATGGATTTTCATCAGTCAGCTGTTTTGCTCCAAGATCTTTCAAATTCTTTACATCGTTGGTTCAATCTTTCCAATTTTAATTCCGGAGTGCCTCAACAATTCATGGTGGTGTTTCTCATCGTCATTCTCAACATTTGAAGACCGAAGAAGAGTTTCTCTTAAATCTTGCTCCATTCTCTTCAAGATTCATGGTTCTAGCTTGATGCCATCCTCTCATAATTGTTTTCGATTGTGAGAATTCTTTTCACCCATCCGGAGCATTTCACAAGTCTTTTCAGTTTGATTCTCCGGAGCCCATCATCTCAGATTTATTCGTTCTAAGTTTACAGCTTCGTTCTCCAATTATTCTAAATTGATGTCTCTTCGTTCATTCTCCAAATCTTACCGGTGCATCGTTCAAGTATCCTCTAATAGCTCGTGATCTATTCGTTCACTTGTTTCCAAAATCTCTCTAGTATCTTCATTCGTTTTCTAATTCTTCCCGGTGAATTGTGCCTTTGCTACTTTCATTTTCAATTCTTACGGTGGTTCGTTCAAGAGTTATCTTTTCTTGGTTATCATATCAATTCAATCGTTGTTTCAACCCTACCGGTGGTTCGTTGAAGACCTTCCCAAGTTTACGCTATATCTATCTTAATCCTTTCTACGAGAATAAGTAGTATGCCAAATCCATTGCTTGTCATCAATTTAATTGGTGAAGGATGAGCATAGTGTAATTCTTATTCTTGTTTCATCGAGTAAATTCAATTCCTTATTCCGGAGGTTTATCAAAATTCTTGATTTCAATTGCTCATCATTTTTTTCGGAATTCCAAGTTTTCTCGGTTATATCATTTCGAAGCTCCATCTAAATCATCGCAAGGTTCCACCTTGTGTTTTTTTTTAACTTCTCATGTCTTTCTATCATCCTTTTATTATCAGAGTTCTTCATGGAGGCTCTACATAGTGGTTCATCAAGGATTCTTTTCATTCTTCAATTGTTCTTCAAGTTTTCTCTTGAAGTTAAGATCCGCCAAGCTATACTCTAAGATAAACATGGTGTTCAACACATGTTTTGTTTGGAGGAGTTCAAGCATTTCTTCATTTTGCATCCCGAAGTGCAATTCTTTCTACCTTATCTTTTGAGGTGGTGTTATGTCCTTTTTGACAGTTGCATTCATGTTTCATGATTCACTTGTTGTCAAGAATGAGATATTTAAAACCTATCAATCGCTTCTTTGGAGTTGTCTTGGGTTATATTTCACCTTAAGCTTTCCCTAAGGATTGCTGCTATTTATGGTGCTTATAAATAACCAAAGTTCTTCATTTATCCTACCGGTGAAATAAGTTTCTCGTCTCCTTGTTGATATCAATCCAATCTATTGTTTCCGTTAGTGGCAGAATTTCACCTCATAATTTTGAGACGTTTTCCATAAGCCCACAACAACCTTATTCTTTTGTTGTTTAATGTTCACCAACTCCATTCAATCCTTGTCTCTAAGGATGCCTTCAAATTCATTGCTGGTACAAGTTATCATTTTCTTCTACTTTCATTATTCCTAACGATTTAGCTTCTATTCGTTCGTTCCGGAAGCATTGTGATATTGCTCTCTTCGACCCAACTCATCCTCATGTTTTTTTTCCTTGCTTATCCATTTAACCGGAGTGTTGTGTCATCTTTTCAAGTTCTTTTCATCTTATCAAGTCTTGCATCTCTTCTCAACCGGAGTGCTGTTTGAAATCTTTCTTACCCCTTGTGCCATTCTTTTAATAGTTCTGGAGGCAGTGTGTTGTTAATTTCAGCAAGTATCCTCTCATCTTGTCAAGATCATGTTCAAATCCCTTCCATTTTCAGTCAGAGTGCTGCCCAAATCATGTCATTCTTATTCCTTCTCTATCTTGTTTTAACCAGAGTGGTTTCAATATCTATCTTATCACTAAACCTCTTGGTTCTCGTCGTATCCCATGTTCCTCTTATCTAACGGAGTGTTTTAAATTTTGTTCACCTCCGTCGTGTCTTTTCTTCAAGCTTTGCAACCTCTTAAGGTTTTTTTGGTTTCACTCTTTTGTCAAAGAAGCAACTTAGTTTTACCTCTCCTCGTTATCTTCCGTTTTCCCTCCGGTGCCATTCTAGATCTCGGGACGAGATCCTCTTGTAGTGGTGGAGTGTTGTAACGCCCCAAGACCGACGCTTCAGAAGACTTCCATATATTCCGGGTTTCGCCGTGTGTTTCATTTGTGCCTGCCCTTTTATTTTTGCATTGCATCATGTCGTCATGCCAGCATGTCATTTAATTTTTAAAACCTCAACTAAATAAAATGCATAGATCTTTTGATCTATTTAAATCGAGGGAATTCACATGGTAATTTCTCTTTATAACATATCCTCCTAATATTTATGGAGCTATTATAAATATTCCATTAGTTTGGAATTTACCACAACACACGTGCATGTTAAATTTGTTGGCCTTTTCTATTTTCTCGGAACAAGCACATTCTTGTGGGTCCGGGAAAATTATCCGCGTGTCCAATTTCTTCCCCAACACCTCCTTTCTTCTCCTTTTCTTCTTTTTTATTTTCTGTTTCTAGGGAATAAGAGAGATGGAGAAGAGAGCCCAGCAGCCAGGCCGGCCTGCTTCCCTGCAGTCCATTTGGCCCAAGGCCCAGCCGCCTCTATAACCCTAGCCCGATCGAACCCTCCTCTCGATCTCTTCCCCTGCCGCCGCCTCCTGCTTGGTCTCCCGATCCCATCTCTTCCTCTCACCCTCTCCCTCTCATCCTCCCACGCAACGCACCAGGGAGGAGTCCCCGCGCTCGATCCCCCAGCTCCTCCCCATGCCAGCGCCTACCTCCTCGTCCCCGTGCCCGCAGCTGCGTAGCAGAGTCCGCGCGGCCGAGCCTCGCCGACCCTGCAGGTCGCGCCCACCGTAGACGTCGTCGCCGGCCACCACAGCAGCGGACCAGGCCGCCTCGCCCTTGCCGTCTTCCTCGCAACCCGGTCGGCCACCTCTCCTTCACCATGCTGCCCCGCTGCCGCACGTCCCTGCCTCGCCGCAAGGAGAGCGCCATCCTCCGCGACGCCCTGCTGCCGGCCAAGACCCGGCCTCCAACGCCAGGCTCAGTCCCAAGCACCGCCATCGTCACGCCTCTCCGCCTCCGCGCCGTCCGGAGCCCCTGCCCCGCCTCTGCTTTGTTCGAGCAGGGAGGAGGACGTGCCTCCGCTCGCCCGCATCATCCAACGCCTGCCCCTGCCGTCCTTCTCCGTCGCGGGCCTCCCACGGCTGCTCTGTTGCAACGTCGCAACCTTTGCCCCGGAGTACCTCAAGTTCGTCTACAGGAAACTGCCAAGTACCTCAAGTTCGTCTACAGGAAACTGCCAAGTACCTCTACGCACATATATCGTCAAGTACCTGAAGACCATATTGGCACCGAGTACATCTACCGTCGCTGAAGGCCGTGTAACGGAACCGACAAGTTCGACTACCTCCGCGTGTACCACTACTTCCATTTCCCTCAACAAGAACCAATAGTACCACTACTTCCCCTTCAACACATGTACCTCTACCGACGAACTCGAACCATCCCGTATGCACGCTTCGAAGGTATAACCTCGAGACGACCGCCCGTTGATGAATGCATGTGTGTTGTATGAGATGCTCGAGTTTTGCACAGTTTGCACCGTATCCGAATTGTCACTCGTTTCCATGCCACTAACTCGTGGGAACCCGGTAACCGGGAACACCCCACCATCTGGCTTAACTCGCTTCCATCACACTTTCTTTTGCACCGGCATCTTAATCGAGTTATCGGAACCGGAAGTTGCGTGGCACCATTTCCGCTGTATTTACCGTGGCACCCCTTTCTTCCACCACGGTGACAAATGCTTCATAACATGCTCATGTCAACATTTCCATAAAAAATGCTAAAAACTTGCATTGTCATTCGCATCATGATAACAACAATTAAAATGTTTAAAATGTTGTTTGTTTAAATTTGCTTAAATGCCATGCTAAAATGATTTATTTCATAACTAAATAATCGTAGCTCGGATTTAAATAAATTATATATGTAAATGGGGTGGAAAAATGCATAGATCAACATGGTGCACTTTATTTTGCTGTTTAACAACTTTAAAATATGTTTTAGGCAGAACAGTAGCAAATTTGAAATATGCATATGAGGATTTTCCGGAATTGTTGTTCGTTGTTCCGGCCTCATTTAAACTTGCCTAGGTAGGTAGTTTTGTTATGCTTCATCTCTTGCCATGTTTAACAACATTTAATATTGTTGAGTACCTAAACGAGAGAGAACTAAATAAGTCACGTGGTGTTTCGTCAATATGCAACGGAGTTGCATATTGAACTCCACTTAATTTGTAGAATTGTCCGTTGCAGTTTGCCATGCCATGAGTCATTAAAACGGACATGCATCATCCTTGGTTGTGCATCATGCCATGTTTATGTGATGGTTGTTTACTATGTTGTTTGTTTCTTTCCGGTTTGCTTATCTCGTTAGCTTCGGTTTCGTTGCGGAGTTATGAGGATTCGTTCGACTACATCCATTTGTCTTCTTCATGGACTCGTTCTTCTTCCTTGCGGGATCTCAGGCAAGATGACCATACCCTCGAAATCACTTCTATCTTTGCTTGCTAGTTGCTCGCTCTTTTGCTATGCCTATGTTGCGATACCTACCACTTGCTTATCATGCCCCCCATATTGTTAAACCAAGCCTCTAACCCACCTTGTCCTAGCAAACCGTTGTTTGGCTATGTTACCGCTTTGCTCAGCCCCTCTTATAGCGTTGTTAGTTGCAGGTGAAGATGAAGTTTGTTCCTTGTTGGAACATGGAGATGTTGTTCCATGTTGGAACATGTTTACTTGTTGGGATATTACAATACCTTTTATATTATTAACGCATCTATATACTTGGTAAAGGGTGGAAGGCTCGGCCTTATGCCTGGTGTTTTGTTCCACTCTTGCCGCCCTAGTTTCCGTCATATCAGTATTATGTTCCCGGATTTTGCGTCCCTAATGCGGTCGGGTGATTTATGGGATCCCCTTGACAGTTCGCTTTGAATAAGACTCCTCCAGCAAGGCCCAACATTGGCTTGACCATTTGCCTCACCTATGCCCTTTTATTTCCCTTGGGTTTCCGGAGCCCGAGGGTCATCTTTATTTTAGCCCCCCCCCCCCCCCGGGCCAGTTCTCCTTCGAGTGCTGGTCCAAACCGAGCGATGTCCGGCGCCCCCTGGGCAATCAGGGTCTATGCCAACCCGACGTCTTGCTCATCCGGTGTGCCCTGAGACCGAGATATGTGCAGCTCCTATCAGGATTTGTCGGCACATCCGGGCGGCTTTGTTGGACTTGTTTTATTACTGTCGAAATGTCTTGTAGCCGGGATTCCGAGACTGATCGGGTCTTCCCGGGGAGAAGGAATATCCTTCGTTGATCGCGAGAGATTATCATGGGCTAAGTTGGTACACCCCTGCAGGGTTTGAACTTTCGAAAGCTGTGCCTGCGGTTATGTGGCAGATGGGAATTTGTTAATGTTCGTTTGTAGAAAACCTGAAGTTGACCTTAATTAAAATACATCAACCGCGTGTGTAACCGTGATGGTCTCTTCTCGACGGAGTCCGGGAAGTGAACACGGTGTTGGAGTTATGCTTGACGTAAGTAGTTTCAGGATCACTTCTTGATCATAGTTGTTCGACCGTGCTTTTGCCTTCTCTTCTCGCTCTTAATTGAGTATGTTAGGCACCAGATATGCTAGTCGCTTGCTGCAGCTCCATCTCACTACCTCCTCCTACCCATAAGCTTAAATAGTCTTGATCTCGCGGGTGTGAGATTGCTGAGTCCCCGTGACTCACAGATACTTCCAAAACCAGTTTGCAGGTGCCGATGAAACCGTGCAGGTGACGCACCCGAGCTCAAGGAGGAGCTCGATGAAGATCTTGTTCATTGTGTTGTTTCGTTTCAGTTGATCAATAGTGGAGCCCAGTTGGGGTCGATCAGGGATCTGTGTAGCATTTGGGGTAGTCTTCTTTTATTTTGGTTCCGTAGTCGGACCTTGATTGTATCTGTATGATGTAATGCTTTACTCATGTATTGTGTGAAGTGGCGATTGTAAGCCAACTATGTATCTCTTTCCCTTATGTATTACATGGGTTGTGTGAAGATTACCTCACTTGCGACATTGCTTTCAATGCGGTCATGCCTCTAAGTCGTGCTTCGACACGTAGGAGATATAGCCGCATCGAGGGCGTTACATTCACCATCCTTCATTTTGAACTTGTCAAGTTGACTCTGAAGCACATCCAATTTGGATTCCTTGACGGAGTCGGTACCTTTGTGCATATCAATCAAAGTATCCCAAATTTCCTTTGCATTCTCAAGACGGCTGATTTTGTTGAATTCTTCGGGGCACAGTCCGTTGAAGAGAATATCACAAGCTTGAGCGTTGTATTGCAGCATCTTCAACTCTTCCGCGGTAACTTCACGGTTTGGTTCTTTCCCATCAAAGAAGTCACCTTGCAAGCCAACACACACAATAGCCCAAACGGTGGGGTTATGTCCAAGAATATGCATTTTCATTTTATGCTTCCAACTAGAAAAATTAGTACCATCAAAATAAGGACCTCTATGGTGATAATTTCCCTCGCTAGACGCCATACTCTCTTAGGTTGTGAAACCAAGGCTATGACCACCAAAAGCTATGGAAATCAAAGCAAATGGAGACCAAATCTCTGATACCACTTGTAGGATCGAAAGTATGTCTAGAGGGGGGTGATTAGACTACTTGACCAAATAAAAACTTAATCTTTTCCCAATTTTAGTTCTTGGCAGATTTTAGCTACTTTAGGACAAGTCAAGCAATCATCATAGAATTCAAGCAAGCATGCAAAGAGTATATAGGCAGCGGAAAGTAAAGCATGCAACTTGCAAGAATGTAAAGGGAAGGGTTTGGAGAATTCAAATGCAATTGGAGACACGGATGTTCTTCCCGTGGTTCAGATAGGTGGTGCTATCCTACATCCACGTTGATGGAGACTTCAACCCACGAAGGGTAACGGTTGCGCGAGTCCACGGAGGGCTCCACCCAGGAAGGGTCCACGAAGAAGCAACCTTGTCTATCCCACCATGGCCATCGCCCACGAAGGACTTGCCTCACTAGCGGTAGATCTTCACGAAGTAGGCGATCTCCTTGCCCTTACAAACTCCTTGGTTCAACTCCACAATCTTGTCGGAGGCTCCCAAGTGATACCTAGCCAATCTAGGAGACACCACTCTCTAACAAGTAACAAATGGTGTGTTGATGATGAACTCCTTGCTCTTGTGCTTCAAATGATAGTCTCCCCAACACTCAACTCTCTCTCACAGGATTTGGATTTGGTGGAAAGAAGATTTGAGTGGAAAGCAACTTGGGGAAGGCTAGAGATCAAGATTCATATGGTAGGAATGGAATATCTTGGTCTCAACACATGAGTAGGTGGTTCTCTCTCAGAACATATGAGTTGGAAATGTAGGTGTGTTCTGATGGCTCCCTCCACGAATGAAGAGGAGGTGGAGCGGTATATATAGCCTCCACACAAAATCCAACCGTTACACACAATTTACCAATCTCGGTGGGACCGAATCAACAAACTCGGTTGGACCGAAATAGTAAACCTAGTGACCGTTAGAGATTTTTGGTGGGACTGACATGCAACTCGGTAGAACCAATATGGTTAGGGTTAGGGCCTAACGTAATCTCGGTGAGACCGATTACACAAACTCGGTGAGACCGATTTGGTAATAAGCTAACTAGAGAGTTGGTCAGGTAAACTTGGTGGGACCGATTTGCTCTTTCGGTGAGACCGAAAAGTTACAAAAAGGAAACAGATAGTTTACATTGCAATCTCGGTGGGACCGATCCGCTCTTTCGGTGAGAACGAAAAGTTACGAAAAGGAAACAGAGAAATTGCAATCCCATCTCGGTGAGACCGAGATCCCTATCGGTAGAACCGATTTGCTTAGGGTTTGGTAGTGGCTATGACAAATGAAACTCCGTGGCGCTGGATAGGAAGAATCGGTAGGTCCGAGTTTGGCTTTGGGTTTAGGTCAAGTGTGGATATGAGAAAGTAGCTGAGGGTTTTGGAGCATATCATTAAGCACATGAAGCAAAAGGCTCATTAAGCAACACCTCATCCCTCCTTGATAGTATTGGCTTTTCCTATGGACTCAATGTGATCTTGGATCACTAAAATGTAAAATGAAGAGTCTTGAGCTTTTGAGCTTGAGCCAATCCTTTGTCCTTAGCATTTTGAGGGTTCCACTTTCACCATCCATGCCATGCCAATCATTGAGCTTTCCTGAAATAATCATCTTGGAATAGCATTAGCTCAATGAGCTATATGTTGTTATGAATTACCAAAACCACCTAGGGATAGTTGCACTTTCAATCTCCCCCTTTTTGGTAATTGATGACAACATATAGATCAAAGCTTCGACAAATGATAATAAGAATGAAATATATCGTCGCTTTGAGAAGTATGTGATAAGTAAGAGCTCCCCCTAAATTTGTGCATATTTAAAATTTGCTTTGGACTGCAAATGCACAAAGAGTTAAAATCATGGGTTACTCTTCCATGTCACATACATCTTGGTGGAGCGCTCAAAATGATAAGAATAAAATACATGCGCTCATCACCAAGAAAAGTGAATGATCACATAAGATAGATAGGATAATATCAAGCATGCATAAGTGTATCTTATGATCAAACACATGATCATCAATGTCTCACAAGCATATCGTAGTATCTCAACCAAAAGCAAACAAAGTTTGAAAAACCACCAAATAAAGCAAGAGAGAATAAAAGCAACACTCTCTCTCGAAGCCTATGATCTATACATTTTTCTCCCCCTTTGGCAACAAGTTACCAAAAAGTTCCTAGAAAATGCATAGTGCTAGATCGACTCTCAGGCTTGATCTTCTGGTGGTGGTGGAGTCTGGATCACTCCAAGGACGAAGGCTTCTGTAGAAGTGGTTGGAGCTGGAGCTGAAGTGGATCCTGGAGCTGGTTGAGCTGGTGCAGTAGCTGGAGCTGAGGTGGTGGCTCTGGTGTCAAGAACTGGCATTGCAGTTGACCTCTGAGCTCGCGGCACTCTGCCAAATGCATCAGTTGTAGTCTTCCCTTTCCTCTCCTGCATGTCATCTTGAAGTTGCTCCACTGCAGACTGAATCTCTGTTACTTTGACATCCAAGTCATAGAACTTTTGTTCTACGATTCTCTCTAAGCTCTCCTGATTCTGAGTGAGGGTGGCCAGTCCTTTCTCAATCCTCAGTGTGGATGCAATCAAGTAACTAAGCTGCTCTTGCTTGGTTTTCAAGAAGTACTCAGATGCCTCCTCTTGAGTTGTCATCTTGGCAGCTTTCTCCTTCCTTGCCTTCTCCTTCTGTGCTTGAGCATGAGCTGATGATGGTTCATCCTTGTTCATGACAACCTGATTATCCTCAAAATCTAGATGGATGGACAGGTGTTCCTTGTCCAATAAGTATATGCCTGTGCCCATCTTGGAGTTTATCAACTCTTGGATCTGAGGGGCATATCCACAGCTCCTCTTCTGATCTGCTGCAGTTCTCTTGGTTGTTTCTACCATGAGGCTCATGACTTTGAATTTTTGTGGCACATCAAAGATATGAAGCAAGTTGATTGCATGGCCTCTGATCATCTTGTGATCACCTGACTTGGGCAACAGAGTGTGCCTCAGAATCCAATTGATAGTTGGCAACCCTGACAGAAGATAATGTACTGACCCAAACTTGAAAGTATCAAGTGCCTTGTTTGGGATCTCCTTGTACATGTTGGACATAGAGTTGTGGTCCATCTTCTTCTTGGCATATATGTCTAAGTCATCCTCATGCTCCTCTGGGGCATTGATGAGCTGTGCCCACTCAGCAACTGTTGATTGATACCTTGTTCCTTCTGACATCCACACAATCCTTCCATCTAGATAGAAGTTTGTTGTGGAGTAGAACTGCATGATCAGCTCTTCATTCCACTTTGTGAACTTTTTCCCAACAAAGTCAGCTACTCCACAAGCCTTGAAGCTGTCTTGCACTCCAGGATAGTGCTCTTCATTGTCCTTGATGTACTCCCAATCAACCCATCTCATGTCACAAACAATGGGCTTCTTATCAAGCAAAACTGTCTCATAGAAGTCCTGTTGTTCCTTTGTGTGGAACCTGTAGTCAACAGCAGTTCTTCTTCTGGTAGCATATGGATCTTCTGCTCTCCACTTTCTCAGCCTTGAGTCTCTTCTGATCTTCATGTCCTCAGCCACAGGATGAGCATCATTGTGGTCTGGGATCTTGGGCTTTAACTTCCTGAGAACTTGTCCTTCTTCTTCTTCTGAAGTGTCAGGCACTGGGGCCTTGTTCTTCTCAGCAGCTGGTATGCTCCTTGTATTCCTTTTTGGAGCTGTCTTGGCCTTTGATGCAGCCTTGGGTGCTTCCTTGGGCTTGGATGCAGTAGCCCCTGATCTTATAGCATCACCCATCAGCTTTGGCATCTTAGGTGCTGGTGCAGCAACCTCTTCTTCTTCTTCTTCATCAGAAGAATCTCTCCTCGTAGAAGGCTTGCCAACAACTCTGGCAGTGGTAGTTCTGGCTCTCTTCTTTTTCTTGTCCTGGCCAATTTCTTCTTCAGATTCCATGGTGAACTTTATAGTTCCTTCAGGTGCAGCCTTCCTAGGCTTTTCAGGAATCTGAGTTGAGGCTCTGGCCTTTGGCATAGGCTGCCTACCTACTGACCTTTTGATTTTCATCCCTGGCTTTGTGCTTTGTGCTGGGCCATATTCCTTCTTGAGCACGACTCTCTTGGAAGTGGCTTCCTCTTCTGCCACATAGTCCTCATCCTCTGATTCTGAGGTTCTCTTCTTCCTTTGTCTGGTGGCAGCTTTTGGCAAGTTACTAGGGGTGCTCCTGCTGCCTTCATCTGAAGAACTGGAGGGACTAGTGCCCTCACTCATGTGCACTTGCTGTTCTGACACATTCTGGCTATCACTCTGATCTGACATGATGAACAAGCTGACTGCTGACCCTGTGAATAGTTTATAGATGAGGTAGAGTAGATGAGCATCACAAAATGCAGAGATTTTTGCAAAAGAATGATTCAAAATCTTAGTTTTAGTTTCCCACAGAAATCATTTCGGATCTACCGATTTTTAAACTCGGTGATACCGAAGCAGTTTTTGGAACCTAAACTAGTGAACTCGGTCAGACCGAGTCATAGTTCGGTGGCACCGAGACTGCTAGGGTTTCACAAAGTTCCAAAATCGGTCACACCGATTAGTAATTCCCGGTCAGACCAAGTCTCACTTGTGCAATGGCATGAGCCAAATTGGTGGGACCGAGTTTTTCAACTCGGTGGGACCAAGATGGTTTCGGCGGAAACCTAACCCTAAAATTTCAAATCAAACCTATTCTACGAATTGCATTGACTGGATTGGAGTGTTTCAAACGTGGCTAGAATCAATATGATCACAATGTGCTAGGAATCAGATTGGGGAATAGCACAAAGATCGAGTCCATACCCTAGTTCAGCGGAGACTCGCTACGGCGGCAACGACGGGGTTGAATTCCGTTGACGGCGATGGAGACCAGCGACTGGAGGCGGCTGGCAGCGAGGAGACGATCCGGAGACCATGTAGGCAGAGCGAGCTATCGCGCGGGCGAAGGGGTTCTGAGAAATTTCCAAATTTTGGCCCGTGTCTATATATAGCCCGATCCTATCGGTGTGACCGAGTGGAACAACTCGGCGGCACCGAGATGCAAAACTGTATACAATTATTGCAACTCGGTGTGACCGAATGGTTCAAATCGGTTGCACCGAGATCAAAAACATAGATCGACTTAATGATCTCGGTAGGACCGGAAGTAGGGTATCAGTCAGACCGAGAATCACAAAGAAGTTTTGGAAGTTTTAAGTCTATGACGAATCGGGGACTCCGAGTGCTCCTCACACAGAGTGGTTCGAATCTGACTTGATCAAATTTTGTGATGTAGCATGAATAGAGTTTGAGACGAGAAAAGCATAGATAGCTAGAGGAGGTTCTTAGGCATTCTTGTCCATCCACTTGGCAAGAGAAAAGAAAAACCAATCAATAAAAACAACAAGTGGATGTCCTCGAATGAGTAAAATATGCAACCAACATGCTCATACAATAAAATGGCAATTGAAATATGTGACAAAGCATGCACAACCAATTCTAGCATCTATCAAGCAATTGGCGATGACTAGGTCATCTATATATGAGTATATTGACTTAGGAGTCAAATGAGAACATTTGATCATAGGTCATACTCATCGTTTAAGCACAAGTGGGGTTACCACTTTTACATAAAGCATTGTTGTGTTCAGATCATTATAGTTGCTTTAGCCCAAGTCTTAGAGTAAAGCTCCCCCTAGATGTGATATCCCCCCTAAGAGGGATGAACTAACCTTGGGTTTCATCGATGATGACTTCATGTAGATGTTGAAGATGTGGATGCTCAATGTTGACGTAGATCACTTGGAGCTATCCATTTGAGTGAATTGCACTTTCAATACCTACATGGGTTAGTCCCACCAGGAACAAACAAGGATATCCATAGACATAGAATGATGTACACACAAGATGATGTCCATGAAAACTTTTAGGTTACCTTGTCCCTTGACTTACCAACAAGAGGGTTTGTGACTCCTTGAACTAGTGTAAGATGTGGAAGTTGATTGCACTTGTTCTTGCCAAAATGATAAGAGTGAAGTATGTTGGTGGAGTCACCCTCAAGAACTCTCTAGTTCTTCTTCTTTTGGATCCACACCATCTTGATGGGAATCCTTGGAGTTGTAGTCGTACTTGATGAAGTGGAACTTGAAGTAGTTTTGGGAATCCACTTGACTAAGGTCTTAGGAGCTTCTTCAAATGCATCAATTTCCTCTTGAAGCTTGTCCTTGCCTTTTTGCTTGTAGTCTTGTGGTGGAAGATCATCTTGAGTTTGTGTCCCTTTGAAATAAGTAGGATCATACTTCTCTTGTTGTGGAACAAACTTTGTCTTGGGGTATTGATCTTCTTCCCACTCAACTCCATTGGCATTGAACTTTCGTTCAAAACCAACACCTTGATTCTTCTGGTGCCTTCCTTGCTTGCGTACAATTTCCTCGAATTGCTTACTTCCGGCAAGGCTTTTGTACACTCCTTTCTCTATAATTCCCTTCAATAGGCTATTTTCTTGCTCAAGTGTAACTTGGCTAAGAGAATCATTAGTGGAATCAAGAGAACTACTAGAAGCAACAATATTGGATTTAACATGATCATTGTCACTACTAGAGGAAGAATCTTTCTTGTTCTTGTTACTAGACTTGACTTGAGGCATATAAGTGGATAAGAGTAAATGCTTGGCAATGTGAGAAGAACTTTTCTTGCGGAGATCATCATTGATTGCCTTTAAAAACTCATGATCTTGCTCAAGATTGAGCTTTTCAAAGCGTAACTTCTCATGAGCTCTTAAAAGTTCTCGATGATCTTCGAAGATAGTTTCATGAGCTAACTTAAGAGTGTTTAGTTCTTTAGTTAGACCCTCAATCTTCTCATTATCATTGTCATTAATTTTATCTTGATTAGCATGATTAATTGACGTTTCATCATAGTATTCATCACTAGAGTTGTCAACAAGTAAATCATCATCACCTAACAAGTCATCTTTATCACTATTGAAATCGACATACTCAGGATGTGTTACCTTAGGACCTTTGGCCATGAAGCATCTTCCAATTCCTTCATTTGGTGAGTCAAATATGTCGTAGGAGTTGGTTGACACAAGTGCTAGACCGGCAACACCTTCATCTTGAGTATATTCGGAATCGGAGTGATAACTTCTCTCGGAGTGGTTGTCGGAGTCGGAGCCGGATACCCATTCACCAACATGAGCTTGATGTCTTCGCTTTGTGTAGCTCCTTGATGATTTTTTCCTTTCTTTCCGAATCCTTGCTTCTCTGTGAGTGTCTTCGTTCATAACGATCATCTCTACTCCTTCTCTCTCTTGATGGTGATTCTTCTCTTTTGCTTCTTCTTTTTGGAGAATCTTCTCTTCTTTTGTAGGGAGCCGTACACTCATTGGAGTAGTGTCCGGGTCTTCCACAATTGTAGCAGTTTCGCTCTCGACTAGAAGATCTTTTGTCATTGTAGGACCTTGACTTGGAGCTTCTATCTTTGCTTCTATCTTTGCTTCTACTCTTGTAGAACTTGTTGAAGTTCTTCACCATTAAGCTCAATTCTTCGTTGAAGGTTTGTTTCTCACTTGATGATGTGGGGGCTTCACATGAGGCTTTGTAAGCACCACTTGATTTGTTGTGAAGTTCCTATGTATCCTTGAGTGACATCTCATGAGCAACAATTCTTCCAATGACCTCCGTTGGCTTGAGATCTTTGTAATTGGGCATCATTTGGATCAATGTGCACACCGTCTCATATTTTCCATCCAAGGCTCTTAGGATTTTCTTGAAGATGAATCTATCGGTCATCTCTTCACTCCCTAAGCCGGCAATCTCGTTTGTGATGAGAGCAAGCCTAGAGTACATTTCAGCGACGCCTTCACCAACCTTCATTTTGAACTTGTCAAGTTGACTCTAAAGCACATCCAATTTGGATTCCTTGAAGGAGTCGGTACCTTCGTGCATATCAATCAAAGTATCCAAAATTTCCTTTGCATTCTCAAGACGGCTGATTTTGTTGAATTCTTCGGGGCACAATCCGTTGAAGAGAATATCACAAGCTTGAGCATTGTATTGCAGCATCTTCAACTCTTCCGCGGTAGCTTCACGGTTTGGTTCTTTACCATCAAAGAAGTCACCTTGCAAGCCAACACACACAATAGCCCAAACGGCGGGGTTATGTCCAAGAATATGCATTTTCATTTTATGCTTCCAACTAGCAAAATTAGTACCATCAAAGTAAGGACCTCTACGGTGATAATTTCCCTCGCTAGACGCCATACTCTCCTAGGTTGTGAAACCAAGGCTATGACCACCAAAAGCTATGGAAATCAAAGCAAATGGAGACCAAAGCTCTGATACCACTTGTAGGATCGAAAGTATGTCTAGAGGGGGGGTGATTAGACTACTTGACCAAATAAAAACTTAACCTTTTCCCAATTTTAGTTCATGGCAGATTTTAGCTACTTTAGGACAAGTCAAGCAATCATCACACAATTCAAGCAAGCATGCAAAGAGTATATAGGCAGCGGAAAGTAAAGCATGCAACTTGCAAGAATGTAAAGGGAAGGGTTTGGAGAATTCAAACGCAATTGGAGACACAGATGTTTTTCCCGTGTTCAGATAGGTGGTGCTATCCTACATCACGTTGATGGAGACTTCAACCCACGAAGGGTAACGGTTGCGCGAGTCCACAGAGGGCTCCACCCACGAAGGGTCCACGAAGAAGCAACCTTGTCTATCCCACCATGGCCATCGCCCACGAAGGACTTGCGTCACTAGTGGTAGATCTTCATGAAGTAGGCGATCTCCTTGCCCTTACAAACTCCTTGGTTCAACTCCACATTCTTGTCGGAGGCTCCCAAGTGACACGTAGCCAATCTAGGAGACACCACTCTCCAAGAAGTAACAAATGGTGTGTTGATGATGAACTCCTTGCTCTTGTGCTTCAAATGATAGTCTCCCCAACACTCAACTCTCTCTCACAGGATTTGGATTTGGTGGAAAGAAGATTTGAGTGGAAAGCAACTTGGGGAAGGCTAGAGATCAAGATTCATATGGTAGGAATGGAATATATTGGTCTCAACACATGAGTAGGTGGTTCTCTCTCAGAACATATGAGTTGGAAGTGTAGATGTGTTCTGATGGCTCTCTCCACGAATGAAGAGGAGGTGGAGGGGTATATATAGCCTCCACACAAAATCCAACCATTACACACAATTTACCAATCTCGGTGGGACCGAATCAACAAACTCGGTCGGACCGAAATAGTAAACCTAGTGACCGTTTGAGATTTTCGGTGGGACTGTCATGCAACTCGGTAGAACCGATATGGTTAGGGTTAGGGTTTAACGTAATCTCGGTGAGACCGATTACACAAACTCGGTGAGACCGATTTGGTAATAAGCTAACCATAGAGTTGGTCAGGTAAACTCGGTGGGACCGATTTGCTCTTTCGGTGAGACCGAAAAGTTACAAAAAGGAAACAGAGAGTTTACATTGCAATCTCGGTGGGACCGATCCGCTCTTTCGGTGAGACCGAAAAGTTACGAAAAGGAAACAGAGAAATTGCAATCCCATCTCGGTGGGACCGAGGTCCCTATCGGTAGAACCGATTTGCTTAGGGTTTGGCAGTGGCTATGACAAATGAAACTCGGTGGCGCCGGATAGGAAGAATCGGTAGGTCCGAGTTTGGCTTTGGGTTTAGGTCAAGAGTGGATATGAGAAAGTAGCTGAGGGTTTTGGAGCATATCATTAAGCACATGAAGCAAAAGGCTCATTAAGCAACACCTCATCCCTCCTTGATAGTATTGGCTTTTCCTATGGACTCAATGTGATCTTGGATCACTAAAATGTAAAATGAAGAGTCTTGAGCTTTTGAGCTTGAGCCAATCCTTTGTCCCTAGCATTTTGAGGGTTCCACTTTCACCATCCATGCCATGCCAATCATTGAGCTTTCCTGAAATAATCATCTTGGAATAGCATTAGCTCAATGAGCTATAGGTTGTTATGAATTACCAAAACCACCTAGGGATAGTTGCACTTTCACCCCCCCTTTGCTCATTTATATATGGGGGCAGGGGGCACCCCAAACACACAACAATTGATCTGTTGATCTTTTAGCCGTGTGCGGTGCCCCCTCCACCATAGTCTACCTCGATAATACTGTAGCGGTGCTTAGGCGAAGCCCTACGTCGGTAGAACATCATCATCGTCACCATGCCGTCGTGCTGACGAAACTCTCCCTCAACACTCGGCTGGATCGAAGTTCGAGGGACGTCATCGAGCTGAACGTGTGCTAAACTCGGAGGTGCCGTGCATTCGGTACTTGATTGGTCAAATCGTGAAGACGTACGACTACATCAACCGTGTTGTGCTAACGCTTCGTCTTTCGGTCTATGAGGGTACGTGGACGACACTCTCCCCTCTCGTTGCTATGCATCACCATGATCTTCCGTGTGCGTAGGAAATTTCTTGAAATTACTACGCTCCCCAACAGTGGTATCAGAGCCTGGTTTTATGCGTAGATGTTATATGCACGAGTAGAACACAAGTGAGTTGTGGGCGATAGAAGTCATACTGCTTACCAGCATGTCATACTTTGGTTCTGCAACAACAAAGTAGAGGACGTCTAACTTATTTTTGCAGGGCATGTTGTGATGTGATATGGTCAAGGCATGATGCTAAATTTTATTGTATGAGATGATCATGTTTTGTAACCGAGTTATCGGCAACTGGCAGGATCCATAAGGTTGTCGACTTATTGTATGCAATGCAATCGCCCTGTAATGCTTTACTTTATCACTAAGCGGTAGTGATAGTCGTAGAAGCATAAGATTGGCGAGACGACAACGATGCTACGATGGAGATCAAGGTGTCGCGCCAGTGACGATGGTGATCATGACGGTGCTTCGGAGATGGAGATCACATGCACAAGATGATGATGGCCATATCATATCACTTATATTGATTGCATGTGATGTTTATCTTTTATGCATCTTATCTTGATTTGATTGATGGTAGCATTATAAGATGGTCTCTCACTAAATTATCAAAGTATAAGTTTTCTCCCTGAGTATGCACCGTTGCAAAAGTTCTTCGTGCTGAGACACCACATGATGATCGAGTGTGATAGGCTCTACGTTCAAATACAACGGGTGCAAAACAGTTGCACACGCGGAATACTCGGGTTAAACTTGACGAGCCTAGCATATAACAGATATGGCCTCGAAACACTGAGACCGAAAGGTCGAGCATGAATCATATAGTAGATATGATCAACATAATGATGTTCACCATTGAAACTACTCCATCTCACGTGATGATCCGACATGGTTTAGTTGATATGGATCACGTGATCACTTAGAGGATTAGAGGAATGTCTATCTAAGTGTGATTTCTTAAGTAATATGATTAACTGAACTTTAATTTATCATGAACTTAGTCCTAGTATTATTAGCATATCTATGTTGTAGATCAATAGCTCGCGTTTAGCTCCTCTGTTTTATTTTGATATGTTCCTAGAGAAAACTAAGTTGAAAGATGTTAGTAGCAATGATGCGGATTGGATACGTGATTTGAGGATTTTCCTCATTGCTGCACAGAAGAATTATGTCCTTGATGCACCGCTAGGTGACAGACCTATTGCAGGAGCATATGCAGACGTTATGAACGTTTGGCTAGCTCAATATGATGACTACTTGATAGTTTAGTGCACCATGCTTAACGGCTTAGAATCGGGACTTCAAACACGTTTTGAACGTCATGGACCATATGAGATGTTCCAGGAGTTGAAGTTAATATTTCAAGCAAATACCGGAGTTGAGAGATATGAAGTCTTCAACAAGTTCTATAGCTAAAAGATGGAGGAGAATAGCTCAAGCAGTGAGCATGTGCTCAGATTGTCAGGGTACTACAATCGCTTGAATCAAGTGGGAGTTAATCTTCCAGGTAAGATAGTGATTGATAGTATTCTCTAGTCACCATCACCAAGTTAGTAGAACTTCGTGATGAACTATAATATGCAAGGGATAATGAAAATGATTCCCAAGCTCTTCGTGATGCTGAAATTGACGAAGGTAGAAATCTAGAAAAACATCAAGTGTTGATGGTTGACAAGACCACTAGTTTCAAGAAAAGGGCAAAGGCAAGAAGGGGAACTTCAAGAAGAACGGCAAGAAAGTTGCTACTCAAGTGAAGAAACCCAAGTCTGGACCTAAGCCTAAGACTGAGTTCTTTTTCTGCAAAGGGACTGGTCACTGGAAACGGAACTGCCCCAAGTATCTGGCGGATAAGAAGGATGGCAAAGTGAACAAAGGTATATTTGATATACATGTTATTAATGTGTACTTTACTAGTGTTTATAGAAACCCCTCAGTATTTGATACTAGTTCAGTTGCTAAGATTAGTAACTCAAAACGGGAGTTGCAGAATAAACAGAAACTTGTTAAGGGCGAGGTGACGATGTGTGTTGAAAGTAGTTCCAAGATTGATATGATCATCATCGCACACTCTCTATACTTTTGGGATTAGTGTTGAAACTAAATAAGTGTTATTTGGTGTTTGCGTTGAGCATGAATATGATTTGATCATGTTTGTTGCAATATGGTTATTCATTTAAATTAGAGAATAATTGTTGTTCTGTTTACATGAATAAAACCTTCTATGGTCATACACCCAATAAAATGGTTTGATTGGATCTCGATCGTAGTGATACACATATTCATAAAATTGAAGCCAAAAAATGCAAAGTTAATAATGATAGTGCAACTTATTTGTGGCACTGCCGTTTAGGTCATATTGGTGTAAAGTGCATGAAGAAACTCCATGCTGATGGAATTTTGGAATCACTTGATTATGAATCACTTGATGCTTGCGAACCATGCCTTATGGGCAAGATGACTAAGACTCCGTTCTCCGGAACAATGGAGCGAGCAACTGACTTATTGGAAATAATACATAATGATGTATGTGATCCGACGAGTATTGAGGCTCGCGGCGGGTATCATTATTTTCCGACCTTCACAGATGATTTGAGCATATATGGGTATATCTACTTGATGAAACATAAGTCTGAAACATTTGAAAAGTTCAAAGAATTTCAGAGTAAAGTGGAAAATCATCGTAATAAGAAAATAAAGTTTCTATGATCTGATCGTGGAGGAGAATATTTGAGTTACGAGTTTGGTCTTCATTTGAAACAATGCGGAATAGTTTCGCAACTCACGCCACCTGGAACACCACTGCGTAATGGTGTGTCCGAACATCGTAACCGTACTTTATTATATATGGTGTGATCTATGATGTCTCTTACCGATCTACCACTATCGTTTTGGGGTTATGCAATAGAGACAGATGCATTCACGTTAAAAGGGCACCAACTAAATCCGTTGATACGACATTGTATGAACTGTGGTTTAGCAAGAAACCAAAGTTGTCGTTTCTTAAAGTTTGGGGTTGTGATGCTTATGTGAAAAAGTTTCATACGGATAAGCTCAAACCCAAATCGGAGAAATGTATCTTCATAGGATACCCAAAGGAGACAGTTGGGTACACCTTCTATCACAGATCTTAAGGCAAGACATTCGTTGCTAAGAATGGATCCTTTCTAGAGAAGGAGTTTCTCTTGAAAGAAGTGAGTGGGAGGAAAGTAGAACTTGATGAGGTAACTGTACCTGCTCCCTTATTGGAAAGTAGTTCATCACAGAAATCTGTTCCTGTGACACCTACACCAATTAGTAAGGAAGCTAATGATGATGATCATGAAACTTCAGATCAAGTTACTACTGAACCTCGTAGGTCAACCAGAGTAAGATCTGCACCAGAGTGGTCCGGTAATCCTGTTCTGGAGGTCATGTTACTTGACCATGACGAACCTACGAACTATGAGGAAGCAATGATGAGCCCAAATTCCGCGAAATGGCTTGAGGTCATAAAAATCTGAGATGGGATCCATGTATGAGAACAAAGTGTCGACTTTTGTTGACTTTCCCGATGATCAGCAAGCCATAGAAAATAAATGAATCTTCCAGAGGAAGACGGACGCTGATAGTAGTGTTACTATCTACAAAGCTAGAATTGTCACAAAAGGTATTCGACAAGTTCAAGGTGTTGACTATGATGAGAGTTTCTCACTCGTATCTATGCTTAAGTCTGTCCGAATCATGATAGCAATTGCCGCATTTTATGAAATCTGGCAAATGGATAAACAACACTGCATTCCTTAATGGATTTATTAAAGAAGAGTTGTATATGATGCAACCAGAAGGTTTTGTCAATCCTAAAGGTGCTAACAAAATATGCAAGCTCTAGCGATCCATCTATGGACTGGTGCAAGCATCTCAGAGTTGGAATATACGCTTTGATAAGTTGATCAAAGCATATAGTTTTATACAGACTTGCGGTGAAGCCTGTATTTACAAGAAAGTGAGTGGGAGCACTACAGCATTTCTGGTAAGTATATGTGAATGACATATTGTTGATCGGAAATAATGTAGAATTATTCTGCAAAGCATAAAGGAGTGTTTGAAAGGAGTTTTCCAAAGAAAGACCTCGGTGAAGCTGCTTACGTATTGAGCATCAAGATCTATAGAGATAGATCAAGACGCTTGATAAGTTTTTTCAATGAGTACATACCTTGACAAGATTTTGAAGTAGTTCAAAATGGAACAGTCAAAGAAAGAGTTCTTGCCTATGTTACAAGGTGTGAAATTGAGTAAGACTCAAAGCCCGACCACGGCAGAAGATACAAAGAGGATGAAAGTCATTCCCTATGCCTCAGCCATAGGTTCTGTAAAGTATGCCATGTTGTGTAGCAGATCTATTATATACCCTATACTGATTTTGGCAAGGGAGTACAATAGTGATCTAGGAGTAGATCACTGGACAGCGGTCAAAATTATCCTTAGTGGAATAAGGATATGTTTCTCGATTATGGAGGTGACAAAAAGGTTCATCGTAAAGGGTTACGTCGATGCAAGTTTTGACACTGATCCAGATGACTCTAAGTCTCAATCTGGATACATATTGAAAGTGGGAGCAATCAGCTAGAGTAGCTCCGTACAGAGCATTGTTGACATAGAAATTTGCAAAATACATACGGATCTGAATGTGACAGACCTGTTGACAAAACTTCTCTCACAAGCAAAACATGATCACACCTTAGTACTCTTTGGGTGTTAATCACATAGCGATGTGAACTAGATTATTGACTCTAGTAAACCCTTTGGGTGTTGGTCACATGACGATGTGAACTATGGGTGTTAATCACATGGTGATGTGAACTATTGGTGTTAAATCACATGGCGATGTGAACTAGATTATTGACTCTAGTGCAAGTGGGAGACTGAAGGAAATATGCCCTAGAGGCAATAATAAAGTTATTATTTATTTCCTTATTACATGATAAATGTTTATATTCATGCTAGAATTGTATTAACCGGAAACATGATACATGTGTGAATACATAGACAAACAGAGTGTCACTAGTATGCCTCTACTAGACTAGCTCGTTGATCAAACATGGTTATGTTTCCTAGCCATAGACATGAGTTGTCACTTGATTAACGGGATCACATCATTAGGAGAATGATGTGATTGACTTGACCCATTCCGTTAGCTTAGCACTCGATCGTTTAGTATGTTGCTATTGCTTTCTTCATGACTTATACATGTTCCTATGACTATGAGATTATGCAACTCCCGTTTACCGGAGGAACACTTTGTGTGCTACCAAACGTCACAACGTAACTGGGTAATTATAAAGGTGCTCTATAGGTGTCTCCAAAGGTACTTGTTGGGTGGGCGTATTTCGAGATTAGGATTTGTCACTCCGATTGTCGGAGAGGTATCTCTGGGCCCACTCGGTAATGCACAGCACTTAAGCCTTGCAAGCATTGCAACTAATAAGTTAGTTGCGGATGATGTATTACAGAACGAGTAAAGAGACTTGGAGGTAATGAGATTGAACTAGGTATTGAGATACCGACGATCGAATCTCGAGCAAATAGCATACTGATGACAAAGGGAACAATGTATGTTGTTATGCGGTCTAACCGGTAAAGATCTTCGTAGAATATGTGGGAGCCAATATGAGCATCTAGGTTCCGCTATTGGTTATTGACCGGAGACGTGTCTCGGTCATGTCTACATAGTTCTCGAACCCATAGGGTCCGCACGCTTAAAGTTTCAACGACAGTTATATTACGAGTTTATATGTTTTTATGTACCGAAGGTAGTTCGGAGTCCCCGATGTGATCACGGACATGAGGAGGAGTCTCAAAATGGTCGAGACATGAAGATTGATATATTGGACGACTATATTCGGACACCGGAATGGTTCCGGGGGTTATCGGATATAGACCCGAGTACCGGGGGTTACCGGAACCCCCTCGGGGGTTTAATGGGCCTACATGGGCCTTAGTGGAGAAGAGGAGGGTGGCTAGGGCAGGCCGCGTGCCCCCTCCCCCTCTAGTCCGAATTGGACAAGGAGGGGGGCGGCGCCCCCCTTTCCTTCTTCTCCTCCTCCTCCTTCCCCCTACTCCTAATCCAACAAGGAAGGGAGGAAGTCCTACTCCCGGTGGGAGTAGGACTCCTCCTGGCGTGCCCCTCTCCTGGCCGGCCGCCTCCCCCCTTTGCTCCTTTATATACGGGGGCATGGGGGCACCCCAAAGACACAACAATTGATCTGTTGATCTTTTAGTCGTGTGCGGTGCCCCCCTCCACCAGAGGCCACCCCGATAATACTATAGTGGTGCTTAGGCGAAGCCCTGCGTTGGTAGAACATCATCATCGTCACCACACCATCGTGCTGACAAAACTCTCCCTCAACACTCGGTTGGATCGGAGTTCGAGGGATGTCATTGGGTTGAACGTGTGCTGAACTCAAAGGTGCCGTGCGTTCGGTACTTGATCGGTCGGATCGTGAAGACGTACGACTACATCAACCGCGTTGTGCTAACGCTTCCTCTTTCGGTCTACGAGGGTATGTGGACAACACTCTCCCCTCTCGTTGCTATGCATCACCATGATCTTGCGTGTGCGTAGGAATTTTTTTGAAATTTCTACGTTCCCCAACACTCCTCGCCGGCGACCCTTCTTCTTGCAGTGTCGCCTCCTCGCCAGCGACCCTTCTTCTTGCTATGCGGCCTCCTCGCCGCCGACCCTTCTTCTTGCTGCGCGGCCTCGTCGATATGGTCAAGTAATCCACACCCACCCACACCATCCTCCTCCTTTCCTATGTCTATCCCTTCGGGGAAATGTCACGCGCTGTTATCCGGAGTCCTGCCTAGCCTGCTACAGCCCGGGTTACCGGAGTCCTGTTAGCCCAGTGCTACAGCCCGGATAAATACGTTGATGACCGACATGCTCGATGTGATTCATGTATGCCTGTCCTCATGGGTTAGCGCCGCTTTGGGTTCACGACTAGCCATGTCGGCCCGGGTTCTCTGTCATATGGATGCTAGCGACACTATCATATACGTGAGCCAAAAGGCGCAAACGGTCCCGGGCCAGGTAAGGTGGCACCCGTGGGAATACCGTGCGTGAGGCCGCAAAGTGATATGATGTATTACATGCTAGATCGGTGTGGCTTAGGATCGGGGTCCTGACAGCGTTGGTATCAGAGCCTGACTGCCTGTAGGATTACTAAGCCAAACTGGTCGAAGTTGAGTCTAGAAATGCTTTAGTTATATAAGGGAATTGATTGTGGAAGGGAACGTAAGGCTCTTTTTACTCCTTATACCTCATGCCCTTCTAATCTGAGTCAACCTCTTCTCTTCTACGGGGGTTAAGAACTAGGCTTATCTTCTATCCCTCAGGATGACGTGTTACTAAACCGTAGTTGCCTAGGATTGTTGAGTTCAAGCCTCAATTCAGTTCCTACTACTTCCATATGTTCATAACTGGCCTCAGAACATTGATATTGTGATGTTGAGTGGCTATGCCACCATTTTTGCAGGTTGTCTCAAAACATTTTTGAGCATTTACAGCCGTTATGCTGTCCGAGTCATCCCAGGTTTCTAGATAGTCTGATGCATTTGCAAATCCTTTCTTTCCGTTCCTGATGTCCTTTTGGTCAGAATAAGCATACTAATCGGTGGGTTGAGGTACTCTATTGCCTCGACATCTATGTTGGAGCTACTATTATGACCCTAGGTGTCTTATGAAACCATCTAGAAATCTGTCCATGTTTTGTGTTCCCAGTGTGATGAATCTGGCCAGCATTCTCGAAAGCATCCCGTGATGCCATTTAGTATTTAGGTATTCTATTCCTGGGTTTTGAACCCAAAATTCACTCTACTTACCTCATGTTGATAGTGTTGCTCGTACCTTTAGAATATTAGTAACCTTTGTGATAGCCCCCGAGGTCCGTGGTATTTCCTTCTTCCAAATGCCATGAACCATCCTTGGCAGAAATTCGTTTTGAATCAAAAGATCACAACCAGGGTGTTCTTGAGGAGTACTCCATTCATATTGTGATTCTGCCAGTTCTCCCTTTCTGCATGGGTTATCCGGAAGAAATTTGTTGAACTCGTTTAACATACTAATCTTTGCATCCACAACTCAGAAAGTTATATGTTCCTTGAGTTGTCCCTCTTCATTTGTATTCCGACCACCGACTATCAATTGATAGTCAGGAGTAATTGTGCATCCGTGTTATCGATGCTTATTATTCTTGTGGTCCGTCAAGCCATTCTATTCCAGAATGACTAGGAGAAACAAACTCCAGTACCTCATCCATTTCTAGGATTGGGTCAAAGTAGTTGTATCCCGCAGATCAAGTGCAATCAAGCTTTTGTTCTGTTCCACCGTGGAGTGTCACCTTCTTTCTTATCAAGAATGTCATGAGAATTGCACCACCTCTTATGAATTCTTGATTTAGTGATACTTCTTGCCATCATTGTTCATTCCTCGGTTCCATGTTGCTGCAACTGGAATATCGACAAATGAGTTATGATGTGTGAAATCAATACTCCTAGCAACTCGTTGCTTGGTAGTAAATGGACAATATTCTCATTCTTAGCGTGTTGGGTTTTGACTCATCATTCTAAGATAGATGGTGCTACCTAGTCCTTATTTTTGGTGCACTCTTCGATCAATGAGTTAGGATTGTGTCAACCCCTCACTCTTTTGAACATATCGTCTTGCCCTGAAAAGCAAGATTGTTCTCGAGCTTAGAGACATATCGGTGGTTCGTGATTTTCCGAATATCTTCTCGGAAGTATTACCAGGTTGTCACCTGACCGCTATGTTGAGTTCGTGATCAAGTTGGTTCTTTGTGAACCACCCTTTCTCCAAGAATCTGTGTTAGATATCCCTGAGCTAGTTGGTTGAGCTAGACAACAACTTGGAGAGTTGGAAGATAAGGCTTGTCTGACTTAGTTCATGTTAAGGGATATCTTTGTGTGTGTGTGTTGAAGAAAGATGATATCTTCACCAATTGGTCCTCGTGATCAGTTGTTGGATCTATTGTCTTTTCAAAACTTTGATTTGAGTATGGGCTATCATCAAGTCAAATCAGTACCAACGATGTTCGTAATGTTGTCTTACTCGTGGTTGATCCCTCGAGCATACACCATTATATCTTTTGGTCTGACCAATGCTATCACCGTGTTCACATGATGGTGGAAGTCCAGTGATATGGAAATTTCGATGAGTTGTTGTTGAGCCCATCAGCAGCATTTTGTCTCCCCCATGATTCATGCTGAACATCAACCTAGTGTTGGAAACTTTGTAAGCATTATCTTCGTGTTTCGTTCATGAAGCATATGTTTGGATGAAAGTAGTGACTTTCTTTAGTTCACATGCATTCGATGAAAGTTGCCGCCGTGAATTAGAGAAAGCTTGTTTTTGCTTCCTTCGGAACCATTCCAAGTCAGTCATGCATACGTGCGAAGTATTCTGTGGTCTTGAGACTTGCAACCTTCATTCTATATGAATCCCTAGCACACCAAGCCACTGATTGATTTGTTCGAGGAAAAGAAGTTGATGTGCGAATACTAGTTCATGCACAAGATTCCAATATCCTCGATGATGGTTCCCCACCTGAACTCGGTAGTGTTTTATTATAAGACTACTACGTGGTCATGCTTGTCTGGGACCGTGTGTTCACATGTTCGTAGCAGAACCAGCTCATGTTTTGGAGCTTACTACCGTAGTCCATCTCCCGAGAATCTCGCAACGTCATCTCGTCGATTGTGTTGCAAACTTTATTTTTGGACATGCTGAGTCTGAAGTATCCTATCACCAATCGGATCTGAATCTCAGGCAGATATGATGGTTGGATCATTCCCAGCATTTGCATTTTGTTCCCAGCTTGCACCCGTCTTTGTGTCAGTCTACCATGAGTCCGATCCATTTCCGATGATAAGCAAGTCATCCATTGCGTTGTCTTCAACAAGGTAGTCCACATCATCCATTCTAGTGTGAGTATGCCATTCTTTCGAATTCGTTCAAACGATCGTTTGTGATTGCCTTAGGATGGTATAGAGAGTTACAAAAATCTTTGAATCAAAAGTAATTCTTTTTGCCACTTAAGGTAATATTTCTGCGAGCCACCTTTCCTGAGGTGCCCCATTATGGAACCATGGCAATTTTTCCTCGCTACTTTGAAACCCCGTCGTTTGTTCTTCCATTCCTCTGATGTGTTTTGTGTCTCAACTCGAGACGTTTCAACATCTCACTCCGTGAGTTGATCTTGTATAGCTCGATCTTCGAGAAGATCAATCCTAGTATAGTTTCTTTCCGTCGTCATCGTGTGGATGAAGATCTCAAAAGCGAGGATGTCAAGATCAACATATGCAACGAATCAACAACCTCGAGGAGACAGTTGGATCATGAAGTTTGTGATGCTTAGTGTCCCCTTTGTCTTCTTACCTCACGTCTTGAATCTCGGGGCGAGATTCTTGTTTAGTGGGGGTGAGTTGTCACGGCCCTAGATTTGCTTGTCATCAGTTGCATTAAGGCATTCATGTCATCATGTTTAAATTTCTCAGAAACTTGAAATGGGGATTGTTTCAAACCCTAGCATAAAAGGAAATCAATAGGTTCAACCAAAATATTTTAGTGAACCCAAAGTGGCTTTCAAAAATGTTCATCATTTTTGGAAAAATACTGGAAACAGTAACCAGAGGTGATGCACATTTTTCCATGACATATTTGGTCACTGAATTAAATCTTATTATATTTGCATTTGGGCATTTAAATGCTATAAAATATTTTAAATGCTCAAATAATCATAAACTAAAATGTTTACTGTTGGACATATTACAAACAGTAGCCATGATTAGTTTCATGATTTTTGGGATTGTTTTAATATTTTAATTAAAGCCACAAAGTTGCAGAATAATAGAAAACAGGAAATAATAAATAGGAAAGGAACTTACCTGGCAAAGCCACCTGGCCTGTTGCTGTAGCAGCCCAGCTGGGCAAAGCCAGCCCAGCCCACCACCGCCTCCTTCCCTGTCTTCTTCCTCCTCTGCCAGGAGGACGTGCGTGTGGCCGACGCGCGCGCCCACACGCCCCGGCCACCTCCTGCTTGCCCCCCCCCCCTCGACGCCCTGGCCGTCCCTGGTGACGCCACGCATCACCCTCGACCCCCCCTCTCACTCGCTCCCTGGCCTCTCTCCTCCTCTCTGCTCCCTCTCCCGAACACGCCCGAGCGCCGCTGTCGCCGCCGCTCGGCGTTGCCCACCGCCGTCGCCTTGCCTCCTCGAGCTATCCAGAGCCTCCGCCACCTCTCGCTTCACTCCTGCACCGAAGGAAGGAAGCACGGAGGCCCCGAGCAGCCGCCATCATCATCGTCTTCAAGCTTCGGCTCCGGCGCCCTTCTCCGTCGATTCGGCCACTCCGGCGCGCCCCCGAGCCCGCTAACCATCCCTGCAGCTCCGCGGTGAGCCGTTGACCCGATTTCCCCTTGCCCCGTCGTTCCTCGCGTGCTCTAGCCCCGATCCCCAACCATGCCCGAAGCTCCTCGCCGCCGGCCATGGCGCCGCCGCGGCCACAGCCTCTGCCGCTCGTGTCGGAGCGCGTCAACGTGCTCAGGAGGCCCCCAGGAGCCTAGCGCACACATCCACTCGCCCTGCCATGCACCGTAGCCCCGTGCCGCTCAAACCCGTAGCTCCGGCCGCCGCCGCGAGCTCGTTTCCGGCTAGCTCCGGCCACCCCGCGCCTCCCGCGTGCCTCCCCTGGATGCGCGAGAGCGCCAGCAGCCCATAGGAGCAAGCCGCACCCCCAGCCGACGCCTGTAGCGCCGCCCCGACCAACTCCGGCGAGTTCCCGTCGCTACTGTGGTCGCCGGTGTCACCTGCTGACGTGGCGCCGGTTAATTAGCGCTAATGACCCAGTTAACCACCCCTAGAGCCACTACCATGTGGGTCCCAATGCCTAAACTAATTAGTATTATTTTCCTGTTAGATTAACACTAACCACAGTGGGCCCCGCCTGTCAACGTTGACTTTGCCACGTCAGTTTTGACCGGGTCCCACATGTCAGCCTCTGTAGCTGACCCTGTGTCACTGACCAGTAGGCCCCACTGGTCAGATTTGACCCGGGCCGCTCCGTTGACCGCTGACGTCAGCGTGATGTCATGCTGACGCAGTAAAGCATTTTCTGGATTTATTTTTATACAGGAATTCCAGAAAATAGTGTAAACTTTAAAAATTCATAGAAAATAATCTGTAACTCCAAATGAAATAATTTATATATGAAAAATGATCAGAAAAATCCAATCTATCCATCTATACTGGTTTCATGCATGTTAATGCAACTTAAACCTGCTGTTTATATCAAAACATGATAAGGCACTATTTAAATTCATAATTTGGGTTTGGGATTGAACCTTTGGTTCAAAATGACCCAAACCCATCTGGTTGTAGATGCATTAGGCCAACACACTCATATTTCCATGTCATGATCATGCATCATATTGTGGCATTGCATTGATTGTGTTCTTTCTCAGTTGCCGGTGTTTGTCCCCTCTCAATAGACGTGGTTCCGACGATGTGATCGATGACACCGATGAAGAACTATATTATCTTCAGAAGTGCCAGGCAAGCAAAACCCCCTTGTTCATTCCGATACAATCCCACTCTCCCGCTCCTGCTCTCTTTTACTGCATTAGGACAACAACGAATCATCTGTTACTTGCTGCGGTAGTTGAACCCCTTTATCCTCTGCATGACCTGTCATTGCCACAGTAAATAGATGAAACCCACTAGCATGAGTAGGAGTTGTTTGAGCCCTGATGTGCCTACTCATTCATGCTTGTTTGTCATGCCTGCTACTGCTTAGAGTTGAGTCGGGTCTGATTCATCAGGAATGAATTGGAATGTGGTGAACATGTCCTACTGTTGAGAGCTAAGTGTGTGAACACGATTTGGTAAAGGTAGTGGTGAGAGGCCATGTAGGAGTACATGGTGGGTTGTCTCATTGCAGCCGTCCTCAGGAACTGAGTTCTGTGTTTGTGATCCATGAACAGTTACTACCACATATTGGGCTCCGGGTACTCCAAGCTCTCTCGACTTATTAATCAACCTGATCTCTGTCCAGGAGTTGCAACTAGTTTCTGGTGTTTGTAGGTAGTGTTAGTAGTCTACCAAGTGGTACCCAGTACAGGTGGGCTTGGGACAGACTAGGCATCGTGGCACGGTGTACCAAGCGTAGATCCACCCGTCGAGGTGGGCTTGGGAACCCTGTACACATCGTTTGGGGCCGTGAGCGACACCCCGGCCGGATCTCCTTGCGGATGGAACCCGAATAGGCGATAAACCTGGACGAGAGACTTGTGTGATTAGTCAGGTCGTGGCCGACTCCCTCGCCCGGCTTTCGCTTGAAGGTTGCCGAGGTACATGACGTGTACAGGGCGATAAGTGGCGAGAGCGTGTGTGAAGAAGTACACCCCTGCAGGGTTATCATTATCTATTCGAATAGCCGGATTCCTCGGATATGGAAACTTGGACCCCTTGCATAGTTCATAGACAAGTGAAGGTGGATACCCTAAAATGTGCAAGATAAGCGTGAGTGCTATGGATGGCCTTCTCGTAGGGGGACGGGAGCGGATCCATAGTGGTGTATTGATATGGTGAATATGTGGACTCGTGTGCGCCACCTCAAAAGAGTTACTTGCAGTCGTAGTTCAGGATAGCCACCGAGTCAAAGCTGGCTTGCTGCAGTCAAACTCCACCACCCCCTTCATTGATACCGATGCATATGTAGTTAGTTCTGATGTAAGTCTTGCTGGGTACATTTGTACTCACGTTTGCCTATTTTATGTTTTTGCAGAGAGACTTCAGTCTCACTAGTAGTACCGCTTGGACTTCGACGTTTAGCTTGATACCTCAGCTACGATCTTGTGCCCTCGGCAGGATCTGGTAGATAGTCAGGCTTCTCAGCCCTTTTCATTTGTAGATGTCTGTACTCAGACATGTTAAGCTTCCGCATGTGCTTTGACTTGTATGCTCTGAATGCTGGGTCATGAGACCCATGTTTGTAATATCTCGCTCTCCGGAGCCTAATGAATAAATACTTGAGTCGTAGAGTTATGTTGTGATGCCATGTTGTATTTACTCATATCGGGCATATTGTGTGTATGATTGAAATGCTTGGTATGAGTGGGATCCGACTATCTAGTTGTTTATCCTTGGCAGCCTTTCATATGAGGAAATGTAGTCTAGTGCTTCTGAGCGATAGTAGTCCGCTACAGCCCGGTTCACCGGAGTCCTGCTAGCCCAGCACTACTGCTCGGAACACTTGACTGGCCGGCATGTGTTTCACGTCGTTCCTGTGTCTGTCCCTTCGGGGAAATGTCACGCGCTGTTATCCGGAGTCCTGCCTAGCCTGCTACAGCCCGGGTTACCGGAGTCCTGTTAGCCCAGTGCTACAGCCCGGATAAATACGTTGATGACCGACATGCTCGATGTGATTCATGTATGCTTGTCCTCATGGGTTAGCGCCGCTTTGGGTTCACGACTAGCCATGTCGGCCCGGGTTCTCTGTCATATGGATGCTAGCGACACTATCATATACGTGAGCCAAAAGGCGCAAACGGTCCCGGGCCAGGTAAGGTGGCACCCGTGGGAATACCTTGCGTGAGGCCGCAAAGTGATATGATGTATTACATGCTAGATCGGTGTGGCTTAGGATCGGGGTCCTGACAGTAGGCGAGCTCATTTTACCCCAGCCTGTGAGCCAGGAGGGCCTATCCCCGATGGTTTCTGAGTCGTGTGGGAAGGATCCACTGATGCGTCTCCAACGTATCTATAATTTTTGATTGTTTCATGCTATTATATTATTTGTTTTGGATGTTTAATGGGCTTTATTATACACTTTTATATTATTTTTGGGACTAACCTGTTAACCAGAGGCCCAGCGCAAAATGTTGTTTTCTTGCCTATTTCAGTGTTCCGAAGAAAAGGAATATCAAACGGAGTCCAAACGGAATGAAACCTTTGGGAGAGTTATTTTTGGAACGGAAGCAATCCAGGAGACTTGGAGTAGACTTCAGGGCAGCTTCGAGGTGGCCACGAGGCAGGAAGGCACGCCCCCACCCTCATGGGCCCCTCGTGGCTCCCCTGACCGACTTCTTTCGCCTATATATGTCCATATACCCTAGAAACATCGAGGAACAGAATAGATCGGGAGTTCCGTCGCCGCAAGCCTCTGTAGCCACCAAAAACCAATCAGGACCCTGTTCCGGCACCCTGCCGGAGGGGGGATCCCTCACTAGTGGCCATCTTCATCATACCGGTGCTCTCCATGACGAGGAGGGAGTAGTTCACCCTCGGGGCTGAGGGTATGTACCAGTAGCTATGTGTTTGATATCTCTCTCTCTCTCTCTCATGTTCTTAAGGTGATACGATCTTGATGTATCGCGAGCTTTGCTATTATAGTTGGATCTTATGATGTTTCTCCCCCTCTACTCTCTTGTAATGGATTGACTTTTCCCTTTGAAGTTATCTTATCGGATTTAGTCTTGAAGGATTTGAGAACAGTTGATGTATGTCTTGCATGTGCTTATCTATGGTGACAATGGGATATTCACGTGATCCACTTTATGTATGTTTTGGTGATCAACTTGCGGGTTCTGTTTGTGAACTTATGCATAGGGGTTGGCACACGTTTTCGTCTTGACTCTCCGATAGAAACTTTGGGGCATTCTTTGAAGTTCTATGTGTTGGTTGAATAGATGAATCTGAGATTGTGTGATGCATATCGTATAATCATACCCACAGATACTTGTGGTGACATTGGAGTATCTAGGTGACATTAGGGTTTTGGTTGATTTGTGTCTTAAGGTGTTATTCTAGTATGAACTCTATGATAGATCGAACGGAAAGAATAGCTACGTGTTATTTTACTACGGACTCTTGAATAGATCGATCAGAAAGAATAACTTTGAGGTGGTTTCGTACCCTACCATAATCTCTTCGTTTGTTCTCCGCTATTAATGACTTTGGAGTGACTCTTTGTTGCATGTTGAGGGATAGTTATATGATCCAATTATGTTATTATTGTTGAGAGAACTTGCACTACTGAAAGTATGAACCCTAGGCCTTGTTTCCTAGCATTGTAATACCGTTTTTGCTCACTTTTATTACTAGTTACCTTGCTGCTTTTATCTTTTGAGATTACATATGCTCATATCTATCATCCATATTGCACTTGTATCACCATCCATTCGCCGAACTAGTGCACCTATACAATTTACCATTGTATTGGGTGTGTTGGGGACACAAGAGACTCTTTGTTATTTGGTTGCAGGGTTGCTTGAGAGAGACCATCTTCATCCTATGCCTCCTATGGATTGATAAACCTTAGGTCATCCACTTGAGGGAAATTTGCTACTGTCCTACAAACCTCTGCACTTGGAGGCCCAACAACGTCTACAAGAAGAAGGTTGTGTACTAGACATCAACGCTCTTTTCTGGCGCCGTTGCCGGGGAGGTGAGTGCTTGAAGGTATATCTTTAGGTCTTGCAATCGAATCTTTTAGTTTCTTGTTTTATCACTAGTTTAGTTTATAAAAGAAAACTAAAAAAAGGAATTGAGGGTACCTCATATGCTTCATCTTTTTAATATCTTTCATGAAAATAAGGATTCTGATAATTGTGCTCAATGGCTAAAGGAAGAATGCATTAGAATGTTTGGCACTAAATCTTTGAATGATGAGAATGATTGCAATGTTGTTAGTATGAACTCTCTGAATATCCATTGTACTAATGATAATTGCACTAGTCATGATGAAAATGTCTCTTATAAGCATGTCAACTTTTGTGGAGTGCATAGAGTTTGCAAGTACACACCAAAAAGGGAAGATAGATTTTGCAAGAGGCATAAGTATTTGGGAACTAAATGGTTGCAAGAGAGGCTAGATGTTTGTGCTGAAAATTTAAAATTTCTTTGCCCTACTTCTGAACTTTGCAATGAACATAGTCATTTAAATCTCCAATGCAAATTGTTTCATGATCGAATCGTGTCCAAAAATTGTGATGACTTGATTTCCCTTGCACATCATAATGAACTTAGTTTGCTTTTGGGTTATGAAGAAATGAAACATAGAACTAAGCATATTCCAGAATATAACCTTGAGAAATTCCTCGATATTGATCTAGAAGAAATTTTTATGTATTGTGCGGTGAATTGCATTGAAAATCCTTATATTGCCAATTACATAAAGAAAAGAAAACAAGTAGAGGATGAAGAGAATACTAATGAAATGGAAGAGACTTCCCAATATCCTCCTATTATTTCTTATGATGAATCAGGTAACGAGGAGGAGCCTTCTATTCAACCCATCTCATTAATAAGGAGCTCCAAAAAGAGGGTCAAACCCACACATGACGTGAAGAAGAAAAAGAAAAGACGGAGAAGCAAATGTAGAAAGGTATCCCTCCCAAATGATGTTGCTCCTATTACTCATTGTGATGATGATAATTGCTATACTATTGGTGCTATCCATACAATTAATGATGAGAGTGATTATGCTTATGATATGAAAAGGCCCAAGCTTGGGGATGCTATGTTTGATGAGAATGACATGTCTGAGAATATATTTGCTGCAATTAATGTTTGTCCCAAGCTTGGGGATGCTATGTTTAATGAAGATGATATTTTTAGCCTCCCAAGTTTTGATGAGCAAATTTATTATGATGATAGCATGCCTCCTATTTATGATGATTATTGTGATGACACTTATGCTATAAAGAGTAGTGATGATTATATTTATAAAACATGTCATGATTATGATTACCCTTTTTCTGAACACTACTCTTTTAACGTGGAAACAATTTATAGTATTCGAGTCTCTTATGATACTCCCACTATTCCGAAAGAGAAGAATTTTGCTTATGTGGAGAGTAATAAAATTTCTATTCAAGTAGATCATGCAAAGAATGCTTTAGGTGATGGTTATATTGTTGAATTCATTCATGATGCTACTGAAAATTATTATGAGGGAGGAACATATGCTTGTAGGAATTGCAATAATATCAAGTTTCCTCTCTATGTGCTTAAAGTTTTAAAGTTATGCTTGTTTTGCCTTCCTATGCTAGTTGATTATTGTTCCCATAAGTTGTTTTATCACAAAATCCCTTTGCATAGGAAGTGGGTTAGACTTAAATGTGCTAGTCATATTCTTCATGATGCTCTCTTTATGTTTCAATTCTTATCTTTTTTGTCAGCATCATTGAAATCATCATGCCTAGCTAGGGGCGTTAAACAGGCAACCCAATTTTATTCTTTATAAATAATTCATCTAGCCTCTGGTTAGATGTGGTTTTATGTTTTAATTAGTGTTTGTGCCAAGTGGAACTTTTGGGAAGACTTGGGTGAAGTCTTTGTGATCTTGCTGTAAAAAATAGAAACTTTAGCGCTCACGAGATTAGCTGCTATTTTTTACTGGAGAGTGATTTTAGGTTGATTCTTTTTGAAGATGATTAATAGACAAATTCCTCAGGTCCACAATTTATTTCAGAATTTTTGGAGTTCCAGAAGTATACGTTTGATACAGATTACTACACACTATTCTATTTTTGACAGATTCTGTTTTCTATGTGTTGTTTGCTTATTTTGATGAATCTATGGCTAGTATCGGAGGTTATGAACCATAGAGAAGTTGCAATACAGTAGGTTTAACACCAATATGAATTTATAATGAGTTCACAACAGTACCTAAGTGGTGATTTATTTTCTTATACTAACGGAGCTTATGCGTTTTCTGTTAAGTTTTGTGTTGTGAAGTTTTCAAGTTTTGGGTAAAGATTCGATGGACTATGGAATAAGGAGTGGCAAGATCCTAAGCTTGGGGATGCCCAAGGCATCCCAAGGTAATATTCAAGGATGACCAAGAGCCTAAGCTTGGGGATGCCCCAGAAGGCATCCCCTCTTTCGTCTTCGTTCATCGGTAACTTTACTTGGAGCTATATTTTTTTATTCACCACATGATATGTGTTTTGCTTGGAGCATCATTTTATTTTCTTTTGTTTTGCTTGCTTTTTGAATAAAATACCAAGATTTGAAATTCTTAAATGTTAGAGAGTCTTCACATAGTTGCATAATTATTAAACTACTCATTGATCTTCACTTATATCTTTCCAAGTAGTTTGTCGTTTGCTCTAGTGCTTCACTTATATCCTTTTAGAGAACGACGCTGGATTTATTTTGAAGAAATATATGAACTCTCATGCTTCACTTATATTTTTTTGAGAGTCTTTAGAATAGCATGGTAATTTGCTTTGGTTATGAATTTATTCCTAATATGATGGGCATCCAAGAGGGATATAATAAAAACTTTCATATAAAGTGCATTGAATACTATGAGAAGTTTGATTCTTTATGATTGTTTTGAGATATGACGATGGTGATATTAGAGTCATGCTAGTTGAGTAGTTGTGAATTTGAGTTTTCCCTTTGAAGTTATCTTATCAGATTGAGTCTTTAAGGATTTGAGAACACTTGATGTATGTCTTGGATGTGCTTATCTGTGGTGACAATGGGATATTCACGTGATCTACTTGATGTATGTTTTAGTGATCAACTTGTGGGTTTCGTTTGTGAACTTATGCATAGGGGTTGGCACACGTTTTCGTCTTGACTCGCCGATAGAAACTTTGGGGCATTCTTTGAAGTTCTATGTGTTGGTTGAATAGATGAATCTGAGATTGTGTGATGCATATCGTATAATCATACCCACGGATACTTCTGGTGACATTGGAGTATCTAAGTGACATTAGGGTTTTGTTGATTTGTGTCTTAAGGTGTTATTCTAGTACGAACTCTATGATAGATCGAACGGAAAGAATAGCTACGTGTTATTTTACTACGGACTCTTGAATAGATCGATCAGAAAGAATAACTTTGAGGTGGTTTCGTACCCTACCATAATCTCTTCGTTTGTTCTCCGCTATTAGTGACTTTGGAGTGACTCTTTGTTGCATGTTGAGGGATAGTTATATGATCCAATTATGTTATTATTGTTAAGAGAACTTGCACTAGTGAAAGTATGAATCCTAAGCCTTGTTTCCTAGCATTGCAATACCGTTTTTGCTCACTTTTATTACTAGTTACCTTGCTGTTTTTATCTTTTGAGATTACATATGCTCATATCTATCATCCATATTGCACTTGTATCACCATCTCTTCGCCGAACTAGTGCACATATACAATTTACCATTGTATTGAGTTTGTTGGGGACACAAGAGACTCTTTGTTATTTGGTTGCAGGGTTGCTTGAGAGAGACCATCTTCATCCTACGCTTCCTACGGATTGATAAACCTTAGATCATCCACTTGAGGGAAATTTGCTACTGTCCTACAAACCTCTGCACTTGAAGGCCCAACAACATATACAAGAAGAAGGTTGTGTAGTAGGCATCAAGCTCTTTTCTGGTTATTTGGTTAAAACCCGTTTGTATACCACATCGCTGTACGAGTGTTACTTGCAAGATTGAATCCAAGAGACACACACAACTCCCTCTTGGAGATCAGTGATCTAAACACTGGCAGTGCATGACTAATAGATCGGAGAGCACATTGCTTATAACTTTTCAGAATGAAACTCATATGAATCCATGAATAAAACATATAAAAATCTAATCATAAAGTGACAATTCATCACACGGGTCACAATAAAGTAGGAGTAGCTCATGTGATCATTGTATTGAAAAATAAGGGACAAATGTCCATCTAGCTAGTGCTATGGATTCATAGTCCAAAGGAAAACTACTTATGCACTAACATGGTGGCAACAAGGTTGATGTAGACGACCATATTGCTGACACTACAAAACGGATGACTTTTAGTGAAGGTTCAGCTATGTAACGTAAAACCGATTTCGCCATAAAATAGATTAGGGACGCTTGCCGACCGTCACGTCGTTAGTTATAGAAGCGACGTCACAAAAAATTATTGATGGTACCACTTTTTCGTCATGTAAGATCGTATTGCCGGTGACGGCCCCATTTCATCATCGAAGGCCATTTTCTCTGACGGCCAGAACTGTCATATCGGCGACTCTTCATCTATCATAGTTTTTCCTTCTTTGGAGCTCCAATTTTTTTTCTTTTGAGCTCTCCGATTTCATGTAAATTAATATATATTTTTGGAAAAGTTCATGAATTTATGATTTTCCCCTGAATTTGAGAAAAGTTAACAAATTTGAAAATGAAAATAATCATGAAAACTAAAATAAAAAAGAAAATAAAAGAAAAGAAAAATGACAAACTGGCCTAAAACTAGACAGAGAAAATAACCGGCTAGAAAAAATGCAGAGAAGTACGAGACTACTACTAGAGTGTTAAATAGGATGGTTCTTTTCAGCAGGGCGAAATAGGATTCCGGGGTAGATAGTAACCAAATCTAGGTGCTTGCGAGTGCTCGCACGCTATCAGGGCAGACCCAATATGCCTCGCTTTGTTTTTTCTCACATAATTTTGTGGAAGGTTTTAGAACCTTTCCTCCTGAACTAGTTTTACCTTTTTCCTATTCTTTTTGTTTTACCTTTTTTCATTTTATTTTCTGTTTCCTTTTCCTTTTTTAATTTTCTAAAATCTATGAACTTTTCTTCAAACTCGTGGACCTTTCCGCAATTCATGAACTTTTTCCTAATCCACAGCATTTTCTCAAATTCATGAACTTTATTAAAATCGTGAACATGTTTTTAAAATTCATGAAATGTTTTTAAAATCACAAACATTTTTTTCAAAGTTATGGATATTTTTCAAATTTGTTATATCTATAAATATGTGAAAAATTGTTGAAATACGGGATTTGGGGACTTTTTTTAAATCCATGAATATTTTTTGAAATTTGGAGATTTTTTCCTGAACATTTTTGAGTTGTGAACAGTTTTGAATCGGTGAACAATTTTTGGATGAAGACATTTTCTGAATTTTGATAATTGTTTTAAATTTTCGATCTTATTTTGAATTCATAAACATTTTTGGAATCAGCAACCATTTTTTGAATCGATGAATTTTTTTTGAAATTCTAAAAAAATGATCTCTTTTTAAATCTAAAATCAATTTTCAAATTTGTGAAATCGAACATTTCTTCGTGTTATTGTAAAAAAAACGGAAAAAGAAGGGAAAAAACAAGAGAGTCACCCGCGAAGGTTGTCAAATAGGAGGACTATTGAGGATGGGCCATTGCAATAGGGAAGCACCTATTTGGCAACTAAAAACCCTATATAACACCTGCGCGCGTCATATAGATGGGCCCCCGCTGAAGCGCGAGGCTAGACGGGCAGGACCATTTGAAGTGCCCGCATCTTTCTTTTTTCTTTTTTTGCTGTGTGTGGTTTTTGGTTTGGGATTTCTGTTTTTTTCTTTTTCTGATTTTCTGTTATGTTTAATATTTTTTTGTAGTTTTAAGAGTATACTGTGAACATTTTGTTTATACGGTGTGCATTTATTTCAAATACAGTGAACATTTTCTTAACATATGATGATTTTTTAATTATATACATTGGATTTATTTTAATATATTGTGATATTTGTTTCAATTACACGATGAACATTGTTATAATACAGACTGAACATATTTTAATATACATAGAACTTTTTATATACACTTAATTTATAAGACATGCGTGAGTTTCTTTTCAAAAATATATTTTTCTATTTATATATTTTTTAAAATATCTAGCTCCTAGGCTTAGGCATGGACTACAAAACCAGAAAAATAAACCGTTTCACGGGAAGAGTGGTCTAGACCACTTGCGCCAACCTTCAATGAAGGCCTCCCCGCCTCTATATCTCGCATTCAGCAAGAGGCTAGCAACCTATGCTGAAGGCCAGACCGAGATGGGCCGGCCCAGGAGCGTGAGAGGCCACAACCTCCTCGTTTTCTGTTTTTTCTTACGTTTTCTGGTTCATTTTTGCTTTAAAATATTCTACACATATGTATTACATAAAGCGGTTGATTATTTTATTTAAAATATTTTAACATATATATTACAAAACACTCTATGGAAAACATTTGAAAAATATTTACGACGCATTTGAAAAATGTTAATGTGTACAGAATTTTTTTATGACGTATATGAAAAATGTAGAAAAAACAATATGCATAACAATTCGATCATGTATTTAAAAAAACTTTAATCAAGCATTTGAAGTTTTTGTTGAAGAAGTATTTGGAAAATGGTGATCAAGGAATTGAAAAGATGTAAATTTGTAAATAGAAAATGTTGACCATGAAAAAAAAAGACAAATATTTCTAATTATGTTGATAAAATATTAATCAAGCATTTAAAAATATGTTGAATTAGTATTCGAAAAATTGCGATCAAGCAATTCAAACTTATTAAATATGTTTAGAAAAAATGATGACCATGAATTAAAAATGATAATTGTTTGACCATTAATATAAAAACGTTAATTACGCAATTAAAAATTATTCAAAAAGTATTTGTAAATTGTGATCAAGCATTTGACAAATGTTAAAAAATGTTAATATTTTGATAATGTATACAAAAATATTAATCAAGCATTTAATTTTTTTTGGACATGTGTTTGAACATTGTTAATCAAGCATTTCAGAAATATAAAATGTTTATAGAAAATGTTGGGCCTGTATTAAAAATGTTAATCTTTTTATTTGAAATCAGTTAACCAAGTATTTAAATAAATGTTGACTATGTATTAAAGAGTGTTAGTCTTGTATGTGAAAAATGTTAAACAAGCATTTAATTTTTTTAAATGAGCATAGTGAAAATGTTGAACATATAATAAAAATGTTGAATTTTTATTAAAAAATATTAAACATATAATGGAAAAAATTTGTTGACATATACAAATATGTAGAATGGATACCAAAATAAACAAATAAAACATTTTTTTGACCATGTATTCAAAAATATTTTAAACTTTTATTTTAAAATGTATATAGAAAATAATGAGAACCCGAGGGAAAACAAAAGAAAAGCAGATGGAAACGAGAAAGAAACAAAAAATACCAACGAAAAATTGGAGAAAAATGAAAGAAAAGTAAAGAACCATTGAAAACTGAATAAGAACCAATGAAAATAAGAAATAAATGAAAAAATAGTAAAATGGAGAAATAAACGAAGAAAAACTGGTGAAAAACAGAAAAAACATAAACGAAACCCCTGAAAAGCTAGTGGATATCCTGGTTTTTTTTATTTCAAGTAGTTCGCGTCTTGTGTTAACAACATGATTTGAGCGATGGCGTTGTGGTAGCAGTGCAACCAAGTAACAAAGTATTTCTTTTTACTACGCTAACGGCCGGCCCATTACTGTAGATCTCGACGCGAGAGAAGCTACCATCTCGCTTAACGCGAGATATAGTGCTCGCGACCTAGACGGGTAATTCCTATTCAGCGCCTTATGCGCCCGATTCTTCGCTTTCTGCAAATCAGCGCACACCCACCCTTTAGCCAGCCCATTTATTTTTTTTCTTCTGATAAGAACATCATAAAAATTGCATGCGCGAGGTGATTCAATCTCGCGACCTTCCTAGCCTAGAACAAGCTTATTACCACCCGGGGCACACATCTGCTGTATTCACTTACTCTTGTTCTCCACAAATTGGCGCACACCCACCCTCCACGTTGGGTTGGCCTGTTTAGTTTATTTTTTCTGATAAGAACTGTAGAAAATTTGCATGCGCGAGGTTCGAGGTGATTCGATCCCGGGACCTCCATGGCATAGAACAAGCTTATTACCACCTTGGTCACACATCTGTTGTATTCACTTACGCTCGTTCTCCCCTTTAATTCTTAGTTTTCACTTTTCTTTTTTATTTTTTTCTCTTTTTCTTTCATTTTTCATTTCTTTTTATTTATTTATTTAGATTCACAAATTGTTTTTCAGAATCCATTAACTTTTTTCAAAAATTTGATGAATTTTTTTAAAATGATGAACTTCTCTCAAATTGATGAACTTTTTTTCGAAATCGATGAATTTATTTTGAAAATCGATGAACTATTTTCAAAATCAATGAACTTATTTTCAAAATCGATGAATGTTTTTCAAAATGATGAGTATGTTTCAAATTGACGAACTTTTCCCAAAGCGATGAACTTATTTTGAAAATCAATGAAATTTTCTCAAAATCCTTGAACCTGTTTTGAAAGTCGATGAACTCTTTTTTAAATGGATGATTTTTTCAAAATATATTAAATTTTGTTGAAAATCGATGAACTTTTCTCAATTTTGTGAACTTTTCTAAACTAGATGAACTTTTTTCCAAAAATCGATGAAGTTTTTTGAAATGGATGAACGTTTTTACAAATTGATGAACATTTTTTTTGTAAATCTGTAAAACTTTTTTTGTTTTCGCAATTTTATTTTATGATAATTAGAATAATGGGGCAATTTTCCCTACAGGATTAACAACGGAAAAAACGGAACACAAAAACATGGCTGCTTAGCGAGCGGCCGAGCGATCGAGTCAGCGAAGCGAGCAGCCAGCGAGCGAAGGAACTCTGCTGGGCCGCGGCCCGCTAGGGGCGTGCGTGAGCGCCAACTCAATTTGTGGGCACTGAAGGCGCCTAATAGGAGCCCCCACCTAGATGATAGAAAGCGAGTAAACACATATGCATGTGAGTTGTGCGCCGCTAGTTGGACTAGCCCAACTCTGCTCACGCTGCTTTACTATTCGTACTCACTCAGGTTCCGTTCATGTCCGATTTCTTTCACGTGCGCTCTAGAATCCTCCCTGGTTAGTCCTTTTCTTTTTTTCATTCTTTTCTTTTGATTTTTTTTCTTTTCCTGAGTTGCTCGTGCCGCAACGCTCGCCGTCACCTAGGGTGTCGTTGCAAGTTAGATGCTGCGCCCGCAACCGAGGGGGCTTGTAGACCAAGATTGCTCGCTAGGAATGGAGGCCCAATGCACCCAACTCTCGGGCACCGCATTTTATAGGCACAACCAAAGGACAACCCAAGGCAACACCTTCCCTAGATGACAAGAGCAACCGCGCCCATGGTTGTGACGTTGGTGAGGCGCGTTAAAAGTAGCCAGCGCGATGTGTTGAGGAGTCCTAGGCCGACGATCTTTTCTTGTACGGAGGTATGAGATGGCCTCACCACTATTCAATCTAGTTGTGTTGCAAAAACGTGGCCGCTTGTTGTCTCTGCCTCAACGAAGGGGTACATGCCAAGGCCCAAGTCTTGCATAGCCGCGGACCGTGGCCCCTCGTTTCGTCAGTCTCCCTCACGTCGAAGGAGTATGGGCCAAGACAAAAGGGGAGAACCTATTTGACGACAACAAACCCTATATGACATCCGCGTGAGCCATATATAGGCTTGCCTTTGCTGAAGGGAGATGCAAGATGAGCCTGCTCATTTGACACGTTCACATGTTTTTCATTTTCGTTTTTCTTTTTGTGTGGTTTTTGTTTTTTTTTTATATTTCTTATTTCACATCTTTTTACATTTTTTAATTTATATACTTTTTAAAATATGCAGTGAACATTTTGTAGTAGACGGTGAACATTTTCCAATATAGAGTGAACATTTTCCAATATATATGAAGTGCATGAGTTGTGATGGAACTATGCCTCTGATTCTAAGGGTGGTAGCACCCTAGACCTTTGTGATGGCCAATGGATTTTCAAGAAGACACCCAAACCTAACCTTTTGCTTGCTAGCCTCTCCGAATCTCAAGGGCGAGATTCATTTTAAGTGCGGTTGGTTTGTAACATCCCAAAATTCTAAATTTTGGGGATGTTATATTAATTAAGTAATAATGATTGCTTATGTGATCGTTGTTTGAAATTGAGTGGAGTTTGAAACTTTTTGAAAGTTAAATGAGAGGGAATAAAAGCACTTTCCCAATTATCATTCTTGAATTTTGTACCTTGCTTCCATGAATTCAAATTCATTTCAACACAAAACCCTAGAATGAAGACAATATGACTTGTTTCATTAAAGAAATGAAAAAAGGGGTCGAGAAGATTTGAATTCCATTTGAGAATAGTTCAAACCAAAAACTTCATGCCACTCAAGCATTTTCATGAGGGAAGATAACATGGCTTCTACAAAATATATGAAATAGAGTGGGGAGTGATGGGGACCACTTTCAAGATTTATTTGAATCACTTTTGAAGAGTTTCCCATTTTGAGTTTCAAATTCATTTCCATTTATTCAAGTAAAATAAAGAGAGAAGGAAATATGACTCCTTAAATATAAGAAAGAAAATGTAGAAAATGAATTACGAAAACAACAGAGATATATTAAAAAATATTTAAAATCTTTTGCATGGCCATTTCTTGAAATTATTGAATATTACTTTTATTGGGTTTTATTCAAAATATTTTTCCTATGAGAAAAAGATTAATTATGAGTGAGGGTAAAGTGACTCCCTCCAAAGCAAAAATAGTGGGGAATTATTTTGAGGCCATTTGGTATTTTCATAAAGTCATTTTTAATCTATTTTGAGCACCAGATTACTTATGCAAACAAATTAGCAATATTTATATATTTTTTGTTTTGGCAAAATAAATTGTCCATAGGGACCTATGTTGGAAATATGCCCTAGAGGCAATAATAAAATGATTATTATTATATTTCCTTGTTCATGATAATTGTCTATTGTTCATGATATAATTGTATTGACCGGAAACCATAATACATGTGTGAATACATAGACCACAACATGTCCCTAGTGAGCCTCTAGTTGACTAGCTCACTGATCAATAGATGGTTGTGGTTTCCTGACCATGGACATTGGATGTCATTGATAACGGGATCACATCATTATGATAATGATGTGATGGACAAGACCCAATCCTAAGCATAGTACAAGATCGAGTAGTTCGTTTGCTAGAGCTTTTCTAATGTCAAGTATCTTTTCCTTAGACCATGAGATTGTGCAACTCTCGGATGTCGTAGGAATGCTTTGGGTGTATCAAACATCACAACGTAACTGGGCGACTATAAAGGTGCACTACATGTATATCTGAAAGTGTCTGTTGGGTTGGCATGAATCGAGACTGGGATTTGTCACTCCGTATGACGAACAAATATCTCTAGGCCCACTCGATAATGCATCATCATAATGAGCTCAATGTGACTAAGGAGTTAGCCACAGGATCATGTTTTACAGAACGAGTAAAGAGACTTGCTGGTAACAAGATTGAACAAGGTATAGGATACCGACGATTGAATATCGGGCAAGTAACATACCGATGGACATAGGGAATTGTATACGGGATTGATTGAATCCCCGGCATTATGGTTCATCCGTTGAGATCATCGTGGAACATGTGGGAGCCAATATGGGTATCTAGATCCCGCTATTGGTTATTGGCCGAAGAGGTGTCTCGATCATGTCTGCATGGTTCCCGAACCCGTAGGGTCTACACACTTAAGGTTCAGTGACGCTAGAATTGTAATGGGAATAATATGTGGTTACCGAAGGTTGTTCGGAGTCCCGGATGAGATCCCGGACATGACGAGGAACTCCGGAATGGTCCGGAGGTGAAGATTGATATATTGGACGAAGGGTATTGGAGTCTAGAATTGTTCTGGGAGTACTGGGTGACGACCAGCATGACCGAAAGGAGTTTAGGAGGCCCCGACAAGCGTTGGGGGGCCTTATGGGCCAAGGGGAGGAGGCACATCAGCCCACTAAAGGGTTGTGTGCCCCTCCCACCCCATCTCACGTAACGTGGAGAGGTGGGGGTGCCTCCCCTAGGGCAGCCGCCCCTCCCGGCTTGGGGGCAAAGTTTCCTAGGGGTGGGGGCGCCCAAACCCATCTAGGGTTTCCCCTGTGGCCGCCGCCCCTCCCCTAGGGAAACCCTAGGGAGCCTCCTCCTACCCCCTTCCCCCTATATATAGTGAGGGAGAGAGAGGGCAGCCCCACACCCTTCCCTGGCGCAGCCCTCCCTCCTCCTACACCTCCTCCTCCGTAGTGCTTAGCGAAGCTTTGCCGGAGAACCAAGAGCTCCACCACCACCACGCCGTCGTGCTGCCGGAGCTCTCCCTCAACTTTTCTTCTCCCCTTGCGGGATCAATAAGGAGGAGACGTCTCCGGGCTGTACGTGTGTTGAACGTGGAGGAACCGTCCGTTCGGCGCTTGGATTGTATCTTTCGCGATTTGAATCGCCGCGAGTACGACTCCATCAACCGCGTTCTTATAACGCTTCTGCTTAGCGATCTTCAAGGGTATGAAGATGCACTCCCTCTCTCTCATTTCTAGCATCTCCTAGATTGATCTTGGTGACACGTAGGAAAATTTTGAATTATCACTACATTGCCCAACAGTGGCATCATGAGCTAGGTCTATGCGTAGATTCTATGCACGAGTAGAACACAAGTGGTTGTGGGCGATGATTTGTTCAATTTGCTTACCGTTACTAGCCCTATCTTGATTCGGCGGCATTACGGGATGAAGCGGCCTGGGCCGACCTTACACGTACGCTTATGAAGGTGGCTAGCGGGTGTCTGTCTCTCCCACTTTAGTTGGATTGGATTTGATGAAGAGGGTCCTTAAGAAGGGTAAATAGCAATTGGAATATCACCGTTGTGGCTTTTGCGTAGGTAAGAAGCGTTCTTGCTAGAAACCCATAGTAGCCTCGTAAAACATGCAACAACAATTAGAGGATGTTTAACTTATTTTTGCAGGGTATGCTATGTGATGTGATATGGACAATAGGATATGATGAATTATATATGGGATGTATGAGATTGATCATGTTCTTGTAATAGGAATCACGACTTGCATGTCGATGAGTATGACAACCGGCAGGAGCCATATGAGTTGTCTTAATTTATTGTATGACATGCGAGTCAATGTAAACGCCATTTAATTACTTTACTTTATTGCTAACCATTAGCCATAGTAGTAGAAGTAATAGTTGGGGAGACAACTTCATGAAGACACGATGATGGAGATCATGGTGTCATGCCGGTAACGAAGGTGAGGCGCAAGATGATATTGGCCATATCATGTCACTTTATGATTTGCATGTGATGTTTATCTTGTCTACATTTTATTTTCTTAGAACGACGGTAGCATAAATAAGATGATCCTCACTATTTTTTTTCAAGAAATGTGTTCCCCCTATGCACCGTTGCGAAGGTTCGTTGTTTCGAAGCACCACGTCATGATCGGGTGTGATATATTCTAACGATCACATACAACGGGTGTAAGCCAGATTTACACATGCGAAACACTTAGGTTAACTTGACGAGCCTATCATGTACAGACATGGCCTCGGAACACGGGAGACCGAAAGGTCGAACATGAGTCGTATAGTAGATGCGATTAGCATGGAGATGTTCACCGTTGATGACTAGACCGTCTCACGTGATGATCGAACACGGCCTATTCAATTCGGATCATGTATCACTTAGATGACTAGAGGAATGTCTATCTGAGTGGGAGTTCATTAAAAAATTTGATTAGATGAACTTAATTATCATGAACTTAGTATAAAATTGTCTTTACAATCTATCTTGTAGATCTAATGGCCCATGCTAATGTTGCCCTCAACTTCAACGCGTTCCTAGAGAAAATCAAGCTGAAAGACGATGGTAGCAACTATATGGACTGGGTCCAGAACTTGAGGATCATCCTCATAGCTGCCAAGAAAGCATATGTCCTTGAAGCACCGCTAGGTGCACTACAAAAAAAGACACTTCCGCGATGATACGTGTTTGTCACAGTAGGTCACGTTTTCTGTCATGCAAGTACATCCATGACGATTTTATGATAGAATCAAGATAGTCATACATGTGTTGTCGCAGAAGTGTTCCATGACATTACCAAAATTATCATCACGGAAGTGTCCACTTCCATGACGACAAATCGTGCGTCATGGAAGTGCTTTCGTCAAGGGTGACCGACACGTGGCATCCACCGTAACGGGTCGCCGTTAAGCTATCAGGTCTAGTTTTGGATTTGATAACCCGTTAACAGCCCGGACCAATGAGGATTTTTCACGTGTAAAATTGTCATTGGCCAGAGGAAACACGTGTTGGCTCACCGTTGGGACAGATGTCATCCATTCATTGGACAGGAGGCGCCTATGATACGTCGACACGTGGCATGGCCCAACAGAGGCACATTCCGGTGAAAAGGCCGGCCCGTTTGACTTGGTCAAATGGTAACGGGCCGGCCCACGGAAAGCCTGTTAACGACCTGTTCGTATATAGCCCATTTACGACCCGCTAACTCACGACCCGTTACAGCCTACCAGAATTAAGCCCAGTAGCTTCATTTGGGCCGTAAAATATGATTACAGCCCATTGTAACTTACGGCCAATGTATGGCCCATGATGTCTTTCGGCCCATACGAGAGCATTTGTAACTCTTGGCCCATTAAAGGCCTGTGGTGAATCTGGCCCGCAATGAACAGTGTACCGCTTTATACCCATTAACAACCCATTATTCCATTGGGTTGTTTCCAACCCGTGTTATCTTTCGGCCTTCTCAGGGCCCATTTATTCTTGGGCTTATTTCCAGCATTCGGTTACTTACAGCCCGTTACTGGCCTTTTCTGCTTGTGGGCCAAATTCAGCCCGTGGTTACAATCGACCCGTTTGTGGGCCTTTAATCGGTTGGGCCATCTTCGTAGCGTCATCAAATACGGTAGATTGACGACGGCCCGTTATGGTCAGCCCATGAACGGAGGATTCCAAATCTAGCCCGTTTACGGCCCATAATGCGGTCTGTTATTGGCCCATGTTTGGCCGATCGATCATACGACCCATAGAAGGCCCATTGATGCTATGGCCTATAGAAGGCACATCGTTTCTATGGCCCTTAGAAGGCCCATTGTTTCTATGTCCCGTAGGAGGTCCATGGTAACTGAAGGAGTCCTGGATTAGGGGGTGTTCGGATAGCCGGACTATACCTTCAGCCGGACTCCAGGACTATGAAGATACAAGATTGAAGACTTCGTCCCGTGTCCGGAAGGATCTTTTCTTGGCGTGGAAGGCAAGCTAGGCGTGCGGATATTCGAGATCTCCTATCATTGTAACCGACTCTGTGTAACCCTAACCCTATCCGGTGTCTATATAAACCGGAGGGTTGTAGTCCGTAGGACAACCATCATCATACACAATCATACAATAGGCTAGCTTATAGGGTTTAGCCTCCTTGATCTCGTGGTAGATCCACTCTTGTACTACCCATATCATCAATATTAATCTAGTAGGAGTAGGGTTTTACCTCCACCGAGAGGGCCCGAACCTGGGTAAAATAAAGTGTCCCTTGTCTCCTGTTACCATCCGACCTTGACGCACAGTTCGGGACCCCCTACCCGAGATCCGCCGGTTTTGACACCGACATTGGTGCTTTCATTGAGAGTTCCTCTGTGTCGTCGCTTTTAGTCCCGATGGCTCCTTTGATCATCAACAACGATGAGGTCCAGGGTGAGACTTTCCTCCCCGGACAAATCTCCGTCTTCGGCGGCTTCGCTCTGCGGGCCAATTCGCTTGGTCATCTGGAGCAGATCGAAAGCTACGCCCCTGGCCATCAAGTCAGGTTTGGAAGCTTAAACTACACGGCTGATATCCGCGGAGACTTGATCTTCGATGGGTTCGAGCCACAGCCAAGCGCGCCGCACTATTTCAAGGGGCATGATATAGCTCTGCCTCTGAATAGTACCCTGGAGGCCGCACACGCTCCGGCCCCGATCCTTGACTCGGAGCCCGCTGCGTTCTCCGAGGATGAACGGTCGGACGTCACCTCGGGGGCTGCGATCTCAAAGGCGATCGAGCCGAACGCCAGCCCCGTACTCCGCACGGCCCAGGACTCCAAGGAGCCGGACTCTTTTCCGAACTCCGAGCCTTCCGTGCCCCCGCCGATCGAATCTGATTGGGCGCCTGTAATGGAGTTCACCGCCGCGGACATCTTTCAGTGCTCACCTTTCGGTGATATCCTGAATTCTCTCAAGTCTCTCTCTTTATCAGGAGAGCCCAGGCCGGACTATGGTCTGCGAGGTTGGGATTCGGACAACGAAGAAATTCAAAGCCCACCCACCACCCACTTAATAGCCACTGTCGATGATTTAACCGACATGCTTGACTTCGGCTCCGAAGACTTCGACGGTATGGACGACGAAGGAGGAGATGAACAAGAACCAGCACCTGTAGGGCGCTGGACTGCCACCTCGTGATATGACATATATATGGTGGATGCTCCAAAGGATGCAGATGGTGATGGAATAGCGGAAGACGACAACTCAAAAAAACCGCCAAAACGCCGGGGCCAACGACGCCGCTCTAAATCCCGCCACAGCAGAAACGGTGATTCCGGCACAGGAGATAATACTACCCCGGACAACGTCGAAGAACACCAGAACCAACAAGATTCGGCGCAGGAAGATGGAAAAGCCAGCCCTCAGGAGAGAGCGGCAGAGCAAGAGGTTGAGGATGATAACTACAGGCCTCCCTCTGAAGACGAGGCAAGCCTCGACGACGACGAATTCGTCGTACCATCAGACCCCGCCAAACAAGAGCGTTTTCAACGCAGGCTTCTAGCCACGGCCAACAGCCTAAAGAAAAAGCAGCAACAGCTTAGAGCTGATCAAGATTTGCTAGCTGATAGATGGACTGAAGTCTTTGCGGCCGAAGAGTATGAACTCGGGCGCCCCTCCAAAAATTATCCTAAGCGCAGGCCGCTACCCCAATCAGAGGGGGAAGCATATGACATGGCAGACCGGCCACCCCGTGGCCGCGACAGAGAGGCCTGTCGAACCCTTAAGCAAGCCATGCCCCGGTGCCGTTCAAATAAGGCACGGGAAAACGAGCCAGACCTGCGAGACGTACTGGAGGATAAAGCAAAGCAAACAAGATCGATCTATGGATCGCGCGGACGCCCGACGACACGTGATGATCTTCACTCCGGACACAATAAATCCGGCCGGGCCGAACACAGCAGGCACAGCTCTTCCGAGCTGCGTCGTGACATAGCCCAGTACAGGGGCGCCGCACACCCACTATGCTTCACAGACGAAGTAATGGATCATAAAATCCCAGAGGGTTTTAAACCCATCAATATCGAGTCGTACGATGGGACGACAGATCCGGCAGTATGGATTGAGGATTATCTCCTTCACATCCACATGGCACGTGGCGATGATCTGCACGCCATCAAATACCTACACCTTAAACTTAAAGGACCAGCCCGACACTGGCTTAACAGCCTACCAGCAGATCAATCGGTTCTTGGGAGGACCTGGAAGCCGCATTCCTCGAGAACTTCCAGGGGACCTATGTGCGGCCACCGGACGCCGACGACCTAAGCCACATAATTCAGCAGCCAGAAGAATCGGCCAGGCAATTCTGGACACAGTTTCTAACAAAGAAAAATCAGATAGTCGATTGTCCGGACGCAGAGGCCCTAGCAGCCTTCAAAATAACATCCGTGACGAGTGGCTTGCCCGGCACCTGGGACAGGAAAAGCCGAAAACCATGGCAGCCCTCACGAAACTCATGACCCGCTTTTGCGCGGGCGAAGATAGTTGGCTAGCTCGCAGCAACAACTTATCAAAGAAGCCAGGTAATTCGGATACCAAGGACAAAAGTGGCAGGTCACGTCGAAATAATCAAAAGCTCCGCGTTAGCAGCGACAGCAATGAGGATACGGCAGTTAATGCCGGATTCAGAGGCTATAAATCCGGTCAGCGGAAAAAGCCATTTAAAAAGAATACCCAGGGCCCGTCCAGTTTGGACCGGATACTCGACCGCTCGTGCCAGATTCATGGCACCCCCGAAAGGCCAGCCAATCACACCAACAGGGATTGTTGGGTGTTCAAGCAGGCAGGCAAGTTAAGAGCCGAACACAAGGACAAGGGGCTGAACAACGACGACGAGGAGGAGCCCAGGCCGCCGAACAACAATGGACAGAAAGGGTTTCCCCCACAAGTGCGGACGGTGAACATGATATACGCGACCCACATTCCCAAGCGGGAGAGGAAGCGTGCGCTACGGGACGTATACGCGATGGAGCCAGTCGCCCCAAAGTTCAACCCATGGTCCTCCTGCCCGATCACTTTCGATCGAAGGGACCACCCCACTAGCATCCGTCACGGCGGTTTTGCCGCACTGGTCCTCGACCCAATCGTGGACGGATTTCATCTCACAAGAGTCCTCATGGACGGCGGCAGTAGCCTGAACCTGCTTTATCAGGATACAGTGCGGAAAATGGGCATAGATCCATCAAGGATCAAGCCCACAAGGACGACCTTTAAAGGCGTCATACCAGGTGTAGAGGCCAATTGCACAGGCTCGATAACACTTGATGTGGTCTTCGGATCTCCAGATAACTTCCGAAGCGAAGAGTTAATCTTCGATATAGTGCCGTTCCGCAGTGGCTATCATGCCCTGCTCGGACGAACCGAATTCGCTAAATTCAATGCGGTGCCGCACTACACATATCTCAAGCTCAAGATGCCAGGCCCTCGAGGAGTAATTACGGTCAGCGGAAACACAGAACGCTCCATCTATACGGAGGAGCACACGGCGGCCCTCGCAGCAGAAGTACAAAGCAGCCTTTCAAGGCAACTCTCCAGTCCGGCCGTTAAAAAGCCGGACAATGCAAAGCGCGCCCAGAGTAACCTGCAACAAGACCACCTGGCACGATCAGAGCAAGCGTAGCAATACCGCCCCGACCCCAGACATCGCAACATAGCGGAGCAAGTACCTCGAGTACACAATTACGCCCTTAAAATTCCATGGGCACAGGGGGAGGGGCACATTAACGGCATGCCTACAACACGGCGTCAAACGTACTAGGGGCTGCCGGATTTTTCTTTTTTACTTTTTTTTACTTTCAGGACTCCATACTCTGGATAACCTGTTCGGCATTTTTGCTGCACAGACGATGCAAGATCCAGGAAAACAGACAAAGTTACGCCGCATTCTGGAACTCTCAGGTGGTCTATATTTCGAGCGATATATCTGTTTCTAAATTCCACGGTCTGTGCCTAGTCAGGACATGTTAAATAGTCTAATATCTTTTTGCTCATCGCAATACTTGTATCGTTCGGCTTTGATAGATAGCCTCTTTATAAAACAATGCATAGCTTTTTGTCTATTTTTTGCATTATCCTCTTTTGAATATATATTCATTACATAACATGATAGCACCCGTACACCATGGTACGGCAAACCACGCCAGGGGCTTCATTACCCTTTTATCTGGTGTGAGAAGTCCGTACACTTTCACAAGTGCGGCACCCCGAACTTATAGCACTATATGCATCGGCTCTGAGTCATGATTTTGGTCACATGTTGGGTTTGCCCGGCTCCTATGTTTTGGTGCCTTACATTCCGCTTTATCGGCTAAGGTAGCACTAGGAGAACCACTGCGATTGTGCCCCAGATCAGGTGGGTTGAGCACCTCAGTGGAGAAAGCTAAAACAGACTGTCATGATAAGGCGTGAGACCGGTCGCTGTTCGAGAGGTTTTTCGAGTCCTTAAAGGCTTATGCCGCTTTGAGCGAGGAGCTGGCTATGTCCGGCCAAAGGCATGGATAGCGCCCCGAATTCGGCCTTCCGAACTAGGGGCTTCGCCGAAATTTAAAATTATAACGTTCTATGGCTAAGTGAGAGTGTTCAAGCATTATAGTCCGATTGCCTGGTTCGTTGTGCTGAGCGCCTCCCTCGAAGGACCCAACTATGGGAACAAGAGCCCTCAGGTTTATCCCGAACACCCCAGCACTAGTGGCATGGGGGCAGAAGCCGACGACTGGCCATCTCTCAAATTTTTGATAAACGGCCGCACAGAAAATAATATTTTAAATTAAATAAGCATTGCTTTGCGCATATGAACAAGTTTTCAGCGCACAGGATACAAACGAGCGAGTTCACTCAAATATTACATCTCTAGTACATTCATCCGCGACAAGGCGGGCTCCGGCAAGAACTTCCTTGTAGTAGTTCTCGGGCTTGCGATGCTCCTTCCCCTGCGGCGGCCCGTCCTTCACCAGCTTCTCTCCGTCCAGCTTACCCCAGTGTACCCTTACACGGGCAAGGGCCCTCCGGGCACCTTCAATGCAGACGGAGCGCTTGATGACCTCAAGCCTTGGACAGGGCTCCACCAGCCGCCGCACCAGCCCGAAATAGCTCCCAGGATGGGCCTCTCCAGGCCACAGCCGAACTAGTAAGCCCTTCATGGCCTGTTCGACCGCCTTGTGGAGCTCGACCAGCTGTTTCAGCTGATCGCTTAAGGGCACAGGGTGTCCGGCCTCAGAATATTGAGACCAGAACACACTCTCCGTCGAGCTGCCTCTTCAGCTCGGTAGAACGCGGCGGCGTCGGATACGCTGCGGGGAAGATCGGCGAACGCCCCTGGAGAACTCTGGATTCGGGTAAGTAATAGGTAGTTTACTTTTGTATTCCTACTTTGCATTGAGAATGCCTTACCCATTGCTATCTTTTTCACCTCCTCCAACTCTTGGAGGGCCTTTTGGGCTTCGGCCTTGGCACTCTTGGCGGTCTCGACGGCCGACGCGAGCTCGGATGCTTGCGTTTTTGACTCAAGCTCCAAACTCTCATGTTTTGTCATGAGAGCTTGCAGCTCTTGCTGCACCTCGTCGACCTGAACCCCAAGCCTTTCTCGCTCGGCGCGCTCCTCGGCCGTTTTCTTTTCGTCCTCTGCCAGCGCCTGCTTCAGGGTTGCCACCTCGGTTGCGGCCCCTACAATAAGCAGTACAATCCTATTATTTCTTTCTGCAATCAAGCCTCTCTATAGGCACCTTTTTTTCTTTTTTCTTTTTTTAGGAATTTCTTACCTTCCTTCTCCTCGAGCTGCCGTTTGGCAAGGCCGAGCTCTTGCTCGGTCCGCCCGAGGTCCTTTTTAAGGACATCCACCTGCGTAGTCAGTGCGGCGGTGGACAACAGTGAAGCCTCCATATGCATATTTGACCTTTTTTGTTAGACTCCTGCGAAAATGACTAGATCCTCTATCCGGCTTTTCTTTCCGAACACCGAACAGAGCATCAGGGGCTACTGTCTATGCGGTAAATAATTTGACATATTTTTACTTACCTCGAAGCCTGTTAGAAGGCTAGTGCAAGCTTAATTCAGTACGCTCTTGGCGGACTGAATCCTTTGGATCACCGTACTCATAACAGTACGGTGCTCCTCATCGATGGCGGCGCCCTTAAGCACCTCCAGCAGATTGTCCGACGCCTCCGGTTGGACGGAGCCCGCCGGCTCAGACGGCTTACTCCTCTTGGAAGGAGTTCGCCCACCGTGGACCGGGACTGTCGAGTCCGGCGTGGTGTCCGGCACAAAGCCGGACTTCGAGCCCTGGGGGGTTTCATCCCCTTTACTCCTGGGGTCCGGAGGATTGCCTTGTGGCTCCTCCAGGACCATCTCCTCCTGCCCCGAAGCTTGGCGGGGCGCCACTTCGGCGTCGTCCGCCCCGCGGGGGGAGACCGCGGGTGGAACAGAGTTCACGTCCGACGAATCCAGGGAGCCGCTCGACGAATCGTCGAGTCCGGCCCGGGGAGGGTGCATAAATTACGTTTGATATTAGGGAAAGCCGCACATTAAAAGAATATCATGAGTCATTCTGGTATGTAAACACCTACGATGTCGCCGGACGCTTGGTTCGGTCCAGCCACTCCTCTCCGCCCTCTTCGGCGTCGTGGGAGTAGTCCGGCGGAGGGGTTTTCCTTTTCCTCGACCCCTCGGCCTCCCCTGTTGGGGTGGCCTTCTTCCTCTTTGCTCCCCTCACTAGGGGGGGGGGGGAGCTTCCTTGTTCCTCCTCCTCGTTTTCACGAGAGGAGGGTGTTGCGGACTCGTCAGATGACGAGTCCGACACCACCATGTTGCGGGAATTTTTTCGAGTCCCGGTGGTTTTCTTCTTCTTGGCCTTCCACTCCGGCACCACGTAAGGTGCCGGAGCCATCAACTTCACCAAGAGAGCTGGGGCCGGGTCTTCGGGCAGAGGAGCTGGACAGATAATTGGTCCGGATACCTCCTGCCAAGCCTGTCAAAGGTAAAGGGAGTTTAGATCCCGCATAGAGTTAATCTATGAAGAAGAGCTTAACGAACTTGTCAAAAGGTATAGATAGCTTACCTCACTAGCGTTACGCTGCGAGCTGTATCCGTGATCCTCGGAGGCGGATGTGGGGGACTCGGCACCTTTGGTCAACACCTTCCAGACGTCTTCATACGTCATGTCGAAGAGCCTACTGAGGGTTTGGTGCTATGCCGGGTCGAATTCCCACAAAGTAAAATCCCGTTCTTGGCACGGGAGGATCAGGCGAACGAGCATGACCTGGACTAAATTGACAAGCCGGATTGGCTTGTTCACCAGGGACTGGATGCACGTTTGCAACCCAGTCACTTCTTCCTTGTTGCCCCACGACAGGCATGTCTCTTTCCAGGACATGAGCCGCGTGGGGGGTCCGGATCTGAACTCGGGGGCCGCAACCCATTTCGGATCGCGGGGCTCGGTGATGTAAAACCACCCACCCTGCCACCCCTTTAGGGACTCCACGAGGGAGCCATCGAACCAGAGGACGTTGGCTATCTTGCCAACCATAGCGCCTCCGCACTCCGCCTGGGTGCCGGACAGCACCTTGGGCTTGACGTTGAAAGTCTTGAGCCAGAGGCCGAAGTGGGGGCGGACGCGGAGAAAGGCCTCACACACGACGATAAACGCCGAGATGTGGAGAACAAAGTTCGGGGCCAGATCATGGAAATCCAGGCCGTAGTAGAACATGAGCCCCCGGACAAATGGGTGAAGTGGAAAGCCCAGTCCGCAGAGGAAGTGGGGAAGAAAAACTACCCTCTCATGGGGCCTTGGGGTAGGAAGAAGCTGCCCCTTATCAGGAAGCCGATGCGGGATGTCCTTGGACAAGTACCCGACTTTCCTTAACCTTTTTACTTGAGCCTCCGTAACGGAGGAGACCATCCACTTGCCTCCCGCTCCGGACATTGTTGGAGAAGGTTGAGGAAGGAAGAGCGGACTTGGGCGCTGGAGCTTGAGTTCGCAAGAGATGGATTGACAAAGGAGGAAGAAGGCGTAGGTTAAAAAGGTGAATCCTTATCCCTTTATATAAGCAGGTACGGTTAGGCGTCCCCACCTACCTAATAAAACTCACTTGCCTCCCAAACGCCGTGGTAAATGGCGTGGTTGGGTTACCCACGTCCGTATTAATGAGAATCCCGTTAAAGGGGGCACATGATCTCTGCTTTGACAAGACGTGCCAAGGAAACCGCCTCGCTAAACGAGCTGAGGTGGAACAATGAAAGCAATTTATATAGAAGGCTTGGTCGCAGTGTTATGACGCACTGCGGGATACGTCAGTAGATTTGATTTGTGTTAATATTATTCTCTATATGGCAATATGTGGAAACTTATTTTGCAGAGCCGGACACTATTTCTGGTGTTTATAATCTTCTTGAAGGACTTGGAGGAGGAACCCACCTTGCAATGCCAAAGACAATCTGCGCGCCGGACTCGTCGTCATTGAAGCCTGGTTCAGGGGCTACTAAGGGAGTCCTGGATTAGGGGGTGTTCGGATAGCCGGACTATACCTTCAGCCGGACTCCAGGACTATGAAGATACAAGATTGAAGACTTCGTCCCGTGTCCGGAAGGATCTTTTCTTGGCGTGGAAGGCAAGCTAGGCGTGCGGATATTCGAGATCTCCTATCATTGTAACCAACTCTGTGTAACCCTAACCCAATCCGGTGTCTATATAAACCGGAGGGTTGTAGTCCGTAGGACAACCATCATCATACACAATCATACCATAGGCTAGCTTCTAGGGTTTAGCCTCCTTGATCTCGTGGTAGATCCACTCTTGTACTACCCATATCATCAATATTAATCTAGCAGGAGTAGGGTGTTACCTCCACCGAGAGGGCCCGAACTTGGGTAAAATAAAGTGTCCCTTGTCTCCTGTTACCATCCGACCTTGACGCACAGTTCGGGACCCCCTACCCGAGATCCACCGGTTTTGACACCGACAGTAACTACAGTAAATATGTAGCCCATGGTTATTATGGACTCACTACTACAGGACGCTGCTAACGCAACACTACGATCAGAGAACCTTTCACGAAACTGTGTGCGATGCATTGATCACAAACAGGGATGTAGAAAAAACGTCAAAAAGGTGCAAAACGTTTGCGATGGAGGACACATCAAACACGGTTCATATTTTAGTTGCGTGTACGATTGTGACGCCCGGATAATTAAGCTACAGTAATCCCTTGCTAATGATGCCACGTCGCTTTGATTACTGATGCTAATCTCGCGTTAGTTCGAAACCGATTCAAAGTCAAATTCAAAAACAGGCAAACGTCAAAACTTTTCAAACCATAGAACTAAAATGTTCGGGCAGTGCCACAAATGGCATAGGTAATTATAGTGCAGCAAACACCTTTTTAGAAAATGGCTAAGTACATTAAAATGAAATAAAACAGTAAAGAGAAAAATAAATAAAAAAAGACTAAACATGATTAAAACAAAAACAAAACAAGGTAAAAGGACAGCCCCTAGCTGGGCCTCGGCCCAGCAGGCTACTAGGCCACCAGGCCGGCCCAACTGTGCCGCTACTACTCCCCCCCGGGCGCCAGAAACCCTAATCCCCACTACCCCACGATCCCCACCCGCTCCCTCGTTCACCCACACCGCCGCCACCACAACGCAACACACGCACACACACGCGCACGCATCGTGCCTGGGGGAGAGGCGCCGCTGCTCGATCCCCTCCTCCCGCATGGCCGCGCCCTACGCAAGCCACCACTTCGCTACGGCCACCGCAGCCGGCGCCGGTGCCGCCCCCCAGGGCCCCCTCTGCGCCCCTGCGTCCCCGTCACCAACCCGGCCGACCTCATCGCCCCCCATCGAGAACTCGGTCCCGTCGCCAACGTCGCCCGTCACCGGACCTCCCCGCCGGATCGCCGCCGTCCTCCTCGTCCTCCTCCCCAGGCCGCTTCCTCGCGCCTCACCGCCCCTCTCCTCGGCAACGAACGTGAGCCGCGCCCCCTCCCTCTTTCCCCCTCGGTCGCTATGCCGCTCCCCGTCGCCACACACTACCGCACGCGCCGTCCCGCTCGCACCGGCTGCTCGGCCTCCCTCCCCCACCCCTCTTCCCGCTCGCGCTCGCGCTTCCGCGCGCCCAGCCACGACAGTCGCCCATGGCCGCGGGCGCACACGCGTGCGCCGTCCCGCTCACGCACGCGCCCGGTGGCCGTGCTCGCCGCCTGCGCTGACTGCGCCGTTACTCGCCGTCCGCCCGCACTTGCCTCCGCGCCCCGATGCCCCTGCGACTGCTCCTCTGCCGCCCGCTCGTCGACCCCGCGCTAGCCGCGCCCAGCGTGCGTGCCGGCCACGCGACCCACGCTCCCGCGCCTCGGCAGCTCCACCCGCCGCAGCCGCTCACGTCGCTACCCCCGCCGTCGCCCCTGCTCCCCTGCAACCACGCCGTCTTGCCTGCGCCCGACCTCGCCTCGTTCGCCCGCGGCCCCCGCGCTCACCAGGGCGGCCACTGCCGGGGCCGCGCCCTGTTCCCCCCCCCCCCCCCCCCGTCGCGCTGCGAGCTGGCCGCCGGCGCCCCTCCATGGGCGGCCGCGCGCACAAGCCGTGCTGTGGCCTGCCGGGCGGGCTGGTGCCCGACGCCCGCATCGCCCGCTGCCCGAAAACCGCGCCCGACCCGCTAAGGCCCGAGGGGCCTATGACATGTGGGGCCCCACCCCGCCCAGAATGTTTTAGTAAAAAAAAGAGGAATTAAAAATAATAAAAATAATTAAATAAATAATAATTAAATTAATTAAGGAATTAATTAAGTTAATTAATCATAATTAGATTAACCTAATTAGCTAATTAGTTTAATTAAATAGTAATTAGATTAGTTAAACATTAATTAGGCTAAACAGTCAATGACCAGTGGGACCCACACGTCAGTGACCCAGTCAACACCTCTGTTGACTGCTGATGTCATGCTGACGTCATGATGACGTCAACAAACACTGTTCTAGATAATGTTGAATTAAAATATTTAAATTAATCCTAAAAATGATTTAAATATTTTAAAATTAATATAAAATAAACCGTAGCTCAGATGAAAATACTTTCTACATGGAAGTTGCTCAGAACGACGAGACGAATCCGAATACGCAGCCCGTTTGTCCACCACACGTCCCTAGCATAGCAAACACGCAACTTTCCCCCTCCAGTTCATTTGTCCGAAAACGCGAAACACCGGGGATTCTTTCCCGGATGTTTCCCCCCTTCACCGGTATCATCACATACCATGTTAGGGCACCTCTAACGCCGTTACTTGTCATGTCATGCATCACTATGCATATGCTTGCTTAAATATTTATTATTTCTCCCCTCTTCTCTCGATAGACACCGAGACCGACGGTGCTGATGCCCCTGTGGTCGACTACGTCACCGACGACCCCCCTTCTTGTCTGAGCAACCAGGAAAGCCCCCCTTGATCACCAGATATCGCCTACTCTCCTCTATACTGCTTGCATTAGAGTAGTGTAGCATGTTACTGCTTTTGTTATTCCTATCCTGATGCATAGCCTGTCTTTGATACTGCTGTTGATACCTTTACCTGCAATCCTACTGCTTAGTATAGGATGCTAGTGTTCCATCAGTGGCCCTACACTCTTGTCCGTCTGCCATGCTATATTACTGGGCCGTGATCACTTCGGGAAGTGATCGCGGGCATATACTTTATACTTTACACTGTTACATTACCTGTGGTACTGTTCGGAGATGGGGGCTGAAGGGGCAGGTGGCTCCATCCCGGTAGAGGTGGGCCTGGGTTCCCGACGGCCCCCGACTGTTACTTTGTGGCGTAGCGACAGGGCAGGTTCAGACCACCTAGGAGAGAGGTGGGCCTGGCCCTGGTCGGCGTTCGCGGATACTTAACACGCTTAACGAGATCTGGGTATTTGATCTGAGTTTCGCCATTTGGTCTTTACGCACTAACCAACTACGGGGAAAGATATGGGCACTCGGCGTCGTGGTATCAGCCGAAGCACTTCTTGACGTCAGCGACTGAGCGGCGCGCGCCGGATTGGAACGTAAGCCTGCTCTTGTATTAAGGGGGCTAGTTCTGCTTCCGGCTGCCCACACAACGTGCAGGTGTGCTTAGGGCGATGGGCCCAGACCCCTGCATGCTTAGGTTTAGACCGGCGTGCTGACCTCTCTGTTGTGCATAGGTAGGGCTGCGACGTGTTGATCTTCCGAGGCCGGGCATGACCCAGGAAAGTGTGTCCGGCCAAATGGGATCAAGCGTGTTGGGTTATGTGGTGCACCCCTGCAGGGAAGTTAATCTATTCGAATAGCCGTGTCCCTCGGTAAAAGGACGACCCGGAGTTGTACCTTGACCTTATGACAACTAGACCTTAGGAGGATCCCAGGCAGGAGGCCTGCGCCTCGTTCGATCTGTATCCCAGTTTGTGCTAGCCTTCTTAAGGCAAAACTTGTTTAACTTATGTCTGTACTCAGATATTGTTGCTTCCGCTGACTCGTCTATGATCGAGCACTTGTATTCGAGCCCTCGAGGCCCCTGGCTTGTATTATGATGCTTGTATGACTTATTTTATTTGTAGAGTTGTGTTGTGATATCTTCCGGTGAGTCCCTGATCTTGATCGTACACATTTGCGTGCATGATTAGTGTACGATTGAATCGGGGGCGTCACAAGTTGGTATCAGAGCCGACTGCCTGTAGGAATCCCCCTTCCAAACTCCTTGGCCGAAGTTGAGTCTAGTCATTAAAAAGGTTTTACTAACATGGTTGTGCGGCTTACGGGCCCACGTCGCCATTGGGTGGTAGTAGGATCTTTTATTTCTCGACCTATACTATGGGACTCTGAACTCTCTCCTATTCGGGTAAATGATTTTGCTAAAAAGACTAACTGTAGGTTCTCGTAAATACTTTCTCCCGGAGAGCCCCTCACTCCAGATGATTGCTTGCTGCACCAGAAGATTCCGAAGATACTCTCCGAGGTTTTCCCGAGACCCTTGTGCCCACCGACTTTACAATCACCTACCACCGATATACCCTTATGGATAACTACCAACAACTGTCATTCATACCTTCATTCTCAATTGCTCTTGTTATTACAAGATGCCCTAAATTGCTCTCCGTTGTTCCGAAAATCCTTTAAGCTTACCGCCTTGCAGTTCTTTACCACATGAATACCCCTATTGAAGATTCCTCGCACCTATTGAGTACCTGTTCATCCCCAGTTGATTCATGTATGAAACCAATCTTCAAAATACCTTTCGATCTTCCAAAAATCCCGAGCAGCCTATTGCTCTTGAATTCTCGCTTGCTTGCATTATGGTTAATCCCATAAGTTTCGTAATCTTATTGGCCTCCCTTGTCTTTATCATTTTAAGTCCGTTGATTCGATATGTTGAGGATGCTCGCATTCCTCAGTCGAATCCTAGGTTTCATCCTTCCGGCTCAGACGTCATTTGGATATGAGCTGGTTCTTGGCCAATCTATGCCTCGATCGTTTGTGCTTCTAAGTCTATTGAACTTATTCAATTTCGATCAGAACGATTGCTTCTGATCCCTTGATTTGGAAATCATAAAATTTCTTTACATTAAGCTTTGAATTAGTCAGTTGTTTCTTTAATCCGATGCCTTGGCATTCCTTCTTCCTTTGATTGAGTACCGATACTCACATCAGCCCCGTTGTGGACCGCCGTACCCATTGCCGGGTTATTATCCGACAATGTCCTTCACAACCAAAATTCTTGTGAGTTCTTTACCTGATACATAATGCCCTTAGTAAATTGTATCATCTGCTTGGCCAACCATGCTCTGCTTTCGATCTGGTGATATTTACTATTGAAGCTTGTGGTATAGGTTTCCATGATACCCTGACGGGTTGAACCTATGCCTTCCTTTAAATGTGTGAACTCGTAAGTTTTCACGAGTCATATTCTTCTGGTGATTTACCAGATAATATTTCAACACTACGACTTCGTCGAAAATGAGAAGTGAATGAAAGGGTATGCATTGGAGAAGTGGGAGTCGACCTTGAACCTTGCGTTCATGCCCATGGACCCGATGTGAAACTTATCATCGAAGCTTCTTGTAATGAAAATAATCCCCTTATTATAGGTTCGTCCTGTATCTATGTTTGGTCCTTTGCGATCGTGGTTCCGGCCATATTGTGCTTCTTTGATCCCATTCTCGGACAAGTTGAAGTACTTGTCTTCTGCAGGACAATACACCTGTCCAACCTCTATTTTGCTCTACCTTCGAGTATACCCTCTGGTACCTCAAGAATATCATGGAACTACATAACTTCTTATGAGTTCTTCATCAACTATTATTCTCGCCGATTCTAATTCCCCTTGAGTTTTGAGTTATTAGTCACTCGAGAACACCGGTAAGTGTACCGTTCCGCACTATGATTCAATAACTCTAAGTAATTCTCGTTCCTTACGATTTTAATAATCCTTCAAGTCATTCCTAGCCTGATTGGCTATATCATTATCGTGCTGATTTTAACTGTGCTACCTGGTCCTTATTCCTGAAGCACCACTTTCGACGATGAGCTAAGCTTACATCGATTTTCCTCGTCATACCCTTTCACCTTAAACAACAAACTTGAGCTCGAGTTTGTGCCGTGACTGTGGTTCCAATAACCTCTTACCTCATCATTCCTTGGACTTGTTGTCATCGCTGATTGATTACATCTTCATGAAATTCCTCAACAAATGTGTCGTGATCATCATCAACCTTATGAACTCTTCTAGGATATCAACCGGATTCATGAAGAGAAATACCATCGTTGCCCTCGATGATTTATATTATCATCGACCACTTTATTGCCTCCCGTTCCACACAAACTTGTTCGTGTTTTGTGTTATACCTTGAGATTCTTGCTATCCAGCATTTGTTCTTCTTTACCTTGGAGCATTACCATCTTTTATGTCAAGAATGTCGTGAGAATTTCACAACCTCTTAAGAATTCTTGATACAGGTGATACTTCTTGCCATATCCGTTCATTCCATGGTCCCCGAGTTGTTCCTAACTGGAAAACCAACAATTGAACTATGGTGTGCGACTTCAAAACTTCTAGCAACCCTATTGCTTTGAAGTTAATGGTCGATATTTCATTCTTAGACCATTGGTTATCGAATCACCATTCTAACATCGATCATGCTACCTAAGCCCATATTTCGGGTGCACCTTTCAACCAATGTTCAACTGTGTATGATTTCCTCGAGCATACCTCATTACATCATTTGATCTGACAAATGTTATCTCCTTGTTCACATAAGTGTGAAAACCCATCCTTTTAAAATCGCAATGAATTGTCGCTGAGTCAACCAGCCACCTCCTCACCTCTCCTTGATTTAATGATGAACTCTTGTTTCGGAACTCGCTTCCATAGTTCAATTCCCGAGAATCTTACAATGTCATCTCGACAATTTGTGTTGCACCTTTCTTCTCAAGCATCCTAAGTCTGAGTTATCCTGACGGCCATCGGATCTGAACCTCGGTCAGATATGATGGTTGGGACATAATTTCAATAGTTATAACATTGGTTCTTATATGACCCGGTAAGGTGATGTCATGCCTAGCACACCTGACCGGAGGACCTAGTGTTATAGTTTCCTTCTTAACAAGGTTAACCATTTTTTCTCTCGTGAGGAAGTTGAATGCCTTGTTTAATAATTTTATCCTGATGGATCCTTTGTGTATCCAAAGTCTGACCTTTGCTTGAAGACCTTGTCAATGCTATCTCGAAGCATGTCTGTGGTACTCCGATCATCAATAATAACATTTGAAGCACAATGATAAATTTTCTTTATCAAATTTATCCAAACACCGTTGTATGGATAATCTCATGAAATTTCTCTCCTCTTACCTAGAGGCTTTTCTACATTATATCCTGTCCTGGATATCATGCTCTGCTTGTCCTTGGGAAGGATATACCCCTAAAATACGTGTTTAAACACATTTTTTCCTTCCCATTGTTCTGTTTAATCCGATAATCACATTTAACTTTCCATTGGTTTGTATAATCATTCTTGTAATCTACTTAACTAAGCAGTGATAATTCCCTGCTTAGGTAGGCACCTTGTTGTACCACTCTGTCTGTAAGACCCTGTTACTATTGTTGATGAAATTCTGGTAACCACCGATGGACGAGAACCTTGACTATTGGTCCGCCTCGTTCAACGAGCAGGAAAATGGTTCTCTTTGTCCCTCGCTCCTGGTACCAACGTTGTTGCCGACAAAACTGACATGGTACTCTCTGACATGCCTTGCTATCATGACCGGGCAAGATGTCACTGTTCCTATAAAAAAACCACCTGGTGGGCCCATAACCCACAGGTCCCAGGATCGAAACCTGACTGTCCTGTACACCCCCTATTTTCCAAGGTTATTCCTCGCACGTGGCCTCGTATGTAATTCCCGGGCCATCGTCCTAGTGATCTATTCTGGTATCAGACGCAATACTTACTCTCGCTACTCTGAACCCTTTCTCACTCTGGTTCAGACTTCGAGCAACTATCTATCCACTTGGAACCTCTTATTGTACCTTCGTACCTTACTCTCAATGTATTTCTTATGTTCAACTCAAGAGGTAATCCTGTACTCATTCATGGGTTAACCCCAGATTGTTTCCCTCAAAAGCATTCTGTCGTAGCTGAGCTACCCTTATAATTTCGTAAGTACGATGGAGTTCCCGAAGAAATGATGACAAGTTTATCATGATGCATTGGAATAAAGAATTGAAGACATCAACGAAAGGGATTAATTTCTTCGAGAAGATCTGTCAGAATATCGTAACCAGACCATTCCCCCTTACTCTACCTCTTAAATCTCGGGACGAGATTTCTTGTAGTGGAGGAGAATTGTGACGCCCGGATAATTAAGCTACAGTAATCCCTTGCTAATGATGCCACGTCGCTTTGATTACTGATGCTAATCTCGCGTTAGTTCGAAACCGATTCAAAGTCAAATTCAAAAACAGGCAAACGTCAAAACTTTTCAAACCATAGAACTAAAATGTTCGGGCAGTGCCACAAATGGCATAGGTAATTATAGTGCAGCAAACACCTTTTTAGAAAATGGCTAAGTACATTAAAATGAAATAAAACAGTAAAGAGAAAAATAAATAAAAAAAGACTAAACATGATTAAAACAAAAACAAAACAAGGTAAAAGGACCCCCCCTAGCTGGGCCTCGGCCCAGCAGGCTACTGGGCCGCCAGGCCGGCCCAACTGCGCCACTACTACTCCCCCCGGGCGCCAGAAACCCTAATCCCCACTACCCCACGATCCCCACCCGCTCCCTCGTTCACCCACACCGCTGCCACCACAACGCAACACACGCACACACACGCGCACGCATCGTGCCTGGGGGAGGGGCGCCGCTGCTCGATCCCCTCCTCCCACATGGCCGCGCCCGACGCAAGCCACCACTTCGCTACGGCCACCGCAGCCGGCGCCGGTGCCGCCCCCCAGGGCCTCCTCTGCGCCCCTGCGTCCCCGTCACCAACTCGGCCGACCTCATCGCCCCCCATCGAGAACGGCGCATCGGTCCCGTTGCCAACGTCGCCCGTCGCCGGACCTCCCCGCCGGATCACCGCCGTCCTCCTCGTCCTCCTCCCCAGGCCGCTTCCTCGCGCCTCACCGCCCCTCTCCTCGGCAACGAACGTGAGTCGCGCCCCCTCCCTCTTTCCCCCTTGGTCGCTATGCCGCTCCCCGTCGCCACACACTACCGCACGCGCCGTCCCGCTCGCACCGGCCGCTCGGCCTCCCTCCCCACCACTCTTCCCGCTCGCGCTTCCGCGCGCCCAGCCACGACCGTCGCCCATGGCCGCGCGCGCACACGCGTGCGCCGTCCCGCTCACACACGCGCCCGGTGGCCGTGCTCGCCGCCTGCGCTGACTGCGCCGTTGCTCGCCGTCCGCCCGCACTTACCGCCGCGCCCCGACGCCCCTGCGACTGCTCCTCTGCCGTCCGCTCGTCGACCCCGCGCTGGCCGCGCCCAGCGTGCGTGCCGGCCACATGACCCACGCTCCCGCGCCTCGGCAGCTCCACCCGCCGCAGCCGCTCATGTCGCTACCCCCTCCGTCGCCCCTGCTCCCCTGCAACCATGCCGTCTTGCCTGCGCCCGACCTCGCCTCGTTCGCCCGCGGCCCCCGCGCTCACCAGGGCGGCCACTGCCGGGGCCGCGCCCTATTCCCCCCCGTCTCGCTGCGAGCTGGCCGCCGGCGCCCCTCCGTGGGCGGCCACGCGCACAAGCCCTGCTGTGGCCTGCTGGGCGGGCTGGTGCCCGATGCCCGCATCGCCCGCTGCCCGAAAACCGCGCCCGACCCGCTAAGGCCCCAGGGGCCTATGACATGTGGGGCCCCACCCCGCCTAGAATGTTTTAGTAAAAAAAAGAGGAATTAAAAATAATAAAAATAATTAAATAAATAATTAATTAATTAATTAATTAATTAATTAAGGAATTAATTAAGTTAATCAATCATAATTAGATTAACATAATTAGCTAATTAGTTTAATTAAATAGTAATTAGATTAGTTAAACATTAATTAGGCTAAATAGTCAATGACCAGTGGGACCCACACGTCAGTGACCCAGTCAACACCTCTGTTGACTGCTGATGTCATGCTGACGTCAGCAAACACTGTTCTGGATAATGTTGAATTAAAATATTTAAATTAATCCTAAAAATGATTTAAATCTTTTAAAATTAATATAAAATAAACCGTAGCTCAGATGAAAATACTTTCTACATGAAAGTTGCTCAGAATGACGAGACGAATCTGCATACGCAGCCCGTTTGTCCACCACACGTCCCTAGCATAGCAAACACGCAACTTTCCCCCTCCAGTTCATCTGTCCGAAAACGCGAAACACTGGGGATTCTTTCCCGGATGTTTCCCCCCTTCACCGGTATCATCACATACCGCGTTAGGGCACCTCTAACGCCGTTACTTGTCATGTCATGCATCACTATGCATAAGCTTGCTTAAATATTTATTGTTTCCCCCCCTCTTCTCTCGATAGACACCGAGACCGACGATGCTGATGCCCCTGTGGTCGACTACGTCACCGACGACCCCCCTTCTTGTTTGAGCAACCAGGCAAGCCCCCCCCTTGATCACCAGATATCGCCTACTCTCCTCTATACTACTTGCATTAGAGTAGTGTAGCATGTTACTTCTTTCGTTATTCCTATCCTGATGCATAGCCTGTCTTTGATACTGCTGTTGATACCTTTACCTGCAATCCTACTGCTTAGTATAGGATGCTAGTGTTCCATCAGTGGCCCTACACTCTTGTCCGTCTGCCATGCTATATTTTGGGCCGTGATCACTTCGGGAAGTGATTGCAGGCATATACTATATACTTTACACTGTTACATTACCTGTGGTACTGTTCGGAGATGGGGGCTGAAGGGGCAGGTGGCTCCATCCCAGTAGAGGTGGGCCTGGGTTCCCGACGGCCCTCGACTATTACTTTGTGGCGGAGCGACAGGGCAGGTTCAGACCACCTAGGAGAGAGGTGGGCCTGGCCCTGGTCGGTGTTTGCGGATACTTAACACGCTTAACGAGATCTGGGTATTTGATCTGAGTCTGGCCATTTGGTCTTTACGCACTAACCAACTACGTGGGAAAGATATGGGTACTCGGTGTCGTGGTATCAGCCGAAGCACTTCTTGACGTCAGCGACTGAGCGGCGCGCGCCGGATTGGAACGTAAGCCTGCTCTTGTATTAAGGGGGCTAGTTCTGCTTCCGGCCGCCCACGCAACGTGCAGGTGTGTTTAGGGCGATGGGCCCAGACCCCTGCGCGCTTAGGTTTAGACCAGCGTGCTGACCTCTCTGTTGTGCCTAGGTAGGGCTGCGACGTGTTGATCTTCCGAGGCCGGGCATGACCCAGGAAAGTGTGTCCGGCCAAATGGGATCAAGCGTGTTGGGTTATGTGGTGCACCCCTGCAGGGAAGTTAATCTATTCGAATAGCCGCGTCCCTCGGTAAAAGGATGACCCGGAGTTGTACCTTGATCTTATGACAACTAGAACCGGATACTTAATAAAACACACCCTTCCAAGTGCCAGATACAAGCCGGTGATCGCTCTCTAACAGAGCATCGAGGAGGGGATCGCCGGGTAGGATTATGCTATACGATGCTACTTGGAGGACTTCAGTCTACTCTCTTCTACCTGCTGCAAGACGGAGGCGACCAGAAGCGTAGTCTTCGATAAGACTAGCTATCCCCCTCTTATTCTGGCATTCTGCAGTTCAGTCCACTGATATGGCCCTTTACACATATATCCATGCATATGTAGTGTAGTTCCTTGCTTGCGAGTACTTTGGATGAGTACTCACGGTTGCATTGTTTCCCCTTTTCCCCCATACCTCTATCCGATTGCTGCCACAAGATGATGGAGCCCAGGATCCAGACGCCACCGTCGATGATGACTACTATCCCGGAGGTGCCTACTACTACGTGCAGCCCACTGACGACGACCATGAGTAGGTAGGAGGATCCCAGGCAGGAGGCCTGTGCCTCGTTCGATCTGTATCCCAGTTTGTGCTAGCCTTCTTAAGGCAAAACTTGTTTAACTGATGTCTGTGCTCAGATATTGTTGCTTCCGCTGACTCGTCTATGATCGAGCACTTGTATTCGAGCCCTCAAGGCCCCTGGCTTGTATTATGATGCTTGTATGACTTATTTTATTTGTAGAGTTGTGTTGTGATATCTTCCCGTGAGTCCCTGATCTTGATCGTACACATTTGCGTGCATGATTAGTGTACGATTGAATCGGGGGCGTCACAACGATGTAGGGCACACGGTTAACCCGTTCGAACTGTTTGCAATGAGGCAGAACAACATAAATGGGCAGCCATATCAATGTGTGTGCGATATACGGCATACAGTTTGCTCCGATGAACCGTTTGCTATTAGGGAGTGCAACATAAACAGTTAGCCAGATCAAGGTGTGTGTGATATAGGGCATACGTTCACTCGGAGGAACTGTTTTCGATTAACGAACGCAACAGAAATGGTTCAACTTAGATATGATGTGTGTGATACGTGGCAAATAGCCGACTCGGATGAACTGTTTGCGATGAGAATTTACAACACAGACGGTTAATACAGTTAGTTCGTGTGCGATTCTGTGTGTACAAAAAACTTTGAAAAATGCAAACTAGTTGCTTGCGGTGGCTAGGAGTATCGCACACGATGCGTCTGCGAGTGCTCATGTGCGATGATTAGTAAGTTACATATGCATTTCCTTATGTTAACACTTGTGTGATAAATAACACGTGGCATACAGTATTCGGGTTGTGTGTGTGCTCCACTTAGTCTTCCCGCGCTCCAGTGAATGCTTCCGGCGCTCCACATGGGTGAATTGTAAAATCCACGCCTATTCCCCCACCGGCTTCCCGCCACTAGCTAACGGCTTGCTGCATATAACCCAGGCAGCAACGCACCGCCGCGACAGTTTGTGAAGATCTAGTCCTCACCCATCTACCATTAATTATTCCAAGCATGCCAGGCAACGACCAAAGCTTCGACGTCGACGCCTACCTGCGTTACATCTTTGGCGAGGAGAACGAGCTGGAGCAGGTCGGGGAGCAACAACTTCATCGACTGGTGCATGCACCATGGCCCATCGGCAGCGATATCGGCGTCACTGTCCTTGGGAGCACAATCGACATATTGTAGAGGAGGTGTGATGAGCAGTTTGCCATCCACCGTGCAAAAGATCCAGAGCTGCTCGGCGGCATGATCGACGACCCACCCGAAGAACTGCCGTCACCAGTGCTCATCGAGAGCCTCATGCCCCGCAAGGAATGGACAGAGGACCTCTGTGATTCAGTCAAGACAAAGGCAGCCTTCGGCTTCATCATTGCCCGCGGCGGCCGTGTCAACCTCGATCCCGATGATGTGGTGGCCAGGCTCAAGCGCATCCTTGGTGGAGTTGACGTCCCCGACGAAGTAGAACATCACCAAGATATCTTGAGGATGCAGGTGATCAACGGAATTTGCTACCAAGCCAGAGACATGGAAATGGAGCGGTCCCGCCGAGTTGTCATGCGCGCGATTGCACGCTGTCAAGCTCTTCTGGAAGAGTCCCAACAACCCCAAGAGCCTCCCAACGCCAGCACCTTCGTAGGCGGAGGCGGGTGGGGACACTCTGAGTGAACGGCTGCAAGGGCGCTATGCTGATCATGGAGTCCGAGAAGACCATCATTGGAGGGCCGCCAGCTCAGCCTTTTAGCTTATATTTTATTATAATTGTATTCATATGTAGGTCGTGAGTGTTATGGGCCTTGCCGTATTTGGCATTTTAAATTATCCACTATATGTAAGACAATTATTAAGAATTATTAACCGTTGCCATTGTAACTTTGCCTCAACGGTGAGCAGAGCGCGCGTAGGGACGCCAGAGCAGAACGCGACGCGGCCGCCTCAACGGCGAGCAACCACGTGGTCAACCTTCTGCCATCAATAAATTTTGACATTGTCTCTCGTCACATTGCCGATTACAATGCAATAAGTAATTGCAAATCCATTCACACCTATCAAACTAATATGTGTTCACACTTAGCACCGGGCTATAAAAACTACCCACTCGAAAATTACTTCACAGTTCCTCTCCTCATCACCCACAAAACTGGTTTTTTCTGTCAAGTCGTTCCGCCATGACCGGTAGGAGGAGTTTAGGGTGGACATATCCAGGCAGCAAATACCAACGCCGCGGAAGCACTAGAGAGGTCCCGCCGCGAAGCCGCAGCCGCAACAGAGATGTCCCGGCGCGCTGTGGAGCCCTCAAACGCACTCTCACGGGCACGCGAGGGCTCTCACAAGTGCATTCACGACGTCGGCCATCACGACGAGCCGGTGTTCCTGAAGTCCTTCGCCGGCGATGAAAACATTCTCGCTGGTGTCACTACGCAGCAGGAGCTGGTCAACGACTTGATGAAGCTGCTCAAGATTAGCGATGCCTCGGTTGACAAGGCGACCGGCCTTGTCGAGCAACTCATGGATGACAATGTGAAGCTCCTCAAGTTGGTCTCCAAGAAGGAGGAGGAGGCCATCGGCTGGAAGATGCTGCATGAGCAGAGTAGTGCCTCGGAGATGACGCTGAAAGCGGTTGTCGAGGAACTGATAGGTGGCTTGAGAAAGCTCCGGATCGAGTGCGAGCAGGAGGTGGAGGAATCCGTGGCTGATTTCAAGCAAAGTCGTGAGAAATTGAAGAAGGAGCGGGAGGATTTCGCCGCCCGGCGATCCACCGACGAGTAGAGACAGTAGCGACCCAGATCGTTGTCTGCAGTTTCCTTCCTCTCTTGCCCCCGTGTCTTCCGGGCTTTGCCGCATGTAGCATTTTTAATTATACAGAATATGTAAGACAATTATTATCTGTTGTCGGCGTTCTCGGAACAGGGGTCCCCAGACTTGCCTGCCTGCGGCCTGCGGCATGGCTCAAAAGGGGGCCCAACATGGCCCATCTTCATCAACACAGACCCAAGACCCTCGCGAGGGGCCGAGCCTCGCGGGGCGGACGACATGGAGCTTCCTCAGGCACGACCTCATCAGGCTGGCTCGCGAGGAGGCGGAGAGATCAAGGCGGGGTACCTCACGAGGTGCCCGTGACGCAAGACATGACGACCAAGGGCGCCAGCCCGCGCAGTGTCCTCCTTTCCTCTTTTGTGCAAAGGGAGCAAGCGCAGGCGAGACCATCAAGCAAAGGCACCCGTTTCGGTGCAATGAGACCAAGACCAGCCCAACGGCAGGGAGGAAGTCATTGTGGAGCCCAAGCCAGCGTCACCACCAGAGCCTTTGGCAGGCGAAGACCAACTTTAGTCAGGATAAGTGTACCAGATGTTCCCCTTCAAAATGGCCAATTGTTGGCGCCCTTCCCGCTCAATATTTGGGAAGAGGCCCAGGGCCTTTGCCTATAAATAGGACTAGCCACTCCCAGGGTACAGGCAGATATACAGAGATCGGACAAGAGAGAGAATCTAGAGAGAAAGAGAAGGGTGACTGAACTCCTCCTAGCAGTTCATCGCCCCAGCCAAGAACAGACCCTCGCGAGGCTGTTCTTCCTTGTATTGATCATCATCATCAGCCCAAGAGGCAATCCACCATACCACAAACTAGAGTAGGGTATTACACCACAACGGTGGCCCGAACCAGTATAAACCCTGTGTCTCTTGTGCTGTTCTTTCCATAGCTTAGATCTTAGCGAGGCGGTGGGGTACAGGTAGGTAGGAGGCGAAATCTCCGCGTGCACCCCAGTGTTCGAACCTCAAGGGTTTGCCGGAACCCGAAATCCGACATTTGGCGCGCCAGGTAGGGGAAAGACGCAGAGATTTCGCCTCCTACCTACCTGTACCCCACCGGCTCGCTAAGACCAGCTCGAGGTTCCGGCAGAGACCAGCTCGAGGGCCGCTTCCTACCTGTCCCCTACCTGGCACGCCAAATGTCGGATTTCGGGTTCCGGTAGACCCTTGAGGTTCGAACACTGGCTCCTGAGGTTCCATCCGGGGCAGCACCTCTGCTCGCGAAGGAAGGTGACCGCGACGCACGAGCCTCTCCTGCCCGGTCGTCCTTGCGAGGCCTGGCTGAGCCGGCTAGGGCGAGCTCAGCCCCCATGGCCCAAGCGACTCCCGAGGTGCCTTTGCCTGCTGCCACCACCACAGCCGTTGGGGCGCAATAGGCTCCGCCTCAGGATGCTGTGGTCGTGCTGCCGCCTTCTCCTCCTACTCCATCGACTGCTATCTCTCCGACTCCTCCTGTCGTTCTAGATCGTGATGCTGCTGAGCTGGACCGGTTACGGCAGGATCTTCTTGGCGCCGACCCTCGCTTGGTGGACGAGCGCTTGGAGCTGGCTTCAGGATGAATTCGCTCCGATGCTTCGATTCGGGCGGCGCTGGTCCAGGCCTCGACGGCTTGCGATGAGGAGAGGTAGGCCTTCCTTGAGGCGAAGGCTGCTCGTGACGCAGCCCTGGGGGAGGCGACCGACGTCCGTGGGCGCTGCAAGGTGCTGGAGGACGAGCTGCAAGGCTTGCGGGACCAACTCGCGAAAGAGGCCCGCCTTTGCCAAGAGCAGGAAGAAGGCGTGAAGGCTCATGAGGCGGCCGTCAAGGTCTTGGAGGCCAAGCTCGGGAAGCGCCGTGACCGCCTAGGCGCGCTTGAGTAGGAGTTGGGGGCGAGGAAGGTCGAGCTGGACGACAAGGACCAGGTTCTTGCCAAGGACCGCGTAGCCTTCACGGAGATTGAGGAGAAGGCTTGCTCCTCGCTGAAGACGCTTTACGACTGCGGCCTGGAGAGCCCGCTGGCTGGCGCCGAGGACGGCCCCGCCAAGCTGCTTCCCTTCCTGGTTCGCGCTCTTGAAGATGTCGCCCTTGGCCTTGGCCCTACGGGCGAGGCCGAGGCTCGTGTCCTGTCTTCTGCAGCGCTGACGCGGGTCTTCACCCACATCTACCTTCGCGACCCCAGTGTCGACCTCGACAGCCTGCTGGAGCCAGCAAGCGGCGAGCATGCCGCTGTCGCTGCCGAGGCCATGAAGGGTCGCGCGGAGGCTCTGCTGGGGAAGTTCCGGCCTTCAGCACCAAGCCGAAGCGAGGCGCTGTCGACCCTACTGCTCCATGAGGTGAACCCGCTCCGCGCTGCTCCACCGCCGTCAAGTGATTCCGTTGTGGCTCCTGTCCTGCCTTCAATTCCTGCACATGTATCATGCCTCGGGGAGGCGTTTAAACTTGCGCTTGGCATTGAGATAACAGTGTGGACTGTAATATTTGCTTTTGAACTCCTTGAAATTTAAGATGGCGCTCCCCTCTCGCCTTTGCTCCCCTTTCCGCTCTACGTCCTCGGGTCCCGGCCCTCGAGCGAGTCTCAGCCGTCGTTGGTATGCCAGGTCCCGATGCCGTGGACAGGGCCAGAGGGCGAGGGCTGGAGAGCCAGTAGGAGCCCTGAGTCGTGATGCTCAGGCACCCCCCCTTTAACGTGAAAGCGGTTTGCGCGGATGAGAGTGAAGGAGGCTATCTTTTGGATTCCTTGAAATTTACGCTTTTCCTCCCTACTTGCTTATGTTCTACCCCGGCAGAGCCCGGCCCCGCGCATACCTCAGCCGCCGTTAGCCCCGACCGGAAACCAGGACGGGACCAAGGAGTGCGGGGCTACGTGACAAGTTATGCTCTTGAGTCGGGATGCTCAGGAGTCCCCCTTGGCGCACGAACAACAAGTAGGGAGGTGAGATGTGGGTGGATCTACCGTTATACGTCTGCAGAGCCCGGCCCCGCGCATACCTCAATCGCCTTTAGCCTTTCGGAACTAAGGAGTGAGGGGCTACGTGACCAGTTAGGCTCCTGAGTCGTGATGCTCACGAGTCCCCCTTGACGCTCAAACGGCCTTCATACCTTGGCTCCTCTCGGGGAGAGATGCGCAATGAACCAGGCCCGGGGGGCCCTGGCTGGGTGGTGTGCGTCTGGGCGTGACCCAGGCGCAGCCCCCGTGCGCAGCCCCCTCGCGCGGCACTCCCGAGGGAAGGCGTTATGATGAGGCTAGACACTGAGCTCTGGGCTCCCTGAGGTTGATGCGGCCCGGGGGCCACCCTCAATTGTTTATCACCAGCGCGGAGCATAGCGCTTCCGTATGTGTACGGGCATAGCCGCTCCTCGGCAGTGTCGTGAGCCAGCGAGGATCATGGTGCTTCCACTGGTACATGGGAGGGGGCTCCCCTCCGGGAGGAGCCCCCGGGGCATGTACAACCCCGCCCAGACACATGGCTGGCACGGTAGGGCCTGGCGAGGTGTATCTGGGCACCTGTGAGCCACGCGGGACTCACGGGGCCCTACCTCTAGGCGGGTTGCGCCTGACACTGGGCCTTATCTTGTGATGTGTTCCTGCAAATTTGGTTAGATGCCTGCACTCTACGTCCTCGGGTCCTGGTCCTCGAGCTGGTCTCAGCCGTCGCTGGTTCAAAAGGCTCAGAGCCTGTGAAGAAGGTGAATGCCTGTCTGCGTTCTACTGTCGGCGTTCCAAAAAGGAGCCCTCTACTGTCGGTGTTCTGGGAATGGGGGTCCCCAGACTTGCCTGCCTGCGGCCCGCGGCGTGGCTCAAAAGGGGGCCCAGCACGGCCCATCTTCATCAACACAGACGCAAGACCCTCGCGGGGCGGACGACACGGAGCTTCCTCAGGCACGGCCTCATCAGGCTGGCTCGCGAGGAGGCGGAGAGATCAAGGCGGGGTACCTCACGAGGTGCCCGTGAGGCAAGCCATGATGACCAAGGGCGCCAGGCGGGCGCCAGCCCGCGCAGTGTCCTCCTTTCCTCTTTGGTGCAAAGGGAGCAAGCGCAGGCGAGAGCATCAGGCAAAGGCACCCATTTCGGTGCAACGAGACCAAGACCAGCCCAACGGCAGGGAGGAAGTCATTGTGGAGCCCAAGCCAGTGTCACCACCAGAGCCTTTGGCAGGTGAGGACCAACTTTAGTCAGGATAAGTGTACCAGATGTTCCCCTTCAAAATGGCCAATTATTGGTGCTCTTCCCGCTCAATATTTGGGAAGAGGCCCAAGGCCTTTGCCTATAAATAGGACTAGCCACCCCCAGGGTAGAGGCAATAAACATATAGAGATAGAGAGAATCAGAGAGAGAGAGAGAGAAGGGTGACTAAACTCCTCCTAGTAGTTCATCGCCCCAGCCAAGAACAGACCCTCACGAGGCTATTCTTCCAAGAGGCAATCCACCACACCACAAACTGGAGTAGGGTATTACAACACAACAGTGTCCCGAACCAGTATAAACCCTGTGTCTCTTGTGCTATTCTTTCCATAGCTTAGATCTTAGCGAGGCGGTGGGGTGCAGGTAGGTAGAAGGCAAAATCTCCGCGCGCACCCCAGTGTTCGAACCTCAAGGGTCTGCCGGAACCCGAAATCCGACATTTGGTGCGCCAGGTAGGGGTGCGCTGGAATCCACCTTCTACCGCTTCGTGTCCCGTCGCGTCGTCATCACCATGTCCGGCGACCAGGCGGGCAACCCAGATCCTTGGGCGGCGTGGCCCGCCCGCACAGAGCCGCTCGCCTCGGGCGACCCCGTGCCCCAGGCAGCTCGCGGTCCGCAGGGCGCTGCGGGCCACGGGCGACGCGGACAGGCTTCGACGGCTCTCACACCGCGGCAGGCGCGGTCGGCAGCAAGGGCCTCCAATCACGCCGTGACCACGACTCCGTACACCCGCCGGGAGCAGGCGAACTCGAGGGCCGCGCTCACGGTGGCCCGAGAGCTGCTGCAGTGCATGCTGCTGGAGGGCGGCCGTGACGTGTTGCTAGAGCGGGTGGCAGAGCTCCTGGGCTTTGCCGCCTCGGGGGCTCACCCCTTCCGCATCCAGCTCCCATCTCAAGCCCAGGGCGGCCCGCGCGGGGGCTCCGCGCGCGCCCACGGGCTCCAAGGCTACTCCAACGCCAGCGAAGCTGTCAGCACCAGACCGGCGGCGGCGCTGCCCCCACTCCCGGTCCGCGAAGAAGAAGGACTCGACGTGGCCCACGGCCCCAGTGGGCAGCCGCGCTACCACCCCACGGTGGGCGCGTCAAGCTGAGCTGCATGGCACGCGGAGCACTACGACGTGGCCGTCGGGATGACGGCGCCAGAAGAATACATGCTCCACATGATGGACCAAGGGCACCCTCGCGAGGGCGAGCAAGGCTCGCTCCTCTGCCCAAGCTGGGGGGACGAGGCGCCAGAAGCTGAGCTCTTCCAGGAGCCCCGGGACGGTCCCACTGGCCACGCTGGAGGCAACGATTATCGGGTATCACTAATTCCTCAGGAGCAGGCATACGCTAATCATGGAACGCAGGAGGTGCAGGTCGCCACAGCGAGCGGCTGCCCCGCTCCCACAGTCTCCTACCCCTCGGGAGGAGGGCGCAGGGGGCTGCAGGAGAGGGGCCGAGATCCGACATCACCTCCGCGGCGTTCGGAGCAAGGCGTTCTCAGGAGGTAGGCCCTCTGCTAGGGAGGTGCCTCAGGGCCTGCCCCTGGCGGAGGACCCGTGGTCGTCGGGGGAACCGCTGGCGACCACTCTACCCCATCGGCGGCGTCCTGGTTTCCGGTCGTCGTTGATGGCACTAGAGTGTGGCGCAAGGCGGGGCCCTCGTTTGGTGATATGAAGCAAGGCCGGTACCTGTGAAGAAGGCCTAGTGCCTGTGAAGCTCTCCGCCCCATGACACTCTCACGTAATAATGAGTGGGGCTGTACACGCCCCGGAGTCTCAGGGGTGCCGGCCTCAGGCCCTAGGGCTCCCTCCCACGCCCAGTGGCAGCACTTAGCTCCGCGCTGGTGAGAAGACGTACAAGACTAGATTAGGTGCCGGACGCGGCCTTTTGTCTGCGTTCATTGCTTTTCCCTTTGGTTGTCACTTTCTCCCGCTGGATTTAAGTTGGATTCGAATTTGAGATTTGCGTGTGTTCGGGGAAGGGGTGCTTAGTCTCGTTCGAGCAATTTCTCGCGTTTTGATTGCCACTTCGGCTCAGCTGCCTCCCCTCGTGAGCCCCTCACGAGCCGGGTCAGGCCTAGCTTGCGCGCAGCATAGACTGCCGCCGCCGCGTCCTCTCAGGAGGGTTTTTTACCGCAGATCCTACGGATTCGATAAGGGAACACTCGGGACACCACAGCCTCCCACAGGCTACCTCAGGGCCCGCACGGGACGAAGGTAAACTAGCCAACCACTTGGCGCGGGCGCATGGGCAATGTAACATCTACTAATACGATGAACGCAAGTTTTACATGAGGGGCTCCCCCTCCCAAAATGCTCTCACATCCATCAGGCCAAAACCTGAGTTCTATTCATGCAGGGTAAGAAACAGGAACGATGCATAATCAGTCGGATAAATCCCCCAATGCATCCTCAAGAGCACCTCCCGAACCGCTGCTGGTGTCGCTGGACTCGCCATCGCTGTCTGCGTTGCCGCCAGCGGCATCAGGGCCGTTCACCACGCCGCCCTCGTCGGTAGCCACGATCACGCCGTCGTTGTCTGAAGCGAAGGCCCTGACAAGAGCATCCACATTGTCTTCCACCCAGTGCGCTAAGTCGTCTCGGATGGCCTAGGGGACTGGGGCGATGGCGGCGTCAAAATCGAAGTGGGGATCCATGTTCCTGAGATGGCTGAAGACGCGAGAAAAGGCGCGCCCAAGCAGGGCGCGGCTCCTCTCCTCCACCAACCTGTCGGCCCTGACCGACCGTGCCTCCAGCTGCGTCACCACGTCGGTGAAGAACTAAAGGTTGCCGGCGTAGTTGACTGCGTGCGGCTCGCCAACAGCCGCTTCACAGAAGTTGCCCAAGGCTATGTTGGCTCTCTCCCGGAGCGTGGTGAGCATGGGGCCATGGTCATGCTCCAGGATCCGCCGCTGGCGTATCTCGTCCGCATTCTGGCGCGCGACGGCCTTAGCCTCCTCCACCCGATGGCGAAGAAGGAGCACCTCGGCCTCGGAGGTGGTTGACTCCCCTTGCGCTACCTCAAGGGCGGTCCAAAAAGCATCAGCCCGCCGCGTCGCTTCCTCCAGCTTGGCCCTCAAGGCAGCAGTCCTACCTTCAGCCTCGACCCGGATCAACCCCAGCCTCTCCTCGAACTCGCGCTCGAGGTTCAAGCGCGCCATCGCCACCCGACGTCCGACCTTCTCCAGGACACGGGCTTCCCGTGCAGCGACATCATCCTCCGCCTGCGTCACCAAGCGCTCCCTCGTCTCCAGATGCTTGTACTCGCGTGCACGTTCGGCGGCTTCCAGCGTCAGCGCCTCCTCACGCTTCTGGAGCTCTGCTGGGTCGCCAGAGGCCACCTTCATCAACGCAAGGGCTGCCTCGCGCAGCTCCACTTGCTCCTCCAGTGAGTGGCACCGGGCCAGGAGCTCCCGAGCCCGCTCCTCTGCCGCCTCTCACCGCCGGTCAGCTTCCCGGGCCTCCTCGGCGGCCCGAGATCTGGCTAACCGAGAGGCCACCGGCGACACCTTGGCCTTTTCGTCGTCAAGATCGCACTGATGGTGCACAAGGGCGATGGCGCCCTCCAGCTCGCGCCTCTCTGCAGCCAGGCGCAGGCCCTCGGCCTCAGGCGCGCGTCTTCATCAGCAAGCTCCTCACCAAGCAGGTTCACCGCGTCAGCCGCCCTTTGAAGGAATCCTTGGCGAAGAGCGCGACGCTCCCGAGCGCGCTCGCGCACGTTTTCCACACCACGCCAGAAGCCCGGCCTGGAGCCAGCCCGTCCCCAGATGAAGAGCGCAGGGAGCGCCTTAGCCAATCGCAGTCCACGACCAGGCGAGAAGCCCACGGCAGGCTGGCTATGCCACGAGAAGGCCCGCGAAGGAGGATCGCGAGGTGCGCAGGGCCTCAATGCGCCTCGGGACAGTTCGCCTCTCCGATCGCCCTCACCACAAGGGCTCTGCTGCTCAGAGCGCTTGAGGACGGTGGAGGGGGCGAAGCCAAGGGGGATGGCACCTCAGCCATCTCCGCGAGCTCGGCTGGAAGGGGCCTGCGGAGCAAGGATCAGTAAAATCTACAGACGGATCGGGAGCTGTAAAAGGAGAAGGCTTACTCATCAGTGGCGAAGTACTTCCTACGCTTCAGCAGGCGAGAAGGGTAATCGTCGCCCAGGGCCTCCCTTCTCGTCCGGAGGGCCTCAAAGTACACGTGGAAGCGGCCCAAGAGTTGAGCGCAGGGATCAACCTGCGACGAGGACGAAGCGTCAAGGCGATCCGCGTCAGGGGCGCCTGCCTGATGTGCACTACCAGTCGCCTCGCCAAGAGAAGTAGCTGGAGCTCCAGGGGCATGAGCCTCCGGTGCTGGGGGTAGCTGCTTGCCGCCCTCAGCCTCAGCGGCATGGGCCCCAAGAGCTGCTCCCTCATGAGCATCGCCTGATGCTGTCACCCCGCCGGGAGCCCCCTCGGCCTCTGGCGCCTCATGCCTCCCTGCTCCGCCACTTGAGGAAGAGTCGCCTTGGCCGACTGGAAGGGCAGTCACCATCACTAGGTTCTCGCGAGGCCCCTGGAGACCGGCGGGGCGCGCCCCCCACTCATCAAAGATAGGCATCTGATTCACAAAATCGCCCCTGTTGTGGCAGAGGTACAGCAAGGCCCCTCCCTGCTGGATGCTGCCAGGGTTGGGGTGCCCAGTCAGGATCAAGAGCACTGTCCTCAGCACTTCAGGCGTCAGGTCCACTTCCTGGAGCCTCATGCGATCATCACGCCCACTGAAGGTCCACATCCGGCGGGAGTGGCGTTGGAGAGGAGCAATGCGGCGTAGCAGGAACTCCTTCACCACCTTGGGCGCTGTCGCGCCAATCGACCTCAAGAACACGAAGCGGTGCCAGACGAAGATGAGCCGGGCGCTCTCGAGCGTCTCCTGGCCCCAGCGCAAATTGCGGACAACATGCAAAGTTGGCTCCGATAGCAGGGGGTTGGGCACCCCTACATCCACATACAGCCACCGCTCGCGGAACCCAGCCGCGGGCGGAGGGAGCCTGAAGTCAATCCCTGAGGCCGCTGTCTCAGACGCGGCAGCGAAGCTCAAGCATGCCGAGCATTGGGTAGGGTCGACAAGGCGCAGAGAGTAGAAGTGGCGCAGCAAGGCAACCGAAGGAAGGATGCCCATCATCGCCTCGCAAACAAAGGCGAAGACCAAAAGAAGGGTGATGGATTCAGGACCCAGATGCATCATGTGGATCTGATAGTGGGATAGCACAGCATTGAAGAAATCAGAAAAGGGGGTTACCAGACCCGCCCACAGGGCGTCAGCAAAATACTGGAGCTCGGTGATTATCCTGTCGATGGAGAAGTGAGACGCGGGCCAGGCCGTCGTCCTCCCGCATTCATTGAAGATAGTAGCCAGAGCCGAGATGACCTTGCCCAGGCCTTCTCGATTGATTATGATCGACCGGTCGACGGCGGGGGCCGCCAACGGCGGCGAGCGAGGCGGAGACATGGGTTTCTTCCCTCTTCCCTTCTTTGTCGGAGCCATGGCGATGGGAAGGGGGGAGGGGAAGGTTCGAGATTGGGTTGAAAACATAAGCTGGAGTTCGAGAGGAGGAAGGACAGAGGGAACAGTGCCGCCCATGTCCAATCAACCACCACGCAGCGCCCGAGGCCGCAGGCTGTTAGGCCCCGCAGCGCTTCTCCCTTGCCCTTTTGCCTCCTTGCACGACCAAGTCCGGGCGCGCCTTGGGCCCGGGGGCTACTGTCGGCGTTCTGGGAACGGGGGTCCCTAGACTTGCTTGCCTGCGGCCCGAGGCGTGGCTCAAAAGGGGCCCCAGCACAGCCCATCTTCATCAACACAGACCCAAAACCCTGGCGAGGGGCCAAGCCTCGCGAGGCGGACGACACGGAGCTTCCTCAGGCACGACCTCATCAGGCTGGCTTGCGAGGAGGCGAAGAGATCAAGGCGGGGTACCTCACGAGGTGCCCGTGAGGCAAGCCATGACGACCAAGGGCGCCAGGCGGGCGCCAGCCCGCGCAGTGTCCTCCTTTCCTCTTTGGTGCAAAGGGAGCAAGCGCAGGCGAGAGCATCAAGCAAAGGCACCCGTTTCGGTGCAACGAGACCAAGACCAGCCCAACGGCAGGGAGGAAGTCATTGTGGAGCCCAAGCCAGCGTCACCACCAGAGCCTTTGGCAGGCGAGTACCAACTTTAGTTAGGATAAGTGTACCAGATGCTCCCCTTCAAAATGGCCAATTGTTAGCGCCCTTCCCGCTCAATATTTGGGAAGAAGCCCAAGGCCTTTGCCTATAAATAGGACTAGCCACCCCCAGGGTAGAGGCAATCAACATACAGAGATAGAGAGAATCAGAGAGAGAGAGAGAGAGAGAGAGAGAGAGAGAGAGAGAGAGAGAGAGAGAGAGAAGGGTGACTGAACTCCTCCTAGCAGTTCATCGCCAAAGCCAAGAACAGACCCTCACGAGGCTGTTCTTCCTTGTATTGCTCATCATCATCAGCCCAATAGGCAATCCACCACACCACAAACTGGAGTAGGGTATTACACCACAACGGTGGCCCGAACCAGTATAAACCCTGTGTCTCTTGTGCTGTTCTTTCCATAGCTTAGATCTTAGCGAGGCGGTGGGGTGCAGGTAGGTAGAAGGCGAAATCTCCGCGCGCACCCCAGTGTTCGAACCTCAAGGGTCTTCCGGAACCTGAAATCCGACATTTAACAGTGGCGCGACTGATCCGCTGGCCTTCTTGCTGGCGTACGAGGAGGCCATCCTCGAAGATGGAGGTGATGATAGGGTCATGACCAACTGGCTTCCCATGACCCTCACCGGCGCTCCGCGTGCATGGCCGCTCCACCTGCCGACAGCCTCCGTGGGCTCTTAGGAAGAGCTCCGCGGCCTCTTCCTCGCCCACCACGCTACACCAACACCCCTGGTCGTCGCGGCCCTCCTGGGCGGCTCGCAGGCGCCGGCTACAAGTCACCACGTCAAGCCGTTCATCCGCCGGGTCAGCGCCGCTTCCATGTGGCAGGGGGCTCTCCCGGACCGGGCGGCGCCCAAGGCTGGCCTGAGCTTCAGCTCGGAGGACCACCCCTCCAACTCGGCCTGCTCGGGTGCGCTCCCCATGCTGTGCACCCCCACCATCTGCGAGGTAGCCGTCACCAGAACCCTCATCGATGGTGGCGCGGGCCTCAGCGTGCTCTCGGCTGAGGCCTTCAACCTCCTCTGCATACCCCTCGAACGGCTGCAACCCAGCTGGCCCTTCTCAGGCGTTGGGGGCGGGTCATCTAGCTCCTTGGGACAGATCCGGCTCCCAGTAACCTTCGGCACCTACGACAACTTCCGCACGGAGCTGGTCAACTTCGACATCGCCCCCATCGGCCTCCCCTACAACGCCATCCTCAGCTATCCAGCGCTGGCCCAGTTCATGGCCGCGACGCACCCGATGTACAACCTCATGAAGATTCCCGGGAGCAGCGGTGTCCTCACCGTGCACGGGGACACCGGAGACGCGCTGCAAGTGCTCAAGCTCGCCCTAAAGACGGCAGCGTCGGCACAACCCGCCGACTCGGAGACCACCGAGCCCAAGGGGGCTGCACCCGCCAAGAAGAAACAGTTGTTCACCCAAGACAAGGCAGAAACCAAGCAGATACCCGTCGATGAGGATGGGTCCACCAACAGCACTTTCACCATAGGCGCCAACCTCGAGCCCGAGCAGAAGAAGGCCCTGGTCAAGTTCCTGCGCGCGAACAAGAAGGTATTCGCTTGGGAGCCTGACCAGTTGGCGGGGATCCCTAGGAGCGTAATCGAGCATCACCTCAACGTATACCCCAACGTGCGCCCTGTGAAGCAGAAGGCAAGGCGGCAGTCCAAAAAAAAGCATGCCTTCATCGTCCAAGAGACCCACAAACTAGAGGCCACTGGGGTCATTCGCGAGGTCCGATACCCGGATTGGTTGGCCAACCCTGTCATTGTGCCAAAGAAGGGAGGGAAGGAGTGCATGTGTGTCGACTTCACCAACCTCAACAAGGCATGCCCGCAAGATCTGTTCCTGCACCCCCGCATCGACCAGATCGTCGATTCCATTGTAGAATGCGACCTGCTATGCTTCTTGGATGCCTTCTCTGGGTATCACCAGATCAAGATGGCGGTAGAAGATGTCGAAAAGACATCCTTCCTAACCCCGTGTGGGGTGTACTGCTACACATGCATGCCATTTGGGCTGCGCAACGCAGCGGCAACCTTTCAGCGGCTGATGCACATCACCTTGGGCCCGCAGCTCGGGAAGAATGTTGAGGCTTACGTCGATGACATTGTGGTGAAGTCTCGGGAGGCCAGGACCCTTATATAAGACCTGGAGGTAACCTTCGCGAGCCTCAACGCAGTGAACTTGCAGCTCAACCCAGAGAAGTGTGTGTTCGGAGTCCCCTCGGGCAAGCTCTTGGGTTTCCTTGTGTCCCAACGAGGCATCGAGGCTAACCCGGAAAAGGTCAAAGCGGTCGAGGACATGAGCCCGCCAAAGACCCTCAGAGAAATGCAAAAGCTCACTGGGCGCGTGACCGCGCTAGGGCGCTTCATCTCCAAGTTGGGGGAGCGAGCGCTGCCCTTGTTCCAACTAATGAAGAAAAAGGGGCCCTTTGAATGGCCTGAAGAGGCCGACAAGGCGTTCCAAGATCTCAAGAGATACCTGACCAGCCCTCCGGTCATGGTGGCTCCGCGCCCTCAAGAGCCCCTGGTGCTTTACCTCGCCGCCACTCCCTACTCCGCCAGCGCAGCCCTGGTGGCGGTTAGGGAGGGGCGTCGAATCAGAACCACGGCAGCAGCCCGAGACAAGGCAAAACAGGAACAAGGAAGGCCCACAGAAACCGCCACCGCGGTTGGGAAGGATCAGCCGCCGCAGAGAAGTGCACCGGAGGCGGGAGAGGCCCCTCTCCTAGACGGCCAGCCTCCGGAGGCCTCATCGCCTCAGGGGGCGCCATGGTCTCCGGAGGGCGCCACCAGCATTGACGCACCCAACCTCGTGGAGCACCCAGTGTACTTCGTCAGCACGGTGTTGCGGGACGCGAGGGCACGGTACCCCATTCCTCAGAAGCTCCTCCTCGCGCTACTGGTGGCCTCGCGCAAGCTGTGGCACTATTTTCAGGGTCACCCCATCAAGGTCGTCTCGTCATACCCCTTGGAGAGAGTGCTCATGAGCCCTAACTCAGCCGGAAGGGTCGCTGAGTGGAACATAGAACTGCAAGCATTTCAGCTCGAATTCAGCACGACCAGAGTCATCAAGGGAGCAGCATTAGCGGATTTTGTGGTAGAATGGACGGAGGCACCAGGCCTCAAGGCCGACGAGGATCGATCCCTCTCCCCGGGAAGCGAGGCGCCGGAAGGCTGGGTCATGTACTTCGATGGGGCGTTCTCCAGGCATGGCGCTAGGGCTGGGGCGGTGCTTTTATCGCCCACTCAGGACAAGCTCTACTACGTTGTACAGCTCTGTTTCCAGCAAGGTCAAAAGGTCTCCAACAACCTAGATGAGTATGAAGGTCTAATAGCAGGCTGAAGGCCGCAACTGCCCTGGGCGTGAAACGCCTCACCATCAAGGGCGATTCGCAGCTCCTTGTCAATTTCTCCAACAAGGTGTACGAGCCGAAAGATGAGCACATGGAAGCCTACCTTGCGGAGGTCGGCAGGATGGAGAAGCAGTTTTGGGGGTTGGAGTTGCAGCATATGCCCCGTGGCACCAATCAGGAGGCCGACGCCATCGCCAGACGGGCGTCCAGGCGGTTACCTCTGGAGCCTGGTGTCTTCGAGGAGCGGCTCTTCAAGCCCTCAGCCCTGCCGTTGTCGGTGTTCTGGGAACGGGGGTCCCCAGAATGGCCTGCCTGCGGCCTGCGGCGTGGCTCAAATGGGGGCCCAGCATGGCCCATCTTCATCAGCACAAGGCTCAAGACCCTCGCGAGGGGCTAAGCCTCGCGAGGCGGACGACATGGCGCTTCCTCAAGCACGGCCTCCTTAGGCTGGCTCGCGAGGAGGCGGAGAGATCAAGGTGGGGTACCTCATGAGGTGCCCATGACGCAAGCCATGACGACCAAGGGTGCCAGGCGGGCGCCAGCCCGCGCAGCGTCTCCCTTTCCTCTTTGGTGCAAAGGGGGCAAGCGCAGGCGAGAGGATCAAGCAAAGGCACCCATTTCGGTGCAACGATACCAAGACCAGTCCAACGGTGGGAAGGAGGTCACCATGGAGCCCAGGGCGGCGTCACCACAGGGCCTTTGGCAGGCGAAGACCAATGTCGGATTCTGGGTTCTGGCAGACCCTTAAGATTCAAACTCTGGGGTGCGCGCGGAGATCGAGCCCTCTACCTCTCCATCTCGTAAGGATCTAAACTACTGCAAGAACAACACAAGAGACACAGGGTTTATACTGGTTCGGGCCACCATTGTGGTGTAATACCCTACTCCAGTGTGGTGGGTGGATTGCCTCTTGGGCTGATGAAGAAGAACAGTACAAGGGGGAACGGCCTCGCGAGAGCCTGTTCTTGGCTAGGGGATGAACTGCTAGGGGGAGTTCGATCACCCTTCTCTCTCTCTCTCTCTCTCTACTTGCTTCTACTGGTTCCTTGGTACTCGATCAGATCAGATTCTAGATGCCTCTACTCTGTGGGTGGCTAGCCCTATTTATAGGCAAAGGCCCTGGGCCTCTTCCCAAATATTGAGCGGGAAGGGCGCCAACAATGGGCCAATCTGAAGGGGAACATCTAGTACACTTATCCTGACTAAATTTGGTCTTCGCCTGCCAAAGGCCCTGTGGTGACGCCGTCCTGGGCTCCACAATGACTTCCTCTTTGTCGCGGAGCTGGTCTTGGTCTCGTTGCACCGAAATGGGTGCCTTTGCTTGATCCTCTCGCCTGCGCTTGCCCCCTTTGCACCGAAGAGGAAAGGGGGACGCTGCGCGGGCTGGCGCCCGCCTGGCATCCTTGATCGTCATGGCTTGCGTCATGGGCACCTCGTGAGGTACCCTGCCTTGATATCTCCGCCTCCTCGCGAGCCAGCCTAAGGAGGACGTGCTTGAGGAAGCGCCGTGTCGTCCGCCTCGCGAGGCTTGGCCCCTCTCGAGGGTCTTGAGCCTTGTGTTGATGAAGATGGGCCATGTTGGGCCCCCACTCGAGCCACGCCGCAGGCCGCAGGCAGGCAAGTCTGGGGACCCCCGTTCCCAGAACGCCGACAGTAGCCCCCGGGCCCAAGGCGCGCACGGACTTGGCCGTGCCGAGAGGCGAAAGGGCAAGGGCGAAGCGCCACGGGCCCTAACAGCCTGCGGCCTCGGGCGCCGCATGGCGGTTGATTGGACGTGGGTGCTTTTGCAACTGCGCAGGATACTAAAGGCGTGGCATCTGCTCGGATTTTGTTCCTCTCCTTCTTCATCCGCTGCTCAGATCCCCTTTCTTGCGCTTCTTCTCCCTTCCTCCAAGCTTCCAGATCTGCTCCACCCGCTCGACCCAGGTAGCCATGGCGCCTCGCCGGACCCCGGCCGAAGCTTGGTTCTCGCCTGCTTTGGATTCGCCCAACATGTCGAAGGAGAGCCTCGCTCTACTGCACTTGATGGCTGCGGCGCAGGGCATTGACGGGGCGCAGATGTTCAAGGTCGGCTCCGATGCCCCTGAAGGCCAAGGGAGCACCTTCTATCCTTTCTTCATGAGCTCCATTGCAGCGGGCCTGGTGCCTCCTTTCTCCGAGTTCTTCCTCACCATCCTCCGCCATTACAACTTGCAAGCTTTGCATCTCCACCCCAACTCCGTCCTTCTCCTAGCGATCTTCGCCTATTACTGTGAGGCGAATGTGGGGGTGCAGCCTTCAGTGGCCTTGCTGCGCCACTACTTCTACCTCCGGACCTCCAAAGGTTCTCCTTCTGCGTGCGCGGGCTTCGTCGCGTGCGGCAGCTCCATGGCCATCTCGAATCCAGGGAAGAGGATCGAGGGCTTACGGAGCAAGTGGGTATTGGTTGACGCCGGGTGCGTCGACCCTCGGTTGGCCCTTCCCATGGAGCCGGCCGTGAGCTCGGAAGACTGGTGCCGGGTGGAGCTCACGGATCCCCGCGCGAAGTCGATGCTGGCGAAGATGGACGCCGACCTGAAGCCGGCCAACCTGGCGACGGCGAAGCTGACCGGGGCGTCGTTGCTGAGGGAGTTCCTGGAGCACCAGCTGGCTCCGCTTCGACAGTATTCTCCCCCGATGTGGAGGCCTCACCCGAGCCCCGCAGCCGTGGGCGAAGAGGACGTGACTGCGGTCCTCCAGTCCCTGGTCGGGGGCAAGGCAGCAAGGCTGGAGGGCGCGCCTTCGCCCCTGTTCCTCCGTGACGATTCGGAGCAAGTGGTGGAGTCCATGCCCGTCTTCAACGGGGACGGGCTGGTGCCCGTGGTGGCTCCTGAGGATCTGGTGAATGTGTCTTCCGGCGACTCCAGCGGAGACGGGGGCGAGGAGGAGCAGGAGGCAGGCCCTGACTCCGAGGCGACTGACGGAGAGTCCAGGGCTCCCTCGCTCCAGCGCAAGCCCCGTGCTCTCCGCCTTTCGCTGAGTGATGATGATGATGATGACGACGTGCTGGGCAGTGGGAGCTCGCCCCCGGTCCCGAAGAAGGGCAGGACCGGGTTGATTCCCCGCGGGTCCGCCCTGACTCCGGGGCAAACCGCTGACGCGCCTTCTACTTCCGAGGTTGACCCCTCCAGCCGGCTCTCCGGCTTCAAGTTTGGCAGGAGACCACTGGAGCTTTCTGCCGACGACCTGTAAGTGCTTGATCCTTGGTTCCTGGTTTCTTGTTTCGCTGACGAGGCTTGACGATTGCTTCTCCTGAGCTGGCTGGCGTCCGCGGCGAAGAAGCTGAAGGGAGCTCCTGAGGCCCCAGCTGCGGCGACACCTCCACCTGTGGGGGAGGGCGACCGCGACGCACAGGCTCCTCCTGCCCACTCGCCCTTGCGGGGCTTGGCTGATCTGGCTGGGGCTGCAGCCCCCATGGCTCGGTCGACGCCAGAGGTGCCCTTGCCTGGTGCTGCTGCTACGGCTGGGGAGGCGCAGCGGACTCCGTCTCGGGATACTGCAGCCTCGCCGCCGCTACCTTCTCCTCCCGTTTCGCCGGCTGCTGGTTCCAGGACTCCTCCTGCTGCCTTGAAGCGCACTGATGCTTCTCCGCCTTCTTCTTCCATCCTGGAGCGAGCTGTTGCTGGACTGGACCGGCTGCGGCAGGATCTTCTAGGTGCCGACCCTCGCCTGGTGGCCGGGCGCCTGGAGTTGGCCTTGGGGTGGATTCGCTCCGACGCCTCGATCCGGGCAGCGCTGGTTCAGGCCTCGACGGCCTGTGACGAGGAGAGGGAGGCTACCCTCAAGGCGAAGGCTGCCCGTGACGCGGCCCTGGGTGTCAGGACCCCGATCCTAAGTCACACCGATCTAGCATGTAACACATCATATCACTTTGCGGCCTCACGCACGGTATTCCCACGGGTGCCACATTACCTGGCCCGGGACCGTTTGCGCCTTTCGGCTCATATATATGATAGTGTCGCTAGCATACATATGACAAAGAACCCGGGCCGACATGGCTAGTCGTGAACCCAAAGCGGCACTAACCCATGGGGACAGGCATACATGAATCAACTTCAAGCATGTCGGTCAGTAGCGTGTGAATCCGGGCTGTAGCACCGGGCTAAAAGGACTCCGGTAACCCGGGCTGTAGCAGGCTAGACAGGACTCCGGATGTGACGGCGTGACATTTCCCCGAAGGGATAGACACAGGAACGAAGTGAAACACATGTCGGCCAGCCAAGTGTCCTGAGCAGTAGTGCTGGGCTAGCAGGACTCCGGTGAACTGGGCTGTAGCGGACTACTATGACTCAAGGAGGCACTTAGACTACATTTCCCCATAAGAGAGGCTGCCAAGGATAAACAACTAGATTGTCGGATCCCACACATAGCAAGCATTTCAATCATACACACAATATGCTCGATATGTGTAAATACAACATGGCATCACAACATAACTCTACGACTCCAATATTTAATCATTAGGCTCCGAGGAGCGAGATATTACAAACATGGGTCTCATGACCCAACATTCAGAGCATACAAATCAAGCACATGCGGAAGCTTAACATGTCTGAGTACAGACATCTACAAATGAAAAAGGCTGAGAAGCCTGACTATCTACCAGATCCTGCCGAGGGCACAAGACCGTAGCTGAGGTATCAAGCTAAACGTCGAAGTCCACACGGAACTACTAGCGAGACTGACGTCTCTCTGCAAAAACATAAAATAGGCAAACGTGAGTACAAATGTACCCAACAAAACTTACATCAGAGCTAACTACATATGCATCAGTATCAACAAAGGGGGTGGTGGAGTTTGACTGCAGCAAGCCAGCTTTGACTTGGTGGCTATCCTGAACTACGACTGCAAGTAACTCTTTTGAGGTGGCGCACACGAGTCCACATATTCACCATATCAATACACCACTATGGATCCGCTCCCGTCTCCCTACGAGAAGGCCATCCATAGCACTCACGCTTATCTTGCGCATTTTAGAGTATCCACTTTCACTTGTCTATGAACTGTTATAGGCAACCCAGAAGTCCATTACCGCGGACGCGGCTATTCGAATAGATCATATATAACCCTGCAGGGGTGTACTTCTTCACACATGTTTCCACCACTTAGCGTCTGCACACGACATGTGCTCGGCAGACTTCAAGCGAAAGCCGACGTGGGTGTAGACCACGACCTAACTAACCACACAAGTCCCTAGTCCAGGTTTATCGCCTATTCGGGTTCCATCCGCACGGAGATCCGGCCGGAGTGTCCTCAACGGCCCCAAACGATGTGTGCAGGGTTCCCGAGACACCAAACGGGCGAATCGGTACACCGTGCCACGTGCCTACCGCAACGCAACCCACCCCTATGGTCAGCACTGCGTGCGGCCCCCAGCAACTACAAACACCAGAAACTACTTGCAACTCCTGGATAGAGGACGAGAGGGGTCAGTAAGTCGAGCGGGGTCATATTTCAGGGCCCAACGTGTGGTAGTAGTTGTTTCATGGATCACAAACACAGAACTCAGTTCCTGAGGACAGTTGCAATGAGACAACCCACCATGTACTCCTACATGGCCTCTCACCGCTACATTTACCAAATCGTGTTCACGCACTTAGCTCACACACAGTAGGACATGTTCATCACCATTCCAATTCATTCCCGATGAATCAGACCCGACTCAACTCTAAGCAGTAGCAGGCACGACAAACAAGCATGAATGAGTAGGCACATCAAGGCTCAAACAACTCATACTCATACTAGTGGGTTTCATCTATTTACTGTGGCAATGACAGGTCATGCAGAGGATAAGGGGTTCAACTACCGCAGCAGGTAATAGTTGAATCGTTGTTGTCCTAATCCAGTAAAAGAGAGCAGGATCGAGAGAGTGGGATTGTATCGAAATGAACAAGGGGGTTTTGCTTGCCTGGCAGTTCTGAAGATATTATAGCTCTTCATCGGTGTCATCGAACTCATCGTCGGAACCACGTCTATCGAGAGGGGACAAATACCGCAACAAAGAAGGAAAACACAATCAATGCAATGCACAATATGATGCATGATCATGACATGGTAAAATGGGTGTTTTGGGCTAATGCAACTACAACCAGATGGGTTTGAGCTATTTTGAACCAAAGATTCAAAATTCAAACACATTTGTGATCTTAAATAGTGCTTTATCATGTTTTGCATTAAACAACAAGTTAACTTGTTTAAACATGCATGAAACTAGTACAGATGGATAGATTGGATTTTTCTGATAAGTTTTCATATATAATTTGTTTGATTTGGAGTTACGGTTGAATTACTATGAATTTATGAAGTTTGCAACATTTTTTGTAATTTCCTATATATAAAAATAAATCCAGAAAATGCTTTACTGCGTCAGCATGACGTCACTGTGATGTCAGCGGTCAACGGGTGCGGTCCAGATTAACCCTGACAGTAGGTCCCGCGTGTCAGTGCAATTAGTTTAACTAACATATTAATTAACACTAATCCTAATTAGTCAGCAGGGCTGGGCCCTACCTGTCATTGACCCAGGGGTCAAACTGGGCCCACCCCTGGTAAAACGCGGTCAGCGGGGTCAACTCGCCGGCGTTTAGCCGCCGGCGAGGCCAAACGCGGAGGGGTAGGTGCGGGTTTCACCCACAGGGCACCGTTCGAGGCGCCGTTGGGCTCTACGGTTAGCTGGCGCAACGGCGTGCCCGTTGGTGACCGTGGCTGGGCCTGGGGTGGCCGGAGTCGTCGCCGGCGTCGACCTTGGCGGTCACCGGAGCTCGGGTGAGCTCGGGGTCGATACTACGGCGGCCGAGGCAGCTCGTGCGGGGCACCTACGTGCTCTACGCAGCGCGGTGAGCAAGGTGGATGTGACGGCGGAGCCATTGCGTTGCCGGAGCCACGTCGGCGGTGAGCACAGACGGTGGCGGGTGCGGTGAGCTCAGGGTGGTGCGTACGGTGCACGAGAGAGGGAACGGAGAGGGGGAGGACGGGCAGCATCTCACAGTGGTCTCGACGAGCGGGTCAGAGAGGTCGTGGAAGAGCTGGAGTGGCCACGGCGGCGAGGGGGATCTCCGGCGTCCGACAGCGAGAATGAGGACGATGGCGTCGCTTAGGGCGTTCCACGGGCGTGTGCTTCGTCTCGGGGCTCCGTGGCGTCGAGGCGGAGCCTCCGGACAGCACGGAGAGGCGAGGAAGAGGCGATGGCCGTGGTTGCGCTCGTCGGCGGCGACGACAACGCTCGGGTTCGGGAGGGAGACGAGGCACAGAGAGAGCAAGGGGGAGGAATGGGGTGTCGGCGGGGTTGGGGCGGCACCGAGGAGTGGCTTCGAGGCGTCGCCGCGCTGTCCAAGCGAGGCAGGCGGCCAGGGAGCTGCGTGGCAAGCTCGGGCGCGTGCGTCGTGTCCCTCCTCTGCCTACTGGCAGAGGTAGGCGATGACTGGCACGGGCCAGCACAGTGCTGGGCCGGCCAGTGGGCTGCCAGGTAAGTGGCTGGATCCTTTCTCTCTCTCCCTTTCTAATTATTTCAGTTTTCTACTATTCTATAAATTGTTAGGGCTTTATTAAAAATACCTCTGCACTTTCAAAAATCATGAGACTACTTGTGGCCACTATTTGGATTATTTCCGATAACCAGAATTTCAGTTCATGAATATTTGGACATTTAATATAATATATAAAATTTAAATGCCCAAATGCAAATAGGGTATGATTTAATCCAGAGCCCAATATGTCATGGAATAATGTGCAACACCTCTGGTCATGGTTTCAGCATTTTCCAGAGATGATGAACATTTTTAAAAGCCATTTGGATTTACTGGAAATATTTTGGTTGAACCTAGTGAATTCCTTTAATGCTAGGGTTTAGGCAATCCCCATTTCAAGTTTCTTTCAAAGTTTAAACATGATGCACACATGAAGTTACCCTAGTGCAATGCCAGAAGCTAGGGATGTGACAACTCACCCCCACTAAACAAGAATCTCGTCCCGAGATTCAAGCCGTGAAGTAAGAAGACAAAGGGAACACAAGCTAATACAACCTTAACGATCTAGATGTCTTCTCGAGGATGTGGATCCATTGCATCACCTTGATCTCGACATCCTCGCTTTTGAGATCTGCTACGCGGTGACGACAGAAAGAAACTCTACTAGAGTTGATCTTCTCGAAGATCAAGCTGTACAAGATCAACTCACGGAATGAGATGTTGAAACATCTCGAGTTGAGACACAAAACACTCTGAGAGGAATGGAGGAACAAACTACGGGTTTGATTTGGTGGGCAATAATTCCACGCTTAGAAAGATGGTAGATGGTGTCGAGGTGGAGGAAATAATTGCCATGATTCAATAACGGGGCACCTTAGGGAAGGTGACTCGAAGAACTATTCCCCTAAGTGGCAAAAAGAATTACTTTTGATACAAGATCATTGAAATTCCTTGTACCAGCCTAAGGCAACCACAAACGATCGTGTGAACGAATTCAAAGGGATGGCATACCCATACCAGAATGGATGATGTGGACTACCTTGTTGAAGACAACGCAATGGATGACTCTTGCTTATCACCGGAAATGGATGGGACCATGACAAGTCCACTTTTGCAGAAGATATTGGACAGCAACTGCTGAGAAGGCCATCCCATGGAAAATTGGCACGATGGGGTGCAAGCTGGGAACAAAATGCAAATGTTGGGAGTGTTCCAACCACCATATCTGCCTGACATTCAGATCTGGTTAGAAATAGGATACTTCAGACTCACATGTCTGAAAAGAAGGGTTGCAACACAAATCGTCGAGATAACGTTGTGAGATTCTCGGGAGATGAACTACGATAGTATGCTCCAAAACATGAGCGGGTTCTGCTACACACATGTGAACACGCTGTCCCAGACAAGCATGATCACATGGTAGTCTTGCAATAAAACACTACCGAGTTCTGATTGGGAACCATCATTGAGATAACGAAGTCTTGTGCATATCCGTTTGGGCCCTTCAGGATTAGCGCATGAACTTCTTTTCTTTGAAAAATTCAATCAGTGGCTTGGTGTGCTAGGAACACATATTGAATGAAGGTTGCAAGTCTCCAAACCACAGAATACTTTGCACGTATGCATGACTGATTTGGGATGACTCCTGAGGAGGCAAAACAAACTTTCTCTAATTCACGGCGGCAACTTTCATCAAATGCACGTGAACTAAAGGAAGTCACTACTTTCATCCAAACATATGCTTCATGAACGGAACACGAAGGCATTGCTTATAAAATTTTCAACACTAGGTTGATGTTCAGCATGAATCATGGGGGAGACAAAATGCTGCTGATGGGCTCAACAACAACTCATCGGAATTTCCATATCACTGGACTTCCACCATCATGTGAACACGGTGATAGCATTGGTCAGACCAAAAGATATAATGGTGTATGCTCGAGGGATCATCCACGAGTAAGACAACATTACGAACATCGTTGGTTCTGATATGACTTGACGATAGCCCATACTCAAGTCTAAGTTTTGACAAGGCAATAGATCCAACAACCGATCACGAGGACCAATCGATGGAGATATCATCTTTCTTCAACACACACACACAAAAAGATATCCCTTAACATGAACTAAGTCGGACAAGCTTTCATCTTCCAACTCTCCAAGTTGTTGTTTAGCTTAACCAACTAGCTCAGGGATATCCAACACAGATTCTTGGAGAAAGGGTGGTTCACAAGAAACCAACTTGATAACGAGCTCAACATAACAGTCAGGGGACAACCTGGTAATACTTCCGAAAGATATTCGGAAAATCACGAACCACCGATATGTTACTAAGCTCGAGAACGACCTTGCTTTTCAGGGCAAGATGATATGATCAAATAAGAAAGGATTGACACTATCCTAACTCATCGATCGAAGGGTGCACCAACAAAAATGGACTAGGTAGCACGATCAGTCCTAGGATGGTGATTCAATAACCAACACGCTAAGAATGAAACTATTGTCCATTTACTACTAAGCAACATGGTTGCTAGAAGTATTAATTTCACACATCACGATTCACTTGTTGGCATTCCGGTTACAACAACACGAGGACCGAGGAATGAATGATGATGGTGAGAAGTATCACTGCGTCAAATAATCATGAGAGATGGTGCAATTCTCATGACAATCCTGACATAAAGGGGGTAATACTCCGTTATAGAACAAAACAAAGCTGGATTGGCATTTGATCTGCAGGATACAACTACTTTGACCCAGTCCTGGATATGGATGAGGTACTGGAGTTTGTTTCTCCTAGTCATTCCGGAATAGAACGAATTGACGGACCACAAGAATACTAGGCATCGATGAACACAAATGCACACATACTCCTGACTATCAATTGATAGACGAAGGTCAGAAAACAACTAAAGAGGGACAACTCAAGGAACATATAACTTTCTGAGTTGGGGATGCATAGGTTAGTATGTCGAACCAAGTTCGGCATATTTCTTCCAGATAATCCATGCAGAAAGGTAGAGCTGGCAGAATCACAATTATGAATGAAGAACTCCTCAAGAGTACTATGATTGTGATCTTTTGGTTCAATGAACTTCTGCCATAAGTGGTTCATAGTATTTGGAAGAAAGAAATACCACGGACTTCGAGGACTAATGCAAAGGTTACTAATAACCTAAGGGAACTAGCAAATACATACAACATGAAATAGGGTGAATCTCGGGTTCGGAAACCCAGGAGTAGAATACCTACCGCTAAATGGCATCACAGGATGCTTTCGAGAATGGTGGCCAGAATCAACACACCGGGAACACATAGCATTGCTAGATTACTAGATGACTCCCTAAGACACCTAGGGTCATAATAATAGTTCCAACATATATGTCAAGGCAACGGAGTACCTCAACACACCGTTTAGTGTGGTTAAACTGGCCTGAGGAAACATTGGGAACAGAAAAAAGGGATTTGCAAATGCATCAGACTATTTAGACACCTGGGATGACTCGGAGAGCATAACGGCTGTAAATGCTCAAAATGATTTGAGACATCCTGCAAAATGGTGGCATAACCATTCAACATCACAATATCAATGTTCTGAGATCAACTGAGAACACATAGGAGTAGTAGAAACTGAACAGAGGCTTGAACTCGACAATCCTAGGCAACTACGGTTTAGTAACACGTCATCCTGAGAGATAGAAGAGAAGCCTAGTTCTTAACCCCCGTAGAAAACAAGAGGTTGACTCAGAGCAGAAGGACATAAGGTGAAGGAGTAAAAAGAGCCTTACGTTCCATCCCACAATCAATTCCCTTATATAACTAAAGCATTTCTAGACTCAACTTCGACCAGTTTGGCTTGGTAATCCTACAGGCAGTCAGGCTCTGATACCAACGCTGTCAGGACCCCGATCCTAAGTCACACCGATCTAGCATGTAACACATCATATCACTTTGCGGCCTCACGCACGGTATTCCCACGGGTGCCACCTTACCTGGCCCGGGACCATTTGCGCCTTTTGGCTCACGTATATGATAGTGTCGCTAGCATCCATATGACAAAGAACCCGGGCCGACATGGCTAGTCGTGAACCCAAAGCGGCACTAACCCATGGGGACAGGCATACATGAATCAACTTCGAGCATGTCGGTCAGCAGCGTGTGAATCCGGGCTGTAGCACTGGGCTAACAGGACTCCGGTAACCCGGGCTGTAGCAGGCTAGACAGGACTCCGGATGTCACCGCGTGACATTTCCCCGAAGGGACAGACACAGGAACGAAGTGAAACACATGCCGGCTAGCCAAGTGTCCTGAGCAGTAGTGCTGGGCTAGCAGGACTCCGGTGAACCGGGCTGTAGCGGACTACTATGGCTCAAGGAGGCACTTAGACTACATTTCCCCATAAGAGAGGCTGCCAAGGATAAACAACTAGATTGTCGGATCCCACACATAGCAAGCATTTCAATCATACACACAATATGCTCGATATGTGTAAATACAACATGGCATCACAACATAACTCCATGACTCCAATATTTATTCATTAGGCTCCGAGGAGCGAGATATTACAAACCTGGGTCTCATGACCCAACATTCAGAGCATACAAATCAAGCACATGCGGAAGCTTAACATGTCTGAGTACAGACATCTACAAATGAAAAAGGCTGAGAAGCCTGACTATCTACCAGATCCTGCCGAGGGCACAAGACCGTAGCTGAGGTATCAAGCTAAACGTCGAAGTCCACACGGAACTACTAGCGAGACTGACGTCTCTCTGCAAAAACATAAAATAGGCAAACGTGAGTACAAATGTACCCATCAAGACTTACATCAGAGCTAACTACATATGCATCAGTATTAACAAAGGGGGTGGTGGAGTTTGACTTCAGCAAGCCAGCTTTGACTCGGTGGCTATCCCGAACTACGACTGCAAGTAACTCTTTTGAGGTGGCGCACACGAGTCCACATATTCACCATATCAATACACCACTATGGATCCTATCCCGTCTCCCTACGAGAAGGCCATCTATAGCACTCACGCTTATCTTGCGCATTTTAGAGTATCCGCTTTCACTTGTCTATGAACTGTTATAGGCAACCCAGAAGTCCATTACCGCGGACGCGGCTATTCGAATAGATCATATATAACCCTGCAGGGGTGTACTTCTTCACACATGTTTCCACCACTTACCGTCTACACACGACATGTGCTCGGCAGACTTCAAGCGAAAGCCGACGTGGGTGTAGACCACGCCCTAACTAACCACACAAGTCCCCAGTCCAGGTTTATCGCCTATTCGGGTTCCATCCGCAAGGAGATCCGGCCGGGGTGTCCTCAACGGCCCCAAACGATGTGTGCAGGGTTCCCGAGACACCAAACGGGTGAATCGATACACCGTGCCACGTGCCTACCGCAACACAGCCCACCCCTATGGTCAGCACTGCGTGCGGCCCCCAGCAACTACAAACACCAGAAACTACTTGCAACTCTTGGACAGAGGACGAGAGGGGTCAGTAAGTCGAGCGGGGTCATATTTCAGGGCCCAACGTGTGGTAGTAGCTGTTTCATGGATCACAAACACAGAACTCAGTTCCTGAGGACGGTTTCAATGAGACAACCCACCATGTACTCCTACATGGCCTCTCACCGCTACCTTTACCAAATCGTGTTCACACACTTATCTCACACACAGTAGGACATGTTCATCACCATTCCAATTCATTCCCGATGAATCAGACCCGACTCAACTCTAAGCAGTAGCAGGCACGACAAACAAGCATGAATGAGTAGGCACATCAAGGCTCAAACAACTCCTACTCATACTAGTGGGTTTCATCTATTTACTGCGGCAATGACAGGTCATGCAGAGGATAAGGGGTTCAACTACCGCAGCAGGTAACAGTTGAATCGTTGTTGTCCTAATCCAGTAAAAGAGAGCAGGAGCGAGAGAGTGGGATTGTATCAAAATGAACAAGGGGGTTTTGCTTGCCTCGCACTTCTGAAGATATTATAGCTCTTCATCGGTGTCATCGAACTCATCGTCGGAACCACGTCTATCGAGAGGGGACAAATACCGGCAACAAAGAAGGAAAACACAATCAATGCAATGCACAATATGATGCATGATCATGACATGGTAAAATGGGTGTTTTGGGCTAATGCAACTACAACCAGATGGGTTTGAGCTATTTTGCACCAAAGATTCAAAATTCAAACACATTTGTGATCTTAAATAGTGCTTTATCATGTTTTGCATTAAACAGCAAGTTAACTTGTTTAAACATGCATGAAACCCATACAGATGGATAGATTGGATTTTTCTGATAATTTTTCATATATAATTTGTTTGATTTGGAGTTACGGTTGAATTACTATGAATTTTTGAAGTTTGCAACATTTTATGGAATTTCCTATATATAAAAATAAATCCAGAAAATGCTTTAATGCGTCAGCATGACATCACTATGATGTCAGCGGTCAACGGGTGCGGTCCAGGTCAACCCTGACAAAGGGTCCCGCGTGTCAGTGCAATTAGTTTAACTAACATATTAATTAACACTAATCCTAATTAGTCAGCAGGGCTGGGCCCTACCTGTCATTGACCCAGGGGTCAAACTGGGCCCACCCCTGGTCAAACGGGGTCAGCAGGGTCAACTCGCCGGCGTTTAGCCGCCGGCGAGGCCAAACGCGGCGGGGCAGGTGCGGGTTTCACCCACAGGGCACCGTTCGAGGCGCCGTTGGGCTCTATGGTTAGCTGGCGCAACGGCGCACCCGTTGGTGACTCTGGCTGGGCCTGGGGTGGCCGGAGTCGTCGCTGGCGTCGACCTTGGCGGTCGCTGGAGCTCGGGTGAGCTCGGGGTCGACGCTACGGCGGTCGGGGCAGCTCGTGCGGGGCACCTACGTGCTCTACGCAGCGCGGTGAGCAAGGTGGATGTGACGGCGGAGCCATTGCGTGGCCGGAGCCACGCCGGCGGTGAGCACTGACAGTGGCGGGTGCGGTGAGCTCGGGGTGGTGCGTACGGTGCACGAGAGAGGGAACGGAAAGGGGGAGGATGGGCAGCAGCTCACAATGGTCTCGACGAGCGGGTCAGAGACTGTCGGGGAAGAGCTGGAGTGGCCACGGCGGCGAGGGGGATCTCCGGCGTCCGACAGCGAGGATGAGGACGATGGCGTCGCTTAGGGCGTTCCGCGGGCGCGTGCTTCGTCTTGGGGCTCCATGGCATCGAGGCGGAGCCTCTGGACAGCACGGAGAGGCGAGGGAGAGGCGATGGCCGCGGTTGCGCTCATCGGCGGCGACGACAACGCTCGGGTTCGGGAGGGAGACGAGTCACAGAGAGAGCAAGGGGGAGGAATGGGGTGTCGGTGGGGTTGGGGCGGCGCCGAGGAGTGGCTTCGAGGCGTCGCCGCGCTGTCCAAGCGAGGCAGGCGGCCAGGGAGCTGCGTGGCGAGCTCGGGCACGTGCGCCGTGTCCCTCCTCTGCCTACTGGCAGAGGTAGGCGATGACTGGCACGGGCCAGCACAGTGCTGGGCCGACCAGTGGGCTGCCAGGTAAGTGGCTAGATCCTTTCTCTCTCTCCCTTTCTAATTATTTCATTTTTCTACTATTCTGTAAATTGTTAGGGCTTTATTAAAAATACCTCTGCACTTTCAAAAATCATGAGACTGCTTGTGGCCACTATTTGGATTATTTCCGATAACCAAAATTTCAGTTCATGAATATTTGGACATTTAATATAATATATAAAATTTAAATGCCCAAATGCAAATAGGGTATGATTTAATCCAGAGCCCAATATGTCATGGAATAATGTGCAACACCTCTGGTTATGGTTTCAGCATTTTCCAGAGATGATGAGCATTTTTAAAAGCCATTTGGATTTACTAGAAATATTTTGGTTGAACCTAGTGAATTCCTTTAATGCTAGGGTTTAGGCAATCCCCATTTCAAGTTTCTTTCAAAGTTGAAACATGATGCACACATGAAGTTACCCTAGTGCAATGCCAGAAGCTAGGGATGTGACACTGGGAGAGGTGGTTGGCATCCGCGACCGCTGCAAGGAGCCGGAGGACGAGTTGCAAGGCCTGCGTGGTCAGCTTGCAGAGGAGACCCGCCTTCGCCAAGAGCAGGAGAAGGGGGTGAAGGCTCGCGAGGCGACGCTCGAGGACTGGGAGGCGAAGCTCAAGAAGCGCCGCAGCCACCTAGGTGCGTTGAAGAAAGAGCTGGAGACGATGAAGGCCGAGCTGGACGCCAAGGCCCGGGTCCTTGCCGAGGATCGCGTGGCCTTCGCGGACATGGAGAAGGATGCCCGCGCTTCACTGAAGACGCTTTACGAGAGTGGCCTGGATTGCCCGCTGGCTGGCGACGGGGACGGCCCTGCCAAACTGCTTCCCTTCTTGGTGAAGGCTATTGGAGATGTCGTCCTCGGACTCGTCCCCACGGTCGAAGCCGAGGCGCGTGTCCTGTCTTCCGCCGCGCTGATGCGGGTCTTCGCCCAGGTCTACCTCCGCGACCCCAGCGCCGACCTTGACAGCCTGCTGGAGCCGGTGAGCGGCGAGGGCGCCGCTGCTGCTGTTGAGGCCGTGAAGGGGCGCGCAGAGGCGCTGCTGGGAAAGTTCCGGGCCTTCAGCACCAAGCCGAAGCGTGGCACTGCCGGCTCTACTACCCCACAAGGTGAAGCCACTCCACGCGACTCCGCTGTCGACAAGTGACTCCGCTATCGTTCCTGTTCTTCTTTCGATTCCTGCACATGCACGACGCCTCAAGGAGGCATTTAAATTTGCATTTGGTACCAAGGCGACATTATGGCTTGTAATATTCGCTTTTAAGTTCCTTGAATTTTATGTTCCTCTTCCCTACTTGCTTATGCTCTACGTCGGCAGAGCTCGGCCACGCGCATGCCTCACCCAGCATCAGCCCCGACGGGAAACCAGGACGGGACCAAAGGAATGAGGGGCCACGTGACAAGTTAGGCTCCTGAGTCGCGATGCTCAGGAGTCCCCCTTAGCACACGAGCAACAAGTAGGGAAGCACGATGTAGGTGCGTTTCCGTTCTACGTTTGCAGAGCCCGACCCCGCGCGTACCTCACCCAGCATAGCCTTTCGGAACTAAGGAGTGAGGGGCTACGGAGCCAGTTAGGCTCGTGAGTCACGATGTTGAGTCCCCCTTGACGCGCAAACGGCCTTCGTACCTTGGCTCCGCTCGGGGAGAGACGCGTGACGAACCAGGCCCGAGGGGCCTGGCTGGGGTGTACGGCTGGGCGTGACCCAGTCGTAGCCCCCGTGCCCAGCCCCCTCGCGCGGCGCTCCCGGGGGGAGGCGTTGCGATAAGGCCGGCCACTGAGCTCGGGGCTCCTTGAGGTTAACGCGGCCCGGAGGCCACCCTCAGTTGTTTATCACCAGCGCAGAGCATAGCGCTTCCGTATGTGTACGGACATAGCCACTCCTCGGCAGTGTCGTCAGCCAGCGCGGAGCATGGTGCTTCCACTGGTACGTGGGAGGGGGCTCCCCTCCGGGAGGAGCCCCCGGGGCGTGTACAGCCCCGCCCTGACAAGTGGCTGGCACGGTAGAGCTAGGTGAGGTGTATCTGGGCACCCGTGAGCCAGCGCGGGACTCACGAGGCCCTACCTCTAGGCGGGTTGCGCCTGGCACTGGGCCGTATCTTGAGATGTGTTCCTGCAAAATCTGGTTAGATGCCGGCACTCTACGTCCTCGGGTCCCGGCCCTCGATCTTGTCTCAGTCGTCGCTGGTATGCCAGGTCGCGATGCCGTGGACAAGGCCAGAGGGTGAGGGCTGGAGAGCCAGTAAGAGCCCTGAGTCGCGATGCTCAGGCACCCCCCTTCAACGTCCAAGTGGTCGACATGAAGAAGAAGAGGTGCCGCGGGCGGCATCGAGTAATCAAGCATGATGCATAATTGGAAATAAACGCGGAAGGGATACATGCCGCTGGGCCTAGCCCGAGTGGCCTGGGGATGATGCAGCCCGAGGGGCGCCCCCAGCAAAGCAAGCTAGCGACTGAAAAGATAAAAGGGATACATGCCACAGGGACGGACCCACGCGGCCTGGGAATGATGCAACCCTGGGAGGGCGCTCCCATCTGAGAATGAAACTTGGAAGATGTCACCTGAAGATGTCGTCGGGGTAGTGGCGTTGGTGCAGCAGACTCGGTGGGCTGCAGAAGCCAATCCTCACGAGCCCCCAGGCCGCAGGGCCTCGGGAGGCTCCGGAGGCACTGGTGGCTCCTCGCGAGCAGCCTCCATCTCTGCCAGGGCTGTGGAACGCCTGTCTTCTTGCGCCTCCAAGATTCTCGTCATGATGCGCTAGTATGCCGCAGCCACGCTCGGCAGACCATAAGGCATGCGAACATAGCTGTGGGGTGATCCTCCGCAGTGCCCCACTTGTGAGGGCCAGAGGCGCCCAGTCGTGGCGATCTGATTGAGCCCTGGTACGTTGATGCAGACGCGCAGCCCACCATCCTTGCCTGGATGGGGAGCCACACCTGGTGGGCGACGGCAACCTCTCATGACCCTTGACTCCTGTAGCTCTTGAATGGCCTTGCTAACAAACTCCTGCTGGTCTAACCTTCTTTCCCTGGCATCCTTTCGAGGGAAGCGTGCTTCAAAACACGCCTCCACATGGTGCCCCAGCGCCTCCCTCGTGACCTTGGCGAGGTCGATGGCCCTCTAGGTGAGAGCCCCTGAGCCCTGCCTGAGGAGGGCGCCGGGCGCGCTTTCCTATGCGATTGAAGGAGGGTCCCCCTGGGCAAACGCGGGCCTTGAAGGGCCTGCCTCCTGAGGGTCTGAGCCTGACGTTGTCTTCTTCTTCTTGGGGGTGGTCTCAGGAAGCCTCCTGCTTCCGCGATCTGGGTCTTCTAGTGACGCGGCCTGGAAGGCTCGCTCCAGGGCACACACTGCATCCTTCTCTTGACATGGCACCGTAATGACGCCGCCGCTTCCTGGCATCTTGAGGACGTTGTAGCCATGGTGATTCACGGCCATGAACTTGACAGCGCCGGGTATCCGAGGATGGCGTTGTACGGCAGGCGGATGTGGGCGATGTCAAAGTCGATGAGCTCGGTGCGGTAGTTGTCGTAGGTGCCGAAGGTGACTGGGAGGCGGACCTGCCCGATCGGGACTGTGGAACCGTCGGTGACTCCGGAGAAGGGCTTGGTTGGCTGAAGCTGGTCATAGGGCACTTGGAGGCTGTTGAACGTTTCCACGGACAAGACATTGAGCCCTGCCCTCCGTCGATGAGGGTCCTGGTGACCAGAACGTTACTGATGACTGGGGAACAAAGCATTGGGAGGACTCCGGCTGTGGCCACGCACTTGAGCTGGTCTGCTGAGCTAAACGTGATGGTGCAGGCCGACCACCTGAGGGGACGCGTTGCTTCGAGCTTGGGGAGAACTGCATTCACTTCGCGAGCAAACTGCTTGAAGATACGTTGAGAGGCTGGGGCTTGAGCTCCTCCCAGGATGCAGGTGATTGCGCGAGGCTCCTGGAAGCCCCCAGCCCCCTCGTCTTGGTGGCGGTCTTCATTCCTTCTTCGCTGAGGTGGCAACGGCGGCAGGCCTGGGTTGCCATGAGGGCGATCCTCACGAGGCTGGTCCCTCCAGTCCCCCTCGCGAGGCGCGTCACGCCAGCTGTCGGTGTCAAAACCGGCAGATCTCGGGTAGGGGGTCCCGATCTGTGCGTCAAGGTCGGATGGTAACAGGAGACAAGGGACACTTTATTTTACCCAGGTTCGGGCCCTCTCGATGGAGGTAAAACCCTACTCCTGCTAGATTAATATTGATGATATGGGTAGTACAAGAGTAGATCTACCACGAGATCAAGGAGGCTAAACCCTAGAAGCTAGCCTATGGGTATGATGATGGTTATGATGTGTTCGTCCTACGGACTACAACCCTCCGGTTTATATAGGCACCGGATAGGGTTAGGGTTACACAGAGTCGGTTACATTGGTAGGAGATCTTGAATATCCGCATGCCTAGCTTGCCTTCCACGCCAAGGAAAGAACCTTCCGGACACGGGACGAAGTCTTCAATCTTGTATCTTCATAGTCCTGGAGTCCGGCTGAAGATATAGTTCGGCTATCCGAACACCCCCTAATCCAGGACTCCCTCAGTAGCCCCCGAACCAGGCTTCAATGACGTCGAGTCCAGTGTGCAAATTTGTCTTCGGCATTGCAAGGCGGGTTCCCCCACCGAATCTTGTGTACCTGTATGAATAATGTCCGTAGCGCTCCTCGGTCTCGGTGCCCAATAATTGCCGTCTTCCACGTGTTGAACGAATGCGAAAAGCCCGGGGGTGTTTTTATATTTACACCCTTGGTCATATGAACGAGCCGCCTATTTAATGGGATGGGGATCTAGATCCAAACCACATCTTCTTCTCCCCGCGAGTTATCATCAGAGCGTCTCCAGCAAAGGTCCATTCCAACATGGACAGCCGTCGTAGCTCCTCCCCTCGCCCCTCCAGCCCCAAATCCGGAGACTGGGAGAGTTGCACCATCCCACACAGCGAGCTAGTGTCACTCCAGGCCAAAGGATTCCTTCCCCAAGCATATATGGTCCCGGTCCGAGCCGGACTCACCACCTACAACGGCGACAAGCAAGCGGAGAGCACCCCCAATCCTTCTAAAGGAGAGCGGGTGTGCCTCGTCCCTTATTTATTAAGGGGTCTGGGATTTCCAATTCATCCATTCATCCGCGGGCTTCTGGAGTTCTACGGCCTCCAGCTGCACAACCTCACGCCTGGCTCCGTGCTACATATTGCAGGCTTCGTTGCCCTTTGCGAGCTATTTTTAGGCGTCGAGGCTCATTTTGCGCTGTGGAAGAGGTTGTTCTGCTTGGTGCCCCGTTCTTAGAAGGAGTCTATATACCAAGTGGGCGGAGCCGAAATATGGCGCATCGCCGGGACCGGATACCTATCCGGAACCCCAAAGAACGCGTCTGAGGACTGGCCTTCAGAATGGTTCTACATAGACGACGTCCCGCTGCCGGACCCTGTCCGGGTCAGCCTCCCTGAGTTCAGCATGGCTCCCTTAAAGAAACGCTTAAGTTGGCGTCCGCGGAGCTCTTAGAGAGAAAGCAACAGAGACGTTCTTTACCTGATGGGCCGGATAAGACTGTTGGCTCATTCCGGACTAACCATGATTGGAGTCATGGCCGCATGTATTATGTGGGGGGTGCAGCCGCTTCAATATAGGAGCCACCCCATGTGGGATTTCAACGGGGAGGATGACGCCACCCGTTACGGCCGCAAGGGGCCAGACACAGCTGCCGCTCTAGTAAAGATTCTAACATCTTTGTACAAGGGAGAAAAGGAGGACTTCCTCCGCGTCAACCCGCGGGCCGGATTCACTATGTATGAACCTCCAAGTTGGGTAAGTGAACAATTGCACTTGCCCGCTTATTTAATGCTCCCATGACTAGATACGTAATCTGGTGATTTCAACGCAGGAGCTTCGACAGGATGTAAAGGATATCAACAGCTGCCCTCCACAGCCTGAGGACCCAGAACGGTCCCTCGATCCGGACTCCGAAGAGGATCCGAACCTATCGATGGAACTCATCGACGGGGTGTTCCACCAGTTAAGCAAAGATAATACCTTGGTGGCCATTACGGCTGGTTATCCCGGGTTAATCCCGGCCTCCCAGGTGACAGAAACCGGAGTGTTTATTCCCGCAAGAGAGATTCCGTCCTTACATATTCCGGTGTTCCCGACGACAACCGTATTTTACAGGGGAGATTTCCGAGGAGGGAGGCCGAACCTGCGGCGGCTAGCCAACGAGGAGCCGCCGGGCCCCGTGGGGTAAAAAGGGATGAAGTCCGGACTGAGAGTTCGGCACAAAGGTATGACGCGCCCTCTGTCTTCCTGGCGTTATTCTGTCAGGGCATGTTAACATCCGTACTATTTCCAGGACGAAGAGGCCTCGTCGGACTATATCCGGAGGGGCCGCCAACCGCGCCACTACCAGCCAGGCCCCAACGTCTGGTCCGGAGGCGGGGACAAACACCAGGCTTGCGCCGGACGCTCCTCCAACAGAGGACGCGGACCGGCTATCTACCACAAATTCAGAAGTGGAGAGCGCCATGAACCATAGGCGTCGCCGGACAGTTCTACACGACGCTTGTTTCTCCCGAGAGGCCTTAAACGCCTTCAATTCGGGAGATGCGTACCTTCGTGCTGCTCAAGATGGTTTAGCCAGAGCCATGGAGCAGTATGTGAAAGACATACGGGTAAGAAAATTTAAATATATATATACCAGTAGCCCCCGAGACTTGAAACAGTTAAACTAACTGATTTAAGGATCATATAATATGTAGATTCTTACTGAGAAGAACACCGTGCTGTCCCAGGAGCTGGAAAAGTGCAAGGCCCAACTAGAGGCCGCACTAGCCGCAACAGGGGAGCCCAAAGGGACCCCCTCAGGTATGATATACTTTGAGATATTAGTATTGTGCGGCTTATGTGCGAATCTGACAATTAATGTTACAGATGGTGCCGGACTAGATCCGGAGAGGCAACAACTCTTACGCCAGTTAAAGGCTGGCGAGAGTACGTTGACAAGGGTGAGGCGAGAGAAGAATGATCTTCAGGATGCCAACACCAAGCTGGATGTTGAACTGAAAGACGTTCGTGGCCAGCTAGCTGACTCCACGAAGGAGAATCAGCGTCTTCGACGCGGCATATTTAGTAAGTGCTTGAGCGAACCCTTTGAAGAAAAAAAAGGAGTTCGGCAAGGAAGACAAATAACAGAATTATGTCTGTAGGTACGCTCACAGGTCATCCTGCAGAGGAGATGCCCGGTTCTACGGGTGACCTTCTCCCCGAACTCCTGCAACTGCACGAACGAATTCGGCAGGCAATGCAACGGGTTGCCCGGGCCTTATGGCCTGCCCACTCCACGCCCGAGGGCCTTGGAGAGCTTGCGGAGAAGCTGACGGGAGCTCGGCGGCGCATTCGGTTGTGGAGGATATCAGCCTGCCGACGAGGCGCGAAGGAGGCCTGGGCCATGGTGAAGACCCGCTTTACGAAGTCTGACCCCAATCACATGGTCGAGGTCGGACCAGTGGGGCCTGACGGGAAGGAGATCCCTGTGAGCTTGGTGTATGGCCAGGTAGAGCTGGCCGCAAAGTATTCCCAGCAGGACTGTAAATTAGACAGCCTGTTAGATGGTATAGAGGAGGAATACGATCAGTCAATTTGACTATGTAATTTATAATTGACATGTGTAATGCCTTCTAGCCGGATTGTAGATCGTTTGTCGTTGCCGACCTTTTCGCTTCAACGTCGGGACTTGACGGCTGGAGTGTGTCCGAATACCATAACGACTATATAAAAGCCGGGGTATGCATGGAGACCAGGCGTAGGGGTCATTAGTGCTTTATCAGACAAGTGCCCAACTAGTTATGTTATATTACATGGTTAGTAAGAAACATCTTCCAGAGAGAATAGTTCCGTTAAGGGTTCCTTTCGCTGGGGTGGCGTGCCCTAAAGTGCACGTCCGGACGGCATAGCAGAAGATCATCTGGGGGCATGTATAAAATAAAAAGGTTCATCTTTAGTTCACAGACCGAATATTCCCTTAAGAACGCTAGCTTTCGGCTTCACCCAGTCTGAGGTACACATCCGGCTTATCCGGCAGTAACAATCGCAGAGGTGCTCCCTTTACCGCCTAGCCGAACAATCGGGAACGTAGGGGTAAGCACAGGAGCCAGGCAACCCAGCTTGGCCAAAACTTAAGTCATATCGATGCATATAATGGCGAAGAAAAGGTGCATGCGGAAGTCTGACGCATGCGTTGGGTGTGAAACCCATATAGATAAGCTTCCGTTAAAGAAGCCCCCAGGTTTAAGGAGCGCGGATAGCGCGTCATATAATGAGACTTTTACGGGCTAGAAAAGAAAAGAGTAGTAGACAAAGTAAAAAAAGGTATAAATGTAAATAATGGACAAAGGAAGGAGACAAACACAGAGTCCGGCGCTAGGCATAGAATCTTCGGAGACGTGTGGCGTTCCATGGGTTCGGCTCGAGTCGGTTGTCCGACGCATCTCGCAGGCGGTACGCTCCACCAGTTAGGACTTGGTCGATTATGAATGGACCTTCCCATTTGGGTTTGAGTTTGTTCTTTTGCTTATCCGGCAGGCGCAGAACTAGTTCACCAACGTTGTAATTTTTGGCCCGTACTTCTCTGCTTTGATATCTTCGAGCTTGCTGTTGATAGAATGCGGAACGGGCCTTAGCCACGTCACGCTCTTCCTCTAAGGCGTCCAGGTTGTCCTGCCGATCAAGCTCGGCTTCTCTTTCTTCGTACATGCGCACTCGAGGTGAGTCATGAATTATGTCGCAGGGCAGAATCGCCTCAGCGCCGTACACCATAAAGAATGGTGTGAATCCGGTGGTACGATTTGGCGTGGTTCGCAGCCCCCAGAGTACGGAGTCGAGCTCCTCTACCCAGTGCATATCAGATTCCTTGAGGGACCGCACTAGTCTGGGTTTGATGCCGCTCATGATGAGACCATTTGCACGTTCGACCTGATCGTTAGTTTGTGGGTGATAGACAGAAGCGTAGTCGAGCTTAATGCCCATGTTTTTGCACCACAGCTTTACTTCATAAGAGGTGAAGTTTGTGCCGTTATCAGTGATAATGCTGTGGGGGACACCATAACGGTGTACGACCCCGGATACGAAGTCTATCACAGGTCCGGATTCAGCCGTCTTGACAGGCTTGGCTTCTATCCATTTGGTGAATTTATCCACCATGACCAATACGTATTTTTCTTGTGGGTTCCGCCTTTAAGGGGTCCCACCATATCGAGCCCCCAGACCGCGAAAGGCCAAGTGATGGGGATAGTTCGGAGGGCGTTGGGTGGCATATGGCTTTGGTTGGCAAAGAGCTGGCAACCGACGCACCGTTTGACTAGGTCCTGAGCGTTTGCTCTAGCCGTCGGCCAATAGAAGCCAGTACGGAAAGCCTTGCTTACAAGGGACCGAGCCGCGGCGTGATGGCCACCGAGTCCGGCATGAATTTCAGCCAACAGACTCCGCCCTTCCTCTTCGGAGATACACCTTTGAAGGACTCCTGTAGTGCTTTTCTTATATAGCTCTCCCTCGTGGACTTTATAGGCTTTAGATTGCCGCACTATGCAGCGTGCCTCGTTATGGTCCTCGGGGAGTTCCTGCCTAGTAAGGTAGGCTAAGAATGGTTCCGTCCACGGGGCGATGACCGCCATTATTGCGTGGGCTGAGGGTGTAATTTCGGTGGCGGGGCCGCCGATTATGTCTGATTGTTCGGCATTGGGTTGTGCGGTTATGCCCGGGCTATTATCTGAGGGTTCCCCCTCCCATGTTACGGATGGTTCGAATAATCTTTCTAAGAAGATGTTGGAGGGGACTGCATCTCGTTTTGCTCCAATGCGTGCCAGGACGTCCGCTGCCTGATTATTTTCTCGTGCTATGTGATGGAACTCCAGTCCCTCGAACCGAGCTGACATTTTTAGTACGGCATTGCGATAAGCTGCCATTTTTGGGTCTTTGGTGTCAAAGTCACCATTTATTTGGGATATCGCGAGGTTTGAGTCCCCGCGTACTTCCAGGCGTTGAATGCCCATGGATACCGCCATCCGGAGGCCATGTAGAAGGGCCTCGTATTCGGCTGCATTGTTGGAGTCCGTGTACATAATTTGGAGTACATATTGGACTGTATCTCCTGTAGGGGACGTCAAAACGACGCCAGCCCCCAGTCCGGCCAGCATTTTGGAGCCGTCGAGATGCATGATCCAGTTTGAGTACGTGCCGTACTCTTTAGGGAGTTCGTCCTCTGTCCATTCGGCGACGAAGTCGGCTAGGACTTGCGATTTAATTGCTCGCCGTGGCTTGTAGGTTATATCGAACGGGAGGAGCTCTATGGCCCATTTTGCTATCCGGCCTGTTGCATCGCGGTTGTTGATAATATTGTTGAGTGGTACTTCTGAGGCTACTGTAATAGAACACTCTTGAAAGTAGTGTCGTAGCTTCGGGGATGCCATGAATACCACGTATGCGATTTTTTGATAATGCGGGTACCGTGATTTGCATGGTGTGAGGACAGTGGACACATAGTAAACCGGCCTTTGAAGGTGTAATTTATGTCCGTCCGTTATCCTTTCGACGACGAGTACTGCGCTAACAACTTGATGGGTTGCGGCAATGTACAATAGCATGGGTTCGCCGGTATTCGGCGCGGCCAGGACGGGGTTTGTTGCCAAGATGGCCTTTATTTCCTCAAGTCCGGCCGTGGCAGCGCCCGTCCACTCGAAGTGTTCGGTGCGCCTAAGGACGCTGTAAAGGGGTAGTGCCTTTTCTCCCAAGCGGGAGATGAAGCGGCTTAAGGCCGCCACGCATCCGGTGAGTTTCTGAATTTGCTTGAGATCTTTTGGGACATCCAATTGTGACAGAGCTCGGATTTTAACTAGATTTGCTTCAATTCCTCTGCCGGATACACCGAAGCCCAGGAGCTTTCCGGCTGGGATGCCGAAAACACATTTTTCCGGATTGAGCTTGATGTCGTATTTTTGCAGGTTGTCGAATGTAAGTCTCAAGTCGTCTACTAGAGATTCGACGTGTCTTGATTTAACGACCACATTATCTACGTACGCCTCCACTGTTTTGCCGATCTGGTTTGCCAAACATGTTTGAATCATGCGCTGATATGTCGCGCCGGCGTTTTTGAGCCCAAAGGGCATTGTGTTGAAGCAGAATGGGCCGTATGGCGTGATGAATGTTGTTGCAGCTTGGTCAGATTCTGCCATCTTTATTTGATGGTAACCGGAGTATGCGTCGAGGAAACACAGGGAATCGTGTCCTGCGGTGGCATCGATGATTTGATCAATTCGAGGGAGGGGAAAGGGATCCTTTGGGCAGGCCTTATTAAGGTCTTTGAAGTCGACACACAGGCGCCAGGATTTGTACTTCTTTGGTACCATTACCAGGTTTGCTAGCCAGTCTGGGTGTTTGATATCTCTAATGAATCCGACCTCCAATAATTTGGCTAGATCCTCTCCCATGGCCTGTCTCTTTGGTTCGGAGAAACGCCGAAGGGTTTGTTTGACAGGTTTGAATCCTTTCTGGATATTTAAGCTGTGCTCGGCCAGCCTGCGTGGGATTCCTGGCATATCTGAGGGGTGCCAAGAGAAAATATCCCAGTTCTCTCGTATGAACTCGCGTAGTGCGGCGTTTACATCAGGGCTCAATTGTGCCCCGATGGAGGCTGTTTTATTCGGGTCCGTTGGGTGGACCTGGAATTTGACTATTTCGTCTGCTGGTTTGAAGGATGTGGATTTGGATCTCTTATCGAGTATCACATCATCCCTGCTAACCGTGGATCGCAGCGCCGTCAGCTCTTCGGCCGCTAAGGCTTCAGATAGTGCCTCGAGGGCCAATGCGGCTGTCTTGTTTTCGGCGCGGAGTGCTATGTCCGGATCACTAGCGAGAGTGATAATTCCGTTTGGCCCAGGCATCTTAAGCTTCATGTACCCGTAATGGGGTATGGCTTGGAAAACTGTGAATGCCTCTCGTCCTAATATAGCGTGATATCCGCTTCTGAACGGGGCCACCTGGAACGTGATTTGGTCGGACCTGTAATTATCCGGCGTGCCGAATACCACATCTAGTGTGATCTTTCCGGTGCAGCGCACTTCCTGACTGGGGATTATTCCTCTAAAGGTTGTGCTGCTTCGCTCAATGCGGTTCCAGTCTATTTCCATCTTTTGGAGGGTTTCCTCGTAGATGAGGTTCAATCCGCTACCTCCGTCCATAAGTACCTTTGCGAGGCGACAGCCGTCCACTATGGGACTGAGAACCAATGCGGCTGGCGCTCTGGCTGTTCGGAATTTAGGTTCATCCCTCGCATTGAAGGTGATGGCAGTATTGCTCCATGGATTTATGGTCGCTACTTGGTAGACTTCGGCGAGGCTGCGAAGTGTTCTTTTTCGCATGTTATTTGATGCGAAAGTCTCGGAGATTGTGAGAACGGTACTGAAATTCTTGGGCTGGTTTCCTCCGACCTCTGGATTTAGGAGGTCCTCGCCAATTTTGGCCACCTGCCGGAGTATCCAACATGCCCTGAGGCTGTGAGTTGGGGTGGCATCCTTTGTACTATGAATTTTGCAGGGTCCATAGAGCCACCTTTCTAGCACGGTTCCGTGCCCCCTAGAGGGTTTTGATTTTTTATTTAATCCGGGCGCTTTGCTGTAGTGCGCCCTTTTGATTCGGACGGGATTGCTATTCAAGGCCGGATTATCCCAAAATTTAATTTCGGTTTTCCGAGCACTTTCCATCGCATAGTATTTTTGTACTATGGACGCCAAGTCAGCAAAGCGCGTAATATTACGACGACTTATGGCGTTGAGTATCCCCTTGTCCGTGCAGTTACTGCAGAAGATTGAAATCACGTCTCCCTCGTGGCAGTCCTTTATCCTGTTCATAAGCAGGAGGAATCTGGCCCAGTAATGATGTACTGTTTCTTCGGGCATCTGCTTGATTTGGGAGAGATCGCTTAAGATCGGACGGGCGGAATTCATTAGATCTGATACTTCGCCCGGTTTGCTGTTCGGAGGCCGAACGACCTCCGGATTCCGAGATCCGGAGTCCTGTATGTTTTCCGGTTTGCCTGGTTCCAAGCCCAGGTCTTGGGTTGTATCCTCCCCTCCGTGGATATCCGGCATGGAGGGTTCCGGGATTCGGACGTAACTGGTCCTTAAGATTGATGAAGGGTCACCGCATTGTGTTTCCACCACAGCAACATGATGGGTGGCTTGGGGAGAGTTGATTTCCCTTAGATCGGGTTTAGGCCCAACCTGGTCGTAGTTTGTAGCGACCCCCAAGGCGGCGATGCGATCCAGGAGCTCGTTTATGGAGGAGAGCTCCACCGGATCTAGCTGCTCGGCCAATTCCGAGCTGCCGCGGAGATTGTTTTCGATGACCCGAGAGGTCACCGTCGGCGTAATGGCCGAACGGGCGGTCATGAGAAAACCACCCAGCCGGAGGGGTTGGCCAATAGCCAAAGGTCCCTCAGTGACGGCGCCGTCTTTAAAGACGGGAAAAGGCATCCTTCCTGATCGCGACGACACAGAGGAACTCTCAATGAAAGCACCAATGTCGGTGTCAAAACCGGCAGATCTCGTGTAGGGGGTCCCGATCTGTGCGTCAAGGTCGGATGGTAACAGGAGACAAGAGACACTTTCTTTTACCCAGGTTCGGGCCCTCTCGATGGAGGTAAAACCCTACTCCTGCTAGATTAATATTGATGATATGGGTAGTACAAGAGTAGATCTACCACGAGATCAAGGAGGCTAAACCCTAGAAGCTAGCCTATGGGTATGATGATGGTTATGATGTGTTCGTCCTACGGACTACAACCCTCCAGTTTATATAGGCACCGGATAGGGTTAGGGTTACACAGAGTCGGTTACATTGGTAGGAGATCTTGAATATCCGCACGCCTAGCTTGCCTTCCATGCCAAGGAAAGAACCTTCCGGACACGGGACGAAGTCTTCAATCTTGTATCTTCATAGTCCTGGAGTCCGGCTGAAGATATAGTTCGGCTATCCGAACACCCCCTAATCCAGGACTCCCTCACCAGCGGTCCTCGCGAGGTTGGTCACGCCAGCGGTTCTCGCGAGGTTGGTCACGCCAGCCTTGACATGGGCCACGATCTTCCCAACGTCCCGGGTTCCTTCCTCCTCCTCGGCCGTAGCCCCGGTCAGCTCGGTTAGGGCGTCGGCCGACTCTTCCTTCTCGCACGGCACGGATTTCTTGGCATTCATTGGTGTTGTGGGTGTGGAGGTCGTGGTACACGCAGTACCGGCTGCCCCTGGAGGATTCAGGTAGATCCTTGCCCCGCTTGGTGTCCGGCTCTGCCGCGAGCACGGCAGCCCCCTTGCGCTTCACGTCCTTGGCCTTGGGCTTCTTCTCTTCTGGGTCTGCGGCAGGCAGCTCGAGGAGGGAGAGGCGTCCCTCCTCAGCTCTGGCGCACTTGGTCGCCAGGTTGAACAGTTCCAGGGAGGTGCAGAGGTCTTCGTGCATCGCCAACTCCTCCTTCATCTTGACGTCGCGCACGCCATCGGAGAAGGCCGAAATGATGGCTTCTTCAGACACCATGGGGATCTTGAGGCACGCACTGTTGAAGCGCTAGATGTACTTTTGCAGGGTCTCCCCAGGTTGCTGCCTGATGCGGCGCATGTCGCTCATGGCGGGAGGCCGGTCGCGGGTACCTTGGAAGTTGGCGATGAAGCGGGTACGCGTATGATCCCAGGAGGAGATCGTGCCTGGGGCCAGGTTCAGGAGCCAAGTGCGAGCACCTTCCTTCAGCGCCATGGGGAACCAGTTCGCCATGACCTTCTCGTCCCCGCTGGCAGCTTCGATTCCCAGCTCGTAGAGCTGGAGGAACTCTGTTGGATCAGTTGTGCCGTCGTAGCGAGGAGGCAGGTCCGGCTTGAACTTGCCGGGCCACGTGACGCTACGCAGCTCGGGGGTGTAGGCGCGGCAGCCTGCGGTGGCCGCGGGAGGTTTTGGTTGAGGGAGAGCTTGGCCTTGTGGGTCCCCTTGCGCCGCAGCTGGGAGCAGCGCGGGGTCTTGACGTGCCGGAGCTGGAGCAGAGTCTCGGCGAGCCGGGGCTGGGAGCGCCCGGGCGGCCTCTTGCAGTCGCGGGACTTCTTGGCAGCTCTGTTCCTGCTGGGCCGGCGCATGACGGAGCGGGTTCCGCCCAGGAGCTGCGCGCCTTGGGGCCATGGCATCTTCTTGGAAAGGTGGCGGCTGGAACGCCCCCAGGGCTTCATTGCCCACGCGGGGCGGAGTGCGGCGCAGTGGTGCGGAAGGCGCGGGAGAGCCCCCTGCGGCGCGGACGAGCTCGGCGATGCGGTTGAGCCACTCCTCGTAGACATCGTCGACGGGGCGGTAGCGCAGGAGCTCGTTCGCCGCGAGGAGTGCAACAAGAGCCTCCAAGGGCGCGCGAAGCGCGTGCGACGAAGAACCGGCCGGGGTGAGCGACGGAGTGGCGGTGCGGCCATCCCTCCGCAAGAACGGGTGCTGAGAGGATGCTTGCTGCTCGTTCCCCGCTGGGCCGGTGGCGGCGTTGATGGCGGGCGACGGGGAACGACGAGGACGTCCACCGACGGGGGCCGTGTGGATGGCGCGAGAAGCAATGGCGGCCCGGCGCTCGGCGCGGGCCCGACGAGCGTCAGACATGGATGCGACGGTCGGAGGAGAGCGGAGCGGTGGAAGACGGACTCCAGCACACCCCTACCTGGCACGCCAAATGTCGGATTCTGGGTTCCGGCAGACCCTTAAGATTCGAACTCTGGGGTGCGCGCGGAGATCGATCCCTCTACCTCTCCGTCTCGTAAGGATCTAAACTATTGCAAGAACAACACAAGAGACACAGGGTTTATACTGGTTCGGGCCACCATTGTGGTGTAATACCCTACTCCAGTGTGGTGGGTGGATTGCCTCTTGGGCTGATGAGGAAGAACAGTACAAGGGGGAACGACCTCGCGAGGGCCTGTTCTTGGCTAGGGGATGAACTGCTAGGGGGAGTTCGATCGCCCTTCTCTCTCTCTCTCTCTCTACTTGCTTCTACTGGTTCCTTGGTACTCGATCAGATCGGATTCTAGATGCCTCTACTCTGTGGGTGGCTAGCCCTATTTATAGGCAAAGGCCCTGGGCCTCTTCCCAAATATTGAGCGGGAAGGGCGCCAACAATTGGCCAATTTGAAGGGGAACATCTGGTACACTTATCCTGACTAAAGTTGGTCTTCGCCTACCAAAGGCCCTGTGGTGACGCCGTCCTGGGCTCCATAGTGACTTCCTCCTTGTCGCGGAGCTGGTCTTGGTCTCGTTGCACCGAAATGGGTGCCTTTGCTTGATCCTCTCGCCTGCGCTTGCCCCCTTTGCACCGAAGAGGAAAGGGGGACGCTGCGCGGGCTGGCACCCGCCTGGCATCCTTGATCGTCATGGCTTGCGTCATGGGCACCTCGTGAGGTACCCTGCCTTGATCTCTCCGCCTCCTCGCGAGCCAGCCTAAGGAGGCCATGCTTGAGGAAGCGCCGTGTCGTCCGCCTCGCGAGGGTTGGCCCCTCGCGAGGGTCTTGAGCCTTGTGTTGATGAAGATGGGCCACGTTGGGCCCCCACTAGAGCCATGCCGCAGGCCGCAGGCAGGCAAGTCTGGGGACCCCCGTTCCCAGAACGCCGACAACCAACTTTAATCAGGATAAGTGTACCAGATGTTCTCCTTCAAATTGGCCAATTGTTGGCGCCCTTCCCGCTCAATATTTGGGAATAGGCCCAGGGCCTTTGCCTATAAATAGGACTAGCCACCCCGAGGGTAGAGGGACCGACCTGACCGGACCTGACCTGACCGGACCTGATTCAGTATCTAGAGGCATACATGGAGAGAGAGAAGGACGATTGGACTCCTCCAACAGTTCATCCCCTAGCCAAGAACAGACCCTCGCGAGGCTGTTCTTCCTTGTATTGTTCTTCCTCATCAGCCCAAGAGGCAATCCACCCACCACACTGGAGTAGGGTATTACACCGCTTCGGTGGCCCGAACCAGTATAAACTTTGTGTCTCTTGTGTTGTTCTTGCAGTAGTTAGATCCTTTCGAGACGGAGAGGTAGAGGGCACGATCTCCGCGCGCACCCCAGAGTTCGAACCTTAAGGGTCTACCCGAACCCGTGATCCGACATTTGGCGCGCCAGGTAGGGGTGCGTCAGAATCTGTCTTCCACCGCTCCGCTCTCCTCCGACCGTCGCATCCATGTCTGACGCTCGTCGGGCCCGCGCCGAGCGCCGGGCCGCCATCGCTTCCCGCGCCGTCCAGACGGCCCCTGTCGGTGGGCGTCCTCGTCGTTCCCCGTCGCTCGCCATCAACGCCGGCACCGGCCCGGCGGGGAACGAGCATCAAGCATCCTCTCAGCACCCATCCGTGCGGCGGGATGGCCGCACCGTGTAACGCCCTCGATGCGGCTATATCTCCCACGTGTTTAAGCACGACTTAGAGGCATAACCGCATAGAAAGCAATGTCGCAAGAGAGGTAATCTTCACACAACCCATGTAATACATAAGGGAAAGAGATACATAGTTGGCTTACAGTCGCCACTTCACACAATACATACATAAACATCCATCATTCAGATTACACTCAAGGTCCGACTACGGAACCAAAATGAAAGAAGACTACCCCAAATGCTACACAGATCCCCGATCGTCCCAACTGGGCCCCACTACTGATCATCAGGAAAAGACACATAGTAACGACCACGTTCCTCGTCGAACTCCCACTTGAGCTCGGATGCGTCATCTGCACTGGCATCGTTGGCACCTGCAACTCTTTTGGTAGAATCTGTGAGTCACGGGGACTTAGCAATCTCACACCCGCGAGATCAAGACTATTTAAGCTTAAAGGTAGGATAGGGTTGTGAGGTGGAGCTGCGGCAAGCGACTAGCATATATGGTGGCTACATTCGCAAAAGAGAGCGAGGAGAGAAGCAAAGCACGGTCGTGAAGCTAGGAGTGATCAAGAAGTGATCCTAGAACAACCTACGTCAAACATAACTCCAACACCGTGTTCACTTCTCGGACTCCGCCGAGAAGAGACCATCACGGTTACACACGCGGTTGATGTGTTTTAATTAAGGTCAACTTCGGGTTTTCTACAACCGGTCATTAACAAAGTCCCATCTGCCTCATAACCGCGGGCACGGCTTTCGAAAGATAAACCCTGCAGGGGTGTCCCAACTTAGCCCATTATAAGCTCTCACGGTCAACGAAGGATATTCCTTCTACCGGGAAGACCCGATCAGTCTCGGAATCCCGGACTACAAGACATTTCGACAATGGTAAAACAAGACCAGCAAAGCCGCCCGATTGTGCCGACAAATCCCGATAGGAGCTGCACATATCTCGTTCTCAGGGCACATCCGGATGAGACATCCTACGAGTAAAACCAAGCCTCAAGTTTCCCCGAGGTGGCCCCGCAGTCTACTCGGTTCGAACCAGCACTCAGAGGAGCACTGGCCCGGGGGGGGGGGGTTATATAAAGATGACCCTCGGGCTCACGAAAACCCGGGGGAAAAGGCTTAGGTGGCAAATGGTAAAACCAAAGTTGGGCCTTGCTGGAGGAGTCTTATTCAAGGCGAACTGTCAAGGGGGTCCCATAAATCACCCAACTGTGTAAGGAACGCAAAATCAAGGAACATAACACCGGTATTACGGAAACTAGGGTGGCAAGAGTGGAACAGAACACCAGGCATAAGGCCGAGCCTTCCACCCTTTACCAAGTATATAGATGAATTAATTAAATAAGAGATATTGCGATATCCCAAAATAATCAAGTTCCAACATGGAACCAACTTCATCTTCACCTGCAACTAGCAACGCTATAAGAGGGGCGGAGCAAAGCGGTAACATAGCCAATCAACGGTTTGCTAGGACATGGAGGGTTAGAGGTTTGTCAGGGAAATATGGGTGGCATGATATAGCAAGTGGTAGGTATCGCAACATAGGCATAGCAAAAGAGCGAGCATCTAGCAAGCAAAGATAGAAGTGATTTCGAGGGTATGGTCATCTTGCCTGCAAGGTTCTCAGAGTTGTCGAAGGCTTGATCCTCGTAAGTGTTCTGAACAGGTTCCTCGTTCACGTACTCGTCTCCCAGCTCTACCCAAAACAAGAACACAAGCAAAGGAACAACTATCAACCACGATGCAATGCGCAATCAACATGATGCAAAACATGGCATGGTATGCGAGATGTGGTATGCAATGCATATGCGTGCTCCGAAAGGAAAAAGATGAACAAGGGATAATCTTGGCAAACCAAGTATTCCACTGGAAAGGTGAGGTGATTTCGGTTGAAATCGATATAAAGATCACCGGAATCGGATGCACGGTTTGCAAATGACAAGCAAAACAAGAATGGCATATTTCTGCGATTAACAGCATGATGCCACTTAGCATGCAACAAGAAATTAAGCTAATGCACCCAAACATATCAGAAAAGCATATGGCAGTGATCTAATCAAGATTCTTGACAAAAGATGAACATTGAGCTACGGCTAAATCACACCACAACAGGTTCAAACAAGCATGGCAAAAGTGCAAAACATATCAGCTCCACAGACTTGGTGAAAATACTATCATGCCAGAAATTAACATCGGGATGACATGTTTAGAGCAAGGAAACAACATGCTACAGGAACAGGACATAGCAAAACAAGGCATGGCATGAATCTACTCAAAGCATTGAATAAAAGTCTCTTACTGACCATGAGCCAAAAAGGAACAGAAAATATAATAGCACCCATGTCAATTAAGCAAGTTTCGTTACAGTTTTCAGACTTAGCAGAAAACTGGACATGTCAAAAACAGATAACAAGTAGGCATGTTTACGAGCTCGATGCACTGACTACAGAGCATTTCATGATAAACTAAGCATACAACCACCAAGAAGACATGGCATAAAGGCTATAAATGGCAAGAACAACATCATAGAATGCAAGGATCAACTACAACAAGCTTGGCAAAATCGAATAACATGTAAACAATCTTCCAGTAACATTTTATATCAAAAGTAGAGCTCGATTGACTCAAGCTATGGCACACCATAATTACAAACAAAGGCATGGATGGATAGAGCAAATCCATATGTTCAAAACACCCTTACTGATCATGCTCAAAATGGGCATAGATCCCTCTGTAACAACATGAATACATAGCATAAGAATAACAACAGGACATGACTTAGTGAAATTACGAAGTCCCTGAAATCAGCAACAATATGATCCCTAGTTTGCATGCTTGTGCTAGTCACCACAAAGATCACAAAAATACATGGCATACACCCCTGTAAAGATGGCATGGCATATTACAAAACACATGTAGGACTCAAGTTCATAGGATGCACACATCAATCATGCCAAACATGACAAAAGTGCAAGTTCTGATAAGAATCTGTAACTAACATCACATATCACTCTTATAATAGCATTTCGGTCATCAAGATGATATCAAATGAAAATGATTCCGTGACATTAAATGATGTACTCATTGAGGCGAACAATTCGATACGCTATACGCCCAAAACGGAGTCACGGGTGCAGAATTATGATGCGATGAACATGCAACAAAAATCTAACAGAAAAAGACTTAGAGGATTTTCGACCTCTGAGATCTAGGGTTGACCCGGCGCGGAAAACGAGGCGGCGGCGCGAGCTCGCCGGAGTTGGGCGTGGGGGACGTCGGAGATGGCCGGGGAGGAGGCCGGCGAGGCAGATCCGAGGCGGGACGAGGCGGATCTGGCCGGCCTGGGGCGCGGCGGAGGCGCGCGGGAGGCGGAGGACGGCGGCGGCGGCGGAGGACGGCGACGGAGGACGGCGACGGGCCAGGCCGGCACGGGTGGCGAGGTCGACCGGGCGGCGGCGGTGGTCGGTGACCGGGGCGGCGGAGCGGAGGCGGCGCGGAGCGCGGGGAGCGGGCGCGCGTTGGGGAGGCGCGGGCGGCGGCGCCGCGATGGGCTTGGGCGGCGCCGCAGTGGCAGCACTTAGCTCCGCGCTGGTGAGAAGATGTCGAAGACTAGATTAGGTGCCGGACGCGGCTTTTTCATTTGCTTTCCGCAGTTGGCTTGTTCATTCTCATTCGAAGTTTTGTTGAAGTTGTTACCGTCTTTGACTTGTGGTTCTTCGACTTTTCACTCTCCTGCCTCGATTAATCTTATGCAAGGCCTCGCGAGGGGGGGGGGCAGCCGAGCGCCCTCGTGAGTGTTTCTGTCCTAGCCGTTCAAAAGTTTCGCCACCTGGGTCCATTACAGGAGCACCCCTCCAGTCCGTGCCCCACGGGCACCGCGACACGAACACAGGGCCTGGGTCGGTCGCCCCCCATGGCTGGGGCCGGGAACTATCCACGCGCAAGCACGTAGCCAGAAGGCACAATAACGGAAGCAAAGCGATGATTAACAGCAATAACCCAAACAAACCCCCGCGGGGCTCCACGCTACTATCTTTTTACGCAGGAAAAAGGAAAAGAAAGAGCAAATTAGGCGCAGCTCGCCTCACACCGGCCTGCGGGGAAGACTCGAGCTGCCTCTGGGGCTCAGGCAGACTCCCTCTCGCGCTTCATCGAGGCGCGACGGCGGGCAGACACGCTACCACCTTCCAAGCAGGTACGACGGCGTGGAGGCTGACTGCGGCCACTGCTAGAGGAGTCGCCACCTGAAGAAGAACCGGTGAAGCTTGGGGAACCCTGAGCGCCGCCAATCACGCGGGCGTTGTCCTCTCCATCATTGCCGGGGCTGGGTCCCCAGCCGCGGTCGTCGTCCTCGGGGCAGCACCCTGCGCGGCGACCATCTTCCCCAGACACCCTCACGTAGAGGGTGGCATCACCGTCAAACTTGAAGTGCAGGGTGCACCGGCGGCTCAGGCCACGCGCGGGGGCAAACGTTTGCCAACTGCGGGTCAAGGCCAGGCTCCCGGCTGCGGAGACCTCCAGTGAAGCCCATGAGGCCCGGCTGCAGCAGCCGTCTGCCTGAAGCCAGAGGCCGCTCGGGGCGCCGGCCGGGATCTCACCGAGGAGGAAGCGAGGAAGTTGAAGCCGGGCGCTGGTCGGCTCCGCCGACCACACATCAAACTCCAGCAGCACCTCTGCAGCGCGAAAGCGCGGCCTAGGGGGACACGCGACCGAAGCGCGCGCCCTGGCCGCAGCTGTCCGCCCGTCACCGTGCTGGAAACCATCTCCACGGCCGCGGGGAGCTGCCATGGTGGCCATAGGATGTTTGCGAGGGCGCCCTCGGCCGCGCTTGGGCGGGGGAGAGGCAGGCTCAACCTGGCGAGCCTTTCCCTTCTCTGCGGCCGAGAACCTCCTCGACGGAGCCATCACAGCAAGACGGGGCAAGGACCGGGAAGAAGGAGATGCAAGAAGAGATGGACTGGAAGGGCGCGTGTCGTTCCGTACTTATGGCCGGCGAAGGCCAACCGCCGGCCTCCACGATCGCAGGTAATCATGACCCGCTTTGCATGCAGGGACTTGTCCAACCGTGCAGTTGCCGAGGCGTCGTGGGGAAGTGGAGACGCCCATGTCCAATCAAACCGCCATGCGGCGCCCAAGGCCGCCGGCTGTTAGGGCCCGCAGCGCTTCGCCCTTGCCCTTTCGCCTCCCTACACGGCCAAGTCTGGGCGCGCCTTGGGCCCGGGGGCTATTGTCGGCGTTCTGGGAATGGGGGTCCCCAGACTTGCCTGCCTGCGGCCTGCGGCGTGGCTCAAAAGGGGCCCCAGCACGGCCCATCTTCATCAACACAGACCCAAGACCCTCGCGAGGGGCCGAGCCTCGCGGGGCGGACGACACGGAGCTTCCTCAGGCACGGCCTCATCAGGCTGGCTCGCGAGGAGGCGGAGAGATCAAGGTGGGGTACCTCACGAGGTGCCCGTGACGCAAGCCATGACGACCAAGGGCGCCAGGCGGGCGCCAGCCCACGTAGTGTCCTCCTTTCCTCTTCGGTGCAAAGGGAGCAAGCGCAGGCAAGAGCATCAAGCAAAGGCACCCGTTTCGGTGCAACGAGACCAAGACGAGCCCAACGGCAGGGAGGAAGTCATTGTGGAGCCCAAGCCAGCGTCACCACCAGATCCTTTGGCAGGCGAAGACAAACTTTAGTCAGGATAAGTGTACCAGATGTTCCCCTTCAAAATGGCCAATTGTTGGCGCCCTTCCAGCTCAATATTTGGGAAGAGGCCCAGGGCCTTTGCCTATAAATAGGACTAACCACCCTCAGGGTAGAGGCAGATATACAGAGATCGGAGAAGAGAGAGAATCTAGAGAGAAAGAGAAGGGTGACTGAACTCCTCCTAGCAGTTCATCGCCCCAGCCAAGAACAGACCCTCGCGAGGTCTTTCTTCCTTGTATTCCTCATCATCATCAGTCCAAGAGGTAATCCACCACACCACAAACTAGAGTAGGGTATTACACCACAACGGTGGCCCGACCCAGTATAAACCCTGTGTCTCTTGTGCTGTTCTTTCCATAGCTTAGATCTTAGCGAGGCGGTGGGGTACAGGTAGGTAGGAGGCGAAATCTCCGCGCGCATCCCAGTGTTCTAACCTCAAGGGTCTGCCGGAACCCAAAATCCGACATCTGCGCCATTGTAAATTTGTCGTCGTATTATCCGTTGCCATTTTATTTGTGGTCATAATATCCGTTGCCCTATGCGGCAATTTAAATTAGGGTGGAATACGAGTTGAAAACAAGAAAAAATTAAAGCAAATGCTGTCGTGGGATCACAAGCAAACACCCTCCATCCAGGTGTGTTAATTAACCCATCAATGGAGAAGTTTTGAGCGAGGTGGGCGGTGGCTGGTGCATGGAGGCCAAAGAGCTCGCTTCCTGGTGAGCATGGGCGGCCTTGCCGCTCGCATGTGTCCCGTCAAGCCTGCGAGGTGGACAGGAGGGACATGTCCCATCGAGTCTGCGCGGCGGACTGCTCGCACTCGTCCCGTCGAGCCTGCACGGCGGACTTCTCGCGCTCGTCCCGTCTAATCAAACAGCTGCACGCACGCCACCGAGTATGGTTAAATTTCGACACGCTAAATATAATACAACCATTTGCGATATTAACGTGTCATCTTTTTGTTTCAAAAAGGACTTCGTTGGCTACTAATGTGTGCGCCTCTTCTCAAACTGGACGATCTTTTTTTACCATGGCATATATGTGCCATGTCATGAAACCATGCCAAGTTTCATATTTTTTGGGTGACTTTTTGATTTACTGGGATTTAAATACCGAGTTTCTCATTGTTTCAGGACGACGACAAGTTTGTAATTCATTCTCATTCCTTAAACGAGACCTAAACATGCACCCAATGACACATGTACGATTTCCCACCCATTTTGCTTCACTAGAGCATGTGGTTGTAGTTCAAATTTGAATTATGGACTACATTAAATGCATAGAAAACTTAGTAATTAGTTATATATATATATATATATATATATATATATATATATATATATATATATATATATATATATATATATAGACACACACACACACACAATGGCCAAACGAACCCTGAACAGTTTCAAATTTCAGCCCGACACTCCTGTTATTCTATGTTGCCTCTAGAAAACAAAGTTCAAGGCGAGAAGAGGCATCGATTATTGTTTCGCCCACAAGAGGGGCATGTTTCCCTACCGAAACCATGAGGGTTGCGACAGGCTCCTGTCGGTGTACAAAAGTAGGGGTCCTTTTTGTACCCCTTTACTTGTGCACGGGCAGTCACAGCCACACGCCTGAGGCTGCGCTTAACGAGATAGAAGAAGAAGTAAAGACACAAGACTACCAGAGCAACGCCCAGACAGAGGCACGAGGATCGAATGGACAAGGTGGGCTCTCCCCGGCAGGAGCCTTGCCGGGGTAGCTTTCGTAGCCTCGGCAAGGGCCTTTGCCAAGGCAACTTGCCCAACACCAGCAGAGCCGCCACCCTTGAGCCTAAGAGTCCCGACACCATCGACAACATTGGAACCAAGGCTCGGGAGGCGCCTGCATGGTGGCATGCAGATCTTTGTGAAGACCAAGGACATACAATACTAGATGAGAACCAGAAGACAGAAACCCCGACAAGATCCTTGCCAGGGATGCTCACAACTTGCCGGGGACGCCTGCGAGACCCCGCCAAGGCCCTTCCCGGGGCCGCAGCATGACCCTTGCCGGGGACATCTGCGGGGCCACAGACATGCCCCCACCTGCCAGGGATCCACCGCCGTTCCAATAGAGCAGTCCACCCGCCAGCAAGGCAGGCACCTGCGTGGCCACATGCAGCTTCCAGGCCAACTCAGCAAGCACCTGCGTGGTGGCATGCAGATCTTTGTGAAGACTCTGCCACCGCACCAACTCAGCAGCCAGCCAGCCAGCGTGGCACTGCACGCCTAGTCAGCCTGGATGCGCGTCGGAGCAAGGCGAGGCGGCGACAGACGGGATGAGTTTCCTTGCCGTCCTCGATAAACTGAGAGGGCACATCGCAGCACATTAAATGCATTTGTCCTTTGGCTATAGAATTGTGTACAGTACAAACTTTCCACCTCCTGTGTGCCACTGTGGCGACCCCTTTGGCTATAAAAGCAGGCCCGAGGCATACTGGAGGAGGATTCAGACTTTTGGACCCTGCACGCTTTATAGCTAGTTCAAGAACACTAGATAAACACAAACCAGCAGGAGTAGGGTATGACGCATCACTTGTGGCCCAAACCTAGATAAATTCCCCGTGTTGATCTTCTAAACCCGCTCTTTCCATAACCCCACGCCCGCCAACCATAGAAGGGATTTCTCGTGATCCCATAGGTGTCGTTTCCATCGACATCTTTAGCGCGCCAGGTAGGGGGCGCAAGCTGTGAAAATCCGGTTTGGGAGTTAGCGCATCGACTTCATCATCACCATGGCTCCCAAGAAGAAGGGGATCACAGCGACCGGGTCGTCTGGAGCCAGCCCGTCCGTGCCAGTGTGGGCAGGCGACCGGGTGGCCGTGGATGGAGCCGGAGACGTGGCTAACGAGCATCCACGACACTCTGGCAATCGGAGCCAGGAGAGCAGTGTCGTTTGAGTCCAGGACGACGAGCCACGCGTCGCTGGGCCCGGGGGCGGGGCCGTGCTGCCCACGGGCGGCGCGACAACCTCTATGGCACGCCAGCTGGCGCCCGCGCCATGGCCTTCCTAGGCCGCGCGCGATGAGCGACACCGTGACACCGGAGCCCCCGGGCTCCGCTGCGGGAAGAGCCCAGTGCGCCACTCTCAGCATGCACCAGGCCGGCGTGCGCACCCGGACGCCGGCGGAAGCGGTGTGCGGCCGTGAGACCGTGATAGAGCTCCTTCTAACTTGGTTAGAAGTCGGAGCGCATCACGGTCCACGCAGCTTTCACTGCCGCCCACGCCAGCAGAAGCACTGGCGCGCGTGCAACTGCTCCTCGACTTCCCCTGCTGCCGAGAAGCTCGACGAGTGGAGGGCAACCATTCGAAGCCTCGTCAGCTTTGCCAACAAAGACGAGCCGCTCCCAGCGGGACCCTCATGACGTCGTTCTATCTAGCTAGTGCATGCGGGCGGTGGGAGGACCGGAGATGCTGCGACCACGGTGCACTTTCCTCCCCCACGGCCATGACATCAGACACCGGCTCGTCGGGCCGACGACTGTGACAACGTTTCCACATCGTCGTCCAACCCGCGAACCCGCTGCGACCAACGTCGAGTTCTTCGAGAGCGAGCTCAGGAAGACGCTCGAACTACCATCGAGCGACAGCGGGAAGCGCGCCATCAGTCGGATCGGCATGCAGGGCCTGCTATGGACCACCCATCACCGGGGGGCTCTAGCGACCTACCTTATGAGGTGGGTTGTCTGGACTTTACCCGAGAGCTACGGCAGTTCCAATGGCCCTCCCACTGCACGTTCAAGCCTGAAGTTGGGGAAAGTACAATGGCAAGACTCACCCGTCAGAGTTCCTCAGCATCTACACCATCACGATGCAAGCCGCCGGGGCTCGCGACGACAAGGTTCTCGCCAACTACTTTCCATTGGCACTTAAGCCCAACGTCATGTCATGGTTGATGCACCTACCAATGGATTCCATCTCTTCCTGGTCGGATCTGTGCCACGAGTTTGTTGGCACCTTTACCGGAGGCCACCAAGCTCCTGGCCAGGCAAGTGACTTACATGTCATCCCCTAGAAGGATCCTGCGTAAGTACATACAAAGATTCAGCCGTGTGCAGTACACCATCCCAGATGTGCAGCCCGCCGCTGTCATCAGTGCGTTCCATCCGAACATACGCAACCATAAGATGCATGAAGAGCTGACGATGAACAAGGTCAAGGATGTAGCCGAACTTTATGTTCTGGCTGATAGATGTGCTCGGCCTGAGTAAGGAAGGAAGTACCCTGGCGAGGACGCCGGCGCGGAAACCGACTCCACGGACGAAGACGCCGCTGCCCCGACGAAGAAAGGCCGGTGCTGCAACAGGAAGCGTAAGGGCAAGATTGTGCTTTCCTTTGAGGGATTCGGCAACCTCGGCACCGCCAAGAAGGCCAAGGCTGACGACCCCGGCAAGGAGGTTGCTGAGTGCGCCTCCTGTCGGGCCTTGGCAGCGGCCGACAAGCCAGGAGGCTCCGATAAGCAGTACTGCAAGATCCACCGCACCAAGGACCATGACCTCCAGAACTGCCGACAGGTTGAGCTGCTTGCAGAGAAGTAGAAAGCTGAATATGAAAGGAGGGATGGAGAAGGGTCAGGATGGTGCTGAGGGGTCTGGCAAGAAGCGTGGCGGCCAAGGAGGTTGCCGCGGCAAAGATAATCAGCAAGAGAGGCCCGCTCGGGGCCACAACAAGAAGGAGGAAGATGATGATCATGACGAGGATGACGAGTCTAGAGAGCACGAGTTCTAGAAAGCTAAAGAGTCCATGTGCGTCGATGGTGGTGCCTCGTTGCATACCTCTCACCGCCAACTAAAACAGTGGGCATGAGCGGTCACTGTAGCGGAGCCATCGTTTGATGCCCAGAAGCCACTGAAGTGGTCCTGCACGCCCATCATTTTTGACACCGAGGATCACCCTGATCGCACAACTGCGGTCGGGTGTTTGCCATTGTTGGTTTCACCAACAATACGCAACCTTAAGGTGATGAAAGTGTTGGTTGACGGTGGGGCCAGTTTGAACTTGATCTCGCCCGCTGTGATCAAGAGGCTACAGAATCCTGATGGAGACCTCGAGGAGACGGGCACGTTTCAAGGGGCCAACCGGGAAGGAGCCATCCAAAAGGCAAAATCACACTGCCCGTTATGTTTGGGGGCGAGCTGAACTATAGGACGGAGAAGATCGTTTTCGACGTCGCCAAGATCCCCTTTCCATACAATGGGATCCTTGGCCACCCAGCACTGGCCAAGTTCATGGCGGCGTCACACTACGCCTACAACACATTGAAGATGCCGGGGCCGCTGACCATCATCACCATCCCCTCTGACAAGAAAGACACGCTCATCTACACCGACCAACTCTACTGAGAGGCAGTTGCAGCAACTGCCGCCAAGGCACTTGCTCCTGCCGTTGAAGCCCCACGAAGGAAAAAGGCCAACAAGACATCTCCTGACGAGACCTCTTCTGGCAAGACCTCTCGCACCCACTCCGGCAAGCGCGCCTCTTTGGAGTGCTACGCTCCCATTGAGGACGTGCCAGAGAGCTCCACCGGCAAGAGCAAGAAGTCCAAGGTTGCTACCCAAGAAGGTGTCCGTCAAGGAGGACAACACGGGCGGAGCTTTCACCATAAGCTCCACCCTCGACAGCAAATAGGAAAGCGCGCCCGTCGCCTTCCTGCAGGCGAATGCCGATGTGTTTGCATGGCAAGCATCCGACATCCCCGACGTTCCTAGCGAGGTGATTGAGCACCATCTTTTTGTCTGTCCTCATGCGTGGCCTGTCAAACAGAAGGTCAGGAAGTAAGCTTTGGAGCGACAAGAGTTCATTATCAAGGAGATTAGGAAGTTAGAGGCGGCAGGCCTGGTGAGAGGAGTGCTCCACCCCACGTGGTTGGCCAATCCAGTGGTGGTGCGTAAGGCAAATGGGAAATGGAGGTTGTGTATTGACTACACATATATCAATAAAGCCTGTCCAAAGGATCCTTTCCCTCTGCCATGCATCGACCAGATTGTGGACTCCACTGCCGGGTGTGACCTACTGTCATTCCTCAACGCTTATTCAGGATACCACCAGATCTTCATGATGAAGGAGGACGGAGAAAAAACCGCGTTCATCACCCCATGTGGTACGTACTGTTTTGTACGAATGCCTTTAGGGTTGAAGAGCGCTGGTTCAACATTTGCCCGAGCAGTCCAGATTGGTTTTGAGCGCCAGCTACATAGAAATATGGAAGCTTACATGGATGACATAGTGGTCAAAACCGAGGACAAGGCCACGCTCGTGCAATATTTAGAAGAAACATTTGCAAATCTGTGCAAGATCAACCTCAAGCTCAACCTAGTGAAGTGCGTGTTCGGTGTCCCCTCCGGCAAACTTCTTGGGTTCTTTGTGTCTTAACGCGGAATCGAAGAAAATCCCGACAAGATCAAGGCAATCGAGCAGATTGAGACGCCAAAATGGGTCAAAGACGTCCGTAGGCTCGCCGGCTGCGTTGCTGCCCTGAGTAGGTCCATCTTCAAATCTGCTCAGCGCGCCCTCCCCTTTTTAAAAGTTCTGAAAAAGTCGGGTCCAATAAAGTGGACTCCGGAGGCAGAGGCAACGCTACAAGATTTGAAGAGGTACCTCTCCTCCACGCCAGTATTAGTCGCGCCTAAACCATAAGAGTCGTTGCTGCTGTACTTAGACGCAACGAATCAAGTGTTCAGTGCTGCGCTGGTGGCGCAGAGGGAACTTGAGGAAGAAGCAGCAGTTGAAGCAGAGCTATCGGATGGCGGGACGGGGCCCTCCCCGGCAGAGCCTGACACCGGCGAGGCGGAACCCCCGGCAAGGTCCGATCCCGACAAGGCAGAGTCTGAGCAAATGGGCGAAGTGAGACAGAAGAAGAAGGTGGTGCAACACCGTGTTTATTTTGTCAGTTCCCTCTTGCAGGGGGCTAGATCAAGATATTCTGGTATCCAGAAGCTACCTTTTGGCCTCCTCATGGCCTCGAGAAAGCTACGTTACTATTTCCAAGCGCATGAGATCACCGTCGTCACCCGCCTCCCTTTGCAAAGGATTTTGCACAACCCAGATGCGACAGGGAGGATTGTGGAGTGGGCATTGGAGCTGTCGAGCTTTGGCCTCAAGTTTGAAAGTACTTCAACGATCAAGAGCCGAGCCTTGGCAGAACTCATTGTGGAATGGACCGCAACCCCCGACGAAGAGGTTCAAGAAACCACCCTTCCCGGCAAGGAGACCTGCCGCAATTGGGTTATGTACTTTGATGGTGCTTTCTCACTGCAAGGTGTTGGTGTCGACGTGCTACTCGTCGCGCCCACCGGAGAGCACTTCAAGTACGTAGTCCAGATGCACCACTACTAGAAAAAATGCTGTTAGTGGCGCACCAGTTTTTGCTATTAATGGCGCACTATAGGTGTGCCACTATTAACACGCCACTAGTAACAAATAGTAATGGCGCACCTCTAGTGCGCCATTAGTATCCTAGATAATAGTGGCGCACCACATAGTGCGCCATTACTATGTCCAACAGTGCGCCATTACTATGCCTCCTAGGGGGGCATATTTACCTTCACGTATGCCCCAAGTGCGCCATTACTATGCCCCATAATGCGCCACTGGTATTTAGCCTTGGTGCGCCACTAATGCTCAATATGGTGCGCCACAACTGGGGGCCATATTTGCCTTCACCTATGCCCCAAGTGCGCCATTACTATGCCCGATAATGCGCCACTGGTATTTATCTTGGTGCGCCACTAATTCCAATATGGTGCGCCACTACTATGAATATTAGGAATTATTATTTTTTGCTTTTCTGGTATTTGCACAGGTTACAAAATAAGTTACAGCACAGAATGTAAACATCACACAATAGAATTCATCATATTAGTCTTCAAATTCAAAATAGCGAACAAAGTTCAAACATTATCCAAGTTTAGGTCTCGAGAAATTAGCAAAGTTCATCATATTAGCCGACTTTGTCGTCACATTACAAAGTCAATATCGATCATCTAAACTACCATTACATAGAAGAGAGCCGCGGTCATGATGAGCATCATCGCGATGAAACTGGTCTTCATGCGGTTCCTCCTCCGCTCCCTCCTCTCTCCCGCTAGATAGCGCGCGTATCAAGCTTCCGCGTCCGCCCTAGTGGTGTACCCTTTGTAACTGTTACCGCTGAAACGGTGAACTTGTCTCCGACACTCCTCCCAGTCGTCGTAGACTCTGGGAACCTTACCCTTGTACACGACATACGGCGTCATCTCTATGCACTAGACAAACAAATCGTTAGTAGCAATTCATAGATAGTATATAAGCAATATATAAGTATGCAACAAAAGGATCGAAAGAGAAAAACAACACATTAATAGCACGATTCATGGTCCTACTAATAAATAGCATCGATTACATATAAGTTGAACGACTGTCCAAACTAAAGAGATATACAAGTTCATTAAAGTTTAATTACAACATGAGCTAATCGATATTTCAGAACTACATAGCATCAATACTTTTGACTCGACTCAGGGACCAGAGCGTGGATGAAGACGCCGTCTTTCGTGATGGTCATGAATGTGCGGTCGTTGTTAGCCTGCATTTGTAGCGTTGTTTCTATTTCACTGTTGGACGGTTGATATTTGAGGTAGAACTGCCTCGAGGTACAAAGGACATCTTGATAGATGATTTCCGCAAACTCCGACTAGATGCGAAAGAATTCTTGTCTGATATCCTCGTCCTGGATTGCGGACAAGCGTGCGGCCCAATCTTTGTCTGATGTCCTTTCTCTTTTTTTTTCTTTTTCCTGTCTGCTTATTTACGACAAATTGCACCCGTACATTCTGATATGGCCAGTGCGCCAGGGGCTTCAGTGTACCCCATAACATGGGAAGAAAAGTCCGAACACTTTCGATAGTGCGGCACCCCGAACTTATAGCATTATATGCATCAGCTCCGAATCATGTCTTGGGTCAATAGTTGGGTTTGCCCGGCTCCCATGTTTTGGTACCTTATGTTCCGCTATATCGTCTAAGGTAGCGCTAGGAGAACTACTGCGATTGTGTCCCGGTTCTTCCGGACGAACACCTCAGTAGAGAAAGCCGAAAACTGACTGCCATGATGAGGCGAGAGTTGGTCGTTGTTCGAGAGGTCTCAAATCCTTAAAGATTTTTTCCGCTTCGGGCGAGGAGTCTGCCTTGTCCGATTTAGGCATACATAGCGCCCCAAGTTCGGCCTTCCGAATACTAGGGGCTTCGCCAAAATTTAAAATTGTAGACTTCTATGGCTAAGTGAGAGTGATAAAGCTTTAATAGTCCAATTGCCTGGTTCGTTGTGCTGAACACCTCCTTCGAAGGACCCAAAACTAGGATAAAGAGTGATCAGGTTTATCCCGAACACCTCAGTACTAGCTACATGGGGGCAGAAGCCGACGACTGGCCAACTCTCAAATTTTATAAACGGCCGCACATAAGGTAATATTTTAGATTAACAAGCATTACAAAGCGCACATAAACTCATTTCATATTAGAGGATCACATGAGTACATTCATTCAAATATCACATCCTTAGCACATTCCTCTGCCACAAGGCGAGCACCCTTCAGGACACTGTCATAATACTTTTCGGGGTGGGGATCCTCTTTGCCCTCTGGCATCCCCTTCTTCACAAGCTTTTCGACGTCCATCTTCGCCCAGTGCACTTTCGCGCAGGAAAAGGCCCTGCGCGCACCTTCAATGCAGACGAACCGCTTTATGACTTCAAACCGCGGGCAGGCATTCACAAGCCGCCTTACCAGGCCGAAATAGTTGCCAGGCAGGGGCTTGCCAGGCCACATCCGGACTATGAGGCCCTTCATGGCCAGTTCAACCGCCTTGTGGAGCTCGACCAGTTGCTTCAACTAGTCGCTCGAGGGCATCGGATGTTCGGTCCCAGTATACTGAGACCAGAACAACTTCTCCGTCGAGCTCCCTTCCTCGGCCCAATAGAACTCTGCGGCATCCGACACACTGCTGGGTAGATCTGCGAACGCTCCCGGAGAGCTCCGAATTTGGGTATGTAAAAGGAAAGTTTCCTTCACACGCTTGCTTTGCATAATAACTGCCTTACCTGACGTTATGTTCTTAACCGCCTCAATCTCCTGGAGGGCCTTTTGGGCTTTGGCCTTGGCATTTTGTGCATTCTCGAGGGCCTTCGCAAGCTCGGACCCTTGCATCTTAGAGTCACACTCCAAGGACTCATACTTCTTGACAAAGTCCTGGAGCTCTTGCTGCACCTCGCCAACTCGGGCCTCTTGCTTCTCGCGCCCGGCGCGCTCCTTGGCCGCTTTGCCTTCGGCCTCGGACAACGCCTTCTTCAGGGCCGCCACTGTTGTCGTGGCCCCTAGCAAAATTCATGACGATCCTGTGATCTCACAACCACCTTACTTTTTCTTTATCAATAAACAGACGGGGTATTACTTACCTTTGTTCTCTTCGAGGTGCCTCTTGGCAAGGCCGAGCTCTTCCTCGGAACGCTCAAGGTCCCTCTTCAGTGCGGCTCCGCCGTGCGAGCGGCAGCGGCCAGCAGCGAAGTCTGCTTATTCACATAGACATATTCCGATTAGACACCTGTGATTATTATTTGATCCTCTGTTCGGCCTTTGTTCGCGAACACCAAATAGAGCATCAGGGGCTATTGTCTATGCTGTAATTTTTTTCATAATTTGATTACTTACCTCAAAGCCTCTTAGGAGGCTGGCATAGGCTTCAGTCAGTCCGCTTTTGGCGGACCGAACCTTCTTGACCACCGCACTCATGATAGTGCGGTGCTCTTCGTCAATGGAAGCACCGCGAAGCGCTTCCAGCAAATTGTCCGATGCCTCTGGATGGACAGAGGCCATCGGCACAGACGGCTTGCCCCTCTTGGCGAGGGGTTGCCTGACAGAATCCGGAACCACTGGAGGTTCCGGTGCAGTATTCGGCTGGGGGCTAGACCTGCTACCCCCGACATTAGGGCCCATGGGAGTCTTGCCCCTCGTGCGCCCAGCGCCTGGAATGTCACCTTGGGGCGCCTCCGGAACTGTCTCCCCTTGGTTCAATGCCCTTTGAGTCAACACCTCGACGTCATCCGTAGGGCGGGGGGAGGAGGCGGTCGAAAGTGAATCGCTGTTCATCTCCGACGGGCCCAAAGATTCCTCCGAAGAGGATACATCGATATGGGCTTTGGATGGACTGCATAATCATGTTCGGCATGATAAGAAGCAATAAAATAAAATATACCAAGAACTATTATGGTATCCGGATACTTATGACTTCGTCAGGGGCTTGTCCCTGGGTTACCACTCCTCATCGCTAAAAGCGGCCATCGTGGAGTAGTCTGGAAGGAGAGTCCTTCCCTTCTTGGACCCTTCGGCCTCCCCTGACGGGATGGCCTTCCTTTTCTTGTCTCCCCCGGTTGGGGGGGGGGGAGAACCTTCCTCTTCCTCCTCCTCGTTTTCATGGGAGGAGGGCGCCTCGGTGTTATCGGATGATGAGGCCGATACGACCTTGCGCCGGAGACCTTTCCTGGTCCCCGTGGCCTTCTTCTTGGCCTTCTTCTCCAGCACCTCATAGGGCACCGGAACCAGCATCTCCGTTAGGAGAGCCCTTGGTGGATCTTCGGTTAGTGGGGCCAGATAATCAATCCGCTCCGCTGTCGTGACCCAGTCCTGTTAAATGGCATGGAGGCTTAGATCCCTCATATGATTATACCAGGGAAAGGAACATCTTATGAGAGACAAGGAGCTTACCGGATTGGCATGGCTATTCGCGCTGAGTCCGCGATCCTCGGTAAGGGGAGGAGGTACCTCGGCGGACTTGAACAGCACCTTCCAGATGTCTTGGTGCGTCGTGTCGAAGAGCTCTCACAACGTCTAGTGCTTCGCCGGGTTGAACTCCCATAAATTGAATGCCCGTCTTTGACACGGAAGGATCCGGCGGAAGAGAATGACTTGGACCATGTTGACAAGCTTGATTTTCTTGCTTATCATGTTTTTGACGCAGTTCTGGAGTCCGGTCAGCTCCACCGATGAACCCCAGGATAGGCCCTTCTCTTTCCAGGAGGTGAGCCGCATGGGGATGCCGGATCGAAATTCGGGGGCCGCCACCCAGTTGGTGTCGCGCGGCTCGGTGATGTAGAACCACCCCAATTGCCACCCCTTTACGGTCTCTACATAGGAGCCTTCGAGCTAGGTGATGTTGGGAATTTTTCCCACCATCGCGCCTCCGCATTCCGCTTGCTAGCCGACCACCACCTTCAGTTTAACGTTGAAGATCTTCAGCCACAGGCCGAAGTGGGGCTTGATGCGGAGGAAGGCCTCGCACACGACAATAAACGCCGAGATGTTGAGGATGAAATTAGGGTCCAGATCATGGAAGTCCAGCCCGTAGTTGAACATGAGCCCGCGGACGAATGGGTGGAGGGGAAATCCCAGCCCGCGGACGAAATGGGTAAGGAATACAACCCTTTCGTGGGGTTCGGGAGTAGGGATGATCTGCCCCGCGTCTGGGAGCCGGTGCACGATATCTGCGGCCAGGCATCCGGCTTCCTGGAGCTTCGTAATGATCTCTTCCGTAACGGAGGAGACCATCCACTTGCCTCCCCCTCCGGACATGTTTGGAGTGGTTTCGCGGAGAAAATGCGAACTTGGGCGCTGGAGCTCGAGTGCGCGAGAATGGATGGGCAGGGAAGAAGAAGGCGTGGGTGAAAAGGAGGAGTCCTTGTCCCTTTATAAGGGCGGAAGGAACTGTGTGCCTCCCCACCTGCCTGGTAAACTCGCTTATTCCCCAAGCGCCGTCATTGATGGCGTGGTTGGGTTACCCACACCCGTATTGATGAGAATCCCGCGATAAGGGGACACGATCTCTGCTTCGACAAGACGTGCCAAGAAAAGCGCCTCGCAATATGTGCAGTAGCTGGTTGAGAAAGACGGTTGGAATAATGACCGGGCCATGGCGTGATGTCATGCTACAAAATGTGTCAGCAGATTAGATTTGTGGGATATTGTACTCTCTACGGTGGTATGTGGAATTTGTTTTGCAGAGCCGGACACGATCCTTGTGTTCAAAATCTTCTATGGAGTATTCGGAGGAAGAACCCGCCTTGGAATGCCGAAGACAATCTGCACGCCGGACTCATCGTCATTGAAGCCTGGTTCAGGGGCTACCGAGGGAGTCCTGGATTAGGGGGTCCTCGGACAACCGGACTATATGCTTTGGCCGGACTGTTGGACTACGAAGATACAAGATTGAAGACTCCGTCACGTGTTCGGATGGGACTCTCCTTGGCGTGGAAGGCAAGCTTGGCAATTCAGATTGTAGATCTCCTCCCTTGTAACCGACTCTGTGTAACCCTAGCCCCCCTCCGGTGTCTATATAAACCAGAGGGTTTAGTCCGTAGGACAATAACAATCATAATCATAGGCTAGATTCTAGGGTTTAGCCTCTACGATCTCATGGTAGATCAACTCTTGTAATACTCATATCATCAAGATCAATTAAGCAGGAAGTAGGGTATTACCTCCATTGAGAGGGCCCGAACCTGGGTAAACATTGTGTCCCCCGCCTCCTGTTACCATCCGCCTTAAACGCACAGTTCGGGACCCCCTACCCGAGATCCGCCGGTTTTGACACCGACAATGGGCACTCTTTCCAATTTTTCAACAGCTCGTGTATTTCCTCGCCGCTCCTCGTACGCGAGCGTCTTCGGGGTTCGGTTTCACCATCGAACAGATCCTTGCGTTTTCTCCATGAGTCATCGTTGCGAAGCAACGTTCGATGTCCCATGAACATGGTTTTCGAAGATCCGGGATCTCTATCTAGCTGGCGATACATTGTGTCATCCATGCACCTGACGCATGCACAAAATCCATGGACCACCTGCCCCGCGACATATCCGTAACCGAGATAGTCGTGCACCATCATGAGCAGTGCGGCTCTCATAGGGAAATATTCTTTCTCTGCGGCGTCCCATGTATCTGCTGGCGTTTTCCACAGCGTGTCTAGCTCCTATTTTAGTAGCCCCAGATACAGATTGATGTCGTTCCCTGGTTTTTTCGGCCCTTCAATTAGCATACTCATGTGAATGTACTTCCTCTTCATACACATCCAGGGGGGAAGATTGTACATCCACACAAACACAGGCCAGGTGTTATGTGTGCTTCTCTGGCTGCCAAACGGATTGACTCCATTGGTGCTCGTGCCCAGAACGATGTTCCTTGGATCATTCCCAAATTCTGGGTGTTCGAAGTTCAACGCTTGCCACTGGCTCCATCCTTAGGGTGACTCAGCATCTTGTCTTTTTTATTTATTTCCGGATCATTTCCGTCATCTTCTCGCTTCTTCTCCTCCCTATCCGCATGCCAACGCAGTTGCTTTGCTAGCTTAGGGTCCGCGAAATACCGCTGCAGACGAGGAGTGATCGGAAAGTACCACACCACTTTTCGAGGAGCTTTCTTCCTCTTCTTGTATCGAGTGACGCTGCACACCGGACATATGGTAGACTCCGCGTGCTCGTCCTGATAAATGATGCAATCGTTCATGCACACATGGTATTTCACGTGCGGTAAATCCAGAGGACACACAATTTTCTTCGCCTCCTCGAAACTGGCCGGGCACTTGTTCCCCTTGGGAAGACATTCATGCAAGAATGACATGTTCTCGTCGAAGCATGCGTCAGTCACTTTGTGTTTTACCTTCATTTCTAGAGCCATGAGCGTTACTTTCAGGCGGGTATCCTCGGGCCTGCATCCTTCATACAATGGAGTAACCGCGTCTATATCTAGTTGATCCAGCTTGGCTTTCTCTCGGGCGGCAGCTCTTGCGTTACCCGTCTGCTTGAGAAGAAGCTGTTGAATATGACGGTCCTGCACCCAGCCCATCGATGGTCCATCGACGTCTGCTCCGACATCTTCATCTTCATGATCATGCCCTTCGTCTCGATCTTCCTCATCATCATGTCCGGCATCTTCTACATGATGACTGTGTCCTGCATCTACTTCGTGATGATGTCCTGGAGATTCTTCCTCTTCTCGCCCGCCCTCGCCGCTATTGTCTTGCTACCCTTCCTTATTTCTTGCCCAACCCCCACGGACGACTTCATAATAATCTTCATCACCTTACCACCGATAGCCATCCATGAAACCGCGCAAGAGCAGGTGGTCCCGCACCTGTCTGGAATCCGGGTCCATAATGCTCTTCAGCTTGCATCTTCGGCACGAATATCTTATCTCCGTCTCGCTTTTTTGAAGCATCTCGTCCTTCGCGAAGCTTAAAAACCTATCCACGATGCCTTCGGTCATCATGTGGACAATGGTCGCCTGCGGGGTAGAGCAAAATGATATTTTAGAACCAAAAAAATATTTGGCATGACTTTTCCTAAAAATAGGACAAAAAAGAATGCATAGTGACAAATTCTCACCGAAACGGAAATGAATCAACATTCTGGCAAAATATTGGCAACTATCGCATTTCAAATATCGGTACCTGCAAACACAAACATATGCAACACCACAGACATATGTAGATCTAGGCCATAAGAAGTGTGTACATTGTTGGAGGGAGAAAAAAGTAGATCTAGAACATAAAGAAAGCTTTCCCCTTACTTACCTATCAAAAAAAAGGAAATTTAACCACTTAATTTGGGTGAATCTATGGTGCAAATGAGGTGAGGAGGAGGAGGCAGCCGAGACCAAGCTTGGTAGAGGTGGAGAGAATGAAGTAGGGAAAATGAGTGTGGTAGGTGGCTGTAAAAAATATCTATCTGCTCTCAGGTTACCAATGGCGCACCTCCTAAAAATGCGCCATTGGTAACCAGGGTTACTAATGGCGCACCTGGTGTGTGGTGCGCCATTACTAGTTTTGAAAAAAAATTGAAAAAAAATGTTAGTAGTGGCGCACCGTGGGTGTGGTGCGCCATTACTAGTTAAAACTAGTAATGGCGCACCAGAACACGGTCCGCCACTGGTAAGTCTGGGTGGGGGGTGTGCCCAGGAGAAACTTAGTGGTGGCGCACCACACACAAGGTGTGCCATTAGTAATATGGCCACTAATGGCACACCTATATCTGGTTTGCCACTGCCATATAGCAGTGGCGCACCACATACATGGTGCGCCATTAATGTCCATATTAGCTATAGCTGTTTTCCTAGTAGTGCACTCTCCCCGGGAAAATCAACGAACAACACGGTGAGTACGAGGGATTGCTTGCCGGTCTCAGGATCGCGGTAGACCACGGGATCCAGAAGCTCATCATCAGAGCTGATTCGCAGCTCGTCGTTAAGCAGGTCAACAAGGATTACCAGGGCCCGTTGATGGAGACCTACGTGGATGAAGTGAGGAAGTTGGAAGAGCGTTTTGACGGATTGCAAGCAGAACATGTTCCCCGGGCGAAGTATGGCATTGCTGACGACCTGTCGAAGCGCCGCCCTGAAGTTTCCTGTGGAACCAGGTACCTTTGTGCTTCAATTAACTCAACCGTCCGTCGAGCCATCAGGAGGACAGAACAAGCGAAGGAAGGTAGGCCCTGGCAAGTACTTTCCCGATGAGCTCCCAGGAGCCACTGGCAAGGACGTTGCCAGGTGCCCCAAGCTTGCCAGAGAGCATCAACCCCCGGCAGAGCCTCGAGCTCTGACCGTAGAGGCAACTGCCCTTGCGGCTGAAGATGTGCCTTTAGTCCTTGCCGTCGAGCCTCAGGCTCCGGCATGGGCACAACACACCGTTTGTTTCCTCCAAACAGGGGAGCTTCCTGGGGAACAAGAAGAAGCAGAGAAAGTTGCCCGTCGGTCCAGCATGTACCAATTTGTGGATGATTCCCTATACAGAAGGAGAAGGAAAGGCGTGAAGTTGAAGTGCATTCCTCGGGAAGACAGACTGATGCTGTTGGCAGAGATACATGGAGGCATGTGTGGCTCCCACATAGGGTCAAGAGCCCTTGCCGGCAAAGCGTTCCGACAAGGCTTCTTCTAGCCCACCGCCCTCCAGGATGCAACTGCCCTAGTAACCAAGTGTGAAGCGTGCTAGTTCCATTCGAGTAAGCTTCATCAACCAGCCCAAGCTCTTCAGACAATCCCTCTTTCCTGGCCATTTTCGGTCTGGGGGCTCGACATACTGGGCCCCTTTACCCGCACTATCGGGGGCTTTGAGTACTTGTACGTCGCGATCGACAAGTTCACAAAGTGGCCGGAAGTGGAACCAGTGAGAAAGGTGACAGCATAGTCAGCCGTCAAGTTCTTCAAGGGACTAGTCTGCCGTTTTGGTGTGCTGAACAAAGTCATCACCAACAACGGCACGCAGTTCACGAGCTGCACCTTCATGCATTACATTCAAGACCTCGGCAGCAAGGTCTGTTTTGCTTTTGTTGCTCATCCTAGAAGTAATGGCCAGGCTGAGAGGGTGGATGCAGAAGTGCTGCGAGGCCTCAAGACCAGAACTTTTGACAAGCTGCACAAGTGCGGAAGGTGCTGGATTGATGAATTGCCAACGGTTCTTTGGTCAATCAGGATGACACCAAATCGAGCCACTGGCCAGACACCCTTTGCCCTGGTATACGGGGCAGAAGCAGTTCTCCCCACGGAACTCATATACGGGTCACCTCGAGTGCTTGCTTATGATGAGCTTGAGCAAGAGCAGTTGCACCAAGATGATGCGACGCTCCTTGAAGAAGATCGTCTTCGGGCTGCTGTGCGAGCCGCTTGCTATCAGCAAGCTTTTCGCCGCTACCATAGCCGCAAGGTTCACGCCCGAAGCCTTAAGGAAGGTGACCTTGTTCTTCGGAGGATCCAATCCCCCAAGAATTCAAACAAGTTGACGCCGAAGTGGGAGCGCCATTATCGGGTAATACGAGTCACCAGGCCCGACGTAGTCCACCTGGAGACCGAAGATGGCATTTCGATGAACAATTCCTGGAATATCGAACATCTTCGCAAGTTTTACTCCTAAGGCGCGGTTGCCGGGAGCCCCGGCAACTCCCGTTTTGTACTAGCTTTGCCGGCAAGGCATGTAACCCTATGTACAGAGCCAGGCGCAAACCCTGTGTGCAGTCAGGGAAAGAAATCCCTTAGTATGTATAGTTTCCTGTTGATTTCCATGTTTATGTATATACGTATATGCATGCTTGTCCAGGATATTGTACTGCCTTTTGATTCCGACAAGTATTAGTGGACCGCCAAGGTTCTATGCCCTTGCCCTCTCTTCTTTCCAGCCACGGCGAGGATGCGCGATCCCGCTAAGGACCTTGCTCCGGCAAGAAGTTGAGAAGACCACCCGGCACGGCGATCCCCGGCAAACCAAACAGATAAAGTTTACCTTTTGCCCATTTGTGTTCGTAACCTATGACTTGTGCATTGGAAAACCTCACCACTCTCCTTTAAAAACTCAGATGCTCCCATTTCCGGCCTGTACGCTGCTTCAGTCGGAGTGGTCATAGTAGCCCTTGCTAAAAGGAGGTGGACGGGGGGCTGGACCCTTTGTCTGTAACCTGGCAGATATGATTCTCTGGCAGGCGGAGAGGGCGCCGACAAGGCAGCTTGCTGGGAGGACTCGGTTATCTACATTAAGGAGGCATTTCGCCTCTGCACGAACGTACACGTGCACGGGTTCCTGGCAAGGATAAACTTTTTCATTAACATGCTGATGCAAGAACAGAGGTTAGAGGACACAAGCGTGGGCTCGAGAGATTATATTATCTATACACTACTAGAAAAAGGGCTATAGATGGGATTGACACTAATGGCACACCAGACAAGTGGTGCGCCATTAGTATATACTAATGGCGCACCACCTTCTGATACGCCATTAGTGTTGAAACTACTAATGGCGCACCCGGCCTGGGGTGCGCCATTAGTGTCCTAAATTTTTTTTTTGAACTAGCGCGTCTGGCCAAACATACTAATGGCGCATCCTGGTACGGTGCGCCATTACTAGTTGTAACTAGTAATGGCGCACCAGTGACAGGGTGCGCCACTAATGACTTTTTTTTAATTATATTTTTTATTCCTTTTGTTGGAAAACTACTAATGGCGCACTGTCCCAAAGTGCGCCATTACTAGTTCAAACTACTAATGGCGCACTATGACGGAGTGCGCCATTAGTATGATTTACTTTTTTCGCAAAACTACTAATGGCGCATCAGGCGCTGGTGCGCCATTAGTAACCTGGATTACTAATGGCGCATTTATGTCAGGTGCGCCATTAGTAAGTGGGCAGCAACAAGATATTTTGGGCAGCCTCTCCTACCCACACTCACTTTCTCCCCCACTTCATTCTCCACCTCCTCCTTGTCTCGGGTGCCTCCTCTCTTTCTCCTCATTTCCACCATAGATTCATTCAAATTAAGTGGTTAAATTACCTTGTTTTGATAGGTAAGTAAGGGGAAGCTATATTTACGTTGTTCTTCCTACAACAATGTGCACATGCACTTTTTATGGCCTAGCTAGATCTATGTATGTTCGTGGTGTTGCATATGTTAGTGGTGTTGCATATGTGTTTGTGGTTGGAGGTGTACCGGTATTTGAAATGCGATAGTTGCCAATATTTTGCCGGAATGTTGATTCATTTCCGTTTTGGCGATAATTTTGGCATTAAGCATTCTTTTTGGTCCTATTTTTAGGGAAAGTCATGCCAAATTTTTTCTTGGTTCTAAAATATTGTTTTGCTCTACCCCGCAGGCAACCATGGTCCGCACGATGACCGAAGGCATCGTGAATAGGTTTTTGAGGTCCGCGAAGGCCGAGATGCTTCAAAAGAACGAGACGGAGATAAGATGTCCGTGTCGAAGATGCAAGCTGCAGAGCCTTATTGCGGACCCGGATTCCGGGCAGGTGCGGGACCACCTGCTCTTGCGTGGTTTCATGGATGGCTATCGGTGGCAAGGTGATGAAGATGACTACGAAGTCGTCCATGGGGGCCGGGCAAGAAATGAGGAAGGGCAGCAAGACAACCACCGCGGCTCGGGCGGGCGAGAAGACGAAGAATCCCCAGGAGATGATCATGACGGTGATGCTGTACACAGTCATGATGATGAGGAAGATGCCGGAGCAGACGACGGGCATGATCATGAAGATGATGATGCCGGCGGAGCAGACGACGGTGGACCATCGATGGGCTGGGTGCAGGACCCTTATATTCAAAAGCTGCTTCTCAAGCAGACGGATAACGCAAGAGCTGCCGCCCGAGAGAAAGCCAAGGTGGATCAACTTGAGTTAGACGCGGTTACTCCATTGTATGAAGGATGCAGGCCCGAGGATACCCGCCTGAAAGTAACGCTCATGGCTCTGGAGATGAAGGTAAAACACAAAATGACGGACGCATGCTTCGACGAGAACATGTCATTCTGGCACGAACGTCTTCCAAAGGGGAACAAGTGCCCGACCAGTTTGGAGGAGGCGAAGAAAATCGTGTGTCCTCTGGATTTACCGCACGTGAAATACCATGTCTGCATGAACAATTGCATCATTTATCGGGGCGAGCACGCGGAGTCTACCATATGTCCGGTGTGCGGCGTCACTCGATACAAGAAGAGGAAGAAAGCTCCTCGAAAAGTGGTGTGGTACTTTCCGATCACTCCTCGTCTGCAGCGGTATTTCGCGGATCCTAAGGTAGCAAAGCTCCTGCGTTGGCACGCGGATAGGGAGGAGAAGAAGCGAGAAGATGACGCAAATGATCCGGAGATAGATAAAAAAGACAAGATGCTGAGTCACCCTAAGGATGCGAGCCAGTGGCAAGCGTTGAATTTTGAATACCCAGAATTTGGGAAGGATCCAAGGAACATCGTGCTGGGCGCGAGCACCGATGGAGTCAATCCGTTTGGCAGCCAGAGAAGCACACATAGCACCTGGCCTGTGTTTGTGTGGATGTACAACCTTCCCCCCTGGTTGTGCATGAAGAGGAAGTACATTCACATGAGTATGCTAATTGAAGGGCCGAAACAACCAGGGAACGACACCAATCTGTATCTGGGGCTGCTGAAGGAGGAGCTAGACACGCTGTGGAAAACGCCAGCCAATATGTGGGACGCCGCAGAGAAAGAATATTTCCCTATGAGAGCCGCACTGCTCACGACGGTGCACGACTATCTCGGTTATGGATATCTCGCGGGGCAGGTAGTCCACGGATTTTCTAGATGCGTACGGTGCATGGACGACACAACGTATCGCCAGCTAGATAGAGATCCCGGGTCTTCGAAAACCGTGTTCATGGGACATCGAAGGTGGCTTCGCGACGATGACCCGTGGAGGAAACGCAAGGATCTGTTCGATGGTGAAACCGAACCCCGAAAACGCCCGTGTACGAGGAGCGGCGAGGAAATAGACAAGCTGTTGAAAAATTGGAAAGACTGCCCACTGCCGGGAAAGAAGCAAAAGGCGCCAGAGCCGGGAAAGAAGCGAAAGGCACCAGAGCCGCTACTGAAGGTATGGAAAACGAGGTCTGTTTTCTGGGACTTGCCGTACTGGAAGATCCACCGTGTGCCTCACAGCCTTGATGTCATGCATATCACGAAGAACGTGTGCGAGAGTCTGCTTAGTACCCTGCTCAACATGCCAGAGAGGACCAAAGATGGGCCGAAAGCAAGGGCAGACTTGAAATCAATGGGCATCAGGCAGGAGCTTCACGCTATATATGATGATGATGATGATGATGATGATGATGAGGCGAAGCAGGACAAAGAATGTCGTCGCAAAGGCAAAAAGGCCAAGAAGACCGGAAATGACTACCCTCCCGCGTGCTTCACTCTAAGTCAGGAGGAGATTGAGCAGTTTTTCACCTGCCTCCTAGGAGTAAAACTTCCTTACGGTTATGCGGGGAAGATAAGCAGATACCTAGACCCAGCGAAGCAGAAGTTCAGCGGGATGAAGTCTCACGACTGTCATGTGCTGATGACACAGATACTTCCAGTTGCAATCCGTGGGATCATGGACGCTCACGTCCGTGAAACGCTATTTGGCCTATGCAACTTCTTCGACGTCATCTCTCGGAAGTCGATTGGCGTGAGGCAACTCAGAAGGCTACAGGAAGAGATCGTGGTGATACTATGCGAGCTTGAGATGTACTTCCCGCCCGCATTCTTCGACGTTATGGTGCATCTGCTGGTCCATATAGTGGAGGATATCATCCAACTCGGGCCGACGTTCCTGCACAGCATGATGCCGTTCGAAAGGATGAATGGTGTCATCAAAGGATACGTTCGTAACATGTCACGTCCAGAGGGAAGCATAGCCAGGGGCTTTCTAACCGAAGAGTGCATCTCGTACTGCACGAATTATCTAGGCATCGAGAACCCCGTTGGTCTGCCCGTCAACAGGCACCTCGGCAGGCTCGCTGGATGGGGTCACCGTGAGGGTCGCCGCGAAATGCATGTCGACTTCGAGGGTCGACTCGCCGACTTTGAAAGAGCAAACCTAGTCGCGCTACAACACATAGACGTGGTCGATCCTTGGGTGGTAGAGCACAAAACCTTTATTAAGAAGACGTACAATGACCGAGGCCAACAGAGGACGGACGGAGATACACTCAAAGAGCACAACTCATGTTTCACGCGTTGGTTCAAGCAGAAGCTTCTGTCGTACCCTTTACATGAGGATTCTTCCGCGGAAGAACAACTCATATTCGCCTTGTCACAGGGCGCCGAGCACAACCTGATGACCTATGAGGCGTACGATATCAACGGCTACACATTCTACACGGAGGCCAAGGACATGAAGAGCGATGGTTATCAGAACTCCGGGGTAACGATGGAATCCTACACCGGTAACGACAAGGACAGATACTACGGAAGGATCGAGGAGATCTGGGAGCTGAGCTACGCTGGAGAGAAGGTCCCGATGTTCCGTGTCAGATGGGCCAAGAGCGTCCTAAAAGAAGACCGGTATTTCACCACCATGGTTATACCCGAAGCCAAATCCAAGACCGCGGGCGCAAACATCACCGCGAAAAATGAGCCATGGGTACTGGCTTCCCAAGTGGACCAATGCTTCTTCATTACCGACCCGCCAAAGCCCAGTCGTGTTGTCGTGAGGAGAGGCAAAAGGAAGATCATCGGAATGGATGGAGTAGCCAATGAGCAAGACTTCGACAAGTACGGCGACCCGAGGATCGAACATGACGACGATGATGAAGTTGCAGCATACACCACAAGAAGCATGACCACCCTACCTAAAGGACGCCCGTTCCACAGAAGAACTCCATTTGCGAAAAAGAAGGTCAAGAAGATTGTGAACAGATAGCTAGCTAAGATCGATTGTATTTAAATCGTAGATTTCATTTCTCGATTGTATTTCATGGGCACTTTTTAAACTATCATGAATATTTTTAAATTTCATGGACACTCGATCTCGATCCCCCTCCATCTCGATCGCTATCCCACCTCGCCAGATCCGGTCCCCCTCGCCGCCGAGCACCCCCCGGTCCACCGGCCGCCGCCGCCGACCCCCCGCACCCTCGTTTCCCCTACTCAACCGCTGCCGCCGACCCCCCGCACCCCTCCCCTACTCAACCGCCGCCACCGACCCCCCGCACCCTCCCCGCTCCACCGGCATTACTGTTTGATGATATTTTTTAAAAAATTATTACTGTCTTATAAAAAAAATTACTGTTATGATTTAAACAAGTTTGAACATATTTAAACACAAATAAGTATCAAACAGCATTTTAAATGCATAAAAACAAATTTGTGGAGCCTGGGAATCGAACCCAGGACCTCCTGGTGTGAGAACTGGCACCTGACCAGTCAAGCTAGTAGAGGGGATTTGATGTGGATAAGGTCAGGTGGGAGATAACCTGTTGGCTCGAGCGGAAATAAAAAAAATACTAATGGCGCACCTGGTCGAGGTGCGCCATTAGCATGTATATACTTATGGCGCACCGAGGGTTGGTGCGCCATTAGTATTGTGCCCCCCCCCCATCCATATTCCCTCCCCTCTCTCTCCCCTCTCTCTCCCTCGCCCTCGCCCTCGATCCCCTTCCCCTCTCCTCTTCCAACGCTGCTGCCCCGCCGCCTCGACGCCGCCCCGACGTCGGCGCCGCTCTCCCCGTCGCCCCACCTCGTTGGACGCCATCGCCCCGCCGCCCTCGTAGCCGGCCTCCTCATCGCCGCTTCCCTCCCGCCGCCAAGCGCAGGTGAGCAACCGCCGCCCTTCCCTTCCCCTCCCCTCCCATCCTCCCCCGCCGCCGCGCGGCCCCGGATCCGTCCTCGTGCGGATCCCCCACCCCCCCGCAAGCTGCACGCGCCTGCCGCCCTGCAAGCTTCCGGTTGCCCGCGCCCGCCCTGCTCCGCTTGCGGCGCCGCCGGCTGCCCCCGAGCCCGCCTCCATGCCCGGACTCGCCCGCGTCGCCGTGGTCCTGCCCGGCCTCGCCTGCACCACCGCAGCCCTGCCCAGCCTCGCTCGCGTCCTTTCCTGGGCCCGTGCGCGTCCGTCGTCCTGCCAAGCCGCGCCGCCGTGGCCCAACCCGGCCTCGCCTGCGCCACCGCAGCTCTGCCCCGCCTCGATCGCGTCCTTTCCCAGGCCCGCGCACACCTGCCGCCCTGCCAAGCCGCGTCGCTCCCGCCGCTGCCCTTCGTCGGCCAGCTGAGCTGCGAACGCGGTCTGGCCGTCAACCGCGCATTAGATTCTGCTGCTGACATTGCCCTACTCTACTACTCTGCTCTACTCATGGCGCACACTGTCAATACGATTGAATGAACCATACCACATGCCAGTGCACACCGATCTTGACTATGGCGCAATGCAGGAACGAAAGTCTGACAGTGTTTTTTTTTGGCACTTTGTCTAAGGTTCAGACGCCAAAAACCGCCTATGAGATGAACATTTGCTTAGGCAAGAAACCTAGCAACTTCATACCGTGTGTTCTGATAAGAGACTAAAATCTGATGAGTGGTAGCAGCACTCATTTGGAGCACATCCTTCCTGGCCATTACTGTATGAACACTTGACAACACATATGTAGTGAGAGACCCCTAGTGGTGGTAGCTGTAGTCCTGTCCGGCTGTTCCTAACATTCAGTCAGAATGATCATGTTCAGAATGATCTTATTTGCTTGTAGTTTTGCTATAATTTGCGAGCGTGGTGGGTCCAATCAAGGTGGCCCATGTTTAGTTCCTGGGCCTATTCCACCATGTGCCAGCTTCCATGGGACTCATAATTCATCCGGTTTCAAACGGAACATGCAATTATTTTGTTTGTTGGTCTTCCTTTTTTATCAGATAAAATCAGGAGGTTTAGTTGTTTGGACAAAAGGAGACGTTCATTTTGTTTACATAGGAAGCAATTATCTAGAAAATTTCTATGTTGCCAGAGACTTGCCATGTGCTGTGTAGTTTAGCTCCATTATTAGAATAGCAGACTTTGAAAACAAGCATATATTCTCTTCTTCTAATTCTTCTTTTTATGAAATTAGAGAAGATTTGGCTGCTGCTGCTTTAGTTTTCATGCCCAATCAACCAATTCTCCTTTTATCCATTTGATTGGCTCCTATTATAATTGCAGAGGATAAGAAGAACTTGCTCTGTTCTTGCTTGTACACCAATCTCTGCTTCAACTGCTGCATTTACTTTCATGTAACAGTCTTGTACCCAATGCTTCAGTGGCAGTGCATCCTAAGCAATGACAACCTATTATTAAGTACAACAGTCCTAGCACTCCACTTAAACCTACCTCTCAGAACAGGTTCAGTCAGTTGTTAGACTTGTCTTGATAATTTCATTGACTGTTATCGCTTGCAGGTCCCCGACATTTCCAGCTCGCGGCGCCGCACAGCCACGCCCACGCACCATTCTAGTTCCACGGCTACTCGTTCACGTCGAGCCCTCCGGTGTTCATACGGGTTCAGTTCGAGCATCAGCAGAGGTCCTTCACGGGTTTCGTCAGGGTACAGGACAGGTACACTATGATTTGCTCAGAAATTTGTCATGAACAACATTCAGATTTTGGTGTAGATGCTATTTGCTGCATTGCATCTTTTTTTTGTGTGCTAATCTGCTTGGGCTTGATACAGTTTACTGAAACTGTTTTAGTCCCAGAAATAGTTTACTGAAACTGTTGTAGTCTGAAGAAACAGTTTACTGAAACTCTTGTAGTCTAAACTGATGTTGGTGTAGATACTATTTTACTGCATGAAAATATGTAGAATCTTTCTTTAGTTGAGTGCTAATCCGATCGTGCTTGGAAAAAGGATATTATAGAAGAGTAAAAGTACTTCATTTAGAATTTGGTAGTTGCCTGAAACTGTTGCAGTTTTATACAAGAGTAAAAGTAGTTGGATTTGCCATGTGGATTTGTTCAGTCCTTGATTCAGATAATTCAGTTCCATTCTGGAACATTTGCTCATAGATAGATAGGCAAATCAAGTTCAGTCATCTCATTTCACCTTTTCAGATAATATACTAATTTTCTAACCTCTGAATTAATTCCTAAAAAAACCTCTGAATATAATTCAGGTAGTTTTTTTACAATAGCACATAAAGCTTAGTTCCTTGCACATTATATTGTTTGATTGAAGGCACAGGACAGGTACACTAACATTTTGCTTAGGAATTTGTCATGCACAGGAACTGAAGGCCTTTGATGTAACATTTAGGTTGTTTAGGAACAAGTTATTTTTTATACGCTCACTGAAGCATTTCTATATATAATCTGAATATATAGAAGCATTTCTTTATCAATCATTTTCTTCTCCAATCTGATAAAGAACGGATGCTGCATTTATGTTCATGTAATCCGAATATATAGACCTTCTATATAGTCATGCAATCTGAATTTATGTTCAGCACTTGAAGGAAAAAAACTATACACGCTTTGTTAATTATATAAAGACGTACAACAAATTTCAAATTGAAGCAACAAGTGTGATCCTCAATGAGTCTCAATTTAGGGTGGCCTACGTTTATTGATGGGTCTGGCCCAATGATTGACCATATTTTTGTGAGCATGATGGTAGAACTGAATCAGCACAGGCCCTTTTTTTAACACTGGGCTTTGCCACGTGTTGTTTGTCTTGTAAATAGAGCATTGGATCATGCTGAAATTTTGCAGGTACCCCGAGAGGCCCTTGAGTTTGCCGGAATGTCGATTAACTTCCGTTCCGGCAAATTCGGGTACTCCATATGTCCTATTTTCAGCAAAGGTCATGCTGAAATTTTTCGTGAATTTTAGCATGACTTTGCTAAAAATAGGACATATGGGGTACTTCTGACTAATGCATGGGCCGGGGTATTTTAGTAGTTAATTAACTTAGAATTCTCCTTCCCAGCTTAGCTTTTAGGATGCCTCGGTGTCGACAAACCATTAATTATACAACCTTGGCTTTTAGGGTGCCTCGGTGTCGATAAAAACTGAAATGATGAAAGCTTAGGCTTTTAGGGTGCCTCGGCGTCGAAAAACCCTCAATGATACAAGCTTAGATTTTAGGATGCCTCGGTGTCGACAAACCCTAAATGATGAGACCATGATCTTTTTCCTTGATAATAACTAACTTTTTGACCAAACTTTGTTTCTATTTAGAGAGAAACATGGCAAACAACGATGAGGCAGGGGGTTCGGGCGGCAAGTCATTCTGGGAGCTGTCCCAGGAGATGGAGGAACAACCTCACTTGTATGAGGACACCGCCTTCCCCACCGATCCTGAGACCACTGATGGTGCCGCCGAGGATGACCCCACTGATGCCACCACTGATGGTGCCGCCGAGGATGCCACCACTGATGATGGCGGCGCACGCACAGATGGCAGCCAGAAGAGGCAACGGAAGGACCGGCGCCCGACCGTGCTCCGCACCCTCAAGGAGGAAGTTACTGAAGTGGACTCCGACGGGAATCCAACGGCGCCCGCACGAATAGTCAAGGGGTACTCGCTTCAGCTCGGGTGCATTCTCCGGAGCACCGTCTCGATCAACACCGAGAACCTGAGGCATCCTGACCGAGGGAATTTGCGCAACCTCCTCTTCACGAAGCTGCACGAACGATACAAGTTCCCCGCTGAATTTGAAAACACAAGGCTCAAAGGGAATAAAGTGAACAATGCTGCCCTCACGAAGATGAGCAAGGCCCTGTCTACTTGGAAAAGCAATGTGAAGAGAATGATCGAGAAAGGTGAGAGTTATGAGAAGATCAAGGAGAAAAATCCTTCGATCACCGAAGATGACTACAATGACTTCAAGATCAATTGCTCGAGCACCGCACACTCCCAATCAAGTCAGTGGGGGAAAGAAATGCGGGAGCTGAACTTAGGGGAACACACACTCGGTCCCGGCGGTTATAGAGTGGCGGAGCCTATATGGGACAAGGAGGAGGCGGACCGTGCCGAGCAAGGCCTACCGCCCCTCTTCGATAAATACGGTGACAAGCAGACCAGGAACTATGTCAGGGCCCGGTACAAGAAGGACCCGAAAACAAAGGAGCTTACCACGGATCCGAAGACCAGGGCGCTTGAGCTTGTTCTGGTAAGGAATACACCCCCGCGTAATTAGCTCCATATGGTTGCATTCTAATTAATGAAGCCGAATTTCTAAATGGTTCACATTCCTTCCGCAGGCGAGTGAAAGCAGTAGCACGGGTTCGACTAAGAGCAACCCTTGGGACACCACTCTAAATAGGGCGTTGAATGTAATGAAGAACAAGGATAATCTCAGTAAGCCGACGTCAGCTGGTCGTGTGGCCGGCAAAGGCTTGTCGACAAAATGGGGGTCATACTATAACACTGGTGGACGAAAGGAGAAAAAGACCAGCTCGGAAAACCAGGCGCGCGAGGTTCAAGAACTCAGGGCACAGGTGGCGCGGATTCCGGAGATTGTCCAAGAGCAAGTGCAACAACAACTCGGAGCGACGATCACCGCCATTGTGCCTACCTTGATGCAGGGGTTGAGTGCGTGGATTGCGGGCGGCCAACAGGGGCCGCCCCCGATTCCTAGCTTCACGGCCAGCAACTCGCAGAACGCGATGGCGGGGCCATTGGGGTCTCCGGCGGAGGCGGCATTGGTGTCTCCGACGCCGGCACGGGAGCTTAATGCACCCGGGTGTACGCCGGCCGGCACCTCTGCAGCAAGCGGCCCCTCCGTAAACTGCACGCCCGCCGTTGGCGGTGCCTCGACATTAGCCGAGCTCGACGCCATCATCACGGTAACTAATTAAGCCTCTCTCGGCCGAGGACTTCATCTCCTTGCCTTTGACTGGGCATCCCTGACGCCCTACATGTTTTCGCAGGGCGCCGCCGACGTTCGGTGCACTCTCCTGCACTTCGTGAACAATGAGTTGGTCGATGTCGCCAAGGGCAAAATCGTTCAACCGGGCAACCCCTTGTTCCACGGTACGCAGATGCCACCCAACTTGTTTAGGGTTCAACTGTTTCGGGTGCTGCCAGGCTGCGATGAGTTGCTACCTCCGATTCGACCTGTCGGGGCCGACGATGATGACGTGATGACCCTCAGCGCCTGCCTGATCGGCTGGCCCCTGCTTTGGCCGAAGAGCCAGATTCGTTTGGGGGCGGGGGACACCACCCCAAAGACAACACCGCCAGTCGTGCCGGCGCCAAGTCGGCCCCATGGCAAGACCGCCGCAACGGTGCCGGACATCCCTATGCCACTGGATCCAAACATGCATATGGCACAGGATCAGAACGACGACGACGACGATACATTTGTCAACGTCGATCGGTACTTTGCCGATCATGGGTACGATGGCGACTTCATGGGGCCTGCTTCTCAAGAACCCAACCCAACAAAAGACGTGCGCGATGTAGCTGGTACCGCGGGGAAGCCAAGTTGCAACAGGCGTCGTCTGCCGTTCAGCTCTCAGGAGACGCCTCCAGCTGCCGACTTCACCGAGCCTCAGATAGGCGAGGTGCGAAATATTCTCAGCCCCAACACACTCAAGAAGGCGGTCTGTGAGCAGAACTCGGTCCCATTACAGGAGAAGAAGAAGGCACGCAAAAGAAAGACAAACAAGGGTGCGGGCCAGCCGGCAACGAGTACGATCCGTGCTCAGGACGGGCCACCTTCACCTGAGGATTTAATGAGGAGGGTGCATGTGGCCGGTAGGCCGATGCTACCGAGAAATATGCTCGATGTTGCAACCGGTTCTATGCGGAGTCTACATGACAGTGTTCTTGCTTTGGAGAAGCGGCGTCTCAGAGAGAAGGATGTGGCATACCCGGTTTTCGTGGCCAAGGTGCCAGAGGGCAAGGGCTTTGTGGATAACTCCATCGGGGGTACGATCGTCCTGCGGTTTGATGACATCCACGCTATGTTGAACCTTCATTCGCTGCACTACACCTTCGTTCGGCTATTTTCGCTGAGTATGGAGATGCGGATCATTCGCGACAAGACCCCGGACATCGTGATAGTCGACCCCTTCTACATGCGTGCCAAGATCTTGGGCAGCGCTGGGGACCGGCAAGTTGCGAGTTCTTACCTCGAAGGCGTCATTCTGGCAAACCCAGATAAGGATAACTTCCTCGTGCCTTACTTTCCCGAGTAAGTCCTCCCCTCAACCGCCCCTAACATACGAATTCTTAGATTTCGATCGTTTTTTTTAACATTCCGTGTTTTCTGCAGTGACACACATTGCACGCTCATCCTCCTAAGCCCCAAATATTCCATGGCCACGTATTTCGACCCGGACCGTCAGTCGAACGTAGACTACACAAATGTCAAGAAGGTTCTTGATGATGTTCTCCCCGGCTACGCCCAATCTGGAGGCACCTTCAACAGGCCTATTCGTAAGTACGGCAAGCACGTGTTCTCCCACAATACGACGTTCTGCTGCGTCAAGCAGCCGCCTGGCGGTCAGAAGGGTGCCTACTACGCCATCCATCACATGCGGGCGATCGTACGGGACCATCATCAACTTCTGCTACCGAGTAAACTCAAAGATTGGGCCGCGAGCGTGTCGGCAATCCAGGACGCGGACATCAGACAAGAATTCTTTCGCATCCAGTCGGAGTTTGCGGAAATTATCCATCAAGATGTCCTTCGTACCTCGGGGCAGTTCTACCTCAAAAATCAACCGTCCAACAGTGAGATAGACGGAATGCTACAAATGTAGGTTGACAACGCCCGTAATTTCATGACTCCCACGATAGACGGCGGCTTCATCCACTCTCCGGTCCCTTGAGTCGAGAGTCGCTCCTTGTAATTAAACTTTAATGAACTTGTAGTATGTCTCTTTGGTTTCGAGAGTCGTTAAACTTAGATGTAATCGATGCTATTAATGTCTTGCTTTTCTCTTCCGATCGTTCTGTTGCATACTTATATATTGCTTATGTATTGTTTGTGAATTGGTACTAACGTTTGGGTAGTGCATAGCGATGCCATCGTATGTCGTCTACAAGGGTAAGGTTCCCGGAGTCTACGACGACTGGGAGGAGTGTCGGAGACAGGTTCACCGATTCAGCGGAAACAGTTACAAAGGGTACACCACTAGGGCCGAGGCCGAATCTAGATACGCCCGCTATCTAGCGGGAGAGGGGAGGGAGCGTTGGAGGAACCGGATGAAGACGAGTTCCATCGTGATGATGCTCATCGTGATGACCGCAGCTCTCTTCTATGTGATGGTAGTTTAGATGATCGATATCGACTTGTAATGTGAAGACAAACTCGCTACTCGCGGTCTCGAGACTTGTAATATAATGTTCTATCTTTGTTCGGTCTTTTCAATTCGGAGACTAATATGATGAATTGTATTCGGAGACTAATATGATGAATTGTATTCGGAGACTAATATGATGAATTGTATTCGGAGACTAATATGATGAATTGTATTCAGAGACTAATCTTTTATTGTATTCGATGAATCTGTTGTTGATGTGTGCTGTTTATATTTTGTCAAATTATACATTTTGTAACCTGTGCAAAAAAACAGAAAACTAAAAAATAAAAAAAAAACTAATATTCATACTAATGGCGCATCACACAAAAGTGCGCCATTAGTATTCCAGAGGATACTAATGGCGCATCCCCAACAAGTGCGCCATTAGTATGCCTAGGTTACTAATGGCGCATCACCCAGTGGTGCGCCATTAGTATACCAAAGCACCTGGCTATACATGGTGCTGGTAGGCATACTAATGGCGCACCGTGCCCCATACTAATGGCGCACTCGTGGTGCGCCATTAGTATACCAGATACTAATGGCGCACCGGTGGTGCGCCATTAGTAAATATTACTAATGGCGTGCTACTAATGGCGCACCACTAATGCGCCATTAATGGCCAAATTAGGTGCGCCATTAGTAGCCCTTTTTCTAGTAGTGATAATTTAAGATTTTGGCAAGTGCCTACAATTTAAAAGAAAGATAAGTGCCACGTAATCCCCATTCTTGCCCATTTCCTCCCAGGTGCGGCAGGTGAAGGAAAAAAAGGAGGCGATGGGGAATGCGCCGATGGAGAGCTTGACGAGGAAGACCCCCCGGCAAGGCGCGTGGCCGAGGGAGGATGGCGATGCGGTCAACCGGAGTCGGAATCAGAGACCTCTCACTTGACGCCCTCATCGCCGTTGTCGCTGTCCTCCTCATCACTCTCGCCCGAGGAGGAGGTTTCGTCGGAGGAGGAGCTCTCCACCCAACACCTTAGGCGAGTTACCAAGTGCCCAAAGACCTTGATGGAGAGCAGGCCGTTCTCCATCAATTTGAAGTGGAGGACGAGCCCCTCCGATAGGCTATGGGCACGAGCCAAGGTTTTCCATCCACGGCGGAGATACATAACGTGGGGGGCAGGGAAGTCGACGTCGACACGCATGTTGCCATTCCCGCATCCCCTCATATGCAACCTCAAAGCCTATGGCAGGTCGAGCTCCATCTCCCGAGCGAATGGAGTGGGGAGACGAAGGCGACCATGCACTGGCTTGAGCAGCCTGATGAAGAATTCGCGAGGCTGGTCTCTGACATGGCCCTCCATTGGGGGAGGGGACGCTGGCAGAGGCGAGGCCAGCGCGCCGCCCCATCCTCCTCTCCCTCGAGCGCCACAACGGCCTCGGCGTTGCCCCTTCCTCTTCCTCTTGCATCCGGCTCCGCCGCCACAAGCTCTTGGGAAGGAGGGGCACACTGTCGAGCACAGACCCTCGCCGCTGCCATCGGAGCGCCGACGCGCCCTCTCGCCATAGCTAAGGGAAGGAAGGAGTCAAGATGGAAGGAGATGGATGTTGAAGGATTGAAGGGTGCCATCCTCCTCGCCTTCTTATATAGGGCCGGGCCGGGGCTCGGCCGCCCCACTTAACCAATCCGGCCACCAGGAGCACAGGGAATCGGGACCGACCCGCTGCTCCAATCAGTGACGACCCAGTTTCCCGCCTCGCCATGAAGGCCCGTGCCCTCCGCGTCCGCCACCTAACATCCTTGAGGCATGGAGGACATGTGGCGAGCAGGCCAGGATCGAGAAGACAAGTGAAGCGACTGTTTCCACCCCGTGATCGTGGGGCGTGGGCGCCTTGAAGGTCACGACCCTAGTCCACCTAGTAAATGAGCCGCATGCCTGCGGTTTTCCTTTTTATGGGGAAGGCGCGGGCCGCCTCTTTACCATTTACCATGATGTGACGCAAGCGTGCTCTAACAGCCCCACGCACGACCCCCGCGTCACACATTCAACGCAGGTCATGGGGAAGCGCAACTGGCGAGGGAGTTACTGTGGTAAAACTCTGCCACGCGTACCCACGCACTGTTCTGGGCCTGGCCCAATAACACTCCGCGCTTATGTGTGGCCCAGGCCTGGGGGCTCCTTTCGGTGTACAAAAGTAGGGGTCCTTTTTGTACCCCTTTACTTGTGCGCGGGCAGTCGCAGCCACAGGCCTGCGGCCGCGCATGGTGGGATAGAAGAGGAAACAAAGACACAAGACTACCAGTGCAATGCCAAGACAGATGCACGAGGAGTGAAGGGACAAGGTGGGCTCTCCCCGGTAGGAGCCTTGCCAGGTTAGCTTACATAGCCCCGAGAAGGGCCTTTGCCAGGGCAACTTTCCCAACACCAGCAGAGCCACCACCGTTGAGACTAAGATTTCCGACACCATCGACAACATTGGAACCAAGACTCGGGAGGCACCTGCATGGTGGCATGCGGATCTTTGTGAAGACCAAGGACATACAATACTAGATGAGAACCAGAAGACGGAAACCCCGGAAGGATCCTTGCTGGGGACGCTCACAAGACCCCCGGCAAGACCCTTGTCGGGGATGCCTGCGAGACCCCGTCAAGGCCCTTGCCGGGGACATCTGTTGTGCCACAGCCAGGCCCCCACCTACCAAGGCTCCACCGCCGTTCCAATACAGCAGTCAACCTGCCAGCAAGGTAGGCACCTGCGTGGCGACGTGCAGCTTCCAGGCCAACTCAGCAAGCACCTGCGTGATTGCATGCAGATCTTCGTGAAGACTCTGCCACCGCACCAACTCAGCAGCCAGCTAGCCAGCGTGGCACCGCACGCCTAGTCAGCCTGGACGCACGTCGGTGAAAGGCGAGGCGGCGACGGATGGGACGAGTTTCCTTGTCGTCCCCGATAAAGTGAGAGGGCACGTCGGCAGCGCATTAAATACGTTTGTCCTATGGTGCCAGGCGATAGACTTGTGTATAGTACAAACTTTCCACATCCTGTGTGCCACTATGGCGACCCCCTTTGGCTATAAAAGGAGGCCCAAGGCATACTGGAGGAGGATTCGGACTTTTGGACCCTGCACGCTTTTTAGCTAGTCCAAGAACACCAGATAAACACAAACCAGCAGGAGTAGGGTATTACGCATCACTTGTGGCCTGAACCAGGTTAAATTCCCCGTGTTGATCTTCTAAACCCGCTCTTTCCACAGCCCCGTGCCCGCCAACCGTAGAAGGGATTCCCCATGATCCCATAGGTGTTGTTTCCACTGACAGCTCCGGTTTGTAAAAGTATTGTAATATAGCTTCGCCCAAATTGGACAATTGTATGTACCATGTAGTGACACCATGCCAAGTTTCATGATTTCCTGGTGAGTTTTGGATTTACAGACATTTAAAAACCGAGATTCGCAATGTTTGTGGCCAAGCCAGGACGGCGAGACGGTTGGATTCGTTCCCATTCATTCCATGGGACCTAAACATGCACCCCAAGGAAGCATGTACATTTTTTCTACCCATTTTGGTGCACTGGAGCATGTATTTGTAGTTCGGATTTGAATGATGGACATTAAATGCCTAAAAAACTCAATTAATGAATAAAAAAGGTCAAACAAACCCTGAATATTTCAAAGTTCAGCGCGAATCTCCAGTTGTTCCGTGTAGAAGAAAACATGAGGCTAGAAGAGGGAGTGATTATCGTTTGGCCCACAAGGGGACACGTTTCCCTATCGAAACCACGAGGGTTCTTGCGACAAGCTCGGTTTGTAATAAAGCTTGGACCAAATTGGCAATGTTTTTACGACGACATATATGTGACGTGACACCATGCCACCTTTGATGACTTTCTGGTGAGTTTAGGATTTATGCGGACTTAAAAACCGACATTCAAAATGTTTGAAGACGAGCCAGGACACCGGTACAGCTGTAATTCGTTCCCATTCCTGGCATGAGACCTAAACATGCACCCAAGGACACATGTATAATTTTCTAGCCATTTTGGTGAACTGGAGCATGTATTTATAGTTCAGATTTGAATTATGGACATAAAATGCCTAGGAAACTCAATTAGTGTATAAAAAGGACAAACGAACCCTGAATAAGTTTAAATTTCAGCACGGATATCCCGTCGTCCCATGTTGCCCGTAGAAGAAAATACAAGGCGAAAAGAGGCAGTAATTACGTTTCGCCCACAAGGGGAACACGTTTCCCTATCAGAACCACGAGGCTTCTTTGAGAGAAGCTCCAGTTTTTGTAAGAGGTTTGTAATAAAGCTTGGCCCAAATTGGACAATGTTTTTACCATGACATATATGTGCCATGACGTGACACCATGCCACCTTTGATGACTTTCTGGTGAGCTTAGGATTTATGGGGACCTAAAAACCGAGATTTGAAATGTTCGAGGACTAGCCATGACACCGGTACAATTGTAATTCATTCCCATTCCTGGCATGGGACCTAAACATGCACCCAAGGACACCTGTATAATTTTTCTAGCCATTTTGGTGAACTGGAGCATGTATTTGTAGTTCAGTTTTGAATTATGGACATTAAATGCCTAGGAAACTCAATTAGTGTATAAAAAGGCCAAACGAACCCTGAATAAGTTTAAATTTCAGCACGGATATCCCGTCGTTCCATGTTGCACATAGAAGAAAATACAAGGTGAAAAGAGGCAGTGATTACGTTTCGCCCACAAGGGGGACACGTTTCCCTATCGGATCCACAAGGCTTCTTTGAGAGAAGCTCCGGTTTGTAAGAGGCTTGTAATAAAACTTGCGCCACAATGGATGAAAAAAGTTCCTCGACATATAAATGCAATGTCGTGACGCCATGGCAGGTTTCACGATTTTCAGCTTTGTTTTGGATTTACGGGGATTTAAAAACTTCTTCTCGCAAAATGTTTTCAAATAGCACACGGTTCACTCACGAAAGTCGATATTCAATGAGAACTTCATGGAAACCATATTTTAAAGTTTCATAAAAATCTGAAAAAAGTGGGATGTTAAGAAGGTGATGTTTTATTGCGACGCAAAATTTCAAGTTGAAAAACATTACGAGCTGTGAGCTATGAAAAAGACAAATTCCGCCCTGAATAGTGACATTACTCTTCGGCACTATTCAACACTAATTTTGTTTTTTTCATAGCTCACATCTCGTAATGTGTTTCAACTTGATATTTTGTGTGGCAATAAAACGTCATCCTCTTAACATCCTGCATTTTTTTGAATTTTTTTAAACTTCAAAACATCTTTTTCTCGTGGTTTTCACCGAATGTTGGTTTCCGTATGATACCCCCCCTCGCTGCACACGTGATCTGAGTCCTGCGTTCTGACTGGCCATAACCTAAACCCCACGGATCGTACGTGTGCACCGTTGGATGCTCCGAGATCGAACGACAACCCTGAGACCTTTTGGCAGCACATGCAGTACATGGGTAAGCACTAGTGCTATCCAGATCGAGTGCAACTGTGGTGAACGCGTGTACATGGAGAAAAATCGAAACTTGAACCACGTACCTAGAAGGCAAATATTGGATCAATCTTGTAGGGTCTCATGGTGCATGTGTGTACATGGGGCAGAAAAATTAAAACTTGAGGTACGTACCTAGCTCCTTCTTGCTGCTTGTAGGCAAGTCTTCGATCAATCTTGTAGGGTCTCATGTTGCGTGTGCATACATGGGGCATGCATATTAAAACCTGAGCCGCTGATGGTAGGTCGACTGGCCATGGTCTACGGAATACGGTAGCTGCATTAACCTTGCCGCTGATGGTAGGTCGACCGGCCATGGGCTCCGGAATACGGCGGCTGCGTTAATCTTGATTGATCTTTCATAGATAGGTTGACGAAAAGGACCGAGCTAGGGCATCCAAAAGCATGGTGGCAATGTCGTTTGAGGACGGAGAGCCCATAACTCTGATTTTTTTTTCTATCTCGATTGGCTGTTTGAAATCGAAAAGTTGGGCAGTTGAGAATAATCCCATGGCATGATGAGTAATTTTTCCAACTTCAATCTAATCTAATGGTTGTGATTTATTGATTTACTAAATTGATGGATAGATGTTTCTAATTTTTGTGAGAATTTCTAGTATATATCTTTTTTTCTGGTTAGCCTGTCAAGTACTTATTATATATTGTAGATGTAGATGTAGACTATGGTTCATCGTTCTTTACTTGGTGCTTCTATACTTCCTCAGTATATGAACCTGTGCATCGAATTATGGATTCATGGTTGAACCTATATTTGTAATAAACATGGTTGGATATGAAAAAGTCATTGCCTACTTTCAAAGTCAAAACATGTTATTTTTAAATTAGGGATTAATTAGATTAATTAGGGATTACACTGCACACGATTTGCGAAAGCGAAACGTCTACGATATACGTGGGGATCAGAAAAGTTTCTAGGATCCACTATGTGTGCGACCAATCTCCACTGCACACACGACTTTCTCTTGAAAACTGTTTGCGTTAGGCAACCTTGCGCAAACGTTTACCACATAAAAAGTGTGTGTGATGGACAACCTTTGCCACACAGTTTCTTCTATGCATCGTGTGTGATGCATTCAATAGCACAAACGATAAAATTATTAATATCGTGTGAGAATAAATGGATCTTTAAGAAGAAGACGGACGCGGATGGTAATGTCACCATCTATAAGGCTCGACTTGTCGCTAAGTGAAAGTGCAACTATCCCTAGGTGGTTTTGGTAATTCATAACAACATATAGCTCATTGAGCTAATGCTATTCCAAGATGATTATTTCAGGAAAGCTCAATGATTGGCATGGCATGGATGGTGAAAGTGGAACCCTCAAAATGCTAAGGACAAAGGATTGGCTCAAGCTCAAAAGCTCAAGACTCTTCATTTTACATTTTAGTGATCCAAGATCACATTGAGTCCATAGGAAAAGCCAATACTATCAAGGAGGGATGAGGTGTTGCTTAATGAGCCTTTTGCTTCATGTGCTTAATGATATGCTCCAAAACCCTCAGCTACTTTCTCATATCCACTCTTGACCTAAACCCAAAGCCAAACTCGGACCTACCGATTCTTCCTATCCGGCGCCACCGAGTTTCATTTGTCATAGCCATTGCCAAACCCTAAGCAAATTGGTTCTACAGATAGGGATCTCGGTCTCACCGAGATGGGATTGCAATTTCTCTGTTTCCTTTTCGTAAATTTTCGGCTTCACCGAAAGAGCAGATCGGTCCCACCGAGATTGCAATGTAAACTCTCTGTTTCCTTTTTGTAACTTTTCGGTCTCACCGAAAGAGCAAATCGGTCCCACCGAGTTTACCTGACCAACTCTCTGGTTAGCTTATTACCAAATCGGTCTCACCGAGTTTGTGTAATCGGTCTCACCGGGATTACGTTAAGCCCTAACCCTAACCATATCGGTTCTACCGAGTTGCATGTTAGTCCCACCGAAAATCTCTAACGGTCACTAGGTTTACTATTTCGGTCCGACCGAGTTTGTTGATTCGGTCCCACCGAGAGTGGTAAATTGTGTGTAACGGTTGGATTTTGTGTGGAGGCTATATATACCTCTCCACCTCCTCTTCATTCGTGGAGAGAGCCATCAGAACACATCTACACTTCCAACTCATATGTTCTGAGAGAGAACCACCTACTCATGTGTTGAGACCAAGATATTCCATTCCTACCATATGAATCTTGATCTCTAGACTTCCCCAAGTTGCTTTCCACTCAAATCTTCTTTCCACCAAATCCAAATCCTGTGAGAGAGAGTTGAGTGTTGGGGAGACTATCATTTGAAGCACAAGAGCAAGGAGTTCATCATCAACACACCATTTGTTACTCCTTGGAGAATGGTGTCTCCTAGATTGGCTAGGCGTCACTTGGGAGCCTCCGACAAGATTGTGGAGTTGAACCAAGGAGTTTGTAAGGGCAAGGAGATCGCCTACTTCGTGAAGATCTACCGCTAGTGAGGCAAGTCCTTCGTGGGCGATGGCCATGGTGGGATAGACAAGGTTGCTTCTTCGTGGACCCTTTGTGGGTGGAGCCCTCCGTGGACTCACGCAACCGTTACCCTTCATGGGTTGAAATCTCCATCAACGTTGATGTAGGATAGCACCACCTATTTGAACCACGGGAAAAACATCCGTGTCTCCAATTGCGTTTGAATTCTCCAAACCCTTCCCTTTACATTCTTGCAAGTTGCATGTTTTACTTTCCGCTGCCTATATACTCTTTGCATGCTTGCTTGAATTGTGTGATGATTGCTTGACTTGTCCTAAAGTAGCTAAAATCTGCCAAGAACTAAAATTGGGAAAAGGTTAAGTTTTTATTTGGTCAAGTAGTCTAATCACCCCCCCCTCTAGACATACTTTCGATCCTACAAGTGGTATCATAGCTTTGGTCTCCATTTGCTTTGATTTCCATAGCTTTTGGTGGTCATAGCCTTGGTTTCACAACCTAGGAGAGTATGGCGTCTAGCGAGGGAAATTATCACCGTAGAGATCCTTACTTTGATGGTACTAATTTTGCTAGTTGGAAGCATAAAAGGAAAATGCATATTCTTGGACATAACCCCGCCGTTTGGGCTATTGTGTGTGTTGGCTTGCAAGGTGACTTCTTTGATGGGAAAGAACCAAACCGTGAAGCTACCGCGGAAGAGTTGAAGATGTTGCAATACAACACTCAAGCTTGTGATATTCTCTTCAACGGATTGTGCCCCGAAGAATTCAACAAAATCAGCCGTCTTGAGAATGTAAAGGAAATTTGGGATACTTTGATTGATATGCACGAAGGTACCGACTCCATAAAGGAATCCAAATTGGATGTGCTTCAGAGTCAACTTGACAAGTTCAAAATGAAGGATGGTGAAGGCGTCGCTGAAATGTACTCTAGGCTTGCTCTCATCACAAACGAGATTGCCGGCTTAGGGAGTGAAGTGATGACCGATAGATTCATCATCAAGAAAATCCTAAGAGCCTTGGATGAAAAATATGATACCGTGTGCACATTGATCCAAATGATGCCCAATTACAAAGATCTCAAGCCAACGGAGGTCATTGGAAGAATTGTTGCTCATGAGATGTCACTCAAGGATAAAGAGGAACTTCACAACAAATCAAGTGGTGCTTACAAAGCCTCATGTGAAGCCCCCACATCATCAAGTGAGAACCAAACCTTCAACAAAGAATTGAGCTTAATGGTGAAGAACTTCAACAAGTTCTACAAGAGTAGAAGCAGAGATAGAAGCTCCAAGTCAAGGTCCTACAATTACAAAAGATCTTCTAGTCGAGAGCGAAACTGCTACAATTGTGGAAGACTCGGATACTACTCCAATGAGTGTACGAATCCCTACAAAAGAAGAGAAGATTCTCCAAAAAGAAGAAGCAAAAGAGAAGAATCACCATCAAGAGAGAGAAGGAGTAGAGATGATCGTTATGAACGAAGACACTCACGAAGAAGCAAGGATTCGGAAAGAAAGGAAAAATCATCAAGGAGCTATACAAAGCGAAGACATCAAGCTCATGTTGGTGAATGGGTATCCGGCTCCGACTCCGACAACCACTCCGAGAGAAGTTATCACTTCGATTCCAAATATACTCAAGATGAAGGTGTTGCCGGTCTAGCACTTGTGTCAACCAACTCCTACGACATATTTGACTCACCAAATGAAGGAATTGGAAGATGCTTCATGGCCAAAGGTCCTAAGGTAACACATCCTGAGTATGTCGATTTCAATAGTGATGAAGATGACTTGTTAGGTGATGATGATTTACTTGTTGACAACTCTAGTGATGAATACTATGATGAAACGTCAATTAATCATGCTAATCAAGATAAAACGAATGACAATGATAAGGAGAAGATTGAGGCTCCAACTAAAGAACTAAACACTCTTAAGTTAGCTCATGAAACTATCTTCGAAGATCATCGAGAACTTTTAAGAGCTCATGAGAAGTTACGCTTTGAAAAGCTCAATCTTGAGCAAGAGCATGAGTTTTTAAAGGCAATCAATGATGATCTCTGCAAGAAAAGTTCTTCTTACATTGCCAAGCGTTTACTCTTATCAACCTATATGCCTCAAGTCAAGTCTAGTAACAAGAACAAGAAAGATTCTTCCTCTAGTACTAACAATGATCATGTTAAATCCAATATTGTTGCTTCTAGTAGTTCTCTTGATTCCACTAATGATTCTCTTAGCCAATTTACACTTGAGCAAGAAAATAGCTTATTGAAGGGAATTATAGAGAAAGGAGTGTACAAAAGCCTTGCCGGAAGTAAGCAATTCGAGGAAATTGTACGCAAGCAAGCAAGGCACCGGAAGAATCAAGGTGTTGGTTTTGAACGAAAGTTCAATGCCAATGGAGTTGAGTGGGAAGAAGATCAATACCCCAAGACAAAGTTTGTTCCACAACAAGAGAAGTATGATCCTACTTCTTTCAAAGGGACACAAACTCAAGATGATCTTCCACCACAAGACTACAAGCAAAAAGGCAAGGACAAGCTTCAAGAGGAAATTGATGCATTTGAAGAAGCTCCTAAGACCTTAGTCAAGTGGATTCCCAAGACTACTTCAAGTTCCACTTCATCAAGTACGACTACAACTCCAAGGATTCGCATCAAGATGGTGTGGATCCAAATGAAGAAGAACTAGAGACTTCTTGAGGGTGACTCCGCCAACATACTTCACTCTTATCATTTTGGCAAGAACAAGTGCAATCAACTTCCACATCTTGCACTAGTTCAAGGAGTCAGAAACCCTCGTGTTGGTAAGTCAAGGGACAAGGTAACCTAAAAGTTATCATGGACATCATCTTGTGTGTACATCATTCTATGTCTATGGATATCCTTGTTTGTTCCTTGTGGGACTAACCCATGTAGGTATTGAAAGTGCAATTCACTCAAATGGATAGATCCAAGTGATCTACATCAACATTGAGCATCCACATCTTCAACATCTACATGAAGTCATCATCGATGAAACCCAAGGTTAGTTCATCCCTCTTAGGGGGGATATCACATCTAGGGGGAGCTTTACTCTAAGACTTGGGCTAAAGCAACTCTAATGATGTGAACACAACAATGCTTTATGTAAACGTGGTAACCCCACTTGTGCTTAAACGATGAGTATGACCTATGATCAAATGTTCTCATTTGACTCCTAAGTCAATATACTCATATATAGATGACCTAGTCATCACCAATTGCTTGATAGATGCTAGAATTGGTTGTGCATGCTTTGTCACATATTTCAATTGCCATTTTATTGTATGAGCATGTTGGTTGCATATTTTACTCATTCGAGGACATCCACTTGTTGTTTTGATTGATTGGTTTTTCTTTTCTCTTGCCAAGTGGATGGACAAGAATGCCTAAGAACCTCCTCTAGCTATCTATGCTTTTCTCGTCTCAAACTCTATTCATGCTACATCACAAAATTTGATCAAGTCAGATTCGAACCACTCTGTGTGAGGAGCACTTAGAGTCCCCGATTCGTCGTAGACTTAAAACTTCCAAAACTTCTTTGTGATTCTCTGTCTGACCGATACCCTACTTCCGGTCCTACGGAGATCATTAAGTCGATCTATGTTTTCGATCTCGGTGCAACTGATTTGAACCATTCGGTCACACCGAGTTGCAATAACTATATACAGTTTTGCATCTGGTGCCACCGAGTTGTTCCACTCGGTCACACCGACAGGGTCGGGCTATATATAGACATGGGCAAAAGTTTGGAAATTTCTCCGAACCCCTTCGCCCGCGCGATAGCTCGCTCTGCCTATGTGGTCTCCGGATCGTCTCCTCGCCGCCAGCCGGCTCCAGTCGCTGGTCTCCATCGCCGTCAACGGAATTCTACCCCACCGTTGCTGCCGTAGCGAGTCTCCGCCGAACTAGGGTATGGACTCGATCTTTGTGCTATTCCCCAATCTGATTCCTAGCACATTGTGATCATATTGATTCTAGCCACGTTTGAAACACGCCAATCCAATCAATGCAATTCGTAGAATAGGTTTGATTTGAAATTTTAGGGTTAGGTTTCCGCCGAAACCATCTCGGACCCACCAAGTTGAAAAACTCGGTCCCACCGATTTGGCTCATGCCATTGCACAAGTGAGACTCGGTCTGACCGGGAATTACTAATCGGTGTGACCGATTTTGGAACTTTGTGAAACCCTAGCAGTCTCGGTGCCACCGAACTGTGACTCGGTCTGACCGAGTTCACTAGTTTAGGTTCCAAAAACTGCTTCGGTATCACCGAGTTTAAAAATCGGTAGATCCGAAATGATTTCTGTGGGAAACTAAAACTAGGATTTTGAATCATTCTTTTGCAAAAATCTCTGCATATTGTGATGCTCATTGTCGGTGTCAAAACCAACGGATCTCGTGTAGGGGGTCCCGAACTGTGCGTCAAGGTCGGATGGTAACAGGAGACAAGGGACACTTTATTTTACCCAGGTTCGGGCCCTCTCGGTGGAGGTAAAACTCTACTCCTGCTAGATTAATATTGATGATATGGGTAGTACAAGAGTGGATCTACCATGAGATCAAGGAGGCTAAACCCTAGAAGCTAGCCTATGGTATGATTGTGTATGATGATGGTTGTCCTACGGACTACAACCCTCCGGTTTATATAGACACCGGATAGGGTTAGGGTTACACAGAGTCGGTTACAATGGTAGGAGATCTTGAATATCCGCACGCCTAGCTTGCCTTCCACGCCAAGAAAAGATCCTTCCGGACACGGGACGTAGTCTTCAATCTTGTATCTTCATAGTCCTGGAGTCCGACTGAAGGTATAGTCCGGCTATCCGAACACCCCCTAATCAAGGACTTCCTCAGTAGCCCCTGAACCAGGCTTCAATGACGACGAGTCCGATGCGCAGATTGTCTTCGGCATTGCAAGGCGGGTTCCTCCTCCAAGTCCTTCAAGAAGATTATAAACACCAGCAATAGTGTCCGGCTCTGCAAAATAAGTTTCCACATATTGCCATATAGAGAATAATATTAACACAAATCAAATTTGCTGACGTATCCCGCAGTGCGTCATAACACTGCGACCAAGCCTTCTATATAAATTGCTTTCATTGTTCCACCTCAGCTCGTTTAGCGAGGCGGTTTCCTTGGCACGTCTTGTCAAAGCAGAGATCATGTGCCCCCTTTAACGGGATTCTCATTAATACGGACGTGGGTAACCCAACCACGCCATTTACCACGATGTTTGGGAGGCAAGTGAGTTTTATTAGGTAGGTGGGGACGACTAACCGTACCTGCTTATATAAAGGGTTAAGGATTCACCTTTTTAACCTACGCCTTCTTCCTCCTTTGCCAATCCATCTCTTGCGAGCTCAAGCTCCAGCGCCCAAGTCCGCTCTTCCTTCCTCAACCTTCTCCAACAATGTCCGGAGCGGGAGGCAAGTGGATGGTCTCCTCCGTTACGGAGGCTCAAGTAAAAAGGTTAAGGAAAGTCGGGTACTTGTCCAAGGACATCCCGCATCGGCTTCCTGATAAGGGGCGGCCTCTTCCTACCCCAAGGCCCCATGAGAGGGTAGTTTTTCTTCCCCACTTCCTCCGCGGACTGGGCTTTCCACTTCACCCATTTGTCCGGGGGCTCATGTTCTACTACGGCCTGGATTTCCATGATCTGGCCCCGAACTTCGTTCTCAACATCTCGGCGTTTATCGTCGTGTGTGAGCCCTTTCTCTACGTCTGCCCCCACTTCGGCCTCTGGCTCAAGACATTCAACGTCAAGCCCAAGGTGGTGTCCGGCACCCAGTCGGAGTGCGGAGGCGCTATGGTTGGCAAGATAGCCAATGTCCTCTGGTTCGATGGCTCCCTCGTGGAGTCCCTAAAGGGGTGGCAGGCTGGGTGGTTTTACATCACCGAGCCCCGCGATCCAAAATGGGTCGCGGCCCTCGAGTTCAGTTCCGGACTCCCCACACGGCTCATGTCCTGGAAAGAGATAGGCCTGTCGTGGGGCAACGAGGAAGAAGTGACTGGGTTGCAAATGTGCATCCAGTCCCTGGTGAACAAGCCAATCCGGCTTGTCAATATAGTCCAGGTCATGCTCGTTCGCCTGATCCTCCCGTGCCAAGAACGGGATTTTACTTTGTGGGAATTCGACCCGGCGCAGCACCAAATCCTCAATAGGCTCTTCGACACGACGTATGAAGACGTCTGGAAGGTGCTGACCAAAGGCGCCGAGTCCCCCACATCCGCCTCCGAGGATTGCGGATACAGCTCGCAGCATAACGCTAGCGAGGTAAGCTATCTATACCTTTGACAGGTTCGTTAAGCTCTTCTTCATAGATTAACTCTATGCGGGATCTAAACTCCCTTTACCTTTGATAGGCTTGGCAGGAGGTATCCGGACCAATTAACTGTCCGGCTCCTCTGCCCGAAGGCCCGGCCCCAGCTCTCTTGGTGAAGCTGATGGCTCCGGCACCTTACGTGGTGTCGGAGAGGAAGGCCAAGAAGAAGAAAACCACCGGGACTCGAAAAAGTTCCCGCAACATGGTGGTGTCGGACTCGTCATCTGATGAGTCCGCAACGACCTCCTCTCATGAAAATGAGGAGGAGGAACAAGGAAGCTCTCCCCCCCAGTGAGGGGAGCAAAGAGGAAGAAGGCCGCCCCAACAGGGGAGGCCGAGGGGTCGAGGAAAAGGAAAACCCCTCCACCGGACTACTCCCACGACGCTGAAGAGGGCGGAGAGGAGTGGCTGGACCGAACCAAGCGTCCAGCGACTTCGTAAGTGTTTACATACCAGAGTGACTCATGATATTCTTTTAATGCGCGGCTTTCCCTAATATCGAACGTAATTTATGCAGCCCGCCCCGGGCCGGACTCGACGATTCGTCGAGCGGCTCCCTGGATTCGTCGGACGTGAACTCTGTTCCGCCCGCGGTCTCCCCCCGCGAGGCGGACGTCGCCGAAGTGGCGCCCCGCCAAGCTTCGGGGCAGGAGGAGATGGTCCTGGAGGAGCCACAAGGCAATCCTCCGGACCCCAGGAGTAAAGGGGATGAAACCCCCCAGGGCTCCAAGTCCGGCTTTGTGCCGGACACCGCGCCGGACTCGACAGTCCCGGTCCGCGGTGGGCGAACTCCTTCCAAGAGGAGTAAGCCGTCTGAGCCAGCGGCCTCCGTCCAACCGGAGGCGCCGGATAATCTGGTGGAGGTGCTTAAGGGCGTCGCCATCGATGAGGAGCACCGTACTGTTATGAGTACGGTGATCCAAAGGATTCAGTCCGCCAAGAGCGGACTGAATGAAGCTTGCGCTAGCCTTCTAACAGGTTTCGAGGTAAGTTAAAATATGTCAAACTATTTACCGCATAGACAGTAGCCCCTGATGCTCTGTTCGGTGTTCGGAAAGAAAAGCCGGATAGAGGATCTAGTAATTTCCGCAGGAGTCTAACAAAAAAGGTCAAATATGCGTATGCAGGCTTCACTGCTGTCCACCGCCGCACTGACTGCGCAGCTGGATGTCCTTAAAAAGGACCTCGGGCGGACCGAGCAAGAGCTCGGCCTTGCCAAACGGCAGCTCGAGGAGAAGGAAGGTAAGAAATACCTAAAAAAAGAGAAAAAAAGAAAAAGGTGCCTATAGAGAGGCTTGATTGCAGAAAGAAATAACAGGATTGTACTGCTTATTGTAGGGGCCGCAACCGAGGTAGCAACCCTGAAGCAGGCGCTGGCAGAGGCCGAAAAGAAAACGGCCGAGGAGCGCGCCGAGCGAGAAAGGCTTGGGGTTCAGCTCGATGAGGTGCAGCAAGAGCTGCAAGCTCTCATGACAAAACATGAGGGTTTGGAGCTTGAGTAAAAAACGCAAGCATCCGAGCTCGCGTCGGCCGTCGAGACCGCCAAGAGTGCCAAGGCCGAAGCCCAAAAGGCCCTCCACGAGTTGGAGGAGGTGAAAAAGATAGCAACGGGTAAGGCATTCTTAATGCAAAGTAGGAATATAAAAGTAAACTACCTATTACTTACCCGAATCCGGAGTTCTCCAGGGGCGTTCGCCGATCTTCCCCGCAGCGTATCCGACGCCGCCGCGTTCTACCGAGCTGAAGAGGGCAGCTCGACAGAGAGTGTGTTCTGGTCTCAGTATTCTGAGGCCGGACACCCTGTGCCCTTAAGCGATCAGCTGAAACAGCTGGTCGAGCTCCACAAGGCGGCCGAACAGGCCATGAAGGGCTTACTAGTTCGGCTGTGGCCTGGAGAGGCCCTGCCTGGGAGCTATTTCGGGCTGGTGCGGCGGCTGGTGGAGGCCTGTCCACGGCTTGAGGTCATCAAGCGCTCCGTCTGCATTAAAGGTGCTCGGAGGGCCCTTGCCCGTGTAAGGGTACACTGGGGTAAGCTGGACGGAGAGAAGCTGGTGAAGGACGGGCCGCCGCAGGGGAAGGGGCATCGCAAGCCCGAGAACTACTACAAGGACATTCTTGCCGGAGCCCGCCTTGTCGCGGATGAATGTACTAAAGATGTAATATTTGAGTGAACTCGCTCGTTTGTATCCTGTGCGCTGAAAACTTGTTCATATGCGCAAAGCAATGCTTATTAATTTAAAATATTATTTTCTGTGCGGCCGTTTATCAAAAATTTGAGAGATGGCCAGTCGTCGGCTTCTGCCCCCATGCCACTAGTGCTGGGGTGTTCGGGATAAACCTGAGGGCTCTTGTTCCCATAGTTGGGTCCTTCGAGGGAGGCGCTCAGCACAACGAACCAGGCAATCGGACTATAATGCTTGAACACTCTCACTTAGCCATAGAACGTTATAATTTTAAATTTCGGCGAAGCCCCTAGTTCGGAAGGCCGAATTCGGGGCGCTATCCACGCCTTTGGCCGGACATAGCCAGCTCCTCGCTCAAAGCGGCATAAGCCTTTAAGGACTCGAAAAACATCTCAAACAGCGACCGGTCTCACGCCTTATCATGACAGTCTGTTTTAGCTTTCTCCACTGAGGTGCTCAACCCACCTGATCTGGGGCACAATCGCAGTGGTTCTCCTAGTGCTACCTTAGCCGATAAAGCGGAACGTAAGGCACCAAAACATAGGAGCCGGACAAACCCAACATGTGACCAAAATCATGACTCGGAGCCGATGCATATAGTGCTATAAGTTCGGGGTGCCGCACTTGTGAAAGTGTACGGACTTCTCACACCAGATAAAAGGGTAATGAAGCCCCTGGCGTGGTTTGTCGTACCATGGTGTACGGGTGCTGTCATGTTATGTAATAAATATATATATTCAAAAGGGGATAATGCAAAAAATAGACAAAAAGCTATGCATTGTTTTGTAAAGAGGCTATCTATCAAAGCCAAACGATACAAGTATTGCGATGAGCAAAAAAGATATTAGACTATTTAACATGTCCTGACCAGGCACAGGCCGCGGAATTTAGAAACAGATATATCGCTCGAAATAGAGACCACCTGAGAGTTCCGGAATGCGGCGTAGCTTTGTCTGCTTTCCGGGATCTTGCATCGTCTATGCGGCAACAATGCCGAACAGGTTATCCAGAGTATGGAGTCCTGAAAGTAGAAAAAAAAAGTAAAAAAGAAAAATCCGGCACCCCCTCGTACGTTTGACGCCGTGTTGTAGGCATGCCATTAATGTGCCCCTCCCCCTGTGCCCATGGAATTTTAAGGGCGTAATTGTGTACTCGAGGTACTTGCTCCGCTATGTTGCGATGTCTGGGGTCGGGGCCGTATTGCTACGCTTGATCTGATCGTGCCAGGTGGTCTTGTTGCAGGTTACTCCGGGCGCGCTTTGCATTGTCCGGTTTTTTAACGGCCGGACTGGAGAGTTGCCTTGAAAGGCTGCTTTGTACTTCTGCTGCGAGGGCCGCCGTGTGCTCCTCCGTACGGATGGAGCGTTTTGTGTTTCCGCTGACCGTAATTACTCCTCGAGGGCCTGGCATCTTGAGCTTGAGATATGCGTAGTGCGGCACCGCATTGAATTTAGCGAATGCGGTTCGTCCGAGCAGGGCGTGATAGCCACTGTGGAACGACACTATATCAAAGATTAACTCTTCGCTTTGGAAGTTATCCGGAGATCCGAAGACCACATCAAGTGTTATCGAGCCTGTGCAATTGGCCTCTACACCTGGTATGACGCCTTTAAAGGTCGTCCTTGTGGGCTTGATCCTTGATGGATCTATGCCCATTTTCCGCACTGTATCCTGATAAAGCAGGTTCAGGCTACTGCCGCCGCCCATGAGGACTCTTGTGAGATGATATCCGTCCACGATTGGGTCGAGGACCAGTGCGGCAAAACCGCCATGACGGATGCTAGTGGGGTGGTCCCTTCGATCGAAAGTGATCGGGTAGGAGGACCATGGGTTGAACTTTGGGTCGAGGACCAGTGCGGCAAAACCTCTGTGACGGATGCTAGTGGGGTGGTCCCTTCGATCGAAAGTGATCGGGCAGGAGGACCATGGGTTGAACTTTGGGGCAACTTGCTCCATTGCGTATACGTCCCGTAGCATACGCTTCCTCTCCCGCTTGGGAATGTGGGTCGCGTGTATCATGTTCACCGTCCGCACTTGTGGGGGAAACCCTTTCTGTCCATTGTTGTTCGGCGGCCTGGGCTCCTCCTCGTCGTTGCTGTTCAGCCCCTTGTCCTTGTGTTCAGCTCTTAACTTGCCTGCCTGCTTGAACACCCAACAATCCCTGTTGGTGTGATTGGCTGGCCTTTCAGGGGTGCCATGAATCTGGCACGAGCGGTCGAGTATCCAGTCCAAAATGGACGGGCCCTAGGTATTCTTTTTAAATGTCTTTTTCCGCTGACCGGATTTATAGCCTCTGAATCCGGCATTAACTGTCGTATCCTCATTGCTGTCGCTGCTAACGCAGCGCTTTTGATTATTTTGACGTGACCTGCCACTTTTGTCCTTGGTATCCGAATTACCGGGCTTCTTCGATAAGTTGTTGTTGTGAGCTAGCCAGCTATCTTCGCCCGTGCAAAAGCGGGTCATGAGTGTCGTGAGGGCTGCCATGGTTTTCGGCTTTTCCTATCCCAGGTGCCGGGCAAGCCACTCGTCACGGATGTTATGTTTGAAGGCTGCTAGGGCCTCTGCGTCCGGATAATCGACTATCTGATTTTTCTTTGTTAGGAACCGTGTCCAGAATTGCCTGGCCGATTCTTCTGGCTGCTGAATTATGTGGCTTAGGTCGTCGGCATCCGGTGGCCGCACATAGGTCCCCTGGAAGTTGTCGAGGAATACGGCTTCCAGGTCCTCCCAAGAACCGATTGAGTCCGCTGGTAGGCTGTTAAGCCAGTGCCGGGCTGGTCCTTTAAGCTTAAGGGGTAGGTATTTGATGGCCTGCAGATCATCGCCACGTGCCATGTGGATGTGAAGGAGATAATCCTCAATCCATACCGCCGGATCTGTTGTCCCATCGTACGACTCGATATTGACGGGTTTAAAACCCTCTGGGATTTTATGATCCATTACTTCGTCTGTGAAGCATAGTGGGTGTGCGGCGCCCCTGTACTGGGCTATGTCACAACGCAGCTCGGAAGAGCTGTGCCTGCTGTGTTCGGCCTGGCCGGATTTATTGTGTCCGGAGTGAAGATCATCTCGTGTCGTCGGGCGTCCGCGTGATCCATAGATCGATCTTGTTTGCTTTGCTTTATCCTCCAGTACGTCTCGCAGGTCTGGCTCGTTTTCCCGTGCCTTATTTGAACGACACCGGGGCATGGCTTGCTTAAGGGTTCGACAGGCCTCTCTGTTGTGCCCACGGGGTGGCCGGTCTGCCATGTCATATGCTTCCCCCTCTGATTGGGGTAGCGGCCTGCGCTTAGGATAATTTTTGGAGGGGCGCCCGAGTTCATACTCTTCGGCCGCAAGGATTTCAGTCCATCTATCAGCTAGCAAATCTTGATCAGCTCTAAGCTGTTGCTGCTTTTTCTTTAGGCTGTTGGCCGTGGCTAGAAGCCTGCGTTGAAAGCGCTCTTGTTCGGCGGGGTCTGATGGTACGACGAATTCGTCGTTGTTGAGGCTTGCCTCGTCTTCGGAGGGAGGCATGTAGTTATCATCCTCAACCTCTTGCTCTGCCGCTCTCTCCTGAGGGCTGGCTTTTCCATCTTCCTGCGCCGAATCTTGCTGGTTCTGGTGTTCTTCGGCACTGTCCGGGGTAGTATTATCTCCCATGCTGGAATTACCGTTTCTGCTGTGGCGGGATTTAGAGCGGCGTTTTGGCGGTTTTTTCGAGTTGTGGTCTTCCGCTGTTCCATCGTCATCCGCATCCTTTGGAGCATCCACCATATATATGTCATATGACGAGGTGGCGGTCTAGCGCCCTACAGGTGCTGGTTCTTGTTCCTCTCCTCCTTCGTCCTCCATACCGTCGAAGTCTTCGGAGCCGAAGTCAAGCATGTCGGTTAAATCGTCGACAGTGGCTATTAAGTGGGTGGTGGGTGGGCTTTGAATTTCTTCGTTGTCCGAATCCCAACCTCGCAGACCATAGTCCAGCCTGGGCTCTCCTGATAAAGAGAGAGACTTGAGAGAATTCAGGATATCACCGAAAGGTGAGCACTGAAAGATGTCCACGGCGGTGAACTCCATTACAGGCGCCCAATCAGATTCGATCGGCGGGGGCACGGAAGGCCCGGAGTTCGAAGAAGAGTCCGACTCCTTGGAGTTCTGGGCCGTGCGGAGTATGGGGCTGGTGTTCGGCTCGATCGCCTTTGAGATCGCAGCCCCCGAGGTGACGTCCAACCGTTCATCCTCGGAGAATGCAGCGGGCTCCGAGTCAAGGATCGGGGTCGGAGCGTGTGCGGCCTCCAGGGTACTATTCAGAGGCAGAGCTATATCATGCCCCTCGAAATAGTGCGGCGCGCTTGGCTGTGGCTCGAACCCATCAAAGATCAAGTCTCCGCGGATATCAGCCGTGTAGTTTAAGCTTCCAAACCTGACTTGATGGCCAGGGGCGTAGCTTTCGATCTGCTCCAGGTGACCAAGCGAATTGGCCCGCAGAGCGAAGCCCCCGAAGACGAAGATTTGTCCGGGGAAGAAAGTCTCACCCTAGACCTCATCGTTGTTGATGATCAAAGGAGCCATCAGGCCTAGAAGTGACGACACAGAGGAACTCTTAGTGAAAGCACCAATGTCGGTGTCAAAACCGGCGGATCTCGGGTAGGGGGTCCCGAACTGTGCGTCAAGGTCGGATGGTAACAGGAGACAAGGGACACTTTATTTTACCCAGGTTCGGGCCCTCTCGGTGGAGGTAAAACCCTACTCCTGCTAGATTAATATTGATGATATGGGTAGTACAAGAGTGGATCTACCACGATATCAAGGAGGCTAAACCCTAGAAGCTAGCCTATGGTATGATTGTGTATGATGATGGTTGTCCTACAGACTACAACCCTCCGGTTTATATAGATACCGGATAGGGTTAGGGTTACACAGAGTCGATTACAATGGTAGGAGATCTCGAATATCCGCACGCCTAGCTTTCCTTCCACGCCAAGAAAAGATCCTTCCGGACACGGGACGAAGTCTTCAATCTTGTATCTTCATAGTCCTGGAGTCCGGCTGAAGGTATAGTCCGGCTATCCGAACACCCCCTAATCTAGGACTGCCTCACTCATCTACTCTACCTCATCTATAAACTATTCACAGGGTCAGCAGTCAACTTGTTCATCATGTCAGATCAGAGTGACAGCTAGAATGTGTCAGAACAGCAAGTGCACATGAGTGAGGGCACTAGTCCCTCTAGTTCTTCAGATGAAGGCAGCAGGAGCACCCCTAGTAACTTGCCAAAAGCTGCCAGCAGACAAAGGAAGAACAGAACCTCAGAATCAGAGGATGAGGACTATGTGGCAGAAGAGGAAGCCACTTCCAAGAGAGTCATGCTCAAGAAGGAGTATGGCCTAGCACAGAGCACAAAGCCAGGGATGAAAATCAAAAGGTCAGCAGGTAGGCAGCCTATGCCAAAGGCCAGAGCCTCAACTCAGATTCCTGAAAAGCCTAGGAAGGCTGCACCTAAAGGAACTATAAAGTTCACCATGGAATCTGAAGAAGAAATTGGCCAGGACAAGAAAAAGAAGAGAGCCAGAACTACCACTGCCAGAGTTGTTGGCAAGCCTTCTATGAGGAGAGATTCTTCTGATGAAGAAGAAGACCACAACGATGCTCATCCTGTGGCTGAGGACATTAAGATCATAAGAGACTCAGGGCTGAGAAATTGGAGAGCAGAAGATCCATATGCTACCAGAAGAAGAACTGTTGTTGACTACAGGTTCCACACAAAGGAACAGCAGGACTTCTATGAGACAGTTTTGCTTGATAAGAAGCCCATTGTTTGTGACATGAGATGGGTTGATTGGGAGTACATCAAGGACAATGAAGAGCACTATCCTGGAGTGCAAGACAGCTTCAAGGCTTGTGGAGTAGCTGACTTTGTTGGGCAAAAGTTCACAAAGTGGAATGAAGAGCTGATCATGCAGTTCTACTCCACAGCACACTTCTATCCAGATGGAAGGATTGTTTGGATGTCTGAAGGTACGAGGTACCAATCAACAGTTGCTGAGTGGGCACAGCTCATCAATGCCCCAGAGGAGCATGAGGATGACTTAGACATATATGCCAAGAAGAAGATGGACCACAATGTTGGAAATATGCCCTAGAGGCAATAATAAAAGCATTATTATTATATTTCCTTATTCATGATAATTGTCTTTATTCGTGCTATAATTGTGTTAACCGGAAATCGTAATACATGTGTGAATAACAGACAACAAATATGTCCCTAGTGAGCCTCTAGTTGACTAGCTCGTTGATCGACAGATAGTCATGGTTTCCTGACTATGGACATTGGATGTCATCGATAACGGGATCACATCATTAGGAGAATGATGTGATGGACAAGACCCAATCCTAAACATAGCATAAGATCGCATAGTTCGTTTGCTAGAGTTTTCCAATGTCAAGTATCCTTTCCTTAGACCATGAGATCGTGTAACTCCCGGATACCGTAGGAGTGCTTTGGGTATGCCAAACGTCACAACGTAACTGGGTGACTATAAAGGTATGCTACGGGTATCTCTGAAAGTGTCTGTTGGGTTGACATGGATCGAGACTGGGATTTGTCACTCCGCTTGACGGAGAGGTATCACCGGGCCCTCGGTAATGCATCATCACAATGAGCTCAATGTGATCAAAGTGTTTGATCACGGGATCATGCATTACGGTACGATAAAAGTGACTTGCCGGTAACGAGATTGAACGAGGTATTGGTATACCGACGATCGAATCTCGGGCAAGTAAAATACCGATTGACAAAGGGAATCGTATACGGGATTAATTGAATCCTCGACATCGTGGTTCATCCGATGAGATCATCGTGGAGCATGTGGGAGCCAACATGGGTATCCAGATCCCGCTGTTGGTTATTGCCTGAGAGCCGTCTCGGTCATGTCTGCATGTCTCCCGAAGCCGTAGGGTCTACACACTTAAGGTTCGGTGACGCTAGGGTTGTAGGGATATGTATGTGCAGTAACCCGAATGTTGTTCAGAGTCCCGGATGAGATCCCGGACATCACGAGGAGTTCCGGAATGGTCCGGAGGTAAAGAATTATATATAGGAAGTGCTGTTTCGGCCATCGGGACAAGTTTCGGGATTATCGGTATTGTACCGGGACCACCGGAGGGGTCCCGGGGGTCCACCGGGGGGGTCCACCTGCCCCGGGGGGCCACATGGGATATAGGGGGTGCGCCCTGGCCTACATGGGCCAAGGGCACCAGCCCCAAGGGCCCATGCGCCAAGGAGACTTGGAGAGGGGAGAGTCCAAAGAGGGGAAGGCACCTCCGAGGTGCCTTGGGGAGGATGGACTCCTCCCCCCCTCTTGGCCGCACCCCTTCCTTGGAGGAAGGGGCAAGGCTGCACCCTCCCCCCCTCTAATGCGCCTATATAAAGGGAGGGGAGGGAGGGGTGGCCGCACCCAATTGCCCTGGCACTCCCTCCTCCCTCCAACACCTCCTCCTCCTTCGTAAGTGCACGGCGAAGCCCTGCCGGAGTACTGCAGTTCCACCATCACCACGCCGTCGTGATGCTGCTGGAGCCTTCTTCCCCAACCTCTCCTTTGCCTTGCTGGATCAAGAAGGAGGAGACGTCACGTTTTCCGTACGTGTGTTGAACGCGGAGGTGCCGTCCGTTCGGCACTAGATCATCGGTGAATTGGATCACGGCAAGTACGACTACCTCATCCACGTTCACTCGAACGCTTCCGTTGCAATCTACAAAGTGGTATGTAGATGCTATCTAATCTGAATACTCGTTGCTAGATGAACTCATAGATGGATCTTGGTGAAACCGTAGGAAAAATTTTAATTTTCGGCAACGTTCCCCAACAGTGGCATCATGAGCTAGGTTTATGCGTAGTTCTTCTTGCGCGAGTAGAACACAATTTGTTGTGGGCGTAGATGCTGTCAATTCTTCTTGCCGTTACTAGTCAATCTTGATTCAGCGGTATTGTGGGATGAAGCAGCCCGGACCAACCTTACACGTACGCTTACGTGAGACCGGTTCCACCGACTAACATGCACTAGTTGCATAAGGTGGCTGGCGGGTGTCTGTCTCTCCTACTTTAGTTGGATCGGATTCGATGAAAAGGGTCCTTATGAAGGGTAAATAGAAGTTGACAAATCACGTTGTGGTTTTACGTAGGTAAGAAAACGTTCTTGCTAGAACCCTAATTCAGCCACGTAAAACTTGCAACAACAATTAGAGGACGTCTAACTTGTTTTTGCAGCAAGTGCTTTGTGATATGATATGGCCAAAGTTGTGATGTATGATGAATGATCTATATGTGATGTATGAGATGTTCATGCTATTGTAATAGGAATCACGACTTGCATGTCGATGAGTATGACAACCGGCAGGAGCCATAGGAGTTGTCTTTATTTTTTGTATGACCTACGTGTCATTGAGAATCGCCATGTAAGTTACTTTACTTTATTGCTAAACGCGTTAGCCATAGTAGTAGAAGTAATAGTTGGCGAGCAACTTCATGGAGACACGATGATGAAGATCATGATGATGAAGATCATGGTGTCAAGCCGGTGACAAGATGATCATGGAGCCCCAAGATGGAGATCAAAGGAGCTATGTGATATTGGCCATATCATGTCACGTTTATTATTTGATTGCATGTGATGTTTATCATGTTTTGCATCTTGTTTACTTAGAATGACGGTAGTAAATAAGATGATCCCTCATAATAATTTCAAGAAAGTGTTCACCCTAACTATGCACCGTTGCTAAGGTTCGTCGTTCCGAAGCACCACGTGATGATCGGGTGTGATAGGTCCTTACGTTCGCATACAACGGGTGTAAGACAGATTTACACACGCAAAACACTTAGGTTGACTTGACGAGCCTAGCATGTACAGACATGGCCTCGGAACACAGAAGACTGAAAGGTCGAGCATGAGTCGTATAGAAGATACGATCAACATGAAGATGTTCACCGATGTTGACTAGTCCATCTCACGTGATGATCGAACACGGCCTAGTTGACTCGGATCATGTAATACTTAGATGACTAATAGAGGGATGTCTATCTAAGTGGGAGTTCATTAAATAATTTGATTAAATGAACTTTATTATCATGAACTTAGTCTAAATATTTACAATATGTCTTGTAGATCAAATGGCCAACGTAGTCCTCAACTTCAACGCGTTCCTAGAGAAAACCAAGCTGAAATACGATGGTAGCAACTATATGGACTGGGTCCGGAACCTGAGGATCATCCTCATAGCTGCCAAGAAAGATTATGTCCTAAGAGCACCGCTGGGTGACGCACCTATTCTCCCTGCAGAACAAGACGTTATGAACGCTTGGCAGTCACGCTGCGATGATTACTCCCTCGTTCAGTGCGGCATGCTTTACAGCTTAGAGCCGGGGCTCCAAAAGCGTTTTGAGAGACATGGGGCATATGAGATGTTCGAAGAGCTGAAAATGGTTTTCCAAGCTCATGCCCGGGTCGAGAGATATGAAGTCTCCGATAAATTCTTTAGCTGTAAGATGGAGGAAAATGGTTCTGTCAGTGAACACATACTCAAAATGTCTGGGTTGCACAACCGCTTGACTCAACTGGAAGTTAATCTCCCGGATGAAGCAGTCATTGACAGAATCCTCCAGTCGCTTCCACCTAGCTACAAGAGCTTTGTGATGAACTACAATATGCAGGGGATGGTAAAGACCATTCCTGAAGTATATGCTATGCTGAAATCAACAGAGGTAGAAATCAAGAAGGAGCATCAAGTGTTGATGGTGAATAAAACCACTAAGTTCAAGAAGGGCAAGGGTAAAAAGAACTTCAAGAAGGACGGCAAGGAAGTTGCCGCGCCCGGTAAGCAAGTTGCCGGGAAGAAGCCAAAGAATGGACCCAAGCCCGAGACTGAGTGTTTTTATTGCAAGGGAAGTGGTCACTGGAAGCGGAACTGCCCCAAATACTTAGCGGACAAGAAGGCCGGCAAAACCAAAGGTATATGTGATATACATGTAATTGATGTGTACCTTACCAGTACTCGTAGTAGCTCTTGGGTATTTGATACCGGTGCAGTTGCTCACATTTGTAACTCAAAGCAGGAGCTGCAGAATAAACGGAGACTGGCGAAGGACGAGGTGACGATGCGCGTCGGGAATGGTTCCAAGGTCGATGTGATCGCCGTCGGCATGCTGCCTCTGCATTTACCTACGGGATTAGTTTTAAACCTCAATAATTGTTATTTAGTGCCAAGTTTGAGCATGAACATTGTATCTGGATCTCGCTTAATTCGAGATGGCTACTCATTTAAATCAGAGAATAATGGTTGTTCCATTTATATGAGAGATATGTTTTATGTTCATGCTCCGATGGTTAATAGTTTATTCTTAATGAATCTCGTACGTGATGATACACATATTCATAGTGTGAATACCAAAAGAGTGAAAGTTGATAACAATAGTCTCACATATTTGTGGCACTGCCGCCTTGGTCACATAGGTGTCAAACGCATGAAGAAGCTCCATGCAGATGGACTTTTAGAGTCTCTTGATTATGAATCATTTGACACGTGCGAACCATGCCTCATGGGTAAAATGACCAAGATTCCGTTCTCAGGAACAATGGAGCGAGCAACCAACTTATTGGAAATCATACATACCGATGTGTGTGGTCCAATGAGTGTTGAGGCTTGCGGTGGCTATCGTTATGTTCTCACCCTCACTGATAACTTGAGTAGATATGGGTATATCTACTTAATGAAACACAAGTCTGAGACCTTTGAAAAGTTCAAGGAATTTCAGAGTGAGGTTGAAAATCAACGTGATAGAAAGATCAAGTTTCTACGATGAGATCGTGGAGGAGAATACTTGAGTCATGAATTTGGCACACACTTAAGAAAATGTCGAATAGTTTCACAACTCACGCCGCCTGGAACACCTCAGCGTAATGGTGTGTCCGAACGTCGTAATCACACTCTATTAGATATGGTGCGATCTATGATGTCTCTTACCGATTTACCGCTATCTTTTTGGGGCTATGCTTTAGAGACTGCCGCATTCACTTTAAATAGGGCTCCGTCGAAATCCGTTGAGACGACACCGTATGAATTATGGTTTGGGAAGAAACCTAAGCTGTCGTTTCTAAAAGTTTGGGGATGCGATGCTTATGTCAAGAAACTTCAACCTGAAAAGCTCGAACCCAAGTCGGAAAAATGCGTCTTCATAGGATACCCTAAAGAAACTGTTGGGTATACCTTCTACCACAGATCCGAAGGCAAGATCTTTGTTGCCAAGAATGGATCCTTTCTAGAGAAAGAGTTTCTCTCGAAAGAAGTAAGTGGGAGGAAAGTAGAACTTGATGAAGTGTTACCTCTTGAACCGGAAAATGGCGAAACTCAAGAAATCGTTCCTGAGGTGCCTGCACCGACTAGAGAGGAAATTAATGATTATGATCAAGATACTTCTGATCAAGCTCCTACTGAAATTCGAAGGTCCACAAGGACACGTTACGCACCAGAGTGGTACGACAACCCTGTCCTGGAAATCATGTTGTTAGACAACGGTGAACCTTCGAACTATGAGGAAGCAATGGCGGGCCCGGATTCCGACAAATGGCTGGAAGCCATGAAATCCGAGATAGGATCCATGTATGAAAACGAAGTATGGACTTTGACTGACTTGCCCGTTGAACGGCGAGCCATAGAAAATAAATGGATCTTTAAGAAGAAGACAGACGCGGATGGTAATGTGACCATCTATAAAGCTCGGCTTGTCGCTAAGGGTTATCGACAAGTTCAAGGGGTTGACTACGATGAGACTTTCTCACCGGTAGCGAAGCTGAAGTCCGTCCGAATCATGTTAGCAATTGCCGCATACTATGATTATGGGATATGGCAAATGGACGTCAAAACGGCATTCCTTAATGGTTTCCTTAAGGAAGAATTGTATATGATACAGCCGGAAGGTTTTGTCGATCCTAAGAATGCTGACAAGGTGTGCAAGCTCCAACGCTCGATTTATGGGCTGGTGCAAGCATCTCGGGGTTGGAACATTCGCTTTGATGAGATGATCAAAGCGTTTGGGTTTACACAGACTTATGGAGAAGCCTGTGTTTACAAGAAAGTGAGTGGGAGCTCTGTAGCATTTCTCATATTATATGTAGACGACATACTTTTGATGGGAAATGATATAGAACTCTTGGACAGCATTAAGGCCTACTTGAATAAAAGTTTTTCAATGAAGGACCTTGGAGAAGCTGCTTATATATTAGGCATCAAGATCTATAGAGATAGATCGAGACGCCTCATAGATCTTTCACAAAGCACATACCTTGATAAGATATTGAATAAGTTCAATATGGATCAGTCTAAGAAAGGGTTCTTACCTGTGTTACAAGGTGTGAAATTGAGCTTAGCTCAATGTCCGACCACGACAGAAGATAGAGAAAAGATGATTGTCGTCCCCTATGCCTCAGCCATAGGGTCTATCATGTATGCCATGCTGTGTACCAGACCTGATGTAAACCTTGCCGTAAGTTTGGTAGGAAGGTACCAAAGTAATCCCGGCATGGTACACTGGACAGCGGTCAAGAACATCCTGAAGTACCTGAAAAGGACTAAGGATATGTTTCTCGTTTATGGAGGTGACGAAGAGCTCATCGTAAAGGGTTATGTCGACGCTAGCTTCGACACATATCTGGATGACTCTAAGTCACAAACCGGTTACGTATATATTTTGAATGGTGGGGCAGTAAGCTGGTGCAGTTGCAAGCAAAGCATCGTGGCGGGATCTACATGTGAAGCGGAGTACATGGCAGCCTCGGAGGCAGCGCATGAAGCAATCTGGATGAAGGAGTTCATCACCGACCTAGGAGTCATACCCAATGCGTCGGGGCCGATTGCTCTCTTCTGTGACAACACTGGAGCTATTGCACTTGCCAAGGAGCCCAGGTTACACAAGAAGACCAGGCACATCAAGCGTCGCTTCAACTCCATTCGTGAAAATGTTCAAGATGGAGACATAGATATTTGCAAAGTACATACGGATCTAAATGTCACAGATCCGTTGAGTAAACCTCTTCCGCGAGCAAAACATGATCAACACCAGTACTCTGTGGGTGTTCGATTCATCACAATGTAACTACATTATTGACTCTAGTGCAAGTAGGAGACTGTTGGAAATATGCCCTAGAGGCAATAATAAAATGATTATTATTATATTTACTTGTTCATGATAATTGTCTATTGTTCATGCTATAATTGTGTTATCTACAAATCGTACTACATGTGTGAATACATAGACCACAACATGCCCCTAGTGAGCCTCTAGTTGACTAGCTCGTTGATCAACAGATAGTCATGGTTTCCTGACTATGGACATTAGATGTCATTGGTAACGGGATCACATCATTAGAAGAATGATATAATGGACAAGACCTAATCCTAAGCCTAGCACAAGATCGTGTAGTTCGTTTGCTAAAGCTTTTCCAATGTTAAGTATCATTTCCTTAGACCATGAGATCGTGTAACTCCCGAATACTGTAGGAGTGCTTCGGGTGTGCCAAACATCACAACGTAACTGGGTGACTATAAAGGTATACTACAGGTATCCCCGAAAGTATCTGTTGGGTTGACACAGATCGAGACTGGGATTTGTCACTCCGTATGACGGAGAGGTATCTCTGGGCCCACTCGGTAATGCATCATCGTAATGAGCTCAATGTGACCAAGTGTTTGGACACGGGATCATGCATTATGGTACGAGTACAGTGACTTGCTGGTAACGAGATTGAACGAGGTATTGGGATACCGACGATCGAATCTCGGGCAAGTAACGTACCGATTGATGAAGGGAATTGTATACGGGATTACTTGAATCCTCGACACCGTGGTTCATCCAATGAGCTCATCGAGGAGCATGTGGGAGCCAACATGGGTATCCAGATCCCGCTGTTGGTTATTGACCGGAGAGTCATCCCGGTCATGTTTGCGTGTCTCCCGAACCCGTAGGGTCTAAACACTTAAGGTTCGGTGACGCTAGGGTTGTAGAGATATTAGTATGCGGTAACCCGAAAGTTGTTCGGAGTCCCGGATGAGATCCCAGACGTCACGAGGAGTTCTGGATTGGTCCGGAGGTAAAGATTTATATATAGGAAGTCCAGTTTCGGCCGTCGGGAAAGTTTTGAGGGTCATCGGTATTGTACCGGGACCACCAGAAGGGTCCCGGGGGTCCACCGGGTGGGGCCACCTATCCCGGAGGGCCCCATGGGCTGAAGTGGGAAGGGGAACCAGCCCCTGGTGGGCTGGTGCCCCCCTTGGGCCTCCCCTGCGCCTAGGGTTGAAAACCCTAGGGTTGGGGGGGCGCCCCACTTGGCTTGGGGGGAAGCCACCCCTTGGCCGCCGCCCCCTTGGAGATTGCATCTTCTAGGGCCGGCACCGCCCAAGGCCCCTATATAAAGAGGGGGGAGGGCACCCGCACCCTTTGCTCCTGGCGCCTCCCTCTCCCTCCGTAACACCTCTCCTCCCCGCTTGCGCTTGGCGAAGCCCTGCCGGGATCCCGCTACTTCCACCACCACGCCGTCGTGTTGCTGGATCTCCATCAACCTCTCCCTTCCCCTTGCTGGATCAAGAAGGAGGAGACGTCTTCCCCAACCGTACGTGTGTTGAACGCGGAGGTGCTGTCCGTTCGACACTTTGTCATCGGAGATTTGGATCACGGCGAGTACGACTCCATCAACCCCATTCTCTTGAACGCTTCCGCTTGCGATCTACAAGGGTATGTAGATGCACTCCTCTCTCTCGTTGCTAGATGACTCCATAGATTGATCTTGGTGAAGCGTAGAAAATTTTATTTTCTGCAACGTTCCCCTACAGCTAGATGGCAGCAGACAACAATATCCTCCCTCCTACTTGGTCAGCCCTTGTATCTCCTTTCTCTATGCGTCTTGCTAGCCAACATATAATTCCATTCTTAGGTTTCCTTAATGTATTTTGATCAAAATGCATGCAAGGACATCCACAATGAACTGCAATGTAAGCTTTTCGCACATCATCAAGTGCATTAATTGGTTTGTACTTTGTTGTAGACGATACACATAGTATTCTAGCATTGCTAAATGCTTTCTCGTGCATTTTGCATCTTCTATTAATATGTAAGGTATATTTTCTCTGTAACCACCTTCTCCACAGGGGGAACAATAATGGATAATGCATGGACATGAATTTAGGATTGTTCTCTGAGATTCTTCTTGGCTTCTTGTCTTTGTACTGAACAATGATATCTAGTCCTTTTCTATTTTCTGTTGTACCACACATAATCAAGGCTGCACCACATCATTCACACTTGCATCTTGGTTTTCCAAGGTTCTGAATTTCCATATCTATCCTTTCCGATGTCTTGTTAAAGTTTTTTTAGTTTAGCATCAATTAAATGTTAGTAATTTCTTGTAACACCCCAAATGTAACTTGCCATATTTGTAACTCCAACTCTTGCCATTTTTGGCAATGTGATATGATATTCCCTCCGTGGTTGGGTTTTCCTTATTTTGCATTTTGTTGTTGTCTTGCATTTCATATCATGTCATCATGTGCATCGCATTTGCATACGTGTTCGTCTCTTGATTCCGAGCATTTTTTCCCGTTGTCCGTTTTGCAATCCGGCGCTCCTATGTTCCCCGGCGTCCCCTTTTACCTTTTTCCGTGAGCGGGTATTACACCTTCTCGGAATGGACCGAGGTTTGTCAAGCGGTCTTGGTATAGCACCGGTAGACTGCCTGTCAAGTTTCGGGTCATTCGGAGGTTGTTTGATACTCCAACGGTTAACCGGGTAGCCGTAAAGGCCTCGTGTGTGTTGCAGCCCAAAACCCCTCCAAAACAGCCCAATAAACCCTCTAAGTCACTCCCATGTCCATCGCCGTTCGATCACGATCGTGTGGGCGAAAACCGCACTCCATTTGGAGCTTCCTAGCTCCTTCTACCTATATATACACCCTCTCCCCCGAAATTTCGGATCACTCCTACCCTAACCCTAGCTCCCTTCTTCCTTCGCGCGCCGGACGCGTCCGCCCGGCGCCGGACACGTCCGCCAGCCGCCCCCGCGCCCAACCCGCAGCCGCCACGTGGCACGTCGCCGCCGCGCGCCGCCGAGGCCCGCTCCCGGCCCCCGCGGGCCCAGCCGCCGGCGCCCGCGCCCGAGCCACCCACGCCGCACCTCGCCTCCCGCGGCGCCGCCGTCTCGCGCCGTCGCCGGACGCCGCGCCGCCGCTCCTCGCCGCCTCCTCCGCCCCGGCGTCTCCTCCGCCGCTCCCGCGCCGCCCGGCCCCGGATCCGGCGAGGAGCGCCTCAGATACGGCGCCCCCGCGCCTCCTCCGGCGGTGATCCGGCGAAACCCGCCGCCTGCCTCGGTTCACGCGCCGACGAGGCCGAGGGTTGACTTCTCCTCCCCCCCCCCCGAAATTCGTCTAAGTCTTTTCTCTGTTGTATTTTTTATGTCAAGTTCATCGCATCATATCTCTGTGTCCGTGGCTCCGTTTTGGGCGTATAGCATATCAAATTGTTCGCCTCGATGAGTAAATCATTTCAGCTGATTGCGTCATTTTCATTTGAGCTCATCTTGATGTCAGAAATGCTGTTGGAAGAGGGCTATGTGATGTTAGTTTCGGATCTGTTTCAGAACATGCACTTTTGTCATTTTTGCCATGATTGATGTGTGCATCCTATGAAGTTGAGTCCTACATGTGTTTTGAAATATGCCATGCTATCTTTCCAGGGGTGTATGCCATGTATTTTTGTGATCTTTGTGGTGACTAGCACAAGCATGCAAACTAGGGTACATAATGTTGCTGATTTCAGAGACTTAGTAATTTCACCAAGTTATTTCCTGTTGTTATTTTTATGCCATGTGTTCATGTTGTTTCCGAGAGATCTATGCCTCTTTTGAGCAAGATCAGTAAGAGTGTTTTGAGCATATGGATTTCCTCTATCCATCCATTCTTTTGTCAGTAATTGTGGAGTACCATAGCTTGAGTCAATCGAGCTCTACTTTTGCTATAAAATGTTACTGGCAGATTGTTTACATGCTATTCGATTTTGCCAAGCTTGGTCTAGTTGATCCTTGCATGCTATGATGTTGTTCTTGCCATGTCTAGCTTCTATGCCATGTATTCTTGATGTATGTATGCTTAGTTTATCATGTATTGCTCTGTAGTGAGTGCATAGAGCTCGTAAACATGCCTACTTGTTGTCTGTTTTCGACATGTCCAGTTTTCTGCCAAGTCTGAAACCTGTAACGTAATTTGCTTAATTGACATGGGTGTTATTATATTTTGTCGTCCTTTTTGGCTCATGGTCAGTAAGGGACTTTTATTAAGTGATTTGAGTAGAATCATGCCATGCCCTACTTTGCTATGTCTTGTTCCTGTGGCATGTTGTTTCCTTGCTCTAAACATGTCATCCTGATGTTAATTTCTGGCATGTTATTTTCACCAAGTGTGTGAACCTGTTAGCTTTTGCACTTTTGCCATGCTTGTTTGAACCAGTTGTGTTGTGATTTAGCCGTAGCTCAGTGTTCATCTTTTGTCGAGCATCTTGAGTAGATCACTGCTATATGCTTTGCTTATACGTTTGGGTGCAGTAGCTTAATTTCTTGTTGTGTGCTATGTAGCATCATGCTGTTAATTGCAGAATCTTGTCATTCTTGTTTTGCTTGTCATTTGCAAACCGTGCATCCGATTCCGGTGATCTTTATATCGATTTCAACCGAAATCACCTCACCTTTCCAGTGGCATACTTGGTTTGCCAAGATTATGCCTTGTTCATCTTTTTCCTTCCGGAGCACGCATATGCATTGCATATCACATCTCGCATATCATGCCATGTTCTGCATCATGTTGTTTGTGCATTGCATCGTGATTGATGTTTGTCCCCTTTGCTTGTGTTCTTGATTTGGGTAGAGCCGGATGATGAGTACGTGAACGAGGAACCTGTTGAGAAGGCTTACGAGGACCAAGCTTTCGACAACTCTGAGAACATTGCAGGCAAGATGACCATACCCTCGAAATCACTTCTATCTTTGCTTGCTAGATGCTCGCTCTTTTGCTATGCCTATGCTGTGATACCTACCACTTGCTATATCACGCCACCCATATTGCCATGTGAGCCTCTAACCATCCATGTCCTAGCAAACCGTTGAATTGCTATGTTACTGCTTTGCTCAGCCCCTCTTATAGCGTTGCTAGTTGTAGGTGAAGATGAAGTTTGTTCCTTGTTGGAACATGGAGATGTGGTTCCTTGTTGGAACATGTTTACTTGTTGGGATATCACAATATCTCTTATTTAATTAATGCATCTATATACTTGGTAAAGGGTGGAAGGCTCGGCCTTATGCCTGGTGTTTTGTTCCACTCTTGCCACCCTAGTTTCCGTCATACCGGTGTTATGTTCCTTGATTTTGCGTTCCTTACATGGTTGGGTGATTTATGGGACCCCCTTGACAGTTCGCTTTGAATAAGACTCCTCCAGCAAGGCCCAACTTTGGTTTTACCATTTGCCACCTAAGCCTTTTCCCCCCGGGTTTTCGCGAGCCCGAGGGTCATCTTTATTTTAACCCCCGGGCCAGTGCTCCTTCGAGTGTTGGTCCAAACTGTCAGCCGCCGGTGGTCGCCAGGGGCAACTCTGGACTGGCCTACCGGAAGTTTGGACCATCCAGATGTGCCCTGAGACCGAGATATGTGCAGCTCCTATCAGGATTTGTCGGCACAATCGGGCGGCTTTGCTGGACTTGTTTTATATCTGTCGAAATGTCTTGTAGTCCGGGATTCCGAGACTGATCGGATCTTCCCGGTAGAAGGAGTATCCTTCATTGACCGTGAGAGCTTATAATGGGCTAAGTTGGGACACCCCTGCAGGGTATTATCTTTCGAAAGCCGTGCCCGCGGTTATGAGGCAGATGGGAATTTGTTGATGTCCGGTTGTAGAAAACCCGAAGTTGACCTTAATTAAAACACATCAACCGCGTGTGTAACCGTGATGGTCTCTTCTCGGCGGGGTCCGGGAAGTGAACACGGTGTTGGAGTTATGTTTGACGTAGGTTGTTCTAGGATCACTTCTTGATCACTTCTAGCTTCACGACCGTGCTTTGCTTCTCTTCTCGCTCTCTTTTGCGTTGTTAGCCACCATATATGCTAGTCGCTTGCTGCAGCTCCACCTCACTACCCTATCCTACCTTTAAGCTTAAATAGTCTTGATCTCGCGGGTGTGAGATTGCTGAGTCCCCGTGACTCACAGATTCTACCAAAACAGTTGCAGGTGCCGATGATGCCAGTGCAGATGATTCAACCGAGCTCAAGTGGGAGTTCGACGAGGAACGTGGTCGTTACTATGTGTCTTTTCCTGATGATCATTAGTGGAGCCCAGTTGGGGTGATTCGGGGATCTGTGTAGCATTTGGGGTAGTCTTCTTTCATTTAGGTTCCGTAGTCGGACCTTGAGTGTAATCTGGATGATGAATGTTTATTTATGTATTGTGTGAAGTGGTGACTGTAAGCCAACTATGTATCTTTCCCTTATGTATTACATGGGTTGTGTGAATATTACCTCACTTGCGACATTGCTTTCAATGCGGTTATGCCTCTAAGTCGTGCCTCGACACGTGGGAGATATAGCCGCATCAAGGGCGTTACAAGTTGGTAATCAGAGCCTTCCCCGACCTTAGGAGCCCCCACTGATTGATTGTTTTTTAGCGGCCGAGTTGTGTATAGAAAAATGTTTTGAGTCATTTAGGAATTATATATCGGAGAGTTTAGGAATTATTTTTACTTCCCAGTCTCCTCATCGCTCTGGCAAGGCATCCTGACGTAGAGTTTGACTCTTCTCTTCTCAAATTTCACTAATTTTTTTTTAGGTTCACGCGGGTATCTTAGAATCGTTCCGATGGTTTTATGATGACAACATTGTCTTGGTGCCTCCTGTCAGTAGGGGTTTAGTGGAGGTGTCCCGGGGAGTTGAGCTCCGAGGTGTTGTCATCATAATTTTATCGCCGACATCGAAAATCTCTTTTGTACAGTTGTTGGTGAGATAACCCTGATAGCCAAGTACTGAGGCGAGTGCGGGAGTATTGCCATAACTCGTATAACGGATCTTTTTCGAAGGTTGAGGTAGACGATTTCCGAAGGTTTCTTGGTTATGTGTTGAAGGATGGATAGAGCTGGATCTAGGTATTGTTAGTTTGGGTGATATATTTTGTGTCCCTTGTATCCCCAAGACCTGATTGCATAACCAGAAAGTTTCGGGAGTTTATAAGTGGGAATTCATGTAGCTCTAGTATTTCTTCCCGCAGATATTTGGTTCGTGATTGGGTAATCCTTACCAAGTATTTGTTCACATCCGTACCTTGTTGATTTTATTCCATAACTTTTTCTAAGTGGCTTCTCAACTTATGGAAGTGTGATGCTTTACTTTGGAATTCATTCGTTCATTCTTGTTCAAATGTTTATTGTGAAGACTATATGTTGCAATTTCAATCCTTTGATTCAGCTTGAATATATGTCCTTCAAGATGCTAATGGATGTCACCCTCTTCAGGATGGCTCCGCCAACGCGTCAGAATCCGGAACGCAATGAAGGAAGTCAGGCTAACCCTCCGCCACCACCTCCGCCTCCGGAGGCTTGGCAAGCCTTGATGACAACCACCAATGCCAACGCTCAGATTCTGATTCAGGTCTTGCAAGATCGCAACCAAGGGCAAGGTAATCAGGGAAATCAAGGCCAAGGCAACAATCAGCTGCATTTTGCTACCCTCAATCAGTTCCTTGCAAATCAGCCAAAGACTTTCAGCTACTGTGTCGAGGCCACAGACGCCAATGATTGGCTCGTGGACATCAACAAGCACTTCGAATGTAGCAATGTCAGACCTGAGGACTTTGTCAAGTTTGCCTCTTTTCAACTCAAGGATCAGGCTGCTGAGTGGTTCCAACAATACAAAGATTCCAGAGGAGGTCGTGTGATTACCTGGGATGATTTCCGTCGTGACTTCAAAGCTCATCACATTCCAGAAAGTGTTGTTGAGAGTAAGCGTGAGGAATTCCGCAATCTCAAGCAAGGCAACATGTCTGTGTATCAATACAACACTCAGTTCCAGAAGCTCTCTCGTTTTGCTAAGCAAGACATCCCTGATGAGAAGAGTTTGATCTACCAATTCAGGCGTGGTCTCAGAGAAGATTTGCAACTAGCTCTCGTGCTTTTTGAGCCATTAAAGTATGATGAATTCTACAACATAGCGCTGAAACAAGAAGCTGCTCAGCTCAAGTGTGAGGCATCTACGAAGAGAGTCAGAGACGCAGTTCAGTCTTCTTCTTCCTCACTTGTGGCAGCTAAGCAACAGAAGTTCTGGTTGCCTCCTCCTCCTCCGTTCCGTCAGCCTTACCAACAGAAGAACTCAGGTGGTCGTGGATCTTCCCACCCACCCAACCCTGGCTATCAGAACAAGTCTCAGAACCAAGCTCCAAGGCCAAATGCTCCTTACTTGCAACAAATGTCAGCAAAAGGGTCACTATGCGAACAAGTGCTTCAACCAAAGGCGCCTTCCGCCTCCTCCTCCTGTGAAATCTTCCAGCAATGCAGTGGTCAAGCATAATCCTAAGTATGCTAAGGTGAACATGTTGTATGCAGGTCAAGTGGAGGATTCTTCTAAAGTGGTCATGGGTAATCTCTCAGTTAATGATATTCCTGCAAAAGTCTTATTTGATACTGGTGCATCACATTCTTTCATTTCAAGACCTTTTGCATCAAAGCATGAGTTGTCTTTCCAAGGTTTGCCTAAGCCGTTGGCAGTTGTCTCTCCGGGTAAATGCATGAACGCAAGCTTTATGTTTCCGGATGTTTCCATCAAGATGGGCGATTATAGATTTCTGGCTAAACCAATTGTTCTTGGTGACTCTGATATTGATCTTATTCTCGGGATGGACTGGCTTTGTAAGCACAAGGCTCAGCTTGATTGTGCTGCCAGGGAAATTCAATTGACTCACTCTTCTGACGATGTGATCATTTATGCCGCTCGTGATGATACCATTCGGTTGTTTTCTCTCAATGAGAAGGGTGAATTGGATCCTATCTCTCAAATTCCAGTCGTTTGTGAGTACCAAGATGTTTTTCCAGAAGAGCTTTGGAGTATGCCTCCTCACCGGCCAGTTGAATTCGTTATTGATCTTGAGCCTGGCACGGAACCCGTTTGCAAGCGTCCATACAAGCTTGGGCCAAAAGAGTTGAAGGAATTGAAGAAACAACTCGATGAACAAGAGCGTCTGGGTCTGACCAGACCGAGTTCATCTCCTTGGGGTTGTGGTGTTCTTTTTGTCCAGAAGAAGGATGGCACGGACCGACTTTGCGTCGATTACCGTCCATTGAACAAGAAGACAATCAAGAACAAGTACCCACTTCCCAACATCAATGAGCTATTTGAGCAACTTAAAGGTGCTAAGGTGTTCTCCAAGCTTGACCTTCGTATGGGGTATCATCAGATTCGCATTCGTGAAGAAGATATTCCCAAGACAGCATTCAGAACAAGTTTTGGTTCTTATGAATATACTGTCATGTCATTCGGCCTTGTTAATGCTCCTCCAACATTCACTCGCTTGATGAATTTCATCTTCAACCCCTACACCAATGAATTTGTCTTGGTCTATCTCGATGATATTTTGGTCTTCTCCAAGAATAAGAAGGATCATGCCATACATTTGCGATTGGTGCTCGACAAGCTCAGAGAGTATCAATTATATGCGAAGTTCTCCAAATGTGAATTTTGGCTTGATGAAGTTCTTTACCTTGGGCATATCATCTCTGCCAAGGGCATTGCTGTTAATCCTGAGAAGGTGTCTGTAGTCGTGAATTGGGAACCTCCTCAGAATGTCAAGCAGCTTCGCAGTTTTCTTGGACTTGCAAGCTATTGCCGAAGATTCGTTGAGAATTTCTCAAAGATTGCAAAGCCTCTTTCCAACCTCCTCCAGAAGCATGTGAAGTATGTATGGTATCCTGAGTGTGACGTTGCTTTCAACACTCTCAAAGTGAAACTTTTCACTGCTCCAGTGTTGACTCCTCCTGACGATTCCAAGCCTTATGAAGTTTTCTGTGATGCTTCTCTTCAAGGCCTCGGTGCCGTGTTAATGCAAGAGAAGAAGGTTGTGGCCTATACCTCTCGTCAGTTGAAGCCCAACGAAAAGAACTACCCCACTCACGATCTTGAGTTGGCGGCAGTTGTCCACGCACTACTAACATGGAGACATCTCCTGTTGGGAAGGAAAGTGGACATTTTCACCGATCACAAGAGTCTCAAGTACATCTTCACTCAGCCCAACCTCAACCTCAGGCAAACTCGATGGGTCGAAATGATTCAAGAGTATAATCCGAGTATTGAATATACTCCAGGCAAGGCTAATGTGATTGCAGACGCTTTGAGCAGGAAGGCTTATTGCAACAGCTTAATCCTCAAGCCCTTTCAACCGGATCTTTGTGAAGCTTTCCGCAAGTTGAATCTCCAAGTTGTTCCTCAAGGTTTTCTTGCCAACCTCATCGTCTCTCCAACTTTGGAAGATCAAATTCGTGAGGCACAACTGATGGATACCATGGTGAAGAAGGTGAAACGTGGTATTGACAAGGGCATTTCCAAATACAAGTGCTATCGAGTTGATGACAGAGATACTCTTTTCTTCGAGGACCGGATCGTGGTTCCAAAGGGTGATCTTCGGAAAGTCATTATGAACGAGGCGCACAATTCTCTTCTGTCAATTCATCCTGGAAGTACGAAGATGTACCATGACCTCAAGCAGTCTTATTGGTGGACCCGAATGAAGCGAGAAATTGCTCAATTCGTGAATGAATGTGATGTCTGCAGAAGGGTGAAAGCAGAACACCAACGACCAGCTGGTCTCCTCCAACCTCTTGCTATTCCAGAATGGAAGTTTGATCATATCGAAATGGACTTCGTGACTGGTTTTCCTAAGTCCAAGCGTGGAAATGATGCTATCTTCGTCGTCATCGACAAGCTCACTAAAGTGGCTCATTTTCTTCCTATCAAAGAGTCTATCACAGCAGCGCAGCTGGCAGAGCTCTACACATCCAGAATTGTCTCCTTGCACGGCATTCCACAATTGATCTCTTTAGACCGTGGCAGCATCTTTACCTCCAAGTTTTGGGATTCTTTTCAGAAGGCCATGGGCACAAACATTCGCTTCAGCACAGCTTTCCATCCTCAAACTAGTGGACAAGTCGAGCGTGTCAACCAAATTCTTGAAGATATGCTCAGGGCTTGTGTTATCTCTTTCGGCATGAAGTGGGAGGATTGTCTTCCTTATGCTGAGTTCTCTTACAACAACAGCTTTCAAGCCAGCTCGGGCAAAGCCCCATTCGAGATTCTCTATGGCAGAAAGTGCCGTACTCCTCTCAATTGGTCTGAAACCGTTGAACGTCAATTTCTTGGCAATGATTTGATCTTAGAGGCTGAGGCAATGTGCAATGTCATTCGCGAGAATCTCAAAGCCGCGCAATCGCGCCAGAAGAGCTATTACAATAGCAAACATCGTGATGTGGCATTCGAGATCGGAGACCATGTCTACCTCCGCGTCTCTCCAATGAAAGGCACTCGTCGCTTCGGTATCAAAGGGAAACTTGCCCCTAGATACGTCGGTCCTTTCAAGATCATCGGCAAACGAGGCGATCTCGCCTATCAACTTGAGCTTCCCTCCAACTTTGCAAATGTGCACGATGTGTTCCACGTGTCACAGCTTTCGCAAGTGCTTCAAGACGCCTGAGCGCACCATCAACTTCGAAGAGATTGATCTTAAAGAAGATTTGTCCTATCATGAGCATCCCGTTGCTATTCTTGAAGAAACTGAGCGCAAGACTCGCAACAAGTCAATCAAATTCCTGAAAGTGAAGTGGTCCCACCATTCAGACCGAGAAGCCACCTGGGAGCGCGAGGACCACCTTCATTCCGAATATCCAGAGTTCTTTCAGTCCTAGATCTCGGGACGAGATCCTCTCGTAGTGGTGGAGTGTTGTAACACCCCGGATGTAACTTGCCATATTTGTAACTCCAACTCTTGCCATTTTCGGCAATGTGATATGATATTCCCTCCGTGGTTGGGTTTTCCTTATTTTGCATTATGTTGTTGTCTTGCATTTCATATCATGTCATCATGTGCATCGCATTTGCATACGTGGTCGTCTCTTGATTCCGAGCATTTTTTCCCGTTGTCCGTTTTGCAATCCGGCGCTCCTATGTTCCCTGGCGTCCCCTTTTACCTTTTTCCGTGAGCGGGTATTAAACCTTCTCGGAATGGACCGGGGTTTGTCAAGCGGCCTTGGTATAGCACCGGTAGACCGCCTGTCAAGTTTCGGGTCATTCGGAAGTCGTTTGATACTCCAACGGTTAATCGGGTAGCCGTAAAGGCCTCGTGTGTGTTGCAGCCCAAAACCCCTCCAAAACAGCCCAATAAACCCTCTAAGTCACTCCCATGTCCATCGTCGTTCGATCACGATCGTGTGGGCGAAAACCGCACTCCATTTGGAGCTTCCTAGCTCCTTCTACCTATATATACACCCTCTCCCCCGAAATTTCGGATCACTCCTACCCTAACCCTAGCTCCCTTCTTCCTCCGCGCGCCGGACGCGTCCGCTCGGCGCCGGACACGTCCGCCAGCCGCCCCCGCGCCCAACCCGCAGCCGCCACGTGGCACGTCGCCACCGCGCGCCGCCGAGGCCCACCGAGGCCCGCTCCCGGCCCCCGCGGGCCCAGCCGCCGGCGCCCGCACCCGAGCCGCCCACGCTGCACCTCGCCTCCCGCGGCGCCGGACGCCGCGCCGCCGCCCCGCGTCGCCGCCCCTCGCCGCCTCCTCCGCCCCGGCGTCTCCTCCGCCGCTCCCGCGCTGCCCGGCCCCGGATCCGGCGAGGAGCGCCTCAGATCCGGCGCCCCCGCGCCTCCTCCGGCGCCCCCGCGCCTCCTCCGGCGCCCCCGCGCCTCCTCCGGCGATGATCCAGCGAAACCCGCCGCCTGCCTCGGTTCCCGCGCCGACGAGCCCGAGGGTTGACTTCTCCTCCCCCCCGAAATTCGTCTAAGTCTTTTCTCTGTTGTATTTTTTATGTCAAGTTCATCGCATCATATCTCTGCATCCGTGGCTCCGTTTTGGGCGTATAGCATATCAAATTGTTCGCCTCGATGAGTACATCATTCCATCTGATTGCATAATTTTCATTTGAGCTAATCTTGATGCCCGAAATGCTGTTGGAAGAGGGCTATGTGATGTTAGTTTCAGATCTGTTTCAGAACATGCACTTTTGTCATTTTTGCCATGATTGATGTGTGCATCCTATGAAGTTGAGTCCTACATGTGTTTTGAAATATGCCATGATATCTTTCCAGGGGTGTATGCCATGTATTTTTGTGATCCTTGTGGTGACTAGCACAAGCATGCAAACTAGGGTATATAATGTTGCTGATTTCAGAGACTTAGTAATTTCACCAAGTTATTTCCTGTTGTTATTTTTATACCATGTGTTCATGTTGTTTCCGAGAGATCTGCGCCTATTTTGAGCATGATCAGTAAGAGTGTTTTGAGCATATGGATTTGCTCTATCCATTCATGCTTTTGTTTGTAATTGTGGAGTGTCATAGCTTGAGTCAATGAGCTCTACTTTTGCTATAAAATGTTACTGGCAGATTGTTTACATGTTATTCGATTTTGCCAAGCTTGGTGTAGTTGATCCTTGCATGCTATGATGTTGTTCTTGCCATGTCTAGCTTCTATGACATGTCTTCTTGATGGATGTATGCTTAGTTTATCATGTAATGCTCTGTAGTGAGTGCATAGAGCTCGTAAACAAGTCTGAAACCTGTAACGTAACTTGCCTAATTGACATGGGTGTTATTATATTTTATGGTCCTTTTTGGCTCATGGTAAGTAAGGGACTTTTATTAAGTGCTTTGAGTAGAATCATGCCATGCTATATTTTGCTATGTCCTGTTCCTGTAGCATGTTGTTTCCTTGCTCTAAACATGTCATCCTGATGTTAACTTCTGGCATGTTGTTATTTTCACAAAGTCTGTGAACCTGTTATCTTTTGCACTTTTGCCATGCTTATTTGATCCTGTTGTGTTGTGATTTAGCCGTAGCTCAGTGTTCATCTTTTGTCGAGCATCTTGAGTATATCACTGCTATATGCTTTGCTGATACGTTTGGGTGCAGTAGCTTAATTTCTTGTTGTGTGCTAAGTAGCATCATGCTATTAATGGCAGAATCTTGTCATTCTTGTTTTGCTTGTCATTTGCAAACCGTGCATCCGATTCCGGTGATCTTTATATCGATTTCAACCGATATCACCTCACCTTTCCAGTGGCATACTTGGTTTGCCATGTTTATGCCTTGTTCATCTTTTTCATTCCGGAGCACGCATATGCATTGCATATCACATCTCGCATATCATGCCATGTTTTGAATCATGTTGTTTGTGCACTGCATCTTGATTGATGTTTGTCCCCTTTGCTTGTGTTCTTGCTTTGGGTAGAGCCGGGAGACGAGTATGTGAACGAGGAACCTGTTGAGAACGCTTACGAGGACCAAGCTTTCGACAACTCTGAGAACCTTGCAGGCAAGATGACCATACCCTCGAAATCACTTCTATCTTTGCTTGCTAGATGCTCGCTCTTTTGCTATGCCTATGCTGCGATACCTACCACTTGCTATATCATGCCACCCATATTGCCATGTCAGCCTCTAACCATCCATGTCCTAGCAAACCGTTGATTGGCTATGTTACCGCTTTGCTCAGCCCCTCTTATAGCGTTGCTAGTTGCAGGTGAAGATGAAGTTTGTTCCTTGTTGGAACAGGGAGATGTGGTTCCTTGTTGGAACATGTTTACTTGTTGGGATATCACAATATCTCTTATTTAATTAATGCGTCTATATACTTGGTAAAGGGTGGAAGGCTCGGCCTTATGCCTGGTGTTTTGTTCCACTCTTGCCACCCTAGTTTCCGTCATACCGGTGTTATGTTCCTTGATTTTGCGTTCCTTACACGGTTGGGTGATTTATGGGACCCCCTTGACAGTTCGCTTTGAATAAGACTCCTCCAGCAAGGCCCAACTTTGGTTTTACCATTTGCCACCTAAGCCTTTTTCCCCCGGGTTTTCGCGAGCCCGTGGGTCATCTTTATTTTAACCCCCGGGCCAGTGCTCCTTCGAGTGTTGGTCCAAACTGTCAGCCGCCGGTGGTCGCCAGGGGCAACTCTGGACTAGCCTACCAGAAGTTTGGACAATCCGGATGTGCCCTGAGACCGAGATATGTGCAGCTCCTATCAGGATTTGTCGGCACAATCGGGCGGCTTTGCTGGACTTGTTTTATACCTGTCGAAATGTCTTGTAGTCCGGGATTCCGAGACTGATCGGGTCTTCCCAGTAGAGGGAGTATCCTTCGTTGACCATGAGAGCTTATAATGGGCTAAGTTGGGACACCCTGCAGGGTATTATCTTTCCAAAGTCGTGCCCGCGGTTATGAGGCAGATTGGAATTTGTTGATGTCCGGTTGTAGAAAACCCGAAGTTGACCTTAATTAAAACACATCAACCATGTGTGTAACCGTGATGGTCTCTTCTCGGCGGGGCCCGGGAAGTGAACACGGTGTTGGAGTTATGTTTGATGTAGGTTGTTCTAGGATCACTTCTTGATCACTTCTAGCTTCACAATCGTGCTTTGCTTCTCTTCTCGCTCTCTTTTGTGTTGTTAGCCACCATATATACTAGTCGCTTGCTGCAGCTCCACCTCACTACCCTATCCTACCTTTAAGCTTAAATAGTCTTGATCTCGCGGGTGTGAGATTGCTGAGTCCCCGTGACTCACAGATTCTACCAAAACAGTTGCAGGTGCCGACGATGCCAGTGCAGATGATTCAACTGAGCTCAAGTGGGAGTTCGACGAGGAACGTGGTCGTTACTATGTGTCTTTTCCTGATGATCAGTAGTGGAGCCCAGCTGGGGTGATTCGGGGATCTGTGTAGCATTTGGGGTAGTCTTCTTTCATTTTGGTTCCATAGTCGGACCTTGAGTGTAATCTGGATGATGAATGTTTATTTATGTATTGTGTGAAGTGGCGACTGTAAGCCAACTATGTATCTTTCCCTTATGTATTACATGGATTGTGTGAAGATTACCTCACTTGCGACATTGCTTTCAATGCAGTTATGCCTCTAAGTCGTGCCTCGACACGTGGGAGATATATCCGCATCAAGGGCGTTGAATTTCTAGTCTTCTTCATTCTAAAAAAACACACTTATAATAGAGCTTACATATCTACTGTTCCTTCCTTTTTCCTTGATTTTGCCCTGGTAAATTTTGTGTTACTTTTAGTCCTATTCACGTGCTTAACAAAATTATCAGGTTCATGAGTATAATATTGTCGATTTTGATTGAAGTTTTTTTCTTACCTCCTAGTCTTACCGGTCGCTGGTTGTGCACAACTCTTGGTTTGTATTTTATTTTGTCTTGAGCTATCTCTGTTGAATAACTTTCCCTGCATAAACATAAGTACCATTTAGTAGAAATAAGAGAGAAAAATTTGCACAATCATTTTATTACTCGCGGTAGTGGTGAATGTAGATGGACATCTTGACAGGTCGTGGTTCCTTGTGGCAGTCCAACAAATTTAGTGACCCACCTTGTGAGGTGGCATATGCAATCTTTCTAGATGAACACATCTTGGAGTATAATTGAAGTATCATTGATCCATTGGTTCCATATAGGTACTTACTGGAGGTGGTGGTCTGATTCCTCGATGGAGTCGATAACAATTGACGAGAGTCAACAAAGGAGATTGGGAATGACAATCGAGGCGAGTCAATATAGGAGATTGGGGTGCTAGCAACCGCTGGAGGAAGACGATGTTGAAATGGGGCTCTGAAGTCGAGAGGAAAGCTAATTAAAAGATAAAATGAAGGTACTCCAAGACCCTGGGGAATGTGAAAAGGAATTCAAGCATCCACCGGCATGTCTTTTTTATGGTTACAAGGAATACTACCTGTGTACTAAATATAAGATGTTTTTGCAGTTCAAATTGAACTCCAAAAACATCTTATATTTAGTTATGGAGGTAGTACAATAGTGCACGCCGTTATGTGCGTTGTCGACTCAGGTCTATGTCTGCACTAATTACCATAGCCTGTCTTCACGGTGAGCTAATCAGCCATGAGGCCATCTAAATAAAGCTAATCCAACAATTTACTCCTAGCTTCTAGATACCCACTGAATGATTTTTCTACAATTTGTGAGTTCTTATTGCCCAATGGGTGACATTCTCTTCTAAAGTGGACATTATAAACGTAATGAGTTGTGCGTAATAAATGCAGTGCTATCCAGATCGAGCGCAACTGTGGTGAACGCGTGTACATGGAGAAAAATCGAAACTTGAACCACGTACCTAGAAGGCAAATATTGGATCAATCTTGTAGGGTCTCATGGTGCACGTGTGTACATGGGGCAGAAAAATTAAAATTTGAGGTACGTACCTAGCTCCTTCTTGCTGCTTGTAGGCAAGTCTTTGATCGATCTTGTAGGGTCTCATGTTGCGTGTGCGTACATGGGGCATGCAGATTAAAACCTGAGCCGCTGATGGTAGGTCGACTGGCCATGGTCTACGGAATACGGCAGCTGCGTTAACCTTGCCGCTGATGATAGGTCGACCAGCCATGGGCTCCGGAATACAGCGGCTGCGTTAATCTTGATTGATCTTTCATAGATAAGTTGACGAAAATGACCGAGCTAGGGCATCCAAAAGCATGGTGGCAATGTCGTTTGAGGACGGAGAGCCCATATCTCTGATTGTTTTTTTTCTATCTCGATTGGCTGTTTGAGACCGAAAAGTTGGGCAGTTGAAAATAATCCCATGGCATGATGAGTAATTTTTCCAACATCAATCTAATCTAATGGTTGTGATTTATTGATTTACTAAATAGATGGACAGATATTTCTCATTTTTGTGAGAATTTCTAGTATATATCTTTTTTTTCTGGTTAGCCCGTCAAGTACTTATTATATATTGTAGATGTAGATGTAGACTATGGTTCATCATTCTTTACTTGATGCTTCTATAGTTCTTCAGTATATGAACCTGTTCATCGAATTATGGATTCATGGTTGAACCTATATTTGTAATAAACATGGTTGGATATGAAAAAGTCATTGCCTACTTTCAAATTCAAAACATGTTATTTTTAAATTAGGGATTAATTGGATTAATTAGGGATTACACTGCACACGATTTGCGAAAGCGAAACGTCTGCGATATACGTGGAGATCAGAAAAGTTTCTAGGATCCACTACGTGTGCGACCAATCTCCACTGCACACATGACTTTTTCTTGAAAACTGTTTGCGTTAGGCAACCTTGCGCAAACGTTTACCACATGAAAAGTGTGTGTGATGGACAACCTTTGCCACACAGTTTCTTCTATGCACCGTGTGTGATGCATTCAATAAGACAAACGATAAAATTATTAATATCATGTGCAATGGCAACACTATCACAAATGATTTAATGGGAAAAATTGTGGGTGATGTACCTGTGAATGGAAACGTTTTCCTTGGAGCAACTGTGTGGGATGTACATACAAATGGAAACGTTTAGAGGGGATTGACTCTGTGGGATGTACTTCCGACCAGAAACAGTTTCGCCGTATAATTGTATTTTTTTAGGTCTACTGTACGTATTTCTGTATTTGAGCGCTCGCCGGTCGCGCACGAACTCATTTTGCCGAGCATGTGTGCCAGGAGGGCATATCCCCGATGGTTTCTAGGTCGTGTGGGAAGGACCCCCCTATCGCCCACACTCACTTGGCGATAGTTCCAAATGCCGTCGCGGAAAGGGGTTAAAAACCGTTTGTTTAGGACCGACGCGCACCAGTGACTAGTTTTAAAAATAGGTTATTGCGGCCACTACAAACCGCGGAAAAAGAACTGCACTGACTACAAGCAAACAAATAAACAAGACAACAAGGAAAAATAAGCAAGCAACTTATTCTAGGCTATCACATCTATTTCACATATTACATCCAGTGGGCATTAAAGTTCGCCACCAGTGCAAATATAGGGAACAAAGCCGCATATCATATACACTGGTTGTCAAACTTGGTGACCAGTGCAAATAATTGCCACAGCAAAACAAGTCCAGAACTGAAACTACTTAAGGAGAGCTCAAGAAACAATATCCTGGGTACCCATAATGCTGGCAAGATGCTTAGCAAGCTTATTAACTTTCTCTTGTTTGGCGCTTAAATGCTCCAACACTTGCTGTTGCACAAGAAAGTATGCTTCTGAATTCTGCAGGGACTTCCTCAGTCCTTCGGCTTCTTGCCGCCTTTCAGCTTGTAGCTGAGACTGAAGAAGCTGAAGTGATTCAAGCAGCGAGTTCGAAGAGCTTGTGCCTGCGGTACTGGCCAGTAACTCGAACACTACATCAACGCAGGACTGTGGGGTTTTCTCACTGTCTACAAAATCGTTTTTATTACCTTTCTTGGAGACCAACAGGGCTGCCTCACTATCTTGAACCTTATCTGCATTGCTTTCTCTACCATTGCATAGTGAGGTGCTCTTCTCCAATATTCTGTTCGCATAATAAAAGAGAAACAAGCAGACACATCACAGGTTTAGCATGTAGTATACGAAACTCATTTTGGTGAACCGGTTCAGTAGTAAGGTGGACAGGATAACAACATGAAACAAACATATATCTATGTATTATGGTCACTGTATTGTCCATATCATTCTATTTTATGTTGCCAAATCAAGATAGAGACACAGTTCAACTCATATATTTTTAAGACACATCAGCATAGACAGAATATTAGTGTCAGAAACTACACAGCATTGGCAACACTTGTAATGTGCATCACATGAGAACATAACTGTTTATACAACTGAAACTGAAATCAACATAGAGCAAGAAGTTAGAACAACAATCCAGTTAATGAAATAGGTTTAAAACATACCTGTTGCGCCATTGGAGTTTCAATTGGACCCTTCAAATTCGAAAGTAGTTGGTATGAGTAAATACAGTGATGCAACAGCAAAGGAGTATGGAACATAGCTACGGAATCTGACCTAAGAACAGTTGCTCTTCTGCTTTAAACGTGGAGTTTGGGTTCACTGTGGTGGTCTTCGTGCTTTGGGCACTACAATTGCTTTACAAACTGCTCGTGTGGGGGTACTCTATGGTGGACATGGTGCTTTGTCAACTAGAAGTGGGTTACTATCCGCTGGGGTTGGGGTTAGATGGGTTGTAGCTGGTTCTCTGCCAACGGTGTAAGTGTGAAATCTGGAAGAGTCTCGATTATGTGTGGTGGGGCTAGTTTGTGGGCCATTCAGCCATGGTTTTATCTGCATTGACGGGTAGCACTGTCTTTTGTGAACAATGGGTTTTTGCTCCCTTAGATACTGCCATCACCCCCTCCAATTCAAATGGTTGATAAAAAAGAAAATAAATTGAATGTACAAACATTGTATGATAGACAGATGTGGTAATTCACATATATGTTGTCTAACCAAACAGGACAGCATGACACAATTTCACATATATGGTGCCTAACTAAACAGGATAGCATGGCACAGTTTCAGATATATGATGGATAACTTAACAAGATATAGTGGCATAATTCAACATATGATGAGTATCTAAACAGGATGACATGACAAAACTATATGATGTCTTTTTAAAATAGGTTGGGATGAAATAATTCACATACATGTTGTCTAAGTATACAGGATGGCATGATACAATTGACATAATTGATTCATATACTAAGCAACTGGCACTCACATGTATGATATCTAAACTAAGCAGATAGAATTCACTATTGTACATATGATGTCTAAACTAAGCAATGCAAGACACCACATGCATGATATGAGAAATATAAACATTGCAACTTAGAGCATACACCTCAGGTGGGATATAAGATCGGTCATCTATCTCTGAATCCTCCTCTGAGGAGCTCCCTGTAACCATCGAGATATATACTTCAACAGGTACCATTGCCTGCTCCGAAGACCTTGTTTTCACTCCTGATTTTTCCATAACCGGCTCAAATGGTTGATACACATAAAGAGTAGTTCAATATACACAGATTGTCGACAAATGTAATACGTAATGAAAAAAAAGATGGCATTAGATAATTGACATATATGATGCCTGGCTACATGGCGGTGCATAATTCACATATATGATAACTGGTTGAAAAACATGACATTGCGTAATTCACATATCTGATATATAAAGCAAACAGGAGGCATTCACACATAGCATGTCTAATCTAAGCAGATGGCATGGCAATGCAAGACACCATATGCATGATATGAGCAATATAACACTGCCAAGTTAGAGCATGCACCTCGGGGGGGGGATACGACTGGTCATCTGTCTCTTAATCCTCCTCTGAGGAGCTATTTATAACCAGCAAGAAATCTGCATCGACGGGTAGCACTGACTGCTCAGAAGACCTTGTTTTCACTCCAGATTTTCCCATGACCGACTCAAATGGCTGATGCACAGGAAGAGTAGATGAATGTATAAACATTGTTGACAAATGGAATACATTATGAAAAAATATGGCACGATACAATTCACATATACGCTGACTGGCTAAACATGATGGCATCGCATGATTCACGTATATGATGCCTGGCTAAAGAAGATGTCATTGCATAATTCCCATATACTCCCTCCGTTCCTAAATATTTATCTTTTTAGAGATTTCAAATGGACTACCACATATGGATGTATATGGACATATTTTAGAGTGTAGATTCACTCATTTTGCTCCTTATGTAGTCACTTGTTGAAATATCTAAAAAGACAAATATTTAGGAACGGTGGGCGTATGATATAGAAACCAAACAGGTGGCATTTGTTGGATTTCAGGTTCCGGCAGACCCTTAAGTTTCGAACTCTAGGGTGCGCGCGGAGATTATGCCCTCTACCTCTCCGTCCCGCAAAGGTCTAACTACTGAAAGAACAACACAAGAGACACAGGGTTTATACTAGTTCGGGCCACCATTGTGGTGTAATACCCTACTCTAGTTTGTGGTGGGTGGATTGCCTCTTTGGCTGATGATGATAAACAATACAAGGAAGAACAGCCTCGCGAGGGTCTGTTCTTGGCTAGGGGGATGAACTGCTAGGAGGAGTTTAGCAGCCCTTCTCTCTCTCTCACTTGCCCTCTGCTTGGTCAGATTCTAGGTACCCACTTCTCGATCTCCCCCCTCTACCCTGGGGGTGGCCAGTCCTATTTATAGGCAAAGTCCCTGGGCCTCTTCCCAAATATTGAGCGGGAAGGGCGCCAACAATTGGCCAATTCTAAGGGGAACATCGGGTACACTTATCCTGACTAAAGTTGGTCCTCGCCTGCCAAAGGCTCTGCGGTGACGCCATTCTGGGCTCCACGATGACGTCCTTCCCACCGTTCGACTGGTCTAGGTCTCGTTGCACCGAAATGGATGCCTTTGCTTGATCCTCTAGCCTGCGCTTGCCCCCTTTGCACCAAAGAGGAAAGGGAGACACTGCACGGACTGGCGCCCGCCTGGCACCCTTGGTCGTCATGGCTTGCGTCATGGGCACCTCGTGAGGTACCCCGCCTTGATCTATCCGCCCCCTCGTGAGCCAGCCTGATGCGGCCGTGCCTGAGGAAGCGTCGTGTCGTCCGCCCCGCGAGGCTTGGCCCCTCGCGAGGGTCTTGGGTCCTGTGTTGATGAAGATGGGCTGTGCTGGGCCCCCTTTCGAGCCACGCCGCAGGTCGCAGGCAGGCAAGTATGGGGACCCCCGTTCCCAGAACGCCGACAGTAGCCCCCGGGCCCAAGGCGCGCATGGACTTGGTCTTGCCGAGAAGCGAAAGGGCAAGGGCGAAGCGCCGCGGGCCCTAACAGCCTGCGGCCTTGGGCGCCGCATGGCGGTTGATTGGACGTGGGCGACACTGTTCCCCCACGCTCCCTTATTTTGCGCCCTGCTAGGTGGACTCGCAGTTGTACACAGCCGCTCCCCTTCCTGTTGCTCGACCGTCCCCTATTCTTCCTCCCTTCGAACTCCGACTCTTGTCTCCAATCCCATCTCACATCTTCCCCCTCCTTTCCATCGCCATGGCTCCGACAAAGAAGGAGAAAGGGAACAAACCCATGCCTCCATCTCGCTCGCCACCGTCGGTGGCCCCCGCCGTCGGCCGATTGATCATACTCATTCGAGAGTGCCTGGATAAGCTCAGCCCGGCTCTGGCCACCATCTTCAACGAGTGTGGGAGGACGACGGCCTGGTCTACGTCTCACTTCCCCACTGAAAGGATAATCACTGAGGTTCATTATTTTGCTGACGCCTTGTGGGCGGGTCTGGTTCCCCCCTTTTCCGATTTCTTCAAGGCCGTCCTCTCTCATTACCAGATCCATATGATGCATCTGGGTCCTGAATCCATCACCCTCCTTTTGGTCTTCGCTTTTGTTTGCGAGGCGATGATGGGCATCCCTCCTTCCGTTGTCTTGCTGCGCCACTTCTTCTCTTTGCGCCTTGCTGACCCCACTCAATGCTCAGCGTGTGTGAGCTTCGTCGCCGCACCTGAGACTGCGGCCTCAGGGATCGACTTCAAGCTTCCTTCGCCTTCTACTGGGTTCCGCGAGCGGTGGTTGTACGTTGATGTCAGGGTGCCCAGCCCCCTGCTGGCGAAGCCAACTTCGCCTGCTGTACCCAATTCGGGCTGGGGCCAGGAGATGCTCGTGAGCCCCCGGCTCGCCTTCGTCTAGTGCCGCTTCACGTTCTTGAGATTGCTCGGCGTGACGGCGCCCAAGGTGGTGAAGGAGTTCCTGTTACGCCGCATTGCCCCTCTCCAACGCCACTCTCGCCGAATGTGGGCCTTCAGCGGGCATGATGATCGCATGAGGCTCCAGGAAGAAGACCTGACGCCTGGGGCGCTAAGGATAGTGCTCTTGGTCCTGGCTGGTGACCCCAACCCGGGCAGCATCCAGCGGGGAGGGGCCCTGCTGTACCTCTGCCAGAACAGGGACGACTTCGTGAAGCAGATGCCCTCCTTTGATGAATGGGGGTTGCGCCCCGCTGGCTTCCAAGGGCCTCGCGAGAACCATGTGGTGGTGGCCGCCCTTCTGGTCGGTCAAGGCGAATCCTCCTCGAGTGGCGCAGCAGGGAGGCATGAGATGGCGGAGGCCGAGAAGGCTCCCTATGAGGTGACTGCGCCTGGCGATGCCCTCGAGGGAGCAGCTCCTGAGGCCCGTGCTGCTGAGGCTGTGGGTGGCAAGCAGTCACTCCCAGCGCCTGGTGCCGAGGCTCCTGAGGCCCCGGCCGCATCTTCTGGTGAGGTGATTGGCAGCACGCGTCAGGCAGGCGCCCCTGACGCGGACCGCTTTGTTGCTCCGTCTTCGTCACAGGTTGATCCTTACGGTCTTCTCTTGGGCCGCTTCCGTGTGGACTTTGAGGCCCTCCGGAGGAAAAGGGATGCCCTGGGCGATGACTTCTCTTATCGCTTGCTGAAGCGCCGAAAATACTTCGCTACTGACGAGTAAGCCTTCTCCTTTCCTGGCTTCTTATCCCCTTGCCGCGTCTACTGATCCTTACTCCGCAGGCCTCTTCCAGCGGAGCTCGTGGTGGTCGCTGAGGCGCCGCCTCCTTTGGCTTCACCTCCCCCGTCGTCCCCAAGTGCTCCGAGCAGCACTGCTCTCGTGGTGAGGGCGAATGAAGGGGCGGACCGTCCCGAGGCGCACTGCGGCCCTTCTCTTCCCGCGATCTTCTTTCGCGGGCCCTCTCTTGGCATAGCCGGCCTGCCGTGGGCTTCTCATCTGGTCACGGGCTGCGACTGGCTGAGGCGGCCCCTGTGCCCTTCTTCTGGAGACGGGCTGGCCCCAGGCTGGGCTTCTGGTATGGCACGCCCGGCCATCGCGAGGGTGCAAACCCCCAGCCCCCTGCCCGGGGGAGGAGCGATGGTTCGTGGCCCCCAGCGCTTGCTTGGGGCTGATGATGGTGTGGAAGACGTGCTCGAGCGCGCTCGGGAACGCCGTGCTCGCCGCCAAGAGTTCCTTCGAAGGGCGACCGACGCGGTGGACTTGCTTGGGGAGGAGCTCGCTGGTGAACACGCACGCCTGGAGGCCGAGGGCCTGCGCCTGGCCGCAGGGAGGCGTGAGCTGGAGGCCGTCATCGCCCTCTCGCGCCGTCAGCGCGACCTTGATGATGAAGAAGCGAAGGCGTCGCTGGAGGCCTCTCGGGTGGCCCAATCCCAGGCCGCTGAGGAGGCCCTGGGAGCTGACCGACGGCGAGAAGCAGCGGAGGAGTGGGCTCGGGAGCTCCTGGCCCGATGCCACTCATTGGAGGAGCAAGTGGAACTGTGCGAGACGGCCCTTGCGTCGATGAAGGTGGCCTCTGGCGACCCAGCTGAGCTCCAGAGGCGTGAGGAAGCGTTGACGCTGGAAGCCACCGAACGCACCCGTGAGTACGAGCGGTTGGAGACGAGGGAGCGCCTGGTGACGCAGGCGGAAGATGAAGTCGCCGGACGGGAAGCACGTGTCCTGGAGGAGGTTGGCCGTCGGGTGGCGACGGCACGCCAAGGCCTCGAGCGCGAGTTCGAGGGGAAGCTGGAGTTGATCTGGGTCGAGGCTAAGGGAAAAACCGCAGCCCTGAGGGCCCAACGGGATGAGGCGACGCGGCGGGCCGACGCTTCCCGGGCCACCCTTGAGGCAGCGCAAAAGGAGTCGGCTGCCCTCCAGGTCGAGGTGCTCCGTCTTCGTCAGCGGGTGGAAGAGGCTGAGGCCGTCGAGCGCCAGAACGCTGATGAGATACACCAGCGGAAGGTCCTGGAGCACGTGCACGGCCCCATGCTGGCTACGCTCAGGGGGAGGGCTAACGCAGCCTTGGGCAACATCTGTGAGGCGGCTGTCGGCGAGCCCCACACGATCAACTACGCTGGCATCCTGCAGTTCTTCACCGCCGTGGTGACGCAGCTGGAGGCGCGGTCGGTCAGGGCCGACAGGTTGGTGGAGGAGAGGAGTCGCGCCCTGCTCGGGCGCGCCTTTTCTCGTGTCTTCAGCCATCTTCGGAATATGCATCCCCACTTCGACTTTGACACCGCCATCGTCCCAGTCCCCCAGGCCGTCTGAGGCGACCTGGCATACTAGGTGGAATACAACGTGGACGCTCTTGTCAGGGCCTTCACTTCGGATGACGACGACGCGAACGTGGCTGCCGACGAGGGCGGTGTGGTCGATGGCCCTGATGCCGCTGGCGGCGATGCAGGTAGCGATGGCGAGTTCAGCGATGCCAGCGGCGGCTCTGGAGGTGCTCCTAAGGACGCATTCGGGGATTTGTCTGAGTGAGTATGTATCGCTCGTGTCTTTTTACCCTGCACGAGTAGAACTCAGGTGTTTGGCCTGATGGCTGTGAGAGCATTTTGAGCAGGGGAAGCCCCTCATGTAAAACCTGTATACATCGTATTAGCAGCTATTATATTGCGCGAGCACCCGCGCCTGGCGGCTGGCTGGTTTACCTTTGTTTCGCACAGGCCCCGAGGCAGCCCATGGGAGGACGTGGTGTCTTGAGTGTTCTCTAGTTGAAATCGTAGGACACGCAAGCGTTGCCGGCGAGGGGCTTCACAGGCGCTGGCCTTCCTCACAGGCTCCGGGCCTTTTCCCGCATGTGATGGCTTCACAGGCATTCGCCTTCTTCACAGGCTCTGGGCCTTTTCCTAAACGCGATAGCTTCACAGGCATTTGCCTTCTTCACAGGCTCTGGGCCTTTTCCTAAACGCGATAGCTTCACAGGCATTCGCCTTCTTCACAGGCTCTGGGCCTTTTCCTAAACGTGATAGTTTCACAGGCATTTGCCTTCTTCACAGGCTCTGGGCCTTTTCTTAAACGCGATAGCTTCACAGGCATTGGCCTTCTTCACAGGCTCTGGGCCTTTTCCTAAACGCGATAGCTTCACAGGCATTCGCCTTCTTCACAGGCTCTGGGCCTTTTCCTAAACGCGATAGCTTCACAGGCATTTGCCTTCTTCACATGCTCTGGGCCTTTTCCTAAACGCGATAGCTTCACGGGAATTGGCCTTCTTCACAGGCTCTGGGCCTTTTCCTAAACGTGATAGCTTCATAGGCATTTGCCTTCTTCACAGGCTCTGGGCGTTTTCCTGAAAGGGCATCCTCCGCAGGCACCGAAACGTCCTCCCGAGAAGGAGCAACAGCGGCAGTCTGGGCTGCGCGCGAGCTAGGCCCGGCCCAGCTCGCGAGGGGCTCGCAAGGGGAGGCAGCTGTGGTGGAGCGGTAACGAGAACGCGAGAAATGGCTCGAACGAGACTAAGAACCCCTTACCCGAACACACGCAAATCTCAAATTGGAATCCAACTTAAATCCAGCAGGGGAAAAGTTACAACCAAATAAGAAGTCAATGAAAACAGGCAAAAGGCCGCGTCCGGCACCTAATCTAGTCTTGGACGTCTTCTCACCAGCGCGGAGCTAAGTGTTGTCCACTGGGCGTGGGAGGGAGCCCCAGGGACTGAGGCCGGCACCCCTGAGACTCCGGGGCGTGTACAACCCCACTCATTATTACGTGAGAGTGTCACGGGGCGGTGAGCTTCACAGGCACTGGCCCTTCTTCACAGGTACCGGCCTTGCTTCATATCGCCAGACGAGGGCCCCGCCTTGCGCCACACTCTAGTGCCACCAACGACGACCGGAAACCAGGACGCCGCCGGTGGGGTAGAGCGGTCGCCAGCGGTTCCCCCGACGACCACGGGTCCTCCGCCAGGGGCTGGCCCTCAGGCGCCTCCCCAGCGGAGGGCCTATCTCCTAATGACGCCTTGCTCCGAACGCCGCGGTGGTGATGTGGGATCTCTGCCCCTCTCCTGCAGCCCCTTGCGCCCTACTCCCGAGGGGTAGGAGACTGTGGGAGCGGGGCAGCTGCTCGCTGCGGCGACCTGCACCTCCTGCGATCCATAATTAGTGTACACCTGCTCCTGAGGAATTAGTGGTACCCGATAATTGTCGCCTCCAGCGTGGCCGATGGAGCCGTCCCGGGGCTCCTGGAAGAGGTCAGCTTCTGGTGTCTCGTCTCCCCAGCTTGGGCTGAGAAGCGAGCCTTGTTCGCCCTCGTGAGCGTGCCCTTGGTCCATCATGTGGGGCACGTATTCTTCTGGCGCCGCCACCCCGAAGGCTGTGGTGTAGTGCTCCATGTGCCATGCGGCGCTGCTTGACGTGCCCACCGCGGGGTGGTAGCGCGGCTGCCCGCTGGCGCCGTGGGCTGCGCCGAGCCCTTCTCCCTCACGCGCCGGGGGCGGGGGTAGCGCCACCGCCAGTCCGGCGCCGACGGATTCGCTGATGTTGGGGTAGCCCTGAGGCACGCGGGAGCGTGTGGGGCCCCCGCGCGTGCCGCCCTGGGCTTGAGACGGAAGCTGGATGCAGAAGGGGTGAGCCCCTGAAGCGGCACAGCCCAGGAGTTCGGCGACCCGCTCCAGCAGCACGTCGCGACCGCCTTCCAGCTGCCTACACTGCAGCAGCTCTCGGGCCACCATGAGCGCGGCCCTCGAGTTCGCTTGCTCCCGGCGGGTGTACGGTGTCGTGGTCGCGGCGTGATTGGATTCCCTTGCCGCCGACCGCGCTTGCCGCGGCGTTAGGGTTGTTGAAGCCTGTCCGCGCCGCCCGCGGCCCGCAACGCCTTGCGGACCACGAGCTGCCTGGGGCGCGGGGTCGCCCGAGGCGGTCGGCTCCACGCGGGCGGGCCACGCCGCCCATGTATCTTGGTTGCCCGCCTGGTCGCCGGACATTATGATGACGATGCGACGGAACACAGAGCGGTAGAAAGGTGGATTCCGGCGCACCCCTACCTGGCGCGCCAAATGTCGGATTTCGGGTTCCGGCAGACCCTTAAGGTTCGAACCCTGGGGTGCGCGCGGAGATTATGCCCTCTACCTCTCCGTCCCGTAAAGATCTAACTACTGAAAGAACAACACAAGAGACACAGGGTTTATACTAGTTCGGGCCACCATTGTGGTGTAATACCCTACTCTAGTTTGCGGTGGGTGGATTGCCTCTTTGGCTGATGATGATGAACAATACAAGGAAGAACAGCCTCACGAGGGTCTGTTCTTGGCTAGGGGGATGAACTGCTAGGAGGAGTTCAGCCGCCCTTCTCTCTCTCTCTCTCACTTGCCATCTGCTTGCTCAGATTCTAGGTACCCACTTCTCGATCTCCCCCCTCTACCCTGGGGGTGGCTAGTCCTATTTATAGGCAAAGGCCCTGGGCCTCTTCCCAAATATTGAGCGGGAAGGGCGCCAACAATTGGCCAATTCGAAGGGGAACATCGGGTACACTTATCCTGACTAAAGTTGGTCCTCGCCTGCCAAAGGCTCTGCGGTGACGCCGTTCTGGGCTCCACGATGACCTCCTTCCCACCGTTGGACTGGTCTTGGTCTCGTTGCACCGAAATGGATGCCTTTACTTGATCCTCTCGCCTGCGCTTGCCCCCTTTGCACCAAAGAGGAAAGGGAGACGCTACGCGGACTGGCACCCGCCTGGCACCCTTGGTCGTCATGGCTTGTGTCATGGGAACCTCGCGGGGTACCCCGCCTTGATCTCTCCGCCCCCTCGTGAGCCAGCCTGATGCGGCCGTGCCTGAGGAAGTGCCGTATCGTCCGCCCCACAAGGCTTGGCCCCTCACGAGGGTCTTGGGTCATGTGTTGATGAAGATGGGCCGTGCTGGGCCCCCTTTCGAGCCATGCCGCAGGCCGCAGGCAGGCAAGTCTGGGGACCCCCGTTCCCAGAACGCCGACAGCATTTACACAAAGCAAATCTAAACTAAGCTGATGACATATAAGATGTATAATGTAAGCAATGTGAGGCGCCATATGCATGATATGACCAACATCAGCATGCCAGGTTAGAGTAAACACCTCAGGCAGTAAATAGGAGTGGTCAGCTCCCTCTGAATCCCCATCTGAACAGTTATCTTCCTCTGGAATACAATCTGGAATGGCGGGAGGGGACACTTCACCCACCATGAAGCGGCATCTCTTTCGTATTCTCTTTGAATTCCCACGCAATGGTATTCTCTTTTCTCTACATGTTCAGAACGATTGTGTAGAGTAACTGACATGCATAATAAAAAATAGTTAGATTTTGTAAGGCCTAAGGGAAGCATGCAGAAATCAAGATTGATGGTAGCAAACGAGTGGATAGATCCAAAACTAATGATAGCAGGTAGATTATAGCTTCAGTTTTAAAAGATAGAGAATGGATCATCTACTGTTTGTTGCCCACCCAACATGAACCACATAGAATACCCCATATGAACCAGATAGTAGACAGATACTACTCATTGCTGCCTCGATATGAGACCCATGGGCATTTTAAAACTCAAGTTGGAACAATAAAGTAGCAAGTAATAATAAAGATGTATAACGTAAGCAAACACAAAAGACTGTGACCTCTCTTCTGGAACTGTGTAGTCCTCAGGTTCACCTTCTTAGTCGACGATGTTAATGCAGTTGGCGTGGCTGCCGGCAACGGGGAAGTTGATCTGAGGCGGCGAAAGAAAGCCTACAGGGGGAATCTCTGCTGCAGTGAACGCTTCTGTCAATTGTGCACCTCAGGTGGGGTGGATGACGACACTACACGAGCAGGACATAACACACAGAGTTTTCTTTGACGCCTATCTGAAAATGAAGTAAATCTGTAAGGGCCCCTTAGAATTGGAGGATTCTATAAACACAGGGACAGGAAAAACACAGGAATAGGATAGGAATGCACGTGCAAAACAGAGCATTTGGAAACATAGGATTTCTGTCAACCTGCGTGTTTGGTTCACATGAATTGGAAGAACACAGGAATGGAGAAACATGGTCAAATTACAGTGAAACCATGTGAAAATGAAAAAATAAGAATCGTATTATGCCAGTAATGCAATTAGTCATGTTCTTCATGCATATTAATTTGAAAAGGACGTCCAAGTGGATATTAAAATTCCTATGTTTTTTCTTTGAAATAGACACCAAAGGAAAAAATCCTCCAATTTTGCTTTGCTCCACTCCTTCTAACCAAATGCACGAATAGTAGTACCATAGTAGTTCCATAGCAAAGGATCCCTGAGGGATCGACATGAATGCAGAGTAACGAAGTGATGCAACAAGTGTACAACCTCTTTGGCATAGCCTTGTCGACCTCAGCATCATTGGGTTGGACGTGGAGGATGGTCATGCTGGTGTGACTATCGGAGGCGGGGGAGAAAATCTGAGGCCTCTGGAAACTGCTCCGCTGTGATTGACGGTTCCGTCATTGGAGCAGCTCCGATGAGGTGTACGACGGCGAGGCTGAAGTAGGACAACACATACAACATTAATCTGAAGTGGGACTTTAATATCATCTGCAATAGATGATGTAAAATACATCACCAAAAAGTGCTAGATGTAAAACGCATCAGCCGCGCCACGGCCGCTCCGACAGATGTTGTAAATATTGTTCACACTGAATTTAACTGAAGAAACTGAACTTTACAGTCGACACTGAATTTTACTTTCAAAACTGATTGAACTAGTAGCAGAGCATTGCAATCGATGTTTAGGGCGTTCGAGCACTAGTAGCAGAGAAGCAGTGATCTAAATCAGCAGACGCTCTAGCAGGGAGCGCACTAGTAGAGAGCAAGTTGTGCAGCAGCACCACGAGCGAGTGCTAAAGCGGCAACTCCTGTAGCTGCCGGAGGTCGTGCAGTAGCAGCAGCGCGAGCGAGAGAAAGAGCAGAGCAGTAGCATGAACGAGAGCAAGTGCGAAGCAGCAGCGCGACCAACAGCAATAGCAGAGAAGAGTAGCAGCATGAATGAAAGCAAGAGCAGTGCAGCAGCGCGACCGACATCAAGAAAAGAGCCGCAGCGCAAGCGAGAGCCGGAGCAACCACAATTAGTGCTGTGTGGAAGTCGCCGCCGAGGAAGCAACAACATGGGGGAGAGACGCCATGGATGAAGTGGCCGGCGGTGGCGCCGTCGATGGAGACCCGCCATGGCTGCTCGGTATTGAGCACCGACAGCCTCGTAAGATCGAATAAAAGATAAAATGCAGCGGTGAGTGCAGAACCTCCTTTGTGGCACCGAGTGGGCCTTGGCTTCATTGGATGAATTGGTGAGGGTGCTGCGGTTTTGGTGGGGCAGGTCAAGACGATGCTGTGGGGATGGAGGTGGCGCGATAGATGAGGTGAACGTCGGGGCAACTCCTTGGAGGTGGAGGACGGGGCGGCTGATCCGGCGGGACGACGAGATCGACGATGGATCCTCGTCCAGTGCGGTGGATGAGGTACGGCGAGCTGTTGCGGTGGACGACATTGTTGGGGAAGAGTCTCCAGCTGGGCGGCGGTCGGGAGGCCGACGGAGGAGCATAGGGTTTCGCGGGTTTTGGAAGCCTCGGTGTACAAATTGGGGGGGGGGGACGAAGGGGAAGGTAGGGGGAGCCATGGCTTAGGGACCCGCTTGTCCGAATGTAGGGTAAGTTACCAGCGTACCCCCACCGATTTTGACACCGCGATGTCAAGCCGGCATTTCCGGCTTAGGGGTAGAAGGGGGATTTCGCGTGTCCGTGCTGCGGGACCGATTTTGGATGAGGAGGGAGTTTTCGCCTGCGTCAAAATTTTGGAATAACAAGGCGCAGAGCGGGTTGAAGAGGCGGGAGTTTCAAAGCAGATGAGACAAAAGATACTCGAGCTTGGAAATTTCGGATAACAAGGCGCAGATTCCTTGTTCGCCAAAACAAACTTAACGTGTACAAAGAAACAATTCATACAAGACACAAGAGAGTCATGTCCCCTTTTACTATATTGCTATGGATGTCACTGAAAAAACTACAAGAAAAATGTAAAAAAATGGGGAGAACAAGATTGCCCTGTATAGTACCAAATCGATTCGCACTTCCCTCAACAACAAAAAATAAGTCAATTCCCACCAAAAGAAAGAGTCATGTCCCTTTTTATATGATTACAAATGCCAGGATCTCAAATTTCAATTTTTCAATCCATGTTATGTTGAATTCGAATATATCGCTAGGTGACCTTGCGGTTCATAATGGATGTAGTCCTACATTTTGATCTTCCATCATATATGAGCATTTTACTCCACCCTATGAACATATATATTGTTGTCTGCCATATGGACTAAATTCGAATCAATTTTCCTTATTTGAATACAATTGTTGTCAAGTTATACAATCATTTAAATATTATCTTGATAACAAAAAACATGCATATAGCAGTAATCATATTTCACTATGAACTACATGTACCATACAATCTCCAATTCAAATATTTGTATCCATTTTATGTTGAATACAAATCAGAGTACATTGGTCTAGGTAGCGAGATGTTCGGGATAATCTAAACCCTGTTTTCATATGTACATTTTTTGGCTGAATTGGGACAAGTTTTGGTATGAGCTTCTTGCAAAACCGGAGATTCTCTCAACAAGCCTCGTGGTTCCGAGAGGGAACGTGTCACCTTTGTGTGTGAAATGATATACGCTGCCCCCCTTGAGTTTCTTTACAGAGGCAACATAGAACTACATGAGTGCCCTGTTAAATTTTGGAATTATTCCGGGTTTGTTTGGCCTTTTTAAACATTAATTGAGTTTCTGGTCATTTAGTGTGCATAATTCAAATTTGAACTACAAGCACGTGCTCCCGTGCACCAAAGTTGGTTGAAAAATCACATGTGTGTCCTCGGGTGAATTTCTAGGTCCGATGCAAGAAATGGGAATGAAATTCAAACATCTGGGCATCGTGGCTCAGCCGAGAACATTGGGAAACATGGTTTTAAAATTCCTGTAAATCCAAAACACGCCTGAAAATCATGAAACTTGGCATGGTGTCATGTCATGGTACTACCATGTTGTGGTAAAAAAATTGGCTGAATAGGGACAAGTTTTGGTATAAGCTTCTTGCGAACTGGAGCTTCTCTCAAGAAGGCTCGTGGTTCTGAGAGGGAACGTGTCACCTTTGAGTGCGGAACGATAAAGGCTGCCCCCCTTGAGTTTCTTTACAGAGGCAACATAGAACTACATGAGTGCCCTATTAAATTTTGGAATTATTCCAGGTTCGTTTGGCCTTTTTTATACATTAATTGAGTTTCTGGTCATTTAATGTGCATAATTCAAATTTTAACTACAAGCACATGCTCCCGTGCACCAAAGTTGGTTGAAAAATCACATGTGTGTCCTCGGGTGAGTTTCTAGGTCCCATGCAAGAAATGGGAATGAAATTCAAACATCTGGGCATTGTGGCTCAGCCGAGAACATTGAGAAACCTGGTTTTAAAATTCTTGTAAATCCAAAACACGCCTGAAAATCATGAAACTTGGCATGGTGTCATGTTATGGTACTACCATGCCGTGGTAAAAAATTGGCCGAATAGGAACAAGTTTTGGTATAAGCTTCTTGCAAACCTGAGCTTCTCTCAAGAAGTTGTTCTAAGAGGGAACATGTCACCTTTGTGTGCATAATTCAAATTTGAAATACAAGCACATGCTCCAATGCACCAAATTTGGTTGAAAAATCACATGTGTGTCCTCGGGTAAATTTCTAGGTCCCATGCAAGTAATGGGAATGAAATTCAAACATCTGGGCGTCGTGGCTCGGCTGGAAACATTGAGAAACTTGGTTTTTTAATTCCTGTAAATCCAAAAAACGCATGAAAATCATGGAACTTGGCTTGGTGTCATGACATGGCACCAACATGTTGCGGTAATATTGCTATCTGACTTGTGAAGGCGCACACATTAACAATCAACAAAGTCATTTGGAACAAGTGCTGTCACGTTACAATCGGAAACACAAGTATTATTGAAACCGTGGGCGTTCTATTTACCATTTACGTGCAGCCACACGTCCCTTTTTTATTAGCTAGGAGGCGCCATGCATGGTAGCTATCTGAGTACGGGAGGCGTGCGATCAGACCCGTGCGCGTGCTTGTCGGGAGGAGAGCCCTTTGACCTCCATCTGCCATCCACCTATCTCCCAAGGTCTCCATTAATGGCACCCGAGCCTCTGTTTAATGGCGTGGCTATGTCTCCCTCGACTGAGATTTAAGAGAGAAACTAGCAAGATGCTCGTGCATTCCATGACATTTTTTTACAAAACACTTGTTGTGATTGACCCATCTAGGAGTAATCCCATGTGTAAAAACTAATGATATCTCAAGAATTTTATCAGAAAACTGGTATCTCGACAATTTCATCGAAAAAATGAAAGATGAGAGATAAGGTGAGGAGGAGTGGAGCGTGGTGGTGACTGGTGGTCGGACTGGGCGGAGGCATGGGGATGGACAGCGCCGGCAGGCGGCAGCGGCCACCATGATAAATTGTTCCAGAGACTTCCTTTTTTAATTTCTCAGTAATGAGGTTGTTGGAGATAAGGATGATGAACGAGGTAAGGCCTTGTCTATAAATGTGGAGAGAGGTGCGGGTATCTTTTGTAAAATTGTCATAGTTTGCTTTCTATCCGTCAGATATAGATCGGACAGTCTATATTACAAGATGGCAGGCACACCATCATCACCAACTCGTTTTTTATAAGAGTAGAGAAAAGAAAATCCGAAAAGAAATTTTTGCACGGATCTTGATGTAAGATCCGACGGACCTATATAGCATCTACTGCGACTTATATCAAGACTGATGAATATATAAGGACAACCATAGTTGATAATAATTGTCTTACATAATTAGGAAGATAATTAAAAAAGCCACATGCGGCTACGCCCGAAGGGCAAAAGAAGAAGAAAGACAACAATCTGGCTCGCTGATATCTACTTTCTTGATGCATTGCTGCACGCCGCGGGAACTAGTCTCCGTGGCGAGCGGCGATGAACTCTGTCATGTCCTCAAGACACTGCTTGAGAGCATCCATGGATTCCTCCACCAACCTTTGGCGCTCGATGCGGAGCATGTCATTCTCGTCTAGAAGTTTCTTGACCATGACGCTGGTCCTCTTCGATAAGGCACTGGTTTCCTCCTGCTGCTCTGAACTTCGGACGATCTTCGCCCTCAGTAGGTCGCGCTCGGCCCGGAGCCTCTCATTGCCCTCCCTTAGTTGTCGGATGATGCCGGTAGCCTGTTCAAACGAGGCTTTCATATCGTCCTGCAACCTCGCCCAGCCGGAGATCTTATCCATTGGCTATGGACGATCGCATGCATGCACCTGTAAGAGTCGTCGCCTTCCCGCGAGACATTTTCCCATGCCGCCGCGGCGCGGCGGGACATCTCTAAAGCATTCATGGCATGGCTGGACATCTCTGCTGCTTCCGCGGCGCGGCTGGAGCAATTTGTTGCATCGAAGGCGCGGCAAGACCTCTGTGCTGCTTCGGCAGTGCGGCAGGACCTCTGTGCTACTACTTCCGTGTGACGGGACATGTCGGATGCTTTCGAGGCGAGGCGGAACATCTCTCGTCCTTCTGCTTCTATGCTCGCCTCTCCTTGGTGGTAATCTCTTGACCCAGAACTCACGCTAGCCATGGCAGACGCAAGGGAAGGATGCTGAATGACTTGTTTGTTTTTGTGGATGAGGAGTTGAGGAGGAATGTGCGGTCATCTTGGCATAGTAGTATTTATAACCGGGTACTAATACACTCCTAAATGGGAAACCATTTACTCCCTCTGTCTAGGTGTCTAAGTCATCTTACGAAAACCAAATAATCCCAAAACACTTAGGCGCGGTGCATTAACTTCTACCTCGTTTCTTGTTTCTTGACATATCAACCGATAAGAGATGTGGGTGTGCGTGCTTTTAGTGACTTCACACTACCAAACACGACATGCAGTTGTTAGTTCATTGCATGCAATGCTATTACTTAGCAAATAAAAATTAAGTTCTCTCGTTTTCCCCTCCTCCTTGGTCACGGTGCACAACCTAAGATGACGACGGAGGGAGTAGGTTGTGATTGGTGTGAACAGGTTTGCAATTAAATATAGCGTGGTAGTAGTAGTAATTTGGAATGTGATGAGACGCGCTCAAAATTTATTGATGGTTCTGGTTTCAAAGTGCGGCACTATTCCCGGATGGCGTAATGTGGGCACGTGTTCTCGACCATGGTGTAGCATATGCCATGGTACTAGTTCTTTTTCTACTGCTATGTACGTGCAATAACTGCACCGTCGGATACATATATTACGCTTATTGGGGCGTTCGACAGGAATAGCCTCGTGGCGAGCTATAGACTAGTCTTTTTTTCCAGACGCATTACACCTATCTCTTGGGACTTCTCGCACGCACCATCTCTGCTCTCTAGGTCGATGCCACCCACATACACTTGTTCTCTGAGTTTAGTACATTATAAAGGAAGAGAAGAGCTGCACGCATGCACTCGTCCTCTCTCACACACACATCTGTAGCTACGAATTGTAGTGTTCTCAACCATCCTATTGGCTCTATCATAGGTTTCATGTTGCTCCTTGGCCTTGAGATTGAGAAGTTTAAAACGAGGAGGCTAAGATGGAGGCGCGAGGTTTCGGTTAATGTGCGGGACACACACGACACCAAAACGACACGAGCTTCGTCTGCCTAGTGCACATGCAGTCGGGCGAGTTGTCCAAGTATAGACACAACCAGGCCCTCCTTGGTATCCACGCCTAAACTTAGGCTGGTCATAGTGGAGAGTAACATAGACTAGTTACTAGTCTATGTTACTAGTACCTTCATAGTGGGTAGTGTCATATATGTGATAACATAGTACTACATGTCTTCATTCATTACCTTGTAGACTCATTTTGCATTGGAAAGCGCTATGTGATGGTAAGATACTATGTTACTATATTTGCCTCTCTCCTCATTAATTACTTGCCACCTCATCATTTTTGCTTATGTGGCATGTATGTTACTCCCACTATGACCATCCTCATGCACAGAGAAATTAGGATCGAAGGGAGTACTACTAGTAGTACTACTACTTTGATGTGTCGCGTCAACTTGCACAGGTATGCAACACTTCCTGAACAAACAAGCATATAAGCTTTATACTTACTTCTTATAAGTTGTTATACTTTTTACCCAAAGTATCTTTATATCCAACAGACACAAAATATCTGTTCGACTGATGGAAATTACTTTAACTGCTGATCTGATGTCGAAGTAATTGCTGCCTCGCCACCAAAGCCTACCATCTCTTAAGCTAAAGTAGACCGAGCTAACCCCTATATTAGCATATTACTAAGATAAATAGAAAGCACTGTAGAATCATTTAGGATGTGAGCTTGTCAATCTGAATGTGGAGGGACACCAGCTTAGCCCCGGCCAGCAGCTTGGGCGGAACTGTGAAGAAGGTCAACTCATGCACGACATCGTCACCGGGATCCTTACTGCTTGTCACCTCCATTTCCACCTTGACGGTGTCGATCCTGCCTTTGGGCTCCCCTGGCGGGCCGTCCGCCCATAGCTTGGCCACGTAGTGCGGTAGTGGGGACGACCCCGCTCTGATGCAGACAACCGACACGGTGATAGGCGCGCCGATCTCGAGCACACCGCCGACCAAGAAAAATGCACGGCCGTCCTCCTCCACGAACAGCAAGAGCCGTGGCTCCGATAGTGGCACTTGCAGCTGGAGCACCTTGCCGTACTGGATCCTGTGCACGGGCATGGGATGCACGATGTTGATGTGGTGGGAGAGCGCCGGCGGCGGGCCTTTGTAACCGCATACTGGCACGGGGCATTTGCAGGATGCGAGCGGACACACACTCTGGTGGTCGGCAAGCTTGTGGTAAGTGATGTAGATCCCACAACCTTCATGCGGGCACTCCAACCTCACCAAGGAGAGGACGGCGTCCACCGCCGTGTTCCGCACATCGAAGCCACCTCCGCACTCGCACTTCTAGCACTGCCGCTGGTTCCCGGGGCGCTCGACGCGGTAGTCCGCGCAGGCCAGGTGCCCTCCCTTGCACTGCACAAATCAATCAAACAACACATCAATCAAAAAAACTGCACCTTGCTCAATCAGCCGAACGGACGAGGTGTATTCGAACCTCATACACTGGAGGCTTAAAGGGGCGGAGTCACAAGGGGCAGTGGAGCAAGGTGAGGTCCATCGAGACCATAGAGAGCTCCATCGCCGGGTCCTGTTCAGTCTGCATGATCTCACCCTCCTCGTGCACTACCATCCCTCGCTTTATTAGTGCCGGGGCATTACAAAGCTTTACCGTCACATATTCATACTACTTCAAGGTGCATTAAATCAACACAAGCAAGTATCAAAAGGAGAGTCACGGCATGCATGCATGTGTTGTAATTAATGCATTAGTAAACGCAAATTATTGAAATATATCGAGTGCAGTGCTTTGATGTGTCGCGTCAACTCGTACAAGACCGAGAATGTTTTATAAGGCAGGAGCAGTAAGTCAATAAAGTTGCATCCCTCCCTCACCCATGAGCGTGGTGGCTGGCAGGACTAGGAGAAGATTTCGTTCGCTACACACTCTACCTCCCGCACACGGTGGACATGCAGTAGTTCAACCGGTGTCAGATGGCCAGAAGCATACTGTAGTACTCCTCCACATTAGTAGTACTCCATCATTGTTTGACTTCCCGAAGAGGCGAAGAGCCAAGCGTAGCCCAGACGCTCGTGTGGCAGTTTCATGTGTAGAGTAGTCTAGGATAGCATGTACCATGCCTGTAAGCTTAAAATCGTTGGGTCAGCTCCATGCTTTGTTTGATTAAAATAATCTTCTGGCCCTGCCTGTCATCCTGGTGATTGTAGTTTGCACGCTCATCTGGCCAAGACAGGAATATATATTTTAATTTGTGGTGGTGTAAATGTTAGAGGTTGCGGCAACTAGAGTATTGTACACTGCGGGTCTTTCAGCCAAGTTTAGAGGCAACCATGTGGGGCCAGTGCTATGATGTGTCACATCAACTCGTATAATGAGGAGAAGCTTGATTTTACTACTACACGCCTTCTCCCTCGCCCATGCGCGCGATGGCTCACAGACGAGAACATGCTTTTGCTTAGGCCCTTCCCAGTGCTCCAAGGTGGACAGGTGCTAAGCATGCCACATAAATAGAAAATGGCATTGCACTGTAATTAAGGAGGAGAGAAAGCACTTTGGTGACCCCAGAAAGAACCAATGCCAAGAACATGAACCTAGGAAAACAACTTAAATGAAAGAAGTTGACCAATGCATGAAAGAGTTTAGGTGCTAAATCATTAAATACGGTTATCTTAGCAACAACAAGCTATCCCTCCTGCTCGCGGTGGACGGACATGCAACAGTGGATTCGATACTGTAGAAGCAGTAGTAGTAACATCATTATTCATCTTCTTGAAGAGGCGAAGAGCTAAGCGCAACCATAACGTGGCAGTTGTGAACCTTGGAGCACGCATATAGCCAGGCTCTTGCATGAGACAAAATTGCTATGTGAGCCCACTATTACTTGCTAGTATAGCCCTGTAAACCAGAAAGGAGTATTTGCCTTTCTAGAGATTTCAACAAGTGACTAGACTACACCGAGACAGAGTACATATGGAGCTAAATGAGTGAATCTACACCGTAAATAAATGCGTAGTTCTCTCGTTTTCCTCTTAGGCTTCGTCGCAGTGCACAATATTGAGTATACAAGTACTATCATCTTGAAATTTACGAAGTCATCATAGGCACCTCGTCGTCGACGGGAACGTCTCCTAACACGAGATAGACGCGAGTGGCAGTCGCCTCCATTGGTGCTATAATGCCAAGGAGGGAGAGGGTAGCGGTTCCCGAGACGTTGAACGGTCAATGATGCATCCTCAATTACATGCAGAGGGAATTAATTGGAGAAGCAAAATAGAGCCAGCACGATGTGAATGCAATAGAGTTTCGAGTCTCATATAAAGGCGCCCCACCACTCCAATCCATCTACTCCTAGTCTCTACGCAACACTGCTCACTCCAATCCAAGACCATGTGACCAGAAGCCACAAGCACATATGGAGGCGATGGACGCGAGTGGTAGTCGGTTGTGCCAAATCATCCAAGGCGCCAGCCTACTGCCCCGCACCGTGTAGCGTTTCTAGACGGTGCTAGCAATCGCCCGCGTCATAGCCCTCGTCGACGCCGGCTTCGCCTCTTTGCATGGACGACATGATGGTCAACTCCATCTGCAAGTTCACCACAACCAAGAAGCGCGCGGACGACCTTGTCGTACTGCTCCAGCCCGCGCGCCCAGGCTCCTCATTGCCTACCACCCTCTCCATGGTGACGAACTCTTTCAAGCCCTGGTGGCCCTGCAGGTGCCGGAGATCGCGGCGAAGAATGTGCACCTCGAGGCCACGCTCGCCGCGTAGCACCTCGCCATGCAAGAAACCATCGACCTGCACATCCACGTCTACGAGCAAATCATCTACATAGGCCACTACAAGGCTAGCGAGGACAGAAAGACGTTGGCCTTCTTCCAGCAGCTGGAATCATTGGACACCATTGTTCAGAAGCACTTCGACCTGGACACCAAAGCCGCTGCTACTTACCAGCCGTTCGGTGGGCCGATGCCCTTAGTCGAGGAGGTGGATGTCATCGATGGATTCATCTCTTCTTCTTGCCTCCTGTAACTAGCAGTGCATCGCCTTGTGGCCTTAATGTTTTATTAGTATAGGAGTATATGGCCTTTTTATTCCAGTCATAACGTTTTCACTATGAGATGGGGCGCAGTTGAGCAAACCGACCATCGGCAAATCCCCACCCTGTCCAACGGGCGTCGGCTGAGTTTAGAATTAGAAGAGAGAAATGAGGGAGAAGAGCTAGTTGTAGCGCGGACGCTATTGTCAAATGGGACTCACATTGATAGAATAGGAGTACTGAGCACTCGTACCTCTTTTTTTAGGGAAAAAGTAGTCGTATGTCTAGTACTACCACGAGTTGGGTGCGTGCTACCTATACCTGTCATCACTTTAGGTCTCCTTTTCGAACCGCAGCTACACTTCACCGTACATATTTTTCACGCATTTATCCTCCTATATGTACTCCTAGGCTATTTCCACGTTCTCTCGTTCGTCGACATGTGGGACATAGATCATTTGGGTCGTAGTGCTTGCATGACTCAGAGCATATGTCGGGGTACTTTACATTTCATACCTCACGAATTACATGCAAACTCCCCGCAGAAGAATAAATAAATAAATAAATTACTCCATGACACCGGATTATTTTCGTAGAAACCGGAGCACGTTCATTAAATTTTGGACATAACACATTTATAAAAAACTACCAGACCTAAACCAATCTAAGGGCCTCTCTGATTCGCAGGATACTGAAAACACAGAAATGGGGAAAGTATGATGGCGATGAACCGAGATGAGGAGAACTCTAACTTAGTTAGAGGTTAGGTTGACAATAAATGTTCTTCCTCAATCATTTGACTACTTTGGACCCTATTTCCTGCCGGATTTGGTGTGGCCAGCTCTTGTGTGGCCTCCTCCCGCTCACAATTGACATAAACGAACCATCTTTACAAATCAAGCATGCAAAGCATGATAAATTTTACTTTGTCCATACAACTGAGATATCCCACTTAAACATACAAGTCATCAATCAAGCTTCACAAAAAATACACTCCATGAAAAAAAGCATGAGCTAACTCATCACGGAAGTCATTCACGATGGGGAGGGAGCCCGGAGCCCCTCACGCACCTAGGGAGGAGCTCGTCATCGTCGCTTTGGAGGAAGGCTTTGTAGAGCCCTAGCCCCGGGAACCCCTCCGATGCAGGCGCTTCCAAGTTGAGGTCGACACCGGCATGGGTAGCAGGGCCACTTGCCAACGACTACACCGAATCTTTGGGCCTCTAGAAATAATGCAAGCCTGAAACTGAAATACCTAGAAAGGTGAACTGAATCTTTGGGCCTCTAGAAATAATGCAAGCCTGGAACTGAAATACCTAGAAAGGTGAACTGAATCTTTGGGCCTCTAGAAATAATGCAAGCCTGGAACCGAAATACCTAGAAAGGTGAACTGATTCTTTGGGCCTCTAGAAATAATGCAAGTCTGAAACTGAAATACCTAGAAAGGTGACCTGAATCTTTGGGCCTCTAGAAAGATTTATTACCTCTGTGGGGGCCAAAACCGGCAAATCTCGGGTAGGGGGTCCCGAACTGTGCGTCTAAGGCGGTTGGTAACAGCAGGCGAGGGACACGATGTTTACCCAGGTTCGGGCCCTCTCGATGGAGGTAATACCCTACTTCCTTCTTGATTGATCTTGATGATATGAGTATTACAAGAGTGGATCTACCACGAGGTCGTAGAGGCTAAACCCTATAAGCTAGCCTATGGTATGATTGTTGTTGTCCTACGGACTAAACCCTCCGCTTTATATAGACACCGGAGGGGGCTAGGGTTACACAGAGTCGGTTATAAGGGAGGAGATCTTCATATTCGTTTTGCCAAGCTTGCCTTCCATGCCAAGGAGAGTCCCATCCGGACACGAGACGAAGTCTTCAATCTTGTATCTTCATAGTCCAACAGTCCAGCTAAAGTATATAGTCCGGCTATCCGAGGACCCCCTAATGAAGGACTCCCTGAGTAGCCCCTGAACCAGGCTTCAATGACGATGAGTCCGGCGCGTAGATTGTCTTCTGCATTGCAAGGCGGGTTCCTCCTCCGAATTTTCCATAGAAGATTTTGAACACAAGGATAGTGGCTGGCTCTGCAAAACAAATTCCACATACCACCGTAGAGAGAATAATATTTCCACAAATCTAATCTGGTGACAACTTCTGTAGCATGACATCACACCATGGCCCGGTCATTATTCGAACCGTTTTTCTCAACCAGCCACTGCACATATTACGAGGCAGTTTTCTTGGCACGTCTTGTCGAAGCAGAGATCGTGTCCCCCTTATTACGGGATTCTCATCAATACGGGTGTGGGTTACCCAACCGTGCCATCAATTACGACACTTGGGGAATAAGCAGTTTTGCCAGGCAAGTGGGGAGGCGCAGAATGCCTGCTGCCTTTATAAGGGGACAAGGACACCCTTTCGCACCAACGCTTTCTTCTTCCCGGTTCATTCCCCTCCGCTCAACCTCCAGCGCCCAAGCGTTCATCTTCCCTGCCCACAAAAGCCTTCCGACAATGTCCGTATCCGGAGCAGGAGGCAAATGGATGGCCTCTACCATCCGGGAGAAGGATATCAAAAAGCTTCGGGAGGCCGGGTATCTGGCCAAGAAAATCAGCCATCGTCTCCCGATGGCGGGACAGATCGTCCCTACTCCGGAACCCCGAGAGGGTTGTATTCCTCCCTCACTTTGTCCGCGGGCTAGGGTTTCCTCTCCACCCATTCATTCGCGGCATCATGTATTATTATGGGATCGATCTTCATGATCTGTCCCGTAATTCCTTCCTCAACTTCTCGACATTCATTGTCGTGTGCGAGGCTTTTATCCGCATCTCGCCACATTTTGGCTTATGGCTGAAGATTTTTAATGTGAAACCAAAGGTAGTGGGTGGTGAGCAAACTGAGTGCGGGGGCGCTATGGTGAGCAAGATGCCCAATGTTACATGGCCAACAGGCACCTTTAATGATTCCATCAAGGAGTGGCAACAACAATGGTTTTACATCACCGAGCCACGCGGCACGGAATGGGCCGCTACTCCCGAGTTTCGATCCGGTGCCCCCCTGCGGCTTATATCCTGGGTCAAGAAGGGCCTGAACTGGTTCTCGTCTGATGAATTGTTGGTGCTCCAGACGCGCGTTAAAGATATGGGAGAGAAGAACATTGAACTTGTCAACGTGGTCCAGGTGATGTTAGTTCGCCAGATCCTGCCTTGTCAACACCGGACTTGCAATCTATGGGAGTTCGATCCGGCCAAGCACCAAACCTTGCGAGAGCTTTTCGGCTCCTCTCACAAGGACATCTAGAAGGTGCTTTTTAAGTCTAGCAAATCATGGCCGGACTCTGCCGAAGACCGCGGGTACCAACTGTCCCGCCCTGCAAGTTCGGTAAATCATCGTACTTTTTATCCGCATAACCCAAGGGAAGCGCTTAATGTGTTTTCTACAACTCTCCTAGGGCTGGACGAAGAAGGGCGGAGCGGATCCATTGTCCGTTGCCATTGCCCGAAGGACCGACCGTCCCACTTCTGACGAAGATGCTGGTCCCGGCGCCTTACAAGGTGCCGAAGAAGATAGCCGAGAAGGGGGCCAAGAAGACCCGGGGCGGTCTTTGTGGCGGCGGCACTTCGGATACAATATTCGAAGACTCTGATGCCTGTTCGCCTCCGAAGAGGACAAGGAGGAGGGAGAAGATGAATCCCCTGTGGGGGAAAGAAAGAAGAGGACGGCCTCCGCACAGTTGGAGGCCGAGTCGCCTAAAAGGGGAAAAGGTCCTCTTCCGGAAGAGTCCCCTGCCGCTGCCGACAGTGACCCACCGTGGGATTCCAGGGCCCAACCCCTGTTGAACTCGTGAGTATATACAGTCCGAATATGCTTATGCGTCCGGACTCATCACGGCATAATATTATAACCCGAGCCATGTTTTTCATAGCCCCCGAGGTCCCGTACCGAAAAATCCTCATCAGAGGATTAGCTGAGCTCAGATGCTATGGAGAGCGGGACACCCCCAAAGGCCCCTTCCTTCGAACAGGTGAATACCACCGAGGCTTCGTCCCGGAGGGACCCCGGCCAAGGACGAGGGGAAAAGACCGTGAAAGCGGCGCCTGTAGGTCAAACCTCAGGGGCCGAACCCATGGGGGAGAAAATTCCCATGGGAGCTGACGGCGGGGGCCATCTTGAATTCGGCTCCGAGCCAGATGCAGTTCCAGAGAACAATACTGCTCCAGAATCAGGCAGGTAGCCTCTCTCGGCTGGAGGGGGCATACCGGCAACCTCTGTCCAACCAGAGGTGTCGGATGCTTTGTTGGTGGCGCTGAAGAGTGCCTCCATCATTGATGAACACCGTGCCCTTATGGGTGTGGTGATTGAAAAGATTCAGTCTGCTGAGAGTGGACTGAATGGAGCCTGTATCAGCCTTATAAAAGGTTTTGAGGTATGTTTTTCGAAGAGTGTCATGGTATGGATAGTAGCCCCTGATACACTGTTCGGTGAAAAAAGCCAGACAAAAGATCAAATTTATGTTTGCAGGAAGACTCATTGAATGACATCTATTTCTCTTCTGTTATAAGCAGGCATTTGTAGCGGCTGCTACTTCTCAAACTGCGGGCCAAAGAAGAACTTGGCCAGTTGAAAATGTAGTTGGGAGATAAACAAGGTATGCACAAGTCTTATTCGCGTTTATTGCGAATGAATTTTCAGTATGCTGAAATAGGCTTCATGATTTGCACTAGGGATGGTGACTGAAGTCGAGGCCCTTAAGAAGGCTGTGGCCGAGGCTGATAAAAAGGCAACCACAGAGCAGACTCTTCGTGAGAAGTACGAGGCCAAGGTTATTAAAGCTGAGTAGGAGCTGCAAGAGGCAGTGAAGAAATCCGATACCTTGGAGCATAGTTTAACGAAGAAACAATCCGAACTCACCAAGGCGCATCAGGCCACGAGCGGTGCCCGGGGGGAAACCAAAGTCCCCTGCAGGAGATCCAAGAAGCAAGGAAGATCGCGGCGGGTAAGACTTTTTCCTTGTAAAGCAAGTATTTGAGGAGAAGATTATGTGTCTAATTTTGAATTTGGATTTCTCCAGGGGTATTTGCGGAGTTGCCCCACTTCATATCGGATGCGGCCCAATTCTACCGGGCCAAAGAAAGGAGCACTACGGATAAGCTCTTCTGGTTGCAGTATTTGGCACCGAATTGTCCGGTGCCTTTTGCCGATCAACTGAAACAGCTGATCGAACTACATAAGGCGGCGGAACTAGCCATGAACGATTTGATTATCCGGCTATGGTCTGCCGAGCCGATTCCAAGCAGCTACTTCTGTCTCGTGAAGTGGCTTGTAAGCGCTTGCCCTCGACTTGACGTCATCAAGCGGTCGGTCTGCATAGAGGGTGCGCGAATGGCATTTGCCCGCGCAAAGGTGCACTGGGGGAAGATGGATGCTGAGAAGATGGTGACCGAAGGGCCGCCAGAGAGGAAGGAGCACCGCAAGCCCGAATTATATTATCAAAGTGTCCTGAAAGGATCCTACCTTGCAGCGGAGCTGTGTACCAAGGACATTATATTTCCATGAATGTGAATCATGTTGTCCTTTGTAATGTCTGAACAGGGTCATTTATATTATTTATTTCCTATTATACTAAAGTTTACCCTCCTTTGCGGCCGTTTTATATGTTAAACCTGAGAGTTCGCCAGTCGTTGGCTTCTGCCCCCACGTAGGAAGTACGGGGGTGTTCAGGATAAACCTGAGCACTCTTTATCCCAGTTTTGGGTCCTTCAAAGGAGGTGCTTAGCACAATGAACCAGGCAATTGGACTATAGGGCTTTATCACTCTCACTTAGCCATAGGAGCTTTAGTAAGGTAGGCGCAGCCCCTGGTGTTCGGAAGACCGTACTAGGGGCTCTATAAGCACCTGATCGGAGGAAAAACCAATCCATCGCACGTTGCATTGGTTATGGCATTATGCTGCAGAAATCCTTAACGATTTTACGACCTCTCGAGCAGCTAACAAGCTCTCGCCGTATCATGACAGTCAGTTTTCGGCTTTCTCTACTGAGGTGCTCGTCCGGAAGAACCGGGACACAATCACAGTAGTTCTCCCAGTGCTTCCTTAGCCGATATAGCAGAACGTAAGGTACCAAAACATGGGAGCCGGGCAAACCCAACTATTGACCCAAGACATGATTCGGAGCTGATGTATATAATGCTATAAGTTCAGGGTGCCGAACTTCCACGAAGGTGTTCGGACTTTATTGCCGTGCTGTGGGTAAAAAGAAGCCCCTGGCACGTTTAAAGGCATATCGCGGTGTACGGATGCCACTCGACAATGGAGTTTTAATAAGAAATGACAGCAGAAAATCGTCATACAAATCCACATATTTTATTTGAATAGTACGTCGATGCGTATAAGACTTGTATTGATGGAAAAGAAATATGATTGTGGAACCTGCTGAGACCAGGGAAGAAGAAGCTGCTTGTGGATCCGGAGTATAGTCAGATGGTCATCGCGGGGAATATCTAAGGACTCTTCTGCGCGTTTCGGGCTGCCCCCATATCGCCCGTCCTGGTCCACGCAAAGGTGAGCCTACAAATGAAATGTAAGAAATGTTTATGTGCCGGAGAGCGGTTGAGCCGCTGTATGTGGCCTATCTTGGCCTTCGCCGGAATGTTTAATTGAGCTCTGGATGAGCCGGGCTATGCTGCCACGAAGTAGTTCAAAGTCTTTTGGCGGTATCCGGGAGCCTGGCCGTCGACTCGAGGTTCGGCTATAAGGTGCTGCTCATTGCTTCTGCTGTTAAGGCAGTGGTGTACTCGTTCATGCTGAAGTAAAGTTCGTCTTTGCCATTAACCGTGATGACGCCGCGTGGACCGGGCATTTTGAGCTTACGTTAGGCATAATGTGGCACCGCGTTGAATCGAGCGAACATGGGTCGTCTGAGCAGTGCCTGATAATCACTTTAGAAGGGGACGATTTCGAAGATTAACTCTTTGGTACGATAATTGTCAGGTGATCCAAAGACTACCTCAAGGGCGATGCAGCCTGTACAGCTAGCTTCCACACCTGGTATAATGCCTCTGAAAGTGGCTTTAGTGGGTTTGATCGCCGAATGATCGATGCCCATCTTGCGCACTGTGTCCTGGTAAAGAAGGTTTAAACTTCTGCCTCCGTCCATGAGGACTCGTGTGAGGTGGAACCCGTCAATTATTGGGTCGAGGACTAGTGTGGCTGGGTTGCCCTGATTGGCGTTAACTAGACGATCCGTGCGGTTGAAGGTGACCGGCCCTGGTTTATATTGTGGGGCGACTAGTTCCGTTAAGTCGACATCTCTAGGGGTGCGTATCCGGTCCGGGTTGGGAATTTGGGTGGTGTTTACCACGTTCACCGTTTGGATTTGCGGGGGAAATTTCTTTTGCCCTCCTGTGCTCGGTGATGTGGGCTCTTCGTCGTCATGATTGCTTTGAGACCCCCAGTTACTGATTTTGGCGCCTGCCTTGCTGGCTTGTTTGAAGACCCAGTATTCTTTGTTGGCATGGGTGGCTGACGTCCCTGGGGTGCCATGAATTTAGCATTGACGATCGAGTATGCGTTCCAGACTGGATGGACCCGAATTGTTATTTTTGAGGGGCCCTTTCCGCTGACCGGACTTTGAGCCACTAAACCCGGCATTAACTGCCGTATCTCTGGCATTTTCACCATATTTGCGACGCTTGTGTTTGTTGTGTCGTGGTTTGCCGTTGCTATCCCTGGCCTCTGATGTGCCAGGTTTGCTTGTTGTGTTGTTACTATGAGCCAACCAGCTATCTATGTCCGCACAAAAGCGGGTCATAAGTGTCGTGAGGGCTGCCATGGATTTTGGCTTCTCTTGACCGAGGTGCCGGGTGAGCCACTCGTCATGGATGTTATGCTTGAATGCCTCTAAGGCCTCTGCATCCGGAGAGTCGACAATTTGGTTCTTCTTATTTAGGAACCGGGTCCAGAATTTCCTGGCCGATTCCCCTGGCTGCTGAGTTATATGACTTAAATCATCAACATCCGGTGGTTGCACATAAGTGCCCTGGATATTGTCCAGGAATGCATCTGCCAGGCTCTCCCAACTTCCGATGGAGATTGCCGGCAAGCTATTCAGCCAATGCCGAGCCTACCCTTTGAGTTTTAGCGGGAGGTACTTGATGGCATGTAGATCATCCCCACGTGCCATGTGAATGTGGAGGAAGAATTCTTCTACCCATACTGCGGGGTCTATAGTACCATCATATGATTCAATGTTCACAGGTTTAAACCCTTCTGGGAATTCATGGTCCATCACTTCATCGGTGAAACATAGGGGGTGTGCGGCGCCTCTGTGCTGGGCTATGTCACGACTCACTTCATATGAGTCTTGTCTGCTGTATTTGGCTCGGCCGGATTTGCTTTTAGTGTATCCGGCGTCACGATCATCGTCACGCGTTGGGGCACGACCCCGTGATCCATAGATCGATCTTGTATGTCCTGCTTTGTTTTCCAATACGTCTCACAGGTCCCGCGTGTTGCCTCAGGCCTTGGTGTTTTTGTCTGTCTGGCGACGGGGTGCGGGCTGGACTTCGGGCTGATATGCCCCTCTGTCTCGGCCACGAGGTGGCCGATCAGCCACATCATACGCTGGTGATGTAGGTTTTAATGCTTCCTCCTCGAGTTGGGGTAGCAACCTGCACTTTGGGTAACTCTTGGTTGGGTGTTCGAGTTCGTATTCCTCGGCTGCAAGGACTTCAGTCCATCTATTCGCTAGCAGATCTTGACCAGGTCAAAGCTGTTGTTGCTTTTTCTTCAGGCTGTTTGCTGTGGCAATAAGCCGACGCTTGAAGCGCTCCTGCTCGATGGGATCCTCAGGCACGATAAATTCTTCGTCGCCGAGGCTCACCTCGTCTTCGGAGAGAGGCATCTAATTGTCATCCTCTGATTCTCCTTCTGTTGCCAGCTTCGGAGGGCTAGCTTGTTCATCCTCCTGCTCGAGGTCTGGCTGTAGGGGATTGTCGTTGTCTTAGGTACTACCCGGAGCGTTATTGTCTCTTGTGTCGGTATCGCTTCTTTTGCTATGCCGGGACTTAGAGCGGCGCCACTGACGTCGGTGCTTGGATTGCTTCTTGGAGGGATTATCCTTCGTTGTCTTATCCCCATCGCCTTCTTCGGAGGTGGCAGTCCAGCGCCCTGTGGGCGGTGGTTCCTGCTCGTCTCCTGCATCATCGTCCATGCGGTCGATGTCTTCGGAGCCGAAATCGAGCATGTCGGTTAAATCGTCGAAAGTGGCTACTAAGTGGGTGGTGGGTGGGGAGTGAATTTCTTCGTCGTCCGCATCCCATTCTAGCCGGACATAGTTTGGCCAAGGGTTTCCTGACAGGGAGAGAGACCTTAATGAGTTTAGCACGTCGCCAAAGGGCGAGTGCTGAAAGATATCCGCGGAGGTAAACTCCAAGATCAGTGACGAATCGGATTCGATAGGGACGGACACAGGCGGCTCGGAGCTCGTGGCCGGGAACAAATCCAAGTGTCCGGCAACACGGGTCTCATAGGAAGTGATGTCAGCATTCGGCTCTATCGCCGCTGAGTGCGCGACATTCGTTGAGGGGTCCATCCACCCGTCCTATGACGGCGCAATTTGTTCCGGGTTGAGGGCCGGAGTAGTTGTAGGTGTGATCTCCCGAACATTGTCCGACGGCAGAGCTAAGTCATGCTCGTCGTTACTGTGCGGCGCACCTAACATGGGCTCGAATCCGTCGAAGATCAAGTCTCCGCGGATGTCGGTAGTATAGTTCAAGTTTCCAAACCTGACCTGAGGGCCAGGGGCGTAGCTCTGGATCTGCTCTAGATGGCCAAGCGAGTTGGCCCGCAGTACGAAGCCGCCGAATACGAAGATCTGTCCGGGGAGGAAAACCTCACCCTGGATCGCATCGTTACCGATGATCGAAGGAGCCATCAAGCCTTGTGGTGACAGCAAAATGGAACTCTCAATGAAAGCACCAATATCGGTGTCAAAACCAGCGGATCGCGGGTAGGGGGTCCCGAACTGTGCGCCTAAGGCGGAAGGTAACAGGAGGCGTGATACGTCTCCAACGTATCTATAATTTTTTATTGCTCCATGCTATATTATCTACCGTTTTGGACTATATTGGGATTTATTTTCCACTTTTATATTATTTTTGGGACTAACCTATTAACCGGAGGCCCAGCCGAGAATTGCTGTTTTTTGCCCATTTCGGAGTTTCGGAGAAACAGAATATCAAACGGAGTCCAAACGGAATAAAACCTTTGGGAACGTGATTTCCTCACCAAACGTGATCCAGTAGACTTGGACCCTGCTCCAAGGAACAAGAGAGGCAGTCACAAGGGTGGGGGGCGCGCCCCCCTCCCTCGTGGGCCCCCTGTTGCTCCACCGACGTACTCCTTCCTCCTATATATACCTACGTACCCCCAAACGATCAGATACGGAGCCAAAAACCTAATTCCACCGCCGCAACTTTCTGTATCCACGAGATCCCATCTTGGGGCCTGTTCCGGAGCTCCGCCGGAGAGGGCCGTCAGCACGGAGGGCTTCTACATCATCATAGCCTCTCTGATGAAGTGTGAGTAGTTCACCTCAGACCTTCGGGTCCATAGTTATTACCTAGTTGGCTTCTTCTCTCTTTTTGGATCTCAATACAATGTTCTGCCCCTCTCTTGTGGGGATCTATTCGATGTAATCTTCTCTTTGCGGTGTGTTTGTTGAGATCGATGAATTGTGGGTTTATGATCAAGTCTATCTATGAATAATATTTGAATCTTCTCTGAATTCTTTTATGTATGATTGGTTATGTTTGCAAGTCTCTTCGAATTATCAGTTTGGTTTGGCCTACTAGATTGGTTTTTCTTGCCATGGGAGAAGTGCTTAGCTTTGGGTTCAATCTTGCGGTGTCCTTTCCCAGTGACAGAAGGGGCAGCAAGGCATGTATTGTATTGTTGCCATCGAGGATAACAACATGGGGTTTTTATCATATTGCATGAAACTATCCCTCTACATCATGGCATCTTGCTTAAGGCGTTACTCTGTTTTTAACTTAATACTCTAGATGCATGCTGGATAGCGGTCGATGAGTGGAGTAATAGTAGTAGATGCAGGTAGGAGTCGGTCTACTTGTCTCGGACGTGATGCCTATATACATGATCATACCTAGATATTCTCATAACTATGCTCAATTCTGTCAATTGCTCAACAGTAATTTGTTCACCCACCGTAGAATACTTACGCTCTCAAGAGAAGCCACTAGTGAAACCTATGGCCCCCGGGTCTATTCTCATCATATCAATCTCCATCACTTTAATCTTGATTTGCTTTTTTACTTTGCTTTTTTACTTTTCACTTTTCATATCTATACCAAATATACCAAAAATATTATCTCTATCAGATCTCACTCTCGTAAGTGACCGTGAAGGGATTGACAACCCCTAATCGCGTTGGTTCGAGTAGCTATCGTTTTGTGCAGGTACGAGGGACTTGAGCGTAGCCTCCTACTGGATTGATACCTTGCTTCTCAAAAACTGAGGGAAATACTTACGCTACTTTGCTGCATCATCCTCTCCTCTTCGGGGAAATCCAACGCAGTGGTCAAGAGGTAGCAAGAAGAATTTCTGGCGCCGTTGCCGGGGAGTCTACGCAGAAAGTCAACATACCAAGTACCCATCACAATCCCTATCTCTCGCATTACATTAGTTGCAATTTGCCTCTCGTTTTCCTCTCCCCCACTTCACCCTTGCCGTTCTATTTGCCCTCTCTCTCCCAATCTCCTTCTCTTTCTCCATTTGCCTTTTTCTCGCTTGCCTTGTCATCATGGCTAGTCTTATATCTTCTCCATTATCTCCCGAGAACGAAGTCCTAAAGTTTAAACAAAGGGAGGGACAAAATCTGAAAGACGCTTGGTATAGAATTTGCAATGCTCAAAATAGATCTACCAGGAAGCAATCTACTTTAGTTCTTCTTCGCAATTTTTAAGTAGGTGCCAATCCTTGGTATGGATATATCCTTGATACCATTACCGGAGGGATTTTTTTGGGTAGCCATACTTTTGATTCTTATAATGCCATGATAGATTTATTTGGCTCACCACCTCTTTTGGTTAATGGGACTATGTTAACTTTGGAGCATGTTATGCAAAGGCTTGAAATTATTGAAAATAAAGTTTCTACCATTGAATCAATTGAAAATCTAGATAAAAAGATCCAAAATCAAATTACTCAATATGGATCTAAGGTAGGAATGACTTTGAAAAATATTAAGGAAAAGGAACCTATAGTTAATGAGAAAATAAATCTAGATTCTACTATAATCGATAAACTTGAGGGTATCATTACAAATTTGGGAACCGCTTTTTCTTCCATAAAAAATACTCCAAGTCCTCCTACTAAAATTGCCAAGCTTATGTATGTTCCTAAAAATAAGGGTGAATCCTCTAAGGAAACTGCGGATCTTAAATCTATAAGTATTCATCCCGATATTTTGGCTATCACTAAGGAACCATTTTCTACAAATGAATTTTTCGATCTTGTGCCTAAGAGTTTCATAATTACTAGAAAGAAACAAATTCCTAAAGAAGGTAGATGCCTCATTGAAGAATTGCCTACCAAAGATGGCACTACCTAGATCTATCCTCGCTTTTAAACGATAGCGCTTGTTGGGAGGCAACCCAATTTTATTTTTAGTTTTTTCATGTTTTTGTTTCTGTTTAGGAATAAATAATCCATCTACCTTCTGTTTAGAAGTGGTTTTGTGTTTTAATTAGTGTTTGTGCCAAGTTAAACCTATAGGATCTTCTTGGAAGATAGTTATCTGATGTTGCTGTAATTTCCAGAAACTTTCTGTTCACGAAAACAATTGTTAAAAATCACCAGAACATGATAAAATACTGATTCCAATTTCTGCTGATCAATAAACAAATTTTCTAGGGCTTCGTATTTTGGTAGATTTTTTGGAGTTCCATAAGTTTGCGTTAGCTACAGATTACTACAGACTGTTCTATTTTTGACAGATTCTGTTTTTCGTGTGTTGTTTGCTTATTTTGATGAATCTATAGCTCGTAAAATAGTTTATAATCCATAGAGAAGTTGGAATACAGTAGGTTTAACACCAATATAAATAAATAATGAGTTCATTACAGTACCTTGAAGTGTTTTTTTTGTTTTCTTCCTCTAACGGAGGTCACGAGATTTCTATTGAGTTTTGTGTTGCGAAATTTTCATGTTTTGGGTAAATTCTTTTGATGGATAGTGGAACAAGGAATGGCAAGAGCCTAAGCTTGGGTATGCCCATGGCACCCCCAAGATAATCCAAGGACACCAAAAAGTCAAAGCTTGGGGATGCCCCGGAAGGCATCCCCTCTTTCGTCTACACCCATCGGTAATTTTACTTGGAGCTATATTTTTATTCACCACATGATATGTGTTTTGCTTGGAGCGTCTTGTATTATTTCTGTCTTTGTGTTTTAGTGTGCCACAATCATCCTTGCTGTACCTACCTTTTGAGAGAGCCATATATGAATTAAAATTTGATAGAATACTCTTTGTGCTTCACTTATATCTTTTGAGCTATGTAGTTTTGCTCTATGTGCTTCACTTATATGTTTTGAGCGTTATAATTTTGCTCTATGTGCTTCACTTAGATCTTTTAGAGCACGGTGGTGGATTTGTTTTAAAGAAACTATTGATCTCTCATGCTTCACTTAGATCATTTTGAGAGTCTTAATAGCATGGTAAATTGCTTAATAATAATATGCTTAGTATTCAAGATTTGTGAAACTTTCTTTTGAGTGCGTTGAATACTAAGAAAAGATTGAAGCATGATAATTGCTTAGATATGAAGATGGTCATATTAGAGTCATGCTGGTAGAGTAGTTGTGAATTTAAAGAATACTTGCGTTGAAGTTTGTGATTCCCGTAGCATGCACGTATGGTGAACCATTATGTGATGAAGTCGGAGCATGATTTATTTATTGATTGTCTTCCTTATGAGTGGCAGTCGGGGACGAGCGATGGTCTTTTCCTACCAATCTATCCCCCTAGGAGCATGCGCGTAAAATTTTGCTTCGATAACTTCTAAATTTTTGCAATAAGTATATGATTTCTTTATGACTAATGTTGAGTCCATGGATTATACACACTTTTTCCCATCCTTCCACCATTGCTAGCCTCTCTAATACCGCGCACTTTTCATCGGTATCATACACCCACCATATACCTTCCTCAAAACAGCCACCATACTGTCGGTGTACTAAAGTAGGGGTACCTTAGTACCCCGAACTTGTGCACGGGCAGTAGTAGCCTCCCGCGGCAAGGCCTGCCAGGGGAGCGATGAGAGTCTTCACGGCCCTTTCCGGGCCGGACGAAGGCCAAGTGATCGAGCCTAGAAGACCAAGCCCCGGCAAGAGGAGCTTGCCGGGTCGAGAAGGCAAGGTCCGGCAAGAGGAGCTTTCCGGGCCAAGGCGACAAGGCCCCGGCAAGAGGAGCTTGCCGGGACGACTAAGCCGAAGCACCAAGGCCCCGACGGGAGGAGCTCGCCGGGACGGCCAAGCCAAGGCACCCCAAGAGAAGCCCGCCGCGGCGCGCCGCGCGCCCCGGCAAGGCCTCACGGGCGGCAAAGCTCCCAGGCGCGGCAAGGTAACTACCACGGCAAGCCACTTGCCGCGGAAAACCACCACATCAGGCCCGCGCTCCAGCTCACCTGCCCACGCGTCGCTCTGGGGCTTCCCCGGAGGCACGTGGCGAGGCGCCGCGCAACCTGAGGCGCGCGGTGGCATGCGACGTTGGCAGAGTCGCCCCCGTGGCGAGCGGAGGCGCTCCTAACGGTCCGCCTCGGCACTGTTCAGGCGATCCAGACGGGCATTTAATGCCTTTGTCCCCCGCCATCAGAGTTAGGTGCGATAGCACTGTGCGGCCACTATTCACACAATCCCTTGCCATTTTTACCCTCACCTGCGTCGCTCCCTGTGGGAAACCCCTTGGCATATAAAAGGAGGCCCATGCGCACGTAGAGGGGGGATCGGACCCAATAGGCCCTCGCCTACGTCCAGCTCCAGCTTACTGTAGCTTCTTGCGCTCCAGAGCAAGAACCCGAATCAACCAGACATGCAGCAGTAGGGTTTTACGCATCCATGCGGCCCGAAGCTGGGTAAAATCGTTGTGTGTGTGTGTCGCCTCGATCTGCTCTTTGTGCATCCTCCGCCCCCGCCGAACCGACAAGGGGCTCCGTCCCCATAGGTGCTCGTGGAGGCCAGATATCCCCGACATCTTTGGCGCGCCAGGTAGGGGGTGCGTCGAGGTTCTGTGAATCAGATCCGCCGTCCGCGCGAGCCAGACTCTCATCGTTCGTGCCAGCATGGCGCCGAAGAAGAAAGCTCCGAAGGTGACCGGCCCGTCAGCGTCGAACCCACCGCCCATGGAGCAGACGGGTGGTGGGGAGGACGCCGGCGGAGGAACGGGCACCGTCGAGCCAGTTCTTGCTCCCGCGGCGTCCGAGCTCGCCCCGCGCCCCGATCAGGAGGCGCGAAACCAGCAGCGTCATGGTACCCATGGTACCATACGCTCGCTGGACCCGAGCCTCGTTGGTGGATCCCAGGGCGCTCAGGACCGGCATGCGATCCAGCGTGCCGGGACGAGCGTCGCGCGGCTGCCTGGACCGGGTGCTGCTCCTTCTAACGTGGTTAGGAGTTCGAGCACATCCCGCTCCTCGCGCCGCTCGCCGCCTCTGCCCGCCACCCCAGCGGAAGCTCTCGCGCGAGCTCAGCTGCTCCTAGACTACCCTCCAACGGCAGACAAGCTCGACGGCTGGAGGGCAACCATCCAGAGCCTCATCGGTTTCGCCAACGGCGACACTCCGCGGCAGCACAGCGCGTCGCAGCCGCGACCAGTCACCCAGGCGAGAACCGATGGCGCCAAGCATGGCGGGGGTGCGACCACCATGCACTCCCCGCCCCAGAAGCCACGGTCGCCGACTCGCCGGGCTCACCTCGACGACGATTCTACCGCGTCGTCGAACCCGCGAACTCGCCGCGACCAACGCCAAGTCCTTCACGAACGAAGGGAAGAAGACGCTCGAACCCGCATCGAGCGCAGAAGGGAGGTGCGGCGTCAATCAGACCAGCGCGTTGGGCCCACTGGAGACATGCACGCGCCGGGGGAACCAGGCGAACTGCCGTATTCGGTAGGTTGCCTGCGTTCACCCGCGAGCTGCGGCAAGTTCAGTGGCCCAGCACAAAGAACTTCAAGCCCGACGTGCCCGAGAAGTACGACGGCAAGTCGCATCCGTCTGAGTTCCTCAGCATCTACACCATTGCGGTGCAGGCTGCCGGGGGACGGGACGATAAGATCCTTGCCAACTACTTCCCGCTGGTACTCAAGCCCAACGTCAGATCCTGGCTCATGCACTTGCCGGACGGCTCCATCTCCTCCTGGCCAGATCTATGCCATCAGTTCGTGGGCGCCTTCACGGGCGGCCACAAACCCCATGGCCAAGCGAGCGACCTTCATCTGCTTGTTCAGAAGGAGGGGGAGCCTTTGCACAAGTTCATCCAGAGGTTCAGCCGTGTGCACTACAACATCCCGGACGTCCACCACGCTGCGGTGATCAGCGCGTTCCACCAGAACGTGCGTAACCGCAGGATGCAGGAGGAGATGGCGATGTGCAAAATCAAGGAAGTCAGCGAGCTTTACACCCTGGCCGACAAGTGTGCACGCGCTGAGGAGGGGAGGCGGCTCCCCGGAGAAAGTGTTGGAGAAGGAGACTCCGACAGTGAAGGTACCGCCCCGGCAAGGAGAGGCCGGCGGCGGAACGGCAAGAAGAAGAAAAACCCAGAGGTACTGGTTGTCGAGAAGTCCGGCAGCGAGGGCTCCGCCAAGAAAGCCCAGGCGGGAGGCCCCGGCAAGGAGGTTGCCGGGTGCACCAACTGCCGGGCGGTAGCGGCTGCCGATAAGCGGGACGGTACCGACAAGAAGTACTGCAAGATCCACCGCACCAGGGGCCACGACCTCCGGAGTTGCAAGCAAGTCGAGCGACTCGTCGACCTGCAAAAGGCCGAGTACGCACGACGCGACAAGGAGAGGGCCCAAGCAGGTGGCGGGGGATCCGGCACGAAGCGTCCCGGCCCGGGGGAGCGCCGCGGCGAGGACAAGCAGCGGCAAGCAGACAGACCTCCCCGGGGCCGCGACAAGAGCGAAGACGAAGACGACGACGAAGACATGGAAGACCCCAAGACCAGCGAGCAGGAGTTTCAGAAAGCCACTGAGGTCTTGTGTGTGGACGGCGGTGCCTCCCTGCACGCTTCCTACCACCAGCTTAAACGGTGGGTGCGGGAGGTCAATGCAGTGGAGCCACCCGTCGAGTCACGCAGACCCCTGAGATGGTCCAGCATGCCTATCATCTTCGACATTGAGGACCACCCTGATCGCACAACCGCGGTCGGGTGCTTGCCGATGTTGGTTTCCCCAATGATCCGCAACCTCAAGGTCACTAAGATGCTAGTTGACGGCGGGGCCGGCTTGAATCTGATCTCCTCTGCTGTTCTCCGGAGACTCCAAGTCCCCGACAGCGAGCTCGAAGAAACCGGCACATTCCAAGGAATCAACCCGGGAAGGAGCAAGCCGAAGGGAAAGATCACGCTGCCGGTAACATTTGGCAGCGAGCTGAATTTCAGAACTGAGAAGGTCACCTTTGACGTCGCCGACCTTCCGTTGCCTTACAACGGGATCCTCGGCCGACCAGCACTCGCCAAGTTCATGGCGGCCTCTCACTATGCGTATAACATGCTCAAGATGCCCGGCCCGATAAGCGTCATTTCTGTCCCCGGCGACAAGAAGGATGCCCTTATCTGCGCCGACCAATTATACCGGGACGCAACAGCGGCAACGGCCCGCGGTCCGCTCGCCGCTGGAGCTTCCGGCGGAAAGAAGACCAAGTCCGGCAAGTGCTCTGGCGCCCACTCCGGCAAGCGCGCCTCTTCGGAGTGCTGCGCTGCCGTCGAGGACGTGCCATCGAGCCCTGCCGGCAAGAAGACCAAGTCCGGCAAGTGCTCCGGCGCCCACTCCGGCAAGCGCGCCTCTTCGGAGTGCTGCGCTGCCGTCGAGGACACACCATCGAGCCCCGCCGGCAAGAAGGCCAAGCCCGACGAATGCTTTGGTGCCCACTCCGGCGAGCGCGCCTCTTCGGAGTGCTACGCTGCCGTCGAGGACGTGCCATCGAGCCCCGCCGGCGAACACGGGAAGACGACGGCTGCTCCACCCGCGACCAAGAAGGTGCCCGCCCAGGAGGAAGGCACTGGTGGTACCTTCACCATCGGTGCCACTCTCGGTCCCAAATAGGAAGGCGCGCTCGTTGCTTTCCTGCGGGCGAATGTCGATGTGTTTGCCTGGCAACCATCTGACATCCCCGGTGTTCCCAGGGAAGTGATTGAGCACCACCTTGCCGTCTGTCCTCATGTGCGGCCCGTCAAGCAAAAGGTCAGGAACAAGCGGTGGAGCGCCAAGAGTTTATCGCGGAGGAAATCAAGAAGGTGGAAGCGGTAGGCCTCGTCAGAGGCGTGCTCCATCCGACGTGGTTGGCCAATCCTGTCGTCGTGCGCAAGGCAAACGGGAAGTGGAGGCTTTGCATCGATTTCACCGATGTCAACAGAGCCTGCCCTAAAGATCCATTTCCCTTGTCGCGCATCGACCAGATTGTTGACTCCACGGCCGGATGCGACCTGCTTTCATTCCTTGACGCCTACTCCGGGTACCACCAGGTCTTCATGGCCAAAGAAGACGAAGAGAAGACTGCGTTCATCACTCCGTGCGGCACGTACTGTTTTGTGCGGATGCCTTTCGGACTGAAGAACGCGGGCTCGACATTTGCGAGGGTTGTCCACACTGCTTTTGAGCCACAGATCCACAAAAATGTGGAGGCCTACATGGACGACATTGTGGTCAAGAGTAGAGACAAGGCAACCTTGGTACAAGACTTGGAAGAGACCTTTGCAAACTTGCGCAAGATCAGCCTCAAGCTCAACCCTGAGAAGTGCGTGTTCGGAGTTCCCTCCGGCAAGCTTCTCGGGTTCTTCGTGTCTCAGCGTGGGATCGAAGCCAACCCCGACAAGATCAAGGCCATCGAGCAGATTGAAGCACCAACGCGTGTCAAGGACGTGCGAAGACTTGCCGGCTGCGTGGCGGCTCTCAGCAGATTTATTTCCAGGTCCGCGGAACGCGCCCTGCCGTTTTTCAAAATATTGAAAAAGGCAGGTCCAGTAAAATGGACTCCGGAAGCGGAGGCTGCGCTGCAAGACTTGAAGAAATACCTGTCCTCTGCCCGTATCCTTGTCGTGCCTAGACCACAAGAGAAGTTGCTGCTCTACCTAGCGGCAACCAATCAAGTGGCTAGTGCTGCGTTGGTTGAGGAGAGGGAAGCTGATGACGAGCCAGCAGCCACGACAAGCGCATCCGACGGCAAGCAGGGGGATTCCCCGACAAGCTCTGGCCCCGACAAAGGCGGATCCGCGCAAGCGCAAGGGGAAGTGTAGAGGAAGAGGATGGTGCAGCGCCCAGTTTACTTCGTCAGTTCCCTCTTGCAGGGGGCTAGGTCGAGGTACTCTGGTGTGCAGAAATTGCTCTTCCGCCTCCTCATGGCCTCGAGGAAGCTGCGCCATTACTTCCAAGCACAAGAGATCACAGTGGTCACTCGCTTTCCGCTTAAGAGGATACTGCAGAATCCCGAAGCAACAGGCAGGATTGTCGAGTGGGCACTAGAACTGTCAAGCTTTGGCCTCAAGTTCGAGAGCACATCGACCATCCAGAGCCGAGCATTGGCAGAGTTCATAGCAGAGTGGACGCCGACACCGGACGAAGAAATTCCCGAGACGAGCATCCCCGACAAGGAAGCAACCAAAGAGTGGCTGATGTACTTTGATGGTGCCTTTTCGCTGGAAGGCGCCGGTGCCGGCGTGCTGCTCATCGCGCCCACCGGAGAGCACCTCAAGTACGTCATCCAGATGCACTTTCCCAAGGAGCAAGCAACCAACAATACGGCAGAGTATGAATGTTTGCTCGCCGGTCTCAGGATCGCGGCGGAACTTGGGATCAAGAAGCTCATTGTCAGGGGTGACTCCCAGCTCGTCGTCCGCCAAGTGAACAAGGATTACCAGTGCCCGTTGATGGAAGCTTACGTTGATGGAGTGAGGTGATGGGGAACGTAGTAATTTCAAAAAATTTCCTACGCACACGCAAGATCATGGTGATGCATAGCAACGAGAGGGGAGAGTGTTATCTACGTACCCTCGTAGACCGAAGCGGAAGCGTTGACACAACATAGAGGAAGTAGTCGTATGTTCTCCTCGCGATCCAACCGATCACAGCACCGTTACTCCGGCACCTCCGAGTTCTTGGCACACGTTCAGCTCGATGACGATCCCCGGGCTCCGATCCAGCAAAGCGTCGAGGAAGAGTTCCGTCAGCACGACGGCGTGGTGACGATCTTGATGTGTTACCGGCGCAGGGCTTCGCCTAAGCACTGCAACGATATGATCGAGGTGGAATTTGGTGGAAGGGGGCACCGCACACGGCTAAGGAACGATCCGTAGATCAACTTGTGTGTCTTTGGGGTGCCCCCTGCCCCCGTATATAAAGGAGCCAAGGGGGAGGGGCTGGCCGGCCAAGCCTGGCGCGCCAGGAGAGTCCTAATCCCTCTGGGAGTAGGATTCCCCCCCCCCCCAATCCTAGTTGGACTAGGATTCTCCAAGGGGGGGAGAGAGAGAGAGGGGGCGCCCACCTCTCCTAGTCCTAATAGGACTAGGGGAAGGGGGGGAGGCGCGCAGCCCATGAGGGCAGCCCTCTCACCTCTCCTCCAAGGCCCATGTTGGCCCATTATGCTCCCGGGGGGTTCCGGTAACCCTCCCGGTATTCCGGTAAAATCCTGATTTCACCTGGAATGCATCCGATGTCCAAACATAGGCTTCCAATATATAATTCTTTATGTCTCGACCATTTCGAGACTCCTCGTCACGTCCGTGATCACATCCGGGACTCCGAACTCATTCGGTACATCAAAATGCATAAACTCATAATAACTGTCATCGTAACGTTAAGCGTGCGGACCCTACGGTTCGAGAACAATGTAGACATGACCGAGACACGTCTCCGGTCAATAACCAACAGCGGGACCTGGATGCCCATATTGGCTCCTACATATTCTACGAAGATCTTTATCGGTCAGACCGCATAACAACATACGTTGTTCCCTTTGTCATCGGTATGTTACTTGCCCGAGATTCGATCGTCGGTATCCAATACCTAGTTCAATCTCGTTACCGGCAAGTCTCTTTACTCGTTCTGTAATACATCATCTCGCAACTAACTCATTGGTTGCAATGCTTGCAAGGCTTTATGTGATGTGCATTACCGAGAAGGCCCTGAGATACCTCTCCGACAATCGGAGTGACAAATCCTAATCTCGAAATACGCCAACCCAATATGTACCTTCGGAGACACCTGTAGAGCACCTTTATAATCACCCAGTTACGTTGTGACGTTTTTTAGCACACAAAGTGTTCCTACGGTAAACGGGAGTTGCATAATCTCATAGTTAAAGGAACATGTATAAGTCATGGATAAAAGCAATAGCAACATACTAAACGATCGGGTGCTATGCTAATGGAATGGGTCATGTCAATCAGATCATTCAACTAATGATGTGATCTCGTTAATCAAATAACAACTCTTTGTTCATGGTTAGGAAACATAACCATCTTTGATTAATGAGCTAGTCAAGTAGAGGCATACTAGTGACACTCTGTTTGTCTATGTATTCACACATGTATTATGTTTCCAGTTAATACAATTCTAGCATGAATAATAAACATTTATCATGATATAAGGAAATAAATAATAACTTTATTATTGCCTCTAGGGCATATTTCCTTCAGTCTCCCACTTGCACTAGAGTCAATAATCTAGATCACATCACCATGTGATTAACATCAATAGTTCACATCATCATGTGATTAACACCCATAGTTCACATCGCTATGTGACCGACACCCAAAGGGTTTACTAGATTCAGTAATCTAGTTTACATCGCTATGTAATTAACACCCAAAGAGTACTAAGGTGTGATCATGTTTTGCTTGTGAGAGAATCTTAGTCAACGGGTCTGCTACATTCAGATCCGCATGTACTTTGCAAATTTCTATGTTAACAATGCTCTGCATGGAGCTACTCTAGCTAATTGCTCCCACTTTCAATATGTATCCAGATTGAGACTTTAGAGTCATCTGGATCAGTGTCAAAACTTGCATCGACGTAACTCTTTACGACGAACCTTTTTGTCACCTCCATAATCGAGAAACATATCCTTATTCCACTAAGGATAATTTTGACCGCCGTCCAGTGATCTACTCCTAGATCACTATTGTACTCCCGTGCCAATCTCAGGGTAGGGTATACAATAGGTCTGGTACACAGCATGGCATACTTTATAGAACCTATAGCCAAAGCATAGGGAATGACTTTCATTCTCTTTCTATCTTCTGCCGTGGTCGGGCTTTGAGTCTTACTCAATTTCACACCTTGTAATACAGGCAAGAACTCTTTCTTTGACTGTTCCATTTTGAACTACTTCAAAATCTTTTCAAGGTATGTACTTATTGAAAAACTTATCAAGCGTCTTGATCTATCTCTATAGATCTTGATGCTCAATATGTAAGCAGCTTCACCGAGGTCCTTCTTCGAAAAACTCCTTTCAAATACTCCTTTATGCTTTACAGAATAATTCTACATTATTTCCGATCAATAATATGTCATTTACATATACTTATCAGAAATGCTGTAGTGCTCCCACTCACTTTCTTGTAAATACAGGCTTCACCGCAAGTCTGTATAAAACTATATGCTTTGATCAACTTATCAAAGCGTATATTCCAACTCCGAGATGCTTGCACCAGTCCATAGATGGATCGCTGGAGCTTGCATATTTTGTTAACACCTTCAGGATCGACAAAACCTTCTAGTTGCATCGTATACAACTCTTCTTTAATAAATCCATTAAGGAATGTAGTTTTGTTTATCCATTTGCTGGATTTCATAAAATGCGGCAATTGCTAACATGATTCGGACAGACTTAAGCATAGATACGAGTGAGAAACTCTCATCATAGTCAACACCTTGAACTTGTCGAAAACCTTTTTGCGACAATTCTAGCTTTGTAGATAGTAACACTACTATCAGTGTCCGTCTTCCTCTTCAAGATCCATTTATTTTCTTTGGCTTGCCGATCATCGGGCAAATCCATCAAAGTCCATACTTTGTTCTCATACATGGATCATATCTCAGATTTCATGGCCTCTAACCATTTCGCGGAATCTGGGCTCATCATCGCTTCCTCATAGTTCGCAAGTTCATCATGGTCTAGTAACATGACTTCCAGAACAGGATTACCGTACCACTCTGGTGCGGATCTCACTCTGGTTTACTTACGAGATTCGGTAGTAACTTGATCTGAAGTTACATGATCATCATCATTAGCTTCCTCACTAATTGGTGTAGTAGTCACAGGAACAGTTTTCTGTGATGAACTACTTTCCAATAAGGGAGAAGGTACAATTACCTTATCAAGTTCTACTTTCCTCCCACTCACTTCTTTCGAAAGAAACTCTTTCTCTAGAAAGTTTCCGAACTTAGCAACAAAAGTCTTGCCTTCGGAACTGTGATAGAAGGTGTATCCAACAGTTTCCTTTGGATATCCTATGAAGACACATTTCTCCGATTTGGGTTCGAGCTTATCAAGTTGAAGCTTTTTCACATAAGCATCGCAGCCCCAAACTTTAAGAAACGACAGCTTAGGTTTATTGCTAAACCATAGTTCATACGGTGTCGTCTCAACGGATTTAGATGGTGCCCTATTTAATGTGAATGCAGCTGTCTCTAATGCATAATCCCAAAAACGATAGTGGTAGATCGGTAAGATACATCATAGATTGTACTATATCCAATAAAAGTACGGTTATGACGTTCGGACACACCATTATGCTGTGGTGTTCCAGGTGGCATGAATTTGTGAAACTATTCCACATTGTTTTAATTGAAGACCAAACTCGTAACTCAAATATTTGTCTCCGCGATCAGATCGTAGAAACCTTATTTTCTTGTCACGATGATTTTCACTTCACTCTGAAATTCTTTGAATTTTTCAAATGTTTTAGACTTATGTTTCATCAAGTAGATATACCCATATCTGCTCAAATCATCTGTGAAGGTCAGAAAATAATGATACTTGTCGCGAGCCTTAATATTCATCGGACCACATACATCAGTATGTATGATTTCCAACAAATCTGTTGCTCGCTTCATTGTTTCGGAGAACGGCGTTTTAGTCATCTTGCCCAAGAGGCATGGTTCGCAAGCATCAAGTGATTCATAATCAAGTGATTCCAAAATCCCATCAGCATGGAGTTTCTTTATGCGCTTTACACCAATATGACCTAAACGGCAGTGCCACAAATAGGTTGCACTATCATCATTAACTTCGCATCTTTTGGTTTCAATATTATGAATATGTGTATCACTGCGATCGAGATCCAATGAACTATTTTCATTGGTGTGTATGACCATAGAAAGTTTTATTCATGTAAACAGAACAACAATTTATTCTCTTACTTAAATGAGTAACCGTATTGCAATTAACATGATCAAATCATATTCATGCTTAATGCAAACACCAAATAACACTTATTTAGTTTCAACACTAATCCCGAAAGTATAGGGAGTGTGTGATGATGATCATATCAATCTTGGAACCACTTCCAACACACATCGTCACCTTGCCCTTTAACTAGTTTTTGTTCATTCTGCAACTCCCGTTTCGAGTTACTAATCTTAGCAACTTGAACTAGTACCAAATACTGAGGGGTTGCTATGTACACTAGTAAAGTACACATCAATAACATGTATATCAAATATACTTATGTTCACTTTGCCATCCTTTTTATCTGCCAATCACTTGGGGTAGTTCCGCTTCCAGTGACCAGTCCTTTTGCAGTAGAAGCACTTAGTCTCAGGCTTAGGACCAGACTTGGGCTTTTTCACTTGAGCAGCAACTTGCTTGCCGTTCTTCTTGAAGTTCCCCTTCTTTCCTTTTGCCCTTTTTGAAACTAGTGATCTTGTCAACCATCAACACTTGATGTTTTTCTTTGATATCTACCTTCGCCGATTTTAGCATCGCGAAGAGCTTGGGAATATTTTCCGTTATCCCTTGCATATTATAGTTCATCATGAAGTTCTACTAACTTGGTGATGGTGACTAGAGAATTCTGTCAATCACTATTTTATCTGGAAGATTAACTCCCACTTGATTCAAGCGATTGTAGTACTCAGACTATCTGAGCACATGCTCACTAGTTGAGCGATTCTCCTCCATATTTTAGCTATAGAACTTGTTGGAGACTTCATATCTCTCAACTCGGGTATTTACTTGAAATATTAACTTCAACTCCTGGAACATCTCATATGGTCCATGACGTTCAAAATGTCTTTGAAGTCCCGATTCTAAGCCGTTAAGCATGGTGCACTAAACTATCAAGTAGTCATCATATTGAGCTAGCCAAACGTTCATAACGTCTGCATCTGCTCCTGCAATAGGTCTGTCACCTAGCGGTGCATTAAGGACATAATTCTTCTGTGCAGCAATGAGGATAAACCTCAGATCACGGATCCAATCCGCATCATTGCTACTAATATTTTTCAACACAATTTTCTCTAGGAACATATCAAAATAAACACAGGGAAGCAACAATGCGAGCTATTGATCTACAACATAGATATGCTAATACTACCAGGACTAAGTTCATGATAAATTAAAGTTCAATTAATCATATTACTTAAGAACTCCCACTTAGATAGACATCCCTCTAATCTTCTAAGTGATCACGTGATCCAAATCAACTAAACCATGTCCGATCATCACGTGAGATGGAGTAGTTTCAATGGTGAACATCACTATGTTGATCATATCTACTATATGATTCACGCTCGACCTTTCGGTCTCTGTGTTCCGAGGCCATATCTGTTATATGCTAGGCTCGTCAAGTTAAACCTGAGTATTCCGCGTGTGCAACTGTTTTGCACCCGTTGTATTTGAACGTAGAGCCTATCACACCCGATCATCACGTGGTGTCTCAGCACGAAGAACTTTCGCAACGGTGCATACTCAGGGAGAACACTTCTTGATAATTTAGTGAGAGATCATCTTATAATGCTACCGTCAATCAAAGCAAGATAAGATGCATAAAAGGATAAACATCACATGCAATCAATATAAGTGATATGATATGGCCATCATCATCTTGTGCTTGTGATCTTCATCTTCGAAGCACCGTCATGATCACCATCGTCACCGGCGCGACACCTTGATCTTCATCGCAGCATCGTTGTCGTCTCACCAATCTTATGCTTCTACGACTATCACTACCGCTTAGTAATAAAGTAAAGCATTACATCGCGATTGCATTGCATACAATAAAGCGACAACCATATGGCTCCTGCCAGTTGCCGATAACTCGGTTACAAAACATGATCATCTCATACAATAAAATTTAGCATCACGTCTTGACCATATCACATCACAACATGCCCTGCAAAAACAAGTTAGACGTCCTCTACTTTGTTGTTGCAAGTTTTACGTGGCTGCTACGGGCTTTAAGTAAGAACTCATCTTACCTACGCATCAAAACCACAACGATAGTTTGTCAAATAGACTCCGTTTTAACCTTCTCAAGGACCGGGCGTAGCCACACTCGGTTCAACTAAAGTTGGAGAGACAGTCTTCCGCAAGCCATCTATGTGCAAAGCATGTCGAGGGAACCGGTCTCGCGTAAGCGTACGCGTAAGGTTGGTCCGGATCGTCTCGTCCAACAATAACGCTGAACCAAAGTATGACATGCTGGTAGGCAGTATGACTTGTATCGTCCACAACTCACTTGTGTTCTACTCGTGCAAATAACATCAAACCATAAAACCTAGGCTCGGATGCCACTGATGGGGAACGTAGTAATTTCAAAAAAATTCCTACGCACACGCAAGATCATGGTGATGCATAGCAACGAGAGGGGAGAGTGTTATCTACGTACCCTCGTAGACCGAAGCGGAAGCGTTGACAGAACGTAGAGGAAGTAGTCGTATGTTCTCCTCGCGATCCAACCGATCACAGCACCGTTACTCCGGCACCTCTGAGTTCTTGGCACACGTTCAGCTCGATGACGATCCCCGGGCTCCGATCCAGCAAAGCGTCGAGGAAGAGTTCCGTCAGCACGACGGCGTGGTGACGATCTTGATGTGTTACCGGCGCAGGGCTTCGCCTAAGCACTGCAACGATATGATCGAGGTGGAATTTGGTGGAAGGGGGCACCGCACACGGCTAAGGAACGATCCGTAGATCAACTTGTGTGTCTTTGGGGTGCCCCCTGCCCCCGTATATAAAGGAGCCAAGGGGGAGGGGCTGGCCGGCCAAGCCTGGCGCGCCAGGAGAGTCCTACTCCCTCTGGGAGTAGGATTCCCCCCCCCCCCAATCCTAGTTGGACTAGGATTCTCCAAGGGGGAGAGAGAGAGAGGGGGCGCCCACCTCTCCTAGTCCTAATAGGACTAGGGGAAGGGGGGGAGGCGCGCAGCCCATGAGGGCAGCCCTCTCACCTCTCCTCCAAGGCCCATGTTGGCCCATTATGCTCCCGGGGGGTTCCGGTAACCCTCCCGGTATTCCGGTAAAATCCTGATTTCACCTGGAATGCATCCGATGTCCAAACATAGGCTTCCAATATATAATTCTTTATGTCTCGACCATTTCGAGACTCCTCGTCACGTCCGTGATCACATCCGGGACTCCGAACTCATTCGGTACATCAAAATGCATAAACTCATAATAACTGTCATCGTAACGTTAAGCGTGCGGACCCTACGGTTCGAGAACAATGTAGACATGACCGAGACACGTCTCCGGTCAATAACCAACAGCGGGACCTGGATGCCCATATTGGCTCCTACATATTCTACGAAGATCTTTATCGGTCAGACCGCATAACAACATACGTTGTTCCCTTTGTCATCGGTATGTTACTTGCCCGAGATTCGATCATCGGTATCCAATACCTAGTTCAATCTCGTTACCGGCAAGTCTCTTTACTCGTTCTGTAATACATCATCTCGCAACTAACTCATTGGTTGCAATGCTTGCAAGGCTTTATGTGATGTGCATTACCGAGAAGGCCCTGAGATACCTCTCCGACAATCGGAGTGACAAATCCTAATCTCGAAATACGCCAACCCAATATGTACCTTCGGAGACACCTGTAGAGCACCTTTATAATCACCCAGTTACATTGTGACGTTTGGTAGCACACAAAGTGTTCCTACGGTAAACGGGAGTTGCATAATCTCATAGTTAAAGGAACATGTATAAGTCATGGATAAAAGCAATAGCAACATACTAAACGATCGGGTGCTATGCTAATGGAATGGGTCATGTCAATCAGATCATTCAACTAATGATGTGATCTCGTTAATCAAATAACAACTCTTTGTTCATGGTTAGGAAACATAACCATCTTTGATTAATGAGCTAGTCAAGTAGAGGCATACTAGTGACACTCTGTTTGTCTATGTATTCACACATGTATTATGTTTCCAGTTAATACAATTCTAGCATGAATAATAAACATTTATCATGATATAAGGAAATAAATAATAACTTTATTATTGCCTCTAGGGCATATTTCCTTCAACATAGTAATTTCAAAAATTAGCTCATTAATGGAAGCTTACATTGATGGAGTGAGGAAGCTGGAAGAGCGCTTTGACGGCCTGCAAATGGAATACGTTCCAAGAGCAGAAAACGACATCGCCGACGGCCTGTCAAAATGCGCCGCACTAAAGCTACCTGTGGAACCAGGGACCTTTGTGCTCAAGCTGACTCAGCCATCCGTGACGCCATCGACTGGGCCAAGAAAGAAGAGAAGACCGGTCTCTGATGGCTCTCTCCTGGCAGAGCTTCCCGAAGCCGCCGCCAAGAGAGTCCCCGAGATCGACGCCAAGAGTGCTGAGGAGCTGCCCGCTCCGGCAAGCCCCAGAGTTTGTCCCGACGAAGCAGGCGCTCCCGGCAAGCCACGCCCCGGCAAGCCTGCCTGGGAACGTCAAGCTCCGGCTGAGCCCCAAGTCCTCACCGTGGAAGCTGATGTTCCCGCAGCCGCCGACACGCCTCTGGTCCTCGTCGTCGAGCCACAGGCTCCGACGTCGGCACAGTAGATCGTCCGTTTCCTCCAGACAGGAGAGCTTCCCGAAGAACAAGAAGAAGCTGAAAGAGTAGCCCGGCGGTCCAGTATGTACCAGTTCGTCGACAGCGCACTGTACAGAAGAGGACGCAATGGGGTGAAATTGAAGTGCATCCACCGGGAAGACAGACAGAAGTTGTTGGCGGAGATACACGGAGGCATATGTGGGCACCACATTGGCGCCAAAGCACTTGCCGGAAAGGCGTTCCGGCAGGGCTTCTTCTGGCCCACAGCCCTCCAGGATGCAACTTCACAAGTAACCAAGTGTGAAGCGTGCCAGTTCCATTCCAAGAAGATACACCAGCCAGCTCAAGCTCTCCAGACGATCCCTTTATCCTGGCCCTTCTCGGTCTGGGGGCTCGATATCCTCGGCCCCTTCCCCCGATCCGTCGGGGGCTTTGAGTACTTGTTCGTTGCCATCGACAGGTTCACAAAGTGGCCAGAAGTGGACCCAGTGAGGAAGGTGACCGCCCAGTCCGCGATCAAATTCTTCAGGTCAATTGTTTGCCGCTTCGGGATCCCCAACAGGATCATCACCGACAACGGTACGCAGTTCACAAGCCACGCCTTCATGCAGTACACCCAAGATCTCGGCACCAAGGTCTGCTTCGCTTCTGTTGCTCATCCCCAGAGCAACGGTCAAGCGAAAAGGGCCAACGCCGAGGTACTGCGCGGGCTCAAGACCAGAAGTTTTGACAAGCTGCTCAAGCGCGGATGGAACTGGATCGAGGAGCTGCCGGCGGTTCTTTGGTCGGTCAGAACGACGCCAAATCGAGCCACCGGCCAGACACCATTTGCTCTAGTATATGGAGCAGAAGCAGTTACCCCCACGGAACTCGTATACGGGTCACCTCGAGTGCTCGCTTATGATGAGCTTGAGCAAGAGCGGTCGCGTGGAGATAACGCACTGCTCCTCGAGGAGGATCGTCTCCAGGCCGCTGTGCGATCCGCTCGCTACCAGCAAGCTCTGGGTCGCTATCATAGCCGCAAAGTTAAGGCCAGGAGCCTCGAGGAAGGCGACCTTGTTCTTCGGCGCGTTCAGTCGGCGAAGATACACAACAAGTTGACGCCGAAGTGGGAAGGCCCTTACCGGGTGAAACGAGTCACGAGGCCCGGCGCCGTCTGCCTTGAGACCGAAGATGGTACTCCGGTGAGCAATTCCTGGAACATTGAGCATCTTCGCAAGTTTTACCCGTAAGGCCCGGTTGTCGGACCCCGTTCGGCAACCAACTCTTTGTACAAAAGTCTTGCCGCAGACGCATGTAATCCTTTGTACAAAGCCAGGTGCAGACCCTGGCCGCAATTACGCGCTGGGGCCCCCCAAGTTTTAGCATGCATGCTGAGTCTAGTCTCGTCCTTGGTTAGGGTTGAGAGTGCCTAACAGTCGCTAACCCCTAACTTAGAGGTCGAGTCCGCGTCTTTTTCCCGTCCTTTCCCTTTGGCTCGCGGGAACTGCCTACCCTTGCCGAGCCGCCCAAGGATGAAGAAAGGGAGAAGGACGAGCCAGTGCCCGCCTCCCGACAAGCCAGAGTTGCCGGGGGCTGCAACCTCAGATAAGTCTTTACATCCCTTATCATGCATTCTCCCGCGAGCTGCGGAATGTGAAAACCTTGCTTCCTCCAAAAAAAGTTGTCGTGCTCTCCTAAGCGGCAAACCCTGGAGCGCGTTCCCGGGGCCCGCTTCGGATAGTAGCCGCGGCGGCAAGGGGAGGAAGCGAGGGGCCAGAACCCGCCTTCTCCCTGCCTCCGCCTAGAGCGGGAGGAGGGCCAAGGGGCGCGGGGGACGGCAGGGTCCGTTGCCGGGCCAGGAAGTGTCTATCTTAACGGTGCAAAGGGTCCGCCCCTTGCCGCGGGATGTACCCGCGAGACAAATGATCCGGCAAACAACCCCTTTTCATTAAAAACATTCCACTCAGGTACAGTTCAGAGAGAATGAAAAACATGAAAGATGGGATTACAAGATTTTAATGCAACTAAGGCCCGAGGGCTTACAAGATAAAAAGAGATAAGGTTCCCGTAATCCCTTTCTTGTCTCTCCCCTCAGGAGGTACGGCAAGGAGGCGAGAAGGGCAAAAGGGGCGCCTAGACGAGCTACGGGTGCCAGAAGACGCCAAGAGAGCGTCCGAGGCCCCACCCCGGGGCTCCTGAGGCCGGAATAAGACGGCGACGCCGGAAGCGGAGCTCGAGAAGGAGGCGGCGAGACGTCAACACGCTGTCGAGGGCATCTAGCCCTCCTACTCCGAGTTGACGGCCTTGCCGCCAGCCTCTTCCGCAGCCTCGCCACTCCGGCCGAGAAGACGAAGCCCCGGCAAGAGGAGCTTGCCGGGCCGGAGAGAAGACCCCGGTGGTCGTCGCCGCGAGCAGGGGTGGTGACGGCGTCTGGGGCGAGGTTGGAAGACGAGGCAGCGGCCTTGCCGCCCGTCCTCTTCCTCTTCCGCATCCTCCCTGCGCCAACCGCCCAAGGAGACAACCCCGGGGAGTTCACGGCGCCAGCGACGCGGACGATGGGGGCCGCCGGTGCCACGCGGAGCCGCGACTAGCGCCTAGTCGTGCCCGTCACCCCGGCGACCGCCCGCCCTCGTCGTCGCTGTCGCTCCCCTCCTCGTCACTCTCGCTCGAGGAGGAGCCTTCGCTGTCGGAGGAGCTATCCACGCAGCATCGGGCCCGGGTGCCGAGGTCCCCGAAGACCTTGACGGAGAGCAGGTCGCCCTCCATCAGCTTGAAATGGAGGGTGAACCCCGCCGTCAAGCTGTGGATCCGGGCGAACGACTTCCACCCTCGTCCCAGACACATCACGCCGGGGGCTCGGGATTCGACGTGGACTCGCGTACCACTGATCCCGCAGCCCCTCATGCGCAGCCTCAGCGTCTCGTGTTGTTCCGCCTCCAAGACGTCCGCGAAGGGGGCCGGGAGGCGGAGGCGACGGCGAGGCGCCCGGCACAGCCTGATGATGAACTCGCAGGGGTCGTCCCCGAGATGAACCGCCGGGGGAAACGGAGCCGCCGGCGGAGGCGAGGCCGGCACGCCGTCCTGCCCGCCTCGAGCGCCTCGGCCCCGTCCACGGCCTCGTCCACGACCTCGCCCCCTCCCCCTTCCCCTTACGGTTGGCTCCGCCGCCGCGGGTGCAAGGGGAGGAGGGGCTCGCTGCCTGGCGGCAACCCTTGCCGCCACCGAAGAAGGACCAGGGTTCCCTTCCTCCATGACAGCTGGAGAGAGGGGACCAGGGATCTAAGAGAAGGAAGGAGTGCGGACTCTAGTCATCCCCTTCCGCTCCTTATAAAGGGGTGGAGTGGGGGCTCGGCCGCCCCGCCCAACCAATCAAAGCAGAGGAAGGGCAGGCGACGGGGCCAACCCTCTACTTCGACCCGCATCGGCCCGGCTTCCTGCCTCCACCACCGCGACCCCAACCGCATGGAGGACGCGTGGCGGGCGAGCAGGGCCGAGGCGACTGATGAGGCGACCTCTCTCCCCCCCCCCCACTCGAAAGTGGGGGCGGGCGTTTCGCTTCTCCAAATAAAAGAGATCGTGCCCGACGTGACGCATGCCTGCGGACCTCAAGCCCAGCGCACGCCACCCACGTCACGCACGCCTCGCACGCCTCGCCTCCCCCACGACGCCGCGATAAGAGCGCCACTTGGGGAGGGCGCGACGAGCACGGAGTTAGGGAGCAGCGCAACCCAGGCCACGCGTGCCCGTGCACTGTTAGGGCCTGGCCCAACAACGCTCGGCACCGTGTATGGCCCAGACCCGGGGGCTCCTGTCGGTGTACTAAAGTAGGGGTACCTTAGTACCCCGAACTTGTGCACGGGCAGTAGTAGCCTCCCACAGCAAGGCCTGCCAGGGGAGCGACGAGAGTCTCCACGGCCCTTTCCGGGCCGGACGAAGGCCAAGTGATCGAGCCTAGAAGACCAAGCCCCGACAGGAGGAGCTTGCCGGGTCGAGAAGGCAAGGTCCGGCAAGAGGAGCTTGCCGGGCCAAGGCGACAAGGCCCCGGCAAGAGGAGCTTGCCGGGACGACTAAGCCGAAGCACCAAGGCCCCGGCGGGAGGAGCTCGCCGGGACGGCCAAGCCAAGGCACCCCAAGAGAAGCCCGCCGCGGCGCGCCGCGCGCCCCGGCAAGGCCTGGCGGGCGGCAAAGCTCCCAGGCGCGGCAAGGCAACTACCGCGGCAAGCCACTTGCCGCGGAAAACCACCACATCAGGCCCGCGCTCCAGCTCACCTGCCCACGCGTCGCTCTGGGGCTTCCCCGGAGGCACGTGACGAGGCGCCGCGCAACCTGAGACGGGCGGTGGCATGCGACGTTGGCAGAGTCGCCCCCGTGGCGAGCGGAGGCGCTCCTAACGGTCCGCCTCGGCACTGTTCAGGCGATCCAGACGGGCATTTAATGCCTTTGTCCCCCGCCGTCAGAGTTAGGTGCGATAGCACTGTGCGGCCACTATTCACACAATCCCTTGCCATTTTTACCCTCACCTGCGTCGCTCCCTGTGGGAAACCCCTTGGCATATAAAAGGAGGCCCATGCGCACGTAGAGGGGGGATCGGACCCAATAGGCCCTCGCCTACGTCCAGCTCCAGCTTACTGTAGCTTCTTGCGCTCCAGAGCAAGAACCCGAATCAACCAGACATGCAGCAGTAGGGTTTTACGCATCCATGCGGCCCGAAGCTGGGTAAAATCGTTGTGTGTGTGTGTCGCCTCGATCTGCTCTTTGTGCATCCTCCGCCCCCGCCGAACCGACAAGGGGCTCCGTCCCCATAGGTGCTCGTGGAGGCCAGATATCCCTGACACATACCTACCTATCATGGCATTTCCATAGCCATTCCGAGATATATTGCCCTGCAACTTTCCACCGTTCTGTTTATTATGACACGCTCCATCATTGTCATATTGCTAGCATGATCATGTAGTTGACATCGTATTTGTGGCAAAGCCACCATTCATAATTCTTTCGTACATGTCACTCTTGATTCATTGCATATCCCGGTACACCGCCGGAGGCATTCATATAGAGTCATACTTTGTTCTAAGTATCGAGTTGTAATTGTTGAGTTGTAAGAAAAATAAAGGTGTGATGATCATCATTTTTAGAGCATTGTCCCAAGTGAGGAAAGGATGATGGAGACTATGATTCCCCCACAAGTCGGGATGAGACTCCGGACGAAAAAAAAGAAGAGGCCACAAAAAAAGAGAAAATGCCCAAATAAAAAAATGAGAGAAAAAGAGAGAAGGGACAATGTTACTATCCTTTTACCACACTTGTGCTTCAAAGTAGCACCATGATCTTCATGACAGAGAGTCTCCTATGAGATCACTTTCATATACTAGTGGGAATTTTTCGTTATAGAACTTGGCTTGTATATTCCAATGATGGGCTTCCTCAAATTGCCCTAGGTCTTCGTGAGCAAGCGAGTTTGATGCACACCCACTTAGTTTCTTTTGTTGAGCTTTCATATACTTATAGCTCTAGTGCATCCGTTGCATGGCAATCCTTACTCACATTGATATCTATTAATGGGCATCTCCATAGCCCGTTGATACGCGTAGTTGATGTGAGACTATCTTCCCCTCCTTTTGTCTTCTCCACAACCACCATTCTATTCCACATATAGTGCTATATCCATGGCTCACGCTCATGTATTGCGTGAAGATTAAAAAAGTTTTGAAGATGTTAAAGTTTGAAACAATTTCTTGGCTTGCCATCGGGGTTGTGCATGATTTAAATACTTTGTGTGGTGAAGATAGAGCATAGCCAGACTATATGATTTTGTAGGGATAACTTTCTTTGGCCATGTTATTTTGAGAAGACATGATAGCTTTGTTAGTATGCTTGAAGTATTATTATTTTTATGTCAACATAAACTTTTGTCTTGAATCTTTTGGATCTCAATATTCATACCACAATTAAGAAGATGTACATTGAAATTATGCCAAGTAGCACTCCGCATCAAAAATTCTCTTTTTATCATTTACCTAGTCGAGGACGAGCAGGAATTAAGCTTGGGGATGCCTGATACGTCTCCAACGTATCTATAATTTTTGATTGCTCCATGCTATATTATCTACCGTTTTGGACTATATTGGGATTTATTTTCCACTTTTATATTATTTTTGGGACTAACCTATTAACCGGAGGCCCAGCCCAGAATTGCAGTTTTTTGCCTATTTCAGAGTTTCGGAGAAACAGAATATCAAAAGGAGTCCAAACGGAATAAAACATTCAGGAACGTGATTTCCTCACCAAACGTGATCCAGGAGACTTGGACCTTGCTCCAAGGAATAAGAGAGGCGGTCACGAGGGTGGGGGCGCGCCCCCTGCCTCGTGGGCCCCCTGTTGCTCCACCGACGTACTCCTTCCTCCTATATATACCTACGTACCCCCAAACGATCATATACGGAGCCAAAAACCTAATTCCACCACCGCAACTTTCTGTATCCACGAGATCCCATCTTGGGGCCTATTCCGGAGCTCCGCCGTAGAGGGCCGTCATCACGGAGGGCTTCTACATCATCATAGCCTCTCTGATGAAGTGTGAGTAGTTCACCTCAGACCTTCGGGTCCATAGTTATTACCTAGTTGGCTTCTTCTCTCTTTTTGGATCTCAATACAATGTTCTGCCCCTCTCTCGTGGAGATCTATTCGATGTAATCTTGTTTTTGCGGTGTGTTTGTTGAGACCGATGAATTGTGGGTTTATGATCAAGTCTATCTATGAATAATATTTGAATCTTCTTAGAATTCTTTTATGTATGATTGGTTATCTTTGCAAGTCGCTTCAAATTATCAATTTGGTTTGGCCTACTAGATTGGTTTTTCTTGCCATGGGAGAAGTCCTTAGCTTTGGGTTCAATCTTGCGGTGTCCTTTCCCAGTGACAGAAGGGGCAGCAAGGCACGTATTGTATTGTTGCCATCGAGGATAACAAGATGGGGTTTTTATCATATTGCATGAAACTATCCCTCTACATCATGTCATCTTGCTTAAGGCGTTACTCTGTTTTTAACTTAATACTCTCGATGCATGCTAGATAGCGGTCGATGAGTGGAGTAATAGTAGTAGATGCAGGCAGGAGTCGGTCTACTTGTCTCGGACGTGATGCCTATATACATGATCATACCTAGATATTCTCATAACTATGCTCAATTCTGTCAATTGCTCAACAGTAATTTGTTCACCCACCGTAGAATACTTATGCGCTCGAGAGAAGCCACTAGTGAAACCTATGGCCCCTGGGTCTATTCTCATCATATCAATCTCCATCACTTTAATCTTGATTTGCTTTTTTACTTTGCTTTTTTACTTTTCACTTTTCATATCTATACCAAAAATACCAAAAATATTATCTCTATCAGATCTCACTCTCGTAAGTGACCGTGAAGGGATTGACAACCCCTAATCGCGTTGGTTCGAGTAGCTATCGTTTTGTGCAGGTACGAGGGACTTGAGCGTACCCTCCTACTGGATTGATACCTTGGTTCTCAAAAACTGAGGGAAATACTTACGCTACTTTGATGCATCATCATGTCCTCTTCAGGGAAATCCAACGCAGTGCTCAAGAGGTAGCAAGGCGGGGGAGACGATGTTTACCCAGGTTCGGGCCCTCTCGATGGAGGAAATACCCTACTTCCTGCTTGATTGATCTTGTTGATATGAGTATTACAAGAGTTGATCTACCACGAGATCGTAGAGGCTAAACCATAGAAGCTAGCCTATGGTATGATTGTTGTTGTCCTACGGACTAAACCCTCCGGTTTATATAGACACCGGAGGGGGCTAGGGTTACACAGAGTCGGTTACAAGGGAGGAGATCTTCATATCCGTTTTGCCAAGCTTGCCTTCCACACCAAGGAGAGTCCCATCCGGACATGAGACGAAGTCTTCAATCTTGTATCTTCATAGTGCAATAGTCCGGCTATCCGAGAACCCCCTAATCCAGGACTCCCTCAACCTCCTCAAGCAGCATCAAACAGTTCCATGCGTGCACCACAAATCTATACCAAGTTTAATCAGGATCTACTTTTCCAAATCAGAATTAACGCTAGAGCGAGCAAGATCAATGATATGGTTGTGAGACAGAGAAGGAACGCACAAACTCACCCCTCTCGCGACCTGCCTGGTAGATGCGCCGCCACCGCGCACGACAAAGGGAGAAAAATGACCGATGAAGGGGAGAGGGGCGAGCTTCGAAGGTCGAAGGGATAGGGCGGCTGGAGGAGGGCGGCAGTGGCCGAAGGAAGAGGGCGACCGGAGGAGAGAGAGGGCGAGCGGCGAAGCGGCGCTAGGGCGGGTGGCCCGATGGGGAACAGAGAGGAGTCGTGCGAGGGAGGAGGGGGGGGCGGAGGGAGCGATCTAGTGCGGGCAGGGGAGACTTTTTTAGTTCTCTTTTAGTGGGCCTGAGGAGAACTAACCCAATTAAAACCTCTCCACCGGGCTAGCTTTTTTATCTTGGTTAGAGCAAACTAGCTCAAACTAACCCCTCCTGTTTGGATAATTTGAGGCTATTTCAACCCAAACTAGCTCTAACTCAGGGATCCAACACAAAGAGGAGTAGTACTGTACATGCTACAGTCTGGACCGTAGCACATTGTTTTTATGGCCATATCAGCAAATTGTTTTCTACTGCTGATTCACTGGGCTGCCGTGGTTCGCACTCCTCCGACGTGAGTAGTACTACTACTAGTATATACCGCATGATTCTTTGATCCTTCTTACTACTACGTACTTCTCCGACATGTGGGAGAGCCAGCATCCGGGTCGACGTATCATGCACCAGATTAGAGTGCAGAACGGAAGGGGGGCATCACCTCGGTCGTACCGCCAGTAATTCATGACTATAGTGAGTAGTCATATCACAAGTCTTTCCAGCAGTAACGCGCCGTCAAATCGCACAGCCCGACCTTTCCAGCAGTAAGTAAGTTGAATCCGCTACTTCACCCTCCTCGCCTCTCTGTCAAACCGCCTACGCGAAAACTGTCGCGCGTACTACCCGGGAAAAGCCCCGCCCTCAACTTTTAACTATGCAAAAATAGTTCGAGCTTGTTCATTCTATATAAATACTAGTACTCTATGTTTATTCACCTGTGGGGTTGTTCAATGAATGGAGGGCCGGGGAGCACAAGTGAACAATACTGCTACTAATAGTAGTAAGTAGGAGTCGTACAATTAGTCACCTTAAATAGATAGTTTCTTTTCTTTCATGCCACGTACACAAATTGAAACGCTTGTTGTGGAGAGAAAAAGATAATGACTACACTATATATGTACGCAGGGGCCTGAGCGCTTGCTTTACTAGGGTTGCTCTCTTCATTCTCTCATCCTCTCCAGATCTAAGCAAGACGGCGGTAGCGACATTTTCTCTCTGCTCACCGCTGGTCACAGATCCCTTCGGCTGGTGTGTGTAGAGGAATAGGTGCATCGTTCACGCGGTCATCACCGATAAGGGAGGAAACCCACTGCTGCCAGAGGGGCCCGATCCTCTGCCCGTGCCGTTCTCTCCGACAAAGCACCGGCTTGGGAGGTCCTTCAACCCTTCTTCCTCTCTGCCGTATTGTGCGCAGATCCGACCTGCCGCCGCCGACATCCCGACGACCCTTAGGTATAAGTTCTTCAAAAGTGGCCTTGCTCTACTGCCCCAGCTCCCCACGTGTATGCATGTGCATCTTTTTCTACTCCCATCAGCTCTTCAAAATCCACCTAAATTTTTAGTATTATTAGAGGTAAAGCTACTTCATGCATTCGAATCTAGGACTTGGTTCAAACAATGAAGAAAGAGGGAAAGTTGTAGCATGAATCGAGGACTTGATTCAAAGAGGAAATAATATGGTGAAAGTAGCAGAGACCAGATACCTAACCGGTCTCTTGGTTGAAAAGGGAAATAATGGGAAAATGCAGTACAAACTAGATAAGGAACATATCTATTATTGGTTGAAAAAAGGATAGAAAGTGGCGGCTGGTGGACAAGTCAACAGAGTATGTCCAGGATTAGATTTGTTGCCCTCACATAGTAAAAGGTCTCTAGGATTAGATTTGCTGCCCTCACATAGTAAAAGGTCTCCAGGATTAGATTTGCGGCCCTCACATAGTAAAAGGTCTCCAGGATTAGATTTGCTGCCCTCACATAGTAAAAGGTCTCCAGGATTAGATTTGCTGCCCTCACATAGTAAAAGGTCTCCAGGATTAGATTTGCTGCCCTCACAGAGCCTGAACAAACTCGGATCACCACTTTATGCCTCCTTGTAGGTACATTTTGGTGATGCGTCCACTGTCGCATGTCCTTATACCAACCTTTTGCTGTTGTTAATGTAAGGGTGCATGTAGAATGAAGCGATCACACTGTTACCTTAGGGACATGTCTAACCAGTGTTATTGTTAATCTAATGCCTCCAGTGATATGATGCAATTAAACTGTGTTACAAATGGTACTCCTGTTGTTTTCCCCTGTATGATAAGTAAGTTGCTCCTTTACGCCACTGAGTGTCCTGGTGTCCCCATGGTCCCAAGCCCTTAAACCAACTCTTTAGTTGCTGTTGATTTATTGTATCTGGTAAACAAGCAATGCCACCATTAAAGTAATCCCATATTTGACAAATGTCATTGTTGATTTTAATGCTTTCGGTAACATGAACCATTGCCGACGTTTTAAAAGTTCTACTGTCCTTGCGTGATTTCCATGAACATAATTAAGATGCTTCCTTTCATTTCGTGTATGTTTTGTATATTCTTATTGACCAACAACTGTTTACTTTCTGTCTTTTTGTGCAGATAGGGATATCCATTCCACCTTGTTGCTATTGTGACCTTTTGGTGAACTGCACAAAACACTTTTTTTGGAATGATTGTCTTGTGCAGTTCAACTAAAATGTCACATGGGAAACATCTCTCAATTTTGGTGGAACTGCACAAAATGGTGATTGGAGTTTCCAAAATCTCCATCAAATTCTACTGGTAATCTCGTGCAACATTTTATTAGCCTTTGCAAGATGAGTCATCACTGTCAACACAATGGCACTTTATTTTAGTGGAACTACACAAAAGGATAAGCAAATTATAGTTGCACCTTACATGAGCAGGACAACCAACCTTAATGTTACTCAATTTTAGTGCAACTACAAAAGAAGAACCTGCCAGCTCACGAGAGCAAGTAATTCTTGCTATCTGAATGATGCAATCTTTGCTTCATTTCAGGTGAACCGCAGAAAAAGGTGCATGAATTGAATCATGGAACTCCAGGCAGGCCTCATCGGAGTGGAGCTGCATGTTGAGTTCAAGGAGTGCCATTATTATAGTAATCAGGCTCTTCTTATTTGTGTTGTGCAAACAGGAATACTGAACTACAGATGTTGTGACATTCAAGAGCATTCACCAAGTTCTTCGGTTGTATGACATGGCTAGCCAAGATGGATTTAATCCCGATATTCACTTTATCAAAAGGCTCTAATGGGTTGGTTCTGAATCTTGCAAGCTGGGAATCAATGAGATGTGTAGGCATATTTGTTGTACTTATTATTTGAATCTTATTTGTTGGTTCTGAATCTTGGAAGCTGGTAATCAATGAGATGTGTAGGCATCTTTGTTGTACTTATTATTTGGATCTTATTTGTTGGTTCTGAATCTTGCTAGCTGGGAAACACGGCATGATGATGCAGAGGACAACAACCATAACAAACAGTTCAAACTTGGTAGTATTATCTGTGTGAAAGTGCGACAAATGTGTTGATCGTGTGTGTCCTGAGAATAATAATTCTAATTGTTGTGCATGTTGATCCTGTGGCACTAATAGAACGAGCCAATGCATTGCTTATTTTAAGTATAAATTTTTATTAAAGCTAACTAAATTTAAATAAAGTGACCACTAACTCTTGTTATTACAGTACCAATATAGACCCGCTAGTGAAGCGACGTGTGGCCGGAGTAGGTTTCTTAATGGAGGCGTTTGAATGCGCCGAGGGTGCATCTTCTGTCGGGTGTGCAGCAGGCAAGGGAGGGGTAGTAACTGTTGTTGCCTGTACACACTCAGTTTACTATTGAATCCAGTTCCCCAAGAGCTGAAAAACGAACTCCTGCCGCCGCCTACCCACTCGTTCACTTGAAGAGACTCCAATGGCGATCCGAGGGGTGAGCCTGCTAGATATGGACTTCAGCAAGGATTTCCCCTTTGTGTCCGCCATTCAGTCCTATGGCTGCACCAAGTTGAATGTGATGTACACCAATGATCGGGACTCGGTGAAGCTCTGCCTCGCCAAGTTCAAGCAGTACCTACAGGACGAGAAAGCACAAGGTCGTGGGACTAGACCTTGTGCCCATCACTACAAAAAAAGACTTCCGTGATGATACGTGTTTGTCATAGTATGTCACGTTTTCTGTCATGCATGTACATCCATGACAATTTTATGACATAATCAAGATAGTCATACCTATGCTGTCGTAGAAGTGTTCCATGACATTACCAAAATTATCATCACGGAAGTGTCCACTTCCATGACGATAAATCACACGTCATGGAAGTGCTTTCGTCAAGGGTGACCGACATGTGGCATCCACCGTAACGGAACGCCGTTAAGCTGTCGGGTCCGGTTTTGGATCCGATAACCCGCTAACAGCCCGGACCAATGAGGATTTTCCAGGTGTAAAATTCTCATTGGCCGGAGGAAACACGTGTTGGCTAACCGTTGGGACAGATGTTATCCATTCATTGGACCGGAGGCGCCTATGATAGGTTGACATGTGGCATGGCCCAACAGCGGCCCATTCCGGTGAAAAACACTGGCCCAGTAAAAATTAGCAGGCCGGCCCATATAAAGCCTACTTGTGTCAGGTCCATTTAAGCCCACGACCCATACGAGATGTGCCAATTTGGCCCGTCAACGACCCGTTAAAGATTTGACACCATTGCAGCCCATCGTCAATTTGAGCCCGTTAACAGCCCGCTATATATTTGGGCTCGATATCGGCCTGATGTGATTTCGGCCTATTAACGGCCCATTCAAGAAATGGGCCAATTTTCAGGATGTAAATCTCTCGGCCTTTTAGCGACCCATTTAAATGTTGGGCCAATTTCCGGCCCGGTGTGTTTTCAGCCTATTGACGGTCCATAAATGAGTTGGGCCATTTGTAGTCGGACCTTAGTTTTGGCCTTTTAGCGACCCATTTAAGTGTTGGGCCAATTCCCGGCCCGGTGTGTCTTTCAGCCTATTGACGACCCATAAATGGTTTGTGCCATTTGTAGTGGGACCTGAGTTTTGGCCTTTTAACGGCCCATGCTCTTTCAGCCTTTTAACAGCCTATCTGTAGCAATCTGAACATTCACAATACTTATGATACTTGAAAAATTCTGCCAAAATTAGGAAAAAGAAACAATTTTTACAACAAGACAGTGCAAAAAGAATCAGAACCAATTGACGTTCCAGTAAAAAAATTAAAATTCGCATACTACACCCAAAATTTCTGTCCTGCACTCTACAAACCAACAAGCATTGTAAACATCCTAAAGGAAAACCTTGGCACATTATTTTTATAATACTATGAAATTGTACAAGGGGATAATTATTTTTGTTGAAAAGTTTCTGTAATCAAGATTCACTAAGTTGCCGTGAGCATGAACAAAGTTCAAGGACGTCCCCCACTTTCACAATGCTCATCTTTCTCGCTTTCACTTTTCGTTATGAAAAGTTTTGGATTCCCCTCTTTATTTTTGTTGTTTTTAAACTATATGAAAGCACTCAATAGAAATAAATGACTCTCTAAAACTTCTGGGTTGTCTCCCTAGCAGCGCTTTCTTTAAAGCCATTAAGCTAGGCATCTAGTGCTCAAGTAGTGAATCCACCCGGATCCCAAGGTATATCAAAGCCAATTTTAATTAGCAATGATTTGTAATTTAGTAGTGATCACAAAGCAACATATATCATGTAATGACGAAGTCTAACTCTCTTACTATGCATCGGCATGTCATAAAAAAACAATTCATGCACACAATGTAAAGGCCAATGCATAGTATAAAGAATTTCTTGCAATTTTATCATATTGGAAACATAGAGAGGTGGATATATAGTTCCTCTCTCATAATAATTGCAAGTAGGAGCAGCAAGCACATGTATATTATATTCATAAAAATCATCATGTGCAATGGTAAAAGGCAACCCATCAATATAATCCTTAATAAGTGCAAACTTCTCCGATATAGTATATTCGGGAGAATTCAAAAAGATAATAGGACTATCATGCATGGGTGCATTAGCAACAATTTGATGTTTAACATAAGGAACTATAGCAAGTTCATCTCCATAAGCATAATTCGTATTGGCATCTTGGCCACAAGCATAGCAAGTATCATCAAAAAGGGATATTTCAAGAGAATCAATGTGATCATAGCAATCATCCTTCGGTAAGCACGAAGGGAAATTAAACAATGTATGAGTTGGAGGGTTACTCTCATTAGAAGGTGGGCACGGGTAGCTAATCCGCTCTTCCTCCTTTTGTTCGTCGCTCTCCTCATCATCTTTTTCATCCAATGAGCTCACAGTTTCATCAACTTATTCTTCCATAGATTCCTGCAAAATATTAGTCTCTTCTTGGACAGAGGAGACTTTCTTAATAAGTGCATTAATATAGGAATTATATTCATAATTATCATAGCAATATTTTAGGATAGCTAAATTTTCAGGCCTATAAACATCATCATCAAAAGCTTCATACTTTTCACACATAGATTCAATTTCATAAGCACCCTTAGAAGCAACAAATTCATCTATTTGCTCCACATCATAGAAATCATATATACCATTAGCATAAGAAGCTAAGGTTTCATTATCATTAAATTTGCATGAAAAGGGAAGGTGTGGAGCCCTCATCCTAGAGCAACAAGTATAATCATAATTCAAGCATACTTGCCGAGCATACCACTTCAATATATAAATTTGATCCCATAATAGTTTCCAATTTTGTGTCAAGCGATAATCCCTAAAGTATTCACGTTGATCTAATGTTACTCCCATTATCAAATTGAATGAGGTTTTCTCAGGATTATCAAAGTGGTACACAATATTTTTCACATATTGAGCATCGAGGGTTTTAGGAGGTTCCCCATCTCCATGAGCAGCAAGTACACCTAAATTTTCTGGTATTTCGTGTTCCATATCCATAACTAAATATAAAGAACAACTTAAGAACAACAAATAAAAATTACTTAGTGATAAAGCAAACAAGCATACACGAGAATATTCACCCCACGCTATTGCTCCCCGGCAACGGCGCCAGAAAAAGGTCTTGATAACCCACAAGTATAGGGCATCACAACAGTTTTCGATAAGTAGGAGTGTCGAACCCAACGAGGAGCTAAAGGTAGAACAAATATTCCCTCAAGTTCTATCGACCACCGATACAACTCTACGCACGCTTGAGGTTCGCTTTACCTAGAACAAGTATGAAACTAGAAGTACTTGGTAGGTGTTTTTGGATAGGTTTGCAAGATAATAAAGAGCGTGAAAATAAAAGCTAGGCGCTGTTGTAAGTAAAGAAGCAATAAATTAAATATAGCGAGTGTGGAAAACTGGTGGTAGGAGTTGCGAAATTGCCCCTTAAGCAATTGACTACTTTACTAGACTGATAGCAACTATTATGTGGGAGAGGCCACTACTAGCATGTCATCCCTGACTTGGAATTCTATGCACTTATGATTGGAACTATTAGCAAGCATCCGCAACTACTAACGTTCATTAAAGTAAAACCCAAACATAGCATTAAGATATATTGGTCCCCCTTCAATCCCGTACGCATCAATTTCTATGCTAGGCTAAAGCTTCTGTCACCCTTGCCCTCCAATACATAGTCCTATCAACATACAACTAACCCTATGGTGTGATCCACGCGCACTCTCATATGATGGGCACCAAAGGACAACAACATAACCACAAGCAAATTAAATCAATCATAGCAATTCATCAACCACCGATAGGACAATGAAAATCTACTCAGACATCATAGGATGGCAACACATCATTGGATAATAATATGAAGCATAAAGCACCATGTTCAAGTAGAGGGTACAACGGGTTGCAGGAGAGTGAAGCACTGTAGATAGAGGGGGGGAAGGTGATGGAGATTTTGTTGAAGATGGCGGAGGTGTTGGTGAAGATCGCGGTGATGATGAAGGCCCTCGGCGGTGTTTCGGCGCCACGGGAAGCGAGGGGGAGAGAGCCCCCTCCTTGTTCTTCTTCCTTGACCTTCTCCCTAGATGGGAGAAGGGTTTCCCCTCTGGTCCATGGCCTCCATGGCGTGGGAGGGGCAAGAGCCCCTCCGATATTGGATCTATCTCTCTGTCTCTCTCTGTTTCAGTGTTCTGTTCTGTTGCCCTTTCACCGTTTCTTTTATATCCGGAGATCCGTAACTCCGATTGGATTGAAATTTTCGCCCAGATTTTTTTACCAAAAATTAGCTTTCTTGCGGCCGAAGAAGGGCATCAACCGCCTTATGTGTGGCCCTTGAGGGTGGGGGACTCCCCCTCATGGGGAGGGCGTGGACCCCTGCCTCGTGGCCACCTCGGACACCGTTTCGCGTTGATCTTTCTCCCAGATTTTCCAAATATTCCAAAAATAAGCTCTGTCCATTTTTATCCCGTTTGGACTCCGTTTTATATGGATATTATGCGAAACCAAAAACATGCAACAGACAGGAACTAGCACTGGGCACTGGATCAATATGTTAGTCCAAAAAATAGTACAAAAAGTTGCCAAAAAGTATATGAAAGTTGAATAATATTGGCATGGAACAATCAAAAATTGTAGGTACGATGGAGACGTATCAACCACCCATCTTCTTTTCCGTCTTCTTGAAATTCATATTTTTAAATTTCTTCTTGATGTATTTACGACCGTCTTCCAGAAAATGATTCCCACAAGCCTGACCCAGTCTATGCGCACAGTGAAGATCTTGGCAAAAAAATCTATCGGCCCCAATCTGGATCAAGTTGTTGGATTCCTTACATGCTTTTAGTGCACGGAGAAGCTACTTATCGAGGTTAAACTTCTTTCCTATTAGTAAACGGTAATCACAACGTAGCTCAGTTTTTTTCGTAATTTTCCCAAATTACGACGACAAGTGTAGTGTTCAAATTTGCATCTACGCACTGCACCGAAAGAAACGTTTTTAGTATTTTTTCTCACGTGGTCACCTGCATCGTTTTTTTGTACTACTATAGTAGCCTAGGCTAGTCATAGTGGAAAGTAACTTAGACTAGTAACTCTATGGTTACCCTAAGAGCAAGTACTACCTCCGTCCTGGTTTACTCTTCCTATTTTGTAGTATCAAAATTTGACCATAGATTTAACTGACGAAATGTTAGTACATGTCACTAAAAATTATATCGTTGGATTCGTGTTTGAACATAATTTCAAATGGTATAATTTTTGGTGACATGCATTGGCATTTTCTTAGGTAAATCTATGGTCAAAATTTTACACTAAATACGAGGTAGTACAAAAGTGGGCTATAACGGCCCTCCACTATGTACGCCAAAACACGTGCCAAATTCACTTGTGATGCATTTGGCATCGATGCCCCTCCATTGCTCACCTAGTGCCTCAATCTGGATCACCAACTTTGCTCCGGTGCCAAATTAACTCACACAATGAAAAAACACTTGCGTGGGAGAGAGAGAGGATTGAGGCAATAAAAAAACACTTGTTTGGGAGAGTGAGAGGCTGGTGTTGTTGGTTTGATTAATTTGAAGTTGATGCGAAAGGTAAGATAATTACTAGTAGTACCACATACTACTACATGGATTTGACAGAAAGATAAAGATACAAACGGATCCATCAACGACATCCTCACGCCCTAGTGCACCGGGTCACTAACCGACGTGTGAGGAGCAGCGGCGTTGGCGGTGAGCTCAACGTACTTCTGAACAATGTCGTCCAAGGTTGCCCTGCGGGTCAAGAAGGCCAGCGACCTATCGTCCTCCTCTGGCACGTAGTAGTCCTTGTGGACGATTTGCGAGTAGACGTGGGTGATTATGCCGATGATGTCTTGCTGCGCTAGGCGCTGCGCGGCAAGCGCGACCTCGAGGTGGACATTCTCTGGCACGACAGCGGGCAGTCGCAGGGCCACCAGTGCGTCGAAGAGGTTGTTACCATAGAGGCCATTGAGGGTGGCGGGCATCGTAGAGCCTGGGCATGTGGGCTAGAGGCGTACGTCAAGGTTGTCCGCGAGCTTCTTGACGACGGTGAACTTGTCGAGGAAGCCGACGAGGAACTTGCCGAATAAGGAGATGAAGCTGTCGTCCAAGCGGCCTCTCACCCTGGCGGCATCAAGCACGACCTGGAGATTGTCCTCGGTGCTGGGCCGCAGGCCAGTGTCTTGGACCATCGGGCACAGCCGGCTGATGCTCGGGCTCATCGCCAACATGGCTCTAGCTTCTAGTCAACTGATCTTGCGATCGGAGTGATCACTCTTGCTGAGGGAGTCCTGGATTAGGGGGTGTTCGGGTAGCCGGACTATACCTTCGCCGGACTCTTGGACAACGAAGATGCAAGATTGAAGACTTCGTCCCGTGTCCGGATGGAACTTTCCTTGGCGTGGAAGGCAAGCTTGGCGATGCGGATATTCAAGATCTCCTACCATTGTAACCGACTCTGTGTAACCCTAACCCTATCCGGTGTCTATATAAACCGGAGGGTTGTAGTCCGTAGGACAATCAACTCCCTACACAACAATCATACCATAGGCTAGCTTCTAGGGTTTAGCCTCCTTGATCTCGTGGTATATCTACTCTTGTACTACCCATATCATCAATATTAATCAAGCAGGAGTAGGGTATTACCTCCATCGAGAGGGCCCGAACCTGGGTAAAAACATCGTGTCCCTTGTCTCCTGTTACCATCCGGCCTTGACGCACAGTTCGGGATCCCCTACCCGAGATCCGCCGGTTTTGACACCGACATTAGTGCTTTCATTGAGAGTTCCTCCGTGTCGTCGCCTTTAGGCCCGATGGCTCCTTTGATCATCAACAACGATGAGGTCCAGGGTGAGACTTTTCTCCCCGGACAGATCTTCGTCTTCGGCGGCTGCACTCTGCAGGCCAATTCGCTTGGCCACCTGGAGCAGATCGAAAGCTACGCCCCTGGCCATCAAGTAAGGTTTGGAAGCTTAAACTACACGGCCGATATCCGCGGAGACTTGATCTTCGACGGGTTCGAGCCACGGCCAAGCGTGCCGCACTATCTCGAGGGGCATGATCTAGCTCTGCCTCCAAACAGTGTCCAGGAGGCCGCACCCACACCGGTTCCGACCCTTAACTCGGAGCCTATTGCGCCGATCGAGGATGAGCGGTTGGACGTCACCTCGGGCGCTGCGATCTCAAAGCCGATCGAGCCAAACGCCAGCCCCGCACTCTGCATGACCCGTGACTCCGAGGGTCCATACTCCTCCCCGGACTCCGACCCCCCCGCTCCCCTGCCAATCGAATCCGATTGGGCGCCGATAATGGAGTTCACCGCCGCGGACATCTTTCAGCACTCGCCTTTTGGCGACATCCAGAATTCTCTCAAGTCTCTCTCCTTATCAGAAGAGTCCTGGCCGGACTACGGTCAGCGAGGATGTCACATCCCTAGCTAGGCCATGCATTAGGGTGTGCATCATGTTTAAATTCTATTAATTCTGAAATGGGAAATGCCAGAACCCCCAGCACACACTCCCCCCCCCCCTGGAAATAACTAGGGTTTACTAAAATTATTTTCAATGAACCTGAAATGCCCTTCTGAAATGTTCACCCCCTTTGTTTTGGGTTTAAACCTTTGACAAAAGTGGTGCACAATTTTCTAGGTCATCCTAAGGGTTCTGACTTAATTCATAAGTATTTGAATTTGGGCTTTTAAAATTTATAAAAATATTTTAATTGTTCAAATATTCTCAAACAGAAATGTTTCATGTTGTCTATATTTTAAATAGCAAGCATGTGCAGTTTGGTGATTTTTGGAGTGGTCTAGGTTTTTTAAATAACTCCACAAAGTTGCATAAGAAATAGAAAAGGAAAGACAAAAACAAAAAAATACAACTAACTTACCTGGCGGCCCACCTGGCCGGCCCAGCCCACCAGCCGCGCCAGCGAGCTGCTTCGCCTCGCCAGCCAGGCAGGCAGGTGCTCGACGCCGGAGCAGGAGCTCGCCACGCAGCGCCCTGCCTCCCTGCTTCACCTCCCTCGCCGCCCGACGCGCTGGACGAGCTCCACGTCGTGCCCCCGACGCCCTGGACACGTCCATTCTCCCCCTGGCTCTCTCTCTCGCTCTCCAGCGCCATGGCCGCAGCACCCGTCGCCGCTCCGCCGTCGCAGCCATAGCCACCGCCCTCCTCGTGCCACGAGACCATGCCCAAGAGCTTCGCCGCTGTCAACTCCGTTGAGCAGGCCGAGCCCCGAGCGCTCGCCTGCCCTGAAGCCGCTGCACCGACCTCGCCCGACTCCGCCACCGCCGGAGATCCCTTTTGCCGTCGCCGCCGCACCAGCTCGTCTCCGACCGCGCTGCTTGGCTCTACGAGATCTCTGTGAGCTTGGCCACCTCCCCATCCTCTCCTTTCTCTTCCTCGTGCACCACAGCGAGCGCATGAAGCTCACCCGCACGCACCGCCGCGGAGCTCGTCGCCGACGTGCTCCCGGCCTAACTCCGGCCACGCGACTGTGTCCACCCACTTCGCTGCATCACCAGGAGGCCAACGCCTCACTCCACGCACCTCGCCGTGCCCCGTAGCCTCGGGCGCACTTTCACCCGACTCCGGCGACCGCCAAAGTCGTCGCCGGCGATGTTTCCGGCCACCCTGAGCCCAGCTGTTGCCACCGAACACCGCGGAAGCATCTCAGCTACCCGTAGATGGTCTCCGCGCCTTGTTTGGTGGCCAAAACGAGCAAAAACACTTTGCTCCGCCGCGTCTGACCTCGCCGGCGGCTAGACGCCGACGAGTTGACCCTAACCGTTGACTTGTGGGCCCTGGTTGACTCTGATGAGTCAATGACAGGTGGGGCCCTTTTCTGTTAATCACTGGATTAGTTTAAAACTAATTAAACAGGTTTAATTAATCACTAACCCCCTGGGCCCACGCGTCAGGTTTGACCTGGACCGGCTGTTGACTTGCTGAGGTCAGCATGACCTCATGCTGACGCAGTAATTTATTTTGCTGGATTTATTTTTTAAACAGAAAATCCAGAAAATAGTTCAAACTTCAAAAATTCATAGAAAATTATCTGTAACTCCAAATGCAAAGTTTTATATATGAAAAATTATCAGAAAAATCCAATCTATCCAATGGAACTGGTTTCATGCATGTTAAAACAAGTTAAACCCACTGTTTAGGCATTATAAGATATTGCACTAATATGATCTTATAAATGCACTACCATTTGAATCTTTGGTTCACATGGGGTCATTTCCTTCTGGTTTAACTTGCACAAGACCAGGACACATTCATATTGCCATGTCATTACATGCATCATATTGTTGCATATCGTCATGTATTGATTGTGTTGCAATGTGTTCATCGTGGTAGGTTCTGCCTCCGAGGATATCTCCGAGTATCCAACTGAAGGGCAGTATCCCACCACCACTCCATCAGGCAAGCAACCCATTGATCATTCCGATACAAACCCATGTTCTCGCTTCTGCTCTCGTTTACTGCATTAAGACAACGCGTTTCAAACTGCTGTGTGTTGCGGTAGTTGAACCCACTTCCTTTGCATGACCTGTCATTGCCACAGTAACTAGATGAAACCCACTAGCATGTGTAGGAGTTGATTGAGCCAATACATGTGTGTGTGTGTTCCTACCATGCTATGCTTGCTATGCTTAGAGTTGTGTCAGGTCTGGCTCATCGGGATGATGAACTAGAGTGAACGGTTGTGTCGGTGACAAGAGTGAGGTGTGAATACGATTTGGTAAAGGAATCGATGAGAGGCCATGTAGGAGTACATGGTGGGTTGTTTCATTGAGGCCGTCCTTAAGAACTGAGATCTGTGTTTGTGATCCATGATACAGTTACTACCACACATTGGGCCCTGAAATATGACCCCGCTCGACTTCTTATCCACCCTTGTCCTCTGTCCAGGAGTTGCAAGTAGTTTCTGGTGTTTGTAGTATGCTGGGGGCCGCACGCGGCGCTGACCATCGGGGTGGGCTGTGTTGCGGTAGGCACGTGGCACGGTGTACCGACTCGCCCGTTTGGTGTCTCGGGAACCCTGTTCACATCGTTCGGGGCCGTTAGTGGAAACCTCGGCCGGACTCCCTGCGGATGGAACCCGAATAGGCGATAAACCTGGACTAGAGACTTGAGTGTTTAGGTAGGTCGTGGTCTACACCCACGTCGGCTTTCGCTTGAAGTCTGCCGAGCACATGTCGTGTGCAGACGCTAAGTGGTGGAAACATGTGTGAAGAAGTACACCCCTGCAGGGTTATAAATAATCTATTCGAATAGCCGTGTCCGCGGTAATGGACTTCTGGGTTGCCTATATCAGTTCATAGACAAGTTAAATGGATACTACTAAAAATCTCAAGATAAGTGTGAGTACCGCGGATGGCCCTCTCGTAGGATGGCGAGAGAGGATCCACGGTGGAGTATTGTGATGGTGATAGTGGACTCGTGTGCGACAAATGTTTTACAAGTGGTGTCTATCGTAGGATAGCTTAGCCAAGAGTCAAAGCTGGCTTGCTGCAATAACCCCACTACCTTCTTGAGAATGTGCATGTATGATAGGTTCCTGTTGTAAGACTTGCTGAGTACTTCTGTACTCATGTTGCTTTAATCATGTTTTTCAGACGACTGCACCAACCCCTCTGATGGGTTCTATGTAGACCTCGACGTTGACGAGTGACTTATCACCAGGTGGTGATCCAAGACTTGTGAAGGGTCTTTGTAGATAGACAGGCTTCGTCAAGCCTTCTTTCTTTCTAGTGTCTGTACTCAGACTACTTTGCTTCCGCATGTGCTTGTATGTTGTATGACTTGAGTGTTGGGTCATGTGACCCCTATCTGTATGTATGATATGTATGGCTCCTCGGAGCCTTCTAAATAAAGTACTTGAGTCGTAGAGTACTGTTGTGATGCCGTGTTGTATTTACTCATATCGGGCATATTGTGTGTATGATTGAAATGCTTGGTATGAGTGGGATCCGACTATCTAGTTGTTATCCTTGGCAGCCTTTCATATGGGGAAATGTAAGTCTTGTGCTTCTGAGCGATAGTAGTCCGCTACAGCCCGGTTCACCGGAGTCCTGCTAGCCCAGCACTACTGCTTGGACACTTGACTGGCCGGCATGTGTTCCACGTCGTTCCTATGTCTGTCCCTTCGGGGAAATGTCACGCGCTGATATTCGGAGTCCTGCCTAGCCTGCTACAGCCCGGGTTACCGGAGTCCTGTTAGCCCAGTGCTACAGCCCGAATAGATACGTTGATGACCGACATGTTCGATGTGATTCACGTATGCCTGTCCTCATAGGCTAGCGCCGCTTTGGGTTCACGACTAGCCATGTCGGCCCGGGTTCTCTGTCATATGGATGCTAGCGACACTATCATATACGTGAGCCAAAAGGCGCAAACGGTCCCGGGCCAGGTAAGGTGGCACCCGTGGGAGTACCGTGCGTGAGGCCGCAAAGTGATATGATGTGTTACACGCTGGATCGATGTGGCTTAGGATCGGGGTCCTGACAGCGTTGGCATCAGAGTCGGACTGCCTGTAGGTTCGCTAAGCCAAACTGGTCGATGTCGAGTCTAGAAATGCTTTAGTTATATGTAGGGGAATTGATTGTGGGAGGGAACGTAAGGCTCTTTTACTCCTTTACCTTATGCCCCCTATTCTGAGTCATTCTCTTCTCATTCTACATGGGTTAAGGACTAGGCTCTCTTCTCTCTATCAGGTTCACGTGTTACTAAATCCGTAGTAACTTATAGGATTGTTGGATACAACCTAGTTCAGTTCTACTAAAGTTTAGTATGTTGCCAATTGAACCAGAACCTTGATATGATGTTGTTGAGTGGTTTCGCAAACTGTTGTGGATGTCTCAAGTCTTTTTCTGAGCATTTACAGCCGTTATGCTGTCCAATTTCATCCAGAAATTCTAATGCCTTTGCACTATTTTGTGCTTTCAGATGGCTACCCGTCCCCAAAACCAAGTGGTTCGTCTGACCCGTTGCATCGGTGTATGTGGTCATACCGCCATGTTGGTTCGAGTGATGGTGGAGGCAGGATACCGATGGTACCCTGAATACACCGTCGAAGAGCAGTTTAGAGATTTCAACCAGAGCCAATATCTGTGCACGGTTAGGATATATCCATCTTATCCCGGAGCCACGGAACCACTCCACCGTTCTTATGGACTCGGGATCACTATTGGGATGTCCGTTCAAGATGCAGCCTACTCGATGATGACCATTATGCGAGCTAGAACTGCCTTGTTGAGCAACACTGAATTTCGCTACATGCCAGCATCCCTCCCTGGGGCGCATGGTTACCTTCAAGGCATGTACAGTGATGCATCCCATGAGGACTCACTTCTTTGCACCACTACTGAGATGTTGGAAGATAAGGACCGTGAAAACCGGGCCTTGCGTATGGAGCTTTTTAATGCTCGTGCTGATCATTGGGCCACCTTAACGAGGTTTGCACCTGCTGTGCAAGCCGGATACATGGACACGAGAGACTTGTACCCTGTGCGGGCTAGTCTGCCAGACTTCATGGAATGGCGTGAGGTGGGAGGCATCACCCCTCCTCGTGGGCCTCTTCTACCGCCATCTGTTGGACCGAGGCCGCACCCAAGTCCCTATGGTCCACAAGCACCGCAGCACCGTCTGTTCCCAGATGACCATGTTCCGCTTCCAGGTCTGGGTGGTGACTTCTATGAGGACTTCTACGGAGCTGTCTGAGCTAGTAGCAGTCTCGCTAGTATTGTAATAGTTGTATGTCCACCGTCCTGCGTGATTGTGGAATATAACTTAGTGTGTATCAATTCCGGAGGTGTAGAAAAATAATGTATAGGAGCTTGGAATGCCTCCGATGAGATGTAACGTCTTTCGTCTTAGTTGTACCTCAGCTTGAGCTTGTACTAAACTGTGTATGATGTGTATGACCGTTGGTATATATATGGCAGTTTCTATATTACCATGTCATACGGATGATCATCTCTGCATTCCTTGTTACCCATTACATTCCGCACTTCCTTGGCCAGATTTTGCCATCCTGGTTTAAATCGTTGTTTTGTTTCCCAGGATGGTCAACACCCGCAGCAACCCTGCTGCTTCGGAGCAGGGAGAAGCTAGTGCACCTAGAGAGGAAAGTCTGCCTCAACCACCTTCTCTGGCCGAAGTGATGCTGGAGGCAGAGCGCAACAGGCGCGACACCAACCGCTTGTTAGAGCGGATTGAGCAGAACACTGCACGTCAGCAGAGGATCAATTCGGTGTCCATCAATGACTTTGTCAAGCTGTACCCGCCAAAGTTCAATCATTCCATCGAACCTCTCGATGCGGATGACTGGCTCCGCAGCATCGCCCACAAGCTACGTTCTGCCAACGTAGCTGAAGATGATAAAGTCACCTTTGCTGCCTATCACCTCGAAGGCCCTGCCAGCCTTTGGTGGGAGAATTATGAAGCTATGCGCCCAGTCGGCCAACTCACTACTTGGGCTGATTTCAGTGCCGCTTTTCGTGAGCATCATATTCCGGAAGGCCTCATGGATCGCAAGAGGGAGGAGTTCTGTAACTTCACCCAGGGGAAGCTGACTGTGGATGCATACAGTCGCGAGTTTGGAAAGCTTGCACGCTATGCTCCCGAAGAGGTGTCCACCGACGCCAAGAAGCAGGCAAGGTTCCGCAAGGGACTTAGCCCTGAGCTCCGTCGTGACCTTCGTCTGCATGAATGCGTTTCTTTTCCGAAGCTAGTCAATAAGGCCATCAGTGCCGAGACGGGGCAGAATGATTTTGAAGCTTCACGTAAGCACTCCCGCGACTATGGATCTTCATCCGGTTCTGGATCACAGAAGCGCCGGGTCTGGATTCCGAATTCTGCTATGCCACCCAGGTATACCCCGAGGCCATCCTTTGAGGCGCCTCGTCCCAATCAACAGTATGTGCCGCCCAAGACTTTTGGTGGTCCCACTGCCAATACTGCTCCACGCCCCAATATGACAACTTGTTTCAAGTGTGGTGAGCCAGGCCACTACATCCGTGAGTGTCCCCAGAACAACCCCAGCCAGTTCGGAAAGTCTGTTGGCCGTGGTAAGTCAACAGCAAAAGTGCTTGTCGCCAAGCCAGCCACCACTGCTCGTGGCCATGTCAACTACGTTTCAGCTGAAGAAACTCAAGAGGACCCCAACGTCGTTCTCGGTACGCTCCTTGTTAATTGCCATCCGGCAACTGTTCTCTTTGATACTGGAGCATCTCATTCATTTATTTCTGAGAGCTATGCTCGTTTGCACAACACCACTTTTTGTGACATGCCTACCTCCATGGTAATTCAAACCCCTGGTTCTAAGTGGCAAACCTCTAGAATCAGCCATGGAAATGAAATTCTGGTTGACAGATTGGTCTTCCTTGCGTCACTAATAGCTCTCAAGTCTTCAGACATAAACATCATCTTGGGTATGGACTGGATGTCAGCTCATTACGCCAAGATTGACTGCTCAACTAGAACTGTCCAACTTACCCATCCATCGGGCAAGACGGTCAATGTTTTGACCCGATTATCGGAGCGTCAGCTCTACTCTCTAAATGCCAATCCCCTTCCAGACCTCGAAGATATTCCGGTAGTCCGTGACTTCCCGGATGTCTTTCCAGAGGAACTGCCAGGTGTTCCACCTGACAGAGATGTCGAGTTCGTGATAGACCTTGTCCCAGGAACCGTCCCAATCTCTAGGAGACCTTATAAGATGGCACCCCTAGAACTAGCAGAGCTTAAGAAACAACTCGATGAGTCCTTGCAAAAAGGTTTCATCCGTCCTAGTTCATCTCCATGGGCTTGCCCCGTCCTCTTCGTCAAGAAGAAGGATGGAACGGATCGGATGGTTGTAGATTACCGACCTGTCAATTTGGTCACTATCAAGAACAAGTATCCGCTCCCCAGGATCAACGACCTGTATGACCAGCTCGCTGGATCCTCAGTCTTTTCCAAAATGGATTTGAGGTTGGGCTACCATCAAATCAAAATCAAGAACGGGGACATTCCCAAAATGGCTTTCGTCACTCGTTACGGCCAATACGAGTACACCGTCATGTCCTTCGGTTTAACCAATGCTCCAGCCACCTTCTCTCGGTTAATGAACTCGATCTTCATGGAGTACTTGGATAAATTCGTCGTGGTATACCTCGATGATATACTCATCTACTCCAAAAATGAGGAAGAACATGCCGAACATCTAAGGCTAGTATTGATGAAACTTCGAGAGCATCGCCTTTATGCCAAATTCTCCAAGTGTGAATTCTGGTTGCCAGAAGTGACCTATCTGGGCCATGTAATCTCTGGCAAGGGCATTGCTGTCAATCCCGAGCGAGTTCAAGCTGTCCTTGACTGGACTCCACCTGAAACGGTCAAGCAAGTCCGGAGTTTTCTTGGTTTGGCGAGCTATTGCCGCCGCTTCGTCGAGAATTTTTCCAAGGTTGCTAAGCCTCTAACTGAACTCCTCAAAAAAGATAAAAAGTTCGAGTGGACCCCACAGTGCGAGTTCAGCTTTCAGGAACTGAAAAGACGCCTGACGTCTGCTCCCGTACTGGTACCACCAGATTTCTCTAAGGACTTTGTTATCTATTGCAACGCCTCGCGACAAGGACTAGGTTGCATACTCATGCAAGATCGTCATGTGATTGCCTACGCATCTCGACAGTTGCGTCCACATGAGGATAATTATCCTACTCATGATCTAGAGCTTGCAGCAGTAGTCCATGCACTCAAAACCTGGCGACATTACCTCTTGGGTAATCGTTGCGAAATTTACACTGATCACCAAAGTTTGAAATATATCTTCACCCAACCGGATTTGAATCTCAGGCAAAGACGTTGGGTCGAGTTGATCTCAGATTACAACTTAGGAATAACTTACACCCCAGGCAAAGCCAATGTCATGGCTGATGCACTAAGTCGTAAGTCTTATTGTAACAATCTGGTGTTACAACAAGGTCAACCACTTCTCCACGGGGAATTTCGTAAGCTTAACCTTCACATTGTTCCTCGAGGATTCCTTTCCAGCCTGGTGGCGAAACCTAACCTGACGGATCAAATCATAGCTGCCCAGAAGCGCGATAAGGGCATATCTCGGATTAAGGAAAACATCGCTAGCGGAGTTGCTAAATGTTTTTCCATGGATGAACGAGGTGTTGTCTTCTTCGAGAACCGTTTGGTGGTTCCCAAGAAACAACATTTACGACAATTGATCCTTAAGGAAGCTCATGAATCCCCTCTCACCATTCATCCCGGTAGCACTAAAATGTATCAAGACCTACGCCAGAGGTTTTGGTGGACTAGGATGAAGAGAGAAATCGCTCAATACATTGTAACTTGCGACGTCTGTTGTCGTGTTAAAGCAGAGCATCAACGGCCTGCTGGCACCCTTCAACCTTTGGAGATTCCTGAATGGAAATGGGATAAAATCGGTATGGATTTCATTACCGGGTTTCCCAGAACCAAAAGAGGGAATAATGCTATCTTCGTTGTTGTCGATCGTCTTTCCAAAGTAGCCCACTTCTTACCTGTTCGCGAGAGTATAACCGCTAGCCAGCTAGCGGATTTGTACATCTCTCGAATAGTATCTCTCCATGGTGTTCCATTGGAAATTAATTCGGACCGTGGAAGTCTTTTCACCTCTCGATTTTGGGAAAGTTTCCAAAATGCTATGGGGACTCGTCTCTCCTTTAGCACCGCCTTCCATCCGCAATCAAGTGGTCAAGTAGAACGAGTCAATCAAATTCTGGAGGATATGCTCCGAGCTTCTGTCATCTCTTTCGGCATGGATTGGGAGAAGTGCCTTCCATTCGCCGAGTTTGCCTATAACAACAGTTATCAAGCTAGTTTGGGTAAAGCTCCTTTCGAAGTTCTTTATGGACGAAAATGTCGAACGCCTCTTAACTGGTCAGAAACCGGCGAGAGACAACTCTTTGGCCCGGACATGATCCAGGATGCAGAAGAGCAGGTTCGCATTATTCGTGAGAAGTTGAAAACCGCCCAGTCCCGACAAAAGAGTCAGTATGACCGCAAGCATAAGCCCATGGCTTATGAAGTCGGCGAGATGGCTTATCTTCGGGTTACACCTTTAAAGGGAACCCATCGATTCGGTATCAAAGGAAAATTGGCTCCTCGTTACATTGGACCTTTTCGCATTCTTGCCAAACGAGGGGAAGTTGCCTACCAACTGGAACTACCTTCGCATCTCTCCAGAGTTCATGATGTCTTCCACGTTTCTCAACTCAGGCGTTGCTTCTCGGATCCTATCCGCGGAGTGGACCACGAAACGCTTGATCTCCAAGATAACCTCACTTATCGGGAATACCCCGTTCGTATCCTTGATCAAGCCGAGCGTACCACTCGACGCCACAATATCAAGTTTCTCAAGGTTCAATGGTCACACCATTCCGAGCAAGAGGCTACATGGGAAAGGGAGGATCGTCTTCGACTTGAGTATCCCGCCTTCTTTCCGGAGGAACCTAAATCTCGGGACGAGATTCTTTTGAGTGGGGGTGAGTTGTCACATCCCTAGCTAGGCCATGCATTAGGGTGTGCATCATGTTTAAATTCTATTAATTCTGAAATGGGAAATGCCAGAACCCCCAGCACACACTTCCCCCCCCCTGGAAATAACTAGGGTTTACTAAAATTATTTTCAATGAACCTGAAATGCCCTTCTGAAATGTTCACCCCCTTTGTTTTGGGTTTAAACCTTTGACAAAAGTGGTGCACAATTTTCTAGGTGATCCTAAGGGTTCTGACTTAATTCATAAGTATTTGAATTTGGGCTTTTAAAATTTATAAAAATATTTTAATTGTTCAAATATTCTCAAACAGAAATGTTTCATGTTGTCTATATTTTAAATAGCAAGCATGTGCAGTTTGGTGATTTTTGGAGTGGTCTAGGTTTTTTAAATAACTCCACAAAGTTGCAGAAGAAATAGAAAAGGAAAGACAAAAACAAAAAAATACAACTAACTTACCTGGCGGCCCACCTGGCCGGCCCAGCCCACCAGCCGCGCCAGCGAGCTGCTTCGCCTCGCCAGCCAGGCAGGCAGGTGCTCGACGCCGGAGCAGGAGCTCGCCACGCAGCGCCCTGCCTCCCTGCTTCACCTCCCTCGCCGCCCGACGCGCTGGACGAGCTCCACGTCGTGCCCCCGACGCCCTGGACACGTCCATTCTCCCCCTGGCTCTCTCTCTCGCTCTCCAGCGCCATGGCCGCAACACCCGTCGCCGCTCCGCCGTCGCAGCCATAGCCACCGCCCTCCTCGCGCCACGAGACCTTGCCCAAGAGCTTCGCCGCCGTCGACTCCGTTGAGCAGGCCGAGCCCCGAGCGCTCGCCTGCCCTGAAGCCGCTGCACCGACCTCGCCCGACTCCGCCACCGCCGGAGATCCCTTTTGCCGTCGCCGCCGCACCAGCTTGTCTCCGACCGCGCTGCTTGGCTCTACGAGATCTCTGTGAGCTTGGCCACCTCCCCATCCTCTCCTTTCTCTTCCTCGTGCACCACAGCGAGCGCATGAAGCTCACCCGCACGCACCGCCGCGGAGCTCGTCGCCGACGTGCTCCCGGCCTAACTCCGGCCACGCGACTGTGTCCACCCACTTCGCTGCATCACCAGGAGGCCAACGCCTCACTCCACGCACCTCGCCGTGCCCCGTAGCCTCGGGCGCACTTTCACCCGACTCCGGCAACCGCCAAAGTCGTCGCCGGCGATGTTTCCGGCCACCCTGAGCCCAGCTGTTGCCACCGAACGCCGCGGAAGCATCTCAGCTACCCGTAGATGGTCTCCGCGCCTTGTTTGGTGGCCAAGACGAGCAAAAACACTTTGCTCCGCCGCGTCTGACCTCGCCGGCGGCTAGACGCCGACGAGTTGACCCTAACCGTTGACTTGTGGGCCCTGGTTGACTCTGATGAGTCAATGACAGGTGGGGCCCTTTTCTGTTAATCACTGGATTAGTTTAAAACTAATTAAACAGGTTTAATTAATCACTAACCCCCTGGGCCCACGCATCAGGTTTGACCTGGACCGGCTGTTGACTTGCTGAGGTCAGCATGACCTCATGCTGACGCAGTAATTTATTTTGCTGGATTTATTTTTTAAACAGAAAATCCAGAAAATAGTTCAAACTTCAAAAATTCATAGAAAATTATCTGTAACTCCAAATGCAAAGTTTTATATATGAAAAATTATCAGAAAAATCCAATCTATCCAATGGAACTGGTTTCATGCATGTTAAAACAAGTTAAACCCACTGTTTAGGCATTATAAGATATTGCACTAATATGATCTTATAAATGCACTACCATTTGAATCTTTGGTTCACATGGGGTCATTTCCTTCTGGTTTAACTTGCACAAGACCAGGACACATTCATATTGCCATGTCATTACATGCATCATATTGTTGCATATCGTCATGTATTGATTGTGTTGCAATGTGTTCATCGTGGTAGGTTCTGCCTCCGAGGATATCTCCGAGTATCCAACTGAAGGGCAGTATCCCACCACCACTCCATCAGGCAAGCAACCCATTGATCATTCCGATACAAACCCATGTTCTCGCTTCTGCTCTCGTTTACTGCATTAAGACAACGCGTTTCAAACTGCTGTGTGTTGCGGTAGTTGAACCCACTTCCTTTGCATGACCTGTCATTGCCACAGTAACTAGATGAAACCCACTAGCATGTGTAGGAGTTGATTGAGCCAATACATGTGTGTGTGTGTTCCTACCATGCTATGCTTGCTATGCTTAGAGTTGTGTCAGGTCTGGCTCATCGGGATGATGAACTAGAGTGAAAGGTTGTGTCGGTGACAAGAGTGAGGTGTGAATACGATTTGGTAAAGGAATCGATGAGAGGCCATGTAGGAGTACATGGTGGGTTGTTTCATTGAGGCCGTCCTTAAGAACTGAGATCTGTGTTTGTGATCCATGATACAGTTACTACCACACATTGGGCCCTGAAATATGACCCCGCTCGACTTATTATCCACCCTTGTCCTCTGTCCAGGAGTTGCAAGTAGTTTCTGGTGTTTGTAGTATGCTGGGGGCCGCACGCGGCGCTGACCATCGGGGTGGGCTGTGTTGCGGTAGGCACGTGGCACGGTGTACCGACTCGCCCGTTTGGTGTCTCGGGAACCCTGTTCACATCGTTCGGGGCCGTTAGTGGAAACCTCGGCCGGACTCCCTGCGGATGGAACCCGAATAGGCGATAAACCTGGACTAGAGACTTGAGTGTTTAGGTAGGTCGTGGTCTACACCCACGTCGGCTTTCGCTTGAAGTCTGCCGAGCACATGTCGTGTGCAGACGCTAAGTGGTGGAAACATGTGTGAAGAAGTACACCCCTGCAGGGTTATAAATAATCTATTCGAATAGCCGTGTCCGCGGTAATGGACTTCTGGGTTGCCTATATCAGTTCATAGACAAGTTAAATGGATACTACTAAAAATCTCAAGATAAGTGTGAGTACCGCGGATGGCCCTCTCGTAGGATGGCGAGAGAGGATCCACGGTGGAGTATTGTGATGGTGATAGTGGACTCGTGTGCGACAAATGTTTTACAAGTGGTGTCTATCGTAGGATAGCTTAGCCAAGAGTCAAAGCTGGCTTGCTGCAATAACCCCACTACCTTCTTGAGAATGTGCATGTATGATAGGTTCCTGTTGTAAGACTTGCTGAGTACTTCTGTACTCATGTTGCTTTAATCATGTTTTTCAGACGACTGCACCAACCCCTCTGATGGGTTCTATGTAGACCTCGACGTTGACGAGTGACTTATCACCAGGTGGTGATCCAAGACTTGTGAAGGGTCTTTGTAGATAGACAGGCTTCGTCAAGCCTTCTTTCTTTCTAGTGTCTGTACTCAGACTACTTTGCTTCCGCATGTGCTTGTATGTTGTATGACTTGAGTGTTGGGTCATGTGACCCCTATCTGTATGTATGATATGTATGGCTCCTCGGAGCCTTCTAAATAAAGTACTTGAGTCGTAGAGTACTGTTGTGATGCCGTGTTGTATTTACTCATATCGGGCATATTGTGTGTATGATTGAAATGCTTGGTATGAGTGGGATCCGACTATCTAGTTGTTATCCTTGGCAGCCTTTCATATGGGGAAATGTAAGTCTTGTGCTTCTGAGCGATAGTAGTCCGCTATAGCCCGGTTCACCGGAGTCCTGCTAGCCCAGCACTACTGCTTGGACACTTGACTGGCCGGCATGTGTTCCACGTCGTTCCTATGTCTGTCCCTTCGGGGAAATGTCACGCGCTGATATTCGGAGTCCTGCCTAGCCTGCTACAGCCCGGGTTACCGGAGTCCTGTTAGCCCAGTGCTACAGCCCGAATAGATACGTTGATGACCGACATGTTCGATGTGATTCACGTATGCCTGTCCTCATAGGCTAGCGCCGCTTTGGGTTCACGACTAGCCATGTCGGCCCGGGTTCTCTGTCATATGGATGCTAGCGACACTATCATATACGTGAGCCAAAAGGCGCAAACGGTCCCGGGCCAGGTAAGGTGGCACCCGTGGGAGTACCGTGCGTGAGGCCGCAAAGTGATATGATGTGTTACACGCTGGATCGATGTGGCTTAGGATCGGGGTCCTGACAGAGGATGGGATACGGACGATGAAGAAATTCAAAGCCCACCCACCACCCGCTTTGTAGCCACTGTCGACGATTTAACCGAATGCTCGATTTCGTCTCCGAAGACATCGACGGTATGGACGACGATGTAGGAGACGAACAGGAACCAGCACCTGTAGGGCGCTGGAAGGCCACCTCGTCATATGACATATATATGGTGGGCACTCCAAAAGATGGAGATGGCGATGGAACAGTGGGGGATGACCCCTCCAACAAACAGCCAAAGCGTCGGCGTCAGCGGCGCCACTCTAAATCCCGTCAAAGCAAAAACGGTGATTCCGGCATGGGAGATAATACTACCCTTGATAGTGCCGAAGAACACCCACCCCATCAAGATTCGGCGCAGGAAGATGGAGAAGCCAGCCCTCATGAGAGAGCGGCAGACCGAGAGGTTGAGGATGATAACTATATGCCTCCCTCCGAAGATGAGGCAAGCCTCGATGACGACGAATTCGTCGTACCATCAGACCCTGCCGAACAAGAGCGTTTCAAGCGCAGGCTTTTAGCCATGGCAAACAGCCTCAAGAAAAAGCAGCAACAGCTTAGAGGTAACCAAGATTTGCTAGTTGATAGATGGACTGAAGTCCTTGCGGCCGAAGAGTATGAACTCGAACGCCCCTCCAAGAGTTACCCAAAGCGCAGGCCGCTACCCTGATCAGAGGAGGAAGCGCCTACATCACCAGCGCACGACATGGCAGACCGGCCACCTCGCGGCCATGACAGAGAGGCCTCTCAGCCCTCCACCCAAGCCATGCCCCGACGCCGCTCAACTAAGGCACGGGAAAACGCGCCAGACCTGCGAGACGTACTGGAGGATAAGGCAAGACAAAAAAGATCGATCTACGGATCGCGCAGGCGCCCTACGGCACGTGACGATGATCTTCACTCCGGATACAACAAATCCGGCCGGGCCGAACACAATAGAAATAGCTCTTCCAAGCTGCGTCGTGATATAGCCTAGTACAAGGGCGCCGCACACCCACTATGCTTCAGGGATGAAGTAATGGATCATAAAATCCCGGAGGGTTTCAAACCCGTTAACATCGAATCATACGATGGCACAACAGATTCAGCGGTATGGATCGAGGATTATCTCCTTCACATCCACATGGCACGCGGCGATGATCTACACGCCATCAAATATCTCCCGCTCAAACTTAAAGGACCGGTCCGGCATTGGCTTAACAGCTTGCCAGCAGACTCAATCAGTTCTTGGGAGGACCTGGAGGCCGCATTCCTCGACAACTTCCAGGGAACTTCTGTGCGACCACTGGATGCCGACGACTTAAGCCACATAATTCAGTAGCCAGAGGAATCGGCCAGGCAATTCTGGACACGGTTCCTAACAAAGAAAAACCAGATAGTCGACTGTCCGGACGCAAAGGCCCTAGCAGCCTTCAAACATAATATACGCGACGAGTGGCTTGCCCGGCACCTGGGACAGGAAAAGCTGAAATCTATGGCAGCCCTCACGACACTCATGACCCGCTTTTGTGCGGGAGAAGACAGCTGGCTAGCTCGCAGTAATAACTTAGCTAAGAACCCTGGTAATTCGGATACCAAGGGCAAAAGTGGCAGGACACGTCGGAATGAGCAAAAACGCCGCGTTAGCAGCGACAGTAATGAAGATATGACAGTTAATGCCGGATTCAGAGGCTATAAATCCGGTCAGCGGAAAAAGCCATTCAAAAAGAATACTCAGGGCCCGTCCAGTTTGGACCGGATACTCGACCGCTTGTGCCAGATACATGGCACCCCCGAAAGGCCAGCCAATGACACCAACAAGGATTGTTGGGTGTTCAAGTAGGCAGGCAATTAAGAGCCGAAAACAAAGACAAGGGGCTGCATAGCGACGACGAGGAGGAGCCCAGGCAGCCGAACAACAATGGACAGAAGGGCTTTCCCTCACAAGTGCGGACGGTGAACATGATATACGCAACCCACATTCCCAAGAGGGAGCGGAAGCGTGCGCTACGGGACGTATATGCGATGGAGCCAGTCGCCCCAAAGTTCAACCCATGGTCCTCCTGCCCGATCACCTTTGATCGAAGGGACCATCCCACTAGCATCCGTCATGGCGTCTTCGCCGCATTGGTTCTCGACCCAATCATCGACGGATTTCATCTCACAAGAGTCCTCATGGACGGCGGCAGTAGCCTGAACCTGCTTTACCAGGATACAGTGCAAAAAATGGGCATAGATCCCTCAAGGATTAAGCCCACAAAAAACGACCTTTAAAGGCGTTATACCAGGTGTAGAAGCCAACTATACAGGCTTAGTAACACTTGATGTGGTCTTTGGATCCCCGGACAATTTCTGAAGCGAAGAGTTAATCTTAGATATAGTCCCGTTTCGCAGTGGCTATCACGCCCTGCTCGGATGAACCACATTCGCAAAGTTCAATGCGGTGCCGCACTACGCATATCTCAAGCTCAAGATGCCAGGCCCTCGACGAGTAATCACGGTCAACGGAAACACCGAACGCTCCCTCCGTACGGAGGAGCAAACAGCGGCTCTCGCAGCGGAAGTACAAAGCAGCCTTCTTAGGTAACTCTCCAGTACGGCCGTTAAAAAGCCGGATACTGCCAAGCGCGCCCGGAGTAACCTACAACAAGTCCGCCTGGCACGTTCTGAGCAGGCATAGCAATGCGGCCCCAACCCCAGCCCTCGCGACATAGCGAAACCAGTACCTCGCGTACATAATTACGCCCTTGAAATACCGTGGGAACAGGGGAAGGGGCACAATAACGGCACACCCAAAATACGGCTTAAAACGTACTAGGGGTTGCCGGATTCTTTTTTCTTCTTACTTTCAGGACTCCACACTTCGGACGACATGTTCGGCAATTCGACCGCCGCACAAACGATGCATGATCCAGGGAGGCACACAAGCCATGCCACATTATGGAACTCCCAGGTGGTCTCTGTTACGAGCAGTATACCTGTTTTAAATACAATTCCGCGGCCTGCCCCTGGTCAGGACATGTTAAATAGTCCAATATCTTTTTGTTTATCGCACTACTTGTATCGTCCGGCTTTGATAAATAGCCGCTCTATAAACAATGCATAGCTTTTTGTCTATTTCTTGCATTATCCTATTTTCATATATCTGTTTATTAAATAACATGATTGCACCCGTTCACCATGGTACGGCAAACACGCCAGGGGCTTCAGTACCCATCATTATGGTGTGAGAAGTCCGTACACTTTCACAAGTGCGGCACCCCGAACTTATAGCACTATATGCATCGTCTCCGAATCATGATTTGGGTCAATAGTTGGGTTTGTCCGGCTCCTATGTTTTGGTGTCTTACGTTCCGCTATATCGGCTAAGGTAGCACTAGGAGAACCACTGCGATTGTGCCCCGGTTCAGCTGGGTTAAGCACCTTAGTGGAGAAAGCTAAAACTGACTGTCATGATGAGGCGAGAGACCGGTCGCTGTTCGAGAGGTTTTTCGAGTCCCTAAAGACTTATGCCGCTTCGAGCGAGGAGCTGGCTTTGTCCGGCCAAGGCGTGGATAGCGCCCCGAAATCGGTCTTCCGAACTAGGGGCTTCGTCGAAATTTAAAATTATAAAGTTCTATGGCTAAGTGAGACTGTTCAAGCATTATAGTCCGATTTCTTGGTTCGTTGTGCTGAGCGCCTCCCTCGAAGGACCCAACCATGGGAAAAAGAGCGCTCAGGTTTATCCCGAACACCCCAGCACTAGTGGCACGTGGGCAGCAGCCGACGACTGGCCATCTCTCAATTTTTGGTAAAGGGCCACACAGAAAATAATATTTTAAATTCAATAAGCATTGCTTAGCGCATATGAACAAGTTTTCAGCGCACAGGATAAACACGAGCGAGTTCATTCAAAAATTACATCCTTGGTACATTCATCCGCCACAAGGCGGGCACCTGCAAGAACATCCTTGTAGTAGTTCTCGGGCTTGCGATGCTCCTTCCCCGGCGGCGGCCCGTCCTTCACAAGCTTCTCACCGCCCAGCTTACCCCAGTGCACCTTTGCACGGGCAAGGGCCCTCCGGGCACCTTCAATGCAGACGGAGCGCTTGATGACCTCGAGCCTTGGACATGCCTCCACCAGCCGCCGCACTAGCCCGAAATAGCTCCCAGGCAGGGCCTCTCCGGGCCAGAGCCGAACTATGAAGCCCTTCATGGCCTGTTCGGCCGCCTTGTGGAGCTCGAGCAGCTGTTTCAGCTGGTCGCTCAATGGCACAGAGTGTCCGGCCTCGGAATACTGAGACCAGAACACCTTCTCCGTCGAGCTGCCCTGTTCAGCTCAGTAGAATGCGGCGGCATCAGATACGCTGCGGGAAAGATCTGCGAATGCCCCTGGAGAGCTCCGGATTCGGGTAGCTAACAAGTAGTTTACTTTTATATTTCTGCTTTGCATAAAGAATGCCTTACCCGCTGCTATCTTCCTCATCTCCTCCAACACTTGGAGGGCCTTTTGGGCTTCGGCCTTGGCAGACTTGGCGGTCTCAAGGGCCGACGCGAGCTCGGATGCTTGCGCCTTTGACTCAAGCTCCAAACTCTCATGTTTTTTCATGAGAGCCGGAAGCTCTTGCTGCACCTCGCCGACCTAAGCCCCAAGTCTCTCTCGCTCGGTGCGCTCCGCGGCCGTTTTCTTTTCAGCCTCAGACAGCGCATGCTTGAGGGTCGCCACCTCAGTCGTGGCCCCTACAATAAGCAGTACAATCCTATTATTTTTTGCAATCACGCCTTTTTATAGGCACTTTTTCTG